>OY776115.1:109404302-111804302 GCA_963675035.1 Allygus modestus
TTGATGAAATAAGGGAAGTGATTGGCAGGAAATGAGAAAGCGACCGCCACGCCGAGAGACAGGGTTGTCGGTTGTCGCAGCGATGGAAATATTTTGGCAAGGGCTTTATCAGTGACACAAGTTAGTTCTTATCAGCTGTCAGCAGCAGACAACAATGGACTGCCACTCCGTCCGCATCGCCTCCTGTGATAACCCATATTGAGAAAAGTTATGTTTATTGACAAACCGAATGCGATAAACAAAACTTTGGGACAAGTTTGACAAGTATGTCCTCGTATTTATCGATCGCGTATACAGATGCATGGTAACACACGGTTCTCACAATAAATGCATGGTGGACTTCATATAACTTTATTACAACATTCAGTTGTATTTTACGTTTCATAAAACATAAAACTTTTAATAAAATTACTTATAACAGTTCAAATAAGCTCAAAAATTAATCAAATTAGTATTATGAATTATTACTCTACATCTAATATTTTCGGAGAAAATTAAATTGATATTTAGCTTTTAACTATTTTGTTTGCCTATTTGGCCTAGGTCACAAGGCAATTAGTGTAGGAAACAAAACAACCTCATTTGAAAAATTACCGAATTACACTAGGATGCGCTTAGTAAATAAATTACCCGATGAATTAAAAATTGATGAAATGTCTTTAAATAGTATCAAAAATAAATTAAAAGAATTTTTGCTAACAAATTGTTTTTATTCGATTGAAGAATATTTAAACTGTTAATAAATCTGATTGTAAAAAGTACCTAAGTTAGAGTTTTTATAATGATAATTAACCGTAGGAAAAATTGTACTATAGGTTAATTGTATTTACCTTTACTTTACATGTCATATATTATTCATTTTAAATATAGCATTATAAAAGTATGCAAATGGTATGACTTTTTGGGTCATTGGCTCTTAGACTTACTTAAAGTTAGAGCGCGTAAATAATTATTATAAATACATAAATTATAACGAAGCCTGAAATGAAGGAAAAATATTCCAGGTCCTGTGTTGGACATGATAAAAAAACATTACATGATCCTACTTTGGGCAACAAAGATCTGGAATATTGTTACCTCGCCTAAAGGAAAACGATGTCATTCAAATCTAGATGGGAACTCAGATAGAACAATACAATCTTCAATATCATAGATTTTAAAAAACAAATAATAAAAACGAATTAAATTAATGAATGTAATACTACAAAGGTTCAACATTCAGCTTCCGCCGCCAATTTTAAGACACTAGTTTCTTACAGGCTCGACCTCTAGTAAGAAGCTCATTTGAGCCACTATGTCCCTAACATTGTCAACATCGCTCTACACACTACACACGTGGCAAACAGACAGCCAGACAGACGTTTTAATTAATGATCAGCCGACTTATAAATAAACGGGCCACAGCGAGTGGACTATCTGATCGGAGGAATAATAGGCTTCTCTAAATTTACCAGGAGTAATGATAACGAAAATAATCTCATCGCTAGAGGCGAAAGCGCGGGCTAGCTGATGGAAAAAACGAGTTCGCACGCAGCACGCTGACGTGAGGGAAGTGAATTTCCACATAAAAAACTTGTACAACTCAAAATCAGTGTAAAACATACATTTATTCCAATTTGTATTCAAATCTGAAAACATTGATTTTTTGGCTGTTCTGATGCTCCTGGTTTAATTTACCTGCAATGCTGGGAATACAATTTTGCGCATTATAAGGTTAGGAGAAGGTCCAGTCAGGCTTTAAAGTAGGCGTGAGGTTGCTGGGGATGATAAAAGTACACCAACAAATGAATAACAGGCTTTTCTAATGTAAAACCCCCATAAGACAACGTACTGTGTTTGGTCAATACACATTTTCTTCTATAACTTGGTAAATAGTTATGCTAGAATGACGGGAGAGGGCTTAAAAGTTTCGCCTCACTAATTCCTATCTTTATACATGGATTAATTTTACATCCGGGGCTTTTATGACCCTTTTTGGGCCCAAAAACTCAAAATTTGAAAGATTAATCCTTACAAAAAGGGGTTTAGAGTTTTCCGATTGTTTTGCCCAACGAACTTGTCCAACTGATTACAGAAAGGAATGTCCCTACCAAATTTGAAGTAAATATGACAAAAAATGTGACCGCTAGAGTGCAGACACACATATATATATATAAATATATATGTCTATATATATGTATATATATGTCTATATATATGTATATATATGTCTATATATACAATTTTGAACGACCCCCCAAAACGTGTTCAGGGGGTCACGTTAGCAACTTCTATGGTGATCCCGGGCTTAAGTTTCACCGTGCGGGTCATGCTAATAGTTCACTTTCCATAGGAGAGTGTAAAGAGTTATTGGAGATATTAACCTCGCCTTACAACCCATATAGTCGCGGTGTAGCATTACTTGGCTCACATTGTTATGGTACAACTTGTAACTACTGTACGACTCACTTGGGGAAAGAACAAGTTTGTGATGAGGCTCAGTCACAGAGTTAGGATCAATGTTAAAATAATAACATCCTATAATATTTACAAAGATCTAAGAAAATAAGTTTAGAAGCAGAATTTGTAGCCAGAATGAAAACGTACTTTTGTAAGTAAGTAAATGATGAAAAGAATTAATGAATCTAAATTTATAATGTATAAGAACGTCAAACTAAATTAATCGGGAAAATTTACGATGTTTTAAAGAAAACCCTATACTTTTATCGGACATAGTGAAATTTATTTAATGATACTATACAGTCAATAAAATTTAAAAATTAATATTCGAATAATAACTGCGTATCGTTTTTGGAAACTCTTACTAATAAATCTAAAGTCAACCTATTCTGAAATGAGGTGGTTATTATAATTTATGTAGAGAAATGGTAATTTACATCATGTAGCCTAGGGGATGATTCAAAATAAGTGATTGTGAAATATATGAAAGCTGAGAATCAAAGTGAAACCAAGCTTAGTTTCAAAATATACCCGAACAATCTGTACTAATATAATAATACCCCTGTAGCAGCAAACCTGCATACTCAGCGAATTTCCAATGGCGATATAATGTCTTAATACTACATAAAGCCACTTACCAAGTTTCATAAAAATATATTCACAAATAAGCGATATATGCAATTTTAATTATTCTCCTTAAGAACATTGGGGCTAAGTACGCAGGTTTGCTGCATCAAGGAACACAATAAATTGGTTTTTACGCTAATATCAATAGAACTTAACTAGGTGAAGTCGTGTACCAGTTTGTATTAATTTATGTTCATAATTAAGAGAGACATAGCATTTATTATTCTCCATAAGAATAACATGGGGTGTGAGTAAGTAGGTTTGCTGCTACGGGGTCCTTTGGCAAAAAACTTTTTTTTAGCAAATATCAATAGACCACAACCAGATGAAGCCGAATACCAAGTTTCGTCAGTATACGTTCATAAATAAGCGAGATATAAAATTTGTCTTTTCCCCCATAAGAATAACAATAGACAACGTACTGTGTTTAGCACTTTCAATATCTCGGTAACCAATTGACGTAGAGGAATGATAAAAATACCAAATTGTGTGTTTTTTAAGCTGAATCCAATGGTAAAAACTAAAATTTGACTATTTCAAAAATTATATATAACAAATTCAAAAAACCCATTTTTGGGGTACAAACCCCCCCCAAAATACCCTTTCCAATGGAGCGATCTGGCTGGTTTTCGAACTTAGTCATAAATGTTGCCTTACACGTTTATACCAAATTTCATCAAAATCGGATAATTTTTACGAGAGTTATCGTGCTCACGGACACACACACACACACACACACACACACACACACACACACACACACACACACACACACGCACGCACGCACGCACGCACGCAGGCACGCACGCACGCACGCACGCACACACACACACACACACACACAACACACACACACACACACACACACACATATACAGTTTCGAACGAATGGTGATTTTGGGGTCTGGGGACCTCAAAACGAGAAGTTATCATGGTCCCGGGCCTAGGTCTTACCATGCCGACTACGGTAATAGCTTCTTCCCTCTAGGGGAAATTCGCTAAAACAGAATGTATGTTTTTGTATCCTTGCTTCATGCCAAAGTAAAATTGGCTTTTTCCCCGAACAATCTGTAGTAATATGAAATCTGAAAACAGTGATTTTTTGGCTGTTCTGATGCAGAATGTATATTTTTTGCGCCCTTACTTCATGCCAAAATAAAATAGGCTTATTTCAAACATCTGGAATGGGAATGTCAATCTTATGGACAACCACGGTAATGGTAAACACGAACATATTGTATTTTTCTCCAATACATTTGGTTTTTCCCGCGAAATCTCCAAGTGGAGATTGGGACAATAGCTCCACACGTCAGCAAATAGCCACAGATTGAGTGTTTGTATAACTATGTTACCGTAGCATGTAAAAAATTACATAGCGTGGCGTAATCGCCCTCGATATCTTCCACCCTGTCACGAACTGTCACTCAAAGCTGGTGTCGTGGCTCCAGAACCATTCCCTCCAGTGTAAATGCATTCGCTATAGTTGTTCCCCTTGTGACCCAGTGAAACATGTTACTTTCGACTTGAGCCGAATCACGGATTACTTTGCTTAGACGATCCCTGGAGGAATGATGAGATAAGGACAATGTTTGAAGGGCGCAAATAGCACCCAAGGGCCACGATGACTGAACAATTACCATATTGAAGAACTGTGGGAAATTGCAATGGCTGTTTAAATTGACTGCTCTATAAGCACTTGGTTGGTTTCAAACAAATAAATAATAATAATATTAATTCCATAACAATGGTTTGCAATGTATCGGAATTAAAACAAATTTTATAGAGGAGATCATTAAACCAGGCAAGGTAGGCCTGAGTATTATCTTCCCCTTCCTGGGGGGACGAACCTTTTTGGAAACCATTCCGGCATTTGCCAAAGTGAGATGAGAAACCGTATAAACTCATCTCAGAATGGCCGGCCTGTGATGAAATCCGTAACCTTCCCGAATATGAAGTGCAATAGTTGCTACCTCACTCGTATGCGTTTTTAACATTTACACATTGACTTTGTTACATTTTAATATTGTAATATATTTTGTATATAGTCTTCTTATTTTTTAGTCAGTTTTGTTTGTAATCTTCACAGAATATCTTTCTAATGTTTAAGGGGGGGGGGTTCTACCTCGGGGCCTTGTTTCAAGTGCCGCGCCATCACCACAGGGTATTGTGGGGGGGGGGACGTGATGGTGATAAAGTGTAGGTAATAAAAGATAAAATCCATTTTTTATGTCAATCTACTGTGACTATAAATAATTGCAGCTAAGCCAAGAATAAATGAGACGAGAAACACATTACAAACACGGTATAGGAATGACCGTGGACTCAGCTGACTAACGTTTAGGAGAGTGGAGGAGGGGTGGGGGGTAGCAGGTGAATGGATGGAAATGGAGGACGAATCGTTAATATGCCACCCCCCCCCCCCTTCCCAACAAACACACACCCCGACACACACACGCACCAACACACGCAGCTGTGTCGCTCACTGTTGGTTATATATCGACCACATTCCTTAACAAGTTTCTTCAATGTCATCAACTCTCCTACTGCCTCGACATCATCATAATATGATCCTGGCTCAATAACCCCGACAGTGTTTTAGAAATTAAATCTAATTAGATACTTGGATGAGGTGTTAAAAAAACGTTACAAGGTTCATTTCAACTATTACAGTAACAACAAATCCATTAATATTGAATAATATTTGTATTCACAAACTAAATCACAGTTTCATTCATTAACGTTTACTTCAACGCACACCACACCGAGGAACGGCAAAGGGCCAGCGAGGATTTTAGCCGGCCTCTTTATCTTGTGAGGCTGATGACACTTCGTTGTGTACAGTAAGGTTTCCCCAACCTTGTGCGGCGTGAGGGGAAGTGAGGGGAGGGAGCTCATGGCTGCCATGGCAACCAGAAGACGCTCGCTCGCTGTCTCGCCTCCGTTTCCCCTCACGCCGGCGCCGTGCTGCCCAAGGTAAAGAAATCCTACTGTAGCATGAACTGTGCTTTGGACGACATTTCGGGGCAATCCATACGTATTTTACAGTGCATAGACAGTTTGTTATTTCTAAAACCAAATACAATATCAGATATAATGTATTCGAGCAAAAATACACCAATTCTAAAAAAAAAAACCATCCTAAACTATTCGCTTCGAATGACGTAGTCTATATTGGATTTAAACAGTATTTTTTTAGTTACAGAGAAAACATGGGGACGACTAAACATTTCAAATAATCGCGATATCGTAATTCTTCGGTACTCAAATATTTAAAACATCATATTCTGTGAGTTCTAATTAATAATTCAATTTTTATAAAAATGGAAATAATATTTTAGAGTTTGTAAATCATGTAACATGAAATGTGTAAAACCCGGAGAGGGCTATAGCGGAATAATTCACAGCACAGCAAGGACTAACACAATAGGAGAGAAGAGAATAGCCATGATGAACTTAATCTTCGGCATAGTCGTAATTCGGGGGTGGCAAGGAGGGGCAGTTGCCCCCCCAGTCAAAATACTGAAATTACGCTTATGATCTTCGGATCTACAAAAATTTCCTCGATGACAATGAATTTAGACAATTTAAGGTGACAATTGCTTGGGCCTCATTATGTACACGTAAATTTTACGAAAGGGCGAAAAATTAAAGTTTCGAAACAAACAAATTAGCATTTATATGATTTCCTTCTTTCGTCCTAAACCCGACTCCACAGTGGAACTCATTCGGCTTCGCACAAAGACAAAACAAACTCGCAGTCGGGGAAAGTAATTTTCATTTCTCACTCCCCATTTAAACAGCTGCGAACCTTTAATTTTCGCGGCCCGTAACCAACTCTTTCATGTGCGCTTTTGTGTGGCGTCAAAATGAGTTTGGGATTTACATAGGATGACAGAGATGTTATGCTAAATTTATTTGGAATAAATGAACAGTTTACCTTACAACTGTGGTTGTTTTATTAACCTTTCAGGAAGGGAGGAAAATAATGATTGGTTATAGTATAATAATTGGCAGACCACAATTGAAATGCACTACCTCATATCCGTGGATAAGCACAACACTATTTTTCTTTATTAAAGGTTATTTGATGATCATCTCCAGTACCAAACTTTTCCTGGAGATTTTGTAGTAAATAATTCTTAAGATGTGTCGAGTGAATTCGCCGTTACTGGTATACGTGCATTCGCCCTTTTTAAATACGCTGCATTTCACCTTAACCATAAGAACCTTAAACGTTAAGCATTTTGAACTACAGTCTTGATTAATGAACACATATTTTAGTAATCATTTGGTCTAATACAACTTTACAGTAGTAACCTATGAATGACCATGAGTGTCAAATGATATTCCAAACGAAATTAGGTGAATGAGTATTTTTTTTATACCTATGTCAGCTCAGTTTGTCCATTGGCTTCTATGTGACGGAGTAAAAAGCATACATTTGTAAGGTTGTACATTTACAAACCGTTAACATAACAATGCATTGGCTCTATTGGGTTTATTATACAAATCTAAATATTTATAATTTTAATTTTGGACTTTGTCCCTTAATCGTAGATGAGAACGAAAAAAGGAAATCACTTCTACTATTCTTTCTCAAGAAGTATTTTTCGCCTACACCGTTTTACAGACATTATTTGAATTGAACTACAACGACAACGAACAATCTTATTTCATTTAGAATTTGATTGTCGATCTTATACGCTTTGTAAATAAAATACGTAACTGTACTTATGTTTTTAATTCCGTACATTCGCATGTGTAATACTGGTAGACTAAAAGATTCACGTGACGCTTCTCATGAAAGTAAAATATTATGGTGTTCTAAATTAACAGGTATTTAGAAAGTTGAAAAAGATCAGGGAAACACAGTAAGGTTAAAGTGCAGTTAGTTTTGCTGCTTGTTTAATTTAATTTAAATTTTTTAATAATTTTTTTATTTAACATTTATTGTTTGTTTAAATCTCTCTTATTTCGTATGATAAAATCATTTTGACGTATGCTAAATTCAAGTTCCACATACAGATTGCATTATAGTCAGAGGAAAACCGCGATGGACGATGACGATCTGAAGAACTGATCTCTCAAAGGAGGTTAGATAATAGGTTCAACATGGGCGTTTTCGCTGCGCCTCCATCTGAGAGCTACTAACTGGTCTACTTGTGCTGCTCATCTCCGCAGATGATTCCCTACTTTGTTCTGCAGCATCATCACTCTTGCTAAATGCTATCCCCCTGAAATGCTAAAAGCTATCAGATACAAGACGCCTTCTTGATCTCCGCATCTTTTAAAACTACAGAGTAATTATTAATAAATAACAAGAGAATTCAGTCGCTCGAATTCGAGAAAATGTCTTTTTATGTGATCGCTCGTCAGTTCACATACGGTCCTATTAGTTAATGCCATTAAAGGTTATCTTGAGTCGGCTGTCTTGTGTCGGCTCCTGCACATTGTTTTGCTAGTATCAGCCGTTGTTGAATGTTCAATAAAATTGATTTCTATTATTCCATAAGATTAATTAGAACTTTGAAAGCCCAGGGGGCAGAGCCCTGAAGGTGGATATTTTTCAACCACCCGAAAATTCATGAATAAATAGATTAATGAGATGATAATTATATTTTAAAATGTTTAAATATTGACCACTAATTGATATATATTTATCAATAAGTTTCAACTTAAATTCATCCTTGCGGTTTCGTCCGCTTAGATATACTGTATACAGTGAACAACAAAATGTAAGCCTATGTCTAATAAAATATTTAAATTGCGAGCGAATTCGCCACGCGTCTACCTTCCAGGCGGGTGGATTCGCTTTGCTCACCGCATCTAGAACTCATATTGTACATCATTTCAGTCTTCCTCAGGAAGAATCTCACCATGGTAATGAGCAATATTCCTCACGTGAGGTGGTGGATTCATACTACATAAACCACACAAGTGATTTAAGTTCACTCTCTGATCTGCGGATTGTTAAAATTAGGTAATTCCTTCCTTAGAGCTTACCATTCGTTATCTATTTTTTCCAGATTCCAAGTTACGGCTTCAATCAAATTTATAACAGTCACGAGTTAAAACAAACAAATTCCACACATACTCCGTACGAATATAAATTAAATACTTTAATTCCAAATTAATGCAAATATTCCAGCAAATGCAAGCAGGAAAACCCAAAACCAAGGGTTTCAATTCAAACAAGTGAACTTGCAGTAAAATGGCAGTGACATCCGACCCTCTATAATGGAACCCTCCCCAGAGTGGGGGTTGTGTCAAAACGAATAAATTAGAGGGCTTGAAGCTCCCTTGTCCATTAGGGGTGACACAGACGATTACGGAAGTCTGTTTTGTTCCCGCCAGGTCAAACTGTAATCCGATAATATAATAAACAATAACACAATTTCCATTCAAGCATTATCTGGCTTTGAGTTTGTTTTTCTAACCCTCGATGTTTTACGTAAGCCTTCCAAATCTGCTGATTTAAATCTGTTGTTAGGGAATAGGCATGTTGTGAAATATCTCAGATATCATTCCGAAATATTACAAAGTGTATTCAACACATTTTTTCCTTTATATGTATGGTTCCTTGAAAAAATAGATTGTACGGTTTATTTTTTGCAACCAGATTAACCTTAATCTTAAATACTTATTATAAATGCGTCAATTGTATAGAAATAAAAACATAGAAATAAAAACGTATTTCGTAGGAGGTTAAAACATATATGAACTCCTTTCTGAGAGCCAAGTCCAGCCTCCTCAGCAAACCTGAGCAGCTCCACTGACGTTTCACACAGTTCCGGACGGTTTTTGCAATACCAATTGAAATTATACTATCCGTAGCAAATTTGAGAAGAAAATATGTCTTATTTTGACTAATAATATAACATAGGGTAATGGGCACAATATACTTCCCTGGACGTTTTCTGAAAGTCGCCTTATAAATATGGCTGATGCAGTTCTTACACTAGAACAGTTATTAGTAGCATTCAAGTAAGAAAAATTACATCTAGACGATTAATTTAGTGTATTTATTTTAAATTACAATCAACCGACACCCTACCTATGTCCACATGTCCGGTCTTAACGATTTGGATAGTTAAAGTTTTTTTATAGCTTTAAAATATATAAAATTCAGTTAGTCAAAAATACAATTCAATGAGCATAATTTCAGCCGGGCAAGAGTTCAACAATAAATAACCCATAAGAGATGACTTCCATCTGTCATAACTAAACAGGATTGCCAACATCACACCGTCCTGGTACCAAGGCCGCTAATCTTTCAATTTACACTTCCTGTCGTTAGTTGGTTGGCACCATACTGTTGATGGACCGGTACACGTTTTCTATGCTTCACAACATGCAAGAACACTGAAGACTATTTGTCTGGTCCTTTTTGTTTTGAATAGTCAGCTATTTTAATTTTAACTTTCTACAAATAGGTTACTTTACCTTCAGCTTTAAAATAATCCAACACGTAGACAAGTCATCGACTGCTTCCATCTTCAGGTTGAATTATAATCAAACATAACAAAAACTGTCTGTCTTCAATAGTATATTTCGCACCAAGGGCCGAAAGTGGGGTTTTGCTGGCCCGAGATCGTGTCCTATGACCGAAACGAAGTCGAGGTCATAAATCATTCGAGGGCTATGCAAAACCCTTTCGGCAGAGGTGCGAACGCTATTTTTCACCATACTACAATTATTAACGGGTTAAATGTGATCTGTCATAAAACACGAGCGGCCTCATGCAATCTTGGACTAAAAACAGTTAACAATAAACACACATCGATAGGACGATCTTTTGAATTTTGTTGTTGTTTTTCCAGTGTTTCCAACCAAAGAACACAAAATAGTATGCACGTTTTAACCAGATAACGTCGTATAGCTTAAAACAAGTTGGCAACACTGGCTAAATAGATCAGCTGACTTTCGGCCCTTGGACGGGAAAACTCTTCTTTCGGTTTTCAAATAACGTTCCGAAAACAGGTGATTACAGCGTAGTGTGGTGAACACAAATTTAAATTGTATGTTGAAATTTAAATTTAAATAACCTACATAGAAACAACTATATAGTACACAACGAACGAAAAACTTTTTCAAGTTCATACAACCTTGTTCCGACCGGTATAGATGATAACAGATGGCAACTGAGGCAGATAGCAGAGCTGGGGAAGAGGCAGCATACCTGATGTTGCACTTTGGACTTTCTTATCAAATGTCCACACATCTTGTCCTCAACGATTATATTTAAAAGAACATTAAACCTATACTTTAGTTTCTCATTCAATTATGTACGATAGATATGAAGTTGGAAGTAGTCTAAGACTTCCGAAACCGCGGCTGTCCTTTGGATTGTTTCAACCTTTTACCTTTTAGCGAATTTCCCCTATAGGGAAGAAGCTATTACCGTAGGTCTCATGGTAAGACTTAAGCCCGAGACCATGATAACTTTTCATTTTGAGGTCCCCAGATGCCAAAAACACCATTCGTTCAAATTTTTATATATGTATATATATATATATATATATATATATATATATATATATATATATATATATATATATATATATATATATGTGTCCGTAAGCACGATAACTCTCGTAAAAAAGGTCCGATCTTAATGAAATTTGGTACAAATGTGTAAAGTACCATTTATTTGAACGAGTTCGAAAACCAGATGAATCGCACCATCCGAAGGGGGGTTTTTGGGGGGGTTTTGTACCCCAAAAATGTGTTTTTTGGGGTTTTCACATGTAATTTTAATTTAAATCAAATTTTAATTTACACCATTAAATTCAGCTTAAAAAAACAAACAATTTGGTATTTTGATCATTGCTCTACGTCAATTGGTTACCGAGATATTGAAAGTGTTAACACAGTACGTTGTCTAATGTTATTCTTATGGAGAAAAAGAAAAATTGTATATCTCGCTTATTTATGAACATAAACTGGCTAAACTTGGTATATGGCTTGATCTGGTTGTGGTTTATTGTTGTTTGCACAAAAAAACAATTTTTCGCCAATGGTTCCTGTAGCAGCAAACCTAGGTACTTGGTCCCCATGTTATTCTTATGGAAAATAATTAAAATGTTATATATCGCTTATTTATGAATCTATATGGATGAAACTTGGTATGTGACTTTAATTAGATGAGTTCTAATGATATTTGCATAAAAACCAATTATTTTGTGTTCCTTGTTGCAGCAAACCTGCGTACTCATCCCCAATGTTATTCTTATGGAGAATAATTAATATTTTAAATATCGCTTGTTTGTGAATATATTTCTTATGAATCCCGTTAAGTGTTAATGTGTTATGTTTTATATCCATTGGAAATTCGCTGAGTATGCAGGTTTGCTGCGACGGGGGTATTTTTATTTTAGTAACCTTTTTTAAAATTGTCAGCAGCTTTGTAGGCTAAACAACCATGATTTCAAAAGTTTTTTATTATTTAAATTTATAATGTACCTACACAGTATCTAGCACATGTAGTGATGTGGGCCGGGTAAGGGGCCATACACATATTACGAAACGCACTTAAGGGGGGGAGGGGGTATGGCGTAGGCTTATGTGGTGGAGGGGGGGGTTTGGATCGACGTTACGTAACTCACACATATTAACCCTAAGAGCTGGCGCACTCCCGCATCTATTGGTACTGTTATAAATCTTTCAAAATTAAAATAATAATGAAATTTATTTCTAAATCAAGATTGCAGTTAGATATAAACAAAATAGTTCCGTCATACCATTTTAATAACAGTAAAACTAAATACCCCCGTAGCAGCAAACCTGCGTACTCAGCGAATTTCCAATGCATATATATGTATATTAATACCACATAAAGCCACATACCAAGTTTCATCAATATAAATTCATTAATAAACGATTTATGGCATTTTAATTATTCTCCATAAGAATAACATGGCAGCTGAGTATGCAGATTTGCTGAAGCAAGGAACACAAAAAATGGGGTTTTATACAAATATCAATACAACTCATTTAGTTAAAGCCACATACCAAATTTCATTAATTTATTTTCATAATTAAGGGAGATAACACGTTACTTATTCTCCATAAGAATAACATGGGGCTGAGTACGCAGGTTTGCTGCTACGGGAGCCTTTGGCAAAAAATTGTTTTTTTGAGCAAATATCAATGGTCTACAACCAGATGAAGCTGTATACCAAGTTTTGTCAGTATACGTTCATAAATAAGCGAGATATAAATTTTTTCTTTTCCTCCATAAGAATAACATTAGACAACGTACTGTGTTTAGCACTTTCAATATCTCGGTAACCAATTGACGTAGAGAAATGATCAAAATACCAAATTGTGTGTCTTTTTAAGCTGAATCCAATGGTAAAAACTAAAATTTGACTATTTCCAAAATTATATGTAAAAAATTCAAAATACCCATTTTTGGGGTACAAAACCCCCCCAAAATACCCCTTAGGATAAAGCGATCTGGCTGGTTTTCGAACTTAAAGTCATAAATGTTGCTTTACACGGTTATACCAAATTTCATCAAAATCGGATAATTTTTACGAGAGTTATCGTGCTCACGGACACACATATATATATACAGTTTCGAACGAATGGTGTTTTTGGGGTCTGGGGACCTCAAAACGAAAAGTTATCATGGTCCCGGGCCTAGGTCTTACCATGCCGACTACGGTAATAGCTTCTTCCCTATAGGGGAAATTCGCTAAAATAAGTAAATAACGTTTTTTGAGTAAGTTCTGTATTGCTTTACACCTATGTTTTGTGTTGCTTTAGAGTGTAAAATCATGACTTGATACAGTATTGCCCAGTGCCACCCACATCTTTGTTTTTTAAGTAGTTTTAGCGAATTTCCCCTATAGGGAAGAAGCTATTACCGTAGTCGGCATGGTAAGACCTAGGCCCGGGACCATGATAACTTTTCGTTTTGAGGTCCCCAGACCCCAAAAACACCATTCGTTCGATACTGTATATATATATATATATATATGTATCCGTGAGCACGATAACTCTCGTAAAAATGATCCGATTTTGACGAAATTTCGTATAAATATGTAAAGCAGCATTTATGACTTTAAGTTCGAAAACCAGACAGATCGACCTATCCGAAGGGGTATTTTGGGGGGGTTTTCTACCCCAAAAATGGGTTTTTTGAATTTTTTACATATAATTTTTGAAAAAATCAAATTTTAGTTTTGACCATTCGATTCGGCTTTAAAAAAACACACAATTTGGTATTTCGATCATTCCTCTACGTTAATTGGTTACCGAGAAATTGAAAGTACTAAACACAGTACGTTGTCTAATGTTATTCTTATGGAGGAAAAGAAACATTTTTTATCTCGCTTATTTATGAACGTATACTGACGAAACTTGGTATACAGTTTCATCTCGTTGAGTTCTATTGATATTTGCTCCAAAAAATTGTTTTTGCATAATTCTCCCGTAGCAGCAAACCTGCGTACTCAGCCCCCATGTTATTCTTATGGATAATAATTAAATGCTCTGTCTCCCTTAATTATGAACATAAATGAATAAAAACTGGTATACGACTTCACCTAGTTGAGTTATATTGACATTAGCATAAAAACCCATTTTTTGTGTTCCTCGTTGCAGCAAACCTGCGTACTCAGCCCCAATGTTATTCTTATGGAGAATAATTACAATTGTATATATCGCTTATTTGTGAGTATATTTTTATGAAACTTGGTAAGTGGCTTTATGTAGTATTAAGACATTTATATCTCCATTGGAAATTCGCTGAGTATGCAGGTTTGCTGCTACGGGGGTATTGTATTTGTATTAGTTATAGGTTAAATTTTTTACGTTTTAGCTGAGATAATTTGTTTTGTGGTTTATATTATTAGTAACAGTCTTGTTTGTTTGTATACATTTTGGTTTGGAAACGTTTTTACAAAATGTTGTTAAAAGAAAGTCATTTAAAGTGTAATGATTCATTGAAATACATATTCCAAATTGCTAATAAAACGATGTTTAAAAGGTTTAAGCTGTTTTAAAGCTTACTACTATTGAGTTACGTAACACGTTGGGGGGGTTTTGGGGGGGGGTATGGTCAAACATTATGGTGGGTTACACGGTGGATGGGGGAGGTCTGAAATGACGATAAAATGTGTTACGTAACATGTGTATGGTTCCTAAATAACCAACGGGTAGGTAAATAAAAATGTGTATTTACCCGGGTACTTACCCCAAGCCCCGGGTAAATACCCAAAACCTGGGTATATATAATTCGTATAACATTTAAGTTATATTTACTAAGTTCATTGAAATTCCCATGCTGTAAGGATTATAAAATTATCGTAAAAACCTTTTTGAAGAGTATAACACATGGTTACCACAAGCATTTAGCTAAATACCTACCCATAACTTGGTATTTACTACATTGATGATCTTTTGAATGTTTAATCAATTTAAAATTTTGGAAGAAAAGAATTTAAATTCAATTACATTGTAATTTTGTTCTGTATTCGTCCAATTATAAAATTATATATTTTTACATTTGTATAGTGTCTCGTATTTAACCAGTTCCTTCATAGTTTGGCGGTGGTGCGGTTTGTACGCTTGACTGGTCTTTTTAAAAAGATTGCTATGTTATTATTTATTTATTGGTAAAATAATTAATAAATATAATCAATAAAATATCCTCAAAGTTATACATTGATAATGACAAGGATGGCAAGGGTAGATGTTAATTAGATTTGCATTTTACGAGATATATCATAAATACCAAAAATACTCGGAATTTGGGTATTTATCCGGGTAAATACCTAGGATATTTACCCCGAGTTTTAAATACCCGGGTATTTTACATCACTAAGCACGTTTAAATGTATTACTTCCCTACTTTTCCTCAGGCAGCCGTAAAACACACATCGCCGCTGGAACGACACAATGTAATGGCGTGTTTGTGTTAAAGCCACAATGGGGGGGGGGGGGGGTCAAGACGCTTCAGGGTTTGTTTATTTTTGAGAGTCACGAGTTCTCTGTGCAGCCTCTCTCGGGTCTGGTCTAAGAGGCTGTATTTTTAAGATAATTTAAATTGCCCTCAATTCCCCAGTTCGCGAGCAATATTTTTCCTACAAGTCTTTATTCCATACTCCGCAATCCTTTGGTGCTCCCCAGGTCGGACCGTGTGAACCAACTTTGAAACAAATGTCGGTGTCAACTAGTTTGTATAACCTTAGTATACGCTTCTGGGGCTTTTTTATAAAATATGAAATGTTTATTAGCGAATTTCCTATGGAAAAGTGAACTATTAGCATGAACCGCACGGTGAGACTTAAGCCCGGGACCACCATAGAAGTTCCTAACGTGATCCCCTAAACACGTTTTGAGGGGTCTCTATTTATTTATATATATATATATATATATCTAGCGGTCGCAATTTTGTCCGATTTACTTCAAATTTGGTAGAGACATTCCTTTTTATAATCAGTTTGACAAGTTCGTTGGGAAAAAGAATTGGAAAACTCTACCCCGCTTTTTGGGGATTTTAAGTTTTCAAATTTTGAGTTTTTGGGCCCAAAAAGGATCAGAAAAGCCCCAAAAACACTTATACACATACACTTATTGCACATTAACGTATTTTACGTAAAAAGCCAAAGTTTTTAAGCCCTCCCTCATCATTCTAGCACAAGTACTTACCGAGTTATTAAAGAAAATGTTAATTGTCAAAATACAGTACGTCGTCTTAAGGGGATTTTACTCTGGAAAGGCTGTTTTTCATTTCTTAATATCGTTTTATCACCCCCAAAACCCCCTAAACCAACTCGATATCCCGACTATACCTCCTTCTAACTTTATAATGTACAACATTGGCATCCTATTAGTGAATTTAAATATAACCAGGAGCATCAAAACAGCCAAAAAACTTTTTTTAATTTTCAAAAAATGTAACCAGTGTTGGTTTAATCCCTTTATTTGATATTTTCAAGGTTTTAATGAGGAACTTCACTTCCCTCACGTCAGCGTGCTGCGTGCTATCTCGTTTTGTTTATCATTTCAATTTTGGCAATCGTACGAAAATGGGTTCAACCATCAAGGACTCGTACGGCACACATTCAATAGTTATCAATTCGAATGTAATGAAGATCAATCGGTTTGTGGTCTGTAAAGATCAAGGAGCTTTAAAATACCATAAGCTATTTTAAAATACTTAAGTAACACCAACTTCAAAACAGTTGGAATCGAAGGAAAGTTTCACAATTGTCATTGAACTGCAACAACAATATATTTTGATGACGAAATATAAGTAACTATAAAACCCATTGAACAGGAGAAATTAAGTTGATTTTGTACTTGAAGTTAAAAAGTTTTCTGAAAATCGATGAAAAAATGCTCTGCAATTTCAAGGACTTCCAAATGTATATGCCTTCCCTCGATTGTAACCTCAAATGGTTTACTAAACAACAAAGAACATAATATAATATAATCTATACAGTTGGGAAAAAATTATTAATTTGAAAATAAATATCAAAATATATATATATAGCAAGGTAACTTGAAAAAATGTTTCCTCGCACATTTGTGAGTCTAAATGATATTTTTTTACAACCATTAGAGTCTATCAACCAATTCAATTTCACGAACAAACCCCCTCTTTTATCACTTTATTACCAAGTACTGTTTGATCGGTTGGGAGTTACTCCAGTTCTGTGTATCCCGTAAGACCAATGTTGACTTTCAAAGCCCGTCCCTTCTCTATAGACTATTCGAAATCGACGATTTATAATTTTAAAGAGCAAAAAAATACCTAGCATATTCAGTGAGCACAGTTCACCCATAAAATTCGTAAATATTGAATTGGAATTTGTTTCAACGTATTATTTGTGATCGAACAAAATGTCTAACTGAAATCGCGATGTATATTTTTAGTGAATTTTATATGGAAAGTGGACTATTAGCATGACCCACACGGTGAGAATTAAGCCCGGGACCACCATAGAAGTTCCTAACGTGACCCCCTGAACACGTTTTGAGGGGTCTCTAAAAACTTTATAGAGATATATAATATATATATATATATATATATAATAATAATAATATATATGTGTGTGTGTGTGTGTTCGCACTCTAGCGGTCGCATTTTTTGTCCGATTTACTTAAAATTTGGTAGAGACATTCCTTTTTATAATCGGTTGGACAAGTTCGTTGGGCAAAACAATCGGAAAACTCTAACCACCTTTTTTGGGGATTTTAACTTTTACAATTTTGAGTTTTTGGGCCCAAAAAGGGTCAGAAAAGCCCCGATTGTACAATTAATGCACATTAAATTATTCTACGTAAAATGCCATCGATTTTAAGTCCTCCCTCATCATTCGCACAAGTACTTACCGAGTTATTAAAGGAAATGTTAATTGTCAAAATACAGTAAGTACGTTGTCTTATGGGGATTTTACATTGGAAAACGTTGTTTTTCATATCTTAATATCGTTTTGTCACCCTCAATACCCCTATACCATTTTGTTATCCCGACTATATCTCCTTCTAACTTTGTAATGTACAACATTGGTATCCTATTAGTGAATTTAAATATAACCAAGAGCATCAGAACAGCCAAAAAATAATATTTTTCAATTAAAATAAAAATGTAACCAGTGTTAGTGTAAACCCTTTATTTAATGTTTTTCATTTTTTAATGCGGAAATTCACTTCCCTCACGTCAGCGTGCTGCGTGCGATCTCGTTTGCTCTGTAAATGAGCCATAAATAAGCGGTATCGGATAATCAGCAGAGGGGCGGGCTTTGGAAGTTAACATTGGCTTGATGGGGCAAGCAAGTATAAACGCCAAATGTTTCGTGAGTAGACCCACCCTTAACTTATGATTTTATAAGGTATGGGGACAAACATGAAGATTGAGGCTATTCAAGTTTGATATAACAGTCGTGTTTGAAAACTCGTTGCATTAGGCCACCAAGAACCCTATTCTTAACCTTTTCCGATCGGTCGCACGCAGTGATTTCCGCAGTCGAAGGCCAACTTTTAATGCGCCCAACTTTCAAGTTTGAAGGAGGGTTGAGAACTGCCGTGTTCGCCAACTGATATTGCTCCCCCTCAATTATTTATCGTCTCATCCCTTTTCCTCACATTAATTACTTTCGGCTCATTTGCGCAAAGGAGTGCTTTTTGGGAGAAATGCTTCAAAATGAGAATCGAAAATGGTGTTATGCAACTGAATAACAAATGTGGAACGAAAAGTTTATAAGTTGTGGTTAATGAAAAAGTTTCACCACTGAAAATACTGTAAAACTAAGTAACAATTTTAGTAACGTTGTTTATCTATTACGTTAAAAATAACAAACTCTATATATTCCTTTCTTTTTATTTTTTTTAGTAAGGTTTTATTCTTTCTAATTTATAGTTGCGTAATTAAAAATGGTAAATATTTCTTTGCGCTGCTTTCAGAAGCTAACGTACCACATTGAAGGCTGATACTTGAACACTGATAGAAAGTTAGATGGGGAAAAGCCTTATGGAGCCCGATTTCCCCCCCATAAAATTACCTTAATTACAAAATAAATTGTCAGAGGCTATACCCCCTACAAACCAATAGTATTTTTAAACATATTTTTAGCATAAACCTAAACAAGGAGTCGATAAAACTAATTAAAAACGTGACTGTTTTAACTAAATTATGATAGTGTTTAATCCTTAAAAGTTACAAAAACATCCTAAATCGAGATTGACACAACTTTAGAGGGGCGAATAATAAAGCTAAATCAGGTTTCCATTAGGCTAACTTAGTTTCCGTTCTCCCTTATATCGCCAGAATACAGCCATTGGAAAATTGTTACAGGTAAAACATCGGACATGTCCTGTATTTAGCACTTTCAACATCTCAGTGGGTCTAACCAATGATTCAAAGTGCTAAAAATCGCTTATGTTCAAAGATAAATGCAATGGTGCAAGTTAAAATGTAACCTTTTTTATATGAAAACATATAATATACATACATATTAAAAAATAAGGTACAAAACCAATCTTTGGAGTGCGCGATCTGCCTGGTTATGAACTCGATCAAATTCATGTTACTTTACACATGTTTACTGTACAAATGTCTCTTAGGTCGAACCATTTCCAGAAAGCTACGTGCTAATGGACACAAAGGTGCCTATAGCCTAGCAATACTGTACACAATCGTAGACTTATCTTCATGGTTACTTGTTACCGTGTCGCAGTTTTCTTCCTAAATTTATATTCTTTAAAGTGATTGCCGTTAGGTTAATAAAAACTTTCCTCAAAGCACTGCTATTTCACATACCTTCATCTTAAGGATTTTTTACAGTAATAGTTGCGCAGTCAGTTACCGCGCAAGAATTGTAAATGTACTCATATGATAGCATGAAATGTGTATTTAAAACGTCACGACAGTTATTAATCCAGAATCCAGATATAAACGCACCTTACACGTTTACCGGAAACACTTCTACTTTAACGCCTTGAAAGTGCGAACGCACCTCAGCTCCGTTCTTAACATCATAAATCAAAAAGTCAAAAAACAATAAAGTGTTGAACGTTAGATTCAGCTTAGCGAGCGAAAAGTTAGTTTCCTTCGCGGCACAAGTCCGTGGGGTGGCGGGAAACTTTGAATCGGAACTAAATTGACAAAACCAACAAATTCGGGCGAAGTTTGGTTACCATCTGCTTCTACCTCGGGTGGGGCATAACTTCAGACTAATGCTCGCAGCAATTATATAAATGTTCCTTTTAACTTCCTTTCTGGATGTATTCTCAAATGATGCTTTAACTGCTTAAGTTATGGATTTGAACTAAACACGCATCAAACTCGTCTCTTGGCGTTTGGAAACATTATTTAACAATTCTTGCTCTATAAAAAATAACCTCGTAAAAAACAAAAGAATAATAATAATTTTGAATGTGTATCGGTTAACAAATATATCGGTAGCAACCTCGCTGTTTTGTTTCACATAATATATCCAATGTTGTGAGTTATGCAATTTATTCATCCACATTAAGACATAATGTCTTGAACTCAACTTTCCAAATTTAAAGCTTCAGGCTACACGAATATTTTTTTGCTAGGTTTAAGGGGGCCATCCGTAAATTTTCATGATAAAACAAAGGAATTAAGAAGAAGATAATACTATGTGATAAGGACATGGAAATGTGGGTTTGATAGCATAAAAAAGGATCTAAATACTAGTTGTATGGATATAAAGCACTCTACCGCTGTAAACAAATTGCAAAAACATTGCTTCAAAAGCTTTTAACTGCCTTTCTATCCCAGAGAAAACTTTTTCAACAAGTTTTTTTTACAAAAAGAAGTTCCAAGGATGATGAAAATATTACGTAAGTTATATTAATCACTCTACCTATGAACAAATAACTGTATTTGTTCTCAAGATATAATTATTTAATTATTAAAATAAAACATTTACGGCAACATACAATAGCTTGCGGTTTGAGCAATACACACTACATTCTGAGAATTAAAATCTAAGTATTTTCGAAGTCGGGAAACTATTTTCTTTTACTGTTTATTAATTTAACTTGTATAAGAATTTTGAATAATCGTTTCACACCTTTTGCTGTATTAATAAGAGGTCTTAAATACGCCCTAGAGTCACAACAATATGATATTCCAGCTATTTTGTTCTCGCGGGACAGATTTGTTCAGCTTTGGCCAAAATCCTTCTGTTGCTCTCTGTTTTATCTGAATAAAGTTTCTCCATTTGTTTATTTTTATTTTTCCATTACTTATGAAATAATAAAATTGCCAGAGAAAATTTTACTACAGGGAGGCAGTACTGTTGTATAATAAACAGTAATATTTATATATCAGTTGATCCTTAAAGAAATAAGGTGATGTAACTGTTGGTCCTTATGATGGTAAAGGTTTTTATTCCTTAAAAATGTTTATCAGTAAAAGTATAAAACTTATTTCTTTTACACTTTTTTTACAACATTTGTTTACTGAAATAATATCATATTGGTTGGCATCCCAATTACACCTTGTGTAAATAAATGAATAATTTTGAGCTTCCATTCAATCTACTAAAATATTTTCAAGCATACAACCACAAACCAATATAAAATCAAAATCTCCCCTCCTTCCATCCCTTTGACCGTGAGACCCCTCTGTTCATTCCCCATTACGGAATTTTCCCCCACGTAACCCCAATCAAAGGACAGAGTTCCGGCTTTTATGAAACATAGTGACTTGAGGTAAAACCTGTATCGGGTATATGGGCCGATATCGGTATATCGGCGGCAGGATACAAAGCACTTCACCGCTCACGAATCAGCGAGCTTGCACCTAACTAACTAATCTGTATTTGAATCATTTAGCGTAGTTGGTGTTAAAGGTAGCTACAGTTACCTCACGCGACTGGGAAATCGAAGGGTATTGATTTTCGCGCCGCCAGTCAATGTTTATACTAAAACACTCTAGTTGATATAGACATTAATGACGTCAATGTGTCATGGCCACGTTGTAATTAACAAGTAAAACATGTGTCATTATTTAGTACCTATTTCGTACTATTTAGTACCAGCGTTCAAAATATTAGTACCGCTCACACAATCAGGTTAGGTTCAGTTAGTTTACGTGGTACCTTTATGGTAAACTATACAAAAACTGTCTCATTATTCGTATTTTAAATTAGAGGTGGGGCTAATGGGTAGAAGAACTGAATATTAATATAATTCCATATATTATACACCAAAAATAACAAAATATCGGTATGATTTTAGTTTTTTAGCGAATTTCCCCTATAGGGAATAAGCTATTAACGTAGTCGGCATGGTAAGATCTAGGCCCGGGACCATGATAAATTTTCGTTTTGAGGTCCCCAGACCCCAAAAACACCATTCGTTCGAAACGGTATATATATATATATATATATATATATATATATATATATGTGTATGTATGTATGTGTGTGTGTCCGTGAGCAGGATAACTCTCGTAAAAATAATCCGATTTTGATGAAACTTGGTATAAAAGAGTAAAGCAACATTTATGACTAAGTTCGAAAACCAGCCAGATCGCTCTATCCAAAGGGGTATTTTGGGGGGGGGTTTGTACCCCAAAAATGGGTTTTTTGAATTTTTTACATATAATTTTTGAAATATTAAAATTTGAATTTTCACCATTCGATTCAGCTTAAAAAACACACAATTTGGTATTTCCATCATTCCTCTACGTCAATTGGTTACCGAGATATTGAAAGTGCTACACAGTACTTGTCTAATGTTATTCTTATGGAGGAAAAGAAAATTGTTATATCTCGCTTATTTATGAATGCTGACAAAACTTGGTGTACAGCTTCATGTCGTTGTGGTCTATTGATATTTGCTAAAAAAAATATTTTTTGCCAAATTCTCCCGTAGCAGCAAACCTGCGTACTCAGCCCCCATGTTATTCTTATGGAGAATAATTAAATGCTCTGTCTCCCTTAATTATGAACATAAATGAATAAAAACTGGTATATGACTTCACCTAGTTGAGTTATATTGATATTAGCATAAAAATCCATTTTTTGTGTTCCTTGTTGCAGCAAACTTGCGTACTCAGCCCCAATGTTATTCTTACGGGGAATAATTAAAATTGTATATATTGCTTATTTGTGAATATATTTTTATGAAACTTGGTAAGTGACTTTTTCTAGTATTAAGACATTTATATCTCCACTGGAAATTCGCTGAGTACGCAGGTTTGCTGCGACGGGAATATTTTTTATTGTAATTATCTAATTGTATGAAATATTCCAAAACTCCATATGGCTAACACGGTTTTTCTTCAATAGTTTAATCTTAATAACACCCCCATGTGAGAGGAACTAATTGTTTAAAGGTTGGCACTAAATAATATAGGCTTACATCAAATAATATGCAATAGCCTGTATACTGCGACACAGACTAGTCTTGTCAATACCCACAAATCTACACACCTTTCACACGATTTACCTACACCAGCATGTTTTCTTTAATTCTTAATAACAATTTGTTTTAATAAAACCCAAAACATTGCCCAAAAACATAGAAAATGTTCAATGTGTTAAAAAACGCAGCAATGTCCTGCCTCAGTTAAATACATTGGTTATTTCTAATTAATTAGGACATTTGGGTCTCTAAAACAGGATGGGCTACTAGCTGTATTCCTTAGCCTTGGGTTGGCAACCCCCTAGTAATCCTGACCATGTGAACCCAGCTGCCGTTCAACGAACGAGTATACCATTGATTGAAAGGGTTTGGAGGTAAGTTCTTGAATGTAAAAGTAAAAAATCTGTTTGTATAGGTTTCAAACCGTTTGTTAAACAAGGAAACCTTATATTCTCTAATAAATGAAACAAACTCTAATACCTATAAAAATATGATAAAACATAAAATTGGTTACATATTGATTTAAATTGTATTAAAATATAAAGCCAAAAAAAAGGAAATTCATATTATTATTCTAATACCCCTCTAAATAATTAAAACTAAATCAGATAGGTGCAATAAGACAAAACTCATTTGATCGAAAAGGAGCCCTACAGTCTGTAAGGGAAATATGTTAAGTCGAACGAAATAAAATATTAACAGTTAGATCTAAAGGGGTAGGACGTACTTTTTAAAGGCACAAGAAGAAGTCTGTAAAATGGGCCTTGGAAAATATGAAATATTTTTGTTGCATTAAGTCTATTATTCCATTCCCAATAACGTGCATTATACTTCTACATTAAATCATACTGGATTATTTTTGGTTAAAAATTAAACAAGTTACATGGTATTCTATATATATAAGCTTATGTTAACTTTAACATTAAACTATTCAGCTTCAAATACAGCCACAAAATAATTCATAAACATAAAAACGAGATTACAAAATCCCTGTATGGCGTGAACTGAACAAACCCACAATAATTTCTTCTGATAATTTACACCTTACATAAAAACAATTGTTGCTATATTTGTTTGGAATTTAGCTGTTTTTGTCAAATGATAAATGTGTAATCAACATAATTAATCTAGGAACTTCACTTAGAGAATATGATTTATAGCAACGATTTAAAAAACTACATCACGCTTGCAAAAAAGTGTGATTGAAAATTAGTTACAATTTACCATCGCAAAATCTGCTCGGCCTGATTAAAAATCAGCGTTTAGATATTTTTATCGGGGAGATGATGTAAATGTAAAGCTACAGGCAGAGGGGTGACTCACCCTTACAGCAACATCACCCTTCCCGTACAGCAGTCAGCAGGTCACACACAGATCGGCCACAGCACCACAGCACTCGCGTATTTGACGATCACTGCAACAATAACAATTATCCTGCTAGAAAACACGACTACATCCTTTAAATTATCCCGCACAAAACTAAAATCGCTAAACACGAAAATTCCCTCGACCGACCGAATCTGGTACTGACAGGCTCGACGGTAACACTGCGCATGACTGATTAGTGATCTGCAGTGATGCCAACTACGCTGACTAAATTTACCGCACCATAAAGTCCCCATCATTTCCTCGTTAAAGTTGTCGGTAATTTTTTCTTTAAAAAATTAATAAGTGAAAATGAAATGTTGTTGGCTAGTAATCTAGAAGACAGAAATCAATCAATGTTGGAAGACATTTCAATGCTATTTTCAGCGGGAAAGCAATCAATTATAGGGAAAAATTGAAAAGAAAACTGAATGAAAATTACTTGTGAAGCCAAGGTGAAAAAGAAAGTTTGGGTATTTAAAAAATAAACATATGTATAGTTTTGTTCTATTTGTTAATTCAGCTCAACTGAAAAAGAACAAACAGTAAACACTGCTTAAACATCCTGCTATGTACTATTCTTAAGAACAGTTTTGTGAAGGGTTTATAACGGATTAAGCCACTATTCTAAAATACAAAAATCAGTAAACTTATACAGATGGTAACGATATAAAAGTTAAAAGTACATAGACTTTTTAAATCTTTGGCTAAATTTAAATACTTTTGCTCATTACATCACAGTACCTGGGGGGCCGAGCTTTGCTCGGGGGAAGGCTAGTCAGTTTTTTTAGATGACTCGGAGTAATATTTCACCTCTTCACCCTACTGTTAATCAGATTTGTATAACTCATTTGCCTTTTTCTCACATGTTAATAATCATAAACAACATGAGTATTACTTTGACAGTTCCCTGGTTGTTTATGAACAGCTGTTACAATTCTTTTGTTTTGATTTGAAACTCCATAAGCCCAATATTAATTTTTTTAACTTTTCATTTTAGTTTTTTACGTTATTTGATTTTTCCTGGAGGTGAGGCCTGTCTCAGAAATTAGTTATTTCGAACATTTTAAGGAAATTGTTGGAGCCGTTTTTGAGATCAGTGTCGCAAGCAAGCAAGAAAGCCAGCAAGCAAGCAAGCACACCTTACTCATATTAGAGTATAGGATTTGAAATGTTAATTACGACCCAATTAATTGATCATCGCTTCAATGTCCCTTTTTATTATATTTATCTATATGCCTCAAAAATAGAGCGAAATCCGTTGGAATAAGAGAAATGCGTGTGAGATTTAAAAATACTGAGAATTTCCACCATCTCTTAAATTACGGCGTTCATCGTATTTTAAAGTCCAATATTAATGCCGACCCGATTAAGAGGGGAAGTGAAAAACGGATTCCCATTTTGAAGTTGGTATTCACAGGACTTCCTTGACAGACACGAAACGAACTTAGTCATAAATTATTCTGATTAAGCTTAAAGCGTATTTAGAGCTCGCGGCGGCCTCTGCTAATAACTCACAACCAATGCATCACAGAATTATATATTAGTATAAAAAACTTAATAATTTCAAATGTGTTATTAGATTTAAATATAACCTATCACTTGCAAAAATAATTTTACGAACTAGAACATATGTATTTAAAACAGATTCCTTATAACTGATGAAATTCATGAGACGGAAAAATCCGCTTCATGGTTAGCACTAAGCTAGTAAGCAACTATCAGCAAATTTGCAAGTAATTTATAACTATGTGTTGTGCTGTTTATTATTGTAGTGATCCTAAAGTTTAAAAGAGCGAGAGGATGAAGACAATAATAGAGAATCTTCATGACGGAGGAACATTTTATTTAATGGCTTAGGGCCTACTCTGTTTGATATCACGCTATAATAATCAATTTCTTATACCTAAATTTACATGAAATTATAAACGAACCAATTTTAAATATCTAAATCGTGCTGTCACTTATTAGGTAATTAAAAGGTCATAAAGTAAGAAATTTCTTTCTTGTTTAGGGGGAGAAAAAATTACGTCGAGCTCAATACTCGACAGTTTTTTAAAAATTCCCACAAGTTCTTTTTAAAATACCCAAAAGTTATTTTTAAAATCCCAAACAGTTTTAAAAGTCCCCAGGATCGTGTTGTATTACCCGACATTGGCAACAATGGATTAGTGATTAGACGGAGGGTGGCGGGAGGTGAAGAATCGATTAGTTGAGCGCTATCTGTTGGCGAAACGGCGAACTGCGGCGATGAAGTGACAAGTCACTCAGCTAGGAGCAGCAGCAGTTAGCATGGGCAAGTTTATTTACAACAGTCAAAATAACATGAAGTGTACGGAGATGACTCAGCTAATAAACAAGGTGGTGGGGGGAGTTACCCCTACTACAATCCATCCTTACTAACGCCATTGGACAAAATTACTTGATTGGTTTTATTTGCAATATTTTATCACAGTTGATCTTTAAAGACCATTACGTTTCATTGATGGTTTCTTGGTTAAAAGTGTCAGTAAAGAGTGGACAGTGGAGAGGGTAGCTTTCCCCTCAAACCTTGGCTTACTAGCCATCAAGTCATCTCCGTGCAGCATGTCATGTTTATATCACCAGTTCGATTTATTTAATATTTATCAACTTAAGCTATGGTTCCACAGACTGCGGAATTTACGGAGGGCGGTGCGAAATTTTCCGCTGCGTAATTATAACGACACTGGTTCAATGGAGTTCTCTGTTGACTGGTTCCACTGACGCGCGTTTACGCATCCGGAATGTTCGGTTCCGCCCGGCGGACAAATCACACTGGTCTGAGAGCAGTGCCAGTCCGGAATCCGCCAGCGGAGAGAAGCCCTCTATCATTGTGACTGGGCAGTTTTTGTTGTAATATTATGTATTGTGCATCGAAAAGAATTGTTGATGAACGTTTTTCATAGACGAAGAGAAAATGTTGAGTTGGTGTCAGGCCATGAAGTTTTCCGGATTGTAAAAAATACGCAATTTGGAATGCAATAGGAGAGAAACTTGGGAAACAGCTGAACTTAAATTATCATTAGTTATAAGTTCCAGAGGCTTGGAGATGGTGGTAGGGATCAGGGGGATATCCCCCCTTGTAACATGGACAAGTTTAAATGTCTATTCTTCTGAAGTCAAGCTTACACTTTTTTATTGAAAATAAATGATTTTACCGAAAAAAATATGTGCAATATATCTAAAGAATGTTTATTTTTAAAATAAAATTAGCGTTTATCAACACATGTTAGTGAATAAAAAAATGAATTTTGAATGGTATTCTAGTAATTTTATTTAAAAAAAATAATAATAACAATAGTATTAATCTTTTATGAGTTTAACCAAAAAGAAAAATCGGTGTTTCGAAACCCGGAAGTAGCGCTTAATTTAGTTTCATTGTCTACCAAATATCTACTAACGAGTATTTTGTAAGCTCCTTCACTGTCCCTATTCTTAAAAATATCACTCCGATCACTATGAGTTGGCCCTAATAAAGACAAAAGATCGACAACATCATCAATGTCATCATAAAGCATTAAGGCCATGAGGACTTTCCTCTACCTATCCATACTTGTCACTAGTTTGGACACAACTGAATTCCAAACCGCGGAGTTTCTGCACCGTCATTTACGCAGTCACAGGAACCACCTCTCCGGATTTCACGCGGCGGAACTTTCGCAGCAGAAAATTTCGCACTTCCTGCCGTAAATTTCGCAGTCTGTGGAACCATAGCTTTTAGATGAGAGAGCGTGCAATAGAGACGAGCTGATCCATGCACGAACAAGGAGAAATTATAGACAAACCGATAACGTTCTTTTTCGTTTGAGAGGAGGATTCCGTACAACGCTCTAATCGTCAAAAAAGTGTCTGCATGTTAACATTAGATCTGAATTTCTTAGTGTTTGTGTATTCATAAAATATAGTCTGTACACTGCTAAGCATTAAAAAAGTGAAATCCCACAAATCTAAGTCTTAGATTATATAAAACAAATGTTTTTAAAGCAGCACACTCATCGAGTTTTCACCTTCAAAAGGGAGTCAAAGAAAAACTGGATAGGAATACAAGTAGCGTTGCAACAAATTACGGTGTGTCATTGTATCCAAAAGTAAAATTATGTTAATTGTGCTCAAAACTTTTGTGCATCCTGTCCAAAACTAAATAATTATATTATAAAATGTGCTGTTCATTGTGTCCAAAAGAGATGCTTGGTTGTCGTGACGAAAAGTAAAGACAAAACAAAAAACATGGTCAGTTAATATAATTTGGAGCAAATGAACTTGGACAGAATGAACCGATGTTGTTTTTTATATATTTAAATAATACCTGTGCATTCCATCCAAAATATTTATATCAGCTGGTGTGCAATTTGGCAATGCAGCACATGTACCATTGGCTGGTCTTGGTTTGTAGGCCTGTAAACCTTATCTGTCAACTCTCTTGCCCGCTGGAATAGGTGGGGGGCTGCGTTTGCCGACGCGCGACGGAGCGGGCGGAGGGCGGACACACAACAATGCTTCCGGGCCCGGACGGAACAAACTTGATGCGCACTCGCACTTATACCCCGCGCATGATTCCCAATTACAAGTAAAACATATTTTTCCCAACGATAATTTTTAATAGTTATTACCATAACACTGTTATCCGTGGTTTTATGGTAATCTACATATTTAAAAAAATTTTGCTTTTTGTTCACTCACTTCCTGAAGTTTCTACCTAACTGATTTTGATGATTCTTTTTTTATTTAAAAGATAATTTCAAGTTCCAAGTCGCTGTGAAGTCAGAATTTTGATTTAGGCCCCAGGGCTTTGCCCCACGGGACTTCCAAGTTCCCATGTTATTCATATGGAGGACAGTTTTATTTGGTTTATGTCACATGTGTGTTTTCTTAATGTGTGTTTTCTGTGTTGACCTAATTTATTTATGGTCAGAAAACCATGGACAATGTCAAGTTAAAGGTATTTTTAAGGAAAAGTTTTGATTGTCAGTGTCTTTTATTATTTAAATAAATAAATATCAACAAATGATAAAATACCCCTGTTGCAGCAAACCTGCATACTCAGCGAATTTTAAGATTCATAGTTTTAATAATTAATTAACTTTAATTTTTGTCAAGACATCAAAAAACAGAAAATGCCCGGCATAGTTTCTCGTGTGAAAAGCCTCCCGCCCGCTGATAGTCTGTAAGGCCCCTAAGGGTTTTAAAATTATGTGAACAAGATGACCTTTAAATGTCGAAAATCTCCAATTTCCTAAAAGATGATCAATAAAGCACAGTAGATGGGGTACAATGCTACAGGTAGAGCGAGCGACCCATCCAAGTCTTTGTTGACAAACAGAGCTATTGTTGGGAGCGGCCACCCAGCAACTCGATACAGTAGCTTGGTAAATGCGGCTTAAGGTTTCTATCACACTGTGTTGATAATGAAGTGATAAGAATTGCAGATTTCCAAAATATTCAATTTAGTAGTGCACCACCACATGATCCCCTAAATACGTGGAATCTTTTGGAATGTATTTTTGGAATTATACAAATATTGTTGGGTAAATTAAGAGAACCCGCTGCCTATTAAATATTTAGCAATAAATTAGTTTTTCCTACAGTTATACCTAACAATGTACATGTTCTCTCACTGATTTGAGAAAGCAAAGTGGCCAATTCGCTCATCAGTGAGACAATGTTAACATTGTCTCACTCTAATTACTTTGTCTCACTCCAGATTTGCAACGTGAAGGCATGAAATAGTGAGCGCGTAACATGCAGACAAGGTCGTATGCGCGCGAAATACGTTGGCAGCACTGGCTGTAAATCAGCTGGTCAGCTGTTGTACTGTTGTATTTGTCACAACACTTCCGGTCACGGCAGAAGCCACCATTTCATTGATTTGCCATTTGTAAACATTGAAGGTGGTTTTGCTGTCGCAAAATGGACGTTAATGACGATTTTAGTAATAATAGTTCACCAGAAGAATCTTGTACTCCAGAAGAATTAAAAAATGTGGCGAGGAATGTGTCTCTAAATCTTCTTCCAGAGAAATCAAAACATAAATATGAAAAAAGGAAAAATATGTTACGTTTCTTTACCAATTTATTTGTTTTATGGTAACTGTAGGAAAAATATAATGTGCAACTCGAGTGCGAAGTGCAATCGCCTCACTCGAGAAACCATTCCTCACTCGCCTACGGCTCGTGAGTAAGGATTTCTCTCGAGTGAGGCAATTGCTCACTTTGCTCACTAGTTGCACAAATAACTATTTTGATTCGTATGGAAATCTCAAACATACCTTTGCATTATTAAAGGGGAAATTATCTCACCTGCTCTAGCAAACTTCTTGTGTTTAATTTCACTTGTAATGCATTGAATTTCTTTTTCATCAGTTAAAAACAACGTAACTCTTACTGGATTTCTATACTTAGCTTTGCAATGGAACCAAAGGAGTCCGTAAATCCAAATACTAAACTTTTGAGCGGTCTGTGAGATTTATTGATGGTAATTTCTTTAAATCACGTTTTAAAATCAGCCTTTACAAAAATATTTGAGAAAGTGTCAACCAAGATTAACCTAACACCTCTGAACAAAAATGAAATCCTATTTAGAAATAAATTGGGATTTATGTTGTTTGTATTTATTTTGTATAAGATGAATCAACCACTGATGAAATGTTTGAAATTAAAGTGGTAAAGGCCCTTGAATCTGGAGACAAGGCTTTAGAAATCTTCTACAATCTGAGCAAGGCTTTTGAAAAAATGAACCATGAATTACTTCTATATAAACTGATCAAAATAATTTAACAGGGGTGGCACTGAATTGGTTACCCTCCTATTTACAGGCAAGAGCGTTTCTGGAGATTGGGGAAATTGACTGTTCTAGTTGTGCTCGACCTTTCGTCTCAGCAAGGGTCATCTTAACTTGTGGGGTTCCCCCACGGGTCTGTGCTTGGTCCCGCGCTCTTTCTCATTTACATCAACAAACTGCCCATGTGTGTTGGGGCTGGCAAGGTTTGTTTCTTTGCTGATGACACGTCCATAGCCTTGTCTAGGTCGGCAGAGAAGATTTGCATATAAGCCCATTTTTGAAACAAACAACCTGAAGTAGCAGTTTGACACTAATTTCTTAAATTTAAAGATGGCGGAACGCACAAGGGCTATGAGATCGAAAATTTGGATTTTTCATCATGGGGTCGATACATATAACATACCTGAAAATCAAAATGACTCCACCTTTTGCATGGCAAGAATAAAATTCTACTGGACTAGTTTACATTTATTTGTATACAGAATTTGTGTGGGGAAGATTCTAGTTGTGGAGAGAAAGGCCATGATGGGTTTACACTTCATAAGAACAATGTTAAAGAAAAAGCACAATACCTAATTTATTTATGGTCAGAAAACCATGGACAATGTCAAGTTAAAGGTATTTTTAAGGAAAAGTTTTGATTGTCAGTGTCTTTTATTATTTAAATAAATAAATATCAACAAATGATAAAATACCCCTGTTGCAGCAAACCTGCATACTCAGCGAGTTTTAAATGGTACTTCATACAGTCATGATAGTCACTTACTAACTTTCATCAAAGAATATTCATAAATAAGTGAGATATGGCATCAATTTTATTTATTTTCCATAAAAAACATTAGGATTGAATAGTAGGTTTGCTGCATTAAGGACCACACAGATCTGTTTTTTATGCAATAACAATGGATCACCACTAGATGAAGCAACATACTAAGTTTTACCAATAATCTATGTCCATAAGCAAGCAAGATATCACATATTTTCTTATCCTCCATAAGAATAACATTATAGCTGCTGAGTACGCAGATTTTCTGCCATGGAGACCACAAAAAAATGGGTTTTGTATGAAAATATCAGTAAACCCCAACCATACGAAGCTACGTACCAAGTTTCATTAATATATGTTGTTTGATAAGCGAGACATACAGTTTGACTTATCCTCCATAAGATTAACATTGGACATTGGACAACGTACTGTGTTTAGCACTTTCAATATCTCGGTAACCAATTGACGTAGAGCGATGGTCAAAATACCAAATTGTTTGTTTTTTTAAGCTTAATCCAATAGTGTAAATTCAAGTTTGGCTTTAAACAAAATTATATGTAAAAAGTTCAAAAAACTAATTTGTTGGGTGCAAAATCTCTCTTATAATGGTGCGATCTGCCTGGTTTTGCTCATGAAAATAGATGATTGCTCATGAAAATAGATGATGCCTTACATGTTTATACCTCATTTCATTAAGATCGGACTTTTTTACGAAAGTTATCGTGACTACAGACACATAAATATGAGTGGGGAGAGTAAAGGACAAACACAAGACATAAGAGATGTTAAGATGAATGTAATTGTAACAAATTATCGACTGATCCAAGCAGGTTATAAAATGTGGCCGTTTTAAAACTAGAGACTGTAAGTACAAGATGTAAAATATTCCATATGACTAGGGAATCGTTTCTTATCTAATGTTGAAAAATATATCTATAGGCGATACAATACAATGATAACAATGTATATAATATATATAATTTGAACAAGCTTCGGTAACCTCCTAACTCTAGATAACAATTGACGCTCGCACGGTTTGTTTGGAGAATAATAAGATAAGTTGTATCCTGTAGAGCTGGGGTACATGGTATACAACATTTTATGAATGTAGATTTAATAATCACATGTCAACAAAAATTATTAAATTAGTTATTTGTTTTTTTGCCTGATAAAAATATATTCATAACGGTGTAAAATGGATAATTTTCCACTGGTTGGTCATTCAATATACCGAACAAAAGACGTATAAATACAATTTTGTTTACATACACTATAAATTAATGATATAAGTAAGTTATAAATTATTGCCGACCGAGAAAACAGTGGTAGAAACTCAGTGCGAGAGTTGCGACTGAACACTTTGTAATTTACAGGAATATCGTGCTAGATGAATATAAAAATGATTTACTGCATCGTGTGGATAACAATAGAAGCTTACATTAACAATATATTATATATAATGTACAAACAACAGAATATTGCAGTCCGTGTGTGTCTTTTTTACTGCGTCGGAAACAAATTAAGTACACAAATAAATGCATTCACAAACACTAGAAAACATTCAGATGTAAAAAAGACTAAAGACTAATGAGTCGAAGAAAACAATAAGATAAGAGAAGTATATAACAAGTATAACCGTAATATTTACAAAACCTTTAAAACAACGGAGTACTATCCGTCTCGCTTATTAGTATCTTAATAATCGAGATAAATGTTTAAATTATTTAACAATCAATTTTACCAATAAAATAAGTTGTACATAAATATATTTGAGTTATTACAAACCGATTTGTTATACCTTTAAATATTTTTATTTAAGCATTTCCAAAGCAGAAAGACTTAAAAGTAATGAAAACAACTTCACAGCCGTGTGTAAAACGTAAATGTGTAACGAGTAACAAAACATCAACGTACATATAAACGTTAACGCAACGTAAATGCTACAAGTTGGTGTTGATTTGACGGAGCTAGGCTAATCAGCTCGAAATACTCTAATGAATAAAAAAAACACTGTCTTAACAAGATTATTAAAAACACTTACATGACTTTAAAAAAGTAATTTTATTGGATTCAATTATCATCCTACTGGTATAGTTTTAAGATTTAATAAAGACCTCAAACGTTTACCTTAGTAGTGGTTAATCTACTTAAGAAATTCCAGTGAAAAGCGTTAATGAACAATTGTCTTACCTAAATTTTCTAAGTGAATATTCTTTTCACTACAGTATTGAATCAAATTTAACATGACATACAAATTTGAAATTTTAAAGGTAGTTATTCTATTTTAAACATCAAACAGAAAAAATATTAATAAAATAATAACTGACAAGTCAAAACATAAAAGTAAGTAACATTTTACCAATGTTACAGAAAAATTAATGGGACAATAGTCTAAAAAATAATCTTAACACAATTTATTACTTAACAAATTTGAAAGTTAAATTAAATTCAGGATCTTTGGTTCATATATATATATTTCAAAAAGTATCAAAAGGCAAAATGGGAGAGTATATTCCAACTTGAAAATTCCAGAAACATGCAAATGGTGTCCCTAGGAAAACAGGTAACAGAATACAAATAAAAATAAATATATTTAGGTAATAAAAATAATCACACAGAAAAAGTAAACAGTACCAGTCTTAAAGAAATAAACAGAATTGAGCGGAAAATAGCTTAGAAAACAAACATAACGTATACATTTTAACAATCATACAATTTCTAAATTAATCTTATGTACAAGCAATCAACAAAATTTCAGATTGGTGCTGCTTCTATATATTTTCAAAATTTCTCTCTACCTACCTGATCGAAAAGTCTAGGCTACTTTGAAAGTTGAAATTTGTATATAGTTCTCGAAGACAGTGAAAATACGAAAACATTTCTGCACTACAGAAAAGACGGAGGAAGCGGTGAACTGTGAAATATTGAACAAGAAGAAGTATTTACAAAGTTAGAGAGAGAACAGCCCTCCCACCAAGAGAATGAACGGAAACTAGTGAATTGTGAAATGGCTCACGTGATAGTCATCTTAAGGATATGTTATCTAACGGTTTGCAATCTGCACGTTGCCGCCCGCCGTCACCTGAACAATTCATTCTCCTGCTGAGAGAGCTGTGGGTGGAAAGACTACGAACAATCTATCTGACTTTGTACTACTAATTTGATACATGATCTAAATATTGAGCCGAATCTTCAAGCGTTACCCGTCTTCAATCTCCTCGAGCCAAGTACTACGATGACGTGAATTTGCACTGGTGAAACTTAGCTATTGGGATTACCAGCATGGTAAGACCTAAACTGAAGACATCACATATGTTTTTATGACTTTTTAAACTTCGGTCTGCCAGTCAGATCAGTTGATCAGATGAAGTTGTTAGATATAAGGTTTGAATCCTGTCTCAGCCAGTAGTTTTTGAAAGCAAATCGTGAGGTGTTCATCTGACTGCAGTAGAGTTGAAAGGGAGTACACAAGTAGATGCTGATGAGATGGATGGGATACAAATCTGATCAGATGTTTTGCTAAGTTTTACTTATTTTTACTGTGTTTGTGTCCAACAGATGTAGTTTATTATTTGTGATACCAACATTCTCCTCACTTATCTTACTAGGTACTTTGTTGTTAATAAATTAGGATAATTCTTTGAGGAGGTACTGGACTTAAATGTTAGCACTCATCTTGTAAGAGAGGCAGGTAGAAACGCCAAATCTTTTGGAACTGAAGCTCACTCTTGCCATGCCACACTTCTGAATACTGAGTAGTTTTTAGAATATTTAATTTACAAATTTTCTTGGAACACCTCACTATGCTGTTGGAAAAAACAAAAACGGATCCCTTTAGCATTTAAAACACTGTTTTTTCCTTCTCTTAACACGTTGAAACGTGTTTCGCCGTATGTGATACACCAGGATTTATAACACCGCCGCCGTGTTTTGACGTATAGCGTACGCTCAGGATCGTTCCGTCAGATGCTTCCATCTAGCGGCTAAAGTCAGAACTATCTCGACGCGATCGATATTGCAGCACGTTGTAGACAAGATTTCTGATTGAAATAGACAAAAACCAACAACATACTATCTTTCTGTTGCCTTTGGTGACAAAATTAGTTCAACAGTGCAACAGCTGTTTGAGCAGACCAGTTTCTGATACTGTTAGCATGTTGTTTACAACGCATTTGTTTACACTTCACCATTTATAGTGTGTTTTATGTAGGTTAGGTTATTGAATACGTTCTGAAATCATGTTTTGAGTATATAATATCAGTTTTATTAGTGTTTTTCATGTGATTTGTGATGTAAAAGTGCTTTAAAAATAGTCCCGCAGCAAGAGGGAGTTTTCTCTTAAAAAGTCATGCGTTGAAGGGTTAAACTAACTTAAAACTTAAGTCCATTTACAAAAACTGTATACCCAAAAATATGCTTTTATTTTCTTCAATCTCTAACAATTCATTGAGGATTAAATTTGATTAATTTCTTAAATATACCCTCTACTGGCCTCTACTTCAAGAATTTTGAATACAACTACCTAAAATTTGGAATAGGTATGATTTATTAAAAGTTTTACTAAATAGTTAAATTGGCGTATTCAATCGGTTTATATGAAACAAATACAACTTTAGGTCTTAAACAGTCTTTCTTTTTACAGTTTACTTTTTATTTCCTCAGCGTCTACCATGTCGACTCATCCCTACATCACACTTGGCTGGAGGACAGAAGACGGGGTTATGGCAGAGTGAGTCCTAGATCTACCAACTAAATTTACATTGGCTAAATTCGAACCTTTGTATCAAAAATACAATCTTGAACACTTAATTCACACCAACAAACAGCCGACCAACTTAGTAAAAATATGTCATTTATTTTCGTTAACAATGAACTGCGGTTTTCTACCTAAATCTAAGAACTAAAATTTCAACAAACTAATACTGGTTTGAAAAATAAACACACCAAAATCGTAACTAACCGACTAACAAGAATCCCTGTCTCACAGGTGACAGATTTCTGGGTTTGATTCCCAGATGTTCCTCGTCGTCAGGAAGGTGTTTAACTGATTTAAAATAAACACGAGTAAAGGCCTCCTCAAAGTCGAGGAACGTTTGCGAATCAAACCGAAGACTTATAACACAGTCGTATCTCAAAGGCAAACAAACATAACAACATTAAACCAGATATAGCACCACTGGACTTCCTCGACGACTGATTTCTTATCGGGAGATAAGAGTAAGATAGCTGAGTGTGGTATAACTGTAAGCGGATAGACGCTATAAGAATGTAGAGATAAAACTGATGATTGCCCTTGTTGCGGTGAGGAGCTCGAATTCCTTCCACAGACCGACACTAGAACGTCACCCGGGGCTGTCCAAGTCATTACCGGCTCTGGAAACAGAAGACTTATGATGACCAACAGAGACGGCGAACAAAACTAGAAGTCAATGGGATTCAGGGGAGGGAAGTGTTATTGGTTTAAACACAGACAAATACAAAATCAGCACTTATTCGACTCCTTAAGAGTGAAAAAGAGATACATTTGAATGGATATTGTAAATGACAGGCAAAGAGGGGATTTCCTGGTTGTAAGCTGGTTTGAGAATCACAGGGAACAAGGATTGAAAATGCAGATGGGGACTGCAAGTGTGGGAGGATGAACAAAGAATACATTGAAGACAGAATGGGGAAAGCATGCCTAGTATTAGAGAAAATTGGGAAGGATTGCTTGGATATTGAAGGTCATGTGGTGACATAATTAATAGTTATGTAAAGTGGGTCAAGTTAGTTGTACTTAAAGATTAGCTAGACAATAATATAATAATTTCTTATTGCATATAACATTACAAAAATACGTGCAAAATTTGAAAAACAGGAATGATAGATTTTGTTGGCTTTGGCTTCTATATTTTTCGTTGAATTCATGATCGAGTACATATAAAGGATTTTCTAAATAGTTTTAATTTTTTGATGTCTCTGCTTGAATTAGGCCTAATTGAAAATTTATGATTTTCCTTTAATTTATTTAATGATTTGCCAATTGCATAATAAATAGTTTTTTATATATTGTTGTTCGATATTGAGTGTTATAAGTAGGCTATCCTCAGCCGTTCTTCCCAGCATACTTTATAGGCAAACCGGCACAATCTTTTTAAATGGGATGATAACAATAATGAGCAATCCTTTTTTACACTACTTCTAATTATTATGAACTAGCTGCTAATCCCGCGCTTCGCAACGGGGAAAAAGTTCAGAGTAGAAAAACTAAGCAGTTATGTGTGCCGCATTCTGAGGTTAGCCCGTGGAACTACTACGAATCAAGATCAACTGTTCGTATTTTCATCAGCTCAAACAAAAATGAATGTCCATTAGGAATACACGGTAACTTTGAACTTACGGTGTACACAGCACTATAGGATTTTCAAAACGAAAATAGGCCTATGTGTTTATTTGGTATATAAGGAAAATTCATGTAAATTTTCATGCCAATTGGTTCAGTAGTTTTTGAGTGATTGAGGAACAAAAAGCAGACAGGCAGACACACGCCATCCCATTTTTATATATTAGTAGGATTGGCTTTACATAGTCGTGTAACTTATAAAATATCTCAAGTCTTCTGTATTGAAAAACTTGAGACCAAAAATAATGACCTCAGAAATTTGTAACCTTGTCAGTGCTGCTAGCACCCTGCACAATTGCTTATGGCTGAATAGACGATATCTTTTCAACATTGACATATCAACAAATTTCCCTAGTGTATATACGCTATTACTACTAAATCTAAAGTCTTTTGTTATGATAACCCTTCATGTATATAAACAAAATCAAAGAGAGAGGGAAGGGGGTAAGTGTTAGAGTGGGGAGGAGTAGCAAGGGGGGAATACAATTATTTATAAACAAATAAATTGTTATTTTAAATTAAAATATAAACCTAAGGGGAAATTGACTTAGTGCACAAGTTTGCTACAACATATATTTTCCCCTTAGGATGAGAAATGAAACTCGTCTGACCTGGAACTGCTACTTGGTCCTGTGGAAGGTGAACTGGCGGGAGAGTATGACCTTGGACGGGCACCCCTGGGAGACGGGCCCCCCAGCTTCTCTCTTTCTGCTCGTTCTTTCTGTAACCTGAGGGAAAAATAATATTGATATAAACATCGCAAGAACAAGCAAAGAGAATAACACCGAGTGGATCAAACTCTTGGGACTTGTGAGAAGACGTTAGAGTCACAACGTTGGTCAGGCGTAACTTGTGGCAAAACTCGGGACTTAGTGAACTATGTTGCATTGCCGATTATGTTTCACACTATTGAGGAAAAATTTGGGACTTAGTGAACAAATGTTGCATTGCCGATGATGTTTCACACTATTGAGGCAAAACTTGGGACTTAGTGAACTATGTTGCATTGCCGATGATGTTTCACACTATTGAGGAAAAATTTGGGACTTAGTGAACTATGTTGCATTGCCGATGATGTTTCACACTATTGAGGAAAAATTTGGGACTTAGTGAACAAATGTTGCATTACCGATGATGTTTCACACTATTGAGGAAAAATTTGGGACTTAGTGAACAAATGTTGCATTGCCGATGATGTTTCACACTATTGAAAAATACCAAAATGCTGGACGTGGTCAAACTAGGATTTTTATACTAAATTACACACATGGGGCTTCGATATGAGTAAAAATTGTGGTTACCAGAAGAATATGTCTGAATAGTACTTTTTTAAATGATTTGTATTTAATTTGAATTGTCTGACAAGAAATGTGTATTCCTTCGTTCAGTTTCTGTAACAGGCCAGCTGAGCGCAGAAAACCCAGTCAATTTGGGCTAAAAAGAATCTTCATTAAAAACTAAATATTTTGGTTACTTTTTGACAAAAAGTAAAAAAAAATAATTTTACAACTTTTTGAGTACATTTTTCAAGTCTGGTAGAAAAGAACACAATCACATTAGGTAGCTGATTTGTGATATTAAAATTATATATTTATTTAAAAAACTGTTCACAAAAAGAATTTTTTTTGAAAGAACTTTAATTTGGGATATCATTCACTGTTTTGTAATCATAAAAAACAAGATATTGTGCTTTCCATTTAACATTGGTTCTTAACACGTTTGCTGCGCATGTTCCCATAGAAGGACATCCTTGCATATTTTCGCACGCTCGTGTGCGTATATGGGGACATGCCTCTTTTAAAACTAAACCAGTTAGTCTGAGCTGAGCACCTGGTCAATTTACATGATATGTTGTGAGCGTGTAGGAGGGGTCCCGTAGTGTTGCCGGGCGGCGTCAGTTTCCAGGATTTGCGTCTGTCTCCATTGACCTTGGCTGCACGCCGCACGGCCGGAAACGGTTTCGCGCTCTTTATTGTAACTAAACCAGTTAGTGTGAGCCCATAACTTGTTCGAGGCAGGTGATTCCCTGTCTGAATGTAGTGCGGGTCATGTTGTGTTGTCGGCAGGCGTTACTTTTCGTATCGGCCGTGTATTTTGTGCGTTTTTTGGCGCATTGTTCTGCTTATTTCGAGTAGTGTTCCTGTGGTGTTATATATTGTTTTATAATGGCTTCCACTTCACGAAATGATGACTATGTTGAAACCGGTAGTAATCCTGACGTTTTTACCAAATAATAACATTGTGACTGTCATTTCATGTGATTGTAACTATGTGTGTACACTCAACGGGTGCTACGGTCCTGAAATCGACCGGACCTTTATGACGTCATTAGCGGCTAAACTAAAGTTCTGGAATGCTTTTAAACCACATGGTCGGTATTCTATTCGTCTTAGGAAAGTAAATCAACAATAAACAATTTTCAGCATCCACAAAAAATTCAAAATTTTTCGTGCGCAGCGAACGTGTTAATAGATGAATGACTTTCATTCTTTAGCCACCAAATAAAAAAAACCTAATAACTAATAAAAAGCTTGATTTCCTGGCTTGAACAGACATATGTAATCATTCATATTTTATCTGAATAATATCCTTTTTCACCCCCCCCCCCCCACCACAAATGTATGTTGTACAACAACCCCACAATGTATTTTTGGTGCGGCCCCTTTCATGATAAGCTATTAATAATTAGGTAAAGCAGTATACAGTAGTGTATTCTGTAGAGGAAATTTGGTAAAATCACAAACAATTCATAAAAAAAATCAGTTCCTAAAAAGTATAAACTTACTTATTTAACTTTATTATGTAATTTCTTCGAAACTAGCTTTTGTAACTGATTTAGTTTGAACACTTGCTAAAAAAGAATATAATTGCATCTGGCAAATAAAACTTTAACTCTAGGTTGAAACTTACCAATGAGCTTGAGCTAGATGCTAAATCCCACAAACTAATGAAAGCATTGACAAACAAGGACATTTGATTAAGACTGTGGAAAGATATTGGTAATTGTCACATCAAATTTCCTAGCTTTACGTGAAAATGCATGTGAGCAATTTCAGCAATGAGGTCAAAAATTAAAAAGAGAGTTATATAGCACGCTGTAGAGTATAATTCATTTATTTGGGATATGTTCCTGCTGCTAGATGATGTCTACTTTCCGCTCCAAGATTCATCTTTGAGTTTTCTTATTCCTCGCTTTTCTCAAGCGATAAATAACTACCACAGACCGACAGTCTGAACGTTGCTTCTGTCTGCAAAACGTTCCTCATGTTTCAAACATGCATTAACATCTTTTGAGAACAAAAATAATACGAGGGTCATCGAGAAAGTAAAGAATGTTTGTTTACTGCACCTAGTCCAGCTCTCCCATCACCGCGATTGCGAGTGTGGCAATCCACTCACCTCTCCACCAAAGTATGAGCCAACTCTTGTTGCTGTGCGGTCACACATCTTAATTCTACAGCGATTCAAAATGGCGGCGGCAATCGATAATGCCGCCAAATATGAATTAAGAGAGTTATATTACTGAGAGTTATTAGGTTTCTGAGTTAAAGATGCCCAGACCATAGACATTTTTTGAAAAAGACCAAAGAAAGTTTATGGTGAAAGTACAAACAAGTTTTCAATTCGACTTCAGGGGGAAAAAATGGTGCAACAGGTTTAATGACAAGAAAATCCATTGTGCACGACGAGGATCGGAGTGGCAGGTCATTGCTCGCTAAAGATGATTTGAAACAAAGACTTGAGGGGCAATTTTAGGAAAACAGCTGCTGAAATCTTAGCACATTACATACATTTTAAGATCTTGTTTTTTGAACTTTTACCATAAACTTTCTTTGGTGTTTTTCAAAAAATGTCTATGGCCTGGGCATTTTTTAACTCAGAAACCGAATAACACTATGTATCTCATATTTGGCGGGATTTTCGACTGACCCCACTATTTTTAATCGCTGTAGAAATAAGACGCGTGATCGCACAGCAACGAGACTCATACTTTGGTGGGGAGGTGAGTGGACTGCCACACACACAATCACGGTGATGGGGGAGCTGTGCTAGGTACAGTGAGCAAACGTTCTTTACTTTCTGGATGACCATCGTAATCACACCAACCTAATGACTATGAAATCATCTTATACGAAAAAAAGTTGGTTCTCCAACCAATCCTAATGGGTACAATAAGTTAGTACTCTGTTAATGAGATGAGTACCAAAAATCAGTTCAATGTTCACTGTTCATTGGTGAAGCCCAAATATATTTTCTGCTGCTTGTTTTAGACTAAACTGTGTAATTGTCACTTAGAGGAACTGAGGGGGAGGGGTTAAGTTACTCACTTGTTCTTCGACTGCCTCATGAACTGCTGGATCTTGCGAGCCGCCTGGTGTTGCCTACGCTGGGAATACGTGCGTCTGGAAAACATATCCAAACATGGAGTGACATCACGAAGTTAAAATTGTATTAGAGTACAAGGTACATTTGTATGTAAACAACTTTCTGACCCTAATTCCAACAATAAATTGTCGATACTATTTTTTCCATATTTTTGTAATCTGTTTTCATTATCTATTTTATGATCTTTTTTGGATACTGTCAGTTACTTTATGACTTGCTTATCTTCTTAATACAAAATTTAAAACTCAGTAGCTTTAGTTAAACAAAAATAACTAATATAGACGGAATGTATTTGGTTGTAAATACTTGTAGGGTAACGCGATGCTATATGACTTCATTCACTAGTTATGGTTCAATTATTGTTTTCAAACAATGACAAATATTATAAATGGTCCTATCAAAAAACCTTCTTTATAGGTCCTAAACAATTATAGGTCTTTGCCAGTACTGTCTTATCAATTAAAATCCTATGCAGTATAAACAACAAATGAGCTAAACATTTAAATACTGTTACATTATTTTTTGTTATAAATATTGTATTATGCACTGCTATGAGTGATTTAACTACTGTCATAGTAACACAATAAAAAACAAAACAGTTGCCTTTATATATGTGTGCAAATGCCCTTGGATATTTCACGCTTCTCTTGTGCGAACTCCTCTGGTAGAAAGGATTTCCTGATAATAACAGCATCCAATACAACCTTAAATGTTTGGCAGAGGCTATGTACACGTCCGACGTGAGCCGTTACTGTTCACGTCCGTTCCAAATTATGCACCGTACGTTACTTATCCTGTGATTTTTAAAACAAATTGAGAGCCAGAACACCTCCTAACCTAACCTAACCTAACCTAACCTATCCTAACCTAACCTAATGTAACGTAACGTAAACTAACCTAACCTAACCTAAGCGGTAGCGAAGTGAATTTGCCCTTACATTGGACGTGTACGTAGTCACTTCGTAAATGTTTATCCCACCCACCTCGTCCACTACGTTTGGCATGTAAGCACAATCCTCCCAAAAGTAGCTTGCCCTCTGTTTACTATGTTCCCAGTCCTACTGCTGACTAATACCGCAACCTTCACCAACATATCCAAGCCCTCATCAACGAGCCACTCACTTGAGGCCAGTAGGTGGTGTCGCGTCTCCGCTGCGGCCCTGGTCTCGGTAGTTCCTATAGTAGTTCTGGATCCTCACTGCCGCCTCCTGGTTCTTCTTGAATCGCTTGTGTTCGCAGTAAGACCTGAACCCGTTCTGTATCACCATAGCAGCTCGCGTCATCTGCTTGAAGTATGCGTACTGCGCAAAAAGGAAAATATTTTAAATAAGATAACATCTATGCTTAAATTTGTATTAAAAATGAAAAGTTAATATTATGTTTCTCTTTTTGGAGTAGAGTTTACAGAAATATGGGGATAATATTTATTAATACTTTGAAATCACCAACAGATCACTACAAGCCACATAATGTCATCCATATGGACTGAATTGGCCTCTTGAATGAAAAAAAAAAAATCATTTGTTCTAATTCAACAAAGCAACGACAGCTACAAATTTATAAACAGGTTTGCACACAGCACGCTGACGTGAGGGAAGTGAATTTACACGTAAAATACCCCCGTAGCAGCAAACCTGCGTACTTAGCGAATTTCCAATGCATATATATTTATCTTAATGCCACATAAAGCTACATACCAAGTTTCATCAATATACATTCATAAATAAACAATTTATGACATTTTAATTATTCTCCATAAGAATAACATGGCAGCTGAGTATGCAGGTTTGCTGAAGCAAGGAACACAAAAAATGGGGTTTTATGCTAGTATCAATATAACTCAACTACGTGAAGTCACTTACCAAATTTCATTAATTTATTTTCATAATTAAGGGAGATAACACGTTACTTATTCTCCATAAGAATAACATGGGGCTGAGTACGCAGGTTTGCTGCTACGGGAGCCTTTGTCAAAAAATTGTTTTTTTGAGGAAATATCAATGGTCCACAACCAGATAAAGCCGTATACCAAGTTTCGTCAGTATATGTTCATAAATAAGCGAGATATAAAATTTTTATTTTCCTCCATAAGAATAACATTAGACAACGTACTGTGTTTAGCACTTTCAATATCTCGGTAACCAATTGACGTAGAGAAATGATCAAAATACCAAATTGTGCGTTTTTTTAAGCTGAATCCAATGGGAAAAAATAAAATTTGACTATTTCCAAAATTATATGTAAAAAATTCAAAAAACCCATTTTTGGGGTACAAAACCCCCCCAAAATACCCTTTCGGATAGAGCGATCTGGCTGGTTTTCGAACTTAAAGTCATAAATGTTGCTTTACACGTTTATACTAAATTTCATCGAAATCGGATAATTTTTACGAGAGTTATCGTGCTCACGGACACATATATATATATATATATATATATATATATATATATATATATATATATATATATATATATATATACAGTTTCGAACGAATGGTGTTTTTGGGGTCTGGGGACCTCAAAACGAAAAGTTATCATGGTCCCGGGCCTAGGTCTTACCATGCCGACTACGGTAATAGCTTCTTCCCTATAGGGGAAATTCGCTAAAACTGTTAAAACTCAAAATCAGTGTAAAATATATATTTGTATTTTTGAAACTCATAATAGCGATGGATCTGAATTTATTTTTTTATTTATTTGGACTTTACCTACCGCTTCTAGTGTTTAAAACTACACTACGTTTCAGGAGGTAAGGAGGAGTTTCCCTTACCTCCTGAAACATAGTGTAGTTTTAAACACTAGAAACGATAGGTTAAGTCCAAATAAATAAAAAATAAACATACATTTATTCAAATTTTTATTGAAATCTGAAAACATTGATTTTTGGCTGTTCTGATGCTCCTGGTTCCATTTACCTGCAATACTGGGAGTACAATTTTGTGCATTATAAGGTTAGGAGAAGACAGGTTTGAAAGTAGGCGTGAGGTTGCTGGGGATGATAAAAGTAAACCTACAAATGAATAACAAGCTTTTCTAATGTAAAACCCCCGTAAGACAACGTACTGTGTTGGTCAATACATATTTTCTTCAATAACTTGGTAAATATGCTAGAGTAACAGAAGAGGGCTTAAAAGTTTTAACTCACTAATTCCCATCATTTTACATGCATTAATTTTACATCCGGGACTTTATGACCCCTTTTACCGGCCCAAAAACTCAAAGCTTGAAAGATTAATCCCCAAAAAAGGGGTTTGAGTTTTCCGATTGTTTTGCCCAACGAACTTGTCCAACTGATTATAGAAAGGAACGTCCCTACCAAATTTGAAGTAAATCGGACAAAAAATGTGACCGCTAGAGTGCAAACACATACATACATATATATATATATATATATATATATATATATATACATAACATTTTGAACGACCCCCCAAAACTTGTTCAGGGGGTCACGTTAGGAACTTCTATGGTGGTCCCGGGCTTAAGTTGCACAATGCGGGTCATGCTAATAGTTCACTTTCCATTGAAAATTCACTAAAAATAGTAATATGTTCGAGGATCACACAAATTTAGTTACTGAACTGAAAACATTGGTTGATACACAGCTTGAGAGTTCAAACAAAGAATAAAAACAACATAGAACAATAACATAGAAGAATAACATAGAAGAATAGCAAAAAAGTACAACAGTGATTAATGTGATACTTTTAAAATGAACTTGTGTCATTCATTTTCTTACTTTGATTTTTTGGAATGGACAAAGTATAAAAATTGCTAAGCTTCAAAACAAACTAAATAACCCTAAAGCAATTAAGAGCATTAGTTTCCCATTCCAGCTGACCTGTTTATATCTGCGATAGTAGTTCTGTATGAGGATGGCGGCTGCTCTCTCCTTATCCTGCTCCTCGAGCTTCTTGCGGCCCTTGTACGAACGATACGCCTTCTGGATGATTTTGGCTGCCTCGTACAGCTCCCTTTGTTCTCGATCTTTAAATGAATATGATTTAATGAAAAATATCCTTCCGAAAGTATTATAGCTCCTAAAAAGTAAATTTAAATGAAAATGAAGCTTAAATGTTATTACTGTCTTGGATGTTTTTTGGCGTGTAATTGTTGGGTTGGATGGGTTAGGAAAGACTGGCTTAAAGACACCGTACCTTCCTTCAGAACTTGATGCAACCCCAGTAAGAACAAGACCTTGGAGATCTGTGACTGAAACCTCCAAAGAAAATTCTCTAACTTTTACAAGAGTTTCAGATGTTTTAACAACAACTGATGAACATTATTCTGACTGAACGTACTAATATCAATTATGATGTGCTTTACCAACAATCTAAATATTTAATTCCGTAAGCAAATCGGTCCCCACAAAATATTTCGAGCTAGGAAGAAGTTAAGTTAGATTATGACGATTCATTTTAAAGCTCGAGGGCCAAGGACGGTGAGAAAAATATCAGAAATTTCAAAAATTACGTGGGCTACGCCCCACTGGACTTCAAAGATCCAATGATTTTATTTTGTAAATATCACTACAGTGTTTTTATTAATAAGCAAAATGAACTAATGATCAGCTGTGATTATCCACTTACACAAAAACCATATGTTGGGGGCTATAGCCCCTGTAAACCACTAGTTAATTTTAATTGAACTCCACAAAATGACTGCATTATTTACGTCCAATAAGCCATGAGAAGGAAAGGGTTGGAGGGCCAATATGATAATAATTTCTTCAAGCCATCATAATCATTTTCCCAATTGGTACTTCACACTTTATTACACTTCTAAAATTGCCTGCACTACAATACATTCAGTTACTTTTTTGTATTTACCTACTTATCTTATTTATTTTTTAAGGTTTTTAATTTTATAAAATTAAAAGTTAGAACGGATTAGAAATTAAAGTAAAAGCCCGCTAATCCGGCATCCGATGGTTCGGCACTTTCAATAATCCGGCATTGGTCAAAGGGTTCTAAATAAATGTTTGTACACTGTATAAGCCTTTTGGTCACGTTCAGTAGAGTTTGGGCGTGATTGGGAGAGTATGCGGGCAATCGGCAGGAGTACTCCCGATTAAAAATACTGTACCGCTGTACTGTATTAAAAATATGTATTATAATATAATACTGTAAATCTATTTTCTGGTTGAAATGTTGTTTTAACATTTTTCATTAATACCGAAATCAGAGAAAGCACAATAAAAAATGGAATAAAGACCTGCTAACCAATGATTTCCTTTTGACTGTCTATTTTTAGCAGTATTTCCGCTATTCTCGCAATAACGGCTATATTCAGATGGAGCTCAGTAATCCGGAATTTTCGGTAATCTGGCATTGTCGAACGTGCCGGATTAGGGGAGGAACGTCTTCTGTACTGACAGACGATAATTATTTATTAACATCTTCCTGATTTCATTTAAAGTGAGATGAGATGAAATTCTGAAAGTAAATTTAAAGTTTCACCACAATCACAAATACAACAGGAAATGTATGTCGAACCTGATTTTCGGCCACATTAAAAATCATCAGACCAATATGCAAACCAGACTGCACTGTATATTATTACATCATAAGAATAAATATATTCTGTAATATTGCAAAAACACAATTTTGATGTGTCTTGTTAGTATGTGTGGATACGGACTTACCAGAAAGTGTGAGGTTGGAGAAGTCTTTCTCGAAAAACAGACTGTTGGAGGAGGCGTGGAAGAACTCGCAGAAGTCGGCAGTGGTGGGGGGCGGGGAGGGGGAGTCTGGGAGGAAGGAGGAGGGGGAAGGGGAAGGAAGGCAGGAGGAGGCGGGGGAGAGACTGGAGCTTGGCGTGCTGACGTCGTAGTATCTGTAAAACACGAACTCAGCATCAGTGTTGCTAACAAGAAAAATAATATTACATACACAAAGATAACATGGGGGTTATAACTGGATGAAACAAGATGGATAAATTACAATGTCTTCTGGTAAGTTTACGCAGTAAAAATCAACTTATACTTGTCAAACTGTTGTGCGATCTTCAAGCGATAAACAGTTTCTTCCAGCATTATTAAGGACATTGGTGAAGAAAGTCTTCAACGTTCAACTCGTATTTGCAAACCCGTAAAGATAATGAACCTTTTAGGGAAGATGTTGTATGAATCTTTATACAACAAACTATTCAACTGTTTTTATTTAATATGTCATTATTTATTTGTTATTGTTTACGTTAATGTCTTATCTTTGATTTAGTTGAGTTAGCATGTACCTGAACTGAGTAATAAACACGTGTGTAACTGTTTTTGACTTGAATTAAGCAAACAACCTGTTTATGGAGGTAGACCCTATTCCTCACCTGTAATTGTGGTCAAAGTTGAACTGGTTGTCGGAGTCAAAGCAGCACGAGGAGGTGGAGGAGGGCGGCTCGTCTATCAGCAGCGGAGACCCCATCGACACCTGCACTGACTGGTTGCTCAGCAGCACCATCATGTCCTCTCCCTCACTCTCGTTCTGCAGGCGTAAAACAACGATTAAAATTAGGTTCTTAAAATAGCCCTTTCCCTAACTGCAACCTCCCTCAACTGAGAGGATGGGAACTTTGACACCAGTGGAAAGTTGAGTTCATACCAGATGCTTAGTTTTAGTAAAATTGTAAACCATTCAATGTATTCAGTAATACTACTGAACAAAAAATGACCTGAATCTTAATCTGAATGGTTAAAAAGACCCAGAGATCCCCCTAATCTCAACATTAGATAATTCCCTCCTGAGCAGATCTAGGGATTTGACACCACAGTGAGTTGGCTACCCAATGCATTTATGTATTTCTTTACCAGCTTCAATTGTTCACCTGATTCAGTTTCACAGTAAAATAAAAGCATAGAGATAATCAAATGTACAAATAAATATTTAATTTCTTTAGGCGGGTTACACACTGGTGTCTCAGACATCGTGTCTCAAGACATTTGTCTTGTCATGTCTGTTTTGTCTTGTCTGATGAAATTGAATGAGACATGTATGTTTCATGCGTGTCTCGTGTCTCATATTGCATGCATGTTGCCTTTGCGGGTGCTGTTGCAGACAGCTGACTGATCCGTTCTGCGATGTGCGCATGCGTGGATCTGCTTCCCGTGAGACATGACTTACCAAACACCGACCAATCGGTCTCGCGAGGCACGTGTCTGAAGCAGATGTGTCACGTCGCACAGCTGTCTCGAGCAGTGTGTAAGTTCAATAACACAGGTTGGTTCAGGTGAGACATGCCTTAGATGAGACAAATGTCTTGAAACACCATGTCTGAGACACCAGTGTGTAACCCGCCTTAGGAAGGCCTTAGTAGTTTGAAAAAACTTATATTTGACCTCCATTTTCTCAATGAGACCTTTCATTTAAGTAAATGGTTAATGGTTATCAGACTCATGGGTTCCTCAAACGTTCACGGCACAGTTTTTTAGATTAAGCTATAAACACATTAATATATAAAGATCTCTAAGGCTTAGACATAACTTGGCATGTCTAATGAATCAGTATGGCTACAACTTAAAATCACTTGATAAAAAGAAACATACATAACTTTTGAGATGTACACGAGTATGTACCTTAATTCTATCGGGCATGGCGGCAATGATCTGCTCGGCTAGTGTCAGCACTCTCACTTCTTGCTCCCCTGAAACACAGCGTCAGCTGTTATTGTAAAGAATACTTTATAACAAATGCTGTACATAGACAAGTTTCCTAATTGGTAAAAAATCAAATTGCTCTGCATGATTGGCAAGCCTATCCTTTAGTTTGAAATTTTTGGTAATAATTTCATAAAAACTGAATCAAACACAGCTTGATAAAATGCATGATGAATTTCGTAAACTACTTTGACAAAATAAAACATATAAATTGTTTGACTGAATTGTAGTTTTTAAATGTGAAAGCCTTTACTGACCTTACACTAACCTTGAAATTGAACATAAATAAAATATAACCTTCGCAATTCCTGTAAATTAGAAAAGCACTTATGGTATACATATGTGACCACCTTAACTGTAACTGTAATTTCAAAAACATAGGTGACTTCTGTACTTTAAAGATAATCATCAGTTTTCCTTTATTAGCAATACTTGATTTTAAAGGTCCTAAAATTGATAGAAACTTATCGAAAAGTGAGTAATAATTTGAAATTTTACTACTAAGTATGAATCCCTCTCTCCTAAAGATTTTTTAAAAGTTTAAATATACAGTATACTATTATAGTGTAAATGTAAATATAAACCAAATTTATATCCACAAGTTCCTTAGATCATCAATATAACACTAAATATATACACAACTGAAATTGAGCAATGTGAATATCGAATAGCCAAGGACACAAAACAATTTTACTTGTTTAGACACCAATTTTTATAGTATTACACCAAATTATATAATAGGTTTAAATTTTAATCAGTTTAAGAGGAAAGTGAAAAAATTAGTGGTAGTGAACTGAAATATTTATGAAATTGATGAATATTTTAAATTTTAATTATATATTGTAGTCTTAAATAATAATATTGAGTTTTTTAACATACAATGTGATGAAGTGATGTTTTATACAATTCAATAAAGATTAAAGATTAATACCATACTTCTTAAACATCAAATAAGGTAAAAATATATATTGAAAAAGAATATATTATATAATCTGCATATCTAAATTTACCTCGTAAAGATTAAGAAAAAATTCAAACTAATACAACTTTTATTTAAAGTTTAAACTGATTATTGTACAAAATCAATCCAAGAGGCAAAATATAAATATACTGCAGACTAACGATAAATAAAACTTAAGTGACATACTTATTGATGAATTTTTATAAAATTATCCTTAAAAGAGTTTTAGATACTTGTACCGCATTTTGTTGAAAATAATCTAAATACTCTAAAGGTAAAAGGGAGAAAGGAGAAGGAGAAAACGTGGAGAGCAGAGAATAGGCTTGACAGAGAAGCACTCAGAGCTGTCAAGCCAGCACTTACTCTCCTTAAAATGATAAAGACAGTTCAGACAACATTTAAAGAACGCCTGTTCGTTTTGAGAAGTATCCTAAACGTTGTTTTACTCGAATGTGCAAGCTTGTTGATTATTCCTACACATTTCCTAACAGTTTTAAAACATTAACTAAGTTGGTAATGTGGAGCCCAACGACTTCACCTCACTTAAACTTATCAAACAAATTAAGTTCTCTGCACTAACACTGAGCAGCGTTAAACAAAATTATAATTATTACCAACATCATGTTTGTGTAAAATATTGTTCGCTACATAATCCTTTAAGAATCTTCAACTGTAGAAAAATATTACCTTCTTCATCTCTTTTTCTATTAAAATCAATAGTATTGCCTAAAACCCAACATTACATATTTAATCTTTAGGACAAATCTTGCTGCAACGTAAGAGCTCAAGTTAACACCCAAGTTACAACAGGTGGTACCACTGAGGACGGGTACGTACCGACGTTATCAGCGTGGTTGCGGGAGTCGTCGTCCGATAGCAGCTCTACGTCTATTATCGGGGATTCGCTCCGTGGCCCGGACGTCACCTCACCTAGCAGCAACACTAGTGCATCTACAAGCTGTTGCAACCACCACTCTGCCCTCATACTCCACCCCTATACACCCACCCCTCACCCTCGAACCTCGTACGCCCACCCCTCATCTCAACCCTTGTCCACCCACCCCTCATCCTCAACCCTCGTACACCCACCCTTCATATTCAACCCTTATACACCCACCCCTCATCCTCAACCCTCGTACGCCCACCCTTCATATTCAACCCTTGTACACCCACCCCTCATCCCCAACCCTCGTACGCCCACCCCTCATATTCAACTCTTGTACACCCGCCTCTCATCCTAAGCCCTCGTACGCCCACCCCTCATATTCAACCCTCTTTCACCCACCCCGCATCCTCAAAACTCGTACGCCCACCTCTCATATTCCAATATCGTAACCCAAACCTCATATTCAACCCTCATACGCCCACCCCTCATATTCAACCCATATACACCCACCCCTCATTTTCAACCTTCTTACGCCCACCCTCATATTCAACCCTTGTACACCCACCCCTCATCCTCAACCCTCATATGCCCACCCCTCATATTCAACCCTTGTACACCCGCCTCACATCCTAGACCCTCTCAAGCCCACCCCTCATATTCAACCCTTATACACCCACCCCTCCATTTTCAACCTCCGTACGCCCACCCTCATATTCAACCCTTGTACACCCACCCCTCATCCTCAACCATTGTACACCCACCCCTCATATTCAACCCTTGTACGCCCACCCCTCATCCTCAACCCTCGAACGCCCAACCCTTATATTCAACCCTTGTACACCCACCCCTCATCCTCAACCCTCGTACACCCACCCCTCATATTCAACCCTCGTAAACCCACTCCTTATATTCAACCCTTGTACACCCACCCCTCATCCTCAACCCTCGTATGCCCACCCCTCATATTTAACCCTCGTAAGCCCACCCCTCGTAACCTACATTCAGGCTTTATGTCAATCAAGTACAAAATCAAAGATTTGATTAACCTTTTTTCACCATTAGATTGTGTTTACACACATCTCACACTCTATTCAGAGTGTCGAACGTAAGTAAATTAACTAAGTATACTTTTGTGAAAAGCTGTGGTGATCTCTAATTGTTCTTCTAACCCTTATACTTAAAAAAATGTAACTCGTCTTCACTGATATTTTACCTTGGAAAAAAAAGGAATTAGTCTATAAAAATACTGAATAAACTTTCCCAATTGTAAACAGAGTATGAGAGACAGAATAGAGTTGTTCACAAAAATGAAGTGCAAAAGTACAAATGGAATAAATCTGGAAATGCAAAAAGATTAAGTACATATCATTACAATGGGCTAGAACAAGACTAGGTAAAATGCAGTGATTTAGATCAATACCTAAGATATTACTTTATTATAGAACATAATAAAGTAATATATACTACAACTGTTTGGTTCAAGGTGCAATTAATTTATAAAAGATTACTTGGTAATGAAAGCTTGCAAAACATTACATGACCCATAAATGAAACGATGCATCAAAACTGTTTAAAACATATATTTCTGAAATTATAAGCTATTAAAGTGCTACTCCCATAGACTAGGGTCTCATAGTATCCAATTGTGATCAAATTTAAATATTCATTCCAGGACTATTTTGTTTAAAATTAATTTTAGTCCACTGTAAGAAAAATAATCATAAGTTGTTTATATACTAGACAAAAATTATGTAGTGTTATAAGAATAACGGAGTAAATCTCCTTAACAAAAATCGCCTTAGGATATTAAAATAAAAATAATATAGTTTGTCAAATGTATTTGTATGAGTTAGTATTTATACTATTAAAATATATAATATGATTATAACACAACATTTATAAAATGTTATGTGGCTAATGATATATATTCAAAGTAAAACAATCATCAGCAATCAGGAACTGAACCTTAATAAAAGCCACAGAAAGTAGTCAAATGTTCTATAAGTTTTCTAAAAATGTTTGTAGAGTTAATATTTTAAACACTAAATCAACATAATTCATATTTAAATCTAGATTTTTCACCCAAAAGTGAACATGTCGCTTACAAAACACAAAATGTAGCATAATAAGGTGGAAAAATGTCAAATGCAACACCGAAAAGGGGTTGGCCGACCAAGGGGGCATCAGCATAAGAATTACGGAAACTAGAAAAATTACGAACAATAGATGCGAAAATTATGGAAACTAGAGGTACATAAATGCGAAATGTGGTTAAGCGGAAGCCTCATGCCGAAACGAACAAACTTACCTCGACAAAACAAGTGAAGTGTAGTAGAGTAGTGTCATGTCTGGTGGTGAGTGAGACAGAAGTATACAGAGACACAGAGCCGATACCCCTTTTGTATCCATATTTATATTTGTAAAATGCCCAAATACGCTCCTGAAGATGTTTACAAGATGTTTTCATGAAGTTCTAAATTTAAAAAAAATAATGTTTTTAATTTGGATATAACAAAAGGTTTGATTCTGAAAATTTATGTAATTTTCTGTAAATTCTGTAACTCAATCCGTATTGGGAAAATTTGTCAAGTGTACCACACCCAGTATCCTTATGTTGGTGATAATAAAAATCATAAAAACAATAAAAGATATATTTACAAAACACTTTAACAAATTTTAACAGTTTAAAAAAATAATTAGAAAGCCTTAAAAATTATAAAATCTGGTTCCACAAATCATGGATTTAAAATTTAACATCACAAAACATTCAAAGGAGGTACAGAAGCCACAATTTCCCGGATTTTAAGAAATTAACAATATTTTACAATTAAAAAAGCAATATAATTTTTCCTTGTTTCTATCTATGAAAAAACAAATAAAAATAATTAGTAAAACAAAATTTTAGTATTAAAATCGGAATTTACTTTGATACATTTTGGATGTGTCTCATTACTAAATAACTATAGCTCGAATCAATCAGTACTTTGCAATTATAATTTTCATCTTTGTGCCTCAAAATTATGTTAGCCTGATCTCTGTATATTTCTTCTTGTGATGGTACCTAATAAAGTTTACAGTTTTCAAGAGACTAAACTACATTATTTGTGACTTTTATCAATATTACGAGTAGAAATAGAGTTTTTAATTATTTTCAATAATTTAGTAGGATAATATTTGGATTAGTAATGTTAGATTGTCGCTGGCTTTTAAAAATGTTTAGAATGAGTAATTTTATTTAAACAATGTTTGATATTTTAGTAACAATTTATATTTTTATAAACTTTTTAGCTGTTGAGTTCTCGGGCGGATCTTGTACTTACAGAGGGCGAAGTCCATCCGGCGAGGGGGCGAGTGCACGATGTCGCTGTCGTAGGCAGAGTCAGTGCCCGAGTGTGGGGAGCTGAGTGGCAGGGACATACTGCGCTCGAACCTGCCGACCACTCGATTGTTAAACACTTTATACAATGTGGAACTTTGAAGAATAAGTTATTATTCTCTTTTGTTGTGCTAGTGTTACGCTTATGAAAAACATTCCAAAACATTTTGTTAACAAATCTTGTATTTACCAATGAGTATATGAATTGAAGTACTAAGAAGTGTTCTATTTAAAAAAATTCTGACACTTTTTCAATACTTGGAGCGTTGTAGCCAAAGTTCTGCACTCAACAAAGTTTGGTAAAAATGTTTGACATCATATAAAAGTGTGAGGACAATTGAGAATGGAAAAATAATTTAACATTAAAGTATTAAATAACGTTGAAAACAACAGAAAGCTCATTTGTTAATCAACTTGCAGGAATAAGAAAAGGCATAATCACCATGGTATACTTTGAGGGTTGCAGGGTAGTAAAACACTGAATAAACTCATTAAACTGTAAAACAGAATTAAATGAGCTATCACAGCTATTACTGCAAATTTATTAAAACTGCTAAGCAGTAAGTGAGAAGTAAGTAGGGGCGTGCGAGTACTTGAAACTTTGAGTGTTTGGCCGAGTATTTTAATACTCAAACTCGACTCGAAGTTTTGAAAACTACTCGAAAGTTCGAGCTAGTATTTCCCGCCGATTTCCGGACGATCGCCAACGATTGCGACCGGCCAAAACGCGTTGTAACGGCCGCAAAAGACAATTGCATCACTTAAAAATGGCCGAAAATGACGACCGCGAACGATTGCGACCGGCCAAAACGCGTAGTAACGGCCTCAAAAGGCGATCGCATCACGTAAAATCGGCCGAAAATGACGACCGCGAACGAGTGCGACCGGCCAAAATGCGTAGTAACAGCCGCAAAAGGCGATCGCAACGCGTAAAATCGGCCGTAACTAACGATTTCGTAATTTAATATTGATTATATGCAATGTCTGGACCAGGTGAAATTGGCCAAATGACAACCTGACCGTGTTTTATCAGCCAGAAACGAATGTCAAACCGTATTTTGTTTGTCAATACGTAATCCAGTTTGATTGTACTGGCCAAAACTTTGTATTGCTACTCATGTATTAGTTAGCATGTTTAGATTATCAAATCTAGGGTGGTATCCAAATCCCATTACACTATTTTAAACTACCAACTGATGGCAAATACTCGCTCGAAAATACTCGAAACTCGAAAATAATTGACACTACTCGACTTGATTAAAAAAATCACTACTCGCACACCCCTAGAAGTAAGCAAACCTTCAAAGGGTTTTTACTATCAGATATGTTTTGGAGTGATGCCAAACTGTTGTATCAAGTTTTGAAAGAATTTATACATTGAAGTGTACACTGTTTTTATACGAGTGGCTTTGCCCTAAGTTCAAAATCTAAACTAATTTGAAAAATTGCTTTTAAACAACTGAAAATATGAGACAGGTTCTTTGATGTGTTTCTTTTATGTACTGAATATGTCGCATGTATTTTTGTGCACCAAGATGTGATGTGTGTCATGAATCTCTGTTTACTTTGCCTCTGATTTAGAGCACCCCTCCATAACAAAATAATCGGACAGTTCCAGGTAGATCTAACATATACAATGCTTCAGATACCTGGATAGTTTGCTGTGCCCCCGATGTTTCCCCCGCGGGGGGCTCAGTCTGCCCCCGTCAGTCCCCGCTGTCTGAGTGCTGTTGTTGTGGTGCTGAGACTGCGACTTTGACATGTTCACTAGAAAATATCCAATTTACAGTTAGTTCTCATAGAAGTTAACAAGTATGAATATATATTTGACTAGCTGGTACCTGGCGCGTTGCTGCCACAGAAGAAGCATTGAATTTGTTTTATGTAAAATACTCGTTAATTTTTAATATGAGCTCGTTCGCTACGCTCACTCGCCTATCGAAAAAAGAGTTTGCGTTGCCATACAAGTAGTTTTTTTAATTCCATTATGAGAGTTGCCATTCAAGTAGGTTTTATATTTCCATAATGAGAAACAGCTGTTTACAATATTTCAAGTTATATATATCATCTGATAAAATCAAAAGAAATATTTCTCCATAAGATTAACGTGAAACTTTTATGTCCAGTGGGGCACAGCCCTAATGTCCTAGGACTTTGGTTAATGGTCTATAATCTTCCCAGGGTTAACCTTTGTTACTATGCAAAATTTCAAAGCAATAGGATGAACGATATGGCAGCCCACAAAATACAAACAAACAGACGAACTAACATTGATTTTATATATATTGGATTAATCAAATACAAAAGGTTGGGGTTAAACATTTGTTTATTTCAGAAGAGAAGATTTTCAATAGGAGTGCCCTGATATAGTGGTAATTATGTGTGTCTGACGACTGCAAGGTCCCAAGTTCAATCCCTCCCAATCAATATTAGTTAAAATTTTTCACTTTTGTAAAATAATTGTAATAATACCATTATGTTGTCTAACAAAATAATGTATTTGATTTATAACTGTCTAAACAATAGTTTACCATTAAATTTTAATTTTAAAATGTGTAAATAAACTTTATTTCAATTTAATTTCAACCTGCATTGAAATGTTTCACGGCCCAATACTGTGGTTAGAAAATTTGGTCAATCTTTTAAAAACTAGCATGAAACTTAAAATGAATAATTGTTCTCATATATTGGCTACTGACCTGTGTTAGGACTGGGTATACAGTTGGGGGCTGGAGGCACTAGATTGTTGTTGTTATTGCTGCTGTTACTGTTGTTGCTGTTGTTATTACTATTGTTACTGTTGGGTGGAATGTTCACATATAAACTGAGCAATTTGTACTTTTGACTGTCATTTCTGAAAAATTAAAACAAACAAAATTAGTTTACTTTAAAAAAATAAAATAGTTAAATTCACACTTATATTATTTTAAATAAAACTTAATCATTAACTATACCTAATATTGATTTGGATTGTTCTAAAATATGTAATATATTGATATTTTAGAAAAAAATATTTAACTTGAGTAAAGTAAAATTTTAACTTTCAGTAGAAAGTTATTATTCTTAAATAATGATTTAGTTAATATTTCACACAATATTTTATAAGATAATAAAATTAATAACATATAATTTTTACTTCAAGTTTAAAATGCTATGTATATTATACAATATACGTTCACATGTAAAAACCTTGATGACAAATTACAACCTAATGCTCCTTCTGGTCACTTTCACATATTGACAACAAAGTAAAACCATGAAGATCCTAAAATATAATACTTCACACTAAATCAAGATTCAAATTATAAATAAAATGAAATAAAATTCTTGAGCTATTCTTATTTTACTGTTGGTAGATTCCTTTTCCTCAGGTGAGTGATATTTCCAGAATGTGAATTCCAAATCAAGTTATAAAATATCAAAATCAACTTTACGTACCTGGGGATGGCATCCGGCTTGAGGAAGATACCTTCGTCCTTCATCATCGAAGAGGTGAGATCGGTTTCTGTTTCTCTGCTGCTGGCATCCGCTATGGATTCTGAAAAATAGTTTGCTTTCAGCCATGTATAACTAGTTTACGAAATATGGTGGACTTGCACCAATATTGAGATAAAGAGATTGAGGAAGGGTTGAACAAAGGCCAAGTCCTTTCCTATAGTTGCTCGCACCTAAGGTGGATGTTGGTCTCTATTTCAAACACTGTTCAATATAATTATCAGTACCTGAAGGACAAGCTTTGCTTGGGCCCAGCAATATCACAACGTTAACAATATATGTTAACGTTACCACTAATATTACAAATTGGTCCTTTCCAATGATTGAGTTACTTTTATAGTTCACTGGTTGTTTTTGAACAGCTGTCATGATTATTTGATTTCTCTACACTTGAAACTCTTCAGTCCAATGTTTTTAAATTAAATCTTTTCAAAATTATATTTTGTTGAGGGTATTTCAAACATATATCCAACCCAGAAATTAGGTAATTCCACCACTTGAAAGAGGTTTATTTGGTATTCCACATACATTTTATTGGAGATTAAGCAAGGACTCATTGAAGGCAAAAATAATACAGCTTAAAAACCTTGTATGAAACCAATCCTGTCAGCTAAATCTATAATATTATAAAGAAGAGGTGGTTTCTGTCTGACTATCTGTCTGTCTATCTGATGTTCCAGGTAAACGCAAAAACTACTGAACTGACTGGGCTGAAAATTTACACATAGGTAGATCTTGAACCCATGCAACACATAGGCCTATTCACTTCCTTAAAAATCCCCTCGGGCTACGCTCCGTGAACGTCCTAAGTTTCAATGCTTACATTTCAGGAGAAAATAAACATTCAGAAACTGTAATGCGAACAGCTGTGGACACTTCCATTTGACAGCTTAAAGAGCAGAAGCAAGAACAACTACAGAACAAGAACAAGAAGCTGTTTCAAGCTAACTAAAATGGAAATTGTATTGACTAAAGAACGGGTAGAGGAAACCCCTGTGCGAAGAACGGGTACACCAGCTAGTTACATATATTTATCACTAAGATTTTTCAAAAATCCGCCTCTAATTTTCATAATAAAAAAATAAAGGTTATATAGCTTTAACAAATTGTTGTACTAGCTTTACAAATTATTACTTAAAACTAGACATGATACATTTTACCATTGCACCTAATATTTATTTGTCATATTTTCTCCATTCCATAGTGTTCCTATTTATAGCAAAACGTTTTATATTTACTGGTAACTTAATTGTTACCAAAAAGTATAATTATATTTGACCGAGTCGTAACCAGTTACCGGGCTGGGATATGTTGGTGCTCTCCTGATGAACTGTCTGTAGTCGCTGGACGAGCGCCGAGTGGTTGGAAGCTCGCGCCAGGTCGAGCGCCGTCTGGTGGTGGCTGTTGGTGACGGAGAGCGCCGTGGAGTTCCACTGGTAGAGGAGCAGCGCTGTCTGGGTGTGACCTCGCCAGCAAGCCCACATCTGAACACAACAATCACGACGGATAAGATGGCGAGTTTGTCATACAGTTTTGGAAGCTATATTAGCCATACAACTATCTTAAATATACAATTTTATACTTTAGTAGGCCAATATATGACAAATTAGAAAAACAAACTTTCTAACTAAAATTAGAATAAGCAGCAACTACAATGAACAGTCTGTGCATTTATTCAATTGGACAACTTGAAGACTTGTTAAGACCCAGGGGTGCACAATGTTGAATCATGTTATGTTAAAGGAGACCCCGAAATATCCAGATTCTACGTCATCCGACAACTCCACTCCAATCACTCATGCTTGGCAGTAAAAGGGTTAACGTAGCTCGTCATTTTATTTGTAACTAGTGGCTTGAAGGGGTCATAGCCTCTAACCTTGCTCTAATACCCTGCCTCATCTGAATTATTTTGCTCTTTACATGCTGTGGAAAGTAAAACAATATAAATCACATGTCAGTTCATAAACAAAGTAGGCACTTAATCACATGTTTCAATGTAAACAAAGCAGATGTTTTTTAAATTCCCATGCTTTACTCTTGGGGGATGTTTTACATTATTTCTCGTTTGCTGGTAACTTTTTAGAAATACTGCTATTTTCCCGAGAGTCCCTGGGATCAAGACCTTAAATTCGGGTCGTCTCCCACCATCCTGCAATTTGCCAAACTCTCACAATTTTGAAATAACAATTTTGCTCACAGTTATATAGGTATATATGAAGATTATTGTGATAATTAAATCAAACACAAACAAATCGTAGATTACTTCCTGACTCCGTTTTAGTACATTTCCAAGTAGTAACCAACCAATGAAATTCACGCACTCAAATCTGTCATTTGTTAATTTGTTTCTTCAAACAAGCTCCATGGTCTTTTTTTATCATCGTACTTTCCACAAACACACACAGAAGCAGGTGGGAGCATAGTGATGTACGGGTAACACCTAATACTGACCAGGGGAGTGTATCCTTCTTCGTCCTGGCTGAGGGCGTCCACCTCTGTCTCCAGCAGCAGTGAGGAGTTCTCAGCCCTCCAGTGCAGCATGGCGCACACCAGCCTGTAGGCATACAGTATCTGTGTTGGACTAACAGTGTTTAAGAGTTCTTTGTTATTGAAAGGTGAATGGTTAACAATAAAATGTCATACGCTTGCTATTTCATTGGATAATTTTTCAAGATAGGAATTGTTTACTTACTTCTTTCACAACCCAAACTGTGGTTTTTACACCATTATTACTTTTGTACACACTTAGTGAAAGACAAAAAACAAACTTTCTTAATTCCAAATCATTTTACTGACGTTTTTAGTTAGTTCCCAGGCTTTTCTCTTTTTATTCCTGAAGTCTAAAACATCCTGACTTTTTATTGTTTTTACTGATTTTCGAGTATTAAATGCAATGACAATTGTAACTTATTTCCTGATTTATTGTTTCTTTGTTAAAATTTCCTCTAGAAATATTACAGAAAAAAGAATTACGATGATCAGTTTACAATTATCGTTCAGGAAGTTAGAACTAAGTTTCACCATGTCGGTGAACCCTTTAATAGCGTAGGCAAGTCTCTGGACTTCAGAGATTTTCCTCTCAGATCTCTCATATTTTGTGGATGTAGCTGTACAGTTTTAGTTTCATATACATCGGCTCCTATTTAAACAAGGTAGTTGGGGGTAGGGGTAGCATATTTTCTTGTGTTATAATGTTGCTCCTGGAAGAGTTCTACAGGTTACCTCGCATAGCCGAGCGACGCGGCCAGGTGCAGCAGAGTCATGCTGCGCAGAGTCGAGCACCACGAGACCGAGGTGTCATCGTCGCCCCGGCGCCACGCTCTGCGCGACAGCGACTGACACAGCGACACCAGCCGCTCCTCGAAACTCTTCTGCTTCAGCAGGCCGGCCTCCACCTGCACAGACAATAACTGTTGACAAACCGCTCATGAAATTAAAAAATGAATATCCCAAAATGAACATTATTAGTAATCAAACGTATTACAGTCAGAATTTGCCCAACAAATCTAAGTTATATCAAGGAATATGTTACAGTGAGTTTGTTAACTTGAGATTAGGTTTGCTAATATGTTCACAAACTTATTTCATCTTGTCAAGGAAAACAATTAAATTTAAACCTGTTAAAATGCTGTGATTAACTGTACATAGTATGAACCATTTTATGTTTTATCTCCACGCTTAATACACACCGTTCCGTTTGTCTGCCGATAGTAAAGCACAACTCGTTATTTCATATACGCACTTCCAACGGCAACTGATGACACACTGACAAAGAATTCAAGTTGAGGCACAATTGATTTCTGGAATTTATGTTTTTTCCTGTTTGTTACATTGGGGTTGAGATGTGGACAGTTCGTTATATAAAGGTGAAATTCGCTATGCAGAGGTACATTAAAAGAATTGTTATATAGAGGTAAATTTATTTTGTCTAGGGTTATTATAAATTTGTTACATTGTGGTTTTAAACATAATTTATTCATAATTTAGAGGGATCATTGTCATTGAGTGTTATTATGGATGGTTTAAGGTGATTTTAAGAAACTTTGTATTTCAAGGAATTTGTTATACTGAGGTTTGTTATGTCAAGGTTTCACCGTATATACAAAAATATGGGCAAAGTAATCAATGAAATATTGAATTCCCAAGCAATATCAATTCCCTGTTTTATTGGGGTTCTTACACCAAGTCGATTGACATTGTTTTTAGTGTAATGTTATGCTTTGTATACATTATTAATCTTGATGAATGTCATGAGACAAAGCAAATCAGAAACAAACATAACAAACATAATTTTGATTTTTTATCAATAGGCTAAATGGTTTTGGCAGCTAGGGTAAGGCCAACCTGCCACAGTCACTGTACTGAACAATCTTCCCATATTTTGACCCGAGTCCAAGACATTGTTTACTACGAAACATCCATTCTGTAGAGTTTGCAACCGTTGCCAATGCACATAAATAACTGCACTCATACCTTAGAGGGTTCTCTGAGCAAAACAACCTGCTACAAAGAGTTGCAGGTGAGATCTCAACTGTAAAACATTCTTATTATTGAGTATTTTAAAATAAAAAAAGTTGTGGTGGTATTTATCAAATTGTTTGAGATGGTAATCTCAAGGGAGTAGAAAAATACAGAAGAACTCATGCTACTGAGGGTTCATAGTACTGAGGTTATTGTTAGATGTTACATGCTGGATTAGGACCTCCCCAGAGATGCTAGTCACGTCCTCCTCAAGGAAATACTGCACTGGTATGAATGGGTAAATGAGAGGGAGCATCACTGGAATGAGAGGAACTACAGGGATAAAAAAGGTGGGATGGGATGTAGTTCCCGTGACTCCTGTGGCAGCTGTGTGTATCAGCTCTCAAACAGGTAGTAAGCTTTGCTCTTGTGTTGTGACTGACAAGGTATCCATGTTTATCAGCTGGGGACCATAATCTTAGGGATATATGTATTTGCTGCTGTCTACAACCATGGAGGAACACAGTTGAAAAGGAAGCTTATCATCATGGATAGCCAAAGGAATAGCCCAAGGATGTCATGACATATTTAATGTACCCAAAGTCGACCTCATAACTGGCACAAACCAATGAGTTAGATATATCTAAAGATCTCGTCTCATGTAAAAAAGTGAATACTACACAGTTGACCTCTATTTTCTTCAAGTAACCAACCAAATCCTCTTTTCACTGAAGAGAGGATCAGCTGACTCACATTTAACTTGTGAAAAGAGCATTTGATTGGTTTCCTGAGAAAAATGGCGGTCAGCGTGTAGACTTCATGTTTGCCCCAGACGCGACCTCTAGATATATTTAACTCATTGGTACAGACCAGTCTGAATGTTGTCCAGGGACGTAGTGAGGATACTCACAAAGTCATGGCCAGTGTCTGGCTCCTGCTTGATCTCCAGCCGTTCGTCCATCGCCTCGAGCCGCTGTAAGAGCGTGAACTTGAGCAAGTTGTCGTTGGGAGCGGCCGTGGACTCTCTCACGCTGTGCTGCTCCCTGGGCGGAGTCTTGTACTCGAACATGGCCGAGTTGGAGATGACGAACCCTTGACACGCCACCTGCAGCGTCACCAGCCCCACCTCGTGAGCTGGGAGGGGAGAATACTCGTGAACCGTGTGACACAATTAGACTGTTGCATGTAGTGGGACACACAAACCAAAACACATTTACAACAAACAAATACAATTGTTGTGTGTGCCTTCTGGCAAGTAAACACTTTGGTGTTTCTAGCTTTGTTTCATTCATAATTTGATTTCTGGATTAAAAATCACAGTAAACGATTAAATTCAACTAATAGATTTGAAATGGGACAGTAGTCCTAAGAATGGTCTTCTAATAATGTTTACAGGACTCACGACTGATAAGGTACATAACCTATTACTTCAAGTTTCTAGGTTTGATGAAGGACTGTACCTGGACAGTAGCATCGCAGCACACCAGACTGTACCAGCGTTGTCGGGACTGGGAAGGAGTCAAAGAGAACGGAGTATGGAGAAGAGGTGGAATACCAGGGTCCTGTCACCAGCACCTTCACTCCCCCCTGTGGAAACAGCAGCACAATGAGTAAGCGAATAAACATAGACGGTTGGACAGTAGCATCGCAGAACACCAGACTGTACCAGCGTTGTCGGGACTGGGAAGGAGTCAAAGAGAACAGAGTATGGAGAAGAGGTGGAATACCAGGGTCCTGTCACCAGCACCTTCACTCCCCCATGTGGAAACAGCAGCACAATGAGTAAGCGAATAAACATAGACGGTTGGACAGTAGCATCGCAGAACACCAGACTGTACCAGCGTTGTCGGGACTGGGAAGGAGTCAAAGAGAATGGAGTATGGAGAAGAGGTGGAATACCAGGGTCCTGTCACCAGCACCTTCACTCCCCCCTGTGGAAACAGCAGCACAATGAGTAAGCGAATAAACATAGACGGTTGGACAGTAGCATCGCAGAACACCAGACTGTACCAGCGTTGTCGGGACTGGGAAGGAGTCAAATAGAACGGAGTATGGAGAAGAGGTGGAATACCAGGGTCCTGTCACCAGCACCTTCACTCCCCCCTGTAGAACCAGCAGCACAATGAGTAAGCGAATAAACATAGACGGTTGGACAGTAGCATCGCAGAACACCAGACTGTACCAGCGTTGTCGGGACTGGGAAGGAGTCAAAGAGAACGGAGTATGGAGAAGAGGTGGAATACCAGGGTCCTGTCACCAGCACCTTCACTCCCCCCTGTGGAAACAGCAGCACAATGAGTAAGCGAATAAACATAGACGGTTGGAGTAGCATCGCAGCACACCAGACTGTACCAGCGTTGTCGGGACTGGGAAGGAGTCAAATAGAACGGAGTATGGAGAAGAGGTGGAATACCAGGGTCCTGTCACCAGCACCTTCACTCCCCCCTGTGGAAACAGCAGCACAATGAGTAAGCGAATAAACATAGACGGTTGGACAGTAGCATCGCAGAACACCAGACTGTACCAGCGTTGTCGGGACTGGGAAGGAGTCAAAGAGAACGGAGTATGGAGAAGAGGTGGAATACCAGGGTCCTGTCACCAGCACCTTCACTCCCCCCTGTGGAAACAGCAGCACAATGAGTAAGCGAATACACATAGACGTTTGGACAGTAGCATCGCAGCACACCAGACTGTACCAGCGTTGTCGGGACTGGGAAGGAGTCAAAGAGAACGGAGTATGGAGAAGATGTGGAATACCAGGGTCCTGTCACCAGCACCTTCACTCCCCCCTGTGGAAACAGCAACACAATGAGTAAGCGAATAAACATAGACGGTTGGACAGTAGCATCGCAGCACACCAGACTGTACCAGCGTCGTCGGGACTGGGAAGGAATCAAAGAGAACGGAGTATGGAGAAGAGGTGGAATACCAGGGTCCTGTCACCAGCACCTTCACTCCCCCCTGTGGAAACAGCAGCACAATGAGTAAGCGAATAAACATAGACGGTTAGACAAACAAATAAACTAAATGCTATCTGTAAAGCAGTATGTGATTGATTTTGTTATTGCAATTAAAGAAAGTTCACTTTCATAGATTGAAGAACAACTCACACAACAACGGAAATGAGAATGCCTGGTATAGTCTTCAATGATTGAAGCCAGATAAAACTGAAAAATTGGTTTACTGTACCTCTGGATAGGCCCATTCAGGAGAGTAATCGGTGATATTGGCGGGGGCCTGCAAGTCGGACGGGGGCGCCTCGGGACTGGCCTGCTCCTGGTCACTCTGGCCTGTGGTACTGCTGTTGGCTCCGTTACCTGCACAGAGTATACAGAAATATTATAGAGAGCGATATTGTCAAGAATCAAGAATCAAGAATCAAGAATACTTTATTGTCACACGACTATATAAATACAGCATTGACAATCGTCACAAATACAAACTTAAATAGCTAAAATAACAGACTGCTAAAATACATCATTCATTTCCAACTAAACACCCCTTCTTTCAGATATATAATCTTTAACACTGTAGTACTCTTTTTCAATCAAGTATTTTTTTAGTCTATATCTAAATTTTACAACATCCACCTGAGTTTTCAGAATTTGGGGGAGAACATTAAAAAGCTTAATGGCAGAATAGTAAGTTTGGTTTTGAAAGGAAGTTGTGTTGTGTCGGGGAATATGGAATGTCAGTGGCGGGGCCTTTTGGAACTGCCCTGCAGTGCTGCTTTTGGTCTAGTTACTTGCAAAAGTATACAGAACTAATGTAGTCAAAAATGTTGGCAGAGGTACCACGAGGCCTATTCTTAAAAATATATCATCATAAAGTCCATTGGTTCATTGTGGCAATATGAGGTAGTTGTGGGTTATTAAGACTCAGCAGCCAACATCAGGAAATGGATTATAGTAAAACTTTTATTAACCGTCACTCTTTTTGCCGTCACTCTCTGTTATTGTAAGAAATGTGCGTTGTACAAATTTTCTAAGCTTTGGTATTCTCGTAGGCGGCGCGTATAAAAGCGTCTCTCTGAGCTACTATCATATGACTGTACTCTCCACCCTGCAGCGGCAAGGCTAGTGTGCTAGTGTTACTGTACTGTGAAACTTCTGTTCTTTGGCACAGTCCTGGGCCCGAAGGTGGCGGATACTCAAAGTTTTACTGGATGTATATTAAAAAATAAATCTATCACAATAGGCTATTTACCAAATAAATTTCTTTTCCAAATTTGTTAACACTTCAACGTGGACGTTTTTGGATAGAGTGTTTGACTTTGTATTGTTTTATTATTTTTTTAATATTGAACACCTGAACATCTAAAATTAAAAAAAAAAAGGTTTTTCCGGTGGACACACGCACAGTAAGGATATGTAAAAAGTAGCAAAATACCTAATCAGATACGCCCCCTACCCCACCCTTTCTCTTCCCATCTTCATCCCCTCCTCCCCCTAGCGGTAATTTTCTTGAGAATCACTTTAGATAGTTACGCCCCCTCCCCCAGTCCTCAACTCCCACCTCTCCCTTCCTCTCCCCTCCCCCCTATTTCTCTTCACTCTAGTCACCCACCTCCGCCGCTGTGGTTGGAGTCCAGCACCTCCAGTTCTGGGAAGTCCCCCAGCATGTCGAAGGCGTCCAGGTTCACGAACACGTCGTCGTCCATGGCGGAGGGTGGGGAGCACGCGACGTCGATAAACTCCATGGGGTTGATACCCGACACCAGCACGTCAGACTCAGCCTCCTCTCTCTTGCCGTGACTGCTGCGGTCCCTGCGCCACACAAACCCATGGAAAACACTAGATATTTTCAGTAGAACCTCTACTTACAGAATTTAACCTTTGTATAACAAACTTTTGACAAACCACCCCCCCCCCAAAGTCCCTGCGCAACATAAACACAAAGTTTTAACGGTCTCTACATGTAAAACACTAGATACTTTCAGTTTGTGTACTTTTGTATTAAACTAGGGTAACCATATTTTCTAGGTTAAAAAAGTGGACACCCATACTCGTTGAGAGGTGGATTAATAAATCGCGAAAATATGACCCCCCAAGTTAACTATGAAAGTTGGGTATATAAAATAATAAGATGTTTTAAATTGAAAATTATGTCTTTTGATCTTTTTCCAAATCATAAAATTAACCTTTGAGGGTTTTAAGCTGCCAATTTTATAAAAAAGAACATTTTTTAAGCATTGCAACTATTAACATAATTTTGAAAATAATAGAACTATATTCCATTGTATAAAGATATTGGTAAATTCTTTTTCTGAAATAAACAAGTTTGAGCTGAGTTGAGTTGTGTCTGCTGAACGCTGAACTTCTCAGGTATAACTGTGCAACCTCACTCGGGGGTCAGTTGAATGACATGCCGCTGACAGCGACGTTAAACACAGCGTAACGTAATAATTTAAACTACGAATACCAACTGGTTTCATTGAGAACTAAAAATGACATTTCTATAACAAAGTAATGAGTTTTTGGTGAAAAACTGACGATTTTATAAACTATTTTGATGAAATATCAAGTTAATCTGAATTATTATAAGTTGATAAAAACATAATTATTTATTTTCAGTTTGCTGTTTGTAAAAGCCTGAACAAATAGTAGGACTTTAAAAAATCCACCGGACGTACTCGAATTATCCAAAAAGAGGACATGTCCGGGGAAAAGAGGACGAATGTTAATTATACTAAATGTATTTGATTTTGTAAATAAATAATTTTGAACGTATAGGCCCAGGTGGGAAGACCACCCCTTCCATGTCCAAATTTGTTATTCTCAGCTGGCCAAGGGTAGCTAACCAATACCTTTGATACAAGCATTATAGTAGGGGGCACTGGCCCCCTACTCATTATTCACGACAAGCAAATTTTCAGGAAAATTTTTCTTTAATTTGCCCATATAGCCTGACTCAATTTTTGGCTCTACCTAATTAAATATAAAAATTGTAGCCTCATTATTAATTGGTCAAACTATCAACAAAATTGAAATTGCAGGCTACATTAAAAACAAACTTGCTCCCAGTAATCTATAAAAGAAGAGAGACGGAGCCGAATATGAAATACTTTTACATACCAAACAAACTATTTAATCAATAATACACGTATTGAAAGAAATTATGGTTCACCTGAACCAACTTTGATTGAAAACAGGGTAAAATAATGTTGTTCAACTCCTTCTTTTATAAACCCAGTGACTGGGATCAATATTTAGAATTTACTTTAATTGTAACTCGCGTGGAATTGCTTTATAATTTTCTTGAGTTTACTGAGTTTAAAATTCTAACCACAAGTTTCCATGTGTAACAATAAGAGAAGAAATAAATTCTAGGTTAGCCGTCAAATTTATTATATAGTTTTGTAAATTAAAACAGCAAGCTTTACGAATGATCTTAATCTTAATTAATAGAATTTACCTCAAAAGTAGCGAAGGTTATTTAAGAAACACTGACGCTGATATTTATACTAAAGGAATCCCCACGGAATACCTAACAAACTGACACAATATATTGATTATTGATTTCTTGTAAAGAGAAACATAAAAGAGCTGTCATGAAGCTGACAATTGACAATATTTGCAAAACACTTTAGACTAATGTTCCAAAGAGTTGCAATTTTCTCTGTGTGTATGAATATGATTGATTTTATATGTTTGTAGACTTTAACACAACAAAGAGTAATTTAAGGCTATAACAAAATGATGTTTATCTTCCAGAAAAAATAAAATACAGAGATGAGAATCGTGTACAAAATCTGACTGGCTGTATTTAGAATCATGAAATGTTTATTTATACACTTAATTGTTCTATAAACTGTGAAAAAGTGTTGAAAAGGGAAACTTACCTTGACACAATGAGGGGTTTTTCGTACCAAGTAACATCTTTGTCTATTCTTGAAAACTTGGTTATATGGAATTGGCGGGATTTATAAGAAGGGGAGTCACGATCAGTAGTTAGAAAACTGAAAGATAGAACAGAAATGATGGATTAGACAAGAAAAATAAATGGGAGAACAAGCGAAATGTAAGAAACTAAAATAAAATAAAAGTAAGCACTGAAAAAATGTAGAAAGAAAATGAAACAGCTGGATAGAGTTGAGTGTTGTGTTGAAAGATAACAAACACTGAAAATAGGTGTATAATCAAGAATTTCATTAATTCACTTTTGCTCAGTTCTTTAAAGACTTATTTTTTAAAGAAAGATTTTGATCAGAACATGTCAGGCTTTTTGTTGCGTTAGGTATTTTTGTTGGTTAATCACAGAGCTGTAAAATTGGACTGACTTTAGTGAAACAATTATCCACAGCAACTTGATTCAGTGTTCATCTAGTAATTGAAATTGATTTATGATAAAAGTTTGTATTCCTCGTTGCTTTTGTATTCAGGGTCCAATTAAAATTGCCATATAAATATTTCGAAAAAAGGGAACTGCTTTTTAAAATAAACTGAATTAATTAGTGAATTTCCTTTGGAAAGTGAACTATTAGCATGACCCGCACGGTGAAACTTAAGCCCGGGACCACCATAGAAGTTCCTAACGTGACCCCCTGAACACGTTTTGGGGGGTCGTTCAAAATTTTATATATATATATACATATATATATATACATATATATATATACATATATATATATACATATATATATACATATATATATATACATATATATATACATATATATATATACATATATATATATATATATATATGTTTGCACTCTAGCGGTCACATTTTTTTGTCCGATTTACTTCAAATTTGGTAGGGACGTTCCTTTCTGTAATCAGTTGGACAAGTTCGTTGGGCAAAACAATTGGAAAACTCTAAACCCCTTTTTAGGGGATTAATCTTTCAAATTTTGAGTTTTTGGGCCCAAAAAGGGTCATAAAAGCCCCAGATGTAAAATCAATGCATGTAAAAAGATGGGAATTAGTGAGGCGAAAGTTTTAAGCCCTCTCTCGTCATTCTAGCATAAATATTTACCGAGTTATTAAAGAAAATGTGTATCGACTAAACACAGTACGTTGTCTTATGGGGGTTTTACACTAGAAAAGCCTGTTATTCCTTTGTTAGAGTACTTTTATCATCCCCAGCAACCTCACGCCTACTTTCAAGCCTGTCTGGACCTTCTCCTAACCTTATAATGCGAAAAATTGTATTCCCAGCTTTGCAAGTAAATAACCAGGGGTATCAGAACAGCCAACAAATCAATGTTTTCAGATTTCATTAAAAATTGGACAAATGTATGTTTTTAAACTTATTTTAAGTTTTACAAGTTTTTATGTGGAAATTCACTTCCCTCACGTCAGCGTGCTGCGTGCGAACTCGTTTTAATTTCAACTCAACAGTGAGTTTGGTTAAAGTTTATTGTCATGTGTGCTGCATGAAATAACAGAGAACAGTATAAAATAGAGATGTACAGAGTAAAATATGAACAGCTGAGTGTAAAGTATGTGAATGAGGGTGGTGTGATGTATTTCACATTATGCAACACACAAAGTTTATTTGAGAGGATCATAGCAGCGGGGACAGAAATAGGGGAAAAATAACAACAAGAAAGCAAATGTACGTTAAAAAATATGACAAAGAACACTTCAGGATACAGTTAGAAAGTGGTTTGGATTCATCGGAAGAAAGATAAAGGAATAAAAAAATGAAAGGTAAATAGGGGAAACATATTTGAACACATAGATAAATGAGGAATCATACTTGGTATATTGGTATTATTGAGTGGCAAGTAAAAGTTGGAAGTCCAACAAGTGAAGAAGACAAGGACTGGGAAAAGGAAGTGAACAACATCGATTAGAGACTGTTTTACCTGTGCTGGGACTCTGGCGTGGCGCAGGACAGAGGCATGTTGGCGGACAGAGTCTGTTGGATGTCCTCCTGGGAGAGGTCCAGGGTCTCGTTGAAGAACTGGGAGCTGCTCAGCGAGTCCTTGGAACTGAGACTGTCCGAGTGGTGCATTCCGAACGGCTTCACGTCCACCAGCATGTCCGAACCTGACCAACAACACCACCAATCAGGTCGGTACGCTATTCTTAGTCATACCTGTTTGCGATGGAGAAGACGAGTTCACAGACTACATTTACTGCTTGGGCATTGCCGATGACAAGGAACACACTTTCTTCTGTTGAACAAAGCCTCACCTCGAGGTCACAAGACAATTTGGTATGCTGTTGGTGGACACGGTGTGAACATTTTGGATGGTGAGGGCAACTGGGACTGTGTGGTACGACTAGTCTAGGACACTACACTCAAGACTAGGATGTGGGCTAGGTCTTTAGCTTTGTCGGCTTGAAAGGATTGAGCCCAGAGGGCGTAAGCCTAGCCTACAGCTGAGGGATAAGCAGTTCCCAGGTTGGACTCCGGAAGAGAAGAGGAGGTTATTTAGTGGGTAAACTACGTATAATAGGAACACGTCAGGCTGGCCGCTTGTGTGCATAAAGCATTTTTCCCTCAAGCAAATTCTGAATGAATACCATTTAATAAGGTAAAAACTTCTTAAAAAACATTATTGATTAATAAAAATGGAATAAGAAACACATATTCAAGTAACTGCAGAATGGTACATATTGCCTAACAGATTTAATTCCTGCAGCAGGGGCCGGGATAGATAGACCAGTGACAATATTTTGATTTGTTTTTCACTCTTATTTACTTTACGGGTTGAGATCTTCCAATAATCATTTGTTCGTAGCAGCAACACTTACTAGAGGACTCCATCTGTTTGTGCCTCTCTCGTTCCTTGGTGTCCCGCCGCCGAGCGTAGCTCCTCTCGTACTCGCCGCTCGACATGAGAATGTTCCCATTGCTTATGTCCATCTTCTCAGCAGGGCCGCTCGATTGTTCCATGGCTGTCGCACCGCGAGATTGTTGCTGAAAAGAAATAGGGGATTGTTACCAACGTTCTATTGTAAGACAGTTTCAAACTAGAAAACCTTTTTAGGGATGCAATACATACTATGAAGAATAATTATCAAAATAGCGCAATGCAGCTGATTTGGCTGTGGCAAAGACAAAGTATAAATGAGATAAGCAATGTTACAAAGTTTACTGGCGGAGTAAGAAACACATCACTATGGTAAAGACAAAACGAGACACTGGGAAATAGTAGGAGGTATTGGCAAATAAAGGATAAGATCTATAAAATAAGTTTTTAATCACCACGATACAAGCAATTCTCTATCTTTGCCTGGATTTCTGCAACAGCTAGCAAACTGGTTTTGTTATTTGTTTTCCTTAACTTGGAATTAAAATAAATGATACATTCAAGGGATTTAACCACGGACGTTAATCAAAAAAAAAGTATGACAAACGGTGGCTTCATATTTTACAAGACGATTGATTCCTTTGTCAGTGCCAATGTTTACATTATAGACTACGTTGTAAGGCATTAAAATATAAAACTAATATTATTAATCTTTTACAGAATTGTACTTTTCTGTTAGCAATAATTTTGTATTTTTTTGGTAATCAAATTTACATTTGAATTTGTTTTTCTAGAATCTAAATCGATTTACTAAACCAGATTTACAAGTTGTTGTGCTTGTAAAGAAACACACATATATATTTTGCACATATCAGAGGCTAGGAACAAACTGATCCCATTTTTTGTTTCTAAGTTTGTTGTTCTTTCTTCTTGCTATCATGCATCTACTCACTTGTTGTTGTTGCTGTTGTTGCTGTTGTTGTTGCTGTTGTTGTTGTTGTTGCTGATGTTGTTGGTGCTGTTGCTGTTGTTGTTGCTGATGGGAGGGTGTATGTTCATGCCTGTGTTGCTGGTTGCTCATTATGTGGCAGACCTGTCCACTGGAGTTGACTACTTCCATCTGAAATTTACATTTATGTTCAAGTTGCTTGACTGACTAACATTGTCTTTACATTTTTAATTTATGCTTTTTACAATAAACAATTAAGTTATTTACATAATTACCTACCTTTGGTTAACCTACCTAACAGCAGTTTTGCATTTCAGCGGTTCACATGATTCAGTAAACTTGTGTCTTTCTCGATCTTTCACTATAAAATTTGGATTAGGGTACCATATTGTCAGTGAATAGATACACAAAGCTTTTCAAGAATCACGACGAGCTAACTAAACTGACATAATCTATGTTAATCATGAAAAATATAGGAAGTTTGAAGTGTGTTGAAAAGTATACTCAACATGAGCTCTGTTAAATTTGTTTAAATATTGACCTCAGACCACAGCCGAACCTTATTGTGTGGGATCTTTATTTGAATTGCAGTGAAATTTTTGGTCACCGTCATTGATCCCCCATACTGGATTTGTTTAAAAAATGTAAAGTTGGTGTTTTGACCCAAAATTTCAAGCTAATTCTTCAGTAGAACACAATACTACAGCCCATTTTTAAATGTCTTTAATTGTTTTAAAGATATTGGTGGAAATTTTAAAAAATAACGTTAAATAGTGTTAAAGTACCTCAATCTTATTATTTTATACATTATATCCAATAATTACTGTGGACACCATGTGTTATATACTAACTTCAAAATTTTGGCCACGGAAACAAATCGGATGAAAAAAATAAACTTATGTCAGATTTTGCTAGTTAAGTTTGCTTATTTATTTGATAATTATCAGTTCCCGGCGCACCTTGCTGAACCCAAGATCTGTGTTGAAAATCTTCACTCATAATATTTCCAACACAACTCGCTACATAAATAAATAAACAGCTCTTTACAATAATTTTACTTAGTCATCTGATAAAATGATAACAGATCTTCCCCCCATAAGAGTAGCATAGTAACTTTTAAATCCAGGAGGTGAAGCCCTTAAGTCCTAGGCCTTTGATTAGTGGCTTTAAAACTTCCTAGGGCCAACCTGAATGACCATGAAAATTTCATTAACTTCGGTTGAGTGGTTCATTCATACAGACATTCATTCATTCATTTTTAATATTTTTATACATACATATTTCCAAATACTGTTTAATTACTCTGCTCGGTAATTTTACGGAAAAGCTGAAAAAAGCTTATTTTTGAGGTTTTGTACTAGAGGAAGTCTGATACTTAAAAGTAGATCCCTTAAAATGTACCAATAACTCCTGAAAAATTTAACATTTCCTCCTTTAAATGTCAAGTCTCATTAGACTTTTGTTTCTAAAATTCCAATAATAATGTTCATTCAAAATAATTAATGTGAATCTTTTCTTACATCATTGTTAATGCAAATTATATATAAAAAAAAATAGCTAAAATACAAACGGCATCAAAAGTAGGCACCAACTCTAGAGGAAAACCAATTACAGGCTGGAAGTTATGCAGCAGTCAAGGTTCAAGGTTCTTGACGAAATCTAATTCGCTTCTTGAGAAATCTATTCCAAATGTATTTAACTTCTTTGGATAAAACCGACATCATAAACTTGCTAATTAACATCTAGTACTTCCTCAGGACACTAGTGGTCACTAACTCTAGACTATCCTACATGAGCGAGAGATGGAACAGGGGAAAACACCTAGTGACAGAGAGAAAGAGAGAGAGAGAGAGAAAGGGGGCCCTTCAGATGAGAGAGACGGACACGGAAACAGACAGCGAAACAAGATGATGTGCAACATGACGGATGATTTGGTGAAGACACTACATTGACTGGGTACTACAAGCTCGGTCTGTACACAACTATGGTTTACTGTCAAATAATTAACAATTAAGATTAATATTTAATGTTAATAACACAAATAATACCATTAATGTTAATGTAAGTTAATATTTGTTAATATTTTTATTTAATAAGTGTTATGTTAAATTTTTCTCCATAAAAGAAAAAATACACAATATAATAAATGAACTCAGAAGAATTCAACAGAAAACGATATACACTTTTCTGATGATTAAGGATAGGTATATTTTAATGGGGATATGAAATTTGTATAGTGTATTTATTAGAAGAGTAAAAATTGGAATGTGTAATAAAGAGGTAGGTAGCAGAAAGGTTTACCTTTTATAAAATAAACTGGAATATAAATTATTAATTAGAATAAGTTTGGAGAAGACTGTTGAGGGGTATGTTACTTTTTTATTACATTGATTAAGGTCAGGATCATGTAATATGTTAGTAAGTTGTTTCAAAATACCAAGGTTTTTATAACTACGATCTTAATTAATCAATTATTTAACTAAACAGTACTTTTCCTTTTAATAGTTATGGCAAAAATATGGTTTTGGGAGTAAAATTAAAATGAAAAACTGTGCAGACTAGAATAAAGAGAAAATATATATTTGCAAGATATTTTTTTATAAAATTTGAGACTGTTTCTAAACCACAGTCGGTTTATCCATACCATTTATTCATGATTAATTTATTGGTGAGACAAATCTAAAAATTAAGAATAATTAAAAACTGACAGTAAACCACATAATATCTGTACATACAAGACTGAGCACTAGCCCCATTTTACCTCCATGGCTTCTTGTTTGAGAGAGGCGGGGGTAGTGGGGGGCGGGGGTTTGTCGGTGGCCCCCACCACAGGGGGCAGAATCAGCAGCCCCCCCGCCCCCTGGATCTGCGAAAGACTCAAAACCAAAGAGCCCCCACTGTTGTTGCCGGTAGACACCTGAAAACCCCATTAGTTAAAGTTTTGTTTAACAATCACTGGCACAAAACAGAAACATGAGTTGTAACGTTGTTGAAGGACTCAATGGTCAGTTTGAGGATTATCATGATGAACATAGGAACATCCTAGGAGCATGGAATATTTTTTCTGGTTAAATATTAAAAATATAATAGGATAACCTTTATAGGACATGAAAACAGTAACTATATAAAAACTGCTAAACATTTTAGAACCTTTAAGAAGTCTTGAATAACTTTCAAGAGTATGTCCTAACATGGTATGAGTTGGACTTCGAAAGTCCATTTGCAATTCTCAGCTGCAGTGAAGTTTTTTTTCATAAAATAAAATGTAATATTCACTTCCTAAAATATATAATATTTCTAGATTATATTTTTTAGCGGTTCAATTTTTCCCCTTCATACATACCCGAATTAAGTAGATAAAGTATTATTTAAATGCTTAGATCCTCCACCATTAGCGAATTTCCTCTATAGGGAAGAAGCTATTACCGTAGTCGGCATGATAAGACTTAGGCCCGGGACCATGATAACTTTTTGTTTTGAGATCCCCAGACCCCAAAAACACCATTCGTTCGAAACTATATATATATTTTTTAAAAGTCAGATGTAAAATATTTGTTTATTTTTATTTATTTACTGTTCTATTCCATTCTTTCTCCTTTATTGCTTGAAAACGTTTGTATTATAAACGAAAATTCGCAAAAACTTCTTTTTCATAATTTATATCTATCTGTTTTAATGTGTTAGTATATATATATCTATATATATGTGTGTGTGTCCGTGGGTGCAATAACTCTCGTAAAAAAGGTGCGATTTTGATGAAATTTTGTGTAAACGTGTAAAGCAACATTTATGACTTTAAGTTCGAAGATCAGCCATATCGCTCTATCTAGAGGGGTATTTTTGGGGGGGTTTTGTACCCTGAAAATGGATTTTTTGATCTTTTTACACCAAATTTTTGAAATAGTAAAATTTTGGTTTTCACCATTGGATTCAGCTTAAAAAACACACATTTTGGTATTTTGATCATTCCTCTACGTCAATTGGTTACCGAAATATTAAAAGTGCTAAACACAGTACGTTGTCTAATGTTATTCTTATGGAGGATAAGAAACAAATTATATCTCGCTTCTTTATTAACATATACTGACAAAACTTGGTATATGGCTTTATCTGGTTGTGGTCTATTGATATTTGCTCAAAAAAACAATTTTTTCCTAAAGGTTACCGTAGCAGCAAACCTGCGTACTCAGCCCCCATGTTATTCTTATGGAGAAAAATTAAAATGCTATGTCTCCCTTAATTATGAACATAAATTAATAAAACCTCTTATATGACTTCACCTAGTTGAGTTATATTGATGTTTACCTAAATACCCATTTTTTTGTTCCTTGTTGCAGCAAACCTGCATACTCATCCCCCATGTTATTCCTATGGAGATAAATCAAAATGGGATATATCGCTTATTTATGAATGTATATTGATGAAACTAGGTATGTTCACCTAGTTGAGTTTATTGATATTTGCATAGAAACCAATTGTTTATGTTCCTTACTTCAGCAAACCTATGTACTCATCCCCAATGTTATTCTTATAGAGAATAATTTAAATTGTATATATCGCTTATTTGTGAATATATTTTTATGAAACTTGGTATGTGACTTTATGTGGTATTAAGTCATATTTTATGCATTGGAAATTCACTGAGTAGACAGGTTTGCTGCGACGGGGATATTGACAAATTGCTATTACAAATTATTACAAGATAAAAATGATGGTTTAACAAGAGGCTCTCACTTATTAGTGAATTTCCTAAGGAAAAGTGAACTAATAGCATGACCCGCACGGTGAGACTTAAGCCTGGGACCACCAAAGAAGTTCCTAATGTGACCCTCTGAAGACGTTTTGAGGGGTCTCTAAAAACTTTATATATATATATTAAGGATGAGTCGATTCTCGATACCGATTCTCGATACCACCGATTCTTGGACATTGGTATCAGTATCGAGATTCATTCGTCCAATGTCGATACCAATACCATCGATACCCGTGCCGTTTACCTGCGCTACGAAGTGCATGGGATGAGATACTCCCGCCGTTTACCTGCTCTACAAAAGGCACGAGGAGTGTTTGGGTCGGCGGCAAAAATCTTACCTTGGAGATAAGGAAGGAAGAGGGATGGGAGGGGAAGGGAGGGGAGGGGAGGGGAGGGGTCTGCTTGAAAGCAATAAACCAGTCAGCCGACCAACATTATTTCTTTGAGTCATTATCTTACAACCAAGTTTTTCCCTATTATGAATTTATAATAAATAGTTTTTTTGGTTTTCTACATTACTATAGAATACTAGTGAAATTAACATTAAATTATGTAAAAAATTGCATTACAAAATTTGTTTGGTAATTAACTAAAAAATACAACAAAATAATGTTAAATGGTATTATGAATTTGCAACCGTTTTTAACAATAGTTTTAACAACTATAGGTACTGAATAATTGTAGGTATCAATGGTATCGGTATTGAGAATCGGGAATAGATTTTTCTGGTATTGGTATCGAAAATCGATAAATTTTGGTATCAACTCATCCCTAATATATATATGTATTCACACTCTAGCGGTCATAATTTTTGTCTGATTTACTTCAAATTTGGTAGAAACATTCCTTTTTATAATCAGTTGAACAAGTTCGTTGGGCAAAACAATCGGAAAACTCTAACTCCCTTTTTTAGGTATTTTAAGTTTTAGTGCCCAAAAAGGGTCAGAAAAGCCCCAAATGTACACTTATTGTACGTAAAAATCAAAAGATTTTAAGCCCTCCCTGATCATTCTAGCACAAGTACTTACCGAGTTATTAAAGAAAATGTTAATTGTCAAAATACAGTACGTTGTCTTATAGGGGTTTTTACACTGGAAAAGGCTGTTTTTCATATCTTAATATCGTTTTATCACCCCCAATACCCCCTATACCAACTTGTTATCCCAACAATACCTCCTTCTAACATTATAATATACAACATTGGCATCCTATTAGAGAATTTAAATATAACTATGAGCATCAAAACAGCCAAAAAATCAAATGTTTCAATTTTCAAAGAAATGTAACCAGTGTTGGTTTAAACCCTTTATTTGATATTTTTAAGGTTTTAATGCGGAAATTCACTTCCCTCACGTCACCGTGCTGCGTGCGATCTCGTTTATTTTCCAACGTAGGGCCTACTGGTTCCAGCATCTTACAGCGAAAGTCCAACTAAATTAAAACAGGAGACAATAAGTTTATGATGGGATTCTTAAGAGTAGACGTGGGTCCAGTTTTTGGAGTGAGATAGTGGAAACCACATATTCTGATCGTGAGAACACTCTGAATTAGGTGTTAATACGCAAGCTGCACACGAGCCATCTAGTTTGGTTACAATCACCTACGTGTCACAGGGTGAAGATGCAGAAATTGTGACAAAACCAACAACCGTTCAACTTAACGGTCTCCTTACCACCCATGGTAAGCACTTTGAAGCTCTTGGCATTTACCGATAACATATTTCAACAGAGTGGAGTCATATTGTGGTACCTGGGTGCTGGAAGTGATGGCACTGTGGTGGGAGTGGTGTAAGGTCATCGGTCTGGACTGGACGTTCATCACTCTCTGCTGATGATTCAACATGGAGCCTGACGATACCTGCAATCATCAGTGTGGTTAACTATCTTACTCACGTGAATCATAAAAGTATTTAAAACTTTAGGTGATTTGTTTGCTCTTATTTGTAATGAAAACAATTTTGTACAGCTGGAAAATACTACCTTTTAATTAGAGTATTAGTAATCTATATCTATAAATATGAAAAAACCGATCATCCCCTAGGCCAAACCTCTACACCTACAACCACAAAATTTGGCACATACACTCTTTCAATAACGTAGGTAACCACTAAGAAAGGATTTTAAGAAAATCCTATAGGCCTCCGCCCCACGACAAGTCAAATTTCCAAATCAATGTTATTCTTATGGCATTCACATAAACACGAAAAAACTATCATCCCCAGGCCAAACCTCTACACCTACAATCAAGAAATTTGGCACATATACTCTTTCTATAACGTAATTAACCACTAAAAAAGAATTTGTAGAAATTCCCATAGAACACAAAAGAATGCCCCATAGATGTTTGAATGCCGTGGCTTCGCTCCACGGGGAGTCGTAAGTTCCAATACAGAGTTACTCTTATGGACATTCACTTAATTTGGTATGAACCGATGAAAATTCAAACAGCTGATCATGATTTGTAGCATTCCATGGGTTAACCACAGATTGTAGCACACAACACAGGATTTATTCCCAAGTGAAACCGGGTACAGTGGCAGCTCGTCTAGTACTAAGAGGTAACCTGCCTATCTATTAATCAGTGAATTAGTAATCCAGTAATTAGAGGGCTTACTTTCAGAACAGAGAATAACATAAAATTGCACAAGACAGTTACATTTGATTGAGAGTACAGTGTGATAGAATTTAATATAGTTGAGAAATACCAACCAGCAATAATGGAACTATCCATCTAGAAACAAATTCAGAGATACATTAAGGAATTTACAGTAGCTTGAACTTGAAATATTGAACAAGAGTACCCTTAGGGTACCATCTAGCTTGAACGGTTTTCTACATAACATGTAGATCTACGAGTTGTCTATTAATATCCCGGAGCCCCAGAACATACGCATACACATCCAGCTCTGCTTGCAGACTGTGGAGCACTAAGCTCATCATCGGGTGTTCAAATTGCACAATACCTGTTAACACCAAGTCGTTTAGTACGTGACCAAGGCGCTAAATAAAAACTGCAAGAACCCTAGATCAATAGCTGCAATTCATGGTAAACAACGAGTCTAACTAAACAAGTAGAGAAAGAGGAAACATTAGTTGTACGATACTGTCAAATAGTGTGCCATTGAACATGTTATAGGTACTCAGAACAATTGTCTGCGCGCCCTGTGTCTTTATTGATAAAGATACAAATCCATGCAGAGGATACAAATCTACCTGGCTGGATGGCTGGGAGGAGATTCTGCGCAGAGGCTGTGAGCAGTTCTTGCCGTCTTGACAGCTGCTATCTGCGCAGCCGCACTCCAGCTGTTTGTTGAGTGCCGCTGCGCGCGCCGAACGCTGCTTGTCCATCAGCTGCGACACGATAGCTTCCACTGTCTCCGCCGTCTGTGGGTCAAACATTTATACAGAGACAGATAGTGATCAATTCAACATAGCATCACTGAAGATATTTGTATAGGTGTGGTCAGCTGACAAAGCTTGAGGGATTGCTAGCCCGGGCTCTTCATCATTTGTAGGATGAGAACCCGCAGCAACATCACTCGTTTAGGCTGGTCCATAATGGATTGTTCGAAAAACACATTTAACACTCAATCATTCTGGGAGGATCAGTAAAGGGCAATTTAGATAGGATTTTTGTGTGGCAGAAGAAAGCAATTTGAACCATTCTGGGCTTACCACCACAATCCAGCTGCAAGAAACCTTACATTCTAGTCTTTTTAGTTTTGAAGCAATAATGTAAATAAAAACTCTGAATATTTAACCTACTTTTATAAATCATAAGTAAAAAATAATCAAAGAAATTTGTTCCGGACGATACCAGTTAACGTTATTTGAACACAACCTAAATATTGCGGGTTGAAACTCTTTCAGGCCTTACCAGACAATTTACAGAAATATGAGAACATTTCAAAATTCAAACAAGAAGTCTTGCTTGATCCAGTCTTGCTTTTATAATCTGGACAGTTCCTTAAAATTAATAGCCTAGTTATTCTTTGTAAATTGAAATAAGAACTTTTGACCTGTCCAACGCCTGCCACCCATGGACTATGGACGGATTGCTCAAGTAACAAGTAAGGATACCAAACTTGATTAATACCAGACAAAAACGTATCAGTTCAAACATTTTGAAATTAAAATCAATTTACCCAATGGCAGAGATAATAGTAAATTTAATCTAAGGTAATTTAAATAATTTAAAATATAAGCCAACAAGTATTTTTCTTGGGAAACACACATTTAATAACAAAGCTTGTGAATTCACTTTGCTCATTTGTCTTTACTCTATGGCAAGTATATGTATATTTGTTTAAATATAAGATTTATAAATAGTGTTGTTTACAAGACAACAATTTGATTGACACAAAACTGAATCAATCAAAATTGAGACTACAACAATAAATTGGATTGTCTGAAATCCAAACATTGCAGTTTTAAGGATCAAAAGAATTCAATATTTAATATTTATCTCAGAAAAATGCAACTATAAAATTCAAGCTAGTAATTTAAAATTTAAACTCAATACTGGAGTTCCAATGGCGTCTTTTTGGCAACAATTTTGGCACCATGCGACGGTTAACTTATTTTTAATACTAAAATATATGTTGTACCTTCATTTCATTTTCATTTTTACTAAACATTTGCCCAGCAAAAATAATAATATAGTATGAGCTAAGTTAATAAAAATTAAACTTACTGATATTTCTAGTTCGTTGTTCAGATCTGGTTCATCTTCACTGTAGACTGAAAAAATTAAAAGCTTGTTTATCAACTGAGTTTCTTTTAACAGTGAGTTTTGAACAACGTATTTAAAAAAAACAATCAAATTTTTAACATTGAAAAAGTAGTTTAATGGAATTTAAATGGTATTACCAAATGATCACTAACTAATTAGGTATACTAAAACAATACATGTTACATGCAATACTAAAGAGTTAAAATTAAAAAAGATGCAAACTATTTTAAACATAATTTTATGTAGTAAATATACATGCACATTAAAACAAGGACATATATCGATCTACACATTAATGTATGGTAGATTATGTACAATCATACACCCAGGTTCACTTGTACTGAATGCACATTGAACCTTCTGTTTTAAGTACAAATACAATATGTATGTTTGTTCATAAATTAATTTATCAATCCTTAATTAATCAGTTTCTTAAAACTGCATAGGGCTATCCCTTACAGTTACTTAAAAAAAGGGTTATATACCGGAGGTTTTTTACATTTATATTTTTGCCTATGTTCAAGTTCTTTTACAAATGTTGTTTGGAAGCAATATAAAACATGAGCTACACGTGACTACTCTCAAAGTCACATAAGAATGTTCCCCGAGGAATGCTAGCTTGTTCTTATCAGGTTAGGTATACCGATATTGGGTATGGAGAACAGGGGTGTTCTGCCGGCCAGGACGGTTTATGGGTAGTCAATGGCCTCAGTTCATAAACGAGGTTGCCCACCTTGTTAGAACCCATCCAAATCTATCTTACCTACCTTACCCATCCTCAATGTCCTTCTGCACTCTCGGTTTAATTCAAGGTTTCTCAAGGTTCATTCTCGGTTCTGCACTCAAGGTTTAACCCAGAAAGGATGTATTACAGCCCTCTAGGGAGATTTAGGGAAAGCATCCCCTCAGGAGACAAAGCCATCCTACAGAAGGTAGCTAGCACAAAATGACTAGCAGGCAGAAGTGTCCTCACAGGATATCCTGAAGGTGTAGGCTTTCTAATACACCCCAAAACCCCAATAAATGGGCTTTCTGGACACCCCAATAAATGAAAACATAACCCCCTGCACCAAAGAGAAGATGCTAATAACCATCAGGCTAGCAAGGCACCCATCATTTTTGGACTAACTGACTTATTACAAATTATTTTGCATTAATAAACAAAAGTGCATGTTACAAGAAATTTTAAAATATATAAAATCTCCATTTTTTTTGCAAATTGTTGTTTAACTGATTAAATGTCAGTGGAGTTCCATTTTATAGAAAATTAAATAAATGCTTTAATAGCTTAAAACCTATACATTGCAATAAGAATCTATATTATTACTCCACCTTAATCACTTTACCCAAGTTTAACACTTTAATCACTATTAGTCGGTGGGATGCTCTACAGATATATCTTTATTACGAAAAGTGGATAGTGAACAAAACCTTGTTTGGTGAAACAATTAACACACAATATGTACACACCACCTAAACACGAATAATAAAGAGTGTCTACACATGAATAACAGACATGAAGCTAGAAGAAATACAAAGGAATTTTAAACAAAATACACAGCTAAAAGGGCTAAAGCTAAAGAAGCTTAAAGAAAGGGATCTGAAGCTTATATGAAAAATATGTTTATGTATTAATATATGTGTTTACTTCCACACTGATTTATTTTAGGGCCTATTGTGCCAACAAGCTAATATATAGACTTGCTCCTTATTTGTTATTAATGTTGCTAAGATATAATAATTTTACTAATTATTTTAGTTTTAAGGAATTAAAACATTTTGACAATGGAAACAATTTTCAAAGAGGAAAACTACAACGAGATCGCACGCAGCACGCTGACGTGAGGGAAGTGAATTTCTGCATTAAAACCTTAAAAATATCAAATAAAGGGTTTAAACTAACACTGGTTACATTATTTTTTTTAATTGAAAAATGTTATTTTTTGGCTGTTCTTATGCTCCTGGTTATATTTAAATTCACTAATAGGATGCCAATGTTGTACATTTTAAAGTTAGAAGGAGGTATATTTGGGATAAAAAGTTGGTATAGGGGTATTGGGGGTATAAAACGATATTAAGATATGAAAAACAGCATTTTCCAGTGTAAAATCCCCATACGACAACGTACTGTATTTTTACAATTAATATTTTCTTTAATAACGCGGTAAGTACTTGTGCTAGAATGATGAGGGAGGGCTTAACATCTTTGGCTTTTTACGTACAATACTGTAATGTGCTACAAGTGTACATTTGGGGCTTTTCTGACCCTTTTTGGGTCCAAAAACTCAAAATTTGAAAACTTAAAATCCCCAATAAAGGGGGTTAGAGTTTTCCGATTGTTTTCCCAACGAACTTGTCTAACTGATTATAAAAAGGAATGTCTCTACCAGATTTGAAGTAAATCAGACAAAAATTGTGACCACTAGGGTGCGAACACACACACACACACACACATATATACAATAGTTTTTAGAGAGCCCTCAAAACACGTTTAGGGGGTCACGTTACGAAATTTTACAGTGGTCCCGGGCTTAAGTCTCACCGTGCGGGTCATGCTTATGGTTCACTTTTCCATAGGAAATTCACTAATAATAAACCAGTACAGAAATTATATCAAGTGATGTAGTGATAGAGTAAGATGAACCTAAAATTCAGAGGTTGGACACCCATACTACACCAGACTACATCACTGCGTTGATGTTATCACAGTGAAACTTGTGGTGGTGAAGTTGTTACACCATGTTGCACGTGTTCAAGTCCCCAAAAGTTACTTAGAAGCCTCTCAACTATTAACTAGGCATTCACTCTTTTATGCCGCAATGGTATGAGCTCACAATCCTCTACAGAGTTTAGTAATATTTAATAATTTATAAACTGTTATGTAGATTTGTTTTAAGATTCTGTTACGAAACTACCTCTTAAACAACATAAAACCAATTAGCATACAGAACTTTACTTATAGTTTCAAAGTACTTTTTAAACATAATTTTGTGAAACAAAGAAGCGTTCTCCCGACATCGGCTCACACCTTTTGCCATATAAGTACAAATAAAGCTTAACTCCAATCATTGGGATAGTTTTCAAGTTGTCAGCACAAAAAAAGCAGATGGACAGGTGAATGGAAGAATGAAAGTTTTTTCATGATAAAAACACTAGAAAAAAGGAAGGAAAATAAAATGTACACTTTAATATGTTTCAGGCTGCCAACACACCTGAAACATGCCCGAGGCACCATTGTAGAGATACTACGTAATAACCAAACAGGGGAGAGTGCATCTGAACAGGCTAATTTAATGTTTATATAAGAATAAGAATAGTATAACTTTATATGAAATGGGCATGATTATTATAACTATATAGGATACATGTATACCCGTATAGGATAAAACACTCATAACATGAAAAGGTTCTGTTTGATTTTCAGTTATTCGTCAGTGTTTGGAAACATAATGAGTTAACACGTTTAGCCCGATGGAAAATGATAGTCAGTTTTTGAACTTCCCAAATATCCCGACGTACGCCACCAGTGGCGCACTGTTTCTATTTGATTCTATGTCTTTTTCAAGTGCATTTGGAGCTTTGCTGAGTTCTTTAAACTATGTATTCCTGGTTTAGGTTTAAATAGACACACCGTGGCCACCACTGGCGCAAGTGTAATTTTTTTGTCAGAATTATGTTCTTGAAATATAATGCTCCGTCGTTTTGTTCAGATTACTGTTTGCTGTATCTTAATTTTTATCATTTCAAAAATTCCGACGTGTACCACCAGTGGTACACATCGGGCTGAACGTGTTAAACATGTAGTACAATTGTAATTGTACAACTCGAGTGTTGGTGTTGTTGTACTACCCAGAATATTGTTGGCTATTAGCTTAGAAAACCATGAAACACAACAGAAGGCTGACTTGGATAAGATTATGGTTGCTCTCCCTTGGCTGCGCCGCTAGGGACGGCAGCGGGTGTGCTCAAATCCTAGCGCCAGTATCGTTCAAAGTGGAACAAACCATTTTAAACGAACTGCCGTTAACGTGGTAGTCCTCCTGTAGTGTTTTACAGTTTTCTTAGCAATTAGTTTTTTATTTTCAAACAACCACAATTATCGAAAGCAACAACACGAAATGTTAACACGATGAATCTTAGAGAACATACGTACAGAGACAGGTTTAAAGAAAAAGAGAAAGCGGAAGAAAGAATATGAAAAGAGAAAGTGTTAGAGCGTGGCACACACACCAGAAGAGTATGAGGTGGCTCCTGACTCACACATGGGCTTGAGCTGAGAGACTAGCTCCTCCTTGGTCCACTCCTTCTTGTCCCCCCAGAGGGCGAGGGAGGGGGTGATGACGGCCAGCTTGTTGTCATCGGGGTACGGCACGTTGAGGTAGTGCACCAGCACGATGTCTGGGTTCTGCAATCAAGACGGAGTCGGTCAACACACTAGGCAGCTTAGAAGCTGATACTGGAGTCCATGAAAGGAAACCGTCACAGTTTCAGCACAATGCTAGTGATACAACGTTTTGCCACTTGTAGTTGCAAAACTTTTATTGGAAACACCAAATTAAATTCAATGAGAACTTCCATTCTGTGTCTGAAATGGTGAACGCACTAGGTTGTTAAAAAGCTGCTAGTTGCTAGCTGCTACTAGAGTCAACAAAAGGAAACAGTTGTAGCTTCAGCACAATGCTGGGGCTTATAGTTGCATAACTTTGATTGGAAACACAAAATTCAATTCAATGAAACCTTGTACAGAACCTTGTAGACTCTCAGAAATCCAAATCAGACTCCAGGTATTCAAGATGATCCTGTATCCTGTGAAAATGATCTTGAATTTTTTTTAACAATTTGTGGTGTCAATCATAACAAAATACAAAACTTAACGTAGTAGCACCTTTTGTTTTCACACGATTAGCTCGAATTAAACAAATGTAGTTTGTGTAGTCGGACACTGTGTTTCAGTAAAAATGATGTTGTTTATGATTTACGAAGCAATGGCATTTGTCATGAGTGGGGAGGAGGGACAGGAGAGTCTCAGTTCACTACGCCCACTCTGCTGATTCAGACGTCACATTGCCGTGTTTTTGTCTCATATGACTCATGCCCACCTCTGGGAAATCCGGATTTTGAAAACCCCGCCACATTAGTCTGGATTTCTGAGAGTCTACTGTCCATCTATTCCGTGACTAAAACACTCTCTTTCATTAATTAATAGTTGTTGGATATTGCATTTATGCAAAATAAACTAAATGTAGCTAATTTTATATATTTGATTCTCACTGCGTATTTAGTTAATTCATTTCTCCTACCTATGTTCTCAAAATTAATCTACATTGATTATACAAGGGGGTTCCTTACCTCTCTTACTTAATATAAGTATAATTTGAGTTAGAATTAAAATTAAATATCTCTTTATTGTCACAAGCCATTTTCAGAGTTACAGCAATGCTGAAAAAAAGCTTGCATTGTCAATGGTACTTGATAAACCCTCTAAACAAAAACTATTTCCGTCAAACAGTTCAAATTAGTGATAAATCCCTGACATGTTTCGGCATTATCAAGGGGTACCAATACTTCAAACATTGTTATCCAAACAGAACTTGCCACACATTAAAATTGACTCAGTAACCAACACAGTTCACACATAAAACACATACATGAACACTTGCACACTACCCCATACTTTTTCAATCACATCATGCCACTGGCGTGATATAGTCCGCTTCCTGCCGGTGCCAAGGTGTGATTCAGTGCATGTGGTAGGCCTACATGTAATTGTACAAGTACATGCGTTATGTATGACTGTGTTTATGCTGTATTAATAATCTCTGACATATCCTCTTTCGATAATAATGTTCCAATATTGGTTCACACTTAATAATGCAATTTTCACAGCAACATGTTTCACTATTAAGAACTGTTTACAATAAAATATGTACTTATTTATTCTAATATTCTCAGTTCAGGGGCTACAACAAATGAATCATAAAGAAATAAGGAAGCATAGCTTATTTATTAATGTACATTACAATGTAGCTAGTCATTAACTGAGTAGTATTTTTCCCTTTTTGAGATAAAATTTTAGGTTTTTCTTTGATTTAAAAAATCATGAATTTTTAGTTTGGGAAGCAGATTGTCGTGATTGTTAATTTTTGAATACACAACGGCGATTTTTTGGATAAAGGAAATCATTCTTGAAGCAGGTGGGAGACTGGTGATCAGTCTGGTGTATCACCTGCTAGAGTTTACCAGACAAATTATATATGAAAGGAAGGTAAATGTAAACACTGGACGACTAAATATATAAATGGAAAGTTTTAGTCGCATAGCGTCTGTGCTATATGAATCATTGGCCTTTGCGAAACAGTTTGTTCAAATTGAAAAGTATTTTTATTATTTGTGTATAACGTTAGGGAGTACCAGGGATTTTTGAGAGGACCATAAGACCTGTCAAATACATACGTGAATGAAAGGTCTTTGTGTGAAAATCTAAGAAAAAGTAGAATTATTCTGATTAAATCCCTCCTAAGGTCATAAGTAAAATAAAATACGTTTAAAAACTGAAAGTTAACAAGCTGTGCTGTTTGATACCATTTTACGACTGTGATAAAGAAATCATGAGGGCACACAAATGTGTCCATTTGCGTGTATGCGCACGGCGATGCAAGGTGAGGGCTACCGACATTATAAAACATATATTCAACTTTTTACTGTTTCTGAATACATTTATTCAGATATTATTCCGCCAAATAAGTGGGAGGGATTTATTCTGTGGTACTTTGGTTTTTATAGCACACAGCTCTCGAGGTGAGAGAACTGCTTGTTGTGATTTGACTGAGACATGCGATATGAGGTATAGGTGGCGTCTCACACCCCGAGTATGGAAATGAAGAAATAACACCTGTTTAATATTTATTTTGACTGCCACGATTTTTTTATGGAACAAACATACTTTATGACAAGAAAAAGAAATGTAAAAACTTTAAAGTGAGTAAAAAAATTAAGTAATTTAGAGGTACAACAAAGAAAAATAATAAAACTGTACCACAGTAATTTTTCTATAGATTTGCCTTTCTTCCCCACAATAATTTTCTGAGAAGCCATCTTTTCCAAACATCTATGATTATACAGTTGTTTTATTTACCTGCAATAACCAGTAGCAGCGGCGATGGAAGGTGGGGAGGATGGCTGAGTGGACGTAACAGCCATAGATGCACTGCAACAGACAAGAAAAACATTTCAGAAGGAATCAGGTAACATATTAAGGTTGTAACAGGTAACAATGGCGATGGAAGGTGGGGAGGATGGCTGAGTGGACGTAACAGCTATAGATGCACTGAACCAGTCAAGAGAAACATTTCAGGAGGTGTAACTAATCTGTGTACTACTTATTAAAGATCATAAAAAGGTAAGTAACAGAGGAAAATGTGGAAATTAGGTACTGCCAGAAAACCCCGGCAGAGCTGGTAGGCATGTCTTCCATGTGGGTATTTTGCCACCAGGAGGAAAAAAGATAGCAGGGAGTGGGATAGGATCCATGTTCAGCAAGATACAACAATCTTGTGGAAGGCATTCTGTCCTCTGCTGTCTATAAACACCAAAGGACAAACAACTAACATTTGTAATCTGTCTTCTAAAAACACATTTATTTGTATAAATAAATTGGTATTAAATAAAATATCTGTAAACAAAACCTTAAACAAAAAACTAATGATTTATTTGTTATGTGTAACTGTTATAGTTATTGTACCAAAATTACATGTTTACTGTTAATAGCCCAATGAGGTAATGCTATTATCAATTAAAACATTTACATTAGGCTCTTATATTGTTAAGCAGGAGTGGTATTCACACAGGTTTGAATGACTGCTCAACTTGGCGTGTAAAGTCAAACGAAACCCATTACCTTTTACTACCGCTGTTAAAATGCACATTAACTACAATTGAAGTTTTATTTTATGTGCTTAACGTACAAAGACTATGCAATAGAAGGCTGTTAAGGTGTTGCACATTGCATGCAGCTGTACTAATCAAGCCCTTGCACTTGTTATCCACAAATCACAAAAGCCAGTGAAACAATAATTGCATGATCTTTGTTCAGTAATGATAATACCAACAATCCAATAAATGGTTTTTAACATAGCCAACAGTAGTGATATGTCACTGTTAATGCAATCAAAATTTAACTGTTAACAATAGGGTAATCCAAGGGAGAATATTGGGCCCGATGCTATTTATTTGTTCAACGTCATATCGATATTAAATACTATCATTAATTATTTTTTGAAGTTAAAGCCCTAATACTACAAGGCTTCACATTGTAATGGGTATGTGAAAGGATCATAATTTAAACAATTTAAGAGTTATTCTGATCACAATCCTTGTTTGTTAATGTTTGAAAACAAAAATAATTACCAGAGGCACTCATGCACAGGTTTGAGAACACCTGCCAGCTCAATAGACTTTAACTTTTCAATCAACTTATGACTATAGATATAGACATAATATTGAAATTGAAACTCTTTTAGCGAATTTCCCCTATAGGGAAGAAGCTATTACTGTAGGTCTCATGGTAAGACTTAAGCCCAAGACCATGATAACTTTTCATTTTGAGGTCCCCAGATGCCAAAAACACCATTCGTTCAAATTTTGATATATATAAATATATATATATATATATATATGTGTCCGTAAGCACGATAACTCTCGTAAAAAAAGTCCGATCTTAATGAAATTTGGTACAAATGTGTAAAGTACCATTTATTTGAACGAGTTCGAAACCAGACGAATCGCACCATCCGAAGGGGGGTTTTGGGGGTTTTGTACCCCAAATTTCTTTTTGGGGGTTTCACATGTAATTTTGGTTTAAATCATATTTTAATTATTACCATTGAATTCAGCATAAAAAACAAACAATTTGGTATTTTGATCATTGCTCTTCGTCAATTGGTTACTGAGATATTGAAAGTGCTAAACACAGTGCGTTGTCTAATGTTATTCTTATGGAGAAAAATAAAAATTGTATATCTCGCTTATTTATGAACATAAACTGACAAAATTTGGTATATGGCTTCATCTGGTTGAGGTTTATTGTTGTTTGCACAAAAAATAATTTTTCCCCTATGGTTCCCGTAGCAGCAAACCTAGGTACTTGGTCCCCATGTTATTCTTATAGAAAATAATTAAAATGTTATATATCTCTTATTTATGAATGTAAATGGATGAAAATTGGTATGTTGGTATATTGATATTTTCATAAAAACCCATTATTTTGTGCTCCTTGTTGCAGCAAACCTGCACACTCATCCCCAATGTTATTCTTATAGAGAATAATTAATATTTTTAATATCGCTTGTTTGTGAATATATTTCTTATGAATCCTGTTAAGTGCTTCAATGTGTTATGTTATATATTTATTGGAAATTCACTGAGTATGCAGGTTTGCTGCAATAGGAGTCTTTTTATGAGTAATCTAATGTGATAGTTTTAAATAAAATTTAGATGACTCTAATTGAAGATTTAAATAAATAAAGGTGTTTTAAAAAATGGTGTTTTTTAAATGGAAACTCTGTGATGAAAACTTGAAAATCTGTCAGTGAGTATGATTTGTGGTGAAAGATATAGTAAAGTAATATTTGTACTCATTCACACTAGTTGGATGTTGGATGAATACAATTATTCCAGTTGAAACAATATTAATTAATTTATTTAGTTGACCGTTATAAGTTTAAAAAATTCTTATACCATATGTTGTTAAAAATATAACATACAATCGTAAATAAAATTGAAAATAAATCCGACACTGTATCATGTCAAAGACACAATAAAGTGCTTGTGAGTAGTGGAAGTGCTTCTAAAGACATAAAGTGAATAGTGTAAAAGATGACGAGAGTCTTGACATCGTGACATGCTTGTTTGGGGGGAGGGGGAGGGGGCGGGGAGAAATGGAGGGTGGCTTCATTCATTGTGACACAACTGTATGAGAGGGGCTTATTAAACAAGCAGTGCACTGAGCTACATATGATTTTCATTCACACCTGCTGTACCTACTAACCACAAATTGAGAACGCTCTTGACGAAGTTGTCCGACTTTATAATAGGACATATTTTGTGTTGATTAAACTAGATTTTTTTACAAAATTTGATTTCAACAATGATTCACTGATTACTTGAGTTATTAGATTATGTACAGTTTAATAATTCCACAATCGTAGGTGTAAAAGCAATCCAGACTCCTTTCAGAGAATTTTGTCTTCTAATACGTATAAAAATTTATCAGTGGCAATACTATTTCTCAAAGTAAAAGAAAATACCCCCGTTGCAGCAAACCTGCATACTCAGCGAATTTAAAATGGTACTTCACTAAGTCATGAAACCACTTTCCAACTTTAATCAAAGCATATTAATAAATAAGTGAGATATGACATTTAATTCATTCCCTATAAGAAAAACATTAGGACTGAGTATGCAGGTTTGCTGCATCAAGGGCCACAAAATCTGTATTTTTTGCAAATACCAATGGATCACCTCCAGATGAAGCAACATACAAAGTTGTATCAATTTATGTTCATAAACAAGCAAGATATCACATGTTTCTTATTCTCCGTAAGGATAACATTATAGCTGCTGAGTTCACAGGTTTGCTGCCATGGAGACCACAGAAAAGTATGCAAATAGCATTAAAATCCAACCATATAAAGCCTCATACCAAGTTTCATTAATATATGTTCATTAATAAGCGAGATATACAATTTTACTCCATAAGATTAACATTGGACAACGTACTGTGTTTAGCACTCTCAATATCTCGGTAACCAATTGACGTAGAGCGATGACCAAAATACCAAATTGTTTGTTTTTTAAGCTGAATTTAATGGTGTAGACCAACATTTGGGTTTAAAAAGAATAATATGTAAAAAGTTCAAAAAACCCATTTTTGGGGTACAAAACCCCCCCAAAATCCCCTTTAAAGTAGAGCGACCTGTCTGGTTCTCAAACTAATGAAAGCAGATGCTGCCTTACACGTTTATACCAAATTTCATAAAGATCAGACCATTTTTACAAAAGTTACGGATATATTAAATATTAAATTAAATTCACATAGAAGGGCTACTATATGATAGATGAAAAATAAGTAACATGAGTACCCTGGAGAAGTCATTTTAATTAATTAACACTTAACATGTTTCGACTTATAAAAGCCAGTTATAAATATATATGAATTTGAACGAATTGTGTTTTTGGTATCTGGGGGCCTCAAAACGAAAAGTTATCATGGTCCCGGGCCTAGGTATTATCATGCCACCTACGGTAATAGATTCTTCCCTATAGGGGAAATTCGCTAAAACAAAAGTTTATAAACTAATAAGCATTTAGGAGGGGGATGGTTCCAAACAAAAGAGTTGGAACAGTGATAAGAAGCCAGTGATATCTGGCAGCTAACGACCAACAGTAAGCATAACAGTAAAGGGATGTTAACAAGAAACCATCAAGTGGAAATTAGTGTTTTAATCAGATGAAAACAACAGTGGAAATTGCTATAAGCTAGAACGTGTGAGAGAGATGGAGCAACAACAGCGCTTGACATTGTATTTTATACTTCTGAACTCTGGCCGATTTATTCAGATGGAGTAACACTAATACTTTACTAGAGTAACAAAATCATTCGTTGACACAATATTAAACATGTCTATCCTATAGCCAAGAATATAGCTGGTACGTCGAGTCAATAGATACTTATCTCAAAATATGTTATCTAATGATAAACTTTATCACTAAATATACCAGCTGAGGGAGGTTAATGTTGTTATCCTTATAACTCCTGGTATAACATGGTAAACAATAACTGAATTATTTTGATGGTTCCCTTTTTTAAGATATTGTGGGAATAAAGAGCATAGGAAAGATATATTGTGGATATAGTGGCAACAAGACACACACTTGCCATTGGCTCAACAAAATTTGTTTGGTTCTTTTTTTATAAAACTGTTTCACTACAGCTGTTAATTATAGTACATCATTACGTTTGGTTTTCTAGTTCTGTCGGGGTATTTTTCTGCATTTGTTGCTCTGTAACTGACATTAAAAAAACATTTATCCTAACTCAAATATTTTAAATATAATTGGATCAAGAGAGATAGAATAATTTAATCTACTGTAACGGTTATTAATGATATAAAAAATAACAAAAGCCCTTCAGTAAGGTTTTTTTCCAAGGGTTGTGTTATGAACAGTGGAGAAGGTAACATTTCCCTCTCCTCTCTTATAATTTGGATGTTTAGAACCCGAGGTGGGGGCTGCATTTTCCTCCCCTACATGCGCAACATATTTTTGCCCAAGACTCCGTCAAAATAATTCAGTTATAATTGATCTAATTTCTTCTCCTCCATAGTAGGATGGATTTAGTAGTCTAATTGTGATATTTTTGGTAAGTTTCTAAAATGGAGTATGTTTAAAATACAAATATGCCATGTTTAAAACGTGATTTTGGAATACATGTAATCAAATGGGAAACCAGTCGTGCCAAATAAAAGGGTTATGGTGGCAAAAATACATCATATAGCATATTAATATGTCCGTTTGATTCCTACATGTGTAAAAAGTCAGAAAATATTTGAAAATCCGTTAGGACTTTGCCCCGTTGGTCATTAGAGTGCCAATGATTATTTACTGCAGACGACGATTTTTATTGGTCAGGTAGTTATTTAAAAATGTTTACTTATTTAACCCCAGTGTAACTAAGATTGTCAGGCCTGGTTAATTAGTTATAAAATATCGATTTACAGTTTCCATCGTTATGTAATTTAAGAAACTGAAAAAATTAAATAAGTAGTTAGTTAAAATGAATAATCATTAGATATCGTATAACACGTTGTTGCAATGATTCATTCAACAATGAATTTCATAGTAATAATATTTTGTTCTACATGGTCATTAGAAACAAATTCACCTTGTTGGTTGTTACATTTACTAAACATTTTTTATATTATTTTTAAATAGGCATTTTTATTTCCAGGTTAATGAGAGGTACCAATTTCTTACTGACTGAACTCAACATGCACGAAACATATCACTTTACACTGATACTGGAGCCTATGAATATGGATGAAGTAGGAGTGTGATAAACATCTAGCCCTTGACTCGACTCGTCCATTCATCAACGTGTTCAGTTACAACACTTTACAAGAGGAGAGCCGATGGAAAGTGATTGAGACATTGAAGTATTAGTGCAAAAAAGTTTGAAAAACAGAAACAGAATATATGGAGACACTGGACCTATCTGCCATTTGTCATTGGCCTGTTAATTATTGCTGCTTTCTAAGAAAAGGTCAACCCTTATAGATGGGTGCAGGGTTTGGCTGTTCCTTTTGAAATTGTTTAAACATTCACTGACATTTAACACCCACAACAAGATTCATTATGAAATAACAGATTTCAAATATTTACATAACAAAATGTACATAGAAAAGTTTACACAAATTTAAAATGATAGAAAAGAAACGATGGAGGAAATAAGATTTTGTCTTTCATGGGTCAAAGAGGATTTTCGGAGTAAAAGTAAAAAAAAAAAAAAAAAAACTCAGACTCTCAATAATGTGTACAAAGTTTATGTTTTCCAAATCCAATCTATCGCCTTGAAACAGAGGTATTTTTAATGTTGTTTATCTTACATCATACCAAAACTATAGAAAATCTAAATTTTAAGTTGTACAATTTAAAAAAAATAGCTCTCTCTTTAAAGATGTAAATTTAATAACTCCTTTATCAATTGCAAAAACAGGTTGAAAATATTCTCTTTTATTTTGAGTCACCTTAACCAATAAAATATTCCATATTCATTGTTGTGATTCAAAACAGGCTACGAAACAATTTTTGTTAGTTTTCATCCGAGTTCAACAAATTAGCTGCCACGTTAGTTATATAATGTTCAATTCGTTTTAAACAAAATCAGATCATCTAAAAACAATTGTTAATGTATTGAAATATTTGTACCACCTAACTTTCAAGTTAAGACAATATTTTGAACAATAATCAGTTTCACACCGTATAATTACCCGAATCACACTCGATACTAGAACCTCACTCATTACAAGTGAACTTTTAATAAGATTCTCCATACTAACGAAATTTACTTTTCAAAAAGACAAAGGAGTTTTCTTGTAGGAGGGCGGAATAATTCATCAGGCAGGTGACGACGGTGAGCAATTCAAACAGCTGTTAATTAGCCACTCGGGTGACTTTTTGCCGGGAAAACCTCCACCAGCTGTGTTTCAACTTTTATAACATCTCAGTCCATCAGTCTGTTGTCCGTGGAGGTGAATTTTCATCAACCGCCGTACACTTTCTTTTAATTAATAAAAGTTGTACGTAAGAACTCGGCAATCGCTATCACTATACACACGAGCTCACTGTTAAGTTGGACCTGGATACTTAAAAACAAATTAAACCAGGTTTACCTACCTTTTCCGTCCAAACAGTCCTAATAATCCTACTTTATATTACGATGACAATATGTTTTGGAATTTTTAAATTCAAAACATGTCGTTGTCATAGGAAAAGGTTTTACGAAAAAGTACTTAAACCTGATTTAAATTTCTAAACAACAGTTCAGGAGGCATTTTCAAAATAAATAAATTTAAAAAAAGTTGCACTAATAATACGCCCATTAACCTTTGTTTTTGACATTTAATAAGAAAACGATCATCATTATTGTGTAATTAAATTTGATGATTTGTGGTTGCATTTGATAATAATGAGGTCAGTGGAATAAGTACACAATAAAAATAATTAGTAAATATATAAAAGGGGATTTACAAGCTAGTTAGGACCCTTAAGATTATTATTCACGCTTTAGCAAACATTATAAATAGGCCTACTTAGTATACCTTTATGTTAGTCAAAAATTATAAATACCCCCGTAGCAGCAAATCTGCATACTCAGCGAATTTCCAATGCATATATATATGTATATATCTTAGTACCACATAAAGCCACAAACCAAGTTTCATGAATATACATTCATAAATAAACGATTTATGACATATTTCTTATTCTCCATAAGAATAACATTGGACAACGTACTGTGTTTAGCACTTTCAATATCTCTGTAACCATTTTACGTAGAGCAATGATCAAAACACCAAATTGTGCGTCATTTTAAACTTATTCCAATGGAAAAAACTAAATTTTGACTTTTTCAAAAACTATCAATAAAAAACTCAAAAACCCATTTTTGGGGTACAAAACCCCCCCCTAAATACCCCTTCGGATAGGGCGATCTGTCTGGGTTTCGAGCTTACAGTCATAAATGCAGCTCTACACGTTTATACCAAATTTCGTCAAAATCGGACTATTTTTACGAGAGTTATCGTGCTCACGGACACACACACACACACACACACACACACACACACACACACACACACACACACATATATACAGTTTTGAACGAATAGTATTTTTGGTATCTGGGGACCTCAAAACAAAAAGTTATCATGGTTTCGGGCTTATGTCATACCATGCTACCTACAGTAATAGCTTCTTCTTCCCTATAGGGGAAATTCGCTAAAATAACAATGACAAATTTCAGCTCTGTTATAGTTATTATTGCAAAAATGCGATGCGCACATTTTCCCATTTATACAGTAATAGAATCGATTAAGAACCTCAATATTCTGTGGATGAACTGCAACGCCAAAACTGCAGTTAACATATCGAAAACGATTATTGACGGGGATGAATGGAAGTTGGCAACACTTGTTGAAACATTTGGCAACCCTGATTCCTTTGTAACTTACACAGTTGTAACAATTAAACCCACTGCAAGTCCATGCCTGTACAGCCTTGCTTTTGTTTTACATATGAATGACTGTTTTTCTATACTGGTTCGTTTTACTTTCTTGATTTATACAAAGAAAAAGTAAGTCACAAATTAATTAATTATACGAGTTATATCAGTTTTTTTGTAAACTAAATTTGTCCCAAAGAAGTAAGAGAATATTATAAATAGGAATGTGAATTGTTAGTAATATCTTCACTTATCATTGATAGGTTAACGTTCAAACACATAGTAAAACTACTCCGCCAACATTTTGCAACAATGACAGAAAAGAGTTACTTTAACGAACAACTAGCTGCTCCCCCACAATTTTGCGGTTAAAATAGCTGTTTATTGTAATCAATTTAACTAGGAAAAACCACATGAAACGTAAACTAAATAAAATCCTCCTCCATATGAATAATATGGGAACAAGGGAAGTCATGTGGGACAGAGCCCTGAGGCCTAAATCGAAACTCTGCCTCTGTTACGACTTTCCACGCAAAATTACCTTCATATTAAAAGAAGAATCATCAAAATCCGTCAAGTGGTTGACTCACAATCTGCATGAACTAAATGAGCCGATTATTTGAATATATAGGATAATATGTATAGAACCAAAATGAAACCAAAGAGGTGTTAATATCTCTGAGCAATCACGATTGCCAATCGATAAAACTTAAATGGACAAAGTAAAGGAGACAAAAGAATGAAGCACAATTAGAGGAAAACATGTTGAAGATAGAGTTTAAGAGGAGAATCCGCTCTGTGACGTCCGCTTTTGTTCTAATAAAACAGCTGATTAAAACAAGTAAAACAGCTTATTAAAACAATCAGAAGCCCGAACTGCCTGTTAACCGCGCTTTGCCGTTCCATCGGGCCATTCTCGTCTCAGATTAGCCGGCGGCTCTCTTCCTGCTTTAAGCATTCAGCTAGAAATCTCTTTGTCTCTTCACGAGGGGAAAGATACTCTTGTAAAGAACTACTTTCTAGATATTTACATTTTGATTTTGCTAACCTTGGACTATAACCTTGGACTTTCCTTTGTAAATTGTTTTTAAAAGTATGTTTTTTTCAGTACGTTTAAACTACAGTAACATGTGTTTTTTTGTAACAAGCATTTGAATGTTTTTAACATAATTCAGATTTTGCTAACTTTAAAAAGCACTGATACAAATAATGAGAATATCTGACACAGTTCCCACTAGTGATAAGAACTCCTTAATAAACGAGTGACTTGTATCACAAAATCGCCTGGTATCAAATAAAACAATTAATTAACACAAAGATGTTACATAAATACCTTACAACAGTAACTGGTGTCTTGTCATTATAAATTAAAATCACATGTAATTAAAATACAATTTAGGTCAAAAATGCATATAAACTTCATTGCTTGTGTTTGCAAAACATTCTGGGATGGAATAATAAGCTTTGATAAGTTATATTTCCTGAATTCTGTATTTTAAAGACATTTGTAATTACTTTTTTGTATTTGTTTGGAAAAAGGCTATAGAGCTTTAGGCCAGTATATAAGGGAGTTTTCTGAAATATATACAGTAATATGAAGTATTGCACTATATCATTTTTGTCTAATATATAACCTTTTTAAAAGAATATGAATATACACTAATTATATTAATAACAACAATTCTAACTGGAACCAAAAGAAATAACAGTTAATACAAATCTAACGTAAAGAAAGTCTTACATTCCAATTTAGGCGTGATAAAAATTAATGTCGAAACGAATAAAACATAAAGAAGAACAATGAAGAATGTGCGGACGCCAAGAGTGCACAGTGTACAGTAATCGTAATGAGAATAATAAATAACAGCTGTGGTAACCAAACAGTGTTGCCAACCCCGCCAGACCCGATGCCAACTTGCGCTCTTTATGCATGGTCAATAATGTGACTGGGGAAAAGTAATGGTTGGGAGAGGACGACTGAGAAGTGATTGTGGAACAAAGATGCTGATCTCGCTCGATGAATAAATTGTGTACACTGACTAATGATGGAGAGGTAATAGGTACTGGTTTAGGCAAAATTTCATTTTAGAAGAAGTAATTATATGCATTTGTTTTGATTGAGCAATCATAGGTTTACTGTTAGAATTATCTTAAAAAATTACAACTGTATTAATATAATGACAACTTTATCTAAGTAATTCCAATTACTAGATTTCTTGAGTTAATTGTAAAGCGTTTCTAACACTAATCGCCAAAAACATACTTTATACACATACAAAAATTAACTCTCCATAGATGAATTTTTAGAGTTGGAATTATTGTTTTTAGGTGTTTGGATAATATAGTTTTCTTTTAGGCTAAAGGAGAAAAATATGTTAGTTTTACACTTCTAATAAGTTAAAACTTTATAACTGGACCCCAACTGTAATTTAATCAAACGGAATAATTTATTAGATTGCCTAAATATCTCCGCGGAAACTAAAATCAAATAAAAAATAGTTCTAAATACCAAAACCACAATAATTATCAAACAATAACTTTGCCTTAATCAGATACTCAAGCGGGTAATAAATCATAAATAAAGCATGTGCCATCATTTCTAGATTATTTCCCTCTAATATTTTTAGATAAGTGCATTTTCCCCATATTTTATATGTTGTCAATGACGCAAACTTTGATTTTTTTAAACATGGAAACACTGCAAAAATCTAAAGTAGATACACTTTCTAAAAGGAACAAAATTAACGAGCCACAGCTTTTTTACTTTAGAATTTAACTGACAGTAGCATATAACGTTAAAAGGTGGAAAATACAACTGTAAATTATAATTACAGTTTGTATTCGACGTACATGTTTATAATATTTAAAAAGAAGAGAAATCTCGACAGCTGCCTAACAATTTTGGTAAAACTGTCTGTTTTGTAAAAATACTAATTAAATATATCAGGCAAAAGTTAGATAAAACGAGGGAAGTCTGGGAAAGTTTGATCCTGCGGTCAGCGTCAGTTGGCAGAACTGAGTCAAAGTTTACCCGCGCCGACAGTTTGGTGGGAAAAAGTCACCTCGCGGCTAATTAACATCTGTTTATGAAACAGCTGATGAATTATTCTCGCCTCTCGGGCGAAATTTCTTAAGTTTTCTCCGGAACTCACGGCAAGTGTTGACATCTTCTGTAAATTTTACCAAAAGCACCGGACTGGGATGAGTGTTTGTAGTTCAGAGTGACAGCGATCCTGATACTTGGAAAACACTGTATTACGCCAGTCAGAGTATTATTAACAAGAAGAAATTATATTGTATATTTAATTTTCATAGTTCATCATACATTCTATTATTTTGAAATTATTATAAATATTAACTTGTTGGGTTACTTTAATGTTTGTTTAACGTTCATCCTATACTCTTATATGAGCAATGTTTGATTTGTTGGTTGGTTGCACAATTATCTCGAAAACAGGTCTGAGGATTTCCTTCAAATTTTGGAAATAACTAAGTTATGGTATAAAAATATGTTCTAGACAGGTCTCAACCCCAGTAAAAATCAAATAATGTTAAAAATGAAATTGAAAAGTTAAAAAAATTAACATTGGGCTTATGGAGTTTCAAATCAAAACAAAATAATTGTAACAGCTGCTCATAATCAACCAGGGAACTGTCAAAGTAATACTCATATTGTTTATGATTATTAACATGCGGTTTCCGGAGAGCAGAGATTAAAAGATTTGAGAGAAGATTACAAATCAAAGAAACATTGAGCTATGAATAACAACTGGAGGGACCTTAAAAATGTAGAAAAGAGGCAAATGGGTTATACAAATCTGATTATCAGTAGGGGGAAGTGGTGAAATATTACTCCACGTCATCTAAACAAACTGACTGGCCTTCCCCCGAGCAAAGCTCGGCCCCCAGGTATTATTCTTGTAATTGTGATTTATTTTTTATGATCACACTGTGCCATTATGGTAAGTAAACTACTTATTAAGGATCTTTGTTAATAAATAAGTTTGCACTAGTGCATGTGATTTAATAAAATTCCAAAATATTTCATTTCTCATAGTTTTTGATCGGGAGTGATGAATTAACGAAAATAAAATAAATGAGTAAGGGCAAAAATGAAATGTCTATTACCATTAGTTCAATCTAATGTAGCTTTAGTGTTATTTGATAGATAGGCCTAATAAATACATTGAGAGGAGCCCTGAATTATGTACTGAACATTTATTTGTTATATTCTTACAAGAGCTGTTTTCATAAAAAAAAGAAAACAAATGTTTTATGAGATTAAAATTAGAACTTTCAACACTAAAATAAATTTGAAAAACCAAAAGTCATATAGACAACTACTCCATCTAAAGAATAATGCTTAAAAATGCAATGCCTCAATTTATTATAGTTTCCCGTACGGCCGGTAACACACACATATACTCAGCTTTGTTTATTAAGAAGACAGAAAAGGTAAATACTTATATAAACTATTTGTAATAGATTTAATATTTTACTAATAACAGATGAACCAATCACTAACTCTGTGGAATTATATTCATTATTTAGTCAAAGGGAATCGTAGTCAGACAGCCAACTTTGTAGACGCGTGGATAACATTTAGAAAACAATTATTGACGTGGGTGAACGGAAGTTGGCAACACTTGTTGGTACATTTGGCAGGCCTGCTTCCTCCGTAACTTATATTGTCATTACAATTATACGCTGACAAGTCCAAGGCTGAACACACATCCTCTCCGTTGAAGCATGCAAATTATTAGATTGATTTTTTTTCGCACAATGCACATACATGTTGGATTTACATACATTTACATACATTTTTGGATGCTTTGAGTAATAACTACAAATTTGTTTCAAAAAATTCCTGATTATCATTCAGTATTTGTTCAGCCTTTGAGAGGTTTCGCTTTCGGTTAAATTTGCTTCGATACTCATGAACATCTTATCAAACAAAATCTTCAAACTCCCCAAAAAATATCAATGTTTATGTTACTAGGGGAATATTAAATAGCAACTGAAAAGGGACAAACTAATTAAGGGAATTACCGAAAAATATTTAAAGCTACATAACATTTTAATAAACAAATCATATTTTTACATAAGTATTATGTTTGCTTCATTTTTAACTTTAAAAGATGTGTGTTGAACCAAGTTACCAAAGATCTAGTTATATTTTTTCGTTTAAAAAGGCTAAAGTAATGATTAACCCAAATCAAAATCAAGGCAATATTATACTGTCTATCCTGACTAAATAAATAAATAAATGAAAACTCCAATTTCTAGAAAACTAATTTACCAAATGCATAACTTGCGTTATGTAACGCATTATTCCCTTATTAATGATGACACAAAATTTTATTACAATAAATATGTACTATAGCATAGATTTATTGAACCACAGGGATAGGATCTCAGTGTACTACTGTCAACCATAATATCAACAAAAACGCTTGATTTTTAAGCAAAGTTAGGACTTTTACGTCCTCTCTATCACTTAACCTCAGTAAATAAGATATTTATACGCAAATAAAAAAATTTAGCCAAATTTAACTGTCAACTGCTAACAGAGAGGCAAACAACTGTAAGTGCACCTCCATATTGTGACTCTCCACGATAGAAGAATCTGACTTGTGAAGACTACAGTTTCTATATTTACAAATTGCTTCACTTAGAGATGACCTCAACTATTTGTTTCCTATACTCTAATATGAGTAAGGTTTGCTTGTATGTTTGCTTGCTTGCTTGCGACACTGATCTCAAAAACGGCTCCAACAATTTCCTTAAAATGTTCAAAATAACTAATTTCTGGGATAAAAATAAGTTCTAGACAGGCCTCATCCCCAGGAAAAATCAAATAAAGTAAAACAAAACTAAAATGAAAAGTTAAACAAATTAACATTGGGCTTATGGAGTTTCAAATCAAAACAAAAGAATTGTAACAGCTGTTCATAATCAACCAGGGAACTGTCAAAGTAATACTCATGTTGTTTATGATTATTAACATGTGGTTTCCTGAGAGCAGAGATTAAAAGATTTGGGTGAAGGTTACATATATAGAGTAGTAAAATAAATCAAATGGACATTGAGCTATAAATAACAACTGGAGTGACCTTTAAAATGTAGAAAAGAGGCAAATGAGTTATACAAATCTGATTATCAGTAGGGGGAGGTGGTGAGATATTACTCCAAGTCATCTAAACAAACTGACTGGCCTTCCCCCGAGCAAAGATCGGCCCCCAGGTACTTTCTTTTAAAGTGTCAATGAGAAAATATAACTAGCTAATACTATTTAACTACAAGATCATCTTATTTGTGCTCACAATGATATCCATTTAGTAGAAGTCAGTGCAAACTTATAGTTATTAGAATGAGTTATAATCTGAAGGCACGTTAAGCCACTGGCCCCGGCTACATAAGTAGTCGTAAGGTTGTGTCAGCGACCTGAAAACGCTGACAACAGACCTTGGCCGGAAGGTTAAACGAACTTTATCTTCTGATGGATCAATTTAGATCACATTGGTGAAACTGTTGTAGCAAAGTGTTAACCGGTTGTAGTGTTGTTTATCCAGTACTTGGTGCATACCTCTGTTCCCTGGACCTTGAGCTTCATGTGGTCCTCTCTGGTGGTCTTGCCGTCCTTGCGCTTTTTCCAGCAGTAGCCGTCGCGCCGGTACCTCACCTTCTTGCGGCTGTACAGCAGCATCGACCCGCTCTTAGGCCTGGAACACACACACACAACTGTAACAATAGCAATACTTACATTAGTAGACATTACTTAGTAGCATTACTTAGTTAGTAGACAATAGTTACATTTCATCACTCTCCATCAGAAAGTGTCAAAGTCTCACTTTCCTTTTGTGCTCTTCTCACTTTCCGCTACAATTCAATGAATATGTTAAAAAATACATCGTTCCCAAATTTGTCTAATATAAATTCACCCCAGGGATTCCTCAGGAATTCATCGATCGAGTACAATTCTCTGGACACTATAACGCGTTTTAAACGAGTCTTGAAATGGCTGATGTTTAATGATATCAGGATGCTGATTGATTAATTTGACCCCAATTTGGGACAGTAAATTATCAAAAGCTGTGGTCTTGTGTTGCTGAACATGGAAGTTGTCTCTGGCCTTTATTTCAAAACAGTGGATATCTCTGCCTCTTCACCTAGGTATTGATGAATTTACATAGTGTACGCAATTCAAGGATGAATCAAGCAGTATTTAGGGTTAGCCACTGTTGAACAGTGATAAACTATTTTTAGACAGGAAAATTAAATGCTGTTATTATCGGTTTTTGGTACTTACAGGATTAATTACAAATGGGCAATGTTCTTATGGAGGACTGTGAGGCATTGGAGACACCATGTACATTGCTCATGTTTCAAAATTATATGTGCGAGCGTCATAGAGGGGAATTAAGGAAATAGAAAAACGTGAGGAATCTCTTCTGAGAAATACAAAATACGAATTTCTGCAACTGCACATTGTCCTGCACATTGCCTGAAATATTTATAATATCCATTCTTAATTTTGGAAAAATTGTCATAACATTAAAGAGGTTTCTCTGAGATAAATTTGGAATTCATATATGATTCAATGCAGGATAAGGTTCCATTTCTCTGTAATTTTTAATAAAACCCTTTATTTACTTCTCTAGATTATAATAATATAAAGTGCTAAATTTACTGTACGGATATTTTCAATGTGGTTTACAGATGAATTTTAAACTTTTTCAAAACATATGTTTAATATCTCTCAAACTTGTGAAATTGTGATTTTTATTTTACCAATTTAATAAAATTATAGGATTTTCCAACTATTATATAATTTAATAATTTATTAGGCATCGAAAAAATATAATGTAATAATAATAATAATAATAATAATAATATATAATCATATTTTATTAATATATATATATATATAATATTTTATTTTTGTATAGTATCTCATGTATTTACAACAAATATTAAAGTAATTTTAACTGCAAAAATTACCAATGAGTCACTGACATTGGTGTTGTAAATAATCACTATACAAAATGTTCACAGCTTTTGGTCTTCAGAAATATTAGCTTGTAAAAGACAACAATGTTTGCAACACTGCTTGGACAACATTCTCACAGTTTATCTAAAGAAAACGCTGCGTTACAAACACAACAACTTGTCTGGTTTTGCATTTTTTAAATACAAACTACTAAAAGAAACCCTCTCAATGAAAAAAAGTTTATGGAATGAAAACAGTGAAGACTGAAGGGTCAAGGCGTTGAGGAAGCGAGTTAAATAAAGTTTACGGGCGCGGTGCATGTATGCAGCCCGTGCCTTCGCTGCATGCGATGCATTTGAAAATCAAATATACACACTCGACCGGCCATCCCATCAATATCTGCCTGCCGTCTGTTACGTCGGCTCCCATATCCTCCCGACCAGGCTGACACCTCATGTATTTCTATTGAGTCTGAATTTCAGGATTCGGTTTCGTCTTTTGTTTCATGCTTTATGTTTTGTTTATTTATATTTTTTTCTTTAAAGTAAGTCTTTGAATCGATTACTGTGTCATGTCACGACTGTAATGCAGTAGAAACAATATATTGTTTTTTCAAAGGTTTCAAGCGCAAGCTAAAAGCAAATTTTCCTCCACATATATATTATCATATTATCATATAAGACAATTTTGAATTAATGATGTTCAATATCTGAATTTCTTTTTTGCATTGCTTTTGAACAAAATTTATAACAGTAAAAGATTCAATACATGTCCTCCTCAGAAAATTGTATGGACAACGTTTTATTAACTTTTGTTGTATTTAACTTGTGTACAAAAACTATTAAAACGAGCTTCTTACACACCACATAATCATGTTTGCCTAATCATAAACATGTTTGCATTATCATAAACATGTTTGCATTATCATAAACATGTTTGCCTTTGGTTATATTAAGACTGTCAAAATCCATTACAATCTGAGGCAAAAATATATCGTTACAAACTGAAAACGAAACTGCGAAATGGCTAGGAAGCGTAGTGGTTAAAGCACAAAGCACTCACCTCACAATTTGACAATCGATCTTAAGTAAAATATAAACAAATGTTGAATAGTTGAATGTTGTTGGTTTTAGTAACAAGGCTACACAAGGCATCTCACTCATTCTCTGCTCATAATTTAACTTCGCGTCAGTGCCTCAAAACTCATTGATTTTGTGATTTAAAAAATACATAAACTAAATATTCCAGTTTCAAAAATAATCATTTATTGACATCTTTAGTTTTTGTAGACGTAGGCACATTTGACTAAACTTAAATTCCTATAATAAGGATTAATATTAATGAAGAGTAAACACAGAACTTTATACATTAAATAGGTGTCACAGCGCCTAAAATTAAATGATAATTCAAATTATTAAATACTCTGGACATTGTCAACAAGAGATTAAGGAATGAATCTGAACATGGTTTCAAACTGAAAACTCCATTAAAGACTAACAATTATTCTAAGGACTGAGCACTGGGAGGGTGCACTGGGGTAGTTTATTGCCGTTTGTTGTGCCCTTTAATTGTCTTCACAACTTTGCCCCGTTCTCCCACCCCCTCCCCTCCCCAAACCCCCACGGGAGTTCTAGTCACCGAGATCTGGTTAACACTAAAATCACTTAACTTAACCGTCCGTTATCTCAATATTGATATTATATTTTCTAAACCACTTACTAAGCCATTTTAGCGAATTTCCCCTATAGGGAAGAAGCTATTACCGTAGTCGGCATGGTAAGACCTAGGCCCGGGACCATGATAACTTTTCGTTTTGAGGTCCCCAGACCCCAAAAACACCATTCGTTCGATACTGTATATATATATATATATATATATGTGTCCGTGAGCACGATAACTCTCGTAAAAATTATCCGATTTTGATGAAATTTGGTATAAACATGTAAAGCAACATTTATGACTTTAAGTTCGAAAACCAGCCAGATCGCTCTATCCGAAGGGGTATTTTGGGGGGTTTTGTACCCCAAAAATGGGTTTTTTGAATTTTTTATATATAATTTTGGAAATAGTCAAATTTTAGTTTTTACCTTTGGATTCAGCTTAAAAAGACACACAATTTGGTATTTTGATCATTTTTCTACGTCAATTGGTTACCGAGATATTGAAAGTGCTAAACACAGTACGTTGTCTAATGTTATTCTTATGGAGGAAAAGAAAAATTTTATATCTCGCTTATTTATGAACATATACTGACGAAACTTGGTATACGGCTTCATCTGGTTGTGGACCATTGATATTTGCTCAAAAAAACATTTTTTTGCCAAAGGCTCCCTTAGCAGCAAACCTGCGTACTCAGCCCCATGTTATTCTTATGGAGAATAAGTAACGTGTTATCTCCCTTAATTATGAAAATAAATTAATGAATTTTGGTATGTGGCTTTACCTAAATGAGTTATATTGATATTTGTATAAAACCCCATTTTTTGTGGTCCTTCCTTCAGCAAACCTGCATACTCAGCCGCCATGTTATTCTTATGGAGAATAATTAAAATGTCATAAATCGTTTATTTATGACTGTATATTGATGAAACTTGGTATGTGGCTTATGTGGTATTAAGATACATATATATGCATTGGAAATTCGATGAGTACGCAGGTTTGCTGCTACGGGGGTATTTAAAAGATATTACATGTTTTACTGGTGAGTTGGTTTAAAAAAATTATAATTAAATGTAGAGAATTAGTAAGGTAAACAATTTTAATACCGATTTGTAATTTATTTTGGGAAATAGTTTTCTTTTACATTGTTAAAAGGTATTAATATAAACCCTAATTCAGTCTTATGTTATTTTAATTATAGTGGCCAAAGGAAAATAATTATCATTGATACAAAAATTTTATTAAATCCTTTTTCCAATCATAGTTCGATGACATTTTTAGTTCGAAAAGAAAATCATAGATATGCCCTATGATTTTTGTTACCCCGTTGCAGCAAACTTGCATACCCAGCGAATTTCAAATGGTACTTCACTACCTCATGAAGCCACTTACCAACTTTTATGGAAGCATATTCATAAACAAGCGAGATATGAATTTTCATTTATTCTCCTTGAGGAAAAAAATTATGTCTGAGTATGCAGTTTTGCTGCACAAGGACCAGAAAGATCAGATTTTTATGCAAATGCCAATGGATCACCACTAGATAAAGTAACATACCAAGTTTTACCAATTTCTGTTCATAAACAATCAAGACATCACAAGTTTATAATTCTCCATAAGAATAACATAGCTGCTAAGTACGCAGGTTCGCTGCCATGGGGACCACAAAATAAAGAGGGTTTTATGCAAATATCAGTAAACCCCATCTACATGAAGCCACATACCAAGTTTTATTAGAATATGTTCATTAATAAGCGAGATATACAATTTTACTTATCTTCCATAAGAGTAACATTGGACAACGTACTGTGTTTAGCAATTTCAATATCTCGGTAATCAATTGACGTAGAGCGATGATCAAAACACCAAATTGGTTTTTTAAGCTTTATTTAATGGTGTAAACCAACATTTCGGATTAAAAGTAATCAAGTGTAAAAAGTTCAAAAACCCCATTTTTGGGGTACAAAATCCCTTCAAAAACCCCCCTTAAAGTACAGTGACCTGTCTGGTTCTCGAACTCATGAAAATAGATGCTGCCTTACACGTTTATACCAAATTTAATCAAGATCGGACCAGTTTTACGAACGTTATCGTGCCTACGACACACTACTCCGTAGTATGTCTATATATAGTGTAATGTATATATATATGAGAATTTGAACGAATGGTGTTTTTGGCATCTGGGGGCCTCAAAAAAAAAGGTATCATGGTCCCGAGCCTAGGTCTTACCATGCCGACTACGGTAACAGCTTCTTCCCTATAGGGGAAATTCGCTAAAAGGGGTTGTTATTAAAGCATTCATGTTGCTTGAATTGAGTTAATGATCCATTAATGTAAAACTAAAATTTTAAAATCCTACATTTTGATAAATTAGATGCAATAAGAAAGCAACACTAGCAACACTTTTGGGGTGTTAGATTGCTCTTTGTGTTTTGAGCAATAAGATGGATTATGTTTAAACTGGAAAACTTTAGAACAATTTAATAACAATCACATTAGAGACATTTAAGCAATCGGCTGACTGAATGATCAAAATTAGAACTTTTAAATCAATATGAATCACACATCTTTTTCTTCATCAAAGTATATAAAAATATTTCCCTACAGAAAATATACACTATTTACACAAGAGAAATATATCTAAGGGATGGTGAAAGAATATTAAATAACTGTAATAAATACTAGGATGAAAGTTATAGTTAGTAGTCAAAACTGGAAACCTGCTATCTGCTATCAAACAGAAGCGATGTTTTAATTCCGGAAGAAGTTTGAAATAAAGAAAAGTAGTTACAAGGTCGGAAGGAAATGTTTAATTGCTGGTAGGTGCAACAACCCTGTCCCTGGAGGGTGATGGAAACTTCTTCAAGACACTGCTAAAAGAAGTACATTGTCTGTTTGGTTAGCAAGTCCCCAAACACCTCTTATAATCGTGGTTCGAAACAAGGTTCTCCTTTTGTTAGCAATAACATGTGATGGTTATGTCTTAAAATGTGCAATACCGTAAGTCTGAATGTCTAATATTTTAATTTGAAGGTAGTTTTAATCAGGTTTAAATTTAAAAATATATATATGATGACAATTATTGCAATTTGTTTATAACTTTGTAACAAGCAAGGTATTTAAAACATCAATAAACATTTGAATTCCTAGGTTCATTAAAACCCTAATATAAAGAAGGTGGAACCATTCTGAATAACTCTGGATATATTCTGGATATCTATTTTTCGGATTGTCAATAGTGTTGGTATTTAAAAGTAAATTTGGTAAAAATCTATGGCAATTGTAATTTCAAGCATTATTTTAATTCATACACATTCCATAATAAATAAAATAAACATAAAAAAATCAATTTACACAAATTGTTGAATCATTTTTTTTTTGTTTTTCAACGAATGGGAGTCGCTTATATCGCTATCTCGTGACTAGCAGAAAACTGAGACATTGAGACATCGCAAACGTTGAGTCATTGAGACATCGCGAGCGTGAGCCATTGAGAAATCGCGAGCATTGAGTCGTTGAGACATCGCGAACGTTGAGTCATTGAGACATCGCAAGCGTGAGTCATTGAGACATCGCGAGCGTTTAGTCACTGAGATATCGCGAGCGTTGAGTCATTGAGACATCGCGAGCGTTGAGTCATTGAGACATCGCGAGCGTTGAGTCATTGAGACATCGCGAGCGTTGAGTCATTGAGACATCGCGACCGTTGAGTCATTGAGACATCGCGAGAGTTGAGTCATTGAGACATCGCGAGCGTTGAGTCATTGAGACATCGCGAGCGTTGAGTCATTGAGACATCGCGAGCGTTGAGTCATTGAGACATCGCGAGCGTTGAGTCATTGAGACATCGCGAGAGTTGAGTCATTGAGACATCGCGAGCGTTGAGTCATTGAGACATCGCGAGAGTTGAGTCATTGAGACATCGTGAGCGTTGAGTCATTGAGACATCGCGAGCGTTAAGTCATTGAGACATCGCGAGAGTTGAGTCATTGAGACATCGCGAGCGTTGAGTCATTGAGACATCGCGAGCGTTGAGTCATTGAGACATCGCGAGAGTTGAGTCACTGAGACATCGCGAGAGTTGAGTCATTGAGACATCGCAAGCGTTGAGTCATTGAGACATCGCGAGAGTTGAGTCACTGAGACATCGCGAGCGTTGAGTCATTGAGACATCGCGAGCGTTGAGTCATTGAGACATCGCGAGAGTTGAGTCATTCGATCGTTGAGTCATTGAGACATCGCGAGAGTTGAGTCACTGAGACATCGCGAGAGTTGAGTCATTGAGACATCGCGAGTGTTGAGTCACTGAGACATCGCGAGCGTTGAGTCATTGAGACATCGCGAGCGTTGAGTCATTGAGACATCGCGAGAGTTGAGTCATTCGAGCGTTGAGTCATTGAGACATCGCGAGAGTTGAGTCACTGAGACATCGCGAGAGTTGAGTCACTGAGACATCGCGAGCATTGAGTCATTGAGACATCGCGAGTGTTGAGTCACTGAGACATCGCGAGCGTTGAGTCATTGAGACGTCGCGAGAGTTGAGTCATTGAGACATCGCGAGAGTTGTGTCATTGAGACATTCGAGCGTTGAGTTGAGTTATTGAGACATCGCGAGCGTTGAGTCATTGAGACATCGCGAGAGTTGAGTCATTGAGACATCGCGAGAGTTGAGTCATTGAGACATCGCGAGAGTTGTGTCATTGAGACATTCGAGCGTTGAGTTGAGTCATTTTGGCCGCTGTAAATAAACTATTCTGCTTAGACCGGTTTAATATCTCATTAATTATCCAATTTTCATTATGCTTTCAGTTAACCCGGGTTCTGGTTTTAGGGGATCGGTTTAGGGTTTTATTGGGCAGTGAAATATTTTTACCAAACAATATCCGAATATAATGAAATTTAATTAATAATAACAAACAACCTTAGCCGATAACACACTTTGAAACTCAAAATATGTAATACCTAAAGGTTATAAGGTTTTGGGAAATATCTAGTTTAACATGGGTATAAAAATGGATAACATGGTTTCTTAAAGGTTAAATTGACACAATTAAATTACTATCATATTTGTTCCGAGATTGTAAACCAAGGGATGTATGCACAATCTTCAAGTAGCTATGTGACAGGAAATGATTATGTATTAAGCTTGAGCTAAGTCTCCACCAAGGAAATAAAATATATACTACAAAGAAGAAATTATTTAAAGTATTTTTCCAGTATAACTTTAATTTTATACTAGAAAATATTTCATTTGAAAATATAAGTAGTAACATTACTTTTGTGCTTCCCAAGAAAGGTAAGTGGGTAGTATATAAAACTAGAAGCTTGGAAAGATTTCATTGGCCAAATTATATTCTACTCATTCTAAACTGGAGAATATTCCTATGTAATATTCTTAGGCTAATGATATTCTTATTCTAAACTCTAAATGGCAAGGATATTAGGTGTGTTTTGTAGAATAAAATAAACATGACCATGAGCAGTTTAGATACTGAAATTAATCTATTACAAACTTAAAGCAGAAGAAAACTGGCCTCGTTTTATTTCCCACAGTAAAAGAGTAAAAAGCAAAGTTTTAAAGAAGTTAATGGTTATGATTTGCTCAACCTTGCTTTACACCGTGCGCATTCAACAGTAATTGCTTCCTTGAGCACTGGCATTACTACTTCCTGCATTAATGTTCCAATTTGTTTCTTTGTTGATCAGATAGGTGGAGAACAATTAATTTGACGGTGAATACAACAGTAATTGCTGGGACAACAGTGGCAGCGAGTCACTTGTTTTTTCACCAACGGAGAAAAATACCAGCATAATGACATAATTACCCTTCAACGTTCGTGCCACTCGAACGGTGTTTCAGTGGTGCATTTTTGCAGTTTGTTTGACAAGTAATTATTACCGTAATACTTATCACATAATTCAATCCCAACCAATAACTGACCTATCATAAGCTGTCACTCATGGAACAATGTGAGATGATAAAATTCACAAAAAATGTTTTAGCGAATTTCCCCTATGGGGAAGAATCTATTACCGTAGTCGACATGGTAAGACCTAGGCCCGGGACCATGATAACTTTTCGTTTTCAGGTCCCCAGATGCCAAAAAAAAATTCGTTTAAAACTGTATATATATGTGTTCGTGAGCACGATAACTCGTAAAATTAATCCGAACGTGACGGAATTTGGTATGGACGTGTAAAGCAGCATTTATGAATTTAAGTTCGAAAACCAGACAGATCGACCTATCCGAAGGGGTATTTTACATCTAATTTTTGAAAACATCAAATTTTAGTTTTTTTCCATTGGGATCAACTTAAAAAGACGCACAATTTGGTGTTTTGATCATTGTTCTACGTCAATTGATTACAGAGATAGTGAAAGTGCTAAACACAGTACGTTGTCCAATTTTATTCTTATGGAGAAAAAGAAAAATTGTATATCTCGCTTATTTATCAACTTATCCTCATAAAACTTGGTATATTGCTTCATATCGTTGTGGTCCATTGATATTTGCACTAAAAAACGGGTTTTGGCCGATAGTTCCCGTAGCAGCAAACCTGCGTACTCAGCCCCATGTTATTCTTATGGAGAATAAGTAACGTGTTATCTCCCTTAATTATGAACATAAATTAATACAATTTGGTATGTGGCTTTACCTAGTTGAGTTATATTGATATTTGTATAAAACTCAATTTTTTGTGTTCCTTGCTTCAGCAAACCTGCATATTCAGCCGCCATGTTATTCTTATGGAGATTAATTAAAATGTCATAAATCGTTTATTTATGAATGTATATTGATGAAACTTGGTATGTGGCGTTATGTGGCATTAAGATTCATATATATGCATTGGAAATTCACTGAGTACGCAGGTTATCTGCTACGGGGGTATTTAGTATTTAAGTTCAATTTAATTATGAAAATTCTTGATTATGTGTCAATATCCTTTCTTTTTACTCCTACAAATTAATTATTTAGCCATATAAATTAAGTATTTGAAGAATTAGATTTACAACGCCTTCAAAGACCTTACAAATAAACTAAAGATATTATAGTAAATAGGAAAACATGTTCTGCTCTTCCGGGTTTAAATTCCTGTAACTTATTGCCTAGAGATATGCTAAACTTTTTTCAAATAACGTTACCTTAGGATAGAATAATTAATTTTATATAGGAAAAAGAGCAAGGTTTTAACATAGTTGTACATTAACAGCGAGTTCTCGGATCTTTGTTAACCTTAGTTTTATAAAATATCAATAAAAATGTAAAATATACTCTTTGAAAGTAAATTGATGAAAGTTACAATATTTCTACAGTTGCATTTTTGTCGAGATTTCACTGTCAGTTTTACATGTTAACATAAAATTATCTAAAATTAACATAAAATATTATCTAGAAATTAGTAATATTGTCTAAATATTTGTCCCAATACTAAGTGTATTCAATTGTAATGAAAAGTGATATTTAAACACAACTGTATAGTATTTAAACTGTAAATTTTAAAATTTACTTTGATATTCGTTGATCCCGTTACGGGAAAAATGAGCGTACGCCTAGTTATGTTAACGAATTTTTTTAAATTTTAGAACACTAAGCATTTTTACAGCTTAATAGAATTAACAAGTTTATATAAATAAATATTTAATTGTAATAATTTTAGTTATTACTGTATGTTTTAAATTTGCCTTTTAAAAATAGTTATACACACTGAAAGGGTAATAGTAAATTGCATTAATTTAAACAGATTAATTTTCTAGGACTTAGGGAACAATTTACGTTTCTCTTCAACTACCCATTCTGCCTCTAAAAAATAACCTCATATACTTTTTTTTATAATTTTAGTTTTTGAAAAACTTAATAATAAAATTTGGAATTTGTTTTTGTTTGTTTTTAAAGTAACTAAATATCATGCAACAAGTTGGCCGAGAAAGTAGCGCCCGAAAAACCTTCACTTTGATTACTCCAACGCCAAAAAATATCAAAACCGTAAATAATATCTGTATGCAAAAAGAAACTCCTGTTTGGAATGACTTTCATAAAATGTGTAAAATATTTCCTTGCCCATAAGCGATATCTGGAACAAAGCTGAACATGTAGCGTGGAATGTATGGGCATGGGATGTCAGAGTCCTGTGAGCAAGGGGTGGGGAGTGGTGGGTGGTGGAGGAGGGGGAGGGGAGGGGGCTCGGCCAGTCGTCCTCTCCTGCTCTCTACAGGGACGGGAAATGCGATGGAAGGTTTACGAAAGAACACTTGCTTTGATGCATCTACATCTTCGATGTAAATACTATCGAATAGTGTAATGGTAATTACTGCATTGCAAATTTCCAACCGGATGAGAAAAGTTCGCCCTCACAGATGACTCTTGTATTTTCTGTACCCGATAAGTAAAGTAAGACGCGGAATAATTACCTGACGTTTTTACCTTTACTAAACGTTTTGTAAAAGCGACTGCATGGGCAAATATTGTCTGTACATATATACAATATTTATTTATGAGATTTAAAACTTTATACATTTTATCACAGCAGATATGGGTGATATTTTAAGTTTTTTGATACCCCTCAATACTTTCCTTTTTGCTGTACATGGTTTTTACTTTATCTTATTATAAATCAAACTGTTGGAACAGTTATTTTGATGTAAATTTTAATTTTGTTAGTTGCTCCGAGCTTCCTGCATTATCAATAACTTATAAAACAATAATTATTGGGGAACAACTCAAGTTTAACTATCGTATTGCAATAAATTAAAAGATTAACATAACGAATAAATTTAAACTTAAACCTTAATGGGAACAACTACTCTCGGAGCCACAAGTTTTCTCAACATAATTATACTTTGAAGCAGCTGACTCCAGTAAGTAACAAATAGGCTTATTGTCTCTGCGACAAAAATCAAACTAAGGGATGAGTAACGGCGTGAAAATTCCTTCAACAACCCCGTTTCTGACAAACATAAGTGAATTATTTGCAAACACGATGGGGCATTTCCTCTTGTACCAGCGTAACGTGATTAACTGTGGGGAGACAAAAACATGCGGGATAGCCAACATGTTTACATGCTACATTAAATCTGTCATAACAGCGGCTCTTTTATCCGGCACTCATGGTCGCTATATTGTTGGGCCTAACTAACATTTTTGTGTTGTTTCGGAATTATTACGTTGTATATGGGTACAACAGAACCATTTTAATGTTAAAACTTGAAAGAGTTTTATTGACAAAACTTTATAAACACGCTTACAGATTCTGCTTGTAATTAAATGTTGTCACACACGTTGTTGGTTAATGCTTGGATGCAGATGTGATTTAAAAATACCCCCGTCGCAGCAAACATGCATACTCAGCGAATTTCCAATGGAGATATAAATGTCTTAATACTACATAAAGCCACTTACCAAGTTTCATAAAAATATATTCACAAATATAAACAATTTTAATTATTCCCCATAAGAATAACATTGGGGCTGAGTATGCAGGTTTGCTGCATCAAGGAACACAACAAATGGATTTTTATGCTAATATCAATATAACTCAACTAGGTGAAGTCATATACCAGTTTTTTATTAATTTATGTTCATAATTAAGGGAGACATAACATTTAATTATTATCCATAAGAATAACATTGGGTTGAGTACGCAGGTTTGCTGCCTTTGACAAAATATAACAACCTTTGACAAGTACGGGAGCCTTTGACAAAAAATTGTTTTTTGAGCAAAAATCAATGCACCACAACCAGATAAAGCCGTATACCAAGTTTCGTTAGTGTACGTTCATAAATAAGGGAAATATACAATTTTTCTTTTCCTCTATAAGAATAACATTAGACAACGTACTGTGTTTAGCACTTTCAATATCTCTGTAACCAATTGACGAAGAGAAACTATCAAAACACCAAATTGTGTGTTTTTTCAAGCTGAATCCAATGATGAAAACTAAAATTTGACTTTTTTAAAATATTACATGGAAAAACATAAAAAAAAACATTTTTGGGGTACAAAACCTCCCCAAAATACCACATCGGATGGGTCGATCTGTCTGGTTTTCGAACTTAAAGTCATAAATAATGCTTTACACGTTTGAACCAAATTTTATCAGAATCGAACCATTTTTACGAGAGTTATCGCACCCAAGGACACATATATATATACAGTTTCGAACGAATGGTGTTTTTGGAGTCTGGGGACCTTAAAACGAAAAGTTATCATGGTCCCGGGCCTAGGCCTTACCATGCCGACTGCGGTAATAGCTTCTTTCCTATAGGGGAAATTCGCTAAAAGTTAGCATAATGAAGTCTTTTAAATTCATTAGCTTAAAAGCATCCATAAGTTAATCAAATTTCCCACCAAGGTGGGTAAGACATAAATGCCAATATAGTAACCGGATAGTAATGTGGTCAGCATTGTTTAGTGAAAAGTAAGCAAGGCAGGGTCAAGTTTTGCAATTAAGAGGTTGAAGGCCGACAAGTTTAGTGGCCGATATTGGGACTGGTACGGAAAGTGTGTGGATACGTCTCCTGGCTACTGAATAAATTAATGTTAGCGACAGGTTGGGTTCTAATTTGTTTATCAGTTAAAATTTGTTTTATACAAATTTATTCTCACATTTCCCCTTCAATATCCATGTTAATTACATACAAATAATTATTATTTTGCAAATATATATATATATTATTTTATTTGGTAAACGCTTCTTTTTACTCTTGGAGTGAAACACTTCTTATATTTTTCCCGAGTCCCTGGAATCAAGACCTTTAATTTGAGCCCTCTCCCATCATCTTGCAGTTTGCCAAAATCGTACAATTTTTCCTTAAAAGTTTAGCTTACAAAATTATATACAAAGATTCAACACGGATCTAAAAAAATTAATAACCAACTGAAATATTTACAAAACCGCGTAACAAAATTTTTAAAGCGATTAGCGTTTCAAAATACACTGGATCCAGCTGCCTTTGGTCATTGGACTATTAATTAATGATCCTGGCTAAAGAATCAGTCGGTCTTAGTCAGTAACAAGGCTACACAATGCATCTAATCCATTCTACACTCATCATTCATTCATATTCACCTTAAAATACGCATTAGTTGCGTCGGTGTCTTAGACAGTGATAGGCAATGAGATGATTCAGGTGGCGCCTTCAAAATCTGAGCGGCAAATCAGGAGCTGCGCTAAGATTGCATACCTGCGCCCGAGACTGTTCCGATACTGACCCACGGTCTGGCCGGTCTGAACTAAAGTTTAAATCGATTACTGAAATAGAGAAATACTAATACTGAGAAGTCGATGCCTGGTCTTTTACCCCGTCGCGGCTTCGCCCGCATAAATTATAATTTAAACAGAATGAGACATTGAATTCTGTTGCGAACCCGTAAAACTATCTCAAATAAGGAACACCTGTTTAGGTAAATAATTTAAAGTTGGCAATTTGCTTGGTTTGTTTTATTTTGCAGCTGATTCTAACTAATTAAATGTCTTATCTTCATAAGATTATCAGGTAACTTTGTAGTCCTGTAGGGCGGATCCCTAAGGTTTGAGGGGAAACCCTTTCTTGGTGCACCTCTAGGATACAAAACGAACGTCCCTGAAAGCGTCAAGCCTTTAGCTATACTGATTTTTGCTGTGTGTCGATTATCATCATCAACAGCATCATTGAAGGATCTCGTTTTATTAATAGAAATCAATATTTGTATTCACTGAAAGTAATTTAAAGGTTCTCGATATACTTTTTCCAAATCTGCTGGTTTATATTATCTCGGGTGGAATGGCAATTATAAATTCCATTGTTAAAAATATAAAGTTGTATAAATAAATCGTAACAAATAAAGAGATTTTGCAGGGATTTGCTGTTGTTAACAACGTCCCAAAAAACCTTAACAAATTGTATCGTTAATTTATTATGGCATTTTATACTTTTATATATGCATTAAATAAGTGATATAAATCATGTATACAAGTTTTCTACAATATATTGAAGTCAAACTATAGACAAAACTAGAGAAAGACAACTTTAATGAAACTGACATTAGCTTAATTTAAGCAATCATTCAAATTCCCTAAACTAATTCCTTCGCATCATCACTAACACACACTGGCCAATCTTCTGACCAAAGGCAATGAGTTATGAGTTATATGCCTCATCCCATCCAGCTCAACGAGGCAAGTTTACGTTTAATATCCAAATTGTGTTTCTTAAATTGACCCAAACATCTTCTTGAGAGGGGGAGCAGTTTTGGCAAATATTCAAATAAAAGAGCGCCCAAATGTGGTCTGTAACTCTTGCTTGTGTTGCCTTTCTTCTGAGGGTTTGAAATTAAGTGGGATTTAGATTCAGATTAATTTACTGATGCATTTTTTTTAAACTTTGTAACTATTAAGCTATACAATTAACAAACAAATTTCGCGATGCACTCGTAACAGTTATGTCATAATCGTTAATTGTAACAAACACGACAATGATTGATTGAAACAAAATATAACATATCAAATATAAACAAAGAGTAACACTGCTAATTTAAATTTCTGAACTTTAACTTCTAAAAGTTATTTAAAACTACAGTTTTAAATACGTTTATTTTGAAGGTATTGCAACTTTATTCGGGTAAATAGAATTGATCGGACATAAATTAATACAAATAAATATGTTACTTTCAACCACCCAACAGAAAAGTAAATCCATCTGTATGGCCAAAAACACTGAAATGGTCGACTAATATCATGAATCCAAATCTAGCACGTGTCTTGGGAAGTACATTATACAGCTTAAACCTGATGGAAGTTAGTGCTATGAACTTCAAACAGCAACTGCTTCCAAGATTGTAACACTAGAGTGGCCAAAGTATCTCTCGAGTAGGTAAAAGACTTTTTAATGCACGTTGAGGGATTTTGGTTCACACGCGAGCAACAGTAACCGGGCGTTTTAACACTACATCTATGTTACTAATTTGAACAGCTGAACATGCTCCTATGAAATAAAAATTGGTCAACTTGAACACCATTTTTAATGAATTTCCTATGGAAAAGTGAATTATTAGCAACCCGCACGGTGAAAATTAAGCCTAGGACCACCATAGAAGTTCCTAACGAGACCCCCTGAACACGTTTTGGGGGGTCTTTCGAAATGATACATCTTACTATTTAGTTAAGTTATTGAATGCTATTCAAGTTTACTTACTTAATTCTTTAAGGATCTTTTTTATTATGGTAGCATATATGTGTGTGTTTGCACTCTAGCGGTCACATCTTTTACCAGATTAACTTCAAAATTGGTAGGGACGTTCCTTTCTATAATCAGTTGGACAAGTTTGTTGGGCAAAACAATCGGAAAGCTCAAACCCCCTTTTTAGGAGATTAAGCTTTCAAATGTCGAGATTTTGGGCCCAAACAGGGTCAGAAAAGCCCCGGATGTAAAATTAATGCTTGGAAAAAGATGTAAAATAAAGAGGCGAAAGTTTTAAACCCTCTCTCGTCATTCTGGCATAAATATTTACCGGGTTATGAAAAAAATGTATACAGTACGTTGTCTTATGGGGGTTTTACACTAGAAAAGTCTGTCATTAATTTGTTGGTGTATTTTTTAACATACCCAGCAACCTCACACCTGACTGGACCTTTTCCTAACCTTATATTGCGCAATATTGTATTCCCAGCATTGCAGGTAAATAGAAACAGGTGCATCAGAACAGCAACAAAATTGTAGATTTCGACAAAAGTTGGAATAAATGTATGATTTAACACTGATTTGGATTTTTTAAAGTTGTTTACGTGGAAATTCACCTCCCTCACGTCAGCGTGCTGAGTGTGAACTCGTTTTTTATTGGAACGCCAATGCCCTTTTGTTTATGAGAACACACGAACTATTTCAGGAAAAGCAGTCCAAACCCCTCACTCTTTTGTGGACACACCGGGATTTGAACCCGCAACCCCTTGAACAAGACGTTAACCGTTAGGCAAGCGAGATATAAACGAACCATCAAACGAATTGTTTTAGAGAACTGGGAACTGGCTGGTAGTGGTTAGAGTATTCACCAAGCCGAGACTCGCGAGATCGATTCTGAGCCATATCAGACAATTTTGTTAAGGTTCGATAATTGACCCAGCGATCATGTCATTAGGCTATTAATTAATTATTTAAAACCAGGTTTACATACCTTTTCCGTCCAAACAGTTCAAAAGAAGTTTTTTGAACTGTTTGGACGGAAAAGGTATGTAAACCTGGTTTTAAATTCTAAACAACAGTTCAGGAGGCATTTTCAAAATGAATAATTAATTATGTTTTCCAAGAACAAGTTGACGTTAGGTAGTAACAAGTCCAGGGCTTGGATCGTTCCCTATAAAACGTTAACAAAATCACTGGCATAAATACACCCATAAACGAAAAACGAAACTTAAAAAAGTGCGACTGATAAAAGCGTGAACAATTTTACACTGACTTACGATGTTTATAATGTTACGTGATGCGTAAAAATTAGTCGTAAATGCAAAACTGGTGCGAACGCAATCGGGCGATATGGAAGGCGAGGGTGAGTGCAAGGTGCAGTGGGCACGGGCCGGCGGCACTGCACACTTCACTGGCACCGATTGATGTTACAGTAGCACAAGTTTAAAGCAAGTTTACGTTGTATAATACAGTTTCATTTGATCGAATTTATTCGTCAGTTTTCACGTTGCCATTCGTTGTTTAATATTATTTTCAGTTGATTATTGCATTATAAAAGCAAAGATAAGCAAACATGCAATAAAATAAAGGTTTTGAAAATATAGTATTTTAACGAAAATATTTAATTAACAAAATATTTACTGTATATCGATTAGTTAAATGTTTAGGGACATGTTATGGACATATTGTATGTAACATCGGTAAATGTCGGAAAAATACACACAATTTTTGACAGGTTCAATAATTTTTCCTATTCGTGTTTTAGTGTGTTTATCAACATCTGGCAAGGCCCCCAGGATTAAACTAAGGTGAGAGTAGCAAAAAATCCAATAGACTTTGATATGCAAATAATTTTGTTGTACATACATCACACTTACTCACTTTATTTACCTACCCACATAGACATATTTATATTTTACAGTGCCACTTTCACCGACAGTTTGTTCTCAAATATCTCACGCATAAGTATATAAAATCAAAATAAAATAACTAAAATCTCGTGTAAAATCCACATAATTTTATACTCAGAGGAGTAACCCTATGGTGATAAACTGCGGAGGATCTTTTTTTATTTATTTGTTATTTCAAAGCCTATGGAATTGTTGTTACTAGAGTACACAAACGCTTTTAGGGAAAGCGGTCCAAACCCCTGAAATTGTTGTGGACACCCCGGGATTTGAACCCGTGACCCCTTAAACTGAAGTCCAAGACGCTAACCGTTAGGCTAGCGAGATGCTTTTTAACTATTTTACCAGTGCTGGACAGTTTAGACGGGTTTCAAAAACGTTTCGCTCAATCCTCTTTTATGAACCGTCCAAATAATTTTACCACCGATACAATGCGGGTTATTCAAAGGTGTAAACCCGTTTTGGCCGTGTAACCCCCGTATACGGCGGTGTAAAAGCTGGCTGAGGAAAAGCCGGAGACTAACCGATGAGAAGGGCGGCCCCGGGGACCTAACTGAGTCGGGGGCCCTCGTAAACAATAACCGGATTGACACAACTCTCGGCCATCCGGTCACCTGACAACCACGGACAATCGAATAGATGCCCGAGAAACAGGGACACGGTGTTAGCAACATTCACCCACTTACCTAGAATATTCCCAGATTTTCCATTGTGGTCGGTTTAAACCACAATGTAATGTTTTTGAGGTCATAAGGACGAATTAGTGAGGGGAAATGTGTTTAATTAACATTTCAGAATTAATTTCAACATTTAAAGCCACAACCGTGGACGCTTGGAAGTGATATTATTTAAGCTTGGTATTATATCTGTGTGGATTCTGATGAAGAATATTCTTTTAAGCTTGGAATCTGTATTTTGGTTTGAGAAAGAGAAGGATAGTAACATCTAACTTTAGCATTAAACAACCAACACACGGAATTATTGATACAATTATTCAAAATTTGAATTTAAATTTTAGATAATTTTTGAGTTTTTGTATTTTTATTTTTTAATAAGATGCGATAGTATATACAAAATTTTTGTACAAGTATTCTTTGTCTTGAGGAAATTCATATTGGTGAAAAGATGTTAATTTTGAGATAAATTATCTATGAATATATAAGTACAACTGACTGTACATTTTTATTAGATTCATCAAAAACAGAGCTACACGTTGTATTAAGAAGAATTAGAGAGGGGACATGAATTTATTTAAATTTCTGAATTAATTTCAAAATTTAAAGACACAACCGTGGAAGGGTGAAAATGACAGTATTTAAGCTTGGAATTTGTATTTTATTTTGGGAAAGAGAAGGATGGTAACATCTAACTTCAGTATTGAACAACCAACTCACGGAATTATTGATACAATTATTCAAAATTTCCATTTCAATTTTAGATAATTCTTAAGTTTTTGTATTTTAATTTTTGAAATATGTGAAAATATATACAAATTTTGTGCACAAGTATTCTTTCTATTGAGGGAATTCACATTGGTGAAAATATGTTAATTTTGAAATAAATTATCTATATAAAGGCGGCACGCACTTTTAGACACTTTGTCGGGGGGGGGGGAGGGGGTGCGCGCCCCTTACGATGGCCGTCACGACACTTCCACCGTTCCGGAAATCGGACCATCCATCGGTTTGGGATAATTCAAAATCTTGACTGGAGAAACAAATTTATCCTTTCGAAAACCACCAGTGAGTGAGAGGAGAAGTAAGATAGAAAACGAGGATTTTGTTATACCTGCAGTTTGCGTGTTAGTGGTTGATGAAGAAGAAAGGGAGAAGAGAAAATCGAAACCAAGAACGTTTTATGATAACATAAAAAGGAAAATATATTCTGTTGCTAGACGTGATGATGTAATGCCTGATGATGACCGGTGTGACTGGTTGAAATCGACCGCCTTGTACCATCTTTTTTGCATATTCATCGTCTTGTATGCAAGTACAGTATAAGTGTAAATATATTTTGTAGTGTTGAGAGACGGAGTTTTGTCCTATTTAATTACATTTTTCAAAACACATAATGCAAAATTTAATCTTCTCGGGATATTGAAATAATATTTTTACCAAATCTTGGGTTACCCAATCTACCTTAGTTTCACTATATTAACATCATTAAACTATTATCATACTATATTAACAATCTCAAGCAAATTAATCATATTTAAAACGGAAACATGCAAAACTAAACTAGTGAATGGATGTAGGGATTTGGGTCATTTCGGAAGAGGGTCTGGAATCCACCCAAATACAGGAGCCGACATACGAAGCTCAATTTGTTGAATATTTTTTTCCAAAATAACATATAGGACGTGCAATGCAATTTTCGTAAATTCTAAAAGCTGTTGCTGCGAATCATAGTACTTTGTTATGGAAAAAAGTATTTGATAGTAAGAAATACAATTCACTTACTCGATTTAAAAAATAAAAAAAACACTCACCAAAAACCATTTATTTGTTACATCTCAAGCGACTCCTTTAGTCAGATATTACTCTGCATCTGCATCTGCACCATCTCGCGAGTCAATACCGTTATTGTTCTTCAGCGCCAACTTAAGTACGTCCCACTCTACTCGCGGACACGCCCGAATATTCGCCCGTATGTTCGGCGTATTCGCGAATAGTGTGGGAGCTGCACGAACACCGAATACAGAATGTTTACTTTGTTGTAAGCAGTGACGAACGTTCGGCCGAATATTCGTGCGTTTTTAGCGAGTGGTGTGAGACAGGCTTTACCGGGGTCCGTGGACTAATTTTTAACATGGACTAAACCGGCCACCCTATTCACTTACTCTTTCCCACCCCTGTGTTTATTGTTACAAACATTGTTTTAGATAATTTAGCATCAACAAGGAGTTGTTTAAATCATTTCAATTAATCGTTGTAATTACTACGGATCCATAGATTTCAAAGTGGTTATGTAAAATCATCCAAGGACTTTTCTCAGACGGTATTGATGCACGCTTCTCACATGCAAGACCCAAAGGTGCCTCTGTGCCATCCTACCCCACTACGAGGGGTGGTTCAACGTATATTCCTCGACAAGGAGCAAGGCAAGGCGAGACGAGGCGAGGCGAGCCCCGACGCCAACTTGACTCTCGGCCAACACTTCTGTCTCTGTTTTAATTTATTAATGAAACTTCTCAACAACCGATTTGTCAACTTTTGCGTCCCCGATTCGAAATCGGCTGCATTTACAATTTCTGTTCACTTTTGACCATCTAGAGCCACATAGCTCTCGGGCGTTGCCAAGTGGTCTTCATTTTATATCTTGGTTTAGTTTGATTAATGGAAATGATCAAGGATACAATCAAACAACACAGTTCAACCCGGTAATATCTACCATGGTTACCAAATTTTGATAACGTATGTCAATTTGCATCTAACGTTCTGTTATCAGTCAATTCGAGTTAAGACAAAATATTTTCGCCGAGTTAAAGTTACAGGAAGTTCTATATTTAGTATGTACGCCATATATTATTTATAGTAGGAAAAACTATACCTTTTTAAGTTCCGACAATAATTTTCTAAGGTAAAAAACAACATGGTATAAATTTATAGCTAAATACGTATGTTTGTCCTGATTTTTTTTCATTAGCGAATAATAATCATCTGATTTTAGCGAATTTCACCTATAGGGAAGAAGCTATTACCGTAGGTCTCATGGTAAGACTTAAGCCCAAGACCATGACAATTTTTTGTTTTGAGGTCCCCAGATGACAAAAACACTGTTCGTTCAAATTTATATATATAGATATATATATATTTCTATATATATAGATATCTATATATGTGTCCGTGAATGCGATAACTTGAGTAAAAAACGTCCGATTTTGATGAAATTTGGCTCAAATGTGTAAAATGACATTCATGACTTTAAGTTCGAAAACCAGAAAAATCAGATCATGGGAAGGGGGGTTTATGGGGGTTTAAAATTTTCCAAAAATCAGTTTTAGCGAATTTCCACTATAGGGAAGAAGCTATTACCGTAGGTCTCATGGTAAGATTTAAGCCCGAGACCATGACAAATTTTTTTTTAGGTCCCCAGATGACTAAAACACTATTCGTTCAAATTTATATACATATGTATATATATATCTATATATATATCTCAATATATATATCTATATATATATATATCTATATATATATATATATATATATATATATATATATATATGTGTCCGTGAATGCGATAACTTGAGTAAAAAACGTCCGATTTCGATGAAATTTGGCTCAAATGTTTAAAGTGACATTTATGACTTTAAGTTCGAAAACCAGAAAAATCGGGCCATGGGAAGGGGAGTTTATGGGGGTTTTAAATTTTCCAAAAATCAGTTTTTTTGCTTTTTTAACCTAAAATTTTTAAAACACTTAATTTTGGTTTAGACCATGTTATAGAGCTGAAAAAAACAAATAATATGGTATTTTGAATTATTAAGCTAGGTTAAGTGGTTGCGGAGAAAATCCAAAAAAACCTGCTCATAAAATCTCCTATGTTAATCTTATGGGAAAAATGTTTTTGGCTTTTCCTAAGTTAATTTTAATGTAAACTTCACATTTGCTTTTACCAATCAACTCAGATCCACAAAACAATCATTTTGGTGTTTAAATTGTGATTCTACGTCCAACCGTTGCAGAGATATTCAAAGTTGCAGAGATATTCAACACAGTACGTTGTCCAATGTTATCCTTATGGAGAATAAATAAAATTTGATATCTCCATTATTAATGAATGTATATTGATGAAACTTGGCACGTGGGGTCACGTAGTACTGGTATATTGATATTTGCACAAAAAATTGATTTTTTGTTGATTATCCCCGTAGCAACGAACCTGCGTACTCAGCCCCCATGTTATTCTTATGGAGAATAAGTAAAATGTAATGACTCCCTTAATTATGAACATAAATTAATAAAACTTGGTATGTGGCTTCACCTTGTTGAGTTATATTGATATTTGCATAAAAACCCATTTTTTAGTTTCTTGTTGCAGCAAACCTGCTTACTCATCTCCCATGTTATTCTTATGGAGAATAATTAAAATGTTATATAGTACTTACTTATGATTGAATATTGATTAAACTTGGTATGTGGCTTCACCTAGTTAAATTATATTTATATTTGCATAAAAACCAATTGTTTGTCTTCCTTGTTTCAGCAAACCTATGTACTCATCACCAATGCTATTCTTATGGAGAATAATTAAAATTGTATATATCGCTTATATATGAATATATTTTTATGAAACTTGGTATGCGGCTTTATATCGTATTAAGACATATATTATGCATTGGAAATTCGCTGAGTACGCAGGTTTGCTGCGACGGGGGTTATTTGGCATTTTTAACCCTAAAATTTAAAAAAACTTAATTTTGGTTTTGACCATGTTATAGAGCTTAAAAACAAATAATATAGCTTTTTGAATTATTAACCTAGGTTGAGTGGTTACGAAGAAAATCCAAAAAAACCTACTCATAAAATCTCCCATGTTAATCTTATGGGAAAACGGTTTTTTGTTTTCCTCAGTTCATTGTAATGTAAACTTCACATTTGCTTTTACCAATCTGTTAAGCTCCAAAAAACAATCATTTTGATGTTTAAATTGTGGTTCTACGCCCAACCGTTGCAGAGATATTCAAAGTGCTAAACACAGTACGTTGTCCAATGTTATCCTTATGGAGAATAAATAAAATTTGATATCTCCATTATTAATGAATGTATATTGATGAAACTTGACATGTGGGGTCACGTAGTACTGGTATATTGATATTTGCACAAAAAATTGATTTTTTATTGATTATTCCCGTAGCAGCAAACCTACTTACTCAGCCCCCATGTTATTCTTATGGAGAATAACTAGAATGTTATATAGCGCTTATTTATGATTGAATATTGATAAAACTTGGTATGTGGCTTCGCCTGGTTAAATTCTATTTATATTTGTATAAAAAACAATTGTTTGTGTTCCTTGATTCAGCAAACCTACGTACTCATTACCAATGTTATTCTAAAGGAGAATAATTAAAATCGCTTATATGTGATTGTATTTTTATGAAACTTGGTATGTGGCTTTATGTGGTATTAAGACATATATTATGTACTGGAAATTCGCTGAGTACGCAAGTTTGCTGCGACGGGGGTCTTAATAATTACATCGAACTAAAAAATATTTCACAAATTAAATAACATCATTTGCTAACTACTGAACCGGCGTCACCCCTGCATCCATCATTGTAACCCCGCACGGGACCGACATTACAACGGAAAAATTATGAATTAAAGTTAAAAGCACACATTATGCAAATGTAAAAGTTAGAAAAAACGTTGGAACACGAAGGTACAAGTCAGTTAATTATGTATGGCACCCTTGTGTAAAGGGAGGAAAAAACACAAAAACACCCTTTTACAAGTCGACGATTTGCATATGCTGGGGAGCTCCGAACCGCTACGGACTGCGATACTAAAAATTGGTAAATAAAGGGTGTTCTGACTAAAACAAATTCAAAGCAAAACATGTTAAGTTTTTATAGTATTAGTTACCTTGAAGTTCTTGAAACATAAAATAATCGGGGAAAGTATGAATTAAAAGCAAAAGAGCACACGGATAATACAATGATCCAGATTAAAAATATATTCTAAAATATATTTATCACATATCAACATTGGTTGAACTAAAAATGTATGTACTTATACATCTCATACTATGTAAATGAATTAAACTTCACTACTTCTAAGCAAAACTTTAACAAGTAGTTTTGCGAAAACAATTTGTACAGAGTGACTATTTCAAAATTGTCCAACCTTTGCGAACTGCCTTACAGGATATAATACATTATTATAACGTCGAGTGATCAAAAAGCTAACTGAGTGGAGATACATTTTGTGCATTATTCAATACTTTAAAGTGCACTTAAAGTAAAATTAAAATAGTGGAATGAAAATTTTAAAACGCGTAAATTAAGGGGTTTTATCAAATCAGTTTGTCATATGGTTAAGTAGGAGTTACAGAGAGATTAGAGAGATAGAGAGAGGATAATGCTTACTATGCGGGGGGTTTGAGACTTTCACAGTATTTCAGCGATAAACAAAACAAGTTTAGATGTGGATTTAGGCCTTAACGTCAATTGACGACAGCCCAGTTAATTGACGACCAACACACTATCATTTTAAAAAATCAACGAAACTCTACATAAAGACAATTAAAAAACAATTTAACACAATACAGCACGAAAATACAAGGAAATGTATTTATCAAATAGCTTTATCCCTTAGAGCAAGCCGCCGCGCCGTCTCACTCTCACAGTAAAGTTAATGTAGGCTTGTTTTCCGCTAAACCCAGTTTTGTTTATGGTCTTGTTTTATTTCTTAACAGCCAAAGTTTGCCACTTAACGAAAACACCTGTGGGATTACGGAACCTCTCTTCCTTTCCTCCTTAGTGTCTGGGTTGTTTGTAGTGGTGAAATATCGCAGGGTTTAGTTTATGTTAAACTACCGATTTGATAATAAAGTTAAAGTCACATGTAGGCTAGTTTATCAACTATAATTGTTGGACTTTTTAGTATATCTGTTTGGTTTTGTACCAGCACTTTTTAAATTTTCCTTTCTACTAAGTTTCATAATTTGAGTGGAATGAATATTTTCACCTTATACAAGATGGTTCTCAATTGAGTTTGTCTGAAGAGGCTTGTTTAGGATAAAAATATCGTAATAACGATTCGATATTTTTTATGAATAATAGATAATCAAATACAAATTCTTTAGTTGAAACTGCGACAATAGTGCGTATTTTAAAACCGGTTGTTCTGAAATAATTGTATGAATATACAACTATTTTTTATGTTACCTTTCAAAGTTTTGATTACGTAAAGAAACATATATACGTTCGATATATAAATATTCGATATTCTAGCTTGTATTATAACATTCTGATACCAAATATGCTGAAACTACGTGTTCTACATTACAACTGCACATTACAGGCTGGGTCAAATTGCCAGTAGTTTAATTTACTTCATGAAAAATTGAAAGTATTGACCCAATTAATTAAAAGCCTATAGCGTACTCGAATTTTGTAAGGAGAAATATATCCCAAAGATGCAAAATTGTAATTAAAATCAATGATTAAAATTTGTATTATAATTATAATAGACTCTAATAGGACACTCTCCTTCCTTTTAGTTAAAATTAATAAAACTAAATAGTCTCATTTCAGTTAAAACTAAGTAAAAATGGGGCACGATTTATCTAAGAGGTTATTTCAAGTTTTTGCAACACGGCCACAGACAACGATACTCCGGTTCTACCACAATACATTATGTCGTTAGTTATTCATTCTACCAAATTCATATTTCTACATTCATTCTAGCTGAGATACTCAGATGAAATAAATTGAGTTCGTTTAGACTTTTTGATATCAAACACTGTTTTAAACTTATAATTTTATATCAAAACAATTTAGCTTAAATTGTTAAACGAAGGCAGTGCAATTAAAGCAGTAAAAATTTGTGTAGATTAAAAATGCCAAAGTAAAAATTCACCCTCAAATCTTGAGAATAGTTTCGAGAAGTTAAAAGTTGGAAAGAACGAACACTGGCTGGCAAAAGAGGGCTAAAGTTACGTAATAAATTGAGACGATACAAAACTGGCTCAAACTCAAGTTAGACTAACAGTGTCCGGTGTCACGAGACTAAATCATTGAGCGCGATCTTCACTCTCTGGGGCTCCGGACTACCGATTTCTTTCATGAATTCTCCAGTTTTTAATTTGTGTTAGCAAGAATTCTAGTTTTAATTGAGATATTGACTAAACAAACGTAAATGCATTCAATATTACTAGGGTTTAAATATTTAAATAATAAAGCTTGGAATAGAAATGGTTTGGATTTTGTTTGGTATATTATTAAATTTATTTATTTATTTTTGTTCGGCAAATGTAGGCCCCTACTAACTTGCAGACATGTGTCGTACAGTATTAAACAAAGAAACTCACATACTCTTTTTTAATTCAATGTTGTTGACGGTGATTATGGTGGGTTTATGTTACTATTAAAAAAAATATTGCGAACATCTTCCATCACTGATTAAAAAAATTTTTTGCTTTCACTTTTTTCCAATTAGTGATGAAAATGTCCGCAATAATTTTTTAAATAATAAAAATCTCTAGATGTGTTTTTTGGGGATTTGAAAAACATCCATAATCAAGACCCCGTTTTAAGATAGGTGCCAAACAGCTTTCAGGCGCAAAAAATCGATACATGCAATAATATAATTTACTATTACACAAAATAATTTAATGTAAAATCACAAACAAATAGTTATTCAAGTATATGTAATAAAACTTTTCAAAACAGCAAGTACACGACCAGCGACCGACCGACGACACTGAGATTCTAATGGAAACTGACAAGAGCGGAGACGGTGTCGGATCGGATGAGGGAATCACTACAAGATAAAGGCGACTCGACTGGCAGTCGCCGAGAATGTTCTGAGCTAGGCTTGATGTCTGAAGTTCCTCAAGGAAACTCTTTATTTACCCGTTGTTGATCATGATGTGAATAAAGGTTTTAGTGTCAGTATAAGGCTAAATTTTTGCATATCCATATTTTAGAGCAGGTTGATGAAAATTTTAAATTAAGAAAATCACTATGTACTGAGACAGCAAATATAATTAAGACCAGTCACAACATTAGTAAGGTCAAAATGGAAATAAATTGTCATAGCTATAAAATAATGGACGTGTACAATGCACAAATTATGAAGGAAATGAGAACCGTTTTAATGATCTTCCGATTTTTCATAATCATTGGAAGCACTGTAACTAGAAAAAAAGGCAAGGGTCATCCATACACATAAAAAAATGACGTCAGTGGATCAAATGTAAACAAGTTTGTTTTTATTTACACATGGATATCCCAAAACGCCAGTGTGTTCCCTGTTATCCCTGTAGACGATAATATTAGTACAAATAAATAAACTGAACCATATGTTAAGAAAGTTTGTTTAAATTCGATCCAAAAACGTTATTTGTTTATATTTATGGACCGTACCGTTTATTTTCTAGTATCCGTGATTGGAAGTCATGAAAGTAAACGAAACTTATAAAAAAACAGGTTCTTATCATTATTAACCAACTTTAAAATTAAATCCAAAACGCTTTCATGTTTCTATCATAATTTAGTTATATTATAAGTTTGGTATATCAAATCCAGGGCAATTTTAAGACACTAAAGTTTTTCGAAAAACCTTCACCCATCCTCTTTTGAATTTCCCGCAAAATCGAACCCATGATTGCTCGAACATAAGGCCAAGATGCCAACCGAGATGGTCTGTTAAATTATGAGTTTTATTAGTTTAAATTATCATTGCATTTAATTCATGAAAACGTTGGTATCTTAAAGTTCTCGTTTCATACCTACACACAAAAAAGAAACCTGCACACCTCACACTCTAGTATTCTACAGAAAACCTATCATAATGTGCTTCTAGTATCTTTAAAAAACACCAATTCAAATTGTATTTACCCTGGAAATTACAGTGTTTTTTTAAAAACCTTAGGACATATTGGAAACATCGTCAGCGAATCTTTAGTTTTAATTGAAACTTACCTAATTTTGACTTCCTTGGATTGCCAGTCGGCGTGTCTTTCGAAACTGATGAGAATAGCGGCAATCTCCTGTAACAAACAACATGTATATTAGACACTTATCTATAAAAAAATAACATGTACAAATCACTTAGTCTGATAGAAAAAATAAGAAGGAAGTGTCACAGAAGAATAAACTTCAAAGCTGCAATAAATTATTGAATTATTATTATGATAAAAATATTCCAAAGGTGTTATAAAAAGTAAGGAAATCACACTACCACTTATTACACTTCATTTTACCAAATTTTGAATGTTCCGAAATAGAAACAATTATTTACGGCCGGCCGATTGATGTTTGGTGTTATGGGTGTTCGTAGTGTGTGTGACGTGACGATATGTGTGGACTTATTTCAGACAACGACGAGCTCCTTGGAGTGAAAATTTGACATCTATCTAAGTTTAAGGCCACTTAAGGCCGAAACTCGATACGCCATCGGGTTATACTCAGAATTGATGACGTATTAAGGTTAGCAACTTGTTATCTTCTTCGTCTCTAAATCAAACCTATAACCACAAAATTCGGCATTTATACTCTTTCCATAACGTAAGTAACCACTAAGAAAGGATTAAAAAAAATCCCATAGGGCTTCGCCTTAAGTTCTAATCAGTGTTATTCTTATGGACATTCACTTTGGGTTGAGCTGATAAAAACTCAAATCATGATTCGTAGTAGTTCCACGGGTTAACCGCAGAATGTAGCACACGCAACTCGGGCCTTATTCCCAAGTGAAACCGGGTATGACGGCAGCTAGTATTTATTACATATACCACATTCAGGAGACATACAACATGAATACGAAACTGACTTGCGAAATCTACTAGTACAACGATGATATTATTGTTCTAGTTCAATGTAAATTCAAAACATGATTTCAACCCATCATCCCCATGGAAAGATTATCATTGAATTCATGGAGTGTCAAGCAACTCATTAAAACCCCTTCACAGCGTCCCAGGGTTTCACGACAACGAGCGCTACATATTTAAGAAACCGAGAGGAAAAATGTAAAATAAATCACAAGTCCGAAGCCAAGTCCCAGCTCGCTAATGCAATGAAAGTATAACAAACCTCGCGCTTAATTATAGCGGCTTAGGAGCGCGACTCGCCCTCGTTAAATATACAAACTCCACGGGCTCTCGGTTCTTATGTGCTCTTTGGCGGAATAAATAAATAAGTTGGTTGTAACGGGGCATTAGGCATTAGTATAAGACGGATGCCTTAGGTGTCGTAACGTTTGTGACGATGCGGTGGGGACATTTTAAAAGCTGATATCTTTGACAAGAGATGAGTAAAAATATGTTTCACTTGATACGATACACAATCGCTTTATGAGACGCTGACGCAACTAGGACGTATTTTAATGAGAATATGAATGAATTATGAGTGTAGATATACCTTGTGTAGCCTTTTTACTGACTAAGATAGACTGATTCTTTAGCCAGGATTATAAATTATTGCCAGGATTATTAATTATTAGCCCAATGCTCAATTGATCCAGAATCGAACCTTTACAAAATCGTCTTCTGATTTTGTTCGGAATCCATCTGGCGAACTCCAGATTATGAAACAGGCACATCATATGTATACTACGCCTTCGTCTTACACTAATTGAACATTTTAAAATTGTCAATTTAGTATTTAGTATTAGTTTTAAATCTTACTAGTTTCACATAACAATTTGTTATTCACGAAATTCCCGAAATAAATGATTTTTGATTCTGATCCTGATTCTAATGCTTCCTCGTAACAACAGTCACTTATTTACTGGTTCCACCAGAGCCAAATATTATTATACTGTTACAAATATTTACATAGTTATAATACGTAGCAGTTATTTTTTTAATTCTTTAAGAAGCTGTATTTCATAGTACACTTAACTTAGTAGGTGTACCTAACCTTTCAAATCCTAAATTACGTAACTGTAAGGTTGTCTTATGTAGATACATAGATCTTTGAACTGAGCAATATTACGTTTTCTTACAAGGCGAACCTAAATAATTCGCTGGGTTAAAACGTTATAGTAATAGATATATTATAGGAGCTTCTTCGTCGATATTAGTAGATGATAAACACCTATTATTTAAGTGTAATATTTTGAAAAGTCCTTCCCAAAGGGAACATTAAAACTATAATAGTCTTTGAAGCGAGATTCCGTTGGTAAGACCCCTTTGGACCCTAACATTTTAAGCATCTGAAGTAGAAACAAAAAAAGTAAAACTGAACATTCAGGGGAACTTTAATTCCTGCCGTTCTATTAATCATCATTGCTATCCCCTCCTTAAAAATTCTGATCGTTAATTAATTTTTGGTTTCATTCATTTTATTTTTTCGCTGTAGCTTCATGTTACAAAGACATTAAATTTTAAGGTTTGACATTGCCTTCACCTTTAGATAAACAGGTAACATTTAGCATCATCACGGATAGTAATCTGAATCTATTAATCTCTCTGAAAAACGCCGACGTAACAAGGACGTATTTTAAGAAGAATATAAATTAATGATGAGTGTAGAATGGATGAGATGCCTTGTGTAGCATTATTACTGATTCTTTAGCCAGGAACATTATTAATTGATAGCCGACCAATGGCAGCAGGGTCCAGTACCGAACCTTCACAACGTTAACTTAACTCATGATCGATCTGGCGAGCGTTTAATATGTTTTTCTTTCCGTTTCTAGGGCTGATAAAAAATACGGTGATCCTGTTTTGATTATATCAATCCATATAAATCATAGGCTATACAAAACCCTTAGACACCAATTGTAGTGTGTGACCCGCGCTGTGTGTGAGTGCACCCTGTAATGAAGGACTATAAACTCGCGCGCCCGTACCAGCTTATACTGTGGTCACCCCCCTCCCCCACCACCCCAACCGCTCCTTCCCCTCATCGCAACCGGCGCGGCACACGCTGGAGCACACTTCACACACTGGGTAACTCGACTGACTAAAATTATTATAGTTTTAAATTTATTTGGGGAAAATGTAATAAAATTCCGTAATAAATCCAACTTCTAAAGCGCTTCTTAAAGATTTAAATCTTTATATTTTAATCAATAACCATGGCCAAATTGATTCTAACTAAATGTTTAAGAGTCTCCAGTGTGTATTAAGTATACAAATGTTTTTTATCAAGACGACTTCCATGAAAATGGAATTTAACTTTCTTTTGACTTTCAGACCTGAAGATGTGTTAATAAATAATACGAAACCGCTGTAGTCTTCCAACTACATCGAATAATTTGACGGAACAGCTATTTTAAACCTTTTATTTAAGTAACCATAAATTGTATCTATGTCAATGTAACATAAAATTAAGGTTAATACAATACCAACCTAAACTTACCTAGAGTGTATTGCTTGAATTGTAAACGCCTCTTTAAAAATACACTGCTACACGACGAGATTTTAATGGAAATGCAGAACTACATCAAGAATTGGCCGAAACAAAAGTGAAATAAATCAAGACTCTAGTGGTTTATATTTTCACTAGTTGTAGTTTTGAAATCAAGGTCTCAAGCGAAAACTAAAGTGCGGAAATACTCTGTATATTTTCAAACCAATAAACTACTATTGTCACAATAGTTAAGAAACTAAATTCAATTTAGTCGACAAAAATATAAAAGCAGGAAGTTATTTTTTCAAAACCCTGTTTTCTAGCCCTATTACATGCACCAAGGACTGGTGTCCGCTTATTTGATCGTATCTAGCCAAACACGCAACCTAATGCAATACCGGTACCTATAAAGGTGAAATTTCCTTTGGAATTATTTAACCTAACGTTAAAACAGATATGGTGGTATATTAAATCAGACAACGTCGGTAAAGAAAATACATACAAAACTTAAAACAATTTTTTTAAATATTGTAAATATTGTAAATTAGTATATCCAAACAACCCGTAGTCCCCCTGCCCTAGGCTTGGCCCTTTTACAAATAGTTGTTCACAAAAATATGTTATTTTCGACAGATTTTATATTTATATAGTTTAATGGTTATTATTTTAAGTCATGGGACGAAGAAAACATCTTGTAAAGTAATCTGATACCAGTAGACATAGATAATACCTTTTTAATATTATATAAATTATTTAATACCCCCGTAGCAGCAAACCTGCGTACTTAGCGAATTTCCAATGCATATATATTTATCTTAAGACCACATAAAGCTACATACCAAGTTTCATCAATATACATTCATAAATAAACAATTTATGACATTTTAATTATTCTCCATAAGAATAACATGGCGGCAGAGTATGCAGGTTTGCTGAAGCAAGGAACACAAAAAATGGGATTTTATGCTAATATCAATATGACTCAACTAGGTGAAGTCACATACCAAATTTCATTTATTTATTTTCATAATTAAGGGAGATAACACGTTACTTATTCTCCATGTTATATAAGAATAACATGGGGCTGAGTGCGCAGGTTTGCTGCTACGGAAGCCTTTGGTAAAAAATTTTTGTTGAGCAAATATCAATGGTTCACAACCAGATGAAGCCGTATACCAAGTTTCGTATATATATATACAGTTTCGAATGAATGGTGTTTTTGGGGTCTGGGGACCTCAAAACGAAAAGTTATCATGGTCCCGGGCCTAGGTCTTACTATGCCGACTACGGTAATAGCTTCTTCCCTATAGGGGAAATTCGCTAAAAATATATAAAGTGTCATATGATGTGTAGAATATGTTAAGACGTACAATTTGAAAACGTACTGTTAGCGAATGACAAATGTATGGGGTCCTATATTTCCTAGTTTTCTAAATGTTGCACTTTAATTTCCAATGCGAGTAGGACCAATGTATAATACACAATTAGTCATATATCAGATAACATATAAACATTACAATTACCTTTAATTGTTCGGGTAATGAACAAATCCGAAAACTGCAGCCAGTTACAAATTTATCCAAGCAAAATAAGATAATAGAAGTACTTATACTATAACTAGCTATGCATTCTGTAGTTAACATTTGCAGCTATCTAGAATAATAAATATAGATTCTGAGCTATCTTTATATGATAATATTAAAAAGTAATAAATAAGTAAAACTGATTCGATGGAATAACACTTCCCCAATTATTGGGCTTGTTTATTTTAAAACAAAGTACAACGATTCCAAAATAACAACACATTTACGTAATACTATTCCTTTTGTGGGGGTTTGAGGATGAATATTGTTTAAAATATAAATCAAGTATTTTAAAGTAATGTCTTTAATTAATTAATTTTAAAAAGTTGAATGTTTAAAAATTGTCAGCCGAAAATGTAGGCGTGGTTCCTCTTGCGCCAGTACTGTATTACAATTATGTCAATGTATTGTAGGGTTGTATTTTTTTTACAATTTTATGGTTGGTTTCGTGTTCGTTATTATTGGTTTATACCATAAGACGTGAACTTTGAAGGATGACGAGACACCGCCTTCTACGACGTTCGCAACGTGAACAGGCTCTCTGGACTATTCTATCATCCAACGAGGTAATCGGTCTAGTGGCGTGTTCGTTATTATTGGTTTATACCATAAGACGTGAACTTTGAAGGATGACGGGACACCGCCTTCTACGACGTTCGCAACGTGAACAGGCTCTCTGGACTATTCTATCATCCAACGAGGTAATCGGTCTAGTGGCGTGTTCGTTATTATTGGTTTATACCATAAGACGTGAACTTTGAAGGATGACGAGACACCGCCTTCTACGACGTTCGCAACGTGAACAGACTCTCTGGACTATTCTATCATCCAACGAGGTAATCGGTCTAGTGGCGTGTTCGTTATTATTGGTTTATACCATAAGACGTGAACTTTGAAGGATGACGAGACACCGCCTTCTACGACGTTCGCAACGTGAACAGGCTCTCTGGACTATTCTATCATCCAACGAGGTAATCGGTCTAGTGGCGTGTTCGTTATTATTGGTTTATACCATAAGACGTGAACTTTGAAGGATGACGGGACACCGCCTTCTACGACGTTCGCAACGTGAACAGGCTCTCTGGACTATTCTATCATCCAACGAGGTAATCGGTCTAGTGGCGTGTTCGTTATTATTGGTTTATACCATAAGACGTGAACTTTGAAGGATGACGAGACACCGCCTTCTACGACGTTCGCAACGTGAACAGACTCTCTGGACTATTCTATCATCCAACGAGGTAATCGGTCTAGTGGCGTGTTCGTTATTATTGGTTTATACCATAAGACGTGAACTTTGAAGGATGACGAGACACCGCCTTCTACGACGTTCGCAACGTGAACAGACTCTCTGGACTATTCTATCATCCAACGAGGTAATCGGTCTAGTAGCGTGTGCGTTATTGAGCAAGAAACCAGAATACTTCAGCTTTACTATGTTAATTTGACAGGACAAGTTAAGAGACAAAGATTAAGTGTTTTCAAGTCGGAAAAACAATGTAAAGATAAAAAAAAACTAGTTTTGATTCTAGTACTTAAATTTATTTCCTTAGTCATACTATCATACTATTTATTAAAATGCTAGTATCTTTCAAGGTTCATTTAAAACAACCGACCACGAGTAGGTACTAATCGTATATTCGGCCAATTTCTTCACAGCACGCTGAAGTCGAGTCAGAACAAACAGACATACTTCCAAGACGACTTGGGACGCGAAAGTGGTGGTGAAGGGGGCCAATTTATGGCTCAACTCTGGGCCAAGTTTGGCGGCGGGGTGGTGGGAGGGGGTGGGAAGGGGCGGTAGGGGAGGGAATTTATAGTGCTTTGCATCGGTCTCAGACGGGGTAAACAGCGATTTCTAAACTATCATTGTTGTTAACAGATGGAACCACGCGCCTGGCGTTCCCCGGGGGTCGATAATGGAGCTGATGCCGATCCTGATAACGTGGAATACATTAGTGATAAGTAGTACGGTGTAGTGGTTGGAGCGCGTGACTGAGGTCCGCAAGGTCGTGGGTTCGATCCTTTCCAATCACCAATAATGTCTACTAGCAATACGATGGTTCGTAATAAAACTTAAAACAGGTCCACTTGTCTAGAAAACAAAAATGTAAAATTCTCTCATGCAAAAGGTATTCTCTGTAATAGTAACTTTCCTCATAAAAATCATAGATACTATAATACTTACTGCAAAAACTGTTCAATATGGTATTAGTCTTCGTCGATTATTTACCAATTTTCATTCAATCCATGTACCCGGGACCTTTGGGGTCCCAGTCTTCTGTGCCTACCTACTTTTCCCATAAACTCAACCCTTCTGAACGGATTATCAGAAATCGATGATTTATGATTCTTTTCTTTAAAAAACGAATCTACTTAACGATTTGAATCAGAAAATTGTCTATATCCCAAATAGTTCACCATTACAAAATAGAAATATGAGATATTTTGCAGTTTTTTTCACTATTATTATTATTTGTTACCTATATCAAACTTTTGCAAACTGAAATCGCTAAGTATTTTTTTCTCTTTAAAATATATCTATACTTATTTAATAGGCGAGCAGGTTTTTTGTGACAATCACTCCTCCTAAACTACTGAACCGATTTTCATGTTTTTGGTGTCATTGGAAAGAGCCTAACGTGAAGTTGTGCAGGAAACGTTTTTTATAGAGAAATAATTTGTGAGTGAGGCCCTGGGGCCCCTTAAAGTTGAGTTTTTTCCCATAAGCTGAACATTGGGAAATAACTGTAAGTTTCAAGCAATCAGCTGGATAGAGTAAAAACAGTAAATCAGCAGGCCATGTTGGCTTTGGAACGGTAACACAATATTTATACGGGAATGTCAGTATAATATTACGTTGTGATCGCGAGCGAAGCCGCGACAGGCTACTAGTGAGTCATAATAAATCAACGACATCGCATAATCCATTCAGAAGGGACGGATTTTGGAACTAGCATTAGCCTTTTAGGGGAAGCAGGTAGAAACGCGAAATGTTTCGTGACTGGAGCCCACTCTTAACAAAGCAAACATGACTGAACTAGCTATTTGCTGTCGTATATAAGTAACAGACAAATGTACGACAGATGTAATGTGATACGACTTAGGTTGACGAAGAGTAGTTTAAATTAATTGAACCTTTTGATAAAATTAAAACGCGTGTTTTTCAAAAAGATAATATCAATAACTATAAAACGATAATGACGCCCAAGTGTTAAAGTTGTTAAAAATAAAACAAAACCACAACCGTGAAAGATGTTTGTTTTCGGTATGCGACTCGTCCTCAGGGGTTCCAAGAATGGTAGATGATAACGATTAATACTGTCGAATATGTAAACCGGTAGACGGGCTAGAGTACAAATGTTTAGTTTACAAAATTGTGTTATAGGAAGAGATCAAAATTGAAGATCTAACTATCCCTCAAATCCGAAGTATAGATCGTATAAGATTGTCAATTAGTTGCAATACAAATAACGTAATTTTTAACACCTCTTTTTATCACGAAATTGAGTTCAACACACAATAAGGTATAAGGTTAAATATGTGATGATTTTATCAAAAGTTCATATCTTAAGCTTTACTACTAGATCTTCAATCAAATTATACATGGCCTATACGACTTTAATTTACTGTTCTTAGAAAATGGATTTAATTTATTTCCTTTACATTTTCGTTAACAAAAATAAAATATGTGCAATAAATGAGCCCCAAGACAAGTAATTGTCACTTTAGTAAATGAGCTCATTTACAAACGAAGGTTTATTATGAGCATTTTGACTTGAAATATGCCTTATTTATTAAAATTGTCCCGCCAGGTTTCTTTCATTTAGGCCCGGACACAGAAATGTCTTCTCCCCAAATAATAAATTATCACACAAAAGGGCAAGAATCTTATTTTATTTTAGGTATAAAATCATAAACCTGTTTAACCGTCTTTCATGACATCATGCACCTAATTTCACTAAAGGTCATCGTTTTACTTGGTTTGTTATTATGTGGTTAGAACACCAACACACTCTATGCAAATTATTTACAGTTCGAAAACATTACATTCACGATCACCTTAATCCGGTTAGACATAAGTTTAAATCAATGAACCCAGTTAAGCATATAATATCAATTTAATAACCTTATGCCATATGCACCAAGAATACAAAATTTGGAAGAATATTGAAAATATCGAATCCATAGGCTACCTCGTGTTATGAAACAAACAATAAGGTAATTTTTAAACTTCACACAGAAACAGATATGTCTCAGCGTCCACGACGACAATACGGGACGAAGAGTGCGGGCGGTCTTAGAGCTTATCTACAACAACAGTATTGACTTCTGCCACAGCGCCGAGCAAAGGAATACGACACAAATTGTGGATATGGACGTTATTGTAATATATTGTTTAAATAGTACAGTTAAAAATTACATATCAAAAATACCAAAATATTCCAAGGTGTAAATTTTGTCTTTGTGATGTAAAGTGAGAAAAATGTTAAAATATGTTGTTTAAATATATAAGGTGATTGTCATCGATCTTATAACAAATTAGGTGGTGTCTCCTATTCAAACATGAATTTTAGAGGCTTTCAAAACTTTAAATACTAATTTAGTAACTGGGTGTCATGAGAAACTTTATACAAAAAGTAACACAAACTGGTCTAATAGCTGTTGAATGATTATGTGATTATGAACAAACTCATAAACGAAAATGAGTGGAACAGGCGATAAACGTACTAGGCCATGTGTTTTGTTACTTTTGATTTTGAGACATCATCTATACGTATATTTGAAAACGTATGTTTCAAGCACTTTAAGAACGTTTTAGAGAACTCCACTTACAATTGTGTCCAAGTCTTCAGATTGTAACAAATGGATCAAAATTGTACCGCAAAACTAAAATTAGTCTATAATTTCAAAACTTACTGTCATGCCGGATAAATATTTTGTTAAGAGAAACGAGTTCGCACGCAGCACGCTAACGTGAGGGAAGAGAATTTCCACATAAAAACGTTTAAAACTCAAAATCAGTGTAAAAAATACATTTATTCTAATTTTTATTAAAAACTGAAAACAGTGTTTTTTGGCTGTTCTGATGCTCCTGGTTTCATTTACATGCACAGCTGGGAATACAATTTTGCGAATTATAATGTTAGGAGAAGGTCCAGACGCAACAGGCTTGAAAGTAGGCGTGAGGTTGCTGGGGATGATAAAAGTACTATAACAAAGGAATAACAGGCTTTTCTAATGGAAAACCCCCATAAGACAACGTACTGTGTTTAGTCGAAACACATTTCCTTTAATAACTCGGTAAATATGTACGCTAGAATGACGAGAGAGGCTTAAAACTTTCACCTCACTAATTCCCATCTTTTTACATGCATTAATGTTACATACGGGGCTTGAAATTTGAAAGATTAATCCCCAAAAAAGGGGTTTAGAGTTTTCCGATTGTTTTGCCCAACGAACTTGTTCAACTGATTACAGAAAGGAACGTCCCTACCAAATTTTAAGTAAATCGGACAAAAAATGCGACCACTAGAGTGCAAACACATATGTATATATATAAAATGTTGAACGGCCGCCCAAAACGTGTTCAGGGGGTCACGTTAGGAACTTCTATAGTGATCCCGGGCTTAAGTTTCACCGTGCGGGTCATGCTAATAGTTCACTTTCCAAAGGAAATCCACTATAATCTATTCGTAATACATATTTTTATGACTTCATACATGAATAACTCTGGAAAGAACGGTACTCAAACAACTGTTTGCTAATTGAAATCTAACTTAAATTAAATACAAATGAAAAATGTGTGCTTAAAGGAATTTAAACGCCACCAAGAGTCCAGAACGTCTCAACTATCAACAACTGTTTCTGAAGCAACGTCAAGCAGAGTTTATGATCACGTGACCTCCAGAGACCGGATATAAACAACACAACAGCTGATCCATCACTTCCGCCGCCGCCACTGAATGACATATTCTATCCTCCAACCGTGATCTACTGTCAAAATTATTCAATATTAACTTCTAGTCGAAAAGTTGAAACAATACAGAAATGTTCTCTTATACTGTACATATATTATAAAATGGTTAAAGAAATATACTCCACATTTTAACACATATTCTCAAAAAATTATTCCTGGTATTATTATTTTCCTAAAGAAAATCCTCCAGAAAAAGGGTTTAAATTGTTGCCTATAAATTTTAGAAACATGCAATTTTTACATTTGATGTAATTTTAACTATGGCATTACCTCGACTACTGAGTGTTGTCCCCATTATAAAGAAGTTAAAAACGTAAATATTCATACGTGCAATTTAGTCAAATTAGGGATTCAAGGAGATTTGAAGAAGTGTGCGAACAGCCGGTATATAACTAAAAAGAATTGATGTTTTAAAAAATTGTTCAAAATATATGAAGTCATCCGAATTCACCTATGATCACAATGATCTCTAAATTATCAAAATACACAGGGTGTTTCCAAATTGATGTTGCTAACATCAGGATATTGTTCCTTATGTCAAAAGGAACGTATATCATCATATAACCGGGGGTTTATTTCTTTTCGTTTTCTGTCTGTCTGTATGTGATTTTTACTAGAAAATTTATATTTAAAATAGGGCTTGACCAAAATTCAACCAAATTTTGGTTAAATACTCTTCTTGGTAGGTTCTTATTAGAAGAAAATATTTTGTCATAATATCTTTCCATTAAAAAATGGCGGCCATTGTAAATCTTTAACCTCAAACATCTAAAAAACTAGAAATTGTACTAAAATTTTTTTGGGTAAGGAAAGTTAGAAAATGTAATTATAAATCCATATCTGCTTTAACATTGAAAATCGGGTTAAAATTAACTGAACTAGGACTGAAAAACGGAACACATGGCTAAATTTTGCTATCATAACTATAATCAAAATTTAGCCATGTGTTCCGTTTTTCAGTAATAGTTCAGTAAATTTTTAACCGATTTTCAATGTTAAAGCAGATATGGATTTATAATTGCATTTTCTAACTCTTTATATTCTAAAAAGTGTTTTGAAAATTTCTATTTTTTGTATATATTTGAGGTTAAAAATTTTCAATGGCCGACAATTTTTTAACGAAAACATATTATTCAAAAACATTTTTGTCTAAAAAAGAACCTACCAAGAAGATTATTTAACCAATATTTGGTTGAATTTTGGTCAAGCCGTATTTAAAATATAAATCTTCTACTAAAAATCACATACAGACAGACAGACAGTAAACGAAAAGAAATAGACCCCCGGTTATGCGATGATTTACGTTCCTAATGACATGAGGAACAATATCCCGAAGTTAGCAACATTAATTTGGAAACACCCTGTATATAGCTCAAACACCACTCACTGACTCATCCCAGAATATCCATAACTATAACTATAAGGTCTACAAAGTTTACATTTGTCGCGTACCTTCCTCTTTGTCCCTAGATGCTCGAAATATGTGAACTATATATGTAGACCCTAACTGAAATCTTCAAGTGATTAACAGTAACATCGGTTGCAAACATTATCTTTAGAATAAAACCGTAATCAATAATTATTAAGAGAGTATTACAAATGTTGCCTTTGTTTACGTCTATTTGCCCCCTTCTCTGTAACTCCCCTAGACACCAATTTATACAATTGGATTTGGATTCATCAATTTTACAGACTTCGTTAGAAATGTCTCCTTTGTTTTCCCTAAAAAAAAAATGTATCAGTAGATTTTGTCAATCCTATCCTATACTCTAATATGAGCAAGGTTTGCGTGCGTCCGTGCCTGCTTGCTTGCTTGCAACTCTGATCTCAAAAACGGCACTAATGATTTACTTCAAAATGCTGAAAATAACTAATTTCTGCGATAAAAATAAGTTGTAGACAGGTCTCATCCCCAGGAAAAATTAAATAATGTAAAAAAACGAAAATGAAAAGTTAAAAAAATAACATTGGGCTTATAGAGTTTAAAATTAAAACATAACATAACAGCTAATAATAATAACATAACAGCTAATAGTAATAATCATAAGAGCTGTTCACAATCAACCAGGGAACTGTCAAAGTAATACTCGTGTTGTTTATAATTAATTCTTAACATGTGGTTTCCTGAGAGCAGTGATTAAAACTGTTGAGTGAAGATTGTATGTATAGAGTGGTCATAACCGAAATTGTTCAAAGGGACATTGAGCTATAAATAACAACTGGAGAGACCTTACAAATGCAGAAAAGAGGCAAATGAGCTATAACAATCTGATAATTAGTTGGGTGAAGTTGTGAAATATTACTCCCACTTATCTAAACAAACTGACTGAACTTCATGAGCAAAGCTCGACCCCTCAAGTACTGTTATTTAATAAAGAATGCCGCTTACTCGGGAAAGCAGGTCTTCGTCAAAATTATAATTAAGAAGCGTCGCGTGGTATGTAAACGAAAACAGCCTAAAATAAAATTACTGTGGATAAGCAACTATGACAAATGAATATGTAAAAGTCCTTCAGGAAAGCTAAGCTCGATATGGCAATATTACGGAACGTAAAATATAAATAAAACGCCGGGAATATTTAAACCTCAAAGGCGACGCCGACGATTGTGTTCGCATTCACGTCGGGTCTATCCTTTCAATTTTTAAACCGGACAGTCGAGAGGCAGCCTGCGCTATCAGTCTTCATATCGCACGACCTCACACAAGCAGTTGTCCGACCACGCCGAGTCTTGAGTCCAGCTGTTCTCAATAACCACGTCATAACCGGGAATGTCACAGCATTATGGTTTTAAATTACACAGATTGAAACAAGAAACATAGGAGTTTTGTGAAAAACTATAACGAAATTAGTTGGGAGTCGACGTTATGGGGAAGAGTTACATTTACCTATAAATTCAATCATGCGTTTAATATACGTGTGTTACGTAACTCTCTAGACAAAGGTATTTAGCATTATACTTTGGGTCAAAACAAACATATTTTTATTTTATGAACATGGGTCTCCCATACCTAGTTTTCCGTGTGTCTGTCTGTATGTGTTTTCACTTTAAAGTTCATATTTAAAACTACAAAACCGAATTAAACCAAACTTAATTCAATTGTTTATAGTGAAAGGGTATATCAACACAGACATTATGGTGTAATTATCTATGACAATTTCAAAATGGCGGCCATTTTAATTTTACATCTTATATGGCTCGAAACCCAGCTATTTTACAATTCAACGTCTTTCCAGACTTTTTTCGGAGGAGGTTACACACAAAGGTGTGTATGTGTGTGTGTGTGTGTGTGTGTGTGTGTGCGCGCGCGCGCGTGCGTGTGTGTGTGTGCGTGTCCCCAAATGAATTAGATAGGAAATAAATGTTTCTCTTAGTAAAATCAATTTCTCAATGTACTTATTTAATTGCAACCCATACAAATAATAGGTATACGTTTTGTTAATAAATCAAATGAGCCGACGGCAATTATGTGGAGATTATAGTTTTTTGCACGACATCAATTCGGTCATCCGTTTAAATACATGTTTTACGCAAATTTTCCTCCAGGGAGGTTACAGACAGTACCATAAGTAATACCCCAACAGCATGATTCCAAAAATACATAAGATCGTGAATACATATTTTAATTATGTTTCTGGTAGTTCAACAAATTTTAGTTGTACTCATTGTTACATTTGAAAACTAAAAGCTTAAGTTACATATAAATGAGACGTTTCCAGCAGAACGGGACGGTCCCAGCGCCTACGCAGTTACAGTTACAGACGACAGTGGGACCTGGGCGGCATCTCAACTAGCGTCCGACTCCTCAATATTTATCACAGGGACCTGGACCCAACTGGCCGCCCGCCCACCCACAGTCCTCAGTCTTGGTCCACACCAACTATCACAGACGACAGTGGGACCTGGGCGGCATCTCAACTAGCGTCCGACTCCTCAATATTTATCACAGGGACCTGGACCCAACTGGCCGCCCGCCCACCCACAGTCCTCAGTCTTGGTCCACACCAACTATCACAGACGACAGTGGGACCTGGGCGGCATCTCAACTAGCGTCCGACTCCTCAATATTTATCACAGGGACCTGGACCCAACTGGCCGCCCGCCCACCCACAGTCCTCAGTCTTGGTCTACACCAACTATCACAGACGACAGTGGGACCTGGGCGGCATATCAACTAGCGTCCGACTCCTCAATATTTATCACAGGGACCTGGACCCAACTGGCCGCCCGCCCACCCACAGTCCTCAGTCTTGGTCTACACCAACTATCACAGACGACAGTGGGACCTGGGCGGCATCTCAACTAGCGTCCAACTCCTCAATATTTATCACAGGGACCTGGACCCAACTGGTCGCCCGCCCACCCACAGTCCTCAGTCTTGGTCTACACCAACTATCACAGACGACAGTGGGACCTGGGCGGCATCTCAACTAGCGTCCGACTCCTCAATATTTATCACAGGGACCTGGACCCAACTGGCCGCCCGCCCACCCACAGTCCTCAGTCTTGGTCTACACCAACTATCAATCAAGGTATCATCAACTGGTAAACAAACATTGAGTTAAATTTGGTATTTCAAAATATATTTTGCTGTAGATAGTTCTAACAAACTAATCACATTATAATAACTGATGTAAAACTTCCATCGTGCAAATAAACAGGGCAGAGCACAATGTTTTCCACCTCTTCAAATAGTTTACTTAAATATTTCCATATCAAAGATCAGAATATCTGATGGAAAAGTTCTGTAATGGAAACAAACAGGACAGAGCACAATGTTTTCCACCTCTTCAAATAGTTTACTTAAATATTTCCATATCAAAGATCAGATTAACTGATGTAAAAGTTCCGTTATACAAATAAACAGAGCACAATGTTTTTTAACTCTTGAAATAGTTTACTTAATTATTTCCATATAAAAGTGTCAAAACGGAATAAGTTAAAAGAGTTGAGACACGAACAAGGAAGAGAAATGGATTTGCAACTAATTCAAGTATGCAAGTTTTATGTAGGTTGGGTTTGCGACGTTTTGCATATTCTATATTTAATATTTAACCCTGAAATACGCGTCGATTGGAGAGTATGTGGTTTATTAAAGTATCTAAAGCAGTAAAACAGTTTTGACTAAATTCAAAGGCTCAGTTGGAAAAATGAAAAAAAGCAAATCAATTACTAAAGTGATTTTATCTTCCTGCGTGTCACTTTGACTATCTTCCTAGGGTAAGAGGGTAACTGCAGTATTGCTAACGGTATTGCCAGAACGTAATACTCGTGTTTACTTATTTACTATAATCGGTAGGTAAAACATTCAGTGGGTAGGTACCGGGTGTTTGAAAATGACCTCCCTATTTTCGAGAACAATTTTAATGGTGAAACATACCAAATCTTACAGTTATGTACATAGTATGAAAGAGAATATCTTCAAGTTTTTGTTTTGTCCTAGTAAACTTGGACGTGCGCACCATTAGTTGCTCTACACAGATCTAGACGATTTTCCACTTCTCGCCAACATTGCAGGTATGACTGAAGAACTGCTCCAATGATCCTTTGTCGTAAATGGTCAATGTCACGAATATTTTAAGCATATACCACATTCTTAACTTCTACCCAAAATATAAAGTTCAGTGGGGTTAATCTGGATTTCGAGGTGGCCAGGACAAAGAATCATAGGAGCAGTTGCGACAGTCACACCTGCAGTGATGGCGAGAAGTGGAAAATCGTTATGATCTATGTAGAGAAACTAATGGTGCGCACGTAGCAGTTTACTAGGACAAAACCAAAACTTTAAAATATTCTCTTTCACACTATGTATTCATAAATGTAAGATGTTGTATGTTTCACCATTAAAGATGTTATCAAAAACAGGGAGTTCTTTTTCAAACACCCGGTATAGTCAGGTCAATGGTAAAACTGCTCCTCGCAAAGGAGAGCGTTGATACGTGTCTACATCGTTGCCTCCAAAGAAAAACTTACATTTAAGGCTCTCTAGCTTTCTACTTCTTCTTCACTAGATATCTTTAGGAAAAATCCAAATAATAAATCGATGTAATTAATATACATTTCGTGATTTCGTGAATTTCGTGATTCTTCAACACATCTTAAAACCCATTAGGACACAAAATAAGGAGTAAAGAACGCAGAACAGAAGGTAAGAGCCGCTATGAGTTTACCAGTCCGGTCAGGTTTGGTCTTTCAATATTTAAATCGGCCACTTCTGAGTCCCTCCTCTCCCATCTGTTTGGATCCCCTTCTCCCCAATACGTCTCGGAAACCTACCAAATAGTACTTTAAAGCTAAAACACCAAGAACGACTAAGGAACTAAGAAGGGGAAGGAGGCGAATAGGCCAAAAGATGTGGCAGCTACCTATCTCCTGATGGTGGAAGGATAAACAATTAGGTAGCACAGCTAATGTGATGTACGTTTCAGTTCAGATGCACGGAAGCAGATCTACAAATATGTAAAATAATTTATCAAACATGTTAAAGGCATAAGTCTTCGGCTAATTTTCGATTGCAAAGTCTTTACGCCTCACATATTTTGGTGCCGCCATACGCCAGTTTAAAACAGTTTCTTAACACTATGACTCAATAAAACGAGTAAACATAAATAGTTTGTATCTAGTATAAATATACACCTGTAAATTGCCTGTACCGATATGATGAACTTAAACCTTATCTTACCACGGTGCTAGTATATTATCTACGATAGTTCAGCGTGAATATCAATAGATATTTCTAAATGTGTATTTAACATAATGAACGCTTACCTTTAACTGAATATGTAGTAATTCAAAGAAATCTGAACAATCTTTACGTAATGAAACGGATATAAAACAGAGTAAAATAATAGTAAATAATTAGTATTTCATCCATAGGCTACTACTGTAAAATAAAGGCAGAGTGTATTTCTGATTTCATATGTTTTGTTATAACGACAATTTTGAATAGAAGTAGTTAATATAAGATGGCTTCGGACAGTCCTATTCGCGTTGGGCTCCGCCAAACGGGTATTCCTGGTTCCAATGTTATTCCAATATACATTTACTTTTATTTGCTAAAATGATTGCTTAAACAGATGTTCGTTATTCTAAAATAATTCAAAAGGTCAATCACTGTTGAATTCTCATTCCGAAAACTGTAGGTAGTCGAGTGCAGGGTGTTATACAAATACTTAAACTAATTAAAAATGGGACCATCAAAATTTACTTGTAACAGACCATTTGTGTAATAGTCAAGTCCAGACAAAAACTCATTTATCGCAACTTAAGGGTATTATGCGTAATTTCATTTATCGCATTTCGCTATAGGTACAGGTTTTTTTAATAAAAAATGCACAATTTTAACGCTCTCCCCTTTATAATTCTTTGGAGTTTTTTACTAACATTATATGAAAGTGTGACTCAAAAGGATTTTATTAGCTGTAGTTATCCAGCTCAAAGGTTTATTATTGCTGTATCAAAATCAAACAATCAATGATTCCCAACCTGGTAGCAATGGACGCTTGAATAAATAAAGCACAAGGGTTTAATTGGTTCACTGAAACTAAATCTGACACGCTTGTTAAGGGTAGATACTGACGGAGACAACAACAATTCTCTTTCAAGGACAACAAGTAGTAGAGATTGGTATTAGAAATGCATGCTCAGTGAAGCATTTGCTGAAATTGATGTCAAAATATTAAATCGTAACTGTGCTAAATATCAAACAGGATCTTTATTATTAAGGTGCGTGTCAATAAAAACGCATTGAGGTAGGTAAAGTATTGTGTAGCCTACAAGGAAAATCTCAAGACCTTTCCCTTCCATTTGGTTGTAGCTTTCAGTTATTACGTGAAAAAACTAACATCTTATTGATGTTGAAAACTGTACAACTCTTTTAGGAAATAAATAAAAATTCACTTACAATTAATACATAAGTTTATAATAGTAAGTTAGTTTAAAGTGTAGAAACTATTTTATACAAACATCAAGAAACAGATTTAAAGAATTATTTGTAACAAAAAAATTAAATGTACGTACGGAAACGTTTATTTACAATAACAGCGACATACCTAATGCAATAACGCCGTGTCATCGAGGTAGTAAGTGAAGAAGTTATGAGAGCTCGGGGTCTAATAAAACATATCGCGATGTGGGGTAATAAACGGCCGACATTTACTAACAAGGGCCTCACTTCACTCCGTCGTCTGGCTATTACTGCTGGTCTTAACGCAATTTCCCCATACATGCTTGGAATATCTCATTGGTTTTTGCCATTTTAGAACAGCTGTTCCTGGTTCTCCGGGCGAAACAGAGTTATTTTGCGTTTTGTTATGGAAATCCTTCGATTACCGAGACGTTGCATGAAGACCGATCCATCTCTATTTTGACCACAAAAGTAGTCAACTAGGGTGATCAAACAGGTTACAGAAGTCCAAAAACTGGATCGCGACATCTAAATGGTGATTATTGCGCTTCAGATCCTACGATCTATTTAGAATTTTAATCTGAATTTAGAGGTTTGCTTGTAACTTTCGTGTACCGCATATTTGTAAAGCATGATTAATCAAACAACAAACTCTAACTTTGCATCCAATGGTTTTCTTTTCATGACAAACACTAATAGTGTTCGTCATGCGAAGCCCACCACATGAGCCACACTACTCTGTAAAATGTTTGTCCGTTCATAATCTATATAAATAAAGCAGAGTTCTAGTCTGTGTGTGGATCGTCATACGGCTAAACTACAAGGAGTTAAGGAATGCCATTTTCAGGGTAGGTTCATTTAGGTTACAGCTGTTGTACCTGACTCAGTTTCCTCTAAATCCTCTAGGGCTACTCCCCGTGGGACATCCAAAATTCCAATTTTAATCAAATAAGACCATACGGTTACAGTTTTCTGTTATTTATTTAATGCTATTCAAATAAACATCTGTTTTTTAACTACATTTTATACCCGGGTGAAACCGGAATTATCAGTTAGTAAATAAATAAATCACGCGTGAAAACAATACATTACCAGGGCAAAAATCTAAATAGAATGCATGTAAAAAACCTTCGTTATACTTCCGGTAGAAAAGAAAGCATTAAAACTGCTTGCATCATGTCATCTAACATGATCGAAGTTTTTATTTTACAAACAGGGACGATATATTATTATATGGCGTGTGTCTATGGTAACGGTAGATCTGCAATCTCAATGATTGGTACTTAAATACAAAGCTTCTGGTAAAAATTAAATAAAGGTAAGTTTGAAATGAAAGAATTAATCTTCAATAATAAGCGGGATGTTTTTGGGCAAATACTACGATCAGTGTATACGAACATATTGGCGTAAATTTTTTAACAACTGAATTAGCAATTCGTATTAGCCTTTTCGGATTTTTTGCCTCTAAGAATTTTTGGTTACTGATAATATTTTTTAGAATTTTTTGCCTGGTTTTCTCGGAATTCCTAGACTTATCCCCGGTTTTCACGGTCACTAGAAACGATGAGCTAAGAAATATTATTGTTTAAAAGTCATTATAAATGTGTCAATTTAAATTATGTGAGGGTTCCATCTAAGCCTACGTTTAATTTGAGAGCGCTACAACCCCTAAATCGTACCGTCAATTTGACTTAGCCTTATCAGCATCAAATACAAATTATAAAGAAAACAGATAAAAATAAAATACTAACATTAAAAGTATTTTGTTTCTTATGCCCCCGAGATTTAACGCAGTAAAGAACGCGATAACCCTGTGGCAAGGTGTTCCTGAGGGAGTCTAGCTTGACCCTTTCTTATCAATACTGCCCACGCATTACGACATTCGAAATCGAAACAACTGATATAATTCTCAAGTGAGTCATAATTCCGGGAAAAAATTTATACAGATCGTCTTGAGTCCGCAGATGTAAATAATTTGAAAGTAACGTTTCTAAACGTTTGAAAGTTAATTCTAAAAATTAAACATTTTCGAAGATTCTTCAGTTCAGGTATTCTTGACCACAATAAACAGTAACTTTGAGGGCATTATATCTCGTAGCATCGTATACGATGAGAACGAGTCATCGGAAATAGACAGAGAAAAAAGTGCAAATTTATAACCTATAACCTATAGTGTAAAATTCCAATTCCAACAGGTTTCTCGTCAAAAATAGTTCGTAAAGAAGAAAATGAGCTTAAATAACAATTAAAGATTTTATACGATAGTCCGGAATTCTCAGAGAATGACAATTATGGTTACAATTCAACATCCGAGACAACCAACGTGCAGCGTATTTGTGTCCTCGTAACATTTTAACATTGTGTTGTTACTTTTCCAAATGTGTTGCTAATAATTAACACAGTAACAATCTAAAACGCAATTTTACTACTGTTGGCAACATAACCTGTCTGAAAACTGGTTAGAAAACAGTAAATTAGTTTTATTAACAGTAAAATGTCAAAAATCAAAAAGGATTTTGTAAGTTTTTAACATGTTCCAGATGTTCTAGATTCAGATCGAGGGGTGAATGAACGTTAAGTTTCCAGGCTGTAACGTCGGTGTAAAGGTTGTGAGTTTAACATTTTCCGAGGGCAGGACCAATTAGCAAATGGCAATAAGGCTTTCATTAGCCTTACAAATTGAGGCCGGGGTTGGCCCAAGTCCAGCGACAGCGACGGGCCGCGCCTCCCGGCACAACAGCTATCCGTCACATCGACCTAAATACCTTACATCGACAAAGCTAAAACAAATTGCCCGCAAGAAATTAAGCTTAAAACCGCTTGCTTATACCAGAGATAGCCTAACCTAAGTGGGGTTAGGAGAAGCCAGAGGAAAGAAATGAATGCACATTAATCATTGGCTGTATGCTGTGGTTAGGTAGGAGGAGGGGGGCCAGCCGGCTGTATTGTTGCCACTGCCCCCACCACTCATAACGAACACTTCCCCTCACTTCGCACCAGGTTAAATAATATCGAATACAACATGTTATAAGGCTTGTCATTTTATTCCTGACGCAATATGCAAAATTTATATATATCTAATTGAATATTTTACAAGTTTTTGAGTATATAATATTAAGGGAAAAACAATATGGTGAAGGAAACTGCCTCGTGGATGGAAGATGTCGGGAAACATAAGTGGGTAGATGATGTAAATACATAAGGTAATATTCTTATAACGTTATTAATTCAAATAAATAAGTATCTATGTTATAAATGAAAATCAAATAGTATGCAATAATAAGTATGCTATTGTACATCAAAATAACAGGGAAAAATGTATTCACAGTTTTTCTAATACATAGAAGAGTTGTTTGATCCCTGAGTCACACATTTAGATTTGGTTAAGTTTCGTCTGTAAAATACAACAAAAATATACTATTACAAAATAATGAATATTGTAAACCTTTTTCGAGTTAAGTATAGAATCTTTCATACAGGTTTGTAATACTGTTTTAATTTGTATACTGTTGTATCAATGAATAAAATGTATCAAATGACAATTTCTCCGAAGTTTTGTAACAATCGCTAATGGAATCTTAAACAAATCAGGTTCGCCAACCAACCACATCACCGCGATCTGTCTATGACATGTCGGAATACTGTTTGTACAATATGTAATGAAAGAAAATGTTGAAAATAAGTTTGTTCTGGTTGTTACCAATATGCCATCATATTAATGCACTCGGGGGTATCCGTGTTTATAACACTGGGAATTTTGGGGGTGTTATTCTAACGGACGTGCATCACATGACGTGATGCAGCTACAAGTCGCGCGGTCGCCCAACTTTAATTCCATTTTTGCCAACATCCAACCACACGTCATCCCGCGGCTGACGGGCGCGTGTTGCCCAACTACTGTGGTGGAAACTGCCAACTTTATGATTTTAAACTTAGGTTTTAAATACTTTTGAAATTTGACTGGTTACTTCAGTTTTAAAATGAAAGATAGCTTCTCATGGTAAAAATGCTAGTGTACTTTGGAACGTTAAATAAAATTGGCAATGGTTATAATTGAATAAAACGTAATATTAAAACTTGAACTTAAACTCACAATATTGTATCGATTTTGATTATATGTAGGCCTAATTAACAGCCTTCGGTTAAAAGATTCCCTTGTATCACATGCACCTCTCAGTAGGCACCGGTAAATGTTTCGTTTGTTTGATTGTAAATACAACAAAAAATGTTTAATCTATTTCATTTGTTCTATTTATCACTTTAAAAATATAAATCGTCTCAAAAGAAACATTTATGATTTCCTTTAAAAAAGAGGACGGTACCACGTAACCCAGTTTAAGAATGTAGAAAAACTGAATGCTGATCTCGCATGTCAACCATTAATTATATCACTCTATAAAAAATATTGTTTCTTTGTTTCTTGTACGTTTCTGTACTATTAATCCAATTCTAATGAAACACTGCATAATTCAGATTAACTCTAGTAAGGGTTCAAGCCATTAATTAAAGCTCTAAACTTGGGGCTTTGAAATTGTCAGTGTTATTCTTATGGAGTGTAATCTTTTAGTCAATGGCAACAAAATATTTGCGACCAGAAAAAGAAACTGAAACATTCAAAAATACCACGCGAATAAAGTCACGGGTATCAGCTAATACCAAATAAAACGCAAGCTCTATATTAAACTAAACCATCAATATATTAAGAGTATAGATGTAACGTGTACAGTGTCCTAATTTAATAAACCCCCTGTGAAAAAGCAGGTGAACCGAACTTAGGAAAGCAACGCTGTATTTACAGTTCTTTCACAATTATTGACGACAATCACGGATACGTGACCTTAGTATTTAATGTCAACAAGTTGCTGATGATGACTCGTAATTGAGTTGAAACCGGTTCCACACTATACGAATAATTGTGTTTTTTTGTGTCTACCTATGCCAGTGGCATTTTTTAACGTTTTGTTAGGGAACGGTCCAAACCCTACTATCTAAGGTCAACCTTTTCTTAGAAAGCATCAATAATTAATAGCCCAATGACAAATGACAGCTATATCCAGTTTTGAACCTTCTCAAAATTTTGCGATTTTGATCAGGATCGATCTGGCGAACCTCGGATTACGAGGCGAGCACGATAACCACTACGCTATCCAGCCAGTTACACCATTGGAGAAGGCGAGTTTTTAAAATAGGATTGTTCCAAAGACTTATGAATAGTTCATTTTATATTTTCTTCCCATAACTTTAAAACATCTTTATTATTTCTTTAATGGAACTTTTGCATAGGCCAAATTCAACCCGAAAGCCTAAACTTGTTGACTATACTTTTCACACAAACATAATACAATTAGAATTTTGGAGAAGCAAAAAATTCACAGAAGAAAACAACCGGTTCCGGATGGCAACAGCGACCTGTCGGGCATCCGTCACACAACCCGCGCTAATCACGCGTTACTCGCCTGGAAGCAGGTGATTTTTCACAACTCACGTAACTGGTCTGTTTGTTTAATAACACCTCATCCATCAAGTCTTCCCCTCCCCATCCCCCCTCCCAGCAGACTAAACACAAATGCTGTTTGACTCTACTTACAGTAAGTAGTTGTTTGTTCAGTTTCGGTATTCATTGTTATATTTAGCTGTACGGAGAAGCATTTTTGAAGAGGTTTTCGTCAGTATATATGTATGCTACATAAGTATGCTGTGTATGCTTTTTACTCATATGTATGCTAATTTTCCCCGGAAAATAGTCCATGGCCGGCCAATGGAGTGGCCATTCATGAGCCATAATCGAGCACCAGCCAAATCTTAAAAATGTTGTGAAGGTTCGAAACTGAACCTAGCCTTGTCATGGGTCTGTTAATTAATTGTGCGTTTTAATAAAAGGACGACTTTAGGTCCTTAGAAAAAATACCAGGGATTCGCGCAGGTAAACAAAATACACTAACATATAAAAGGAGGTAAAAAGTGCAAAGGTTCAAATAAATTCAAACATACTTGTTGATCCGAATAAAAAATGTACTACCATATGTTTCAAACACGACAACGCAAGGGAGTTTGGAAAAGAGTTTTGGAGTTTTGTGAAAGAGCTAAAATAGTTTTATTATATATTTTTCTTGGTATATACTTCTACGACCAAAGACTCAAAATATATACATAGCTTATCTAATAATTCGTCGAATAACGTTTATCCTACTCACGCTACCAACCTCAATACCTTATTCGACAAATCAATAAGCAAAATTTTATATTTCAAACGTCAACCAGGAATGACCTATTTGTGATCTAGATCTCGGATGTTTAGATACCAAAGGCGTTAATATGGTAATCGCAACATATAAACACACTCCCTCAGCTAATGATACAACCAATCCATATTGTTGTGTGTAAACAAAACTTAGAGTAAATAATACTAACTAAATGTTTTCTTTGGGACTGTTTGCAGGGCTAGGGTTAATGTACTAGGGTATTAAGACTACAACAACGAAATGCCGACTATAAAGATTGATGTATTTAATAAAGAGGACCCCACCTGCTGATGATGGATGCAATGGATGCGCAGCGAACTTGGAAGAATGGCTGTTAACCTACACATCTATAATCTATCGTCCTACACGAATAAACTTTTACACATTTATACATTTTTGATAAATTACAAAACTCGTCTACAGACAAACTTCGAATTTCCATAAAATTGGAAAATATACCTTAATATCTATATAAAAAATATTTTCCTTCGAATAAAATGAAAACTCCTTTATAACAAACCGTTGAAAGGCATCTTAGTTGTGAAAACCTCACCTCATCATCTGATCGATATATTTATTTTAGAAATGGTAAACTTTGTTCTTTGATTTTCAAAACCTTGCACTATATCTTCGCAGCAAACATCCCAATTCCTCCGCCTGGCAATAGGCAAACGGCTTACGTCAACTAAATTAGTACATTGTAAAATAAAGCTAGTAATTTAAATCTAAATTGTAATCTTTACTTAAAAAAGAAAGTTGTAAATTAAACATAATACAAACCTCTTGGGAGAGACGTTCGAATTAGAAGTAAATAAGAGTAAATTTTCAACATTATGTCTAGTTATGCAAACGTAAAACGCTAAAATTCACGAAAGTAATGCATTAGACTCAATAGACAATTTGATATTAATGCAAGTTCACCTGCAAGTTCAAAATTAGTTTAAGAACTATTTTATTTCATAGGCAAATTGTTTGACGTCTACTGACAATTTATTGTTCGCTTTTTAATTAATCACAACATTTCCTCTACAGTTTTTTCATATTGTAGAGTACATCTTCAAATCGTATCCCCTTAATTTCCTCCACTGTAACAATGACGGGAAGTGCTCCAAAGACCTCTAACCAGCGATAACACGCCACATCTGACTGATAACAGACTTGTGATGTCTTTGTGAGGGCTCTAACTGCGCCCTATTGCTTCTCGAACAGCAATTCGTTCACCTCTTTTATCTGTTTGTCTGAAAGTTACTGAAGATAATGATATGTTGTCGTTTCCTTTTATAATCATTATTATATGCAAGATGACTGTCAACTCTTAACTGTTGATATATTGTTTATAAAATTTGATACCTTGTAACGCGTTAAAAGCTCAGGGATAGGTTTTTTAAATTGATTACAAACTGGTTTCAAGGTCATCAGAAAACAGACTAGCAGAAAGTTGTTTACATATACAGGGTGTGTCAAATTAATGTTGCTAGCTTCGGGATATTGTTCATTATGTCAAAAGGTACATAAATCATCGTATAACCGGGGGTCTATTTCTGTTCGTTTAACGTCTGTCTGTCTATATGTGGTGTTTACTAGAACATTTATATTTTAAAACCAGCTTGTCTAGGTTTTATTGGTACGTTCTCTTTTAGGAAAAAATATTTTTTCATAAAATCTTTCCGTTTAAAAATGGCGGCCATTGAACATTTTTAACCTCAAGTATCTAAAAAACTAGAAATTGTACAAAAAACTTTCTAGAATATAAAAAGTTAGAAAATGTAATTATAAATCCATATCTGCTTTGAAATTGAAAATCTGGTCTATGACTGAAAAACGGAAGACATGGTTACATTTTGCTATCATTTTGATTAGTTATGATAGCAAAATGTGGCCATGTGTTCCGTTTTTCAGTCATAGTTTAGTTAAATTTAACCCGATTTTCAATGTTAAAGCAGATATGGATTTATAATTACATTTTCTAACTTTTTATATTTTAGAAAGTGTTTTGTAAAATTTCTAGTTTTTTTTAGATATTTGAAGTTAAAAATGTTCAATGGCCGCCATTTGTAAACGGAAAGATGTTATGAAAGAATATTTTTCCTAAAAAAGAACCAACCAAGAAGAGTATTTAACCAAAATTTGGTTGAATTTGGTCAAGCCATTTATAACATATAAATTTTCTAGTAAAAATCAAATATAGACAGACAGAAAGTAAACGAAAAGAAATAGACCCCCGGTTATATGATGATTTATGTTCCTTTTGACATAAGGGACAATATCCCGAAGTTAGCAACATTAATTTGGAAACACCCTGTATAAAAGTGAACGCAGACTAATAATTTTCAAAACGTAAAATTTCACTTTCTGTACATTTATTTTCTATGTTAAAAAGTGTTACATCATGCTAAACGCAATAGACTGTTAATATAAATAGTTCAACGTTGAGCTTCTATAAGCATTTCTATAGAATAAATTAAAATCCCCACCTTTAACATGGAAAGAACATAATGCATTGCTACAGAGACGCCTCAGTAAAGCCTATTATAAGTGTGCAACGTTGACACTCTCTCGAACAGTGTACTACGTATATGCTGTTTTAAATTACTTCTTTTCGTTGTTCTTTTGTGGGGAACAGTATGAGAAACTGTGGCTCTTTACTTCACCAAATAAAATTATAAGAAGGATCAGTAATGTACAGTTTTATTCTACCTTCGTAACCTGAAAAATCCTACCTCTTCCTTCTATTTATGTTTCAAATCATCCTCTATCTAAACAAATCTTGACAACTTCCTTTCGAATTTCCATAATTACAAAACCAGACACAGATTTATTCTTCCCTGTACTTATGGCTATCACTTTTGAAAAGCTACAAAAATATGCTGGTATTAGATTGTATAACAAAATATACCAAATAAGCTAAAACTTGAAACGTCTTCTGCGTGTTTTAAAAATAAGCTAAACACATTTTTGCTGGAGAAAAATTTTTGCTGGAAAATGAAATTTTTGCTGGAGAATTTTTTTTCTGTTGATGAATAGATGTGCGATCATTTAAGAACTACACTGTTTATTTAATAGTTACACTTTAGTCAATTCTTTTATAATTTATTTTTATAATTGACATGTCATCAACCAAGTTTCAAAATGGTGAGATTTGTTATATTGTAAATAAATAAATAAAAAAGTCATAAATCCTTGTCAAGGCTATTGTATTGTGAAGAGGGTGGCAGACACCAGAGCATATGTGTATCTATGTGTGTTGTAAGTGTAATCGCCAGCATGTGAGGCAAGAGCGACTGTTCTCGCATTCAAGTCAGGTCTGTCTCTCAATATTTAAACCGGTCACCTCTGTCACATCAGTTTTGAGTCTTCCACCCCTCCCCAGACAACCCCCACACGTGACCTCCACGTCTCAACCCCCTTCTGGAACACTTTGATGCTTCTTTCACATAACCAAATCGCCTTGAAAAGAGCACCTTTCGATCACTTAGTCCTCTTTTCAACACACTCTTGGCGAGGGTTTATTGGATTTTGCACTTTAAATGTAACTCCTTAAAATGTGCTAAATTCTTCTACGGACGAAAAAACTTATACGTTGTTTTTTGCCAAGCTAAAAGGGTAATTTATGATGGAAACCATTTTTTCCATGTTTGATTAGGAACCTTTAGCCCTCAAAAATTCTGACCTCATCGCTTGCTTTAGTTAATAAAATAATAATAAAATTTATTTTAAAACAAAGATTTACAATGTATAAAAATTTACAAAAAAAATATTGTATGAGGAAATATTTTAACCAGGTAAGGTAAGTCTGAGTTATATCTTTCGCTTCCTGAAAGGGTACATCCCATTTTGGGAACCAGTCCGGAATTTGCTTAAGTGATATGAAAACCCGTACAAACTCATCTCAGAATAGCCGGCCTGGGATAAAACCCGAGACCTCCCGAATATCGCTCCCGAATTTCGCACCAAAACTAACTTAATATATTACTTGGTACTAATTTCATGTTAGGTAGCGTTTAGCTTTGTATCTTGTGATCGGGCCCCCTTCCTAATCCCTCCATAATAAGTCTAGCAGTAAGTTTTGATTATCTACTTATTTTGTACGAATTACAGCAATATCAACGTACTAGGCTCACAATACAAATTTCTGTTTACCAAACTAAACTGTCATCAAAGGTGACATATGTATTGTTATTGTAGACGGAACATTCGTTTATACACACAGGTAACCAGCCTATGGTGTGAGATTACCAGTCGTGGATTGTCAACTAAAGAACCTCCTCTCCTCTTTCGGATATTAACCGGGGATCAAAGATGATAACGGTTGGGATACAGTGTATATAGCGGAGAGTGGGTTGCAATGTGGGGTCATCACCCATCTTAGTAAATATTTCAGCTTAGCAAATTGCAAACGGTCTAAAAAAATGGGGATTGCATGGTCAATTGGTTGAACTGCAATGGGATGTCCCAGGTGGAACATCTGACGACAATTCCAACGCCTAGCTGGCCAATTTGGAAGCTTCAGAAGGTACAAGGGAGGTTGAACAGTATAATTTAATACAAAATGAACTCAACCCCCCCGCTGCCACGACAGGGCTAAAGAGATTCACAAGAAAGATGAACAATGTCATATCATTGTTTCAATAGAAAGCTTAGCGATATTTCCCCCAACGTGCGACCGTGTGAAGAGATCCCCACCGCGACCCTCAGCCAGTAATGAGGTTCGCGTTAATACAAATGCCCTGAATAATTGCGGACCCTTTTCTCTGTTACCACTTTATGTTACCTTATTAAGATTTTCTCCTAAAGCGCTATAATTGTAACTAACTAGAAAACTAAACCTTTGATACACAACCGGGGAATAACAAGCTCCGTCTCTCTTAAGTTTAAGTGTTTTTAGTGAATTTCCTATGGAAAAGTGAACTATTAACATGACCCGCACGGTGAGACTTAAGCCCGGGACCACCATAGAAGTTCCTAACGTGACACACTGAACACGTTTTGAGGGGTCTCTAAAAACATTATATGTATATAAAAATATATGTGTGTTCGCACTCTAGCGGTCGCAATTTTTGTACGATTTACTTCAAATTTGATAGAGACATTCCTTTTTATAATCAGTTGGATAACTTTGTTGAGCAAAACAATCGGAAAACTCTAACCCCCTTTTTTTGGGATTTTAAGTTTTCAAATTTTGAGTTTTTGGGCCTAAAAAGGGTCTGAAAAGCCCCAAATGTACACTTATTGCACATTAACTTATTTTACGTAAAAAAACAAAGATTTTAAGCCCTCCCTCATCATTCTAGCAAAAGTACTTACCGAGTTATTAAAGAAAATGTTAATTGTCAACATACAGTACGTTGTCTTATGGGGATTTTACACTGGAAAAGGCTGTTTTTCATATTTTAACATCGTTTTCTCACCCCCCATACCCCTATACCAACTTGTTATACCGAAAATACCTCCTTATAAATTTATAATGTACAACATTCCTATTAGTGAATTCAAATATAACCAGAAGGATCAAAACAGCCAAAAGATAAAATTTTTCAATTTTCAAAAAATGTAACCAGTTTAAACACTTTATTTGATCTTTTTAAGGTTTTAATGCGGAAATTCACTTCCCTTACGTCAGCGTGCTGCGTGTGATCTCGTTTAATATTAAGATATGGATTAATTTTATTAAGTTGATTCACCTGATATTAAAAATGTTATTCAACCGGCAGTCTCAAGGTAAATTCAGCCTGAAACCTATTTCTCAGTCAACTTTCTTTACTGACAGAATAATAACTTTTAGAAGTAGCGGCCAAGTGTAAATAGAACTAATTAAAAATTAATAAAAAATGTTAACAATATTTATTTTAATAATGGATAATTTTTCTCGAAACAGTAAACAGTAAACAGTATTTACTTTTTTGTGACTGAAGAATTAAGTTAGTAATGTAGACGAAAATTAGGCTAAAATTACGATTCCGGATAAAAGTGGCAACCGCGTTCAGGTTTTCAAATAAATTGAAGATATTTTGAGAGTTTATTCAAACAATTTTGTTTCACTACCAAACGAAATTTGATCACAAATTATGTTTTACAATAAAACTAATTCTTTAACTGAATTATTTTGACGGTGTCCTGCGTGAAACATTTTTGCGTGTGTAGAGGGACACAGGGCAGAGTCCCGCCACGTATCCTAGCCACGCGAAACGAAGAGCGTGGTGAGGGGAAGTGTCGCCTATTCCATAATCCACCTTTAAGGTGAGAACAACTTGGTGATGGCTGTTGAGTTATTTTTCCATAGCAGTTATAACCATTACTACTTCTTCTTGTTTGCTTCTGCTTCTCTCACCCAATGTTTCACATTTGATAAATTATTTTTCAATAGCAGTGACAAAATAACTAGATACGAAAATACGCCCCTAACGTAGTAATTGATAATTAACAGGTACAATGTAACAGCTGCATTAAATAAAAACAACCAAAACAAGTTGCTTAAGCCGATGACAAGAATGCGAGGAATGTGATTGGGTAAGTAATCCTTGAGTTGGAAAAGCCGTTCCACTCGCCACCATCTCCATATCTTTCCCACAATGTCTCTAACGGACGCTGTCAAAATAATTCAGTGTTAGATAAAAAGGAGTAAAATCAAAGAAGAATGAATTCAGCCATTTCGCTCCCTAAACAAATGATCGCTGCAAATTTCTCAACTCGACAAATAACTGATTACAAAATCTCCACGAGTGTTACAACATCTTGTTATTATTTAAGATATATTAATTGAGATATTAATTGCCATGCTTAAGGTGAACTTCGGTGAAATAATGGAGTTTTTTTTTTAACGCCACCAAATTTACAAGTACCAATGGTCACTGTTAAAGACACATACATACAAGGTTAATTCTCTATCAGGTGGTATGCTCCGTTGCAATGTAGTTTATTTTTATGTGGTGTTATTACATTAATAAGACAAACATGGGTTTTTAAACCCGCTGAAAAAAGCATGGTGTTGCTTAAACGTTGTAGGTCGTCTGCTTGAGCCTCTAGTCTAAGTAATATAATATTTCCAAATATGACATTTTAGGAATTAGCTATAATAAGTGCCAAAACTTATATACTACTGGATTATAGTCTGGCCTTGACCAAACACAATTACGTACCCCACACACAGAGGCAGGAGAGGGTTGGCGTAGCGTTATATGGGGAAGGGGGTTTGAAATGACGGGAAAAGTCGTTACATAATACTGTATGTTTGTCCCCTAAGAAGCCTGCGGAAATTTAAAAGGGAGTAAACATCTATTTGCGTAATTATGCGTTTACGATAGAAATCAATTACAACATTTAAATGTGTTGTAGATTCAACCTTTACCAAAAACACATTACACTGCTTCTTATATTTGTATTTATTTTTATTTGCATGGGTGAAGAGTCAGATTAGTCAGCAGACAGCCAGTCACAGCTTACACGGGCCGGCCGTGTCACGTGACCGCAAACAGCCAATGAGATCGCGGGAACTCGTCACCTGAGCGTCGGCACAACCAATCACCTATTGCATTCATTTGTGTCGGTTCGTTTGTTTACAGTTGTCTAATAAGCTAATCAGTTATTCTTAATTTTAGAAGAACACCACTTTAAGTCTACTTCATGTATTTATTAATTGGCTGCGTGAGAATAATTTAACTAGCGACTGAGGTGATATTCTCTATATTTATTAGTGTCATATCATAAATCTAATTTTTCCGGATTTGTACTATGAATTTTGAGATCTTGGTCTTAAACAGTTTTAAAGTGCAAACAAAGAAGAACAAGACAATAATTCAAACACTATAATAGCGGGCAAGAGAGTTGATAGTCGAAGGCGTGACTTGCAGAGCTATGGACCAGCCAGTAGTAGACGTGCTGCATTGCCAAAACTGCACACCAGCTGATTGGAATAACATTCGAGTGATATTTTTCGATGGCAAAATGGCAACAGTGGCAGCGTACAACCAAGCTAATGGCTACAACCCAACTGCCAATTCTCTTGGCTACTATTATATAACTACTATTTACCTTATTTAATAATTAGCTTAGTATTATTCTACTTATTACACTTCAAGGGCGGTAAGTCCCACCATGGGGTCGGTCGTAAAATGTATGAAATTTCTCAATCAACCAATCGTTTATTTTTACTTGATCGTTAACACAAAATTGTCATTGTCATGGACATTTGTTAACAAATCAAGTTATACACATTACATTCATTGATTAGCTTTGCGTTTCACAAAATGAAGGGGTGTACGTTATTCACAGCAGTTTCGGATATAAAAAAAACATATGCAATATATCCGGATTATTCCTTACTTTATTTTTATTTAACACTATTTTTGATTCACAACTAACTGTACCCTTAGCTTTTGGTTTTTCAAATGAAAACGAACCTAAACCCAGAATTATGGCGGAAAACATTGTACTTTACCAAAGTTAAGTTTGGATAGGTTTCAAAATCACATTAGTATTAGTATCAGCTGTTGCAGCCAGAAGAGATTAGCAGGGCGGGCGTTGTTACGGGCGCCGCGCCATTTTTAACCCCCGCTGCAATTCGTGTAGTGGTCAGGCTTAAGCTCCGACCGCGGGAAAATAGACAACCCGGGTCACTTGGCGGTCGGGCGGGCTGGCAGTTTATATAAACTGTGAACTGGAATAACAGTATCGAAATTCCTCTTTTACAAATCGTTTGGATTAGCTAATTGTTGAACAATGCTGTTTCAACAATCTTAAAAATGTTCAGTTCGCTAACGATACTTCAATCATCCTCAAATTAATGTCTCTAGAAATTAACACTTTTATGAATTTAATATTGTAGTAAAATTATTTCAGGAAAAATCTAAAGTAAAACAATAAGAATTAAACCATCCGAAATTCCCTTTTAATCATCAAGAATTAACGTTGAGCCCTTCTTTTGTGTTAGATGAAAGCCTACTTCATTCAGTAAGTTGATTCAACCCAGTTTTAAGGTATGTTTTTACATAACGGCCTGAACTGGGGTTGCCATATCAACGTTGTTTATTGTTTAGTAACAGTAAATCTAACCAAATATCAGAAACAAATTTAACAAACATTAGGGTTGACAGATTTATTATGGCTGCAAGTACAATTTAGTTTAGACGGTTGGTTATAAGAATGTCAAATAAAATAGAATAAATCTTTATTTGTTAATAATTACAACATGTATAGATTTACCTTAAGAAATATACTCTCACATACACTAATAGTATGTGATTGGGGACGAGTCTGTAATAAAAATAGTTATAATGGTATTTAGAAAGGAAATGCATATCTGATTAAACAAATAAAAAATTAAAACTAACTTTTTATTGTGGTATACTAGATTCAAATGAAATTGATTATGAGGGTTTCAACAAAAAAACTGAACTAAAAATCGAATTACTCAAACTGACCTGGCTTATTGAGGAGTATGCATTTCATAAACGGTTAATTTGCATTAATTATGATATTTAGAGAAAAATAATGATTATAAATTTTGCTGATATTTTTCTTATGTAAAAATGTTATGTCTTTAGCATTATGTAATGCAATGTCTTTAACTGTAAAGAGACCTTAATAACCTGTCACTTTCATCCCTACCAATATTTTGTAACTAATTTACAACTAGTTTTTTGTATGTACAGTATCTAATTTACACATCGATAAGTCTTTTAATTCAGTGGGCAAGTTTCTATATAAAATATGGCAGAATAATATGCATTAGTGGCAGAGAATGTTATATTGATGCGTGGAGTATTTTAAAATGCATTGCGCTACGAGTAGGGTAATTGTGAGTTGGTTGTGAAAAAATAGAATTATGAAGCCAGCAGGTTTGTTATACAGGGTGAAGTCCCTTCCCCCCTACGTTTTTTCTACAATTTATATTTAAAGTGGTTTTGAATTACGGGATTCATTGTATAGGTACATACTCTAACTTCTGTAGTAATTTAAAGTATTGGGAGTTACCTGAGGTCTAAGATGTAGGAGTCAACTTCCAAATTCCTTATGATATAGTCATGCGACGTGTCTAATAACACTGCCTTTTCTGAAATTAAAAATGGTTGTACCGTTTCCAAGATATCTGTAGGTCTAAGATGTAGGAATCGACTTAACGTTTTAATGAGAAGCTAGTCATGCGACATGTCAAATAACACTGCCTTTCCCCCTGAAAACAGAGGTGCAATTCTTCTTTAATAACCTTGCAGTGTAATTTGTCACTAGCAATTTGTGAAAATTCCACAAATATTTCTTACATCTTACAATTAAAAGTGATCCAGAGATACACAGACAAAATATTCGGTACAAACCTTTTGAGTTTCGATTGCACCACTGTTTTCAGGGGGAAAAGGCTGATCCCTCAAGTCAGCTGATTTGAAATGTCGCATGACTAGCTTCTCATTAAAACGTTTTAAGTCGACTCCTACATCTTAGACCTACAGATATCTTGAAATCGGCACAACCCTTTTGAATTTCGATTGTACCACTGTTTTCAAGGGGAAAAAGGCAGTGTTATTAGACATGTCACAAGACCATCTTATCATAAGGAATTTGGAAGTTGAATCCTACATCTTAGACCTCAGGTAACTCCCAATATTTTAAATTACTACAAAAGTTAGAGTATGTACCTATACAATGAATCCCATCATTGAAAATCACTCTAAATATAAATTGTAGAAAAAACATAGGGGCGAAGGGACTTTATAACCACCCTGTATATAGCTGCCGGACATCTAATACTCTAATTTGTTTGAAGAGATCATCAGAAGGAAATAGTCTATTCTTTTTTCCAGTAACTGTGTGTTAAAACTATATAATAGCATATAAATTGTTTCACAATACTAATGCACACGAAAAAAAGCAAAATGTAAAAATGTAGCATTCTATGAAAAAATAACATATATAAAAAAACTAAAAAACTTAAATAACCGTGTAATCTCAGTATACAATTAACAACTAACTTATTATTAATTGAATAAACACTTGAAATATGAGAATTAAATATTACTATCAGATTGAATTAAAAATATAACTTCACAAACATTATATACCATAGTTTGAGTAAACATCCATCAACCCAATCGTAATCCTAAGAAGGTCTATTCATTTTACGTAAAAACAATAACCTTAACCGTTCATGTTTCTTAATAAAAGTCAAGAACTAAAAAATAACATCTTGTATGCGTCAATAACCAAAATAAAACAAAATATTAGAACACAATAGTCATTTTTCACAAAAAATACAGTATGTAGAAATAATCGATAACAAATACCGGTTACATCGATATATTGATTAGTCTAATATATCAGTATTCGAAAGTCGTAAGGAAGAGAGAATCGTCTGGAGTTTTCCCGCCTCAGGTTAGTCTCGTCACGTCGCCGCCTCCTTTAAAATAATGGACAAGGATTGCAGGACCTCCGTCTCGGCCTCACCTGACACTCGACATTAAATATCTCCTCCGCCGCCGCCGCCGCCGCAACTCCCCTTTACCGGCACCGGCAGATCGCTGCTTTACATCATTGTAAACTATGGTAATTAATGTGGGAAAATTTAAAACGTACCACTTGAGTGAGCATTTCAGATTTATTTTACAGCAAATTAATGTTGGACACCAATAAAGGTAGATTGATGATAAAGAGATAGCTGTCTGTATTAAAAATTTATATTATTATTTAGGATGAAAATTATTGGTTACCATTTAAAAAATACAAGCTGCTGCCTCGTTCTTCGCAAGGGACCTCGCAGGCATGATAAGATGATATGAAAATACTACATTAAAATCAGGTGTCTAATTAAACAAAATAACATTAGAAGATTAACATTGGCACGTTGACAGCACGTAGGACGAAGCCATAGAGTCGGATGTATTTGAAAATCTCAAAAAAACACATATAGAGGGTGACAGGTTTTAATTGATACCATATATGTATGCTAAATAATATTTTTAGAAGTCGAAAATCGCTAGAAAATTAAACAAATTCTTTCAATAATTAAGGTAACCTGCCGGTATCCTGTTCCTCTCACGGAGGTGTGGAGCAGGTATCTAGTGCGTAGGTATATGGTGCAACCCAAGCAGAATTAAAAGGTAAACAGCGCAGTAACAGTATGTAATTAGAAATTTCTTATAGCAAGTGTTCATTGAAATTAAATTAATTAAGTTAAAATTAATGTGACACAAATCAAATTAGATGTTTCTTCCATAAGAATAACAAGGGAACTTGAGGGGCGGAGGGAGAACTTGAATCCTGACATCCAAGGGGAAAATAAATTGATCTTGAAACATCTAGAGAATAATCCTTTTAATTTGACGGCTCGATCGATAAAATCGGCCATGAAATAAAAACATAGCTGACCACACAAAACGTTCATACATAGAGAATTAAGAAGTAAGACTAACAACACTGTATCAGTATGTTCTTCGCCTCAACCAGTTGGCAGTTATAAATAAACTTGAACTAAATTAAACCTAAGAAAATCGAGTGGCTAAAAAGAAATACAATTGTTGAATCTGAAAGGCACAAAGGAATGCGAATCAGACACAAGCTTCGCCCAAGTCAAGGAGAGTGTCTGGTGTGTTCTGGGATATTTATTGTATTCTGGAATATTTATTGAATATTCTGGAATACTTATGGGATTCCTCCAGCGGGACGGAGGCAGTAATGTCCCATTCGCTGAGTTATTGTCGACGTTCTCCGTTGGATCATTCCCTCGCGTTCCTTCGCACAGTTCTGATTTACTTAATTTTCTGTTACTTAAACGTTGGGGAGTACCCTCATTGTGATGCATCAACTACCAATAAACCAATAAGGTTTAGAATATCACCGAGCATAAAATGTAAACCATCATATTGTTTATGTGAAACCTGAAGAATAGGCCTAGTAAAACGATACCCTTGATTCAACATAAACTAGTATGCATACTTGGGAAAAATATATTTTCCTTATAAACAATATTCATATAACTAATATTATAAACGTGAAAGTACGGATGTATGTGCATAATTTTGTGCGTAACTCTGAAGTTCCATCACGTGAAAACTACTGGACCGATTGAGTTGAAATTTTGCAAAGAGGTACTTCATAGTCCTGAGTAAAATATGGCATATTAAAGTTGGGAAAATCCTATAGGGCCATGCCCCACGGGGGTTCAAAGTTCCCATGTATTCCTTATGGACAATCATTTTTGTTTGAGCTGATGAAAATACAAAAAGCTGATCTTGATTCGTAGTAGTTCCACAGGCTAACCACAGAATGTAGCACACAAAACTATCATAGTTTTATAAATAATTCGCGGGGCGAAGCCTGCGGGTAACAGCTAGTTTATTATACAGTACAAATCCTAGATTCTACTACAAATGCTAAAAAAATTTAGAATTTAGAGAATACAACTTACTTTAAAAATAAAATACAAACAAGAAGACCTTATCCTGTTTTCAAGCATCATATTAGCATGAAATATGTTTGGCGATAAAGTAAAACAAAGGAAGGGGGAATCGACGAAAAAAGGGGATATCACCCTAGCTCTCAAACGGTCTTGTGTTCCAAGTTAACTATATTAACACATGACTACGCGGTGAAAATCAACATACAACGAAATCTACTCAAATACAAAATCCCAAAACATACGAACTCCATACCAAAGTGTTCCAAACCTTTACTCTTTACAATTTAACACCATTTTTCCACCTAGGCAGAACCAACACTTAACAAAACATCGCCAATTGTTTCCAGATCGGAACAAATGCAAAGCTTAACTCCTTCTCGACAAAGGAGACGAGTTTCCTCCGCCCTGTTTAACACAAGACCTCGAGGTCCTTTATTGTTTATTCTCGTCGCTGTAAAGTCTTCGCATTGTCGAGTCATTGTTGCCGACTTATTGTTGCCATTGTTGGGGGAATTTCGTCCCCATTAAATCACTGCCCTGTCCCCCACCCCGATACCCAGCAGGCTACAGCTGTTTATTTAGGCTGAGCCGAGGTATTTCCTTGAGCGAGAAACCGGGATTGTGAAATGGGGTTTAAATGTGTCTGAAGTAAATTGTTTAACAAATCACTTAAATCTAATAATCACCATAGCAAAAAAGTGTAATTTTCAATAAGCATGTTAATAATTCTACATATTAAAAGGTTTGTTGATAAACTAAGACTTTCGAGAGTGATTCAGTGTCTAAGTTGTGTTTAAGTTTTATAAATTGGTTATGTATATATTTTTTAAGCTTAATTTCTCAAGTACTGATTTATACTTATTTTTACGCAGTAAAAACTCTTGAGATATTTGTAAGTTTGTATGAGACAATACTATGAGATTTTGAACACACTCAACATTACGAGCCTGGTTTAGTTTTCCCCTACAATAAGAACATATTTTATTACTGTACGAACTGCAATGAAAATAAACCGCATAAAACTACAGTTGCGACTTTTGTTTTTGTAGCATTTAGTATTAGTTTAAAAATTCTACAATGAGCTTTTCATCATTACTGTAAAAGGTTCAATTTAATTAGTTTTTTCTTTCATATGTAAACATATTATTACTAATATAAATATAATACACCTTTATTTTCGTTCAAATTAAAATAAAATTTTGTATAGAAAATAAATACTTCAGCAATACTTTCTACAGTAAAAAGTAGTGATTCTAGAGAAAAGTCAGTGAAGACATTCAAATGGCAGACCGGAAGTTGTGATTCCCGCCACGTCCATCCAATAAACCTTCCTCCAGTAACTGTTACTGCTGTCTATTTCCGGCCTCCGCGGGGCCGCCTCTCGCTGGCCCGCCCGCCTGATTGATACACAGGAGACACAAGGGTCAACGTCGCTTGATTGACTTGGAGTCAATTTGAAGCTGGTGCCGTTCCAAAGCATTACTGTATTTTGATCTAATTCGGAACAAAACTTTTGTTGTAGTGGACTTATCGTAACACAATTATTCTGGTTTTGAATAAGCTGTAACGACTGTTGAGCGGTGTTGTAGACGATTGCTTATTTCAGGAGTAAAATTATAAATTAAATTAATAATTTTACTAGCAGGTGTCCCGTTCTACGCACGTGTCTAGCAGGTATAGAGCCAGATTTGTTAAACATTTATTTACATTATAATCAGCTGACTAACTAAATAAAATGTTAAGCTTTAATATTAGCATTGAAACTTTGCAAACATATGGGGAGAAGGTCTAAAGGGGACGTCTTTTAAAACCCACAAAATACACGTTTAGAGAGTAAGAGCTTTACATTAATACCAAAAATGTATACAATATAATAGTTTTAGGGGTCCAAAATTTCCGAAAAAAATCAAGAAAGTATTTTTATAATATAGATGGATTCTATAATTCGTTTATCTTTCTCCAGGCCATCGATATATTAACTTCCCCGCATGCAGAATTGTTTCTGCAAACAGAGTTCAACAAACTGAGGCACAACGTTTAAATTGAAATGCAAGTATGCTGTCAATAATTGGTCCTTTTGCATAGCTGTGGTAAGTAAATGACGTTCGTTTCTAAAACCTTGAAAAGACATGTGACTCATTAGTGATAGAGTAGTATTTAGTATAAATATTGCTCATAAAGAAAGTCGCCCGTTTGTTTTTTGTTTTTTAGGTGTAGAGTAAAACCATTGAGTATTTATAGTCAATGGTAAAACCAATATTTTGTTGTTTTCCACGTTACAAGATGCCAACCCAGCAGACGGCTGTTTTAGCCATTGCTGTTTTCGAAGTGTTATACAAATTAGTTCCCTGCGTGGAACAAAATAATTGTATTTCGGAAATTGAGTTTAATAAAGCACTTTTTCATTTCATTTCATAGTGGAGTGGTATTTGGTAGGTGTCATTATATGCCACTTGTTATTAAGATTGTCTTTAAAAAACTAAAAAATCATAAATAAAACAGTTAACTTGGCAAACATTAGTTCCTATCTAAGCTCCTTTGGTCTGACTGATTGGCTGATTCTATAGCCAAAATGTGTCTCAAAAACATTTCAAATATAATAGGTATGACGTGAATGATAAAATATTAACTCAACTTTACGCAAGTCGGTTTAAAGGACACTTACAATTTGTATTCTAACGTGTAATTTGTATGGGCCTTTTTTCCTCCAGACGACGGATCTTATATATATTATATCTTATAAAAGACAAAACGTGTAATCAATCCGTCACCTTACATGTTTGTTTACAACACAGTTACCTACAGTAAATGCTGATCCGCACAGTTTATCGGTTGGGTTTAGATACGACAGGAAGTCAAAGGCGCTGGCGGCGACCCAATGTAACATCGGCGGCACGGGTCGCATGAGGCGGTAGCAGTGGTTGGAAATCAAATGAAAATATTGATATTCATATCATATAGGCCCGCGACAATCGATATCACGATTATATCGGAGCCAAAATATCGATATCGAGTAAAACATCGATGGAAATTAGGACTTATCCTTCAAACTGCACACGCCAAAAACGTAAACTGTTTTTTTAATAATTATTATTAAACTACACTTGAAACACTCAGAATGACTCCAAATCTCCATCGGAACCATACGCAAGCTGTATTGTATTAATTAAAGTGGTATGATAATATATCACTTATATAACAGTTTATATATTATATAAACTGTTTTTGATCTAAATTATTTTTCAGTTATTTCAGGTTGCTTATGATTATAGAAAGCCTAAGGTAAATAAATTCAGTTTTTGTTAGAGTAACCAGGAGACGTTTAATGATGAAATATGGGATTACCATTATGATATCGATAAACGCGACATCGAGGCTAAAATATATGTCTTAAGAATATCGAATATCGACCTTCAAATATCAATATAAGCGATTTATAGAATAGCAATACGAAACACTAGGCGGTGAGGGACATCGGGTGGTTCTGGGACGAAATATACTTACAGTCAGCGAAATAGAATTTAACTACTATATTTAATTATTTGACAAATTATTTAACTAAAGAATTATTTACATTAAAATGATAAATTGTACGAACCAAAATAAGTGTTTAATACAATTACATTTAACAAGGGTTGGATCACAAAACCCTACGTTAAGGTTGTTACATTAGTTCCCAAGAAATGTTATCCTACGGTACCGTATGCGTGAATGTTGTTACGAACATAGTAATTTGTAGATGTATTATTGTGAATATTTGATGGAAGAGTCGTATTGCTTTGATGTAACCGATTAAGGGATAGTAAATATTGTTATTCCTATATTGTGATTAATCTTGACGTCTGCCTACTCCATGCAGAATGTAGTATTAACAGGTCTTCAGTGGACTCAGTAGCTGTAGTGAACAACACAGAACATTATCTGGTCAAAAAACGGACAACCTTTCAAACTGTCTCATACGAGCATCGGAAATAATTAATTTAAAAAAAGTAATTTTTCGATGATTCTGCTGCAAAACGTGAAATAATCAAATGAAACATCTACACCTATCACTGATGATAAACCACTTAAGGAATTGCGCGTGGCAAATTTTCAAAATTTATTTTAAAGTAAAATAATTTTAAAGTACGTTGTTTTATTTGTCGGTCTTGCAAGACAATTGATTTTTAAATATTAATGTACAAACCTCGGTTCAGCTACCTAGCTTATTTATTGCTTGTGATGTAACAATTTAAACGCACACACATTTTTACACTGTAGAGGACTTCTTTGAACACCAGAATTACATTTCTTGACTTTTGTATTGACACTTGTAATTTGTGCATATAGACTATCTATTTTATTTTCGATATGTGACGATTAATTGTTAATTTGTATTTATAATTAAATGTTATGTTTGTCAGTATGTCAGGCCTTAGTATTAGTTTGACTTTGTCTATTGCTGTAATGGTTTAATGACAATTAAATATTATTTAATTATTTTATTTTATTTATTTTAAATCGTATACAAATACGATTTCAATTTTCACGTTGCAAGCAATAAATAAGTAAAAGAATATAGGAAAGAGGTTAGAACTTTGATTAGACAACAAAGTGATGCAGACAGCGGAGGAGGCAGGAAAGCTCGGATGGTGCCATCTGTTGCCCGAGTCAATAACTACATGACTGACTGGGCCCCTGGCTGGCGTTCGACTTGCATTACAATCATTCCTTAATTTTTTACATTTTTATTTTCCACTTATTTTTTGGCATCACCCACCTTCAGGTTTATGTGGTGCTGTCCAGCGGAGACTGATGGAAGTCATCTTATCAGATTTTTAAAAACAACACAACACGAACATACACAAATAAAAACAAAAAACAACTCTCGACGTTTCGAGAAACGAAAAAACCGTTTCCCGTTATCAAGGGTCCTTGAGCCTAGCACGAACCTGACCCGAGCGTCTGTCTGAACGACTGGAGGTGAATCGTCGTTCACAGTTGGGGGTGAAAAAAATACCCCCGTCGCAGCAAACCTGCGTACTCAGCGAATTTCCAATGAATTTATATGTTTCTCACTACTACATAAAGCCACTTACCAAGTTTGACAAAAATACATTCATAAATAAGTGATTTATAACATTTTATTTATTCCCCATAAGAATAACATTAGGACTGAGTACGCAGGTTTGCTGCAACGAGGAAGATAAGAAATGAGTTTTTATACAATTATCAATATAACTGAACCAGGTGAAGCTACTTACCATGTTTTATTAATTTATGTTCATAATTAAGGGAGATATAAAACTTTACTTATTTTCCATAAGAATAACATTAGGGCTGAGTATGCAGGTTAGCTGCTACGGGGAAAACCAACAAAACATTTATTTTTTGTGAAAATATCAATATACCAGTACAACATGAATCCTCATACCAAATTTCATCAATATACATTCATAAATAATCAAGATAACAAATTTTATTTATTCTTCATAAGGATAACATTGGACAACGTACTGTGTTTAGCACTTTGAATATCTCTGCAACGGTTTGACGTAGAATCATAATTTAAACACCAAAATGATTGTTTCGTGGAGCTGAAGTGATTGGTAAAAGAAAATGTGAAGTTTAAAGTAAAATTAACTGAGGAAAAGCCAAAAACCTTTTTCCCATAAGATTAACATGGGAGATTTTATGAGCAGGTTTTTTGGATTTTTTCCGCAACCACTTAACCTAGGTTAATAATTCAAAATACCATATTATTTGTTTTTTTAAGCTCTATAACATGGTCAAAACGAAAATTAAGTGTTTTAAAAATTTTAGGGTGAAAAATACAAAAAACTGATTTTTGGAAAATTTAAAACCCCCATAAACCCCCCTTCCCATGGTCCGATTTTTCTGGTTTTCGAACTTAAAGTCATAAATGTCAGTTTACACATTTGAGCCAAATTTCATCGAAATCGGACGTTTTTTACTCAAGTTATCGCATTCACGGACACATATATATATATAAATTTGAACGAATAGTGTTTTGGACATCTGGGGACCTCAAAACAAAAAGTTATCATGGTCTTGGGCTTAAGTCTTACCATGAGACCTACGGTAATAGCTTCTTCCCTATAGGGGAAATTCGCTAAAACTGAAGGTTTATAAACCTGAAGGTGGGTGATGCCCAAAAATAAGTCAAAAATAATTAAAATACCCACCTAAAACATGTATTTTAAAGAAAAAATTACATTTTGTTGTGCAATAGATACATCAAAACACCTACGGAATATCTTCACTTCCAGTCTGATTATACAACTTTCAAACCTGACATCTCTTCATCTTCTATATATTTAATTCCGTAAGCGAATCGGTCCCCACGAAATATCTTGAGCTAGGAAGATGTTAAGTTAGGTTATGATAATTCATTTTAAAGCTTGAGGGCCAATGACGGTGGGAAAAATATCAGTAATGTCAAAAATTACGTGGGGTACGCCCCACTGGACTTCAAAGATCCAATGATTTTCTTATGGAAATATCACTACCATATTTAATATGTAATTTTATTAATATGTAAAAATAAATACCAACGGTACAGTATTTGTATTAATAAGCAAAATGAACTAATGATCAGCTGTGATTATCCACTTACACAAAAACCATATATTAGGGGCTATAGCCCCTGTAAGCCACTAGTTACCTTTGAAAATGGAATTTGATTTTAGGCCAACGCCTAAATTACATTAACTATTAAACGGTATCGAAAAACGGACTCATCTATGTAATCTGGACTCTGGAACCACTAATGATTAGTTATAGTGGTGGTCTTATGTATTTAAATGTGTAGGTATATACTTTATTTGATTTTTAAAGACAGAAATCGAATTTGAATTGTCTCCATCTCTCTCCAAGACCGGAAATGGTTTACCTGCTAATTCTGGCGAATTCGTTCAATGTTAACCGACTATTGTAATACTAATTTTTCTTTCACGGAAAACTAAAAACGAATTATACAGTAATCGACATCCCTAAAATGTTTGCAAGTTTTATTTATTATGTTTTCATTGAACATTAATACCGGTATGTGTTAGAAAGATAAAACCATTAGAAATTGATATTTTCCTGACCCTTTAGGTATTGGCCTGTGCCAATGCCGTCGAAAACAACCTTTATAATGCAACACTAGAATACGAGAGGGTAAAACTGAACATTAGGAAATTGTAAAAATATTATTCTAATTGTATTTATCGTTCGTGGTGATCAAAATTTACGCCGTTTCTTAATGCATTCACGTGCAACGAGATGTCAATTTATACATGAGCGAGCCATAATCACGTGACCCGGAGTTGGCCGAGCAATCACGAACTTTGCCGAACACTAAACAGCTGGCAGTAAAGATACCAACTTCGCCAAGTGATTAGATCTCGCTCAACAGTATCAACTTCGGGATTCCCCTCTCAAGGTTGCTTTGTTAGTCGATCCCACCCTACATGCACAATGCACAGTACAAATCAGTCTCTGCATATGACTGGGTTTTGTGAATAGGCCTTCCTCTCACCTCTTTTATTATTAAATTTAGAATCGTAAATATGAAAGTAAAACCTAAATTAAGGTAACAGTCATCAACGATTAACAAATTCATTAGCGAATGATTTATATTACTAGTTGTCAGTTGAACAATTAAATAAGTCATGTACTCGTTAGCAATAAATTCACGGACACCGTAGTAGCTTCCAGAGTTAGGTAATGATCTAAGACCCTTTTACAAATGACAGGGTTTAACTCAATTTTAAGTCAAAGTACGTTTATGACTCAACGTACTTCAAATTAATTTTAAGTACGTTTGGTAATGCGTTGAAAAGTTCGACGTCATCATAAAACATATATTCTTTTAGAGAAACTAATGAGAATGTTTTATTATTTTTGGGATTGAATTATTCCAAAGTAGATAGGAGTGAGTTCTGGAATTTTGAAATAGAAAGGATGCAAAATACAGCGACAAGTAAAATATAAAATATCCTATACTTATATGAGCAATGTTTGCTTGATTGGTTGGTTGGTTGCACAATTATCTAGAAAACGGCTCGGATTTCCTTCAAATTTTGGAAATAACTAAGTTCCGGGATAAAAATATGTTCTAGACAGGTCTCACCCCCAGTAAAAATCAAATAATGTTAAAAAACGAAATTGAAAAGTTAAAAAAAATTAACATTGGGCTTATGGATTTACAAATCAAAACAAAAGAATTGTAACAGCTCTTCATAATCAACAAAGGAACTGTCAAAGTAATACTCTTGTTGTTTACGATTATTAACATGTGGTTTCGTGAGAGCAGAGATTAAAATATTTGGGTGAAGATTATATATATAGAGTAGTAAAACAAATCAAAGGGACACTGAGCTATCAATAACAACTGGAGTGACCTTAAATTGTAGAAAAGATCTGATTATCAGTAGGAGTAAGTGGTGAAATATTACTCCAAGTCATCTAAACAAACTGACTGGCCTTCCCCGAGCAAAGCTCGGCCCCCTCCAGGTACTAATAAAATAGCAGAACAAACCATACTGAAAATTAAGAAGCCAATGTTGTTATCAAGAATAGAACAAACGTACGTGGTGTTTGTATGTAGTGAAATTCGAGAATCTACCCAATGCATACATTACATACATTTTAAACTACCTGCTGGTTGGACAAAAAGGCGCCATACCTTACAAACGCACCTTTACAAATCACAACTAACAAAATCAGAAATTACCCGATTCCGAAAAAGATTTGGGCACAAGTCATGTTAGTTTCTGATTGGTTGTTGCGGGTACTTCCGCCTGACGGTATTTCCTGGCTGATCACTTCCGGCGAATCAGCTGATAATGGCACCTCATAATGGCTTCCTCACGCACCTCATAACGCTTCTCGTGTCTTGTTCAATCTAAGAACCATTTTTACTCTTTCTTTTGTGCAATAAATACAACGATTTGATATTCCTTAGAAATGCCTAATAACTATAATGCTATAGTAACATTGTATTTAACTGTAACTTAAAATTTTAAATTTGTTGTAATTGATTCAAGTATGGCTCTAAAATTCCAATCCAATAGAAATACACTTGTATATTTTACAAGGAAAACCTAACAAATCTATTGTTTGCATATAGTAATACAAAAAAATTTTGTTACAATTTCATTTTCTTATATATGTTAGCGAATTTCCCCTATAGGGAAGAAGCTATTACCGTAGTCGGCATGGTAAGACCTAGGCCCGGGACCATGATAACTTTTCGTTTTGAGGTCGCCAGACCCCAAAAACACCATTCGTTCGAAACTGTATATACATATACATATATATATATATATATATATATATATATATATATATATATGTGTGTCCGTGAGCACGATAACTCTCGTAAAAATTATCCGATTTTGATTAAATTTGGTATAAACGTGTAAAGCAACATTTATGACTTTAAGCTCGAAAACCAGCCAGATCGCTTTATCCGAAGGGGTATTTTGGGGGGTTTTGTACCCCAAAAATGGGTTTTTTGAATTTTTTACATATAATTTTGGAAAAAGTCAAATTTTAGTTTTTACCATTGGATTCAGCTTAAAAAAACACACAATTTGGTATTTTGATCATTTCTCTACGTCAATTGGTTACCGATATATTGAAAGTGCTAAACACAGTACGTTGTCTAATGTTATTCTTATGGAGGAAAAGACAAATTTTATATCTTGCTTATTTATGAACGTATACTGACAAAAATTTGTATACGGCTTCATCTGGTTGCGGACCATTGATATTTGCTCAGAAAAACAATTTTTTGCCAAAGGCTCCCGTAGCAGCAAACCTGCGTACTAAGCCCCATGTTATTCTTATGGAGAATAAGTAACGTGTTATCTCCCTTAATTATGAAAATAAATTAATGAAATTTGGTATGTGGCTTTACCTAAATGAGTTGTATTGATATTTGTATAAAACCCCATTTTTTGTTTTCCTTCCTTCAGCAAACCTGCATACTCAGCCGCCATGTTATTCTTCTGGAGAATAATTAAAATGTCACAAATCGTTTATTTATGAATGTATATGGATGAAACTTGGTATGTGGCTTTATGTGGTATTAAGATACATATATATGCATTGGAAATTCGCTGAGTACGCAGGTTTGCTGCTACGGGGGTATTTTTTATATTCTATTACTTATTGATATTGTGAGTTAGCTGTTATTATAGCAACACGTAACATAACGCAGTCAGTTTATTCTATTTTCGAATTTTTTTAAACGTAGACCAATAGTAATAAAACTAAAAACTCAGCCAAATTCCCAAACCAAACTCTATATAAACTGTAAAACATTCTTATCTAGCCAATTTCTCTGATTTTACAGATGGGCTACAACCAACAATTCTGACTAAATAAACTTTCTAAATCAATTACAATAATTTTAAATCAACTTGGGCTCTCTAGTAAAACGGTTGTATTAGTTCTATATAAAAATGAACCCCATAGGTATAAACAAAAATATGCATAAAATAATTTTGGTACATTAAGAAAATGTGATTTATTGTTAAACAATCATCAAATATTGCAAAACGTTCAACCGTACATTCATTAAGACAAGTATGCACAACTTTACGAGTACAGTAAAGGTCGAAAGTCACGTTACATACACTTTGTGTTTTGATCCCACTTGAATTATCTTGTTACAAACTTGTCGCCGACTTGCCACGCTTACTTACTTCCCCGTTTATTGTTATAAACGCGCGGTATTCAGGTTATATTGTTTCACCTGCCTTTGTTACATTATTGTCGGTAAGAATCTTCATTGTTTTAGAAAATCCCGTGTTTTATGTCATTTTAAGTCTAGGGTTTCTGTTGAGCACTTATTCTAGACTTAAGTAAAACAGGTTGGCCAATGGAATTATAATCTCCACTATCTTTTTGCACGAATATTGTATCAAACGTTTTAAGGTTTAGGTAGTTTTCGGGCTTTTTATAACTAGGATTAAGTCCCAGGACTACCTTAAAACTGGTCTATACCAATTTTGAGGCTGACATTGGGTACAACAAATGAAGTTGTCATTACATACGGTAAGTCGTTTGGCTGTTCATTATGACAAACTTCCCTTTCACATTTGCAGCGGCTAGGGACAGAATCTCCGGGTTTGGTCCCCACCTATCAACCTCAGAATGGATGGTCCCTGGATGTTGTACATGGATTCTCTCTGTCAGTTGCGTTGACCAGTTGAAGGGGAGAATGAGGGTCCCCTGTTCGAGAGCCTCATCCCTGATGTCACAGGGGCACGGGAGTTGACCCTCTGAAGGGTCGATTTGGCTGCCGTCCCATCCACCCTTTCCTTCCCTGCTATATCCTATCTTTCCGGTAACCTGCGCAATATTCCCGCTTGTGGAAGATGTGACTAGCAGCTATGCTGGGGTTTCCTAATCCGCATCAATGATGATGAACTAAGACTAGGACTCATATAAATACTGCACAGTTTTCAATACTTATCACAAGTTAAGGTGACATCAAAAACAGATAACCGAGGTTCATGTTAACCAGGTACTTCCATTAAAATATTATTTTGTTACATATTTTATTAACTACATAATTACGTATTTAAGTACGAGTAATAAAATGAATGTCAACGATTAAAAATAAGTAATGTAAAAGTTACATTACAATGTGTGACGTGGATTAAAATTTTCCAAAAAGCAGGGACATGTAAAACAGTACATAACTGTATATAATTTTCTATTTATTCACTATTATACGAAATGCAGTAAAAGTAAGTTGAAAGTAAGTAGTAAGTAATAAGTCGCAATAGTTGGACGAAGAAGATATCATTTCTGAATGATACCAAACCCTCCCACTCCTTGAGACGAACCCGCTCCTTGAGTAACCATTAGTGAATTTTCTGTGGAAAAGTGAACTATTAGCATGACCTGCACGGTGAAACTTAAGCCCGGGACCACCATAGACGTTCCTAACATGACCCCTGAACACGTTTTGGGGATTAGTTAAAAAATATATATGTGTGTGTGTGTGTGTGTGTGTGTGTGTGTGTGTGTGTGTGTGTGTGTGTGTGTGTGTGTGTGTGTGTGTGTGTGTGTGTGTGTGTGTGTGTGTGTGTGTGTGTGTGTGTGTGTATTTGCACTCTAGCAGTCTAGCATTTTTTGTCCGATTTACTTCAAATTTGGTAGGAACATTCCTTTCCGTAATCAGTTGGACAAGTTCGTTGGTCAAAACAATCGGAAAACTCTGACCCCCTATTTTGGGGATTTTATATTTCAAATTTTGAGTTTTTGGGCTCAAAAGCCCCTAATGGACCAGAAAAGCTTCTAATGTAAAATTAATGTGTACAATAAGTAATAGGACATAACAAGGCGGAAATTTGAAGCCCTCCTTCATCATTCTAGTACAAATATTTACCGAGTTATTTAAGAAAATGTAAATTGAGTAAACACAATACGTTGTCCTATGGGGATTTCACATTGGAAAGGTTGTTTTTCATATTTTGATGTAGTTTTATCACTCCTAATACCCACATACCGACTTTTTATCCTGAAGGAACCTCCTCCTAAGCTTATAATGCACATCATTGCCATCCCATTACTGTATTGAAATATAACCAGGTTCATCAGATCAGCCAAAATATCTAATATTTTCCATTATGCTAAAAATGACACGAATCTTCGTTTAAACCCTTCATTTGATTTGATTTTAATTTTTAATGCGGAAATTCACTTCCCTAACGTCAGCGTGCTGCGTGCGAACTCGTTTTACGATCTGTATAACATTATCAAATCGCAGGTAAGATTTGATCATTTGAAAACGCCTCCGCCTTTAGAGCTGTCACGAAAATGACTGAGTCTTGGGTGGATAAATTATTCAAAGTCATATTGGACAGACTGAATGTCCAATACATTTTAAGTTTGCTATTATAACTTTAGAAAAATTCAATTGATATGTTTAATGAAGGGCGATGGTCTCTGGTAACGAAATAAAAAAATAAAAACATGGACAAAAAAATCGTAATAAATTTTTAAAATGGAAGAAAAAAGTCTGAAAAAGTGACTACAGAATAATAACAACAGGCTTTGAACCATGAAGAGTCAAATGTGCGAAATTGAGCTTGAAATTCCCGATATTGGAACGAGGCGAACTCAGCGCTCCGAGTCTGGCGGCGTTATATTGGTTTGATCACGTTATTTGTTTATGAATTCAACTAAATAATACAATTCTATCAAAGTTTACACTGAACACACCTGATACAGTGCATATTACAATGTTGTAACACAGTTTTTAAATTAACCCGCAATCAAATATTAGTTTAGATCTTGACAACCCTCGGTGACAAGCAATTCAGTTGTGTGAATTTAATTAAATCGATCACATTTGGTTTTGATAATATCAAAATATATACAAGTATTTACGTATTTGTACTGTGTCTGCTGAATGTGTGAAACCTACTTAGATACACAATCCACAAAATAAGTTTAAAAATATTAATCTACGTGTAAAGGTTTTTCATTGAATATGCATATAAAGAGATAAGTAAAACTACCCCTTAAAACCCTACAACATATATTTACAAATCTATATATTTAATTCCGTAAGCAAATCGGTCCCCATGAAATATCTCATGCTAGGAAGAAGTTAAGTTAGGTTATGACGATTCATTTTAAAACTTGAGGGCCAAGGACGGTGGGAAAAATATCAGAAATGTCAACAATTATATGGGCTGCGCCCCACTGGACTTCAAAGATCCAATGATTTTCTTATGGAAATATCACTAGTGATTTTATTAATAAGCAAAAATTAATTAATGATCAGGTGTGATTGTCCACTTACACAAAACCCATATGTTGGGGGCTATAGCCCCTGTAAGCCACTAGTTATTCTATAATTTTACACAATACTGTAAATATGCATAAACTATGAAGATTCTGTAATTTCTGATTGGGCCTGATGATGACCGGTGCAACTGGTTAAAATCGATCGCTTTGACCATCCTTTATGTATATTTACCGACTTGTATGTACGTACAGTATAAGTGTAAATAGTTTAATTTAGTGTAATTTAGTTTAGCCAGTTTAACTGTAACAACACGTATCATGCTACTCAAAACATTATTTTTAGAAATAACTACGAATGTAAAATATTTACCACACACATATTCTTTTTCGCATGAACCAGAAATCTGTCAGGTAGGTTTGCTTTAGGGAGTGGTGTTCACACAACATTTTAAAATTGGTGTCACGTTACTTATTACAAATTTAAAATTGATTGTTCGATTAAATATCTCAAGACGCTCCATCCCTTATTCGTCCTCCCTCCAAAATATCACCGTTTTGATTACAATCACACCCGGGGACTGAGAGGGGATTGAGGGGGGTGGGGGACGGGATGTTTACAATTTTTGAGAGTCGCGTGTTCCCACAACCAGCCCCGACTGTATGAATACATACATACAAACAGAACTCGGATCTTATCTGGGATATGGACAAGTTGTAAATGTAGCGAGGAGCCCTGTCCCTCCACTCTGCTTTTGGCTATTTAAGTTTTATGTTCATAAATATTTTTATTTTTACGACTATTCCAATTCGTATTCAAAGCGAACTGCGGAACTCTCCCGACGTCCTCTGGCGTGGAATTGACAATTGACTGTTTGTGGAATATGTTTTGTAACGTAAAACTGCAGGTTTACTAAACATATTTATGTTTGTATTTCAACAAAGATTGATCTAATGCTTTAAATTAACCCTTTTAAATAATAATGCCTTAGATTTTTTTGGATCAAGTCACTTTATTATATATTTTCGGACGAAATTTCGATTAAGAATTACGTTGGCAGCAATAACTTTCATCAACCATTTCTGAGTTCGCTATAGAAAATCAAATCTAATTCGGACAAATGTTATGAAATGGTTACATGATAGTTAACTTTATTATTTAGCTTTGGTCGTAGAAAAACTTGTGTTGTACAGTTGATACAAGCTGACAGTACTTTTGGAATACAGATATTCGGATTATCTTGTGTCGTAATTTCGGACAGCATAAAATTCGGCTAGGTATTAATTTCTCAAATGTTGTTAGCTGCAATAAATGTAGTGATCGGGGACACGATTTTAAAATCATGATATTTACAACATGAGTAGTATAAGAAGGGGATATGGCCTCACTTGAACGGTAACTATATGGTGTTTGTGACGTCATGTCTTGATGACGTCAAGACGCGTGACGTCGATTGTGCGTGGTCAGGACCTATGACGTAGATTGGACGATGTCGGACGTGCATAATGCAAAATTAGAACAACTGCCGTACAATTCGGTTACTAGGTACAGCGACGTTTGAAGAAGTTATGTTTGACATTTAGGTTTAACTTAATATATTACACAGTAGGTCGTGTTGCAACCATGGCCTATAAACATTTGCGCAAAGGAGGTTTATACTTTTACTTGCCTTGGTACTTGTTGCCAAAAGCAACTGGTTAAAATCAAGTAATGTAAAAATGCACAAACTGGTTCATGACGATCAACTCTTTAATCCGCACAAGGTTGATGTCAAGTACCAACAAGTAATGTAAAAATGCACAAACTGGTTCATAACGATCAACTCTTTAATTCGCACAAGGTTGATGTCGTAAGCCAAAAGTGCAGAATATTACTTTGAATATGTTAGATGTTAGACAAACTGTCATGGACTTAGTGTTAATTGGAATTAGTACCGTTGTAGGAAATCAACCTTTAAACCTCTAAGGTTATCTTCCAAGAATACAAGTACACAATATAAGAAATAACCCCTTATAAACTGTTCTGAAACACACATTCCTCTTCATCTGATACCAGATCCTCCAAAAGTAAAAGAAGATATTAGGTCCATTGCTCAAGGTAGAATGACAAAATACGTTTATAACAGCGTAGCTACAGAGGTGCATCAACAAGGTCAACCGGTTTCATTAACAAACCCGGAACAGTAGCGCCGACACACACAGACACACACACACACACACACACACACACACACACACACACACACACACACACACACACACACACACACACACACACACACACACACACACACACACACATACTACTGTGGTCCCCTCCCACAAAAGCCCCCCCCTATATAAGGGGTTCATGCACATCGCTCGCACACTGATCTGCGGTTCTGCCGAAGACAGTCTGTGGAATTATAGTAATGCGCAAACTATAATTCCTACAAATCTTTCAAAATAAGGATCCTGTTTTGAAAGATTTGACTTAGTTTAAGTTAAGTTAAGATTTTAAAAGCTAAATTGTTATGAAGCTGGCTTGGTATATGAGTTTAAGTTAAGATTTAAAAGTCTAAGTATGATGAAGCTGGTTTGGTGTATATTAAAATTGTATTTTTCAGACTCCAAATACCTTAATTAAATATAGGTTGGAAAACCATATTTATGTAAACCATCCAATCCTTGCTATAACATACTGTCTGAAAACTTATGTTACTCCTTTCATTTGCAAATGGTCTGCAAACCGATGCAAAGTACCTTAACCATTACACTGCTGACTGAAGAGGGGAGTCAAAGGTGTTCAAAACGATGATAACGGTCCAGTGACGCCTCCAGAGGAAGAAGTCTTCGTAAAATACCCTTATTAAATATAGGTCTGAAAACCATATTTATGTTACCCGACCAATCCTTGCTACATTTGCAAATGGTCTGCAAACCGATGCAAAGTACCTTAACCATTACACTGCTGACTAAAGAGGGGAGTCAAAGGTGCTCAAAACGATGATAACGGTCCAGTGACGCCTCCAGAGGAAGAAGTCTTCGTAAAATACCCTTATTAAATATAGGTCTGTAAACCATATTTATGTTACCTGACCATTCCTTGCTATTACATACGGTCTGCAAACCTTTGTTACTCCTTTTAACCGCAAATGGTCTGCAAACCGATGCAAATACCTTAACCATTACACCACTGACTGAAGAGGGGATCCAAGAGGAAGAAAGAAGTCCATAAAATACCTTTATGGGAAATTGTGGTCTTTAAACCCTATTTCTGTTTGTACCAAACGTTCCTTAATACCTAGTAATATGCATAAGGTCTGAAAACCTATGTAACTAATACCTAAATCCCTATTGAAAATCGCATACGGTTATAAAATCCGATGCGATTCCTTTAATATGCATAAGGTCTGAAAACCTATGTAACTAATTCCTTAATCCCTTGTAAAAAATCGCATATGGTCATAAAATCCGATGCGATTCCTTTGAGTATTATTCCTAAATCCATTTAAACAAAGACAACCGAGTTTCTGTTGTATCTCTAAAAGTATTTGAATCCACTAAAGTAACTATTGTTGTATACTGTTAAACTTTCAAACCATATGTTGGTGTAGTCTTTAACTTTTAACCCTTATGAAACCAAGATTGTTTACAACTCTGTTAAATTCCTTTGAGTTAATGGAAAAGCTGTAATGTAAGACAACCGAGTTTCTGTTGTATCTCTAAAAGTATTTGAATCCACTAAAGTAACTATTGTTGTATACTGTTAAACTTTCAAACCATATGTTGGTGTAGTCTTTAACTCTTAACCCTTATAAAACCAAGATTGTTTACAACTCTGTTAAATTCCTTTGAGTTAATGGAAAAGCTGTAATATATATATATATATATATATATATATATATATATATATATATATATTCTGTTTCCGTAGCAAACGTTCCCTTATTACTTCGTAGTACTCATAAGGTCTGAAAACCTATGAAACTAAGTCTTGAATCCCTTGTAAAAATTGCATATGGTCCTAAAATCCGATGCGATTCCTTATTGTCTAGTATATTAAAGAAACCTTTAAACAAAGACGAGACTTTTAACTCAACCCTTGTGAAAACAAATTTGTTTACAACTCTGTTAATTACATTGAAGTCAATGTAAAAAGTAGTATTGCATAGATAGTGTTTAACTTAAAATTTGAAAAATGGTTCAGTTCAACATTAAATGTTTGTATAAGACATGCAACTTAAATATTTACCGAAAACAGACTTCTCATTACTATGTCTATACAAAATAGCTTCCTTGCATGTTTAACAAAACTAATACACTAACTAAACAAATTTAACACTAATAACAAAGCCTTTCTTCTATCTTTCGCTTGTGTTGGAGTATAAACTATTGTAACCTGACTCGACACGCATGATCTCTTGGCGTACTGATTAAGTATTTTCGATCAGATCTATATTTTCCGGGTGTAAGAGCTATCATATCTTACACCCAAACACATTTTTATACCTTAAATGGCCTTGACCTAATTACAGTAAAATTATTGATTACTTACGTGTTATAAATAAATAAATAAATAAAGTTATTGTCATTGGATTTAATAAATTATTAAACATAACACTTGGGCTGTAACCTCTGTCCTGTTCCTTTCTCCCCTCCCCTCCCAGGTTGCAGAGTTGTATAAATAAAGCGACACGCTTGTACCATATACAATTGTGCTTCAGCGTTGTGTCCAACAACAACCATCCGTAGACATGTTCCCGTGGGTACGAAAACCAGCCGCTCCAAAGAAGCTTAAGCCAGCTTCAAGAACCCATTCAACCGATGAAGAGACTGAACGTGCAGTGAAGTCTATATTTGACCCTCCGACATCTGTACCTTCGCTTGCTGCTGAGTCTTCGCCGTCTTTACCGTCTACTTCATCTACACCGTCTGCTGAGTCTTTGCCGTCTACGCTGTCTGCTGAGTCTTTGCCGTCTACTTCATCTACGTCGTCCGCTGAACATCCGAGGATATTCAACACAGCCGCTGCCATCTCAGAAATACCACTTCCTCAGCCGACTGGACCATCTCCGCTTACCTCAAGCTCTTCAAGCAGGTCTTCTTCACCTTCCACATTTACTCTTTTTACTACCATACTTACCAACATGATAACAACACCAACACCAACTCCTATATCCCCTTTGCCTGTAACCCCCACAAAAAGATCTAACAACCTGAGCCCTTGTTCGTCTCGTTCCTCGTCTCCTACCCTAATCGACCCCAACCCCTTACTGTACACTAACAAAAGACAAAAGACAAAAGCAAAACAAAACAGAAAACAATGTTTATACGTCTACAAAAAGGGAGCAAAAAAAAATACACAATGTACTAAACTATCAAAAATACAGTCTACTATGTGCAGTCAGCATGTAAATAACTCACTTACTAAGACAGTTAAAAACCCCCCGAAACCCTCAGAAACAAAGACCTCGACCTACACAGATATAAAAAATGTTAACCCTTCAACTGAGACGATTAAAACCCCCGTCCCATTGACTAATGTAAAACCCCAAGACATCAAAACTGTTAACCCTCGTACTGAGACAGCGAAAACCCCCGTCACATTGACTTTTGTAAAACCCGAAGACACAAAAACTGTTAACCCTCCTACTAAGACAGGTAAAACCCCCGATAAAACACAGACTGTAGCTTCCCATCGCCTCAGGATACACAGACTTAAGGCTGAGGAAAAATACTACTTCATCAAACAATCAACTAATCACTCCGTACTAGTAAGACATAAAGGAAAACTCTATAGACTCAGACTGCCCCAACACATGGAAATCCCAACTACTAACGGATACTATAAACGAACAAAGCTACCCACTGAACCAAAACTGAAAACAATTTTTGTAAAATCGTAAAAAAATCAAAAGGTTTTTTTAAAATAAAGTTTAATTTTTCTCAATCATGTGTCTCATTATTTCCACAGTGGTATGTGTAATAATCCTAGATATAATCTAATGTGGTATATAAAAAATATGTAAATATTACATAAAATAATTTGGTATCTCTGTATTACAAAACGTACAATAAGAAACATCACACTGTTTAATAACAGTTTATAAATTGTACAACAATAGTATAAACCTATATAAACTGGTTATAACGTTATGTTAAATACCAGCAATAATGTCTCGTTACTTTTGCATTACTACATATAAGAAGAAATATTAGACAGTGTAAACGTAGTCTAGAAACCTCATTGAAAAGATAAATTGCTCCTCTGTATAACACAGTTTAAACACTGTTGTAAGTTACCTGTAAATGTACATCCATAGTGTTAAATCTGAAGGAACACACACGTAAAACGAACACGTAAACACACACAAACATATTATCGTATTAAGCGACCGCACAGATTGGAAATACCAAAGCAATGACCGCTTAGCATCCAACTGCTGGCTCCAAACCAGTTTGTATTGAAATGAGCCTTATGTAAATCAGTTTGGAGAACGTTAGTAGAGGCATTGAATGATTTGACGCAACTGATTGTTAAAACCAAGAATTATATAATTAAACTAATGGTAAAATTTAGCTGGTAAGACATTAGTAGGATGGCTTTAAATGCTTTGCAATCCAGCGTTCAATATATTGAACGCCACTACGTTTTACTAAAAACTCCGACGATAAATGTTAGTAGGAATATTTGATCCATCTTTAGGAAGCAATACAGTATCTAAAATCTTGATATTTTCTTTTTTTACAATCTTTTGTAACACAATAATGTGTAATTATATTCATGGACAACAGGTTTTTTTGTAGGCATTGCAGAGTATATATATATATCGCTACATTTAGCGAGTGCCTCATTCCATGAATTGCTCTGAAGCTAATATGTCGATCCAAGTAAATGAAATATCATCATCATCAAACCCTTCTCTAAAGTTTGATCAAACCGAAAGAACAGGTAGTGAAAGTTTGACCCAGGAATGTGTTATTAGTAGTACCATTCCTTTTTCAGATCAAGCTTCGATAGAAGCTATTGAACGGTTATTGGCGTCACCAGAAATAACGTTGGAACATATTCCAATATATCGCTCCACCAACTAAGAACGGCCATGCACATATAGTGATAATTTGAACAACAGCTCTTTCTTCCAGGAAAATTTGGTCCTCTTATGTTATTAATGAGAGGACCAAATTTTCCGCTTTAATGAAAACGTCCTTGACCCACAAACTATATTATTCTGTACAAGTAAGTAATATAATTAACAGAGTATTGCTAAAATGTTGTTTAATCTTTTTTTTTTTACACAATTATTTATATTAGTTCTTATACATTAGTTGTGTTAATGCCTGCTATATATATATATATATATATATATATATATATATATATATATATATATATATATACAATTGGAAAGATTGCAGGTATGAACATTGCTTCGGTTGCAAACAGTTGTGTATCGCTTTTATAAGAGAAGCGGATATACTTCTACATGTTGCAGGAATAAAGATTGGTGGAAATAAATATAAAGCAAATAACATGTGCAAATAAGCTGAACGAAAAGGTTACATTTTATCTCTTTATTACACTACAGGATAACTCTCAAATGTTTCCCTCTTATTAGACTTGCTATATAGCAGACTCAGTCTAGTATTGAAACGTAGGAAAATTTAATTTGAGATAAGTGTAATAATTCCCAAACACTATGTAATATATATATTTGTTCTTAGGTTTCTTTTTTAGAACAGAAATTGCTATAAATACTAGGTCAAGGTTATATAATTAGTTTGCCAGAACAGGAAACATTTACATAAGTGATTTAATATTAACCACAGATGTAAATGTTTCCTGTTCTGTTTTTTTTCTTTATATTTTTTTATAATTATTTATGTCTTAAAGCTCATCCTTTTTTAATGGATCCTCTTAATATGGGTAACTGAACAACATATTTAACTATTTTAAATTCTAGTTTCCTTTTCGGTGTTTGTTTACCTTTAATGGTCTTTTTGAAGAAGTTGGCAAAAGTCAACAAATAATTGTTCAACTGGTGAGCTTAGGGAAGATATCCATGTGTTAAAAGCTGCATAACCTGTATCCAAACGTAGATGAGCTCCATTGAAAATCTCTTGAACAGTAAATAATGCGATGTTCGATGGGTGGTAAAACTCAAGCGGGAGCACTCCTAACATCAATTCTTCTTCCATGTTTCCAGCTTCAGGTAAATACCACATATTATCGTTTATTAAAAACCGTTCGGGATGGGTGACTCTACCGATGAAATCAAAGACGCAGTGAACATATAATGTAGCGGGGATTAAAGGGTAAATCATATCACGGAAGTTACGATCAACTACTTCCTCTGGAGCCGATAATTCTTCCGTTTCTAACACATGGTAGAAAACACTGCCAGAGAACCTAGTTGATAGTTTATCTCTAGAAGCAACCATTGTCAGAGTATCCATGCAACTAGTACAGAAACCTGGAAGCAGTTCGTATTTATAGGGAATCTACCTGTTAATCCAACCCCCCTCCAGTTTCATCTTCACTATTGGAATCAAATCTTAACCGTCTGCAAACATTAGTATTAAAATTTAACTTTCTACGCACACTTGTACGTTCCATCTCTAAATCGTTTACTTTCCATCTAGTTTTAGGTGTCTCTACTTCTTCTACCTCTCCTATATTCGATACTTCATTAACATGTTCTTCCTCAGATTCAATTTCAAAACTTTGATCAAATTCAACCTCTTCGAATATTTCACTTTCATCTTCCGACTCCCAGCTCCACTCCTGAACACCTCTTAAACAGTTTGTATGATCTGTTGGAGGCATGGTTATATTATGAAACGTCTTAGGTTTTTACTTGGTTATATCCATACATATATCTTTTATATGAGGTGGTGGGAGTGGTGGTGATGGTGGGGGTCAATCCTATAAATACTACCTTGGCTAATACGCAGGCTCATACCTGTGTCAGATGTTGAATTGTAACGATTGATATGTATGTTTGCAACATTTGTAATGATTCTTTTGAAGATGAAATTCTTTATGACATTCATCAAGAACTCCTGCACAAGAATGCACCCATCAACTCCAACCCGTACTTTGAAGATAATGTTCCTGAAGAAGAACAGACCCCTCCAACAAGGCCTAGCGTAATTAAGTACGCTCCTTCCAGAACTTTGTCGGTACAGTTATTAGCACAAGCGTTACCACAATCAGTTGTCAGACATTTTAAAATCAGCAACACAAACTATGATCTTCAACAATTCATTATCCAAACAAAACACCTTATTATTCAAACATTGCAAAAAGAACTAACAAGATTAAACTTTATAAAATTTGGACTACTTATGGGTACTACCTTTACTAATGTACAAAACGAAATCTCACTAAGAGGTTTTATCACTAAAAATAAAACCGTTATAACAACCAGCGATATTGACTCTATCGTAGAAGATTGTTTGGAAGACCTTATGTTAAAAGTTGGTGAACATGAAGGACGGGGATCCGGATGGAGTCTATTAAGTATCGATAGTCTAGATATTCGAGTTCATAAGCATGGATATGGGGACAGAGGTAGTAGCTACATTCCTTTACCACAGAAAATAACTCGCACTAAATCTTGCATTAATGTGCAAAACATCGATAACGAATGCTTCCGGTATGCAATGTTAGCCAAATTTATAGCTGACAAGAACGTTTTAAGACCTAATCGTAAATACGATTATGTAAGTCACAAGTACAACTTTAGAGAAATGTGTTACCCAGTATCTTTGACTGATATTAAGAAATTTGAAAAATTAAACCCTACTGCATCTGTAAATGTCTATGCTCTCGATCAATCAAACAACGTATATCCTCTGCGAATCACATCTAAGGAATGTTTAGATCATACTGATCTTTTATTAATTAAAGATGGAGACATTTCCCATTATGTATACATTAAAGATTTTAACGCTCTTGTGTGGAAGCAGTTATCCAAGAAAAAAGAAAGAATCATTGTATGTAAACGATGTTTTTGCTATGTTAGTAAAAGCTATAAAAGCGGAGCTAATCTTTGGTTAATTGAACATCAACGACTTTGCAAGGAGAAAGATGTAGTAAAAGTCAAACTACCAGTTCCTGAAAGAGCTACACTAAAATTTAACAAAACCATACATCAATACCGCATTCCTGTTGTTATTTATGCTGATTTCGAATCTTCGCTATTACCTATTGATACTAATAATTGCGAATCTACAAGGAGAACTAAATACCAGATACATAAACCAAACAGCTATTGCATACTATTAAAATCTACATTAGACCAAGATCATCTACAACATTATGGATTAACATCAGAACCGCAAGTATACCGCGGGGAAAATGCTTCACAGAAATTTGTCGACACCTTGTATGACATAGCTGGTAAGGTTGAACGATTATATAGTAATATCATACCCATGAAGGATTTACAAGCGGATCAGGTTCAGCGTCACACTTCCGCAGTAAGATGTTATTTGTGTCATTGTTCCTTTACAGATGAAAACGGAAAAGTTCGAGATCATGATCATCTAACTGGAAACTACAGAGGTCCAGCTTGTAACAGATGCAATGTAAATTATAAACTTCCCCGTTTTGTTCCTGTAATTCTACATAATCTTAGTGGGTATGATGCACACTTTATAGTTCCTGAATTAGGTAGAGATAATGGAAATATTGACGTGTTAGCTACATCCACTGAAAAATTTATTAGTTTCTCCAAAAAAGTAGGAAAAATCAAACTTAGGTTCCTAGATTCTTTTAGATTTATGCCATCTAGCTTAATGAAGCTAACTGAGAATCTGCAAAGAAAAGATCTTATAGAAACCAAGAAGGTTGTACCTGATGATAAGATGGAGTTAGTACTGCGCAAAGGAGTATTCCCATATGATTATATTAATGACATCAACAAATTTGAAGAGACCACGCTTCCATCACCAGCATGTTTCTACAACAAGTTAAACGAAGTTGATATTGATCCTGAAGATTACCAACACGCGTGTCGAGTATGGGAAGAGCTTGACATGAAAACATTAGGTGAATATAACGATTTTTATGTCAAACTCGATGTTACACTGCTATGCGATGTAATGGAAGAATTCCGAAACACTTGCTTTACAGCTTATGGCTTAGACCCTCTTCACTCGTACACAGCTCCTGGTTTAGCGTGGCAGGCTATGTTAAAAGAGACCCAGTGTACTTTAGAACTGCTCACAGACATTGACATGTTGTTAATGATCGAATCTGGTGTTCGCGGCGGATTAACTCAAAGTGTTACCCGATATGTAAAAGCAAATAATAAATATCTTCCAAATTTTGATGATGGAAAAGAGTCCATATATTTAGGTTACTTTGATGCAAACAACTTGTACGGATGGGCCATGTCTAAACCACTACCCTACGGCGACTTTAAGTGGGTAGACCCCGATTCGTTGGGAAACATAAGCGAGCTACCAACTAACGGCAACGTAGGATACATCATGGAGTGTGATTTTGAATATCCCGAAATGCTGCATGACCATCATTACGACCTTCCATTGCTTGCAAAATCAGAAATCCCCCCAGAAGGAAAACATCCAAAATTGTTGATGACTTTAAGAACTAAAGAACGATACGTAGCGCACTTCTGGGTTGTAAAACAAGCTCTTCAATTAGGCCTTCGTATAACCAAAATTCATCGAGTCGTACAATTCTCACAATCCTGTTGGTTAAAAACATATATTGACTCAAACACTCGACGAAGAGCTCAAGCAACCTCAGCGTTTCAAAAAGACTTCTTCAAACTAATGAATAACGCCGTGTTTGGTAAAACATTAGAAAATAAACGAAAGCATAAAAATGTAAAGCTGATTACTGATGCAGGAAAATTAGAAAAGCTAGTACGCCAACCTAACTTCCATACGTCAATTATCATCAACGAAAACCTAGTAGCAGTTTGCATGAACAAAACCAAAATTGTAATGGACAGACCTTTATATATTGGTGTGTGTATTTTGGATATTTCCAAAACCCACATGTATGATTTCCACTATAACAAGATGGTTGCATTTTACGGTCGAGATAACATCGGGATATCATACATGGACACGGACGCTTTTATTTATTGGATCAAAACCTTGGATATGTATGAAGATTTGAGAAGATTTCCTTACAGTAATGATTTCGATTTCTCAGACTACCCGAAAAACCATCCTTCCTACGACAATGGTAAAAATAAGAAGGTGTTGGGCAAGTTTAAAGATGAAGCCAATGGAGTACCATTAGAAGAATTAGTAGCTCTAATGTCTAAATTGTACGCATTAAAACTGTTGCAGTGTAATACAGAAGAAGACGAAAAAGGAGTGATCAAAAAAGCAAAGGGAGTTAAAAATCTGTATTTAAAAAAGAAGATCAAATTTGATAACTATAAACAATGTTTGTTTGAAAATGCTATCCACACTGCAACCTTTAATACAATTAGAAGCTTTAACCACAGATTGTATAGTGTGACGGAAGTAAAGAAGGCCTTATCATCAAACGATAATAAAAGAATTATTCTTGAAGACAAAATTCATACATTGCCATACGGGCACTATGCCAACAATGAGATTGATGCATAGTAACAAAATGTTGAGCCGTCTTTAAAAATTATACTATTTTCCATACCTATATTCCTATCTAAATGTCCCTTCCGTAAAAAAGGGGAACACAGACAAATAGTTACATTAACCCACCAACAAAATCTAGTATTTCTGAAAAAAGAAAAAATTGAATATAAACTGAAGATTAACCGATGCGAAACTAGTAGTCTTCTGAATGTAACAGTGGTAACATAAAAAATACTATGGATGTAAAAAGCAAAATTGTTAATGAACTACACAAACCTGCTAGAATCCATTTTCCCAGAAGGAATACTGTTATAAAGGATATGAATGATCTTTATCAAGGTGATCTAATTGAAATGAAACCTTACAGTAAAATTAACAAAGGATTTAAATATATACTGACAGTTATAAACTGTTTTACAAAAGTTGCAGATGCTATTCCATTAAAAGATAAAACAGGAAAGAGCGTAGCAAAAGCAATGGAAACAGCTATGAGTAGAGATAAAAACACCATAAAACATTTACAGACTGACGATGGAAAAGAATACTTTAACAAAGACTTTTCACTGCTAATGAAAAAATATAATGTGAACCATTATTCTACAAAATCTGAAAAGAAAGCAGCTATTATCGAAAGGTTCAACAGAACTTTGAAAGGAGCAATTTATAAAGCATTTTCAAATAGAGGATCTCACGTATGGTATGATATACTTTCCGACTTGATACATGATTACAACAATAAGTTTCATAGGACTATCCGTATGAAACCAATTGAGGTGAATAAACAAAATTATGAACAAGTCTTGGAAAATATTAAAAAGAACACCAAACCAAAAGTGGAAAGGAAATTACCACGTAAGTTTGTCGTGGGGGATAAAGTTCGTATTAGCAAATATAAAGGCGTATTTAGCAAGAAATACTTACCCAACTGGACTAATGAAGTGTTTACCGTATATAGAGTGCAACCAACATATCCAGAAACATATATTCTTAAGGACAATAAAGGAGAACTTCTACAAGGTGGTGTTTACGGGCATGAAATGTTAAAGTCTACGGTTGGAGATGTGTATTTGGTAGAAAAAATACTACGAAAAAAGAAAGACCAAGTTTTAGTACGATGGCTTGGGTTTAACAAGAGCGAAGATTCCTGGATACCAAAAAAGGATCTATTATAGGGTTTACATCATTTCAACGATCACCATTGAACAGTGAACACAAGTAAATGATTATGAAGATTGTTCGTCATAAGACTAGTTTTAATATTCACAACATAGATGAGTTGACTGTTGATAATATTAAAAACGAAGAAGGTAAACATGGAGGGTTAATTCCAAATAGTTTGCGATGTTTAGTAAGCGGTCCATCTAATTGTGGTAAAACCAATGTGGTATTTAACTTAATAACGCATCCAAATGGGTTAAGGTTTAATAACGTATATTTATTTTCAAAGTCATTGCTTCAACCAAAATATCAACTATTAGATAAAATCCTGTCTGAAGTACCTGATGTCAGCTTCTTCAAGTTTAACGCTAGTGATGAGATTATGCAACCGGATCAAGCTAAACCGTATTCTATTTTTATCTTTGATGATGTATCTACTGAAAATCATGATACTATTAGAAACTATTTTGCTATGGGAAGACATTATAATATTGACTGTATATATATCGGTCAAACATACAGCAAAATACCTAAACAACTAATTAGGGATAACTCAAACATGCTTATAATATTCAAGCAAGACGATACCAACCTTAAACATATATACAACGATCATGTAGGGGGAGATATATTATTTGATCAATTTCAAGAGCTTTGCGGAAGAGCTTGGGAAGACAAGTATGGTTTTTTGGTAATTGATAAAGAACAAACACTCCCAAATGGTCGGTATAGAATAGGATTAGATCGTCTTGTTCTAATGCAGTGATATTGAAGAAATGCATGTATTATAAAAGAGGTATCCGTTCCATGGATAAGGAAGGTAACCTAAACTGTTTGATATATATATATATATAAACTGTTTGATGGTATATATATATATATAATTTGTATACCATCGTATAAAGTCATTTCCAACATGAGTGTGGACAAATTCGGACGTTACGGTGGGGATTTTGTAAAAGATCGAAAACCTACAGACACAGGGTTTACAGTAACTAAAAGCGGAGACTTCGATGCAGTGAATAAACTGATTCGTAACGTTAAAGAGCCAATCCTTCTAACGGACGTTGCTAATAAAGGTTATGTGTTAAGCAAAGTTGTGAAAACAAGTGAAAATGGTAATTATGATTTTGAAGGGAAAATACTCCAAAACGTTGGGGATCCGCTTACATCATCAGATGTGGTTACAATGCAATACATGAAGAATATGACTCCTACTGTAAATGACGATCACTGGGGGTTCTCCCAAAAAAGATTAAGCAATGTACAAAATCCGCTCTACGATGGTGAAGCGGTTAATTTAATAACGCTTCAATCGTTAACAGTATGCAAGAAGACTAAAACCGATCATAATTACGATGCTAACAATTCTAAAATATCCAACATAGCTGATTGTGAACTGGACGGTGATGCTGTAAATAAGAAAACGTTGGATATTGCTGTAAATAAATGGACTGTATACAATGAGAAACATTTAGAAAGGCTTGGTGCAGCTCTATTTACATATGTTCATCGGTCTTCCGGCAGAGCTGCGGATCCGAATATAAATAGCAGGAATTACTTGAATTGGGATGAAATACATAATCCGGTGAGCGAAAACGAGGGACAGGATTTGAAAATCCCTCCTACTTTCAACGATTTAAAAAAGCAAGATCAAGTCGAAGTTGATAAAGAAACAGATACAGAGGATGAAGACAGTATAAGGAGCAAAAGGATTTAAGAAAAAATTTCTTTCAACATCAACACGTACTGATTGGGATCAGGAAATAAAAGGGTTTCCAAGGACTAAATCATCTTTATGCTGGGAAAACGTTATTTTAATGCAACGATACAGTGTAATACATGTATTATACAATTGATCTCCGTAGTGTAAACATGCTCAACCAAGAAAAATTGGTAAAAGAGATAAAACTGCTCAGCGATTCTATTAGAAGAAAAAACAGAGCATTAAAGCTCGGCATAAGTGAGAGAGATAAATTCCTGGAAACCACATTTAAACCAGTTATTGAACCTATTAAAGAATTATCACAGAAGTTAAATAAAGTTACTCCGCGTACTGAAGGAGAAGTAATTCTACCTATTTCAAATTATGAAAAGGATCAGCAAGAAACCGAAGAATATGAGGATACTGGGGAATCAGATCAATCGGACTCATCTGACACAACGGGAGAAGTAAGAGAAAAGAGTATAAGAGAAGAGGATAAAACAACCTATTCTGGAAACATCAGTAAATTAGGTGAAGAAGATAAGGAGGAGTCATCCAACCCCTCAAACATAAGTAAGCTAGGTACAGAAATTGTTTCAAAAGGTGAACTTGGTCGAAAGTATTTATTAAAGATGTTACATTCAACACCTGCTAACAGGAAATATCATGTTTATGGAGCCAGACTAGAGGGAAATGGGTTAATGATAGGCAATAGTAAGCTTGATGTTGATAAAAACGATAACATCATTATAAATGATAAAAAATACAAAGGGACATCCGGATTGTTTGAGTTAATTTTCAAAAACAAACCAGGTAGCTATACTCAGACAGACATAGCCATATTTAAAAATATATGTAAAGAGACAAACGCTCACAGAAAAGGATATTCACCCAAGTCCCCAGTACATAGAAATAACTCAATAAAGTATAACAGCGTCATATCTGAAATATTTCCAACTAAAAAAGCGCAGATAAAAAGAAGAGCTTTATCCTCAGCTGAACTTAATGTTCTTCATAAAAAAAGAAAAACAAATATACCAAGTTCTTCAGGAGAAGGTTTATTAAAGAACACATACAGTACAAACGTAATTTATTATAACAATGTAAACAAGTTGGTAGATCGGATGCGGTTAATACATGAAGCTATAAAAGCTGGACATACAGGACTGGATAATGAATGGGTGGCTTTGATCTCTGAACTAAGAAATCGCGGTATAGTCGTTTGATAAAGGGGTTTAAAAACCATTACAAGTAAGACTGAATCATTGATTAAGACGCACTCGTAAAGAGAGGTTGCCAAACCAAATCTACTATAAATAACGATGATGATACGTAGAAATATTAGTCGTAATCGAGAGCTGTATAGGAGAGGAGGTGGAGTAGTGTCATCTACACTTTCCTTATTGACGAAACCTGTCGGGGCTATACTCAATAAAGCTATTGACGTATTACCTGTGGAACTACATTTTCCTGGAGGTTATCAATATTGTGGTCCTGGAACTAAACTGAAGAAACGTTTAGCGCGAGGAGACCCAGGAATTAACAGTTTGGACAAAGCTTGCAAAGAACACGACATAGCATATTCCAAGTTTGGTGATTCAGCTAGGAGATCTATAGCAGATAGAGTTTTAGCGGAAAAAGCTTGGCAAAGAGTTAAGTCTATTGACACCACTGTTGGTGAAAGAGCAGCAGCGTTAGCAGTCGCAGCAGCAATGAAAGGAAAAACTGCAATTGGAGGTGGGAAAAAGCGAAGAGGTAAGAGAAGATCGACTAAAAAGCGCGGAGGAGGAACTATAAGAAGGAGAAAGAACCGTTCGATTCAAAACAAACAGAAAACCAAACTATGGTCAATGATACGAAAAGGCCAAGGATTATATCTAAGACCATATCGTGTATTTTAAATGACAAAAAACAATTAATAGTACCAAATAAAGCATTAACTAACAATGATCTTTATAAATATGTTTCTTGTTTAAATATACCTTTTTTTAGAGGGGTGTTTATGAGGAATGAACTACCAATTTTAATAAGGAAGAACGAGACTGGAATAGTTAATCTCGACAACGCAAGCGGACCTGGTACCCATTGGGTGTGTTATAAAAAACTTGGTGCATCAGTTTATTACTTTGATAGTTTTGGTAATCTTCCTCCACCAAAAGAACTTCAACATTATTTTCGTTCTGCAAAAAATGTGTTTTATAACTATGAAAGACAACAACCAGACGATACGTCTATTTGTGGACATTTATGTTTAGAATTCTTAGCTACAAGTGTTAGTCAGCTTTGAGATGTCGTCCTATACAGTATCGATTACCGGAACATCATCTAATTTACGAAGTATTCTTTTCCCTGCATTGCGTTTGTCAAAAGATAAACTATGGGAAGTGGCTTTATTAGATATTACTACGTATAACTCGATTCCAAACATCACTGAAGATCGAAACAACAAATTACATTATTACAAGAATAAACACAGCGATGGAAACTACACTTTACTTGAAGAAATAAGTTTACCTACAGGATCATATGAAATAGGCGATATAAATAATGTGTGTCAAGAACGCATGGGAAAGGAGAATATTGAGATTAAAGGAAATAATAATACATTAAAAACAGAAATATCATCTAACTATTATATTGACTTTAGTAAAGAAGGGTCAATAGGAGAGTTATTAGGTTTTCCTAAAACATTTAACGTGCTAGAAAAAGGCAAAGTCTATACAGGTGAGAACACTGTGAGTATTATTAAGGTGAATACAATAGATGTTACATGTAATATTATACAAGGATCTTACAGAAATGGAGAAAACCGTCACATACTACATACATTCTACCCATCAGTACCTCCAGGATTTAAGATAATAGAAAGACCTCATAACCTTGTGTACCTACCATTGAACACCACTTATATATCTGACATCGTTCTGAACATACTAGATCAAGACGGTGATTCAATTGACTTTAGAGGAGAAACTATTACTGTACGGTTACACATCAAAACAGCATTGTAGATTATGGGGTTAACCTTTAAAAACAAAAAACCTATAGAGGAGAAGGTCAGTAGCTCATCAGCATTAGAGGAGTTAACTAGTGAAAACATAGGTTTTCTACAAGAAGTTGGTTTACAAATTACTGATTATGGATATACTGGACATAACGCACGGTCCCACGTTCGACGAAACCTTGTGGGAAAAGGAATATCACACCCACAACCCTTACACTTCATCAAAATTAAACAATAATGACGAGATCAGGATTCCTATACAACAGCAAGATATATACACACTACCTAGTGAGAGTTATCTATATATAGAGGGAAAGGTTACAAAAAAGGATGGCACTGATGGAACGACAGTCCCATTTATAAATAATCCAATGGCATTCCTTTTTGATGAAATCAGGTATGAGATCTCAGGTGTTACAGTAGACGCCACAAAAAAGGTAGGAATAGCAAGTACAATGAAAGGATTGACGTCTTTAACACCAAATGAAAAAAATTTGTTAGCAGTCGCTGGATGGGTTGCACCTCAACAAGATATAATAACACCAAACGCTGCTGGAAACTTTGATTTCTACATCCCTTTAAGGTTATTGTTAGGGTTTGCTGAAGACTATAGAAGGATTATAATCAACGTAAAACAGGAATTAGTTCTATTAAGATCGTCAACTAACAACGATATTATCAAAGCAAATACCGGAACAACTGTAGCAAATCTAGATTGGGGATTGGTTTTAAACAAGATTGTGTGGAGAGTACCACAACTGAGACTGGCTGACGAACATAGGATTACACTGCTAAAGCAATTGAAATCGGATCGCGATATAGTATTACCTTTTAGAAGCTGGGAATTGCATGAATATCCCGAGTTACCTGCTACGCAACGACACACTTGGACTGTAAAAACTTCAAATCATTTGGAAAAACCAAGATATGTGATATTTGGTTTGCAGACTGGAAAAAGAAACACAATAACAGAGAACGCTGCCCTGTTTGATCATTGCAAACTAACAAATTGTAAACTGTTCTTAAACTCTCAATTTTTCCCGTATGACAATTTGAATATTTCTTTTAATAAGAAAAGATACAGCGTACTCTACGATATGTATGCACGATTTCAAACATCTTACTACGGTAAGACCAGTTTTCCTCTTTTATCACCTGAAGAGTTTGAAACGAAAGCACCGATTGTAGTTATTGATTGTTCTAAACAAAACGAATCAATAAAATCATCTAGTGTAGATATTAAGTTGGAACTGGAATTTGAGGATAATATACCTGCTCACACTTCTGCATACTGTTTGATTCTGCATGATAAAATTGTAACGTACACGCCTCTAACTGGCGTTGTAAAAGTTGTCTTATAAAAACCTAAAGTATAAATAACACCCAACCGGAGGTATAAATAGGGCGCATCATGGCAGGAACCCTCAGTTGATCAGTCTGTATAGCTGAGGAAGCATCATTTTTTTAAAGATGAGTTTTCTACCGTGTGTACAGGAGGAATCAGATTCGGCAAAGATGTTGTCAGTAGAAACGGAAGATGTAAGAAAACATAATGTAAAAGAATCGGTTTCAGAGTTTTTAACTTTTCGTAAAGAAGAGCAACACATGGATAAGGAAGAAAACAGTACCACTGTATCAAAGGCTATATCAAAGAGAAAGAGGAAGCCTGAAGAAGATATTTCATTAAACTTATTAACTGAAGTATTTCTTCGTTTACTTTATCCAATTTCAAGATGTATGACAAAGACTATATCTATTGGTATGTTTAAACCTTTGGATTACTCTCCAACAGTCATTCTAAACCATGGAACAAAGATGTTACTGTTTTCAGAAAGCGCGTGGGAGTCATTTATTAAGCATTTACACTTGATTGAGTGTTACTTAACTAATAATCTGTTTGGAAGAAAAACTGCAATCAGGCTTTCAGATTGTGATATTGAAATAGATATTGTTAAACATCGAGGTGATCAACAAGTTCGGATTAGAGACTTAACCAAACATGACGATAAGATTCTACTAACACGTGAAGATTTCTACATCTTAAGTTGTGCGACAGCTTCGATTACAAGATACATGAGACAACTAGTATTTTCAAGCTCAGTTGTAAAGGATTATTTAGTAGATACAATGGAGAAACAACCAGATATTCCAGTATTATATGGCCCTGTAGATACATCAATTTTTAACCGTATACCTCAAGAAGTGGAGATGTGGAGAAAAGTCAATAATTACAAAAGGAAGGAATATAACGAAGAGGAATATGTAAACGAAGCAATACCTGCAACAGACATTAAGAACGAAATAATTTCAACAGAAGAGGTTAAGGAGTAGAGTTAAATGTTACAACCGTGGGGTAGGCCTACCGGGGATGGTGCCCACGTTAAATATACACCAACGCGCCTAAAGCTGTACGGCCTGATATATAAAAAGATCTACCGTGGTGAGGAAATCAGTACATGTTTATAAGCAGAGATGAAGCGAAGGGTTTGTTTTGCTGAGAAGGCAACAGAGATAAAAACAAAACCTTGTGTAATTGAATTCCAAGCTTTTCGAGGAAACAGCGATGAATATATTATCAAAGAGTTAGTAATTTTGGACTTGCTAACCTGCGTTGTGTATCCGTTCTTGTTTAAATCTCCTTTCGCATTCAACAAATTAAACAATAAAGCAAAAAGAACAAATAAATGGATGGCGAAAAACTTTCATTGCATCGAATGGGGTGAAGGTTTTACAGGTTATAAAGAACTTGAAAGTGTCATGTTTCATTTCTGTAATGAATTTACAACAATATATACACGAGGGTTAGAAAAACGCAACTGGATCCAAATGTATACAACGAGTCAAGTGATCGACGTTAAATTGGATAAAGATTTTGAATTTAGTAATTGTGAGAATACATGTATTTTAGGAAAAAATAAACAACACAGACAATCACAGTGTGCGTTAAAGAACGCATACCGGTTAGCAGCTTTCTTAGAACCAGTTGAGGAGACGAGTGGTGGGGTTAGTGATAGGTATAAATATCGGGAGGAGTCGCAAACACAACATGAGTACTACTCCAGACTCCGAGGAGACAACACATACGACACCAGTGAAGATGACATCCAGGCAGTCTCTCCAATCTCTAGTTGAACAATTCAACGTACACTCCAAATCTAATGTTTTATTGACTAAAAAATGCTCAGAACTTAAGGAAAACAAGCATTATATAATTCACAGTATCAGGAAGGTTGAAACAACAATTGGAGACGCTATCCTGGCTTCTTTGAGTGATGCTCCTTACACACAAGGGGATGAACCAAAATTTCAAGTGTTTCTTCCGAAACGATTTGTTAACTTGCTCCAGAATGAAGATTTAAAAACTATTGAACCTGGTTCTCTATACTTGGTGTCTCACGGAATAAGCGGCAATAACTCTACTGAACTCTCTCTTCACATCACTCAACAATCTTAGATTTAAGCTATGTTTGTATATAGATCTAAGCTATTTTTGTAAATATTACTGTATTAATAAAAGGTGAAATAATAGAACAAACAAAAAGCAATATATCAGTATTCGGTTTGATACTGATATTTTGCTTTTTTTTAAAAATAACTTGGTATGACCTTGACCTACTTTTAAAAATATATAGATACAGAACAATTAGTGTTACAATGGGTATAGCCCAGTTCAGAAGTTACAAATTTAGCAAACTAAAATAAAAAGTAATTGTAACTGAATTTAAAAAACAAACAACCAATAAAAAAAAGGGGGGGGGGGGGACGTCATGTGATGGTATAAATAGAGGTTCACAAAGTGGTAAATGACGGTTTGCAGGGAATCAAGCTCAAGGGAACACAAAAATGACTGAAGCTGTGTTTAAGAAGAAGATTAGATACCCTCAATACTCTCAACTTCAAAGACGGTTGGATTCTTATCCGACACGACAATCTCATTCATATATATTTCATGCTAAAAAAGAATTGTCAGAAGCTGGATTTTTTCACACAGGCCGTGAAGATGAAACTATATGTTATTATTGTGGTGGAGGGTTGGAGGATTGGAATGATACGGATGGTCCGTGGGAAGAACATGCTCGATGGTTTGGAAGATGCCCTTATGTCATTATAAACAAAGGTCAATGCTTTGTAGATGAATATTGCAACATGAAAATTTATAATCCTATCACGTCAACTAAAAAAATTGAATTACCACAAGAAACTATGAAAAAAGTTAGAGAATGTATAGTATGCTTATCGTCTGAAAGAAATATACTGTTCCTGCCTTGTAAACACTGTTGCACTTGTAGTTCATGTGGGTTGACGTTTGACAACTGCGTGTTTTGTAGAGAACCTATTACATCGATGATGAAGATATATCTTGTTTGAAAAAATAGCTATTGTATAAAAGAGGGTATAAAGATGCGTCTTCATCAGTTTGAAGAGAGACGTGCTACAGGTGACTCAATATGAATAGCGAAATATATCATGTTTTGTCCCATCCTGCACTAGGGTTAGAAAATTGGAATGTTGATGCAGTGCTTAAGTTTAGGAGAATTCTTAATAACGTCATTGAAATTGAAAAAGCAATTGATTCGTATGGTTTAACAAAGCAAACAAAATCTAAATATGGTGTTCATTATAGAGAATGTGTTTGGTCAAGAGATGACGTAAAATGTGGACCTGATACTTGCGTTTGTTGTTCCATAAATTGGAACAAATATAATATAACACGTTTGCTTAATGAGATAGCATTGACCCTTAGACCTTATGAACTCAGATCAAGGTCAACAACTAATTTAACCAGCAGCCGGTGAAGAATGGAAAAGTGTCAGGAGTGGGGGGTTATGTATATAAGTAGTGTAGTAGTGTTGGGATAATTTCATTTGTAGTAGTACTAGCTTGGAGTAAACACGGCAGCATCCGGTTATACGAGAAACATCATGTCTCTAAAGATTAAGTGTGTTCACTACAATAATGTTCACCTGGCGACTTATCAAGATGTTGATGTTTTTGCCGAAGAATTGAGAGTTCTCATTGCAAGTGGGTACACAGTATCAATTGAAGTTACTTCTGAAAACACTTTACTTCAAGATTGTGGATTATTCAAACAACCATCTTCAAATAGAAGGAAATATGATCTAGGCGATAACACGTTCAACTACAACCCTACAAATGTAACAAAGAATGACTCTGGGAGCTGCTGTTAGATATAAATTGTAAATATGTATTGTATTTTGTAAAATATACATGCTCTGTTAGATATAAGTTGTAAATATGTATTGTATTTTAGTAAAAAAAAAAAGAAAATATATAACAAAACATCTTGCACTGGAATTTTCCTTGTACAAGATGATTTTAAAAAAACGTTATTCAATGACCTTGACCTAATTAATTTTAAAACCAAAAGTGCGGAATATTGCTGTCGCTGTACCTAGTAACCGAATTGTACGGCAGTTGTTCTAATTTTGCATTATGCACGTCCGACATCGTCCAATCTACGTCATAGGTCCTGACCACGCACAATCGACGTCACGCGTCTTGACGTCATCAAGACATGACGTCACAAACACCATATAGTTACCGTTCAAGTGAGGCCATATCCCCTTCTTATACTACTAACATGTGTGAACATGTTCCTGATTACTAAAGTGAATTTGCTTTGTTTATCTTGGAGAGCGAATTGCCCCTCATTCTCCTTTTAGGAGCATTAAAAATTATAAAATATTTTTCGTCCATTCGTGTTTTCAAAGGAGACACTTTCATGAATTGTACCTTATTTATTGCATATCATGTTGACCTTACACATATAAACACAGAACACGATACAACCAAATACCGTTAACATAGGTCAGTTTTCTGTAGTGTTTTATAATTTTCTGTCATATAAACTATAATGTAGGGGACTCGTAAACGAAATCTAACAAAACAATGTTTAGCTACCGTACATTAAACCACCAAAGCTACACAAAGGCTTGGGACTTTTCGAATGGGCAGTCTCGAACGAATAGCTTAATATTATGGGGGTTTTCCCTCTTATTGTTAAATCGACATTACTATGGGCGTTAGAAACTATCTCCAAATCCAAATGAAGGTGGTAAAAGTTCTAACAGGAATTTTTGTTAACGCTTCGTTCACTTCTTGTAATTCTAATGTGTAGTAAACTAACAATGAGTTCTGTATTTATTATATTCCATCGGACGATAGACACCTGAATGATCTAATGACGGCTAGAAGGAATCAATGAGGCAAAATAATGATGACATATATAAATCCCAACCAGGTCCGCCTCTGTTTCAGTGGCATGTCGTAGTTATCAGTTAGGTCAAGGGACCAAGTCACAGTTTCGTGTGATTGTGTGCGCTTGTGTGTGAGACGAGGGGGCAGGGGGTGGTAGTTCCGGCCCAGATTCCCCAACTTCCGTCCCCTCGCTGTTTTCAAGAGCCAATTTGTCAAAGATGCTCTTATTCCTGTTACATTTTTCTTCCAGACTATCGAAAAATCAAGAGAGGAGCTCTTTCCCCGAATCTATTGTTCGAGTCGTTACCAGAAAATATTTATTAGGGTATATTTTTGTTTGAACAACTACAACAACTGCTCTTACCAATTAAACGATTGTGTTACCGACTCTATAGAAATAGTTTGTATTGTGTTCGTGAAGCAGTGAACTTGTTATCCAAATTGTTTATACCGTGTCGAACATCTTTTAGCCTAATAGTTAGCCTTTAGAACTGACTTTAAAACTACATTTTTATATATAATTCTGCAAGCGAAATTTTTAAGTCAAAATTGTGGGAGTTTGGCAAATTGCAGGATGATGGGAGACGGCTCAAATTAAAGGTCTTGATTCCAAGGACTCGGAAAAAATAGCAGTATTTCTAAAAAGTTGCCAGAAAATGAGAAATAACGTAAAACATCCCCCATAAGAATAACATGGGAATTTAAAAACGTCTGCTTTATTTACATTAAAATATGTGATTAAGTAACTATTTTGTTTGAGAACTGACATGTAAATAGTAAACAAAATCAGAAGAGGCAGAATATTGGAGCAAGGCTAGGGCTATGGCCCCTTCAAGCCACTAGTTTTTAATATAATTTACCACACTCTAAACTTGCATCATGTTTGTATACTTGGTCAGCAAGAAAATATTTTCCTCCAGCATTTTTGGGTGATAAAATAAATATTTGCTCTATAGATCGTTATGACTGTACCTTTATAAAATTAAAAGGATTATATCACTTTAGGTACGGTCATCCTAGGACATATATCACATGATCTTAACTAGAGATGAGCGACTGATTGCTTTTTGTGATCTTAGACCACTCTATATTTAGCCAATAATAATAAATGAACCGGAAACTTTCAAATAATTACAAGACTAAATTGAAAACAAATAAGTTCTAATAGAGAATATGTTTAACGATTTCGCTCTTGAAGAAACAAAAATAACTTGATTCCACTTTGGAAGTACGAGGAGGCCGAGCCATACTCAATGATATTTGATTCGTTTCGTGGGTGAAAAAGATGTCCGCTCTGTATGCAATATTGATTTAATGGTTCTAGCCACTGTTTGACAAAATTTGTTTTGTTAGTGAATTTCCTATGGAAAGTGAACTATTAGCATGACCCGCACGGTGAAACTTAAGCCCGGGACCACCATAGAAGTTCCTAACGTGACCCCCTGAACACGTTTTGGGGGGTCGTTCAAAATTGTATATATATATATATGCGTGTGTTTGCTCTCTAGCGGTCGCATTTTTTGTCCGATTTACTTCAAATTTGGTAAGGACTTTCCTTTCTGTAATCAGTTGGACAAGTTCGTTGGGCAAAACAATCGGAAAACTCTAAACCCCTTTTTTGGGGGATTAATCTTTCAAATTTCGAGTTTTTGGGCCAAAAAATGGTTATAAAAGCCCCAGATGTAAAATAGATGCATGTAAAAAGATGGGAATTAGAGAGGCGAAAGTTTTAAGCCCTCTCTCGTCATTCTATCATAAATATTTACCCAGTTAATAAAGAAAATGTGTATTGACTAAACACAGTACGTTGTCTTATGGGGGTTTTACACGAGAAAAGCCTGTTATTCCTTTGTTAAGAGTACTTTTATCATCCCCAGCAACCTCACACCTACTTTCAAGCCTGTCTGGACCTTCTCCTAACCTTATATTGGGCAAAATTGTATTCCCAGCTTTGCGAGTAAATGAAATCAGGAGTATCAGAACAGCCAAAAAATCAATGTTTTCAGATTTCAATAAAAATTGGACAAATGTATGTTTTTACACTGATTTTGAGTTTTAAAAGTTTTTATTTGGAAATTCACTTCCCTCACGTCAGCGTGCTGCGTGCGAACTCGTTTTAATTTGTCAGGACTGATTCTGTTTGGTTACTAACTCATGTTTTCTCTCCATTCGTTTTACATATATCCTTGTCATAATATTTACTTATCGTTTTATATAAAAAAACAGATTTTAAATCAAACTTTTGTCAAAATAAAGTACTGATAACTTATACACCTCGTTTAAGTCCTACGTTGACAGTTCACTGGTTAATTTATTCACAGCTGTTTTGATTCATTTGTTTTGATTTGAATCTCCATAAGCCCAATGTTAAATTTCCAATTTTCAAATGAAATTTTTAACAAAATATGAATTTTTCCTGGGGTCGAGGTTTTTACTGATCGATATTTTAGGTCCAAAATCCTCTAATTCCAGTTTTAATATATTCGCTCTGCTGTATTCCGAGATTTTTACAAAAGAAACAAACAAACAGACAGATAAAAATAGCTCGTATTAGAGTATAATATATAAGACGTTATAAATTGCGCAAAAAATAAATATAATGACAAAATGGCCCCTCAAGCGGCAACGTGGAGAACACGAGAGCGCTCGCCCGGCCTGACCCAGGCGCAGACGACTTCAATATCACCCAGCTGCATTGGTACAGACTCCTCAACTCTTTTTGTATTACAATTGAACACGATTTCGGCCGTCTATAAACAGTCGAACTTAAAGTTAATTGTATAAATATTTATGCTCGAGATGTGTAAAACACATAGATTTTTTCTTAGGTATGATTTTGTGTATAAATTCTTGGTTACAAAAAATTAAAACTTAAGACCCCCTTTTCCTGATGTATTTGTAATAATACATGATTCTTAGTTACCAAATTTACAATTCAATTGAACAGCTGATGGATGCTCTTTCTCCGCCCGGGGATCTAGCAGGCATAATAGTCTGCTTTTTTGAAACGTTTACATTCTAATCACATGTTTGACTAAATGAAACATAACTCCATAAGATTAACACTTGAACTTTAAAAACCCATGCGTGGGGCGGAGCCCTGAAGGAGGATTTTTTTAGAACCCTAAAAGGTATATCTTGAGCGCCATTCGAGAGCTTTCGATTAATACAAAACAGAAGAAAATTAATATTTTTATAGGGTAAAATCGTCGAACAAAAATTAAAAAGTTCATATAGATAATTAATAATCGTAAATTGAAAGGTGGTATCGTCTTGAAAAACACACTGTAATTGACAAGTCAAATATTACTTTTTTATAACAACTGAGATGCAAAAAGTTCTGAGATGCAAGTTAGCATATTTCAAATTTTTTGAACAAGTGATTTTAGAGTACCGTAGTACTTATGCGACTCAACATGTCCCTTTGGAAGAGAAAAGTATTTTTTTCTATCTCAAATTAATGGTAAAATTAACAGGTTGTGCAGCGGTTCAAAATATTTACCGCAAAAATTGCAATAACTATATGGTGTATTTTTTACCAATTCTACTATACATTATATCCAAACGATATATATATATATTACATTCACGATATATATAATATATATACGATATATATATTACACGGTACATACGATATATGCATTATATTAACTATATATATATATATATATATATATATATATATATATATATATATATATATATGTATATAGTACGGCTTCACTGCTGGTGTGCTTTTTCTTTCAGATGTTTTGTTTGCAAAAATCAAACCAACCAACCAATCAACTTGTTTGCAAATAAGTAAACCAGAACATGAAATTAACCTCTTATTTTGTATAATGGTTTAAGATGGAAATTGTTACACGGTTCAACAGTTTTTCTCTTATTAAACGTGTTATATTATAGCTAAATCATATCTTATTTTTACTACGAACGCAACAGCCTGACTAATATCAAGAAAGTGTTAAATATGCTAATAATTTCTTTATTAGTATGATACGTGTTGTTATAACTAAGCAGGATAAATAAAATACGTCTTACAACACTATAAGTATATTTACACTTATACTGTACTTACATACAAGCCGGTAAAATATCAACAAATGTACCATCTTTTGTGTATATTTTACCGGCTTATGGAAGTACAGTATAAATGTAAATATACTTTATAGTGTTGTAAGACGTATTTTATTTATCCTGCTTAAATATGTTAAGAAAAATACGACAGCAACAAGTGCACATTTGTATGCACAAAGAGGTAATAAATTATTCAAAACCTTGGTGATTACGTCAATAAAAGCCATTTAAACTAATTGGGCCGTATCGGCGTTTAAAATCGCGACCAGAGTGCATTTATAGATGCGAGATAAATGGGGTGGTCGTGCAACCGGCGATCCCGGTGGCATAGAGCAATAATATCCGGAGCCACACAGAGTAAGCATTATACATAATCATGGCAAGTAATACATATACAGTTGTAAAGAAATGAAAAGTAACAATGCAATGACACAAATACTAATTTTTACTTAGGTAAATAATTCTATTTAACAGCTTTAATTAGGATATTTTCAAACTAATTTGTTTTTTATTTAAAAATTCAACAGAAGTTAATGAAGTTATTTTCACAACTCAATGAAATAAGTTGGTAATAGTACATTGAAGCGTTTTTATAAAATGTTAGTTTTATAGCAAACGTCACATGGGCTATTATCATTTTAGCAATACGTATCATTCTTGTGACAACTATATAGTTGATTACTTCTAGTCGATTTTCAAACCAGGAAACAAATTATAAAAAACTAGTTTAGTCTGATGAAAGTATAACATTTGTAAACTCATATATTGTACTATGGGAACTCAATATCGATATCACGTTTGGTGCCTGGCGGGATAAGGTTTAATTCGCAGATTCTTTGCAGCAACGCATTTTAAAAGAAATTGCAACTGAACATGTTTAACCTAGCACCAAGGTTTACGAGTATCCACAACATGGACTCAACTAATTGCAATGGAAAAATATAAGCTAGCTCTACCAGATAGAGTGGATCAACGGTGTGTGTTATGAAAGATAAAATTATAATAAATCATAAGTACAAAAATAACTAAATCTTAAATGGTAAAGAAAATGGGCATCTAACGATAAAAGCGCGAGTCGGGTCTCAGGGCCAATGCTTTTAACCGAGGGAGCAGGAGGTATTAAATTCTGGCGGTTAGCCGCGTTTGTCATACGGTTGGCAACATTGGTGGAACAAACACACACGCAGTCGTACCAACAATACGGCGACAAATATACAGAGTGTCTGTCTCGTACGAGGGCTCAAAGGGGAATGCATTTAGCCAAGGATAAATATAATGTGTTTGTGAACCGATCATTGATATTGTAATATACCTAATATTGAGTAGTGCTACTTTTGTATCTCAAATTAATGAAATATCCTTAAATATAATAGTAAACAACATCAAAACATTGATCATATTACTCATTTTGTAATTAATTAATATGTTAATCAATCACACAACAATTGGATTGTTCTTTTCTAAATTAATTTGTAGGTTAGACAACAAACGAAATGCCAAATTTAGACCTGAAATTTCATTACAAAAATCCACAACCTAACAATAAGCAAATTATACTCACTCTTATATATATTTTTTTAACACACGTCATGTAATTGGATACGGAAACTAATGAACGGCAAGACGGGTAACGCCTGCATTTCTCTGGATGCAATTTAGAAGCTGTTCTTATTTTGCCTATATAGTCTCGCCTTACTGGGATACTGTGGCAGCGTTTTTATATGAGATAAAATAAATGATGACTTTAGCAAAACAAAATTGGTTTACTACTCAACAGCCGTAAACCTTATGACCAAAGTCGGATCATATTTTGTAAAGATCCTTAGTTATGTAAAACTAATGAACGCCTTATAATTAAAACAAGTACAATAGAAGCTATTACTTATTTTACACTTAAAGCACAACTTAACGGCTTAAAATTTATTATTTGCACTGTACAAAATTTCAAAATATATAAAAAAATCTACTGGACTAATTCATTCATTTTATCATATTTTCAACTACATTTCTATCACAATTGTAAGTTTATTTCTAATTATGTTCATTGTCGTTATTATTTTACTTTTATATTCTTGGTCAAACTTCTTTGTTCAACTACACTTCTATCACAATTGTCAGTTTATTTCTAATTACGTTCATTGTCGTTATTATTTTACTGTTATCTTCTTGGTCAAAATTCTTGGTTCAACTACACTTCTATCACAATTGTCAGTTTATTTATAATTAGTTCATTGTCGTTATTATTTTACTTTTATCTTCTTGGTCAAACTTCTTGGTTCAACTACACTTCCATCACAATTGTCAGATTATTTATAATTATGTTCATTGTCGTTGTTATTTTACTTTTATCTTCTTGGTCAAACTTCAAAGAATTTAGTAAACAAATTAAATAATTAATTATGAAAACCGATTTAAAATAAACTGTAAATCGAATTCAAAAGTTATAAGTAACTTTAGCAGCTAAAGATATTTGGCTTCTAATGGTGTTTATTTTAATATTTGTACAGCCAACGTTTTAGTAAATGGTGCCTTTAATATTACTATACATATATCAGTTAAACACAAGACTATAATCAACCAATCATTCTTATTCAAGAACTGTTGATAATACTTGTTGCTTTAGTATAATATAGGACAAGCAAAAGCAGCATCTTCACGACAGGTTGTGTCGTCGCTGCCATGTTTTCCCGCCAATATGCAAGTTCCCGCTCAATTTCACACATCCGGCGTGAGATTCGTGTATTGATATCTTCTTTTGGGACAGTTTCTGGTATACTGTATGCGAGTATAAAAATGATCATGTTAAAGATACAATGAACACAGCCTTTACTAAAGTTTTAAATTGTTTAGTGTATTTGGTGGACAGGCTTTACAGCAAAAGGTTACAATATTTCAACGTGGACATCCGACTGAAAAATCTGAAGAACCGATTACGACACAAGTGATTAGATCGATCAAGCTTAAATTTGGTAGGAAGATAGCTGATGCACAAAACACTCACACAGGCCTATTCCAGTTTCAAAAATCAAATTGTGGCTCTGCTCCATGGGTCTTCGAGGTTATAATGTTAAATTTTGGGACACTTACTTCTGTTAGATAAAACATTCGAGGTATTTTAAACGATTACCCACTTCAGGATGCGCCCTATCCCAGATTGAATGATCCGCACGAAGTTATTTGTTCCACCACCAAGCAGGGCCAGGCATATTTACGCTTGAAGACCTTTTTGTTCCCCTCTGTTATTTTATTTGCATATTTCTACCAAACTATTTGCAGTTTCACACTTTTCAGGTTCCAATCTAGAATTTTCCAAAATAATTTGTTTCCTTACGTTAGAAAGCTTTAGAAAAACTCTTAGTTTGAAAACTTTACTAATGGCCTACCACTTAGTTTCAATTAAAATCACGATTTTTAAAACGTCAGAATCACAGATGAACATTTAGTGAATGAAATAACAACAAATTATTATTAATTGGTTAACAACCGAACCTACAATGTGGGAGATGCAAAGCCCTTACTTTAGCGTGCGGCAGCAGGTAGGGCGCACCATGCACACATTTTCATCGCCACGAGAAGCCGAGTATTGTAGGCAAAAGGGAACTATTTTGGGTCAGGATGGATTCTTAAAAAACCTAGTAATAAAAACAGTATAGCCAGGTTCTGTTCAAACCTGGTACATCATTGAATCAGTTTTAAGATTTCTAACTATGAATGAATTTCCCTTCTTCCAGCACACTCAAACCAAAAAAAAACACGTATAAAAGCAACGTCCAACGTGTTAGTTGTAGCTGTTGGTTTTGTCGGACCACTACAAACTCGCGGGTGCGATAAAACATCGTGGTAACAAAAACTATTAGCACCTCTAACACGTTTGAAACAAAGTCAACAAAGTTGTAGGTGCTATTGGTATCGAATAACAGCAATTAATAGGTTTATCTCCCACGGCATCACAAACCGACACGGACAGCTCTCTAGTGACCCACATTACACGACAATAACGGCATCGATTGATCTCGCGACACGTTGGGCGACAGATCGATGGTGTTAGTGATCTTGAGGCTAAGTGAACTGAGGCTTGTAATAACTCAATTAGCTACAAGACGAAGTATTTGTGAACGGTAACAATCTCAGGTAAAGTCTCAAAAGCGTAAACAAATCAGGATTGTAATCTTAATAATATATCTTGTCTTCTTAATATATAAAAATAAATCCCTATTTCCCTTGGTCACGCCATCACTTGAGAATGAGTGCACCAAATTGAATAATTCTTTGTTGTTGTGTTCGTTAATGTCAGGACAAGGTTCTTATAAAAGACAATTTTTAATCCGACCTAAGAGTTCTGTCCCACTGTCCTTCAAAGTTCTCATTGATTTGATCAACGTTCAGTTAGTTACACCAAACACCTGTTAACAATTATTATATCTAAACATACTTGAAATGCATAAACATATGTTCATTACGGAAATAACAAATCTACTTGAATGGCAACTCAATCTCTTTTTTCGATGCCGAAGTTAGCTCTATATAAAAATAGGGGAGTGAGCGTAGCGAACGAGCTCATCCAGGAGACGAGTGAGCGTAGCGGACGAGCTCATCCAGGAGACGAGTGAGCGTAGCGGACGAGCTCATCCAGGAGACGAGTGAGCGTAGCGGACGAGCTCATCTTGAAAATGGACGAGTATTTGACATAAAACGAATTCAATGCCATTAGGACATGACAACGTCTGTCGGACCTGCTAGTAACTATACTAATTTTCTATTGAACATGAGCGAAAAATTTTCTAAGAATCTGTTAAATCAGTGCGTTTGACGGTGATATATTGGAAGACCAACAATTCATGTACATTTTAATTATTAATTCGGTTTACTTCAATCTCGTCCCAATTCTTATAGTCGATAGCAATAACTGATGAACAATGCCTTTCAAGTTCTACGATCAAAAGTTTTTCCATGGCTGTAGATTTACTAAAGAGATTTACTTAATCTAATGTTGGCACTTTCTGGACTCTCAACAAATTGTGTTCTCTTAACAATATTTTAGGAATAAAGTGCTCTGAAAATCAAGCATAAACTATTTGCAATGATTACCCCGTATAAGTTTATCTAAAAGCTAATAAATGAGTTACATTATGATCGAGTTTATTCAAAATTAAAATTTTATTGTATTCCATTTGTTTTAATTGTGTTTAAAATTGTTGTATGTTTGTAATAGTATATTTTGTACTGTTTTTTTTTTTTGTAATTGTTTATTGTTAATGGTTGTAATTTATAACTTTTGTTTGCTTGTAATTGTATTGTTTGTTTTTGTTATTGTTTTAAATTGTTGTTTAGTCATAAGGAGTATCAAATCACAACTAAATTATCCTAACAACTGTTAAAAAATAACCAGTAAGCTGGTAAAGGATCCCCACGTGGTAAAATATTTCATTAATTATTTCATTAATAATTATTCATTATTTAGGTAATTATTTCATTATTTTTATATTTCATATCACTCTGTATTTTCCTCTAAGCAAAACCCGGCCCCCAGATACAAAGGGAACTTCCATTACAATTAAGAAAGGAATTTGTATAATAATTGTGGTCAATATAAAGTATCAAATATAGAAATAACAGAATAGTCTAAAGCAAAACTGACGAGAGCATGTACGTAGAAATTTCCCATTCCGACCTACAAAATTTCGGCTTAACTCGATTTCCGAATCCCTTCAGCTGAGCGTCTTCACAACATCTCTGTTGCCTTTCAATCCAACATTCGCCTGCGAGTACACTTTAACATACCAGGCTGTCTACTCTAGTTACTCCTGATAACTTCACTATTCTACGCTTAGTTAATATATTTAGCAGTGCAATAGTTACTACTATCTATTAAGATGTTCGTTCCTGTAACTATACGATGGAAATGCAATATTCAATAGTTACTACTTTTTATTACGATGTTCGTACCTATTACTGTATTATACTTTAGACATGCCAAATGCTATGTTTAAATACCCCCGTCGCAGCAAACCTGCGTACTCAGCGAATTTCCAATGCATTTATATGTTTCTCACTACTACATAAAGCCACTTACCAAGTTTTGACAAAAATACATTCATATATAAGTGATTTATAACATTTTATTTATTCCCCATAAGAATAACATTAGGACTGAGTACGCAGATTTGCTGCAACGAGGAAGATAAGAAATGAGTTTTGATGCAATTATCAATATAACTGAACCAGGTGAAGCTACTTACCATGTTTTATTAATTTATGTTCATAATTAAGGGAGATATAAAACATTACTTATTCTCCATAAGAATAACAATAGGGCTGAGTATGCAGGTTAGCTGCTACGGGGACAACCAACAAAACATTTATTTTTTGTGCAAATATCAATATACCAGTACAACGTGAAGCCACATACCAAGTTTCATCAATATACATTCATAAATAATAGAGATATCAAATTTTATTTGGTCTCCATAAGGATAACATTGGACAACGTACTGTGTTTAGCACTTTGAATATCTCTGCATCGGTTGGACATAGAATCACAATTTAAACACCAAAATAATTGTCTGTGGATCTGAAGTGATTGGTAAAAGCAAATGTGAAGTTTAAAGTAAAATTAACTGAGGAAAAGCCAAAAACCTTTTTCCCATAAGATTAACATGGGAGATTTTATGAGCGTTTTTTGGATTTTTCCGCAACCACTTAACCTAAGTTAATAATTCAAAATACCATATTATTTGTTTTTTAAGCTCTATAGCATGGTCAAAACCAAAATTAAGTGTTTTAAAAATAATAGGGTAAAAAATGCAAAAAACTGATTTTTGGAAAAGTTAAAACCCCCATAAACCCCCCTTCCCATGGTCAGATTTTTCTGGTTTTCGAACTTAAAGTCATAAACGTCAGTTTACACATTTGAGCCAAATTTCATCGATATCGGACGTTTTTTACTCAAGTTATCGCATTCACGGACACACAAACACACACACACAAACACACACACATATATATATACATATATATAAATTTGAACGAATAGTGTTTTGGACATCTGGGGACCTCAAAAAAAGTTATCATGGTCTCGGGCTTAAGTCTTACCATGAGACCTACGGTAATAGCTTCTTCCCTATAGGGAAATTCGCTAAAAGAGGCAAATATGATGTGTACCGACCAACAATCAGCTACGATTAGATATGCAGCCTTATGCACACTTATGTTGGACATTAACAGTAACTTGGTTATCGAGCATTTACTGGAACCGAATAAATTACATCCAAATAGTAACAATAAAACGTATAAAATAAACAACTGAATATAGTTTATGTGCATATCATCGCTGGTAATATTAGTACTATAACTATTTCTGGATTGATATATTGTAAGATTTTTTTTCAAAACACAAGTTTTATAAATATAAAATACATCTAGTTGTCAGTGGATTTTGAAGGGGGCTCTATCTTCCGAGAGCAAACCTAAAAATTTTTGAACCTTGTATCCTCGTAGGCGGATCCGACCGTGCTTAGCGTCTGACAAGAGTAGCTTATTATATTGTTCATTTCATTTCACGGCAATTGCCGATTTTACAAGAACTTGTAACAAATGCTTAATTCGTGTTATTTTTTTAGGGTACTAATGTAGGCTACTCTGTGACAATTGAAAAAAACCGGTCCTGCACATATACCTATAATGGCAGAAAACATTACATCTCAAAAAAGGCCATTTTCAGACTATAACAGATAAAGCGAATTTGAACCGTAGAAGGTTTAAATCACCTGAACGTTGAGTTTGTATTATTACAATACCCCCGTCGCAGCAAACCTGCATACTCAGCGAATTTCCAATTAATATATAACATAACACATTAAAACACTTAACAGGATTCATAAGAAATGTATTCACAAACAAGCGATATTTAAAATATTAATTATTCTCCATAAGAATAACATTGGGGATGAGTACGCAGCTTTGCTGCAACAAGGCGCACAAAATAATGGGTTTTTATGCAAATATCAATAGACCAAATATATACCAAATTTCGCCAGTTTATGTTCATAAATAAGCGAGATATACAATTTTTCTTTTTCTCCATAAGAATAACATTAGACAACGTACTGTGTTTAGCACTTTCAATATCTCGGTAACCAATTGACGTAGAGCAATGATCAAAATACCAAATTTTTTTTAAGCTGAATTCAATGGTATGGATTAAAATTTGATTTAAATTAAAATTACATGTGAAAACCCCAAAAAACACATTTTTGGGGTACAAAACCCCCCCCAAAAATCCCCTTCGGATGGGGCGATTCATCTGGTTTTCGAACTCGTTCAAATAAATGATACTTTACACATTTGTACCAAATTTCATTAAGATCGAACCTTTTTTACGAGAGTTATCGTGCTTACGGACACACACACACACACACACACACACACACACATATATATATATATATATATATAAATTTGAACGAATGGTGTTTTTGGCATCTGGGGACCTCAAAATGAAAAGTTATCATGGTCTCGGGCTTAAGTCTTACCATGAGACCTACGGTAATAGCTTCTTCCCTATAGGGGAAATTCGCTAAAAACCAACAATGGTCAGTTACCAAACAACAAATCGGTTTTTCAAAAATATCAAACTAACTATTTATATTGTTTTATGACGTACTAGGGTTCGATCACTACCTCATTGGTGTTCCAGCGGTGCCTCTGGGTCGGGAAGTGCTCGGCCTTCGGAAGACTTTCCAGGTTTTCGGGAAGTTTTATCGGTTCTCCATCTAAAAAAACAACAAATACAATTTCAAAACTGTGCTACAAAAATAACAGTATGGTAAACATTGTATTTGCTCTTAAGTCTATCAAAAATGGGTTCTCAATTTCATCTTTTTTAACACTTTCGCTCCGTTAAACATGTTCAAACATGAAAATCTCATATGATTCAATGTTGAGCCATAACCCAATTCGGGGTCACACGCATGGAGTGTGTTAAACCAAAGTCGAGTAAGTAAATATTTTAAAATAATTTTATTTATCGTTTACAAAAAATGGAAAACAAAACGATAAAATAAAAACTGGTTTAGGATAGCAATAAAAGTGTTATTATAAATTAATAATTTAAACAACAAACGCTTGCAGTGCTATTTATCGAAGGTTTGCTAATAGTAACTGAATGAACACTACCTTTACATACAAACATCTATTTAAGACTCAAAACATCTACGTTTTAACTCTTCCCTGACAATTTCCCCTTATAAATTGTGTAGTTATACATTTTAAGTGGTTTATACAACTATATACCTGTAGTAGCACTGAAACAGTGTTTTCTTTGATATCCACCTAGTATAAGAAATATGCCGAATTTCATCGCACCCCGAATTATCGCCGGAAAACTCCCTCAGAAATGTACTCCCAAGAAAAAAACACTTACGTCATTTTGACGTCACGAAGGCCCGCGAATGGAATTCTACCCCCAAAACATTATCATTTTAGCGAATTTCCCCTATAGGGAAGAAGCTATTACCGTAGGTGGCATGGTAAGAAGGCCGAGACCATGATAACTTTTTGTTTTGAGGTCCCCAGATGCCAAAAACACTATTCGTTCAAATTTATATATATATATGTATATATATACATATATATATATATGTGTCCGTTACCGCGATAACTTTTGAAAGAAGCGCCCAATTTTTATGAAATTTGGCACAAATGTGGAGAGTAACATTTATGACTTTACGTTCGAAAACCAGATTGATCAGTTTATGGGAAGGGGGTTTTATGGGGTTTCAAATTTTCCAAAAATCAGTTTTTTGAACTTTTTACCCTAAAATTTTAAAAACACTAGATTTTGGTTATGCCCATTTTGTAGAGCTTAAAAAACAAACAATTTAGTATTTTGAGTCATTAAGCTAGGTTTAGTGGTTGTGGAGAAAAGTCAAAAAATGTGTCCGAAAAATTTCCCATGTTAATCTTATGGGAATACAGTTTTTGGATTTTTCTCAGTTAATTTCACTAAAAACTCCACACTTATTTCTACCAATCAGTTTAGCTCTACAAAACAATCATTTTGGCATTTTAATTGTTGTTTTACGTCCAACCGTTGCAGTGATATTCAAAGTGCTAAACACAGTACGTTGTCCAATGTTATCCTTAAGGAGAATAAATAAAATGTTATATTTTGATTATTTATGTATGTATATTGATGAAACTTGGTATGTGGCTTCAACTAGTTGTGGTATATTGATAATAGCACAAAAAAAGTTTTTCTGTTGATTTTTCCCGGTAGCAGCAAACCTGCATACTCGGCCCTCATGTTATTCATATGGAGAATAAATAAAGTTTTATATCTCCCTTAGTTATGAACCTAAATTAATAAAACTTGGTATGTAGCTTCACCTGGTTGAGTTATATTGTTCATTGCAAAACAAACACTATATTATCTTCCTTGTTGCAGCAAACCTGCGTACTCATTTATAATGTTATTCTTATGGAGAATAAATAAAATGCTACATATCACTTATTAATGAATGTATTTTTGTGAAACTTGGTAAGTGGCTCTAGGTAGTAGTGATACCCACAGTATTTGCATTGGAAATTCGCTGAGTACGCAGGTTTGCTGCGACGGGGGTATTATCAATTTGCAATCAAGTTAACACTTGAATAATTAACTCAACTGTTTGGCTCTCTGCAATCTACCCCCAGAATACTACCCCCAATGAACTAACCCTGGAAATCTAATCCCAGAAAGCTATACCCGGAAATATCTCACCAGAAAACTCTCTTTAAAGAGCTAACCCCGGAAATATACCCCCAGAAAGCTAATAATAATATTTTGTATTGCCATTCCAACAAAGTTATAACTCAACAAAACTACCCCTTCAAATCATACTCCCCGCTGTGCCTCTAAGTAACAGATAATGCAGGCAACGTTTCTCTACTACTAAATATGATAATCACGTATGGATCATATTAGTCTGTATTATATTTTATTAGCCAAAATCATGCTATATGGCGTAGATAATCCGGCCCAAGGCTGTTTTGATTGCGAAATAACTGAAATAAAAAAGTACTACATTTTATTCTTGTAATTTGTACCTGTTTAGAGAGAATAAAATTCATAAAATATAGTTATTCGTTTCAATTTATTGATCCAGCAGAGGAAATTACTATTAGGCAATTGGATTTCTTAGCTGTTATCAAATTTAAATAAATGATATTTTTTATTTATAGATTGCTTTACTGATGAATTTCACGACATTCAGCAAATATCTCCTGCATTTGCATCATTGGATAACACTGTCTTTGATTATACTAACATACAATTTCTGATGGTTAATTAACTAGTGACATTTTAACAGGGAATCTGTTTACTCGACAAAGCGCTGTAGAGTTTACTGAGTTTTTTCAATACTGGTGGCTTTAAAAAACAAACAATAAACATCTTGTATATTATTTATCTAGCCTGTTGTTCTGTCAATCTGCGAGATCTTCCTTATTCCTTTGACAAATTCCACGATTTACTCCTCATTTTAAAGCTTATCGCTGGTCGACAAGTTATATATGAAATGATGAAAAAATTGCCTTGATATAATTTAAGGTCAACCTTTTCTTACGAAGCATCGATTTAGTAGCACTATGACAAATTACAGCTGGGTCCTGATTGGAACCATCACAAACTGTATACGATTTTGCTCGTGATAGGTATGGGCAATCTCATATTATGTTACAGAAAAACCTGTCATGTCATTCAATGAGCTAAGATACCTCTTTATCGAAGATCAGTATCTTAATATGGTATGTGTTGATTACCTGAATACATATTTAGATCAGAAATAAAATTACTGGTTCATCGTTGCATGTACATCAAAGATTCAGGAGCAATATTTGAGGTCGCATTACTCCCGCTAGCAGCTAAAAGGCACATGAACCACTGGAGGCGGAGACATTTCCTACGTGAGCGCTGCCAAGCGTAAAACTTTGAAATCACACCGAGCGCTACCCGTGGCAAATTTTAAAATCAAAATGCCGTCTGCTGCTTGATGAATTGTAACTTTTGACTTAATTCGATACGCTATAGTAGTCTAATGGATGTGGCACTGGATTCACGATCATGCGGTCCCAGATTCAAATCTACCTTTTCGTGTTTACTTTTTTAGGTACCAATTTTTGTTATATTTTACACAAACACATTTTTGTAATATGTTACAAAGAAAAGAGCCGCCATACAGCGTTCTGCGGAGTTAAGTCAGGTTATTTTACCATAATTTTTTCGAAAATGTAGCGTAATCCTATACTCTAATATGAGTAAGGTTTGCTTGCTTGCTTGCGACACGGATCTCAAAAACGGCTCCAACGATTTCCTTCAAATGTTCGACATGACTAATTTCTGGGATAAAAATAAGTTCTAGATAGGCCTCATCCCCAGGAAAAATCAAATAATGTAAAAAAAAACTAAAATGAAAAGTTACCAAAATTAACACTGGGCTTATGGAGTTTCAAATCAAAACAAAAGAATTGTAACAGCTGTTCGTAATCAACCAGGGAACTGTCAAAGTAATACTCATGTTGTATATGATTATAACATGTAGTTACCTGAGAGCAGAGATTAAAATATTTGAGTGAAGATTACATAAATAGAGTAGTAAAATAAATCAAAGGGACGTTGAGCTATAAATAACAACTGGAGTGACCTTACAAATGTATAAAAGAGGCAAATGAGTTATACAAATCTGATTATCAATAGGGGGAAGTGGTGAAATATTACTCTAAGTCATCTAAACAAACTGACTGGCCTTCCCCCGAGCAAAGCTCGGCCCCCAGGTACTTTTTAAAAATATAAGAAGATTTCCTCTGTTTACATTTTAAAATCCTACATTTCACTGTTTTCTCATAGAACATCTGTTTCGGATAGTTCGTTCGTCATCGGACAAGTTCGGCTTCCTTCGGGTGGCAAAGTCTCCGCTTCCAGTGGTTCGTGTGATTTTTTAGCTGCTAGTCGTTTACTCCCCCTCTCGAGAACGATGATCGGTCATGCATTTTGTTATCACTATAGAAACCAGGTATTGTCTAAATTCTTGTGACAAAATCAAGAGATAATTCTTCAGATCTGCCAGTTTAAATTGTTCAGTGATTGTGTTTCACCGACACCTTCTCAGCGATGAACAGACGAAGGCCGTCAAACCGGCTGTCGTTGGCGAAGGTCTGCTATACCTTAAAACAAATGCGGAAAAACAATAGGGTATGTCGGATCTGGATAATTTAACCGTTGTATAAATTATGACTGGAGAACCGTACGGACAAAAGTAATGATACCTAATAAATTAATCCTCATCTTGCATTGAGAATCTCGAATAGTTAACTATTATGTTATAAATGTTCATATATGTTATAAGTATTGTTCAGATATCATTATAGAAGTAGTATATACTATGAAACCAACTAATGAGTAATGGCCAACTAAGTTGATCTACAATCGGTAGTTGGTTAATGTACGTTTCCATTCTGACAAGTCCCGGGCTCATGTGACGGCACACGTTGCGAAGCAGCCTTCACGTTTCTTTCCAGTCATTTTTCCATTAGGACAATATCGAGTGACGTCATACGCGTCACTTGTAACCGGATGTGCCGGGACCGTTTCCAATACCTTGCTGCAACACATTCGTCCTGGCACTTTTTGGCGGTCTAGTGATGTACGTAGTACATATTTACAATTTGACCATTCTCTCTAATATAATTTTTGTTCTCATATGTGAATGCAATTCATTTAGAAACAAAAAATATGTTTAAGAAGATAGCTTATACCAAGCTTGTTCATTTATTTAAAGGTTATTTATGAACTTATAGTTATTATAGTTACGTAATTAACGTATACATTTATACCATGCATATATACTAACATGAGTACTGTAGCATGTGTATGTACCGTGCATTAAACAAATTTAAACAGATTTGATTAATATGACAACATTTGCAAAATTTATGCCAGTACAGGTCGCTAAGGAAACCAAAAAGACTCTACAGAAAGGAAATTGCACCCCCTACTCCAGCCTTGTAAAGTCATAAAAACTGCTTTGGTTTAGGGTCATTGCTATCACTTCATTTGTAACAAATGTAATACCATCCGACATGGCGAAATAGCTCAGTGGTTAAGGTGAGAATATGGTACGGAGAAGGTTCCCAGTCCGAAACTGCACATTAAGGTTATATTTTTAAAGACGAAATTGTTAATTGTAGTGTGTCAACTGTTTGAACCAAAACGGTATCATTTTAGTTTATTTATTTTATTTATTTAGTATGACATTGTGTTGCGAAATTACTTTTTCAAACTTAAAACGCCGTAAAAAGATCAAAACAAATGCAAATATTGAGGGCTCTTCGTTCGGGTGTCATCGTCTATATTCGTGAACGTTCGGTCACGACGGAGTGGGGGGTGCTATTTCCTCTCTGCAGAGTCTTTTAGGAAACCAGTACATTTACGGTCAGTTAAGAGTTTTTGTATTTAATAATGCGGTAAAAAACTTTATAAAAAAACTAACTAAACAAAGCTACTTTTGTACGGATAGACGTATCTAATAATACGAGTTGGCTAGCAGCACGCTATCATGAGATGAGGGAAGTGAATTCCCACATTTAAAAAATCAACATTGGTGTTAAAACATACATTTATTCCAATTGTTATTGTAATCTGAAACATTTAATTTTTTGGCTGTTCTGATCCTCCTGGTTCTATTAACCTGCAATGCTGGGAAGACAATGTTACGCTATATAAGGTTAGGAGAAGACCAGCCAGGATTAGAAGTCCGGAGATACTGGGGTAAATACAAATACACTAACTTATGAATAACAGGAATTATTAATGCCAAATCCCCATAAGACTACGTAATGTGTTTAGAAAATACTAGTGGCTTAAAGGGGCGATACCCCCTAACCTTGATCCAAGTAGGAAAAAGGTCAGTTTGTAATCAAAGTAAACTATTACAAAGCAGACGTTTTGTAAATACCTATTCTTTTCATAGGGAGGATGTTGTACACGTTATTTATCATTCACTGTTAACGTTTTGGAAATATTGCTATTTTTCCCGGGTCCCTGGGATCGAGACCTTTAGTTTGAACCCCCTCCTATTATCCTTAGATTTACCAAACTCCCACAATTTTGACTTAAAAATTTTGGTTACAGAATTATATGTAAGGATACATTTTCTTTAAGTACCTGGGGGGCCGAGCTTTGCTCGGGGGAAGGCCAGTCAGTTTGTTTAGATGACTTAGAGTAATATTTCACCATTTCCTCCTATTGATAATCAGATTTGTATAACTCATTTGCCTCTTTTATACATTTCTAAGGTCACTCCAGTTGTTATTTATAGTTCAACGTCCCTTTGATTTATTTTACTACTCTATTTATATAATCTTCACTCAAATCTTTTAATCTCTGCTCTCAGGTAACTACATGTTATAATCATATACAACATGAGTATTACTTTGACAGTTCCCTGGTTGATTATGAACAGCTGTTACAATTCTTTTGTTTTGATTTGAAACTCCATAAGCCCAGTGTTAATTTTGGTAACTTTTCATTTTAGTTTTTTTACATTATTTGATTTTTCCTGGGGATGAGGCCTATCTAGAACTTATTTTTATCCCAGAAATTAGTCATGTCGAACATTTGAAGGAAATCGTTGGAGCCGTTTTTGAGATCCGTGTCGCAAGCAAGCAAGCAAACCTTACTCATATTAGAGTATAGGATAACTAGGTAAATATCTGTGCTAGAACGATGAGAGAGGGCTTAAAACTTTCACCTCATTAATGTCCATCGTTTTGCATACATTTTACCGAATGGAAAAGGGACTCTTAGTTCCTCCGCAACCGCTGCATCTCTTCCCGACTCCCTCTTATCTTCAGCTAGATCGCTGGGGGACTTCAGGCAACAATTCACAACACGGCGAAGAATAAAGCTGCAAGAGGAAATGTTCGTAAAGGTTGTCAATTCCTGTTTAAAGCACATGCTTGTTCCACAGGTGACTCCAGAGATGGTGAGGATGTTCCTGAAAGGCCGTGGCCGATGTCCCGGGGGCCGGTGTGGCGGAGCTCACGCGATCGTAGCTCAAGACGGCTCCAGCGGGTCAGTCCGATATTCTTACATAGTTGATAAAATATAAATACGCAATATAATATATAATTTCTATTGATTTACTCAAGAAAACCTATTCCCACGTATTTACCATATAGGGAAGAAGCACTTACCGTATGTGGCATTTTAAGACTTAAGCTCGAGACCATGATAACTTTTCGTTTTTAGGCCCTAGGTGCCAAAAAAGTAGTTTTATATATAGTAACCTTTGATATTGGTTGAACTTACTTATTAAAAAACTTGCATGAACCAATCACTTTTCTCTGTACAGATTTCGTTACTTACCCTGGATGCCGCTAGGCCCACGTCCGCCCTCAAAAAATTGGCCGTTTCCCGAGGGAAAAAAGAGGAAGCCGAAGTTCAATCTCATAGCCTTGCTTGGGCTCGGCCTCATGGCAAAAATCATATATATGCTGTGGCAAAATAGGAAGAAGAAGAAGAAGAAAAGTCGAGCAAAGCGTTCCCGCTCTCGCCGTCCAAGACGCTCTCGCTCTTGCCATCCAAGACGCTCTCGCCATCCAAGACGCTCTTGCTCTCGCCGTCCAAGACGTTACAACCCTCGCCGTCCAAGACGTTACAACCCTCTCCGTCCGAGACGTTACAACCCTCGCCGTCCAAGACGCTCTCGCTCTTGCCATCCAAGACGCTCTCGCTCTCGCCATCCAAGACGCTCTTGCTCTCGCCGTCCAAGACGTTACCACCCTAGCCGTACTAGATGTAACCAGCCTCACCGTCCGATACGTTACAACCCTCGCCGTCCGAGACGTTACAACCCTCGCCGTCCAAGACGCTCTCGCTCTTGCCATCCAAGACGCTCTCGCTCTCGCCATCCAAGACGCTCTTGCTCTCGCCGTCCAAGACGTTACCACCCTAGCCGTACTGGATGTAACCAGCCTCGCCGTCCGAGACGTTACAACCCTCGCCGTCCAAGACGCTCTCGCTCTTGCCATCCAACACGCTCTCGCTCTCGCCATCCAAGACGCTCTCGCTCTCGCCATACAAGACGCTCTCGCTCTCGCCGTCCAAGATGTTACCACCCTAGCCGTACTAGATATAACCAGCCTCGCCGTCCGAGACGTTACAACCCTCGCCGTCCAACACGCCCCCGCTCTCACCGTCCAAGATGTTCTCGCTCACGCCGTCCAAGATGTTACCACTCTAGCCATACAAGACATAACCAGCCTCGTCGTCCAAAACGCTACCACCCTCGCCATCCAGGACTCCCCGCTCCTCGCCACAGACCAAGACGAATATGTCGTTGTTGAATGTTCATCCCGCTTTTTGCGTTTAAGTAACATAACATTAATTGTTGTATATATTTTGGGTTTATAAATTAAACTTTTTTTAAATGTTAATGTTTATGGTTGAATACTCTACTAATTTTTTATCTTCTTAAATACATTACACAAAGTAGGGTTAGTTACGTTAGTTTACACCATTTATAACTCTAAAACTACTGAACCGATTGGCATGAAAATTTACAGGGTTTGTCCTTATATACCTGGTTAACATATAGACCTGTTTTCGTTTTCAAAATCCTTTAGGGATTCACCCTACGGCCCTTTAAAGTTTCCATGTTATTGTTATGGAGGAATGTTTTATTTGATTTATTACGTCACATTTGTCTTTTCTTAATTCCCCGTGCTCAGCAGCATTTAAGTTAGTTTAGTTAATGGGGCGGTAAACCAGACATCTCAATGATTTTCAAGAATTTGGTTGGGAATTGTACGAGTTCATTTACATATTCTGTTACTAGAGCATTAATTCTTGGGGCACCCCATGACTCTTTAAAAAGTTTTTCTCCTTACGATTTACTTACTTAAGATTTTTACTATCTTACATACTCGGTGCTTCGCACCTCGTTTCATGGGAGAAATATATTATCGTCCATTTGAATCGTCACCAATGATAAAATATCTGTATGCATTCCACTTTTTTATAACATTATATTAACAATAAACTATCGCATTTCATAGTACCTATCTTCATTACCAAACAAACAAAAACTAAATAGCTCGGAATAAACAGTTTCCATCACCAATAATTTGAATGGTTTCAAAATCATTCGTTTTTGAAAAATTAGTATTAAAAAAATCATTAGACCCGGTGAGTCGTCTTTTCTTCAATGCTGGAGAATTGCTTAAAACGTTTTAATCTATCTGAGGCTTCCCAATTTTCGGTTCACTTTCCATATTGCGATGTTCCCGCTTCCATTTAGCAGATTTGGTGTGCCTACCCCCATAGTAAATCCAACTGAATTTGAGAACACACAAAAAAAGTAATAACTGGAAAACAATAATAATCGTCTCATTTACTCAATCCACAGTTGCTTGATTGAAATAAAGCAGATTTATTGTAGACATCTAAGTAAACAAAAGAATTTGCACTTAAAAAGTAAACAATTTTTCGGTATAAATTATTCTTTCAATCATATGTTCCACGAACATGTGTTAAAAGATGTGATAACTTAATTAGAACTGGAATTACTCATTTTTGAATTAAAATAATTTTTGGATACATTTAAATTTATGTTAGTTGGAGGTCTATAGCTCGCCTATAACGTGTTCAATTTAAATGATCAATATCTCAAATGAAAGCCTTTATTTCTATAAGCATTTTAATACCAAAACATGTTAATAATATTAAGTAAAACTGGAAATATGGATCGTTGATTGCACACCAATGTTAAAAATTTGAACATTTTTGTTGTTCGGAATTCAGCAGCTTGCTTCAGGTTTGTCCGATCTAAATAAATAATAGCTCAAATGATCCTGTAACTCACTGAAGGTTCTTACACCAAAACATATATAATGACTTAATTAGAACTTAAGATATAGAAATTTAATTTAAGTTTATGTTGTTTGGTCGAGTAATACATACGATAGCTAAATGAATGTGGATGGTTGATGTGAAATCTGTGCATGCTCACTGTCAATTTAAGACATACATTATGAAAATCGGTCGGGTAGAAGAGCCAGGCCAACTCGGAAAATAAAAACCAAATTTTTAAATATATAGGATTAATTTAAAGAAACAGTTGTAATAAGAATTATATTTAACACTAGCTGTTGACCGGAGGCTTCGCCTCGTGAATGATTTCTAAGAACTATGATAGTTGTATGGGCCGCATTCTGTGGTTAGCCCGTGGAACTACTACGAATGAAGATCAGCTGTTTGTATTTTCATCAGCTCAAACAAAAATGATTGTCCATATGGAATGCATGGAAACTTTGTCCCTATAGGGTAAATTCGCTAAAAAGTTGCATAACAACCCGATTGTTGTGTTCCTTGTTCCAGCAAACTTGCGTAATTAGCTCACATGTTATTTTTGTAGAGAATAATTAAAATTGCCATATATCGCTTATTTATAAATGCATATTGATGGAAATTTTATGTGGCTTCACCTAGTTGAGTACCCATTTTTGCATAAAACCCATATTTTGTGTTTCTTTTTGCAACTAACCTGCGTACTCAGCCCCAATGTTATTCTTATGGATGCTAATGAACATGTTAAATATTGATTTTTTATGAATGCATATTATAGAAACTTGGTAAGCGGATTCAAGCGGTAGGGAATTCATGCTATTTTTAAACTAAAGAACGAAAGGAGGAAGTAAATAGTTTTAAATTATAATACTTCACCGTTCACAAAAAATTTAAACAAACCGAAATAAATAACTGGCTTGGGATAACTATACAAACTTTTTATTCTTAATTATTATTTTTCAGAACAAACGCTTATCAAATAGTGTGCATATTGGTTTGCTAATTGTAACCGAATGAAGGTTCCCTTAGTATCTAAACATCTATACAAGGCTCAAAACATCAACGTTTCAACTCGTCTCTGATAATGTTCCCTTATCAAAGGTGTAGTTATACATTTTGTGCGGTTTCTACTGATTAGTGGTACATAAATACTGGGGCGCGGATTCTTAACAGTAACTAATTTATTCTGACTAGGTTCCGCAGAAAATTTGGGATTTTAGCGAATTTCCCCTACAGGGAAGAAGCTATTACCGTAGTTCTCATGGTAAGACTTAAGCCCGAGACCATGATAACTTTTTGTTTTGATGTCCCCAGATGTCCAAAACACTATTCGTTCAAATTTATATATATGTATATATATATCTATATATATATATATATATATATATATATATATATATATATATATATATCTATATATGTGTCCGTGAATGCGATAACTTGAGTAAAAAACGTCCGATTTCGATGAAATTTGGCTCAAATGTGTAAACTGACATTTATGACTTTAAGTTCGAAAACCAGAAAAATCGGACCATGGGAAGGGGGGTTTATGGGGGTTTTAAATTTTCCAAAAATCAGTTTTTTGCATTTTTTACCCTAAAATTTTTAAAACACTTAATTTTGGTTTAGACCATGTTATAGAGCTTAAAAAAACAAATAATATGGTATTTTGAATTATTAACCTAGGTTAAGTGGTTGCGGAAAAAATCCAAAAAACATGCTCATAAAATCTCCCATGTTAATCTTATGGGAAAAAGGTTTTTGGCTTTTCCTCAGTTAATTTTACTTTAAACTTCACATTTTCTTTTACCAATCACTTCAGCTCCACAAAACAATCATTTTGGTGTTTAAATTGTGATTCTACGTCAAACCGTTGCAGAGATATTCAAAGTGCTAAACACAGTACGTTGTCCAATGTTATCCTTATGGAGAATAAATAAAATTTGATATCTTGATTATTTATGAATGTATATTGATGAAATTTGGTATGTGGCTTCATGTTGTACTGGTATATTGATAATTGCACAAAAAATAAATGTTTTGTTGATTTTCCCCGTAGCAGCTAACCTGCATACTCAGCCCTAATGTTATTCTTATGGAGAATAAGTAAAGTTTTATATCTCCCTTAATTATGAACATAAATTAATAAAACATGGTAAGTAGCTTCACCTGGTTCAGTTATATTGATAATTGCATAAAAACTCATTTCTTATCTTCCTCGTTGCAGCAAACCTGCGTACTCAGTCCTAATGTTATTTTTATGGGGAATAAATAAAATTTAATAAATCACTTATTTATGAATGTATTTTTGTCAAAATTGGTGAGTGGCTTTATGTACTAGTGAGAAACATATCAATGCATTGGAAATTCGCTGAGTACGCAGGTTTGCTGCGACGGGGGGTATTTATTCATTTGGTGTTAGCGCAAAAAAAGGATGTTCGCACATAACCCCTTAAAGTACAAGGCTTCCAGAGTCATTATTCATATAGAGTAAAATTGATCGACTGTTTCCTAGATGTGTTGATTATATGAAATTTACCTTTTGCATTATAAATCGTGCAAAATAAACACAAACAACATAAATTAAATTTACACGTGCGGCCTAATATAGATGTACTAGCTGTGTACCCGTCCTTCGTACGGGTTGTATATAAATGGTAGATTAACTAAAGCAAATAGCAATCCACATTATTTTACAATATTAAAATTACATTTTACACGTTTAATGAACAATTAAATCAAAATTAACGAAATATACTGGCAGTTAGTTCGGGTCCTGTTGCTAAGTCGAGTAACTCTGTCGGGTAGTAAACGGCGTGTGGTTTGCGACTCCAAATAAAAGAACTCAAGAACAAAATACCCCCGTCGCAGCAAACCTGCGTACTCAGCGAATTTCCAATGAATGTATATGTTTCTCACTACCACATAAAGGCACTTACCAAGTTTTATAAAAATAAATTAATAAATAAGTGATCTATAGCATTTTATTTATTCTCCATAAGAATAACATAGGACTGAGTATGCAGGTTTGCTGCAACAAGGAACACAAAATATGTGTTTTTATGCAATTATCAATTTAACTCAACCAGGTGAAGCTACATACTAAGTTTTATTAATTTATGTTAATAATTAAGGGAGATATAAAACTTTACTTATTCTCCATAAGAATAACATTAGGGCTGAGTATGCAGGTTAGCTGCTACGGGGACAACCAACAAAACATTTGTTTTTTGTTCAAATATCAATAAATCAGTACAACATGAAGCCACATACCAAGTTTCATCAATATACATTCATAAATAATCGAGATATCAAATTGTATTTATTCTCCATAAGGATAACATTGGACAACGTACTGTGTTTAGTACTTTGAATATCTCTGCAACGGTTGGACGTAGAATCACAATTTAAACACCAAAATGATTGTTTTGTGGAGCTGAAATGATTGGTAAAAGCAAATGTGAAGTTTAAAGTAAAATTAACTGAGGAAAAGCCAAAAACCTTTTTCCCATAAGATTAACATGGGAGATTTTATGAGCATGTTTTTTTGGATTTTTTCCGCAACCACTTAACCTAAGTTAATAATTCAAAATACCATATTATTTGTTTTTTTAAGCTCTATAACATGGTCAAAACCAAAATTAAGTGTTTCAAAAATTTTAGGGTGAAAAATGCAAAAAACTGATTTTTGGAAAATTTAAAACCCCCATAAACCCCCCTTCCCATAGTCCGATTTTTCTGGTTTTCGAACTTAAAGTCATAAATGTCACTTTACACATTTGAGCCAAATTTCATCAAAATCGGACGTTTTTTACTCAAGTTATCGCATTCACGGACACATATATAGATATATATATATATATATATATATATAGATATATATATATATATATAGATATATATACATATATATATAGATATATATACATATATATAAATTTGAACGAATAGTGTTTTAGTCATCTTGGGACCTTAAAAAAAAATTTGTCACGGTCTCGGGCTTAAGTCTTACCATGAGACCTACGGTAATAGCTTCTTCCCTATAGGGGAAATTCGCTAAAAATAAAAAATATCGGGGAGGGGGGAGGGGAAGCATAAATATAAAATCGGCGGGGGGGAGCAAAATATAAAATAGGGGAGGGGGGCAAAAATAAAAATCTGGCGGGGGGAGAAAAAATATAAAATCGGGAGGGGGCACAAATAAAAATCGGGGGGGATCAAAAATATGAAATCGGGGGGGGGGGGCAAAAAGTATAAAAACGGGGGGCAAAAATATAAAATGGGGGGACATAAAATAAAAATAAAAAATCGGAGAGGGGGGAGCAAAAACATAAAATCGGGGTGGGGGGTACAGGAAATATCGGTAAAAACTGTTTTTTGCGCAAATAAGAATAGACCACAACCAGATGAAGCTACATCAACATTTGTTCATTAATATTAATTAATAGCTAGGTGACGTACCCGTTCTTCGCACAGGGGTTTTCTCTACCCGTTCTTTGGTCAATGCAATTTGTATTTTAGTTAGCTTGAAACAGCTGTTCTTGCTTCTGCTCTTTAAGCTGTCAAATGTAAGTATCCACAGCTTTTCGCATTACAGTTTCTGAATGTTTACTTTGTTCTGCAATGTAAACCTTGAAACTTAGTACGTTCAGGGGGCGTAGCCCGAGGGGATTTTAAGGACGTGAATAGGCCTATGTGTTGCATGGGTTCAAGATCTACCTATGTGTAAAGTTTCAGCCCAGTCGGTTCAGTAGTTTTTGCGTTCGCCCGGAACATCAGACAGACAGACAGACAGACATTCAGACGTCAGAAACCACCTCTTCTTTAAATATTATAGATTTCCGACGAACAAGATGTTCCTTCGCGAAAAAAAACAAAATATATTGAATTATTTATTTATTAAATTGTTACAATTTAATATCACATTTTATTTATAAAGTAGTATATATTTTTCACCACACTACGCTGTAATCACCTGTTTTCGGAACGTCATTTGAATACCGAAAGTAGAGTTTTTCCGTCCAAGGGCCGAAAGTCAGCTGATCTATTTAGCCAGTGTTGCCAACTTTTTTTTTAAGTGTACACGACGTTACCTGGTTAATATGTGCATACTATTTTGTGTTCTTTGGTTGAAACACTGAAAAAATAACAACATAATTCAAAACATTGTACTAACGATGTTTTGTTCATAGCTTAACTGTTTTTAGTCCGAGATTGCATGAGGCCGCTCGTGTTTTATGACCGATCACATTTAACCCGTTAATAATTGTAGTATGGTGAAAAATATTGTTCGCACCTCTGCCGACAGGGACTTCGTCTCGGTCATAAAACACGACCTCGAGCCAGCAAAATCCCACTTTCGTCCCTTTGTTCTAAATATACTATTTCGCGAGAAAACTATTGAAAAATACTTAAAGCCTATTAGAGTTTAAACAAGAATTATCTAAAGGAAATACTAAAGTGATGTTATCGTGGAACTGATGTTAACATTTTTGTGATTATATGATCACTACTGTGTAGGAACTTGCAAGGAAAGCCAAAGGCTCCAGGAGTATAAGAGCCGATAGGTCCCAAGTTTTGTATTTCAGTAAGCCTTTAACGGATTTTAAAATAATAGACGAAACTTGTCAAAATTTAAGCTGTATATTTACATGAAAATGTGACAATAAACGAACTAATTTAATTTAATTACGGCGTTCATTTTTCCCATGACCTTTATATATATTATGACATTAAATTAACTAAGCAAGGCCGAACAGTCACATGACTGTTCGGCCTTGCTTAGTTAGAACGTACATACGTTCTTATAACTATAGAAACCAAGTATTTTCTAAATTGTTGTGACTAAAATAAGATAATTATTTATATCAGCAAGGCATAAATTTTCAGTGATTGGGTTTCACCGACACCTTCTCAGCGATGGAGAGACGAAAGCCATCGAACCGCCTAATGTTGGCTAAGGTCGGCTATGTATTGAAAAAAATGCGGAAAAGCGACAGGGTATGTCGGAACTGGATAATTTCACCGTTGTATACATAATAACTGTACAAACCTTTGGACATAAGTAATCATATTAGTAAATTAATCCTCATCTTGAATTGAGAATCTCGAATAGTGAAACGTAGTATTATATAACGTTAATAACAGATATATTAGAAAGTGTTAAAAATAAGTAAGTAGGTAAGTTAAATAAAACGAAATAAAGCTCCAGCAGAGCACTTAAAAATAATTTATATGGGGTGAAAGGCAACAATTTTGTTAAGATATTTCGTTATAGAATAATTATATACGAAGTTACCAACTAAGTGGACAATGTTCTTTTTTATTTAGTAAATGAACCAGTGCTTGTCAAATCAGCGACATTTTATTGTTGATCTACAATCGGTAGTTGGTTAATGTACGTTTCCATTCTGACAAGTCCCGGGCTCATGAGACGACACACGTTGCGAAGCAGGCTTCACGGGGTTTTCCAGACCTTCTTCCATTAGGACAATATCAGGTGACGTCAACGCGTCACTTGTAACCGGATGTGCCGGGACCGTTTCCAATACCTCGCTGCAACATGTGTCCTGGCACTTTTTAGCGGTCTAGTGATGTACGTAGTAAATATTTACAATTTGACCATTCTCTTTAATATCGTTTTTGTTTTATATGTGTATGTAATTAATTTAGGAACAACAAATATTTTTAGGAATATAACTTATAGCATGCTTGATAATTTATTTAAATGTTGTTACTAAACTTAGCATAATTGTATGTACTTAGCTAACGTATACATTTAAACCATGCACATAAACAGTACGTAACGTGATAACTAGCATGTACATGAACTATTCATTAAATAAAATAACTAAACAGATTTCGTTAACATGGAAACGTTTAGAATTTGTATGTCTGTACCGGTCATTAAGGAAACCAGTATACTCATTACGGTTGTACTTTAATGCAGTAATAAAACACTTTATTTAAAAAAAAACTAACTAAACTAGTTTACTATTGTACTACTAGACATATCTAATATTAATAAAAGTAAAATTTTATAATTTACACTTTAATTATTATGGTCCTTTTTTAATGAGTTATTGAACCCTCTGTTTAAGAAAAACAATTAATATTTCAATTGCTGGCTATGGAATTTCCGTCCGGTCTCGTGGTTTTGGGCTATCTTAGTACAACGTTGCACCGGGGACAAGTTGCAGGCCGTTTCTTTTCCTGGGACTAATGTGATGGTAACATTCCCGTGGCAAAACTGTCCCGAACATGTTTGAGGCGTCTCTGGCCACGAAACCTGCCCCTGAGGTGTTTCCATTCTAACAGCTCGCAGTAACAAGTTGCGAAGACTTAAGTTGCTACACGATTTTGTCCGAAGGTTTACGAAGCTTTAGTTCCACCGCGACGGCAGCATCTCTTTTCCAACCCCGTCTTATCTTCAGCAGATACCTGGGGACTTCAGGCAACAACTCACGTAGCGGCAAAGAGAAAAGCTGTAAGAGGAAATGTTAAAGGTCTTGATTCCTGATTATAGTTCGTACTTGTTGCACAGGTGAGTCCAGAGGTGATGAGGATGTTTTTAGAAGGCCGCAGTCGGTGCGGCAGCGCTGCCGCACTCGAAGCTCAAAACGGCTCTGGCAGGTCAGTCCGATATTGGTAGAGTTGATAAATATAATATAGGCTATCCAATAAATTACTACTGAGTTACTTTTTTATAACATCTATATCCACATATTGCCCCTATAGGGAAGAAGCACTTACCGTAGGTGACATTTTAAGACTTAAGCCCGAGAACATGATAACTTTTCGTTTTTAGGCCCTAGATGCCAAAAAGTTCGTATGTGAGTGTGTTTAAATATCTGTGCTTATAAACACGCACATATTATTTGTACTTACATATATAAGTAAGGATGGATTTACTTACTCTTCCTTCTATTTAAATTTTAGAAACCACAATCTTTATGCACGTTATAAATGTAAATTAAAAAAGGATGTGATTTACATAATTGTAATAAAAGATTCAATCAATATTTCAGGCCAACATAACATATAGACTAAATACAGCCTATTTTAAAATTTACCGTCCAAGTTTGGGTCTAAATTCACCAACAGATTACCGTTAATTTTAAAAATTGGACAAATTTACAATATTGATTAATAAATTAATCAATATTATTATATATATATATATATATATTATTATTATCAATATATTATTGCACAAATAAATTATGGAAATTTTTAACATTTTTTCAGTATTGATTAATTGATGGACCGTTGTAAAATTATAGTGAAATAAATAGTTCCCTTTATACTAATTATAAATTTACCAATAACAATCCGAGTTGATAGAAGTTTAACTAGGTTATTACTATATTTACTATTATTATTTTAATAATTTTTAATTTAATTTAGCAATTCTAATGTTTGTAACAGAATTATTGTAAAAATTGTATTGTATATTTAATTTAGTTGCTATCGATTGTAAAAAATTCAAATAAGTCACCAACACACGTACAAAATCGTGCCGGTGTTTTTCCATCGCGCGTGCCTTCTCTTTCAGGTTGCCGTCGTTGCGCTGCTGAGCGCTAGTGACCACCTGGGGCGCCGCGGCCACGACAGTCCTCACTCCTCAGTGGCCTCAGTCTCGCCCACAGTCTACTATATATAGTCTGTATAGTAGACTGTGGTCTCGCCTGAGCGTTCGCCGTGTTCACTTGTGTACTAGTGTTGTCTCTAATGTGTATTTGACTTGTGTGTTGTAGTTTTGTTTTCACTGCTTTTACAATTTTCTAATTTAGCTTTTCGGTCTTTTTTCAGCTTGTTTGGATTGTGCTACCAATTTTGTTATGTTCCATATATTCCTTTCCACCTGAAGACGGGATCAGATTCCAGATCCCGAAACGTCGTGTAACTTTGTTTTTAATAATATGTGATAGCAAATGTCCGCAAAAATTTCTTGAAAAACGACTGTAAAAAGTTGTAAAGGAAATAAAATTAATTTGAATTTGAATATTTATAAACAGCAGCCAAGTTAATTGTGTAAGAATTTTAGTAAGAATGCCATGTATCACTAAGTTAGTTAGTTCACATTAGGTTGAAAAATTACAGTCATTCATCAATAATCAACAATACTGACATTTGAAAATTAGTTATTTTAAATTAATATTATCGGTTTTAACAAGCTGCATTAGAGGGTTAGTAAAACTACTATGACGTTTGAACACTGGTTATTTTAACGTGTAGGTTGCGACAAAACCCACTAGGGGATTAATATAACTGCTATAAAATTTCAAATTGGTTAGTTTAATTAATTTTTGAGGTTGCAATAAACTACATAAGGGGGTTATTACAACTACTTTTAAATTTGAAAATTGGTTACTTTAACCAGTGTGTTGTTTTAAATGTATCCAGTAGTTTGTTTTAACTAAATGAATGTAGGCTGTAACAACTACACTCTCATTAATTCAAATACTAGGTTGTAACAACTACACTCTCATTAATTCAAATACTTGAAAAAAACGTGTTATTTTAACAATGAATTTATTGGTTAGCTTAACTTATAAAATTTGTGGTACTAATATACATTTTTTCACTCAATGAGTTTAGTCATTGAACACATATAAATAATTGTCCATATAGAAACCTCTGACGTTGATTGAACAACTGCTGACTGATTATTATTGAACTACTAACTTATTTCTGTGCAGCTTCTGGCCGGCTACTGTCGTGTCGAGGGGATTCAAGATGAAACCTAAAAACAAAGGCGGCTTCGGCAGGTCAGTCCGACATTCTTATATTTGACCATACTTATTTACGTTAGGTTTTTTGTGACTGAAACTAGTCCTACTGCTTAAAACCGATTTTGATATTTTTCGTGTCACGTGATAGAGCTCGGTCTGTGGTTGTTATAGTGCTCAAATTTCATGAAGAATTAACTCAAAGGAAGGGTCATAGCTGCCCATAAATTTCGTAATTTAACCAGAATATTAGCAATGTAAATTTCTTTCCCTGATGATTAGTTTAGACGATATTAAGGAATGTTTGATGAAAAATGCGAGGTAAAATGAATTGTTTCGAATAGTTCTACTTTTGAGAGCGTGTAGCTCAATAGCGATTAAGAATTCAAGAAAAATTGATATAACAAAAGTTGCAGATAATTAAAAGTTGTTGATAATTATTATTATGGAACAAGTTTTTTCTACGACACACTCTACACCTACTTCCTTGACTGGACTAGTACAGAAAGAATTGTTTCGATTTGTATGATCAAACAACTGAATACAGTGAAGACAGTTTTTCAGGAAAAACACATATTGATACTGGGAAGGTTACACAATCTGTATATATTTTCGATTATAAAAGTGAGCATTAACATGTAGCACATGAAAGTTCACGTTACGTAGTAATATATCTTTTTTGAATGCTAAATCATTCTACAAAATTACGTTTAAATTTTTAGTAACACTAAACATGTTAAAAATCAAACTTTTAAACTTTTTGACTTTTGATCAAACTTAATATTAGTTGATTTTAAAGGAAGTACTACTATCTTTTATTTATGTTTTTTTATTATATATATAAAACACTTCCTGGTACCCGGCGCGACTTTGTTCCCGCGACCTTTCTTGATTACCGTTTATTTTCCCTCAGGTCAAAATGTTACCATGTAAACTAAAATGAAATCATTACTCCATAATAAGGTTAACACTGATCATTTTTAAACATGCAAATGCTGAATGCCACTAAGAACTAAGGTTGTGCAGTACGGGTCTACAAGTTTAATATTTATGTACCTATCTCCCTACTAAACTTTAACTTCATTTCAGTATTATACATGTGTTACAAAGCATACCTACCTAAACTCCAGTGGGGCGGAGCCCTATTGGACTTTTGGAACGGAGGAAGGATGATGTTTGATTCGTATTTCAGCTCCATCTGTTCTGTAGTTGATTTATAGTTGTATTAATAAAGGAGAGCAGGGCGAAGCCCTAATTGATATTTTGTTCCGGAGTAAGCCTATGTCTGCTTTGAGTATATTACCTACCTTCCAACCGAACTTCAGATCCGTTAGGCCTTCGATTACAAAATCACTATTCGTTCAAAAATGTATATACATATACATGTAGTGTTTAGTGTTAAGTGTGTAAATGTATATGTGTGTATTAAGTCTTCTCCTATAAGATGTTTTACAGCAGCTAAAACTACTAAAATTCAAATATTAGTTATTTTAACACGTTCGGTGCTGAACCTAAAATCATAAGACCATAAAGAGGGCCTAACATATACAAATTTATAAAATCTTACATTTGCGTGTGTCTTCAGGAAATGTCATTTAGAAGGTCTCCGGATGTTGAAGTGACGTCAGGAATGACGTCATTTGGGATGACGAAAAATTCGTCATCAGGCTGGTACAAGTGGTTATGTGTTGTAATAATAAAATTACGGTACTAAAATAAACCTAATGTATTTGATTAAGTTCTTGTACCGTAGAAGAACAAGTTTTATGAGGGTAAAATATTCTGAAATAATTTATTTTATGTTTTTTGATATGACGAAAAAATGCGTCCTTAGGCCCCTTATTGTCTACTTGTCATCACGTCCACTTGCGATTAGCAACCAAATAGAACAAATAAAGATTGTTTGTGTTAATATTACACAAAATACACAGATACTGACACAAATAAAAGAATTGAAATCTATGAAAACACTATATAAAGTCATGACTCATTAAAATTGAAACACGTGGCCGAGCGGCGGGCGACGTCAGGGACCTAACCTACAACATCATTCGGCCGGTCTGAACACATAAACACGTGGCCGAGCGGCGGGCGACGTCAGGGACCTAACCTACAACATCATCCGGCCGGTCTGAACACATAAACACATGGCCGAGCAGCGGGCGACGTCAGGGAACTAACCTAGAACATCACTCGGCCAGTCTGAACACATAAACACGTGGCCGAGCGGCGGGCGACGTCAGGGACCTAACCTACATCATTCGGCCGGTATGAACACATAAACACGTGGCCGAGCGGCGGGCAACGTCAGGGACCTAACATACAACATCATTCGGCCAGTCTGAACACATAAACACGTGGCCGAGCGGCGAGCGACGTCTGGGACCTAACCCACGACATCATTCGGCCGGTCTGAACACATAAACACGTGGACGAGCGGCGGGCGACGTCAGGGACCTAACCTACGACATCATTCGGCCGGCCTGAACACATAAACATGTGGCCGAGCGGCGGCGACATCAGGGACCTAACCTACGACATCATTCAGCCGGTATGAACACATAAACACGTGGCCGAGTGGCGGACGACGTCAGGGACCTAACCTACGACATCATTCGGCCGGCCTGAACACATAAACATGTGGCCGAGTGGCGACGACGTCAGGGACCTAACCTACAACAACATTCGGCCGGCCTGAACACATAAACACGTGGCTGAGCGGCGGGCGACGTCAGGGACCTAACCTACAACATCATTCGGCCGGCCTGAACCATAAACACGTGGCCGAGCGGCGGGCGACGTCAGGGACCTAACCTACGACATCATTCGGCCGGCTTGAACACATAAACATGTGGCCGAGTGGCGGCGACGTCAGGGACCTAACCTACGACATCATTCGGCCGGTATGAACACATAAACACGTGGCCGAGTGGCGGCTACGTCAGGGACCTAACCTACAACAACATTCGGCCGGCCTGAACCATAAACACGTGGCCGAGCGGCGGGCGACGTCAGGGACCTCACCTACGACATCATTCGGCCGGCCTAACACATAAACACGTGTACAGGTTGCGACGCATTACATTAGGGGATTATTATAACTACCTAATATGAAATTGGAAATTGGTTATTTTAACGTATATGTTGCGACAAATTACATTAGGGGATTATCATAACTACCTGATATGAAATTGGAAATTGGTTATTTTAACGTATATGTTGCGACGAATTACATTAGGGGATTATCATAACTACCTGATATGAAATTGGAAATTGGTTATTTTATCGTACATGTTGCGACGAATTACATTAGCGGATTATTATAACTACCCAATATGAAATTGGAAATTGATTATTTTAACGTGTATGTTGCGACGAATTACATTAGGGGATTATTATAACCACCTAATATGAAATTGGAAATTGGTTATTTTTACGTATATGTTGCGACAAATTACATTAGGGGATTATTATAACTACCTAATATGAAATTGGAAATTGGTTATTTTAACGTATATGTTGCGACAAATTACATTAGGGGATTATATTAGGGGAGTAGAATGTCCTTACTTGTTATTAGGCCTTGGGTACTAATCACTACCCAATATGAAATTGGAAATTGGTTATTTTAACGTATACTTTGCGACGAATTACATTAGGGGATTATCATAACTACCTAATATGAAATTGGAAATTGGTTATTTTAACTTATATGTTGCGACAAATTACATTAGGGGATTATTATAACTACCTAATATGAAATTGGAAATTGGTTATTTTAACGTATATGTTGCGACAAATTACATTAGAGGATTATCATAACTACCTGATATGAAATTGGAAATTGGTTATTTTATCGTACAGGATGCGACGAATTACATTAGGGGTTTATTATAACTACCTAATATGAAATTGGAAATTGGTTATTATAACGTATACGTTGCGACGAATTACATTAGGGGATTATTATAACTACCTAATATGAAATTGGAAATTGGTTATTATAACGTATACGTTGCGACGAATTACATTAGGGGATTATTATAACTACCTAATATGAAATTGGAAATTGGTTATTTTCAAATATATTTTGTGAAGAATTACATTAGGGGATTATTATAACTACCTAATAGAAATTGAAAATCGGTTAGTTTAACTAATCCTTGACCTTGCAAAATATATATTACACTGAGTTTAGTTAATTTAACACATGTAAATAGTTGCCTTAGAGAAACATTTGATATTAATTCAAAAACCACTGACTGATTATTACCCAAATAACTTGGATGAACCAATCATTTTTCTTTGTGCAGTTTCTTTCCGGCTACTTTCAAGCCAAGGGAACCCAAGAAGAAACCTAAGAAGAAACCTAAAGGAAAATTCAGCTTCAGCAGGTCAGTCTGATAATGTTTAATAGTTGATCAAATAAAATGAGCTATCGAATAAATTACTTATGGTCATTGACTATATATACTAAAGGAGACATCCCATCAATATGGCCCAGCTGTCCCTCTTTTAGTGTTAGCCCGAATTTGAAGTGGACGTAGTTTGATTAGGTCACCGACAGAGTGTGCTGCTGTCAACTACTTATATTTGTTATTTACGTTATCTTGTAAAATATCTCCACCCCAGAAAGCAAGTGATAATCAACTTATGCGTGCTCCCTGACACTTGTATTATTGACTCCTTGTATCATCCCCTCCTTGATAGGGTAAGTAATAGTTGAAAGAAGTGTACTCTGTTAGTGATTAGTGTAACTACGTCCTCTTTGAATCCTGGCACACACAAAAGTAGGGACAGCTTTGACAATGGCATTAAGAAGTTTACTTAATCCAAACGGACGATCAGATCTTAAATCTGGCGAGAAATCGTTAGTTTGGGATTACATTTTCTACAAATTTTTATTTAACATATTTTGCCATCATTTCTCGTTTTCTTACAAAACGAGCTCAAAGTAAAAAGAAAAGAAAATGTAGAATTTGCCCGCCCAAAAAGTGCCTCAAAAACTCAAACATATACAATTTTTAGAATTTGACTGGAAGATTCTCGCCAAGAGCTTTGATTCAAATATGATGTCGAGTAGGGTCCGATTACGAAAACTGCCTCATAAAATTTATGCCTGTGAGTGAATCAGTGAAACAGTCTAGCTTTAAATAAGTTTATTATTGATTTATTTGGACTATACCTATTAATTCTCGGATTTAAAACTATACAGCGATAGGTAAATTCCAAATAAATCAATACAAAATAAAAATCCATCGCTATTTTGAGTTTCAAAAATACAGTTCAAATAAGTGTTAAGTGTGTAAATATTAATATATTTACACACTTAACACTTATTTGAACAGTATTTTTGAAACTATACTATTTTTGGAATTATACTAGAAGTTACCCGCAGGCTTTGCCCCGAGAATGATTAATAAAACTATGACAATTGTGTGTGCTGCATTCTGTGGTTAGCCCGTGACACGAATCACGATCAGCTGTTTGAATTTCCATCAGCTCAAATAAAAATGAGTTCGCACGCAGCACGCTGACGTGAGTAAAGTGAATTTCCACATAAAAACTTTTAAAACTCAAAATCAGTGTAAAAACATACATTTAGTCCACATTTATGAAATGTGAAAACATTGATTTTTAGGCTGCTCTGATACTCTTGGTTTTATTTACTTGCAAAACTGGGAGTACAATTTTGCACATTATAAGGTTAGGAGAAGGTCCAGACAGGCTTGAAAGTAGGCGTGAGGTTGCTGGGGATGATAAAAGTACTCTTAACAAAGGAATAACAGACTTCTCTAGTGTAAAACCCCCATAAGACAACGTACTATGTTTAGTCGATACACATTTTCTTTAATACCTAACTCGGTAAATATTTATTCTAGAATGACGAGAGAGAGCTTAAAACTTTCGCCTCTCTAATTCCCATCTTTTTACTTGCATTAATTGTACATCCGGGGCTTTTCTGACACTTTTTGGGCCCAAAAACACGAAATTTGAAAGATTAATCCCCAAAAAAGGGGATTAGAGTTTTCCGACTGTTTTGCCCAACGAACTTGTTCATCTGATTACAGAAAGGAATGTCTCTACCAAATTTGAAGTAAATCGGAAAAAAATGCGACCGCTAGAGTGCTAACACAAACACACACACACACACACACACACACACACACACACACACACACACACACACACACACACACACACACACACACACACACACACATATATATATATATATATATATAATTTTGAACGACCCCCCAAAACGTGTTCAGGGGGTCACGTTAGGAACTTCTATGGTGGTCCCGGGCTTAAGTTTCACCGTGCGGGTCATGCTAATAGTCACTTTCCTAAGGAAATTCACTAATGAATGTCCATTGTGAATACATGGGAACCTTGAAACCCGTGGAGCAAAGCCCTAGAGGATATTCGCATCTTTAATATGCCTATTTGTACTATGAAGTACCTCAATGCCAAAATCCAGCTTAATCAGTCCAGTGGTTACAGTGTGATTGAGCCACAAATATATAAACAAACGTACACACTTACAAATGTTCACATTTATAATATTATTAGGATTTATTTATATGATAATTGTTCCAAGTGTGTTCCTGAAAGATGTATTACAGCAGCCGAATAATTTTTAAAATATTTTAGTAAGAATGACATTGTTGACCTCTGATATAGATTGAAAAACCACTGACTGATTATCACTAAACAACGTGGATGAACTAATATTTTTCTCTGTGCAGCTCCCGGCCGGCTAATAGAAAGTCTGGGGAAACCAAGAAGAAACCTGAAAAGAAAAAAAGCCCTGGCAGGTCAGTCTAATATTTTTATATAGTTGATTAAATGGAATTAGGCTATCAAAATATATTACTATTGATTTACTCCTCAAGATAATCTGTTCCAACATATTTATCTTATTTGGAATTAGCTATCACCGTAGGTGGGTATGGTAAGACCTAAGCCCGAGACCATGAAAACTTTTCACTTAGAGGCCCTGGATGCAAAAATAGCCATTCGATTAACTATAGATATATTATACTTTGTATTGTATTGGTATGTATTATGAGGACAAAAACTGGATAACAACATATAAATAATGTATTTTATATAGCAGCGCCTAGTTATATGAAACATAATTTATGTCAGTGAGTGAAAGTGTCAGTGAGTGAGTGAATGAGTGAGTCAGTAAGCGAGTGAGTGAGTGAGTGAGTGAGTGAGTGAGTGAGTGAGTGAGTGAGTGAGTGAGTCAGTGACAGTGAGTGAGTGAGTGAGTGAGTCAGTCAGTCAGTCAGTCAGTGAACTAGTCTAGCTTTAAGTAAGTGTTAAGTGTGTAAATTTATTATATATATTTATAAGTTCAATGCATCACGTGTTTTACGGAATAAGGCCTTACAGTAGCCGAAACAATTTAAAAATATTTCAGTAAGAATGGCGTTGTTGACGTCTGATATAGTTTGAAAAACCACTGACTGATTATCACTAAACAACGTGGATGAACTAATATTTTTCTCTGTGCAGATCCCGCCCGGCTAATAGAAAGTCAGGGGAAACCAAGGAGAAACCTGAAAAGAAAAATAGCCCTGGCAGGTCAGTCTAGTATTTTTATATAGTTGATCAAATTGAATTAGGCTATCAAATATATTACTATTGATTTACTCCTCAAGATAATCTGTTCCAACATATTTCTCTTATATGGAATTAGCTATCACCGTAGGTGGGTATGGTAAGACCTAAGCCCGAGACCATGAAAACTTTTCACTTAGAGGCCCTGGATGCAAAAATAGCCATTCGATTAACTATAGATATATTATACTTTGTATTGTATTGGTATGTATTATGAGGACAAAAACTGGATAACAACATATAAATAATGTATTTTATATAGCAGCGCCTAGTTATATGAAACATAATTTATGTCAGTGAGTGAGTGTGTCAGTGAGTGAGTGAATGAGTGAGTCAGTGAGCGAGTGAGTGAGTGAGTGAGTGGGTGAGTGAGTGAGTGAGTGAGTGAGTGAGTGAGTGAGTCAGTGAGTGAGTGAGTCAGTGACAGTCAGTGAGTGAGTGAGTGAGTCAGTCAGTCAGTCAGTCAGTGAACTAGTCTAGCTTTAAGTAAGTGTTAAGTGTGTAAATTTATTATATATATTTATAAGTTCAATGCATCACGTGTTTTACGGAATAAGGCCTTACAGTAGCCGAAACAATTTAAAAATATTTCAGTAAGAATGGCGTTGTTGACGTCTGATATAGTTTGAAAAACCACTGACTGATTATCACTAAACAACGTGGATGAACTAATATTTTTCTCTGTGCAGATCCCGCCCGGCTAATAGAAAGTCAGGGGAAACCAAGGAGAAACCTGAAAAGAAAAATAGCCCTGGCAGGTCAGTCTAGTATTTTTATATAGTTGATCAAATTGAATTAGGCTATCAAATATATTACTATTGATTTACTCCTCAAGATAATCTGTTCCAACATATTTCTCTTATATGGAATTAGCTATCACCGTAGGTGGGTATGGTAAGACCTAAGCCCGAGACCATGAAAACTTTTCACTTAGAGGCCCTGGATGCAAAAATAGCCATTCGATTAACTATAGATATATTATACTTTGTATTGTATTGGTATGTATTATGAGGACAAAAACTGGATAACAACATATAAATAATGTATTTTATATAGCAGCGCCTAGTTATATGAAACATAATTTATGTCAGTGAGTGAGTGTGTCAGTGAGTGAGTGAATGAGTGAGTCAGTGAGCGAGTGAGTGAGTGAGTGGGTGAGTGAGTGAGTGAGTGAGTGAGTGAGTGAGTGAGTGAGTGAGTGAGTCAGTGACAGTGAGTGAGTGAGTGAGTGAGTCAGTCAGTCAGTCAGTCAGTGAACTAGTCTAGCTTTAAGTAAGTGTTAAGTGTGTAAATTTATTATATATATTTATAAGTTCAATGCATCACGTGTTTTACGGAATAAGGCCTTACAGTAGCCGAAACAATTTAAAAATATTTCAGTAAGAATGGCGTTGTTGACGTCTGATATAGTTTGAAAAACCACTGACTGATTATCACTAAACAACGTGGATGAACTAATATTTTTCTCTGTGCAGATCCCGCCCGGCTAATAGAAAGTCAGGGGAAACCAAGGAGAAACCTGAAGAGAAAAATAGCCCTGGCAGGTCAGTCTAGTATTTTTATATAGTTGATCAAATTGAATTAGGCTATCAAATATATTACTATTGATTTACTCCTCAAGATAATCTGTTCCAACATATTTCTCTTATATGGAATTAGCTATCACCGTAGGTGGGTATGGTAAGACCTAAGCCCGAGACCATGAAAACTTTTCACTTAGAGGCCCTGGATGCAAAAATAGCCATTCGATTAACTATAGATATATTATACTTTGTATTGTATTGGTATGTATTATGAGGACAAAAACTGGATAACAACATATAAATAATGTATTTTATAAAGCACCGCCTAGTTATATGAAACATAATTTGTGTCAGTGAGTGAGTGAGTCAGTGAGTGAGTGAATGAGTAAGTCAGTGAGTGAGTGAGTGAGTGAGTGAGTGAGTCAGTTAGTCAGTGAACTAGTCTAGCTTTAAGTAAGTGTTAAGTGTGTAAATTTATTATATACATTTATAAGTTCAATGCATCACGTGTTTTACGGAATAATGCCTTACAGAAGCCGAAACAATTTAAAAATATTATAGTAAGAATGGCTTTGTTGACCTCTGATATTGATTGAAAAACCACTGACTGATTATCACTAAACAACGTGGATGAACTAATATTTTTCTCTGTGCAAATCCCGCCCGGCTAATAGAAAGTCTGGGGAAACCAAGGAGAAACCTGAAAAGAAAAATAGCCCTGGCAGGTCAGTCTACTATTTTTTTATAGTTGATCAAATGGAATTATGCTATCAAATAAATTACTATTGAATTACTGCTCAAGATAATCTGTTCCAACATATTTCTCTCATATGGAATAAGCTATTACCGTAGGTGGGTTTGGTAAGACTTAAGCCCGAGACCATAAAAACGTTTTACTTGGAGGCCCTGGATGCAAAAATAGCCATTCGATTAACTATAGATATATTATAGTTTGTATTGTATTGGTATGTATTATCAGGACAAAAACTGGGTACTCAGTTTATTATATGATTTTATATATATATCTATATATATTTGTAAAGTGTTTAATGTTGAGTGTGTAAATATATATATTTTAAGTGTATTATGTGTTTTGCTGTAAAACGTTTTACAGCAGCCAAATTATGTTTAAAAGCATTTTAGTAGGAATGACTATGGACTATGTAAATTTGTTTACATTAAGTTGAAAAATTACAGTCATTCACCAGTAATCAACAATGCTCAAAAAATGAAAATTGGCTATTTTAACCTAATGTTATAGGTTTCAACAAACTGCAGTAAAGAGTTAATACAACTACAATGATACTTGTAAAATTGGTTACTCTAACTCATAGGTTGCGACAAAACACATAAGGGGATTAATATAGCCACTATGATACTAAAAAATGTATAGGGGCTCTTACAAATACTTTGGAATTTGAAAACTGGTTACTTTAACCAAAGTGTAATTGGTAAATGCAATATGTAGTTTATTTAAACTAAATGAATATAGGCTGAAACTAATACATTTGTAATTAATTCAACTATACTTTGAAGAAAATCTATTATTTGAGCTAATGAGTATAGTGATGGTTTGCTTAACTTCGGTACTCATAGTTAATGTTTAGATTTACTCATCAAGAAAATCTATTCCCACATATTTCCTCTAGAGGGAAGAGGCTATTACCGTACGTGAGATCGTACGACTTAGGCCTGAGACCATACATAAAAAGATATTGTACTAATATTTTATATATATATATATATATATTTGGCTTATCACCGTTGGCACTATTGGTGTTCGCTTTGCTCACTTGTATACATTCCTCAGTTAACACTTGTTTAAATCAACTCAAATTTTGTAGTTTGTTAACCAATTAGCTTCATATAAATCAGCAGTTACAAACATGTGAAACAAGCGAAAGCTTTATTTAAATCAGCAGTAACAAAAATTTGGTAATTGCATTGACTAAATATACCATTATATCATTTGCTTAACCGCTTGAGCGTACTAGATTGGGAGGGTCTTGGAACTAGAGGATTAAGACAGAAGGTTATGACATAGAGAATGATGAGAACCTAAATTTGTCCATATCTTGCTTGAAAAAATAAAATTGGGATATCATAAAGTCATAGTAATTAGGATTTTATGCAATATTAAATATATGGTGAAAACCTATTAAATATATATTTGTTAAATACGTTAATTTTTGGCATAATTGGGTCGCCACTGGTTAAAGTAAGTAAAAAAACAACCCTACTTCGAACAATCAGAAAAAATGGTTAATCTTAGGAAATAATGTAATGTTAATATTTATTGTTGAAATTTCTATAGTATAACATTACATGAATTTGTATTTGTAATTGTACTTAATTCTATGTATAATGGCTATACCATTGGATAACAATATATAAATAATGTATCTTATATAGAACCACCTAGTTATATTAAACGGTATTACTTAGGCTAAGACACTATGAACTATTCCCTATTCTTTCTTGTTGTTTGTCGTGTTTTCGGTGTTGTCAGTCAGTTATATGGTTATATCTCAGGAGTTGTATTTTATTTTAATAGATTGGAACAATGTAATCGAATAGTAATATGATTTAGCCAAGTGCCTAATAAACTTGATCGAGGTGACGTGTTTTGTATTTATTCAATTCCCATTCACCACAAATATAGAACATTTAAAATTTCAGTGCTTTATGCAGCTTGGAAGCATTGTTGGCTGTCCTGCAAAGGCCAAGCCTTGTAATAACCTTCTATATAAGGTGTTATATATTTGGTGTTAGCCAAAGGTAGTGTGCTTACATAAAACATGCAAAACTTCGTTCACATTTAAATGAGGCAAAATACTCATAATTACCCCTTCTCGGATGAATATTGGCTAAACGGATGATCGGATATTAAATTTTAAGAGAAATCGTTAATTTAGGATTAGATAATCTAAAAATATTGTATTTAACATATTTTGTTTTCATTTCCCGGTTTCTTACAAAACGCGCTTCGAGTGAAAATAAGAGAAAATATACAATTTGTCCACCCAAAAAGTTCCTCCACAACTATAACATATACAATTTGACAATTTGTATGGGAGTTTCTCATCATGAGCTTTAGTTCAAATATGATGTCGAGGAGGGTCCGATTACGGAAAGTGAATCATAATTTATGTCAGTGAGCGATTGAGTCAGTGAGTGAGTGAGTCAGTGAGTGAGTGAGTCTGTGAGTGAGTGAGAGAGTGAGTGCGTGAGTGAGTGAGTGAGTGAGTGAGTGAGTGAGTGAGTGAGTGAGTCAGTCAGTCAGTGAACTAGTCTAGCTTTAAATAAGTGTAAGTGTGTAAATTTATTATATTTATTTATAAGTTCATTGCATCAAGTGTTTTCCGGAATAATGCCTTACAGCAGCCGAAACAATTTTAAAATATTTCAGTAAGAATGGCGTTGTTGACGTCTGATATAGTTTGAAAAACCACTGACTGATTATCACTAAACAACGTGGATGAACTAATATTTTTCTCTGTGCAGATCCCGCCCGGCTAATAGAAAGTCTGGGGAAACCAAGGAGAAACCTGAAAAGAAAAATAGCCCTGGCAGGTCAGTCTACTATTTTTTTATAGTTGATCAAATGGAATTATGCTATCAAATAAATTACTATTGAATTACTGCTCAAGATAATCTTTTCCAACATATTTCTCTCATATGGAATAAGCTATTACCGTAGGTGGGTTTGGTAAGACTTAAGCCCGAGACCATAAAAACGTTTTATTTGGAGGCCCTGGATGCAAAAATAGCCATTCGATTAACTATAGATATATTATAGTTTGTATTGTATTGCTATGTATTATCAGGACAAAAACTGGGTACTCAGTTTATTATATGATTTTATATATATCTATATATATTTGTAAAGTGTTTAATGTTGAGTGTGTAAATATATATATTTTAAGTGTATTATGTGTTTTGCTGTAAAACGTTTTACAGCAGCCAAATTATGTTTAAAAGCATTTTAGTAGGAATGACTATGGACTATGTAAATTTGTTTACATTAAGTTGAAAAATTACAGTCATTCACCAGTAATCAACAATGCTCAAAAAATGAAAATTGGCTATTTTAACCTAATGTTATAGGTTTCAACAAACTGCAGTAAAGAGTTAATACAACTACAATGATACTTGTAAAATTGGTTACTCTAACTCATAGGTTGCGACAAAACACATAGGGGGATTAATATAGCCACTATGATACTAAAAAATGTATAGGGGCTCTTACAAATACTTTGGAATTTGAAAACTGGTTACTTTAACCAAAGTGTAATTGGTAAATGCAATATGTAGTTTATTTAAACTAAATGAATATAGTCTGAAACTAATACATTTGTAATTAATTCAACTATACTTTGAAGAAAATCTATTATTTGAGCTAATGAGTATAGTGATGGTTTGCTTAACTTCGGTACTCATAGTTAATGTTTAGATTTACTCATCAAGAAAATCTATTCCCACAGATTTCCTCTAGAGGGAAGAGGCTATTACCGTACGTGAGATCGTACGACTTAGGCCCGAGACCATACTTACAAAAAATATATATTATACTATATATTTGGCTTATCACCGTTGGCACTATTGGTGTTCGGTTCGCTCACTTGTATACATTCCTCAGTTGACACTTAAATCTACTCAAATTTTGTAGTTTGTTAACCAATTAGCTTCATATAAATCAGCAGTTACAATCATGTGAAATTAGCGAAAGCTTTATATAAATCAGCAGTAACAAACATGTGAAATCAGCGAAAGCTTTATATAAATCAGCAGTAACAAAAATTTGGTAATTGCATTGACTAAATATACCATTATATCATTTGCTTAACCGCTTGAGCGTACTAGATTGGGAGGGTCTTGGAACTAGAGGATTAAGACAGAAGGTTATGACATAGAGAATGATGAGAACCTAAATTTGTCCATATCTTGCTTGAAAAAATAAAATTGGGATATCATAAAGTCATAATAATTAGGATTTTATGCAATATTAAATGCATGTTGAAAACTATTAAATATATATTTGTTAAATACGTTAATTTTTGGCATAATTGGGTCGCCACTGGTTAAAGTAAGTAAAAAAACAACCCTACTTGGAACAATCAGAAAAAATGCTTAATCTTAGGAAATAATGTAATGTTAATATTTATTGTTGAAATTTCTATAGTATAATATTACATGAATTTGTATTTATACTCGTACTTCATTCTATGTATATTGGCTATGCCATTGGATAACAATATATAAATAATGTATTTTATATAGAACCACCTAGTTATATTAAACGGTATTACTTAGGCTATGACACTATGAACTATTCCTTATTCTTTCTTGTTGTTTGTCCAGTTTTCGGGGTTGTCAGTCAGTTATATGGTTATATCTCAGGAGTTGTATTTTATTTTAATAGATTGGAACAATGTAATCGAATAGTAATATGATTTGGCCAAGTGCCTAATAAACTTGATCGAGTGACGTGCTTTTTATTTATTCAATTCCCATTCACCACAAATATAGAACATTTAAAAGTTCAGTGCTTTATGCAGCTTGGAAGCATTGTTGGCTGTCCTGCAAAGGCCAAGCCTTGTAATAACCTTCTATATAAGGTGTTATATATTTGGTGTTAGCCAAAGGTAGTGTGCTTACATAAAACATACAAAACTTCGTTCACATTTAAATGAGGCATAATACTCATAATTACCCCTTCTCGGATGAATATTGGCTAAACGGATGATCGGATATTAAATTTTAAGAGAAATCGTTAATTTAGGATTAGATAATCTACAAATATTGTATTTAACATATTTTGTTGTCATTTCCCGGTTTCTTACAAAACGCGCTTCGAGTGAAAATAAGAGAAAATATACAATTTGTCCACCCAAAAAGTGCCTCCAAAACTATAACATATACAATTTGACAATTTGTATGGGAGTTTCTCATCAAGAGCTTTAGTTCAAATATGATGTCGAGGAGGGTCCGATTACGGAAAGTGAATCATAATTTATGTCAGTGAGTGATTGAGTCAGTGAGTGAGTGAGTGAATGAGTGAGTCAGTGAGTGAGTGAGTCTGTGAGTGAGCGAGAGAGTGAGTGCGTGAGTGAGTGAGTGAGTGAGTGAGTGAGTGAGTGAGTCAGTCAGTCAAAGAACTAGTCTAGCTTTAAGTAAGTGTTAAGTGTGTAAATTTATTATATATATTTTTAAGTTCAATGCATCACGTGTTTACCGGAATAATGCCTTACACTAGCTGAAACAATTTTAAAATATTTTAGTAAGAATGGCACTGTTGACCTCTGATATGGATTGAAAAACCACTGACTGATTATCACTAAACAACGTGGATGAACTAATATTTTTCTCTGTGCAGATCCCGCCCGGCTAATAGAAAGTCAGGGGAAACCAAGGAGAAACCTGAAGAGAAAAATAGCCCTGGCAGGTCAGTCTACTATTTTTATATAGTTGATCAAATGGAATTATGCTATCAAATAAATTACTATAGAATTACTGCTCAAGATAATCTGTTCCAACATATTTCTCTCATATGGAATAAGCTATTACCGTAGGTGGGTTTGGTAAGACTTAAGCCCGAGACCATAAAAACTTTTTACTTGGAGGCTCTGGATGCAAAAATAGCCATTCGATTAACTATAGATATATTATAGTTTTTATTGTATTGGTATGTATTATCAGTAAAAAAAAAACTGGGTACTCAGTTTATTATATGATTATATATATATATATATATATATATATATATATATATATATTTAAAGATTATATATTATATTTTAAGTGTATTATGTGGTGTTTTGCTGTAAAACGTTTTACAGCAGCCAAATTATGTTTAAAAGCATTTTAGTAGGAATGACTATGGACTATGTAAATTTGTTTACATTAAGTTGAAAAATTACAGTCATTCACCAGTAATCAACAATACTCAAATATGGAAATTGGCTATTTTAACCTAATGTTATAGGTTTCAACAAACTGCAGTAAAGAGTTAATACAACTACAATGATACTTGTAAAATTGGTTACTATAACTCATAGGTTGCGACAAAACACATAAGGGGATTAATTATAGTTAATGTTTAGATTTACTCATCTAGAAAATCTATTCCCATATATAATATATAAGGTTTTATATATTTGGTGTTAGACAAAGGTAGTGTGCTTACATAAAACATCCAAAACTTCGTTCACATTTGAATGGGTCAAAATACTCATTATTACTCATTCTCGGAAGAATATTGGCTAAACGGATAATCGGATCTTAAATTTGAAGGTAAATCCGTTAGATTTGGATTAAATGTTCTACAAATCTTGTATTTAACATATTTTGCCATCATTTTCCGGTTTCTTACAAAACGCCCTTCGAGTAAAAAGAAAAGAAAATGTACAATTTGTCCATCCAAAAAGTGCCTCCAAAACTATAACATATACAATTTAGACAATTTGTAAGGGAGTTTCTCATCAAGAGCTTTAATTCAAATATGATGTCGAGGAGGGTCCGATTACGGAAAGTGAATCATAATTTATGTCAGTGAGTGCGTGGGTGAGTGAGTGAGTCAGTGAACTAGTCTAGCTTAAAATAAGTATTAAGTGTGTAAATATATTATATTTATTTATACGTTCATTGCATCAAGTGTTATCCGGAATAATGCCTTACAGAAGCCGAAACAATTTAAAAATATTATAGTAAGAATGGCTTTGTTGACCTCTGATATTGATTGAAAAACCACTGACTGATTATCACTAAACAACGGGGATGAACTAATATTTTTCTCTGTGCAGCTCCCGGCCGGCTAATATAAAGTCTGGGGAAACCAAGGAGAAACCTGAAAAGAAAAATAGCCCTGGCAGGTCAGTCTAGTATTTTTATATCGTTGATCAAATGGAATTATGCTATCAAATATATTACTATTGATTTACTCCTCAAGATAATCTGTTCCAACATATTTATCTTATATGGAATAAGCTATTACCGTAGGTGGGTATGGTAAGACTTAAGCCCGAGACCATGATAACTTTTCGCTTAGAGGCCCTGGATGCAAAAATCACCTTTCGATTAAATAAGAAATATATATATATATATATATATATATATATATATAATATATAAATAAATGTATATATTCGATTAAGTATAAATATATTATACTTTGTATTGCATTAGTATGTATTATCAGTAAAAAAAAACTGGGTACTCAGTTTATTATATGATTATATATAATATATATATAATATGTTGAATGTTTTGTGTTGAGTGTGTATATATATATATTTTAAGTGTATTATGTGTTTTGCTGTAAAAGGTTTTGCAGCAGCCAAATTATATTTAAAAGCATTTTATTAGGAATAACTATGGACTATGTATATTTGTTTATATTTAGTTTAAAAATTACAGTAATTCAGTAGTAATCAACAATACTCAAATATGAAAATGGGTAATTGTAACCTAATGTTATAGGTTTCAACAAACTGCAGTAAAGAGTTAATACAACTACAATGATACTTGTAAAATTGGTTACTCTAACTCATAGGTTGCGACAAAACACATAAGGGGATTAATATAGCCACTATGATACTAAAAAATGTATGGGGGCTCTTACAAATACTTTGGAATTTGAAAACTGGTTACTTTAACCAAAGTGTAATTGGTAAATGCAATATGTAGTTAAACTAAATGATTATAGGCTGAAACTACTACATTTGTAATTAATCCAATATATATATAATAGGCTTATCACCGTTGGCGGCTTCTTCTCCAAACCCACTATTGGTTGTCGCTTCGCTCACTTGTATACATTTCTCAGTTAACACTTGTTTAAAAAAATCAACTCAAATTTTGTATTTGCCCAGTATTATTCTTATAGAGAATAAAATAAATTGTATATATCGCTTATTTATGAACGTATCCCGATATGGTTGTGGTATATTATTATTTTCACAAAAAATCAATTTTTACCAATGGTTCCCGTAGCAGCAAACCTGCGTACTCTGCCCCTTGTTTTTCTTATGGAGAAAAAGTAAAATATTATACATCCCTTAATTATGAACATAAATTAATAAAACCTAGTATGTGCCTTCCCATAGTTGAGTTCTATTGATATTTGCATAAAACCCCATTTGTTGTGTTCCTTGTTACAGAAAACCTGCTTACTCAGCTCCCATGTTATTCTTATGGAGAATAATTAAAATGGCATATATCGCTTATTTATGAATGTAGGCCTATATTGATGAAACTTGGTATGTGGCTTGACCTAGTTGAGTCATGTTTATATTTACATAAAAACCCATATTTTGTGTTCCTTGTTGCATCAAATCTGCGTTCTCAGCCCCATGTTATTCTTATGGGGAATAATTAAAATGTATATATATTGCTTATTTATGAATGTATATTAAAGGAACTTTGTTTGCGGCTTTATGCGGTATTAAGACAAATATAATCATTGGAAATTTGCTGAGTACGCAGATTTGCTGCGACGGGGTATTTCTCTGTGCAGATTCCGGCCAACGAAAGATCACTCGTGTAGTATCTTGCTGAGATCACTAGTGGCAAGCGAAGGGAAACCGAGAAGAAATGTAAGAAAAAAGGCGTCAGTTCAGTCCGATATTCTTATATAGTTTATCAAATATAAATGGACTTTGTAAGTGTTTACTTGTATATAATTTTTAACTCACTGAGTTTAGTTAATTGAATATATATATAAATAATTGTCCATGCAAACAACCCTGATATTGATTGATAAATCTCTGCTTATTATTAAACAAATTGGATGGACCAATAGTTTTTCTCTGTGCAGAAACTGGCCGGCTTCTTTCGTGCCCAACTGGCTGGCTTCTTTCTTGGGGAACAAGAAAAAGAGGAGGATTGGTTTGGCAACCTTGCTTGGGCTAGGCCTAGTAGGAGAAGCCATATATATGCTGTTCAAAAAGAAGAGCAAAATGAAGAGCAAAATGAAGAAGAAGAAGAAGAAGAACCCGACCCTTGCAAGTCGGGCAAGGCGTTACCACCATCTTCGTACAAGACGTTACCACCGCTATCGTCCAAAACGTTACCACTCTAATGAACCTACAAGACGAAGATGTGGTTGTAGATTGTAAGTCCCGCTCTTTTTAGGTTCAAGTATTATTTATTTGTTGTGTTTATTTGGTTATATAAATTAAACTTGTTTAAAATGTATATATTCATAGTTGAGATTTTCTGCTAATTTTCTTTTAATGAGATAAGAAATATCAACTGAAAAAACTTGATAAAAATTCCAGTAGCTGGATCAGTCATAGCACACAATCAACAGTAATCGTTCTTAAGTCACTGTCATTGGACTAACTAGATCAGGTTATTAAAATATTTATTATGTTTAAGCGAATTTCCCCTATAGGAAAGAAGCTATTACCGTAGTCGAAATGATAAGAATTAAGCCCGGGACCATGATTACTTTTCGTTTTGAGGTCCCCAGATGCCAAAAACGCCATTCGTTCAAAACTGCATATACATATAATATATTATATGAGATATAGATATATGTGTCCGTGGGTGCGATAACCCTCGTAAAAATGATCCGATTTTGATGAAATTTAGTAAAAACATGTAAAGGAACATTTATGACTTTAGGTTCGAAAACCAGCCAGATCTATCCAAAGGGGTATTTTGGGGGTTTTGTAACCCAAAAATGGGTTTTTTTGAGAGATTTATATATAAAATTTTAGTAAATCTAATTTTAGTTTTCACCATTAAATTCAGCTTTAAAAACAAACAATTTTGTGTTTTGATCATTGCTCTACGTCAATTGATTACCGAGATATTGAAAGTGCTAAACGCAGTACGCTGTCCAATATTATCCTTATGGAGAATAAGAACAAATGTATATCTGCTTATTTATAACCTTATCCTGACGAAACTTGGTATATTGCTTCATACTGTTGTGGTCTATTGAAATTTGCACGAACAATTATTTTTTTAGGCGATAGTTCCCGTAGCAGCAAACCTGCGTACTCAGCAAATTTCCAATGTATAAATATATGTATCTTAATACCACTTAAAGCCACATACCAAGTTTCATCAATAAAAAAACTCATAAATAAATGATTTATGACATTTTAATTATTCTCTATAAGAATAACATGGCGTCTGAGGATGCAGGTTTGCTAAAAGAAGGTACACACAAAATGGGTTTTTATGAAATTATTTTACAACTCAACTAGGTGAGGCCACATACCACATGTTATTAATTTATGTTCATAATTAAGGGAGATAACATTATTTGACTTTTCTCTATGAGAATAACATGGGGGCTGAGTTATGTGTTTGTTTAAAGTGCAAGTGGTAGATTTGTTTATAGCCACCTCCATAACAATGTTATACTCCAGTATAAAGTCCTAAATGGTACGGTATTAATTGTAGAAATTGTTTGACACTCATTTTAAAATAATTTAATTTGTACTTTAACATAGTGGGTTTCAAGCCCTACAATTAAATGTAAGCGGGTTATTGGAACAATTGTAGATTTTTACCGTAAAAAGACAAATTGATTTTGTGATAAAAGCAAATCAAGCTGCTCGAATTCGAGTAGTTGAAATTGAGATTGCATTCCAGAAGTTAGCTAAAAACAGCTGATCTTGATTCTTGCTTCTGTACAGTGATTTATTACCTTCAAGTGCTGTCATGTACTCAATGTCAATGATTACTGTTCTTCCATAAGATTAAGATTGTAACTTTTAAGAGCTGTGGGGCGTAGTCCTTTGAACGAACGTGAATTCTGAGGAGATTCGGCAAATCTACGCATTATTCCCTTTAATTTGACATATAAATATTGTAAATCGGTTCATTAGTCACTGAGAACTTAGCATTTCAACCGTGTATTTAATATACAGTGTAGGGTATTTATTTAAATAACTAGTGGCTTGAAGAGACCAAAGCCCCTAACCTTTCTCTAATACTCTGCCTCAACTGATTTTGTCTCTCTTTACATAGCGAAGAAAATAAAACATTAAAAGTAGGAACACATGTCAGTTCGTAAACAAAGTATACACCTAAACACATGTTTTAATGTTAACAAAGCAGACGTTTTTAAATACCCATGTTTTTCTTACGGGGGATGTTTTACGTTATTTCTCATTTGCTGGTCACTTTTTAGAAATACTGCTATTCTTCCCGAGTCCCTGGGATAAAGGCCCTTAACTTGAGCCCTCTTCCTTCATCCTGCGATTTGCCAAACTTCCACAATTTTGACTTAAAAATTTCGCTTACAGAATTATATATAAAGATTAAATAAATTTTAAAACAAACTTCAAATACTGGTAAAAATGATACAGCTCTGTAATTAGTTGTCAATGGATCCGCTTTTTAAAAACTAGGAATCCCCTTTGCATGTTTGAACACGTTTGAAAAAATTCCATTTTCAAAAGAATTATTTACTAATTTTTTCAGTGATTCAATAAAATTTGTTCTGAGGTATTTTTTAAAACTAACAAATTTAACTTTTTTATCATATCAGGAATTTATAGAATAGAATGTATGATATTAATATTTGAAAATGATGTATTTTTTTAAATGTATTACATTTTGATCAGCAACATTTGCAAAAACATCTAAAAAAATATAAATTTATAATGGATATTCTATTATATTACCATCTTTACTCAAATATATTTATTTTTTTTTGTGGCTGATTCTTTTATTTATTTTTAAAATTCCAAGCAGTTTTTTTAAATATTTCCAGCCTGATAAAATGTTGTTATAATTGGCATAAGCTATTGTAACCCTAATGAATTGATAGATTCTGCTATAGCGGTTAAATAATGAAATAAAGTTGTCATCATTTGTAATCTTTTATTTCTTATAATATACTTTTAAAGTTTGTCTTTAGACTTGACTTGTGTAGTCCAATTGTATATAAAATAATAGGGAAAGTTTGGCTAGTTCGTCAGACCGTTCCATGGGGCAATCGTCATGATAATATTTTTGTGAATAATAGGTAATTATGCCTAGATATGTCACCATATATACAAACTTACAATGGACTTTGCCCCAGTGGCTTTCAAAGTTCCCATGTAAATCTTATAGAGAACGTTGTTTTATATCAGATGATACATAAAATATATGTTCATTAACTAAGATAGTTTATTTTGTTTGCCAAAGAAAAATTAAGCATAAACTACAACTCATTTATTTACGGGTGTATGCCAGAATTTACATGTAAAACGGTTATTTGGTACGATGACAGATTGAGAAGGAGCTGCCATCCTTTGCGGCTGTTTGTATATTCAAAAATCTTAATATATAAAAGCCAATTACTCGCAATAACTAATTCAACAACTTCCCGGATTGCTAGAGTTGAAATTTGGAAAATTAATTCTTTAGGTCTAAAATAGGAAAGTTAAAGTGATTTCCCACCGATTCAATGCAAGGCTTTGCCCCAAGGGGCTCCAAAGTCACTGTGTATTCCTTATAGACATTTAAGTTCCAACGGGTAATCACTAGTTCTCCAACTCCCCAACATGCTAAAGTGGTAAAATTTGACTCATTGATTCTTTAGGTCTAAAATAGGAAAGATTAGTTTCTTTTCAAACCGATTCAACTAGAGGGCTTTGCCCCAAGGGGTTTAAAAGTTATCATATATTCCTTATAGACATTGAAATTCAAACAGCTGATCTTGATTCGTAGTAGTTCCACGGGCTACACAGAATTTAGCATACACAACTGTCGTAGTTTACTTCATGTTTCATGTTTTTTTAAAGTGTTTAATATTCATCTTGAATGTCGACTTTACAGTTCATGGACAATCAGTACCCCCTTAAGCATTGTTCACATGCATCCTGACGGTTCGTGTTTGTTTCATGCAGAATGTCGACTTTATAGTTCACGGACAATCAGTACCCCCTTAAGCATTGTTCACATGCATCCCGATGGTTCGTGTTTGTTTCATGCAGAATGTCGACTTTACAGTTCATGGACAATCAGTACCCCCTTAAGCATTGTTCACATGCATCCTGACGGTTCGTGTTTGTTTCATGCAGAATGTCGACTTTACAGTTCATGGACAATCAGTACTCCCTTAAGCATTGTTCACATGCATCCCGATGGTTCGTGTTTGTTTCATGCAGAATGTCGACTTTATAGTTCATGGACAATCAGTACTCCCTTAAGCATTGTTCACATGCATCCTGACGGTTCGTGTTTGTTTCATGCAGAATGTCGACTTTACAGTTCATGGACAATCAGTACTCCCTTAAGCATTGTTCACATGCATCCTGACGGTTCGTGTTAGTTTCATGCAGAATGTCGACTTTATAGTTCATGGACAATCAGTACTCCCTTAAGCATTGTTCACATGCATCCCGATGGTTCGTGTTTGTTTCATGCAGAATGTCGACTTTACAGTTCATGGACAATCAGTACCCCCTTAAGCATTGTTCACATGCATCCTGATGGTTCGTGTTTGTTTCATGCAGAATGTCGACTTTACAGTTCATGGACAATCAGTACTCCCTTAAGCATTGTTCACATGCATCCTGATGGTTCGTGTTTGTTTCATGCAGAATGTCGACTTTACAGTTCATGGACAATCAGTACTCCCTTAAGCATTGTTCACATGCATCCTGATGGTTCGTGTTTGTTTCATGCAGAATGTCGACTTTACAGTTCATGGACAATCAGTACTCCCTTAAGCATTGTTCACATGCATACTGATGGTTCGTGTTTGTTTCATGCAGAATGTCGACTTTATAGTTCATGGACAATCAGTACTCCCTTAAGCATTGTTCACATGCATCCTGATGGTTCGTGTTTGTTTCATGCAGAATGTCGACTTTATAGTTCATGGACAATCAGTACTCCCTTAAGCATTGTTCACATGCATCCTGACGGTTCGTGTTTGTTTCATGCAATCAGCTATTTAGTTTATGGACGTAAGCTACTGAGTCACCTCATCCGCAATAAATGCACACTCTAAAGATGGCTGAGGCTTTAATTAATTATTAAATGCTAACTTCTTAAGAATTCTACAATCAAAGAGGCCCGCCACTTCACGCAAGGAACGTCTCTGGTGGCTCCCTGGAGTGGTTTATGCAGTTCAAGCTACCCCGGCTGACTGACTCAGGTAAATTCTTGCAATTTATGTCCGCCCGTGAAAAAACCCCGTTTCGCAAATTGTTTAGGGTTCCGCCCCTCTTCAAACTGACTTACTTACTCACGGTTAATTTCGAATCTCCCAATCTAGCCATCAAGCTGAAATTTGGTTCACTAATACTTTATGTATAAAATAGAACATAATTGTTTTGTTGAAATAATAACGAGGAGATCTTCTAGTTAAAAAATAACAATTAAAATCTTTAGATGGTGAGAAAGACTAAAAAGTAAAATCTTGCATGCGGTTGTATTAAATTATATTTATACCAACTAATTCAAAATCTTTTTCTACAGTGCATGTCATGTTATACGGCTTGTAAGATATTTTTTCTGACAAAAATGGCAAAGCCATTCCGTTTTAACAAATTTCTTTGGCCCGAAGTGTTAAACTCATAGTTTTCAGTTTTAAAAACTTTAAGTCATTACTAAAATTGATTATTGTCCTGTGATTATAAAACACCAGGTTTTAATTCACTTTTAATTGTTGAATGAAATTAAATTATTATTTGTCATTGCAATCTATTTTATTTTATTTGATCAAAGTCATGAATTTTAATAGTGTGGTAAAAATTTTATTTTTTCTTAAACCTCTCAACCAAAAAGGGTTTAAAATTCGCTACTTTTAAACTAAAGAACGAGACGAGGAAGTAAATGTTCTCAAATAATGATATCTCAAAATTTACAAGAATGGAAAACAAACCAAAATATGGGATACAAACACTGGCTTGGGATAACTATAACAGCTTTTTATTCTTAATTATTATTTTTCACAACAAACACTTGTTGTGAAGAGTGTCCATATTGGTTTGCTAATAATAAGTGAATGATCGGTCACTTAACATCTAAACAAGTATTCAAGGCTGAAAAATCAACGTTTAAACTAGTCCCTGACAATAATTTACCCTTATAAAATGTGTTATAAATCGTGTATGGTTTATACAACAATAAATACCTGAAATACGGATATTAACCATGAAATAGTGTTTTCTTTCGTAAGACAGGATTGTGCCAACCATATACACACAGAACAGCCAATGCCAGCGGGGTTACAATCATATTCTATAAATACGGACAACGGTCGATAGACAATCCTAGGATAGCACCCGACGTCTGGGGAGGATTGTGTGTTGTTGCCACCGCTCGTCATACAAGCCGCGCCAAGCATGTAATCGGTCACACTTTGCTACCTAGTCAGCGGGAAATAATTATTCCCTTGAAACATACAATGTGATACGTAAAACAGATGGGTAAACATAACCGAATCGGTAATATAATTAGTTTTGACTGAATAAATCTAGACGAAACATGATTTTCTTAGAACATTTTTAAGAGTTCGATATTTGGTGTTATTACAATACTATCAGGGAGACCGAGCCATATGTTCGATGATATTTGATTCGATTCGGGGGTGAAAAAGTTGACTATATGCAATCTTTAATCGATGGTTTTACATACTGTTTTCAAGAAATCGCGTGATACTTTACCTTGTGTAAGTGCTACATTGAGAGTTCACAGGTAAATTTATTCACAGCTGGTATTATTAGAATTTGTATAAGCATATTGTTAAAATTTCCAATTTTCCAATGAGATTTTTCACACAATATGAATCTTCCTGGGGTTAAAGTTTTAGATCCAAAATCACCTATCCAAAGTTTTAACAAAATCGTTCCGCTACATTCCGAGATAAACTTTGACAGACATTGCTCGTATTAGAGTATAGGATATCAAACACATGGATGTGTTTTAAAGATCAAAATCATTATTTTGATTAATAAAAACGTCCTAAAAGCGTAGTAGATTACGCGCATCAGCGTTCTCTTGGTTGACGGCGCGGCGCCACCGGCGGATTCTGAACATAGGTTCTGCAGAAAATGTTGAGATTGTTATTAATTTGGAGTTGGCGCGATCAGGAAGTTTGCACAAAACCCTTTAGAGTACAAGGCTTCCAGAGTCATTATCCAAGTAACACTGATCGACTGATTATGTACTAGATGTGTTGAATATTTGACATGTACCTATTCATGCCTATTCATTATTAATCACTTACATGTAAAACAACGGCCTAACATTACACGTGAGGACGACGAACAACATGTTCCTGAGCGAAAAACAAAAATGATATTGAAGTATTGATTAAATAAATGTTTTCATTTAATATGACATTGTATTTATAAAATAGTATATTTTTCATAAGGACAATATTTAAAAATACTTTTAAGAACCCAACTATTAAAAGCATTTTTGAAAGGAATCAGTAACATAATTGGTGAATACTACATACAAATCAATCCACAAAAGTGAACACAATAGACAGTATCATATAATATATTTATTACAGATGTTTTCATTTTAACATAACATGTAAATAAACAAATACAATTTGTGTTGGTCATACCAATCATGTCTTAATTTTATTTTATTTATAATTATATATTTTAATTGAACTTCACGCATCATCCAATAATGTTATCATGGAACTGATATCATTTGTTTGAATGTACGATTCATTCATTCCTTGTTGCTGGATTAGGAAACCCCCAGCATAGCTGCTAGGCACGTACCTTCTTCTACAAGCGGACATTTTGCGCAGGTTACCGGAAGGATAGCATATAGCAGGAAAGGAAAGGGTGGGATGGGACAGACAGCCAAATTGACCTTTCAGAGGGCCAATTCCCGTTCTCCTGTAACAGCTGAGATCAAGCTCAAACAGGCGGACCCGCTCTGCCCTCCAACTGGTCAACTCAACAGATTACGCCAACTGGCCAACTGACAGAGTATCCAAGTAAAACAGCCAGAGACCATACCCGGTTGTCAGGTTGGGGACCAAACCCGGAGTTTCCGTCCGCAGCCGCTGCAAATGGAGTGACCAAAGGTGAAAGGGAAGTTTTTTATAATGGACAGTCAAAAGACTTACCATAAATGTATGATCAATACGTTATATGAACCGATTTGCACGACTTATCAAAGAATACAAGAATATAAGAACCGGTAGGTCTCAAGGTTTGTATTGTGGTAAGCCTTTATAAATTTCAAAATATCAGACGAAAATTGTAAAAAAATCGTAAGCTCTATATTTATATGAACAATTAAAATTAATAAACTAAATTGAATTTATGGCGTGTAATTTTCCAATGGCCTTTATTTATCTTATGGAATTACATAAACTAACCTACCAATGACGAACAAACAGTCAATCATGTTTATAAGTCAATTGCTATGGAAACTAAGTATTTTATAAATTCCAGTGACAAAATCAAGTGAATTCTTTAAATCTACCAGATAAAATTGTTCAGTTTTGTGTTTCACCGACACCTTCTTAGCGATGGACAGACGAAGGCCGTCGAACCGGCTGTCGTTGGCGGAGGTCTGCTATACCTTGAAACAAATGCGGAAAAACGATAAGGTATGTCGGATCTGGATAATTTAATCGTTTTATACATAATAACTGATATCTACGGGCAAAAATAATTATACTTGATAAAATAATCCTCATCTTGAATTGAGAATCTCGAATAGTCCAACGTAGTCTTATATAACGTTAAGAAGAGATATATTATAAACTACCTGTTCCCACAGGCTTCGCCCTGCAAATGATTTATAAAAACTATTTCAGTAGTGTGTGCTGCATTCTGTGGTTAGCCCGTGGAACTACTACGAATCAAGATGAGCTGTATGTATTTTCATCAGCTCAAACAAAAATGAATGTCCATAAGGAATACATGGGAACTTTGTCGGGGTCTCTGGCGGAGCCCTAAGGTCAGATCAGGATGAAAACCTGATTTTATGCCTAAAGAATCAGTGTACAAAATTTCAGCTCTCTACCTACATGTGAATGTGGAGAATTAGTGATGAGCGAGTGAGTCAGTCAGTCAGTGAGTCAGCCAGGGCTTTGCCTTTTATAGATATAGGTTGTCAAAATTAAGTAGGTAAGTTCAATAAAAAGAAATTATCAAACCATATGTTTGTATCTTATTTCCCAGCGGATGTGCTTCTTTTCTTTTGATTTGCTTTCCAATGTTTTTTAAGTGGGCCAAAACCGCACTTTGAGGGCTTCCCAAGGGTTTCTGGTTCCACGCAGTGACTTGAGACCCCCAAAAGGCACATCTAGACGTTAAGGACACGGAAATCATCAAACTCGACCCAGTAGTTTGGCCATAATCTTCTGCACAAAAATCGCCTTATTCTTTTAATATAATGATGATGATAATGCTCCAGCCGAAAAGTTTTTAACAACTTGATGTGGAGTGAAAGAGAAAAATATTGTTCAGATATATCATTATATAAGTATTATATACTAAGTTACCAACTCTAAGTAAACACTGTTCCTTGTTACTGTAGTAAATGAACCAGAACATGACAACCCAGCTACATTTATTTGTTGATCTATAATCGGTCGTTGGTTAATGTACATTTCCATTCTGGAAAGTCCCGGGCCCAGGTGACGACACTCTTGAGAAGCAGACCTCACGGTTTTTTTCCCAGGTGACGACACTCTTGCGAAGCAGACCTCACGGTTTTTCCCCAGGTGACGACACTCTTGCGAAGCAGACCTCACGGTTTTTTCCCCAGGTGACGACACTCTTGCGAAGCAGACCTCACGGTTTTTTCCCCAGGTGACGACACTCTTGCGAAGCAGACCTCACGGTTTTTCCCCCAGGTGACGACACTCTTGCGAAGCAGACCTCACGGTTATTTCCCCAGGTGACGACACTCTTGCGAAGCAGACCTCACGGTTTTTTCCCAGGTGACGACACTCTTGCGAAGCAGACCTCACGGTTTTTTCCCCAGGTGACGACACTCTTGCGAAGCAGACCTCACGGTTTTCCCCCCAGGTGACGACACTCTTGCGAAGCAGACCTCACGGTTTTTTCCCAGGTGACGACACTCTTGCGAAGCAGACCTCACGGTTTTTTCCCCAGGTGACGACACTCTTGCGAAGCAGACCTCATGGTTATTTCCCCAGGTGACAACACTCTTGCGAAGCAGACCTCACGGTTTTTTCCCCAGGTGACGACACTCTTGCGAAACAGACCTCACGGTTTTTTCCCCAGGTGACGACACACTTGCGAAGCAGACCTCACGGTTATTTCCCCAGGTGACGACACTCTTGCGAAGCAGACCTCACGGTTATTTCCCCAGGTGACGACACTCTTGCGAAGCAGACCTCACAGTTTTTTCCCCAGGTGACGACACTCTTGCGAAGCAGACCTCACGGTTATTTCCCCAGGTGACGACACTCTTGCGAAGCAGACCTCACGGTTATTTCCCCAGGTGACGACACTCTTGCGAAGCAGACCTCACGGTTTTTTTCCCCAGGTGACGACACTCTTGCGAAGCAGACCTCACGGGTTTTCCCCAGGTGACGACACTCTTGCGATGCAGACCTCACGGTTTTTTCCGTCCCTTATCCATTTTGACAAACATCACGTGTCATTCGTAACCGGATGTGCCGGGACCGTTTCTAATATCTCGGTGCAAAATGTGTCCTGGCGCTTTTTGGCGGTATAGTGACGTACCTGGTAGAAAAATATTGTTCAGATATTTCACTATAGAAGTGTTGTATACTAAGGAATCAACTAAGTGAACACTGGTCATTGCTGTTGTAGTAGATTAACCAGTACATGACAATCCAGCGACCGCTGTATCTCTTTCCGACCCCGTCTTATCTTCAGCTGCATCGCTGGGGGACTTCAGGAACAACTCACACAACGTTCGCGAGTAAATGTTGGTAAAGGGTGTTGATTCCTGTTTATAGCGTGTACTGTCCGCACAGGTGACTCTAAAGATGATGAAGATGTTCATCAAACACCGTGGCCGATGCCTCAGACGCCGGTGGGGGGGTGCTCGCGCGATCGTAGCCCCAGACGACTCCAGCGGGTCAGTCCGATATTGATAGTTGATAAAATATAATATTAATTACTAGCATATTGATTTATTCCTCAAGAAAATCTATTTCCACTAACATAATACAGTGTTTGTTTTTCTTATTTCAGCGTCATCGGCATTTTTGTTGGTAAAGTACAAAAACGCTTTCAGGGAAAGCGGTCCAAACCCCTCAAATTTGTGTGGACACCCCGGGATTTGAACCCGTGACCCCTTGAACCGAAGTACAAGGTGCTAACCGTTAGGCTAGCGAGATTCCAGTGTTTAACATTTTTTAAAGCAGCCAAACTATTTATATAAGTATTTTAGTAAGAATGGTTATGTATCTCTGTTTATATTAGGTTGAAAAATTACAGTGATCCACCAGTAATCAACAATACTAACATTTGAACATTGGTTATTTTTAACTTAATGCAATAGGTTTCAACAAGCTGCATTATAGGGATATTAGAACTACTATGGTGTTAGAAAACTGGTTATTAGTGAATTTCCTTTGGAAAAGTGAACTATTAGCATGACCCGCACGGTAAAACTTAAGCCCAGGACCACCCTAGAAGTTTCTAACGTGACCCCCTGAACACGTTTTGAGGGGTCACTAAAAACTTTATATATATGTGTGTGTGTGTGTGTGTGTGTGTGTGTGTGTGTGTGTGTGTGTGTGTGTGTGTGTGTGTGTGTGTGTGTGTTTTCTCACTGTCGCAATCTTTGTCCGATTTACTTCAAATTTGGTAGGGACATTCCTTTCTATAATATGTTGGACAATATCGTTGGGCAAAACAATCGGAAAACTCTAACCCCGTTTTTGGGGATTGTAAGTTTTCAAATTTAGAATTTGTTGTCCCAAAAAGGGTCAGAAAAGCCCCAGATGTAAAACTAATGCATGGAAAAAGATGGAGACTAATGAGGCGAAATTCTAAAGCCATCTCTTATCATTCTAGCACAAGTATTTACCGAGTTATTAAATAAAATGTTAATTGTCATAAGACACTACGTTCTCGTATGGGGATTTTACACCGGAAAAGGCAGTTTTTCATATCTTGATGTAGTTTTATTACCCCCAATCCCCCAAACCAACTTGTTATCCTGACTATACCGCCTCCTAACCTCATAATGTACACCACTGCCATTCTTATAGTGAATTTAAATGTAACCAGGAGCATCAGAACAGTAAAAAAATAACATTTTTATATTTTTCAAAAAATGTTACCAGTGTTGTTTTAAACCCTTTATTCGATTTTTCCAAAGGCTTCAATGCGGAAATTCACTTCCCTCATGTCAGGTTGCTGCGTGCCAACTCGTTTTAACTTTTGGCCTAGGTTGCGACAAAATATATTTGAAGATTGATATAACCACTATGAAATTTAAAATTGGTTAATTCAACTAATTTGTAGAGGTGTCGAACAACTACATCTAAAAAATACTTTTAAATTTGGAAATTAGTTACTTTAACCAGTGTGTAAGTTAACCAGTAGTTATTATTTCAACAAAGTGAAAGTGGGTTGTAACAACTATAATTTTTAATTAATCCAACTACTTTGAAAAATGTGTTATTTTAACATATGAATTTAAACGTTAGCATAACTCATTACACTGTCTGTACTAATCAAAAATTGTTACCTCACTGAGTTTAGTCACTGAACATATATAAATTCATGTAGACACCTTTGACTGATTATTATTAAATAGCTTGGATGAACCACTCATTTTTCTCTGTGCAGCTACTGGCCGGCTACTATCAAGCAGGGGGAAACCAAGGAGAAACCTAAAACAAAGGACGGCTCCGGCAGGTCAGACCGAAGTTATTATATAAGTCTAGTTGATAAAATAGAAATTGGCCTTATGTTGAGAACTTTAGAAAAGCCACTATTTCTCTCTGTCTCCCCCAACCCTTCCCCCATCTCCTCTCACCCCTCATAACAGGTTTATTTTTTTTAATGTGGAGTTAAAACAGATAAAAGAAGGTTGTGACCATTCCAGTAGTCAGTAGTTAGTCCTGAGTCATCTGTTCTTGCTCTTGTGCTAGCATTGGTATCAGTTGTCAAATATGCAATTCAATGGATTACTGTTCTTCCATTAGCATTGGTTATTATATCAGTTGTCAAATATACAATTCAATTGATTACTGTTCTTCCATAAGGTTAACATTGAAACTTCTATGTCCGGTGGGGCGTAGCCCTGAGGGCCGATGTAAATTATAAGGGGTTTCTGCACATCTACAAGACAATACTTTTCTAACGGTATGCATAAATTTCACCTACGATAAAAGCACGCTGATAAAATGACGGAAAGTTGTGTGCTTGCCTAATATTATTAACGTACTATTGATTTAGTGCTCAAGAAAATTTATTCCCAAATATTTCCCCTATAGGGCAGAAGCTATTACCGTAGGTGGCATGGCAAGAGTTAAACCCGAGACCAAGATAACTTTTCATTTTTTGGCCCTAGATGTCAAAAACACTATTCGTTCAAATATGTATTTATATATATATATATATATATATATATATATATATATATAAATTGTTAAGTGATAAATATTTATTTATTTTTATGATGTTAATTAAGGGTTTTCTTGTACAATGTTATACAGCAACTAGATTATTTTTATAAGCATTTTAGTAAGAATGGCCATGTATCTTTGTCTACATTAGGTTGAAAGATTACAGTAATCAACGATACTTCAATTTGAAAAATGGTTGTTTTAATTTAGGCCCTATAGTTTGCAATAATCTAGATTAGGGGGTTATTACAAATAGTTTTAAATAAAAAATATGTTAATTTAACCAGTAGTTTGTTTCAAATAAATGTATGTAGGTTGTGATCCAACTAATTTCAAGAAAGTGTGATACTTTAACCAACCGAATTTATTGGTAGGCTTAAATTTGTTTGTACATACTCATATATTATTTGTAACTCACTGCGGTTAGTTAATCGAACACACAAAGATAGTCGTCCATTTAGAAACATCTGATATTGGTTGAAAAACTTCTGACTGATTATTAAACAACTTGGATGAACCAATCATTTCTGTACAGCAGCTACTGGCCGGCTACTATCTCGCCGGAGAAAGGGAAGACGAAATCTGGAAGCAAAAACGAATCCGGCAGGTCAGTCTGATATTCTTATATAGTTAGTACAACTATGATTAAATTTGAAAATTGGTTATTTCAGTTTATGGGTTACAACAATGCACTAGGGTATTATTATAACTATTATAAAATTGAAAGTTGGTTTGTTTAACTTAATTTTGAGATTGCGTCAAACTACATTAGGAGGGTTACTACGACTACTTTTAAATTTGAAAATCAGTTACTTTAACCAGTGAGTTAATGGTGATTGCAAGTAGTCTGTTTCAACTATTTGAATGTAGGATGTAACAACCATGTTTGTAATTGTTCCAACTACTTTCAAGAAAATGTCTAGTTAAAAATAATAATTGGACAGCTTAACTTATATAATTGTTTGTACTAATACATAATTGTTAACTCACTAAGTTCAATTAATGTAACACATATAAATACTTGTCCATACAGAAACCTCTGATATTGATTGAAAAACTCTGACTTTAATTAATAAATGGCTTGGGTAAAATAATAATCTTGTTCTGCGCAGCTACTGGCCGGCTACTATCATGTCCTACTGGCCGGCTACTTCCGCGCCGGAGAAAGGCAAGAATAAATCTAAAAACAAAGACGGCTCCTCCGGCAGGTCAGTACGACTTGCTTATATCATGTACATTTATAAAAGAAAGGTGGTGCCTCTCTGACTGCCTGTCGACTTGTATGTTACGTTTTAACGTAAAACCACAGAACCAATCGAACTGCAAATTTAACTGTAAGTTGATATCTATTCCTATCTTGGCAATCCCTTAGGGCTCCGCCCTAGTGGTCCTTTAAATTATTCAAATGGGTTTAATGGATTACATAACAGATATTTTTGCAAGGATATTTTTAAGGAGAAGTAGTTGCAGCAGGAATTTTAATCCCCTGTGCGAAACAGTTGTAGTTGTCACCTGAAGAAGTAGTTGATAAAATAAAAATAGACTATCAAATAAATTACTATTAATTTACTTCTCAAGAAAATCTATTCTCCCATGTTTTCCCTTTAGGAACGAAGCTATTACCGTTATCATGGTAAGAATTAAGCCAAAAACCATGATAACTTTTCGTTTATAGGCACTAGATGCCAAAAACACCATTCGTTAAAATATACATTAGGTTAAAATTACAGTAATTCGCCAATAAAACCGAAATTTGAACAGTGGTTATTTTAACTTAGGTATCCAAAAACTGCATTAAAGGGTTAATACAACTACTATAAAATTTGTTTTTTTTTAATTTTTGATTTTTTCAACGAAATACATTAGGGGTGTATTTTTTTATCAAGTGTATTTTTATAAATACCAAGATTGAATAATGTTGATAGGAGTATGTCATGATTCAATGAATCAATCGCTTTGGTGATTTCCATAAATATAACTTCCACCTTATGGTTGCTGTCCAAACAATCAATAATGGACTCAGTAAATTCCGTAGCTGCTGTTAAAACTGAACTTCTACTTCGAAAACCATGTTGGCAATCTTTTAAAAGACTATTATTTTCCAAAAACTCAATCAGTCGGTTATACCTTTTCAAATATTTTTGATATTGTTGGGAGTAGGGAGTAGTATTGCATACTTGATGCAATTGATCAATAATTTGTTATTCCAGAATTAATTTAAATTTTTGAACAGCGGTTTTAATTTTTAAATCTGCTTAAGTTCATCAGGAAACGTCCCTGGTTGCAAAAGAATATATTGGAGGAAAATATAAAAACTACCAGATTGAAAATTTGTTAGTTTAACTCATTCTTGAGGTTTCAACAAACTACACTAGGAGTTTATTACATGTATTTTTTAATTTGAAAAAAAACTGGTTACTCTAACCAGTAGGTTGTAACAATTGCATTGTTATTTTGTCAATTACTTTAAAGAAAATTCGTTATTTTAACCAATACATTTATTGTTTAGTTTAACTTATTAAACTTGTTATCCTAATACATAATCACTGAGTTTAGTTAATTGAGTTCATATAAATAGTTGTCCATATAAAAACCTCTTATATTGATTAAAACACCTGAGAGTAATTATTGTTAAACAACATGGATGAACCAATAATTTTTCTGTGCAGCTATTGGCCGGCTACTTTCTCACCGGAGAAGGGGAGGAATAAATCTAAAAACCAAAACGGCTCCAACAGGTTAGTCCGATGTTCTTATATAGTTGATCAAACAAGAATAGCCTATGCTATCAAATATATAACTCATTGATTTACTCCTCAAGAAACCCTACCTACTCATGCATATTTCCTCTATAAGGAAGAAGGTGTTCCCGGCAAGGCAAGACTCAAGCCCGTCACCATGATAACTCTAACAAATATGAAGGAAACACTATATCAGTTACAATAAAAAAACTATATTTTTGCTATAGGTACGCTATACTATGTATGTTGTTTGCTAACGGTACGAGATACTGTATTTTTGCCCTTCCGCGATTCAACCCACGGTTATAGCTTCTTTCACATGAAACATTCGAAAAGTTTTCAAATTCACACACATACCGACAGGCAGAAAACTAGGCATTTTAGACCCATGTTTATATGGTGTTTTATTACTGTCACGACCACAGGAAAAGATGCATAAAGTGTCTCCACGCTGTTTGTATGTATAGTTTTTAACTCACTAAATTTAGTTTATTGAACACATATAAATAGTCGTTCACATAGAAACCTGTGCTATTGCTTCAAAAACCACTGACTGATTATTAAAAAATACTGGGATAAACAGATAATTTTCTTCTGCAGCTACTGGCCGGCTTTCTCGCCCTTCTGGCCGGCTACTTTCTCGCAGGAGAAAGGGAAGAAGAATTTGAAAAACCAAAACGCCTCCACCAGGTTAGCCCTATATTCTTATATAGTTGATGACATAAAAATTAGCAATCAAATTAATTAATATTGATTAACAAATATTACTATTTCTCTCTTATTTACTGATCAATTTGATTAAAACTTGATATGCAGGTCAAGTTAGCGTGAACCAACAGAGATATTCGAAATATGAAGGATGCTACTTAATTCTGGAGGGATGACAGGGCATTCCCACCTTTTATAACTACTGTGAGTAGTAAATTATTCTGTTGTGCCTCCAAAAGAGGGTTTTAAATGAATATTTAAAAAAACAAAAAAACATGTAGAAGATTTTCTGTACTTCATTTTCTACATTTAGTACATAAAAAGTAATTTATTAATTAAAGTTGGGCTAAAAGCGAGAAAGTATATGTCAGTTTCCTGATACCGTTTATTTTCTATGCAGGTACTGGCCGGCTAAATAAACTTATGAAATGAATTTTTAATTGTTACTTTAACCAGTGTGTATTGGTAAATGTTGTAACAACTACGTGTGTAATTAATCCAATTACATTCAAAAAAGTATTCGTTTAACTAATGAGTTTATTAGTTAGGTTAACTTATAAAATTGTTTATACAAATAAGTAATTTTAACTCAATGTGTTTAGTCAATTAAATAAAAACACAAAATACAAAAATAAAAAAAATAAAAAAATTAAATATAAATATGTGTTTATATATACACATCTTACAATGATGGAAAATCCTCAGACTGATTAAACTTATTCAAACTAATCACCTTGTATAGACCAATAATTATTTTCTGTGGAGCTACTGACCGTCTAATTTCTCGCCGGAGAAAGGGAAGAAGAATTTGAAAAACAAAACGGCTCCACCAAGTCAGTCCGATATTCTTATATATATCTATAATATTATAAAGTAGAGGTGGGTTCTGTCTGTCTGGCTGTGTGTCTGGTGTTCCAGGTAAACGCAAAAACTACTGAACCGACTGGACTGAAACTTTACACAAATGTAGATCTTGAACCCATACAACACATAGGCATATTCACTTCCTTAAAATCTCCTCTGGCTCCACCCCGTGAACGTCCTGTGGAAACGGTTTTGTGACCAGTTGTGGACACTTCCATTTGGGGCTTAAAGAGCAGAAGCAAGAACAGCTGTTATAAGCTAACTAAAATGCAAATTGCATTGACTATAGAAGGGGTAAAGAAAACACCTATGCGAAGAACGGTTATATCAGCTAGTAGTCGATAAAATAAAAATAGACAGTTAAATAAATTACTATTGATTTACTACTCAATACAATCTATTCCCGCATAGGGTGAGTGAACCACTGAATTACCGGTCAAGGGTAAAAGATCTCAGGTTAACTTAACATTACGCCTACTCATTTTATTATTCGGAATTTATTATTTTTAAGGGTAATGATTCCCCAAAAATATGAAAAATCCAAATTTATCAAACTGGCTGTAACGATTTTGTTTAAACTTTAGGGGTTTGTAGGCTGTAGGTTTCCAACAAAATGACACCACCCGCATTTCTGGGACGATTCGGGTTCAGAAATAACAGGACTTAAAACATCCAAAATTCAATTTTTTTTTATTTTTCATAAAAAAATATAAATGTTAAAAAAAGTTAGTTATCACCATTAAAAAGAGCTGAACAACTAGATAATTGTATATATTGAATTATTATACAAAAAGTGCCGGTTTCGTAAACAATATAAATTTGTAATTTTGCCGTAAACGCAGTTTGTTGTCCAATGTTATTATTTTGGGGAATAAAAAAATTACCTATTTCTCTCTTATTTAATTAAAACATGATATGCAAGTCTAGTTAGCATTGACAACAGAGTAAATTCGAAATATGATATGCCACTTAACCCGGGGGGGAGGGGGTGAGAGGGCATTACCCGTTTTAAAAACATTTTGAGTAGTAAACATCATTTAAAAGATTATAATATCCCTCCAAATAAGATATTTGGGTGGATATCTTTAAAAACAACTTGTTTAGAAGATATTTTGTACATTCGACGTTACTTTATTTTCTATATTTAAAAAATAAAAAGTAATTTCTTAATTAATATGGGTAAAAAAGGGAGAAAGTATGTGTCAGTTTTCTGATACCGTTTATTTTTAATGCAGCTACTGGCCGGCTACTTTCTCGCCGGAGAAAGGAAAGAAGAATTTGAAAAACAACAACGGCTCCACCAAGTTAGTCCGATATTATATTATAACTGATAAAATATAAATAGGCTGTTAATTAAATTACTATTGATTTAATCCTTAAGAAAATCTATTCCCGTATAGGGTGAGTGAACCAGTGAATTACCGGCCAAGGGTTATATCTCAGGTTAAATTAACATTAGGCCTACTCATTTCATTGATTTAATATATTATTATTTAAGGTTCCCCAAAAACATGAAAAATCCAAATTTATTAAAATGGTTGTAATGCTTTCGTTATAACCTTAGGGGTTTGTATAGCTTTAGGTTTTCAACAAAATGACTCCACCCGAATTTATAGTGAAATTCGGGTTCAGAAATTACAGGAATTAAAACATCCATAATTAAGTTTTTTATTATTTTTTATAAAAATATAAATGTTAAAAAAGTTAGTTATCACCATTAAAAAGAGCTAGAAAAACTAGACAACTGAATATTTTGAATTATTAATGTGAAATTACCGGTTGCGGAGAAAATTTAAATTTTTAATTTTGCGGTAAACGCAGTACGTTGTCCTATGTTATTACTATGGGGAAAACAAAAATTATTATTTTTCTTTTATTTACTGATTAATTTGGTTGAAACTTGATTTGCAGGTCAAGTTAGCACTGACCAAAAGAGTATATTCGAAATATGATGCCACTTAATTCGGGGGGATAGTCATAAGTCAAACAAGGTTTATTCAATAAATATATACATTTTATAAATGGAATGGCGTCATGGTTATAATTGCATACTCTTATGGTATGGCATAATTTCACTTACAGTATCATTTTCAATAAATTTAACTATTTTTTCTCCTCAAAGATGAGATGGCATTCTCTTAAAACTTAAAACCAGTGTACGTAGCAAACGATTCTGTTGTGCCTCCAAAAAAGAGACTTGGGTGGATATTTTGAAAACAACTTGTTAAGAAGATTTTCTGTACATTCAACTGTACTTTATATTCATCATTTAGTAAATAAAAAGTAATTTATTAATTCAATTTGTGATACAAGTGAAAAGTATGTCAGTTTCCTGATACCGTTTATTTCATCTGCAGGTACTGGCCGGCCACTTTCTCGCCCTTCTGGCCGGCTACTATCTCGCAGGAGAAAGGAAAGATAAATTCGAAAAACAAAAATGGTTCCACCAGGTCAGTCCGATATTCATATATCATAATGTTATAAAGAAGAGGTGGTTTCTGTCTGTCTGTTAGTGTGTCTGTCTGTGAGTCTGATTTTCCGGGTAAACGCAAAAACTACTGAACCGACTGGGCTGAAACTTTACGCAAAGGCATGAAAAATCCAAATTCATCAAAATGGCTGTAACGATTTTGTTGAAACTGTAGGGGTTTGTAGGCTATAGGTTTCCAACAAAATGACACCACCCGCATTTCTGGGACGATTCGGGATCAGAAATAACAGGACTTAAAACATCCAAAATTCAGCTTTTTATTTTTCATAAAAAAATATAAATGTTAAAAAAGTTAGTTTTCACCATTTAAAAGAGCTCAATAACTAGATGATTGTAAATATTGAATTATTATACAAAAAGTGCTGGTTTCGTAAAAAATTTAAATTTGTAATTTTGCCGTAAACGCAGTTCGTTTTCCAATGTTATTATTTTGGGGAATACAAAAATTACTATTTATTCTCTTATTTACTGAACAATTTAATTAAAACATGATATGCAAGTCTAGTTAGCATTGACAACAGAGTAAATTCGAAATATGATATGCCACTTAACCCGGGGGGGAGGGGGTGAGAGGGCATTCCCCCCTTTTAAAAACATTGTGAGTAGTAAACATCATTTAAAAGATTATAATATCCCTCCAAATAAGAGATTTGGGTGGATATTTTTAAAAACAACTTGTTTAGAAGATGGTTTGTACATTCGACGTTACTTTATTTTCTACATTTAATAAATAAAAAGTAATTTCTTAATTAATTTGGGTAAAAAAGGGAGAAAGTATGTGGCAGTTTTCTGATACCATTTATTTTTAATGCAGCTACTGGCCGGCTACTTTCTCGCCGGAGAAAGGAAAGAAGAATTTGAAAAACAACAACGGCTCCACCAAGTTAGTCCGATATTATATTATAACTGATAAAATATAAATAGGCTGATAATTAAATTACTATTGATTTAATCCTTAAGAAAATCTATTCCCGTACAGGGTGGGTGAACCAGTGAATTGCCGGCCAAGGGTTATATCTCAGGTTAAATTAACATTAGGCCTACTCATTTCATTGATTTAATTTATTATTATTTAAGGTTCCCCAAAAACATGAAAAATCCAAATTTATCAAAATGGTTGTAATGCTTTCGTTATAACCTTAGGGGTTTGTAGAGCTTTAGGTTTTCAACAAAATGACTCCACCCGAATTTATAGTAAAATTCGGGTTCAGAAATTACAGGACTTAAAACATCCATAATTCAGTTTTTTATTATTTTTTATAAAAATATAAATGTTAAAAAAGTTAGTTATCACCATTAAAAAGAGCTAGAAAAACTAGACAACTGAATATTTTGAATTATTAATGTACAATTACCGGTTGCGGAGAAAATTTAAATTTTTAATTTTGCGGTAGACGCAGTACGTTGTCCTATGTTATTACTTTGGGGGGAAAAAAATTATTATTTTTCTTTTATTTACTGATTAATTTTGTTGAAACTTGATTTGCAGGTCAAGTTAGCACTGACCAAAAGAGTATATTCGAAATATGATGCCACTTAATTCGGGGGGGATAGTCAAAAGTCAAACAAGGTTTATTCAATAAATATATACATTTTATAAATGGAATGGCGTCATGGTTATAATTGCATACTTTTATGGTATGGCATAATTTCACTTACAGTATCATTTTCAATAAATTTAACTATTTTTTCTCCTCAAAGATGAGATGGCATTCTCTTAAAACTTAAAACCAGTAGCAAACGATTCTGTTGTGCCTCCAAAAAAGAGACTTGGGTGGATATTTTGAAAACAACTTGTTAAGAAGATTTTCTGTACATTCAACTGTACTTTATATTCATCATTTAGTAAATAAAAAGTAATTTATTAATTCAATTTGTGATACAAGTGAAAAGTATGTCAGTTTCCTGATACCGTTTATTTCATCTGCAGGTACTGGCCGGCCACTTTCTCGCCCTTCTGGCCGGCTACTATCTCGCAGGAGAAAGGAAAGATAAATTCGAAAAACAAAAATGGTTCCACCAGGTCAGTCCGATATTCATATATCATAATGTTATAAAGAAGAGGTGGTTTCTGTCTGTATGTCAGTGTGTCTGTCTGTGAGTCTGATTTTCCGGGTAAACGCAAAAACTACTGAACCGACTGGGCTGAAACTTTACACAAAGGCATGAAAAATCCAAATTTACCAAAATGACTGTAACGATTTTGTTTAACTTTAGGGGTTTGTAGGCTGTAGGTTTCCAACAAAATGACACCACCTGCATTTCTGGGACGATTCGGGTTCAGAAATAACAGGACTTAAAACATCCAAAAATTCAGTTTTTTATTTTTCATGAAAAAATATAAAAGTTAAAAAGTTAGTTGTCACAATTAAAAAGAGCTCAACAACTAGATGATTGTATATATTGAAAATATTATACTAAAACTGCCGGTTTCGTAAAAAAATTAAATTTGTAATTTTGCCGTAAACGCAGTACGTTGTCCAATGTTATTATTTTGAAAAATACAAAAACTACTATTTCTCTCTTATTTACTGATCAATTTAATTAAAACATGATATGCAGGTCTAGTTAGCACTGACCAAAAGAGTAAATTCGAAATATGATGCCACTTAACCCGGGGGGGATGAGAGGGCATTCCCCTCTTTAAAAAAAATTGTGAGTAGTAAACATCATTGAAGGATTATAATATCCCTCATTTAATATTTTGAATTAATACCCTACAATGGACGGTTACGGGGAAAATTTAAATTCCCATTTGCGTTAAACGCAGTATGTTGTCCAATGTTATTACTATGGGGACTACAACAATTACTATTTCTCTGATTTACAGATCAATTTTGTTAAAACTTGATATGCGGGTCAATTTAGCACTGACCAACAGAATATATTCGAAATATGATGCTACTTAACCTGGGGGGAATAGTCAATAGTCAAACAATGTGTATTCAATAAATATAGGCCTATAAATTTTGCACTTGGAAGGCGTCATGGTTATAATTACAAACATTTATGGTAATGTATAATTTTACTTACAGTAACATTTAGATTAAATTTAACTATTTTTTTCTCTTGTAAGATGAGTTGGCAATCCCTCTCTTAAAACCACTGTTTGTAGCAAAGGATTGTCTTGTACCTCTAACCAAAGGGACATGGGTGAATATGTTTTTAAACAACATGTTTAGAAGACATTCTGTACATTCGTCTGTACTTCATATTCTACATTTAGTAAATAAAAAGTAATTTATTAATTCAAGTTGGGTAACAAGGAAGAAAAAATGTGTCAGTTTCCTGATACCACTTATTATATATTCAGGTACTGGTCGGCTACTTTCTCGCAGGAGAAAAGGATGAAGAATTTGAAAAACCAAAACGCCTCCACCTGGTTAGTCCGATTTTCTTATATAGTTGATTACATACAAATAGGCAATCATAAATTAATATTGATTTAAAAAATTACTATTTCTCTCTTATTTACTGATCAATTTGGTCAAAACTTAATATGCAGGTCAAGTTAGCATTGACCAACAGAGAATATTCGAAATATGATGCCACTTAACCCGGGGGGCGGGGGTGATAGGGCATTCCAACCTTTTAAAACCATTATAAGTAGCAAAGGATTATAATATGCCTCCAAATAAGATATTTGGGTGGATATTTTTAAAAACAACTTGTTTAGAAGATGTTTTGTACATTTGACGTAACTTTATTTTCTACATTTAATAAATAAAAAGTAATTTCTTAATTAATTTGGGTAAAAAAGGGAGAGAGTGTCAGTTTCCTGATACCGTTCATTATTAATGCAGGTACTGGCCGGCTACTTTCTCGCCGGAGAAAGGAAAGGAGAATTTGAAAAACTACAACGGCTCCACCAAGTTAGTCCGATATTATAACTGATAAAATAGAAATAGGCTGGTAAATAAATTACTATTGATTTAATCCTTAAGAAAATCTATTCCCGTATAGGGTGAGTGAACCAGTAAATTACCGGCCAAGGGTTATATCTCAGGTTAAATTAACATTAGGCCTACTCATTTCATTGTTTTTATTTTTTTATTTTTTAAGGTTCCCCAAAAACATGAAAAATCCAAATTTATCAAAATGGCTGTAACGATTTTGTTTAAACTTTAGGGCTTTGTAGAGCTGTAGGTTTCCAATACAAAATGACACCACCCGCATTTCTGGGACAATTTGAGTTCAGAAATAACAGTACTTAAAGCGTCCAAAATTCAGTTTTGTTTTTATTTTTCATAAAAAAATATGAATGTTAAATATGTTAGCTATCTCCATTACAAAGAGCTAAAAAAACTAGATAATTTAATATTTTGAATTTTCTCTACAATGGACGGTTGCGGGGAAAATTTAAATTCTCATGTGCGTTAAACGCAGTATGTTGTCCAATGTTATTACTATGGGGACTACAACAATTACTATTTCTCTGATTTACAGATCAATTTTGTTAAAACTTGATATGCGGGTCAATTTAGCACTGACCAACAGAATATATTCGAAATTTGATGCTATTTAACCTGGGGGGGGAATATTCAATAGTCAAACAATGTGTATTCAATAAATATAGGCCTATACATTTTGCACTTGGAAGGCGTCATGGTTATAATTACATACATTTATGGTAATGTATAATTTTACTTACAGTAACATTTAGAATAAATTTAACTAATTTTTCTTTTGTAAGATGAGTTGGCAATCCCTCTCTTAAAACCACTGTTTGTAGCAAAGGATTGTCTTGTGCCTCCAACAAAAAGGACATACATGGGTGAATATTTTTTTAAACAACATGTTTAGAAGACGTTCTGTACATTCGTCTGTACTTCATATTCTAAATTTAGTAAATAAAAAGTAATTTATTAATTCAAGTTGGGTAACAAGGAAGAAAAAATGTGTCAGTTTCCTGATACCACTTATTATATATTCAGGTACCGGTCGGCTACTTTCTCGCAGGAGAAAAGGATGAAGAATTTGAAAAACCAAAACGCCTCCACCTGGTTAGTCCGATTTTCTTATATAGTTGATTACATACAAATAGGCAATCATAAATTAATATTGATTTAAAAAATTACTATTTCTCTCTCCTTTACTGATCAATTTGGTCAAAACTTAATATGCAGGTCAAGTTAGCATTGACCAACAGAATATATTTGAAATATGATGCCACTTAACCCGGGGGGCGGGGGTGATAGGGCATTCCAACCTTTTAAAACCATTATAAGTAGCAAAAGATTATAATATGCCTCCAAATAAGTTATTTGGGTGGATATTTTTAAAAACAACTTGTTTAGAAGATGTTTTGTACATTTGACGTTACTTTATTTTCTACATTTAATAAATAAAAAGTAATTTCTTAATTAATTTGGGTAAAAAAGGGAGAGAGTATGTGTCAGTTTCCTGATACCGTTCATTTTTAATGCAGGTACTGGCCGGCTACTTTCTCGCCGGAGAAAGGAAAGGAGAATTTGAAAAACAACAACGGCTCCACCAAGTTAGTCCGATATTATAACTGATAAAATATAAATAGGCTGGTAAATAAATTACTATTGATTTAATCCTTAAGAAAATCTATTCCCGTATAGGGTGAGTGAACCAGTAAATTACCGGCCAAGGGTTATATCTCAGGTTAAATTAACATTAGGCCTACTCATTTCATTGTTTTTATTTTTTTATTTTTTAAGGTTCCCCAAAAACATGAAAAATCCAAATTTATCAAAATGGCTGTAACGATTTTGTTTAAACTTTAGGGCTTTGTAGAGCTGTAGGTTTCCAATACAAAATGACACCACCCGCATTTCTGGGACAATTTGAGTTCAGAAATAACAGTACTTAAAGCGTCCAAAATTCAGTTTTGTTTTTATTTTTCATAAAAAAATATGAATGTTAAATATGTTAGCTATCTCCCATTACAAAGAGCTAAAAAAACTAGATCATTTAATATTTTGAATTTTCTCTACAATGGACGGTTGCGGGGAAAATTTAAATTCTCATGTGCGTTAAACGCAGTATGTTGTCCAATGTTATTACTATGGGGACTACAACAATTACTATTTCTCTGATTTACAGATCAATTTTGTTAAAACTTGATATGCGGGTCAATTTAGCACTGACCAACAGAATATATTCGAAATTTGATGCTATTTAACCTGGGGGGGGGGGAATATTCAATAGTCAAACAATGTGTATTCAATAAATATAGGCCTATACATTTTGCACTTGGAAGGCGTCATGGTTATAATTACATACATTTATGGTAATGTATAATTTTACTTACAGTAACATTTAGAATAAATTTAACTAATTTTTCTTTTGTAAGATGAGTTGGCAATCCCTCTCTTAAAACCACTGTTTGTAGCAAAGGATTGTCTTGTGCCTCCAACAAAAAGGACATACATGGGTGAATATTTTTTTAAACAACATGTTTAGAAGACGTTCTGTACATTCGTCTGTACTTCATATTCTACATTTAGTAAATAAAAAGTAATTTATTAATTCAAGTTGGGTAACAAGGAAGAAAAAATGTGTCAGTTTCCTGATACCACTTATTATATATTCAGGTACCGGTCGGCTACTTTCTCGCAGGAGAAAAGGATGAAGAATTTGAAAAACCAAAACGCCTCCACCTGGTTAGTCCGATTTTCTTATATAGTTGATTACATACAAATAGGCAATCATAAATTAATATTGATTTACAAAAATTACTATTTCTCTCTCCTTTACTGATCAATTTGGTCAAAACTTAATATGCAGGTCAAGTTAGCATTGACCAACAGAATATATTCGAAATATGATGCCACTTAACCCGGGGGGCGGGGGTGATAGGGCATTCCAACCTTTTATAACCATTATAAGTAGCAAAGGATTATAATATGCCTCCAAATAAGTTATTTGGGTGGATATTTTTAAAAACAACTTGTTTAGAAGATGTTTTGTACATTTGACGTTACTTTATTTTCTACATTTAATAAATAAAAAGTAATTTCTTAATTAATTTGGGTAAAAAAGGGAGAAAGTATGTGGCAGTTTTCTGATACCGTTTATTTGTAATGCAGGTACTGGCCGGCTACTTTCTCGCCGGAGAAAGGAAAGAAGAATTTGAAAAACAACAACGGCTCCACCAAGTTAGTCCGATATTATATTATAACTGATAAAATATAAATAGGCTGTTAATTAAATTACTATTGATTTAATCCTTAAGAAAATCTATTCCCGTATAGGGTGAGTGAACCAGTGAATTACCGGCCAAGGGTTATATCTCAGGTTAAATTAACATTAGGCCTACTCATTTCATTGATTTAATATATTATTATTTAAGGTTCCCCAAAAACATGAAAAATCCAAATTTATCAAAATGGTTGTAATGCTTTCGTTATAACCTTAGGGGTTTGTAGAGCTTTAGGTTTTCAACAAAATGACTCCACCCGAATTTATAGTAAAATTCGGGTTCAGAAATTACAGTACTTAAAACATCCATAATTCAGTTTTTTATTATTTTTTATAAAAGTATAAATATTAAAAAAGTTAGTTATCACCATTAAAAAGAGCTAGAAAAACTAGACAACTGAATATTTTGAATTATTAATGTACAATTACCGGTTGCGGAGAAAATTTAAATTTTAAATTTTGCGGTAGACGCAGTACGTTGTCCTATGTTATTACCATGGGGGGAAAAAACTATTATTTTTCTTTTATTTACTGATTAATTTTGTTGAAACTTGATTTGCAGATCAAGTTAGCACTGACCAAAAGAGTATATTCGAAATACGATGCCACTTAATTCGGGGGGATAGTCAAAAGTCAAACAAGGTTTATTCAATAAATATATACATTTTATAAATGGAATGGCGTCATGGTTATAATTTCATACTTTTATGGTATGGCATAATTTCACTTACAGTATCATTTTCAATAAATTTAACTATTTTTTCTCCTCAAAGATGAGATGGCATTCTCTTAAAACTTAAAACCAGTGTACGTAGCAAACGATTCTGTTGTGCCTCCAAAAAAGAGACTTGGGTGGATATTTTGAAAACAACTTGTTAAGAAGATTTTCTGTACATTCAACTGTACTTTATATTCATCATTTAGTAAATAAAAAGTAATTTATTAATTCAATTTGTAATACAAGTGAAAAGTATGTCGGTTTCCTGATACCGTTTATTTCATCTGCAGGTACTGGCCGGCCACTTTCTCGCCCTTCTGGCCGGCTACTATCTCGCAGGAGAAAGGAAAGATAAATTCGAAAAACAAAAATGGTTCCACCAGGTCAGTCCGATATTCATATATCATAATGTTATAAAGAAGAGGTGGTTTCTGTCTGTATGTCAGTGTGTCTGTCTGTGAGTCTGATTTTCCGGGTAAACGCAAAAACTACTGAACCGACTGGGCTGAAACTTTACACAAAGGCATGAAAAATCCAAATTTACCAAAATGGCTGTAACGATTTTGTTTGAACTTTAGGGGTTTGTAGGCTGTAGGTTTCCAACAAAATGACACCACCTGCATTTCTGGGACGATTCGGGTTCAGAAATAACAGGACTTAAAACATCCAAAAATTCAGTTTTTTATTTTTCATGAAAAAATATAAAAGTTAAAAAGTTAGTTGTCACAATTAAAAAGAGCTCAACAACTAGATGATTGTATATATTGAAAATATTATACTAAAATTGCCGGTTTCGTAAAAAAATTAAATTTGTAATTTTGCCGTAAACGCAGTACGTTGTCCAATGTTATTATTTTGAAAAATACAAAAACTACTATTTCTCTCTTATTTACTGATCAATTTAATTAAAACATGATATGCAGGTCTAGTTAGCACTGACCAAAAGAGTAAATTCGAAATATGATGCCACTTAACCCGGGGGGAATAGTCAATAGTCAAACAATGTGTATTCAATAAATATAGGCCTATACATTTTGCACTTGGAAGGCGTCATGGTTATAATTACAAACATTTATGGTAATGTATAATTTTACTTACAGTAACATTTAGATTAAATTTAACTATTTTTTTCTCTTGTAAGATGAGTTGGCAATCCCTCTCTTAAAACCACTGTTTGTAGCAAAGGATTGTCTTGTACCTCCAACCAAAGGGACATGGGTGAATATTTTTTTAAACAACATGTTTAGAAGACATTCTGTACATTCGTCTGTACTTCATATTCTACATTTAGTAAATAAAAAGTAATTTATTAATTCAAGTTGGGTAACAAGGAAGAAAAAATGTGTCAGTTTCCTGATACCACTTATTATATATTCAGGTACTGGTCGGCTACTTTCTCGCAGGAGAAAAGGATGAAGAATTTGAAAAACCAAAACGCCTCCACCTGGTTAGTCCGATTTTCTTATATAGTTGATTACATACAAATAGGCAATCATAAATTAATATTGATTTAAAAAATTACTATTTCTCTCTCCTTTACTGATCAATTTGGTCAAAACTTAATATGCAGGTCAAGTTAGCATTGACCAACAGAATATATTCGAAATATGATGCCACTTAACCCGGGGGGCGGGGGTGATAGGGCATTCCAACCTTTTAAAACCATTATAAGTAGCAAAAGATTATAATATGCCTCCAAATAAGTTATTTGGGTGGATATTTTTAAAAGCAACTTGTTTAGAAGATGTTTTGTACATTTGACGTTACTTTATTTTCTACATTTAATAAATAAAAAGTAATTTCTTAATTAATTTGGGTAAAAAAGGGAGAGAGTATGTGTCAGTTTCCTGATACCGTTCATTTTTAATGCAGGTACTGGCCGGCTACTTTCTCGCCGGAGAAAGGAAAGGAGAATTTGAAAAACAACAACGGCTCCACCAAGTTAGTCCGATATTATAACTGATAAAATATAAATAGGCTGGTAAATAAATTACTATTGATTTAATCCTTAAGAAAATCTATTCCCGTATAGGGTGAGTGAACCAGTAAATTACCGGCCAAGGGTTATATCTCAGGTTAAATTAACATTAGGCCTACTCATTTCATTGTTTTTATTTTTTTATTTTTTAAGGTTCCCCAAAAACATGAAAAATCCAAATTTATCAAAATGGCTGTAACGATTTTGTTTAAACTTTAGGGCTTTGTAGAGCTGTAGGTTTCCAATACAAAATGACACCACCCGCATTTCTGGGACAATTTGAGTTCAGAAATAACAGTACTTAAAGCGTCCAAAATTCAGTTTTGTTTTTATTTTTCATAAAAAAATATGAATGTTAAATATGTTAGCTATCTCCCATTACAAAGAGCTAAAAAAACTAGATAATTTAATATTTTGAATTTTCTTTACAATGGACGGTTGCGGGGAAAATTTAAATTCTCATGTGCGTTAAACGCAGTATGTTGTCCAATGTTATTACTATGGGGACTACAACAATTACTATTTCTCTGATTTACAGATCAATTTTGTTAAAACTTGATATGCGGGTCAATTTAGCACTGACCAACAGAATATATTCGAAATTTGATGCTATTTAACCTGGGGGGGGGGGGAATATTCAATAGTCAAACAATGTGTATTCAATAAATATAGGCCTATACATTTTGCACTTGGAAGGCGTCATGGTTATAATTACATACATTTATGGTAATGTATAATTTTACTTACAGTAACATTTAGAATAAATTTAACTAATTTTTCTTTTGTAAGATGAGTTGGCAATCCCTCTCTTAAAACCACTGTTTGTAGCAAAGGATTGTCTTGTGCCTCCAACAAAAAAAACATACATGGGTGAATATTTTTTTAAACAACATGTTTAGAAGAAGTTCTGTACATTCGTCTGTACTTCATATTCTACATTTAGTAAATAAAAAGTAATTTATTAATTCAAGTTGGGTAACAAGGAAGAAAAAATGTGTCAGTTTCCTGATACCACTTATTATATATTCAGGTACCGGTCGGCTACTTTCTCGCAGGAGAAAAGGATGAAGAATTTGAAAAACCAAAACGCCTCCACCTGGTTAGTCCGATTTTCTTATATAGTTGATTACATACAAATAGGCAATCATAAATTAATATTGATTTACAAAAATTACTATTTCTCTCTCCTTTACTGATCAATTTGGTCAAAACTTAATATGCAAGTCAAGTTAGCATTGACCAACAGAATATATTCGAAATATGATGCCACTTAACCCGGGGGGCGGGGGTGATAGGGCATTCCAACCTTTTATAACCATTATAAGTAGCAAAGGATTATAATATGCCTCCAAATAAGTTATTTGGGTGGATATTTTTAAAAACAACTTGTTTAGAAGATGTTTTGTACATTTGACGTTACTTTATTTTCTACATTTAATAAATAAAAAGTAATTTCTTAATTAATTTGGGTAAAAAAGGGAGAAAGTATGTGGCAGTTTTCTGATACCGTTTATTTTTAATGCAGGTACTGGCCGGCTACTTTCTCGCCGGAGAAAGGAAAGAAGAATTTGAAAAACAACAACGGCTCCACCAAGTTAGTCCGATATTATATTATAACTGATAAAATATAAATAGGCTGTTAATTAAATTACTATTGATTTAATCCTTAAGAAAATCTATTCCCGTATAGGGTGAGTGAACCAGTGAATTACCGGCCAAGGGTTATATCTCAGGTTAAATTAACATTAGGCCTACTCATTTCATTGATTTAATATATTATTATTTAAGGTTCCCCAAAAACATGAAAAATCCAAATTTATCAAAATGGTTGTAATGCTTTCGTTATAACCTTAGGGGTTTGTAGAGCTTTAGGTTTTCAACAAAATGACTCCACCCGAATTTATAGTAAAATTCGGGTTCAGAAATTACAGTACTTAAAACATCCATAATTCAGTTTTTTATTATTTTTTATAAAAGTATAAATATTAAAAAAGTTAGTTATCACCATTAAAAAGAGCTAGAAAAACTAGACAACTGAATATTTTGAATTATTAATGTACAATTACCGGTTGCGGAGAAAATTTAAATTTTAAATTTTGCGGTAGACGCAGTACGTTGTCCTATGTTATTACCATGGGGGGAAAAAACTATTATTTTTCTTTTATTTACTGATTAATTTTGTTGAAACTTGATTTGCAGATCAAGTTAGCACTGACCAAAAGAGTATATTCGAAATACGATGCCACTTAATTCGGGGGGATAGTCAAAAGTCAAACAAGGTTTATTCAATAAATATATACATTTTATAAATGGAATGGCGTCATGGTTATAATTTCATACTTTTATGGTATGGCATAATTTCACTTACAGTATCATTTTCAATAAATTTAACTATTTTTTCTCCTCAAAGATGAGATGGCATTCTCTTAAAACTTAAAACCAGTGTACGTAGCAAACGATTCTGTTGTGCCTCCAAAAAAGAGACTTGGGTGGATAAATTTGAAAACAACTTGTTAAGAAGATTTTCTGTACATTCAACTGTACTTTATATTCATCATTTAGTAAATAAAAAGTAATTTATTAATTCAATTTGCAATACAAGTGAAAAGTATGTCAGTTTCCTGATACCGTTTATTTCATCTGCAGGTACTGGCCGGCCACTTTCTCGCCCTTCTGGCCGGCTACTATCTCGCAGGAGAAAGGAAAGATAAATTCGAAAAACAAAAATGGTTCCACCAGGTCAGTCCGATATTCATATATCATAATGTTATAAAGAAGAGGTGGTTTCTGTCTGTATGTCAGTGTGTCTGTCTGTGAGTCTGATTTTCCGGGTAAACGCAAAAACTACTGAACCGACTGGGCTGAAACTTTACACAAAGGCATGAAAAATCCAAATTTACCAAAATGGCTGTAACGATTTTGTTTGAACTTTAGGGGTTTGTAGGCTGTAGGTTTCCAACAAAATGACACCACCTGCATTTCTGGGACGATTCGGGTTCAGAAATAACAGGACTTAAAACATCCAAAAATTCAGTTTTTTATTTTTCATGAAAAAATATAAAAGTTAAAAAGTTAGTTGTCACAATTAAAAAGAGCTCAACAACTAGATGATTGTATATATTGAAAATATTATACTAAAATTGCCGGTTTCGTAAAAAAATTAAATTTGTAATTTTGCCGTAAACGCAGTACGTTGTCCAATGTTATTATTTTGAAAAATACAAAAACTACTATTTCTCTCTTATTTACTGATCAATTTAATTAAAACATGATATGCAGGTCTAGTTAGCACTGACCAAAAGAGTAAATTCGAAATATGATGCCACTTAACCCGGGGGGAATAGTCAATAGTCAAACAATGTGTATTCAATAAATATAGGCCTATACATTTTGCACTTGGAAGGCGTCATGGTTATAATTACAAACATTTATGGTAATGTATAATTTTACTTACAGTAACATTTAGATTAAATTTAACTATTTTTTTCTCTTGTAAGATGAGTTGGCAATCCCTCTCTTAAAACCACTGTTTGTAGCAAAGGATTGTCTTGTACCTCCAACCAAAGGGACATGGGTGAATATTTTTTTAAACAACATGTTTAGAAGACATTCTGTACATTCGTCTGTACTTCATATTCTACATTTAGTAAATAAAAAGTAATTTATTAATTCAAGTTGGGTAACAAGGAAGAAAAAATGTGTCAGTTTCCTGATACCACTTATTATATATTCAGGTACTGGTCGGCTACTTTCTCGCAGGAGAAAAGGATGAAGAATTTGAAAAACCAAAACGCCTCCACCTGGTTAGTCCGATTTTCTTATATAGTTGATTACATACAAATAGGCAATCATAAATTAATATTGATTTAAAAAATTACTATTTCTCTCTTATTTACTGATCAATTTGGTCAAAAATTAATATGCAGGTCAAGTTAGCATTGACCAACAGAGAATATTCGAAATATGATGCCACTTAACCCGGGGGGCGGGGGTGATAGGGCATTCCAACCTTTTAAAACCATTATAAGTAGCAAAGGATTATAATATGCCTCCAAATAAGATATTTGGGTGGATATTTTTAAAAACAACTTGTTTAGAAGATGTTTTGTACATTTGACGTTACTTTATTTTCTACATTTAATAAATAAAAAGTAATTTCTTAATTAATTTGGGTAAAAAAGGGAGAGAGTGTCAGTTTCCTGATACCGTTCATTTTTAATGCAGGTACTGGCCGGCTACTTTCTCGCCGGAGAAAGGAAAGGAGAATTTGAAAAACTACAACGGCTCCACCAAGTTAGTCCGATATTATAACTGATAAAATAGAAATAGGCTGGTAAATAAATTACTATTGATTTAATCCTTAAGAAAATCTATTCCCGTATAGGGTGAGTGAACCAGTAAATTACCGGCCAAGGGTTATATCTCAGGTTAAATTAACATTAGGCCTACTCATTTCATTGTTTTTATTTTTTTATTTTTTAAGGTTCCCCAAAAACATGAAAAATCCAAATTTATCAAAATGGCTGTAACGATTTTGTTTAAACTTTAGGGCTTTGTAGAGCTGTAGGTTTCCAATACAAAATGACACCACCCGCATTTCTGGGACAATTTGAGTTCAGAAATAACAGTACTTAAAGCGTCCAAAATTCAGTTTTGTTTTTATTTTTCATAAAAAAATATGAATGTTAAATATGTTAGCTATCTCCATTACAAAGAGCTAAAAAAACTAGATAATTTAATATTTTGAATTTTCTCTACAATGGACGGTTGCGGGGAAAATTTAAATTCTCATGTGCGTTAAACGCAGTATGTTGTCCAATGTTATTACTATGGGGACTACAACAATTACTATTTCTCTGATTTACAGATCAATTTTGTTAAAACTTGATATGCGGGTCAATTTAGCACTGACCAACAGAATATATTCGAAATTTGATGCTATTTAACCTGGGGGGGGGGAATATTCAATAGTCAAACAATGTGTATTCAATAAATATAGGCCTATACATTTTGCACTTGGAAGGCGTCATGGTTATAATTACATACATTTATGGTAATGTATAATTTTACTTACAGTAACATTTAGAATAAATTTAACTAATTTTTCTTTTGTAAGATGAGTTGGCAATCCCTCTCTTAAAACCACTGTTTGTAGCAAAGGATTGTCTTGTGCCTCCAACAAAAAGGACATACATGGGTGAATATTTTTTTAAACAACATGTTTAGAAGACGTTCTGTACATTCGTCTGTACTTCATATTCTACATTTAGTAAATAAAAAGTAATTTATTAATTCAAGTTGGGTAACAAGGAAGAAAAAATGTGTCAGTTTCCTGATACCACTTATTATATATTCAGGTACCGGTCGGCTACTTTCTCGCAGGAGAAAAGGATGAAGAATTTGAAAAACCAAAACGCCTCCACCTGGTTAGTCCGATTTTCTTATATAGTTGATTACATACAAATAGGCAATCATAAATTAATATTGATTTAAAAAATTACCATTTCTCTCTCCTTTACTGATCAATTTGGTCAAAACTTAATATGCAGGTCAAGTTAGCATTGACCAACAGAATATATTCGAAATATGATGCCACTTAACCCGGGGGGCGGGGGTGATAGGGCATTCCAACCTTTTAAAACCATTATAAGTAGCAAAGGATTATAATATGCCTCCAAATAAGTTATTTGGGTGGATATTTTTAAAAACAACTTGTTTAGAAGATGTTTTGTACATTTGACGTTACTTTATTTTCTACATTTAATAAATAAAAAGTAATTTCTTAATTAATTTGGGTAAAAAAGGGAGAGAGTATGTGTCAGTTTCCTGATACCGTTCATTTTTAATGCAGGTACTGGCCGGCTACTTTCTCGCCGGAGAAAGGAAAGGAGAATTTGAAAAACAACAACGGCTCCACCAAGTTAGTCCGATATTATAACTGATAAAATATAAATAGGCTGGTAAATAAATTACTATTGATTTAATCCTTAAGAAAATCTATTCCCGTATAGGGTGAGTGAACCAGTAAATTACCGGCCAAGGGTTATATCTCAGGTTAAATTAACATTAGGCCTACTCATTTCATTGTTTTTATTTTTTTATTTTTTAAGGTTCCCCAAAAACATGAAAAATCCAAATTTATCAAAATGGCTGTAACGATTTTGTTTAAACTTTAGGGCTTTGTAGAGCTGTAGGTTTCCAATACAAAATGACACCACCCGCATTTCTGGGACAATTTGAGTTCAGAAATAACAGTACTTAAAGCGTCCAAAATTCAGTTTTGTTTTTATTTTTCATAAAAAAATATGAATGTTAAATATGTTAGCTATCTCCATTACAAAGAGCTAAAAAAACTAGATAATTTAATATTTTGAATTTTCTCTACAATGGACGGTTGCGGGGAAAATTTAAATTCTCATGTGCGTTAAACGCAGTATGTTGTCCAATGTTATTACTATGGGGACTACAACAATTACTATTTCTCTGATTTACAGATCAATTTTGTTAAAACTTGATATGCGGGTCAATTTAGCACTGACCAACAGAATATATTCGAAATTTGATGCTATTTAACCTGGGGGGGGGAATATTCAATAGTCAAACAATGTGTATTCAATAAATATAGGCCTATACATTTTGCACTTGGAAGGCGTCATGGTTATAATTACATACATTTATGGTAATGTATAATTTTACTTACAGTAACATTTAGAATAAATTTAACTAATTTTTCTTTTGTAAGATGAGTTGGCAATCCCTCTCTTAAAACCACTGTTTGTAGCAAAGGATTGTCTTGTACCTCCAACAAAAAGGACATACATGGGTGAATATTTTTTTAAACAACATGTTTAGAAGACGTTCTGTACATTCGTCTGTACTTCATATTCTACATTTAGTAAATAAAAAGTAATTTATTAATTCAAGTTGGGTAACAAGGAAGAAAAAATGTGTCAGTTTCCTGATACCACTTATTATATATTCAGGTACCGGTCGGCTACTTTCTCGCAGGAGAAAAGGATGAAGAATTTGAAAAACCAAAACGCCTCCACCTGGTTAGTCCGATTTTCTTATATAGTTGATTACATACAAATAGGCAATCATAAATTAATATTGATTTAAAAAATTACCATTTCTCTCTCCTTTACTGATCAATTTGGTCAAAACTTAATATGCAGGTCAAGTTAGCATTGACCAACAGAATATATTCGAAATATGATGCCACTTAACCCGGGGGGCGGGGGTGATAGGGCATTCCAACCTTTTAAAACCATTATAAGTAGCAAAGGATTATAATATGCCTCCAAATAAGTTATTTGGGTGGATATTTTTAAAAACAACTTGTTGAGAAGATGTTTTGTACATTTGACGTTACTTTATTTTCTACATTTAATAAATAAAAAGTAATTTCTTAATTAATTTGGGTAAAAAAGGGAGAGAGTATGTGTCAGTTTCCTGATACCGTTCATTTTTAATGCAGGTACTGGCCGGCTACTTTCTCGCCGGAGAAAGGAAAGGAGAATTTGAAAAACAACAACGGCTCCACCAAGTTAGTCCGATATTATAACTGATAAAATATAAATAGGCTGGTAAATAAATTACTATTGATTTAATCCTTAAGAAAATCTATTCCCGTATAGGGTGAGTGAACCAGTAAATTACCGGCCAAGGGTTATATCTCAGGTTAAATTAACATTAGGCCTACTCATTTCATTGTTTTTATTTTTTTATTTTTTAAGGTTCCCCAAAAACATGAAAAATCCAAATTTATCAAAATGGCTGTAACGATTTTGTTTAAACTTTAGGGCTTTGTAGAGCTGTAGGTTTCCAATACAAAATGACACCACCCGCATTTCTGGGACAATTTGAGTTCAGAAATAACAGTACTTAAAGCGTCCAAAATTCAGTTTTGTTTTTATTTTTCATAAAAAAATATGAATGTTAAATATGTTAGCTATCTCCATTACAAAGAGCTAAAAAAACTAGATAATTTAATATTTTGAATTTTCTCTACAATGGACGGTTGCGGGGAAAATTTAAATTCTCATGTGCGTTAAACGCAGTATGTTGTCCAATGTTATTACTATGGGGACTACAACAATTACTATTTCTCTGATTTACAGATCAATTTTGTTAAAACTTGATATGCGGGTCAATTTAGCACTGACCAACAGAATATATTCGAAATTTGATGCTATTTAACCTGGGGGGGGGGGAATATTCAATAGTCAAACAATGTGTATTCAATAAATATAGGCCTATACATTTTGCACTTGGAAGGCGTCATGGTTATAATTACATACATTTATGGTAATGTATAATTTTACTTACAGTAACATTTAGAATAAATTTAACTAATTTTTCTTTTGTAAGATGAGTTGGCAATCCCTCTCTTAAAACCACTGTTTGTAGCAAAGGATTGTCTTGTGCCTCCAACAAAAAGGACATACATGGGTGAATATTTTTTTAAACAACATGTTTAGAAGACGTTCTGTACATTCGTCTGTACTTCATATTCTACGTTTAGTAAATAAAAAGTAATTTATTAATTCAAGTTGGGTAACAAGGAAGAAAAAATGTGTCAGTTTCCTGATACCACTTATTATATATTCAGGTACCGGTCGGCTACTTTCTCGCAGGAGAAAAGGATGAAGAATTTGAAAAACCAAAACGCCTCCACCTGGTTAGTCCGATTTTCTTATATAGTTGATTACATACAAATAGGCAATCATAAATTAATATTGATTTACAAAAATTACTATTTCTCTCTCCTTTACTGATCAATTTGGTCAAAACTTAATATGCAGGTCAAGTTAGCATTGACCAACAGAATATATTCGAAATATGATGCCACTTAACCCGGGGGGCGGGGGTGATAGGGCATTCCAACCTTTTATAACCATTATAAGTAGCAAAGGATTATAATATGCCTCCAAATAAGTTATTTGGGTGGATATTTTTAAAAACAACTTGTTTAGAAGATGTTTTGTACATTTGACGTTACTTTATTTTCTACATTTAATAAATAAAAAGTAATTTCTTAATTAATTTGGGTAAAAAAGGGAGAAAGTATGTGGCAGTTTTCTGATACCGTTTATTTTTAATGCAGGTACTGGCCGGCTACTTTCTCGCCGGAGAAAGGAAAGAAGAATTTGAAAAACAACAACGGCTCCACCAAGTTAGTCCGATATTATATTATAACTGATAAAATATAAATAGGCTGTTAATTAAATTACTATTGATTTAATCCTTAAGAAAATCTATTCCCGTATAGGGTGAGTGAACCAGTGAATTACCGGCCAAGGGTTATATCTCAGGTTAAATTAACATTAGGCCTACTCATTTCATTGATTTAATATATTATTATTTAAGGTTCCCCAAAAACATGAAAAATCCAAATTTATCAAAATGGTTGTAATGCTTTCGTTATAACCTTAGGGGTTTGTAGAGCTTTAGGTTTTCAACAAAATGACTCCACCCGAATTTATAGTAAAATTCGGGTTCAGAAATTACAGTACTTAAAACATCCATAATTCAGTTTTTTATTATTTTTTATAAAAGTATAAATATTAAAAAAGTTAGTTATCACCATTAAAAAGAGCTAGAAAAACTAGACAACTGAATATTTTGATTTATTAATGTACAATTACCGGTTGCGGAGAAAATATAAATTTTTAATTTTGCGGTAGACGCAGTACGTTGTCCTATGTTATTACCATGGGGGGAAAAAACTATTATTTTTCCCCCCATTAGACAACGTACTGTATTTTAAAAATTAACGTATTCTTTAATAACTCGGTAAGTAGTTGTGCTAGAATGATGAGGGAGGGCTTAAAGTCCTTGGCTTTTTACGTACAATAAGTTAATGTGCAATAAGTGTACATTTGGGGCTTTTCTGAGCCGTTTTGGGCCCAAAATCTCAAAATTTGATACTTAAAATCCCCAAAAAAGGGGGTTAAAGTATTCCGATTGTTTTTCCCAACGAACTTGTCCAACTGATTATAAAAAGGAATGTCTCTACCAAATTTGAAGTAAATCGGACAAAAATTGCGAACTGATTAATTTTGTTGAAACTTGATTTGCAGATCAAGTTAGCACTGACCAAAAGAGTATATTCGAAATACGATGCCACTTAATTCGGGGGGATAGTCAAAAGTCAAACAAGGTTTATTCAATAAATATATACATTTTATAAATGGAATGGCGTCATGGTTATAATTTCATACTTTTATGGTATGGCATAATTTCACTTACAGTATCATTTTCAATAAATTTAACTATTTTTTCTCCTCAAAGATGAGATGGCATTCTCTTAAAACTTAAAACCAGTGTACGTAGCAAACGATTCTGTTGTGCCTCCAAAAAAGAGACTTGGGTGGATATTTTGAAAACAACTTGTTAAGAAGATTTTCTGTACATTCAACTGTACTTTATATTCATCATTTAGTAAATAAAAAGTAATTTATTAATTCAATTTGTAATACAAGTGAAAAGTATGTCAGTTTCCTGATACCGTTTATTTCATCTGCAGGTACTGGCCGGCCACTTTCTCGCCCTTCTGGCCGGCTACTATCTCGCAGGAGAAAGGAAAGATAAATTCGAAAAACAAAAATGGTTCCACCACGTCAGTCCGATATTCATATATCATAATGTTATAAAGAAGAGGTGGTTTCTGTCTGTATGTCAGTGTGTCTGTCTGTGAGTCTGATTTTCCGGGTAAACGCAAAAACTACTGAACCGACTGGGCTGAAACTTTACACAAAGGCATGAAAAATCCAAATTTACCAAAATGGCTGTAACGATTTTGTTTGAACTTTAGGGGTTTGTAGGCTGTAGGTTTCCAACAAAATGACACCACCTGCATTTCTGGGACGATTCGGGTTCAGAAATAACAGGACTTAAAACATCCAAAAATTCAGTTTTTTATTTTTCATGAAAAAATATAAAAGTTAAAAAGTTAGTTGTCATAATTAAAAAGAGCTCAACAACTAGATGATTGTATATATTGAAAATATTATACTAAAATTGCCGGTTTCGTAAAAAAATTAAATTTGTAATTTTGCCGTAAACGCAATACGTTGTCCAATGTTATTATTTTGAAAAATACAAAAATTACTATTTCTCTCTCATTTACTGATCAATTTAATTAAAACATGATATGCAGGTCTAGTTAACACTGACCAAAAGAGTAAATTCGAAATATGATGCCACTTAACCCGGGGGGGATGAGAGGGCATTCCCCCCTTTTAAAAAAATTGTGAGTAGTAAACATCATTGAAGGTTTATAATATCCCTCATTTAATATTTTGAATTAATACCCTACAATGGACGGTTAAGGGAAAAATTTAAATTCCCATTTGCGTTAAACGCAGTATGTTGTCCAATCTTATTACTATGGGGACTACAACAATTACTATTTCTCTGATTTACAGATCAATTTTGTTAAAACTTGATATGCGGGTCAATTTAGCACTGACCAACAGAATATATTCGAAATATGATGCTACTTAACCTGGGGGGAATAGTCAATAGTCAAACAATGTGTATTCAATAAATATAGGCCTATACATTTTGCACTTGGAAGGCGTCATGGTTATAATTACAAACTTTTATGGTAATGTATAATTTTACTTACAGTAACATTTAGATTAAATTTAACTATTTTTTTCTCTTGTAAGATGAGTTGGCAATCCCTCTCTTAAAACCACTGTTTGTAGCAAAGGATTGTCTTGTACCTCCAACAAAAGGGACATGGGTGAATATTTTTTTAAACAACATGTTTATAAGACATTCTGTACATTCGTCTGTACTTCATATTCTACATTTAGTAAATAAAAAGTAATTTATTAATTCAAGTTGGGTGACAAGGAAGAAAAAATGTGTCAGTTTCCTGATACCACTTATTATATATTCAGGTACTGGTCGGCTACTTTCTCGCAGGAGAAAAGGATGAAGAATTTGAAAAACCAAAACGCCTCCACCTGGTTAGTCCGATTTTCTTATATAGTTGATTACATACAAATAGGCAATCATAAATTAATATTGATTTACAAAAATTACTATTTCTCTCTTATTTACTGATCAATTTGGTCAAAACTTAATATGCAGGTCAAGTTAGCATTGACCAACAGAGAATATTCGAAATATGATGTCCCTTAACCCGGGGGCGGGGGTGATAGGGCATTCCAACCTTTTAAAACCATTATAAGTAGCAAAGGATTATAATATGCCTCCAAATAAGTTATTTGGGTGGATATTTTTAAAAACAACTTGTTTAGAAGATGTTTTGTACATTTGACGTTACTTTATTTTCTACATTTAATAAATAAAAGGTAATTTCTTAATTAATTTGGGTAAAAAGGGAGATAGTATGTGTCAGTTTCCTGATACCGTTTATTTTTAATGCAGGTACTGGCCGGCTACTTTCTCGCCGGAGAAAGGAAAGGAGAATTTGAAAAACAACAACGGCTCCACCAAGTTAGTCCGATATTATATTATAACTGATAAAATATAAATAGGCTGGTAAATAAATTACTATTGATTTAATCCTTAAGAAAATCTATTCCCGTATAGGGTGAGTGAACCAGTGAATTACCGGCCAAGGGTTATATCTCAGGTTAAATTAACATTAGGCCTACTCATTTCATTGATTTAATATATTATTATTTAAGGTTCCCCAAAAACATGAAAAATCCAAATTTATCAAAATGGTTGTAATGCTTTCGTTATAACCTTAGGGGTTTGTAGAGCTTTTCAAGTTTTCAACAAAATGACTCCACCCGAATTTATAGTAAAATTCGGGTTCAGAAATTACAGTACTTAAAACATCCATAATTCAGTTTTTTATTATTTTTTATAAATGTATAAATGTTAAAAAAGTTAGTTATCACCATTAAAAAGAGCTAGAAAAACTAGACAACTGAATATTTTGAATTATTAATGTACAATTACCGGTTGCGGAGAAAATTTAAATTTTTAATTTTGCGGTAGACGCAGTACGTTGTCCTATGTTATTAATTTGGGGAAAACAAAAATTATTATTTTTCTTTTATTTACTGATTAATTTTGTTGAAACTTGATTTGCAGGTCAAGTTAGCACTGACCAAAAGAGTATATTCGAAATATGATGCCACTTAATTCGGGGGGGATAGTCAAAAGTCAAACAAGGTTTATTCAATAAATATATACATTTTATAAATGGAATGGCGTCATGGTTATAATTGCATACTTTTATGGTATGGCATAATTTCACTTACAGTATCATTTTCAATAAATTTAACTATTTTTTCTCCTCAAAGATGAGATGGCATTCTCTTAAAACTTAAAACCAGTGTACGTAGCAAACGATTCTGTTGTGCCTCCAAAAAAGAGACTTGGGTGGATATTTTGAAAACAACTTGTTAAGAAGATTTTCTGTACATTCAACTGTACTTTATATTCATCATTTAGTAAATAAAAAGTAATTTATTAATTCAATTTGTGATACAAGTGAAAAGTATGTCAGTTTCCTGATACCGTTTATTTCATCTGCAGGTACTGGCCGGCCACTTTCTCGCCCTTCTGGCCGGCTACTATCTCGCAGGAGAAAGGAAAGATAAATTCGAAAAACAAAAATGGTTCCACCAGGTCAGTCCGATATTCATATATCATAATGTTATAAAGAAGAGGTGGTTTCTGTCTGTATGTCAGTGTGTCTGTCTGTGAGTCTGATTTTCCGGGTAAACGCAAAAACTACTGAACCGACTGGGCTGAAACTTTACACAAAGGCATGAAAAATCCAAATTTACCAAAATGGCTGTAACGATTTTGTTTGAACTTAAGGGGTTTGTAGGCTGTAGGTTTCCAACAAAATGACACCACCTGCATTTCTGGGACGATTCGGATTCAGAAATAACAGGACTTAACACATCCAAAAATTCAGTTTTTTATTTTTCATGAAAAAATATAAAAGTTAAAAAGTTAGTTGTCACAATTAAAAAGAGCTCAACAACTAGATGATTGTATATATTGAAAATATTATACTAAAATTGCCGGTTTCGTAAAAAAATTAAATTTGTAATTTTGCCGTAAACGCAGTACGTTGTCCAATGTTATTATTTTGAAAAATACAAAAATTACTATTTCTCTCTTATTTACTGATCAATTTAATTAAAACATGATATGCAGGTCTAGTTAACACTGACCAAAAGAGTAAATTCGAAATATGATGCCACTTAACCCGGGGGGGATGAGAGGGCATTCCCCCCTTTTAAAAAAATTGTGAGTAGTAAACATCATTGAAGGATTATAATATCCCTCATTTAATATTTTGAATTAATACCCTACAATGGACGGTTAAGGGGAAAATTTAAATTCCCATTTGCGTTAAACGCAGTATGTTGTCCAATGTTATTACTATGGGGACTACAACAATTACTATTTCTCTGATTTACAGATCAATTTTGTTAAAACTTGATATGCGGGTCAATTTAGCACTGACCAACAGAATATATTCGAAATATGATGCTACTTAACCTGGGGGGAATAGTCAATAGTCAAACAATGTGTGTTCAATAAATATAGGCCTATACATTTTGCACTTGGAAGGCGTCATAGTTATAATTACAAACTTTTATGGTAATGTATAATTTTACTTACAGTAACATTTAGATTAAATTTAACTATTTTTTTCTCTTGTAAGATGAGTTGGCAATCCCTCTCTTAAAACCACTGTTTGTAGCAAAGGATTGTCTTGTACCTCCAACAAAAGGGACATGGGTGAATATTTTTTTAAACAACATGTTTAGAAGACATTCTGTACATTCGTCTGTACTTCATATTCTACATTTAGTAAATAAAAAGTAATTTATTAATTTAAGTTGGGTGACAAGGAAGAAAAAATGTGTCAGTTTCCTGATACCACTTATTATATATTCAGGTACCGGTCGGCTACTTTCTCGCAGGAGAAAAGGATGAAGAATTTGAAAAACCAAAACGCCTCCACCTGGTTAGTCCGATTTTCTTATATAGTTGATTACATACAAATAGGCAATCATAAATTAATATTGATTTACAAAAATTACTATTTCTCTCTTATTTACTGATCAATTTGGTCAAAACTTAATATGCAGGTCAAGTTAGCATTGACCAACAGAGAATATTCGAAATATGATGTCCCTTAACCCGGGGGCGGGGGTGATAGGGCATTCCAACCTTTTAAAACCATTATAAGTAGCAAAGGATTATAATATGCCTCCAAATAAGTTATTTGGGTGGATATTTTTAAAAACAACTTGTTTAGAAGATGTTTTGTACATTTGACGTTACTTTATTTTCTACATTTAATAAATAAAAAGTAATTTCTTAATTAATTTGGGTAAAAAGGGAAAAAGTATGTGGCAGTTTTCTGATACCGTTTATTTTTAATGCAGGTACTGGCCGGCTACTTTCTCGCCGGAGAAAGGAAAGAAGAATTTGAAAAACAACAACGGCTCCACCAAGTTAGTCCGATATTATAACTGATAAAATATAAATAGGCTGGTAAATAAATTACTATTGATTTAATCCTTAAGAAAATCTATTCCCGTATAGGGTGAGTGAACCAGTGAATTACCGGCCAAGGGTTATATCTCAGGTTAAATTAACATTAGGCCTACTCATTTCATTGTTTTTAATTTTTAATTTTTTAAGGTTCCCCAAAAACATGAAAAATCCAAATTTATCAAAATGGCTGTAACGATTTTGTTTAAACTTTAGGGCTTTGTAGAGCTGTAGGTTTCCAATACAAAATGAAACCACCCGCATTTATGGGACAATTTGGGTTCAGAAATAACAGGACCTAAAACGTCCAAAATTCAGTTTTGTTTTTACTTTTCATAAAAAAATATTAATGTTAAATATGTTAGCTATCTCCATTACAAAGAGCTAAAAAAACTAGATCATTTAATATTTTGAATTTTCTCTACAATGGACGGTTGCGGGGAAAATTTAAATTCTCATTTGTGTTAAACGCAGTATGTTGTCCAATGTTATTACTATGGGGACTACAACAATTACTATTTCTCTGATTTACAGATCAATTTTGTTAAAACTTGATATGCGGGTCAATTTAGCACTGACCAACAGAATATATTCGAAATATGATGCTACTTAACCTGGGGGCGGGGGAATATTCAATAGTCAAACAATGTGTATTCAATAAATATAGGCCTATACATTTTGCACTTGGAAGGCGTCATGGTTATAATTACATACATTTATGGTAATGTATAATTTTACTTACAGTAACATTTAGAATAAATTTAACTATTTTTTCTCTTGTAAGATGAGTTGGTAATCCCTCTCTTAAAACCACTGTTTGTAGCAAAGGATTGTCTTGTGCCTCCAACAAAAGGGACATGGGTGAATATTTTAGCATGTTTAGAAGACGTTCTGTACATTCGTCTGTACTTCATATTCTACATTTAGTAAATAAAAAGTAATTTATTAATTCAAGTTGGGTAACAAGGAAGAAAAAATGTGTAAGTTTCCTGATACCACTTATTATATATTCAGGTACTGGTCGGCTGCTTTCTCGCAGGAGAAAAGGATGAAGAATTTGAAAAACCAAAACGCCTCCACCTGGTTAGTCCGATTTTCTTATTTAGTTGATTACATACAAATAGGCAATCATAAATTAATATTGATTTAAAAAAATTACTATTTCTCTCTTATTTACTGATCAATTTGGTCAAAACTTAATATGCAGGTCAAGTTAGCATTGACCAACAGAGAATATTCGAAATATGATGCCACTTAACCCGGGGGGGCGGGGGTGATAGGGCATTCCAACCTTTTAAAACCATTATAAGTAGCAAAGGATTATAATATGCCTCCAAATAAGATATTTGGGTGGATATTTTTAAAAACAACTTGTTTAGAAGATGTTTTGTACATTCGACGTTACTTTATTTTCTACATTTAATAAATAAAAAGTAATTTCTTAATTAATCTGGGCAAAAAAGGGAGAGAGTACGTGTCAGTTTCCTGATACCCTTTATTTTTATGCAGGTACTGGCCGGCTACTTTCTCGCCGGAAAAAGGAAAGAAGAATTTGAAAAATAAAAGCGGCTCCACCAGGTCAGTCCGATATTATTGTAAAACTGATAACATAAAAATAGGCAGTTAAATAAATTACTATTGATTTTCTCCTTAAGAAAATCTATTCCCGTATAGGGTGAGTGAACCAGTGAAAAACCGGACAAGGGTAATATCTCAGGTTAACTTAACATTAAGCCTACTCATTTCATTGTTTTGAATTTATTATTTAAAATACGTCTTGCAACACTTTAAAGTAATTTATTAATAATTCAAGTTGGGAAACAAGGGAGAAAAAATGTGTCAGTTCCCTGATACCGCTTATTTTATATGCAGGGATTGGCCGGCCACATTCTCGCCCTTCTGGTCGGCTACTTTCTCGCAAGAGAAAGGAAAGAAGAATTTGAAAAATAAAACCGTCTCCACCAGGTCAGTCCGATATTCTTATATAGCTGATAAAATAAAAATAGGCAGTTAAATAAATTACTATTGATAAACGCCTCAAGAAAATATATTCCCACCTAGTATGAGTGCCCCAGTGAATTACCGGACAAGGGTAAGATCTCTGTTTGGCTTAACATCACTCCATTATGAGTTAACATTCAATATGTTTGCCATTACCTAACTCTTGCCAACCATTAAAGGATTATCAGGTAGTTTAAACAGTTGCTATGTACACTACATAGAATAAGTTAAATCTGATTATTTAGACAACAAAATTATGACTCAAGTGATTGACTAGTCATTTGTAGGTGAATGACCGCTCCTCTGTCAGTAAATAACTATTCTTATGTAGTTGGTAAAATGAAAATATGCTAACAAATAGTATCGATATACTCATGAAGAAAATCTATTCCCACATATTTCGCTTTAGGGAAGAAGGTATTACGGTAGGAGACATGACAAGAGTTAAGCCCGAGACCTTGATAACTTTGTTTTCAAGCCCTAGATGCTAAAAAGACCATTTGTGTCAATATATAAATAAATATACAGCAGGATATGTAACTCACTCACTCACTCACTGATGTATACGAATTCTAGATGAGCTAGAAACGTGAAATTTGGCATGTATGTACTTTACCTTGCAACCCCTAGGAGAATTGCTAAAAAATATAATATTACATTTTAACCCCTAAATACATTTTAAAAGGCGTAATTTTAGAATAATTTAAAAACAATGTTTTTTATTGGAGCTCTAGCCGCCAAATGAATGGTCCTATGGAAAAACGGAGAAACGGGCCACGGTGTCGAGACGACCTATAACTTTCGTCTTCTGTCCAAAGGTGACCGAGGTTTTGGAATCAATATCAGAGGTTTCTATATGGACAACTATTTATACATGTATAATAAACTAAACTCAGTGAGTTAAAAATTAGATATTAGGACAATTGCAAGTTAAGATAACCAATAAATATGTGGCATTGCTGAAATGAATTGCCAGATAAAGCCAGATAGAAGTTATTTAATTAGAACTCTAGTTGAATGTAAATATAAAACAAGAAAATACAAATTGACAGCTGATCTTTACTAAATTAAAACGTGCAGCTGGGTCGCCACAAATACGATGATAAAATAACTCAGTTTCATGAAAGGAATTGGAAAACTACAATGTAGTTGTTAAAACCTACATTCATTTAGCTGAAACAAACTACTGGTTAAATTTACTAATACAACACCATTTAAAGTAACCAATTTTCAAATTTAAACAGTGCCGTAACCTAAGGTGCCGTATGTCACCATCCTTATGTAGCGATAGGTGTTCCGAATTTCTAAAATGTTTAAAGATTTATTCGCGATTTTTAGTTTTCTGTCACTCTTATATAGTACTTAGAGGATTAATATTTGTGTCACAGTACCTGTAAACTGTACTTAGCATGTAGCTGTATCATAGTCCAGTTTTGACCAAATAGAACTCTCAAAAAATCTAAATCTCTAAATTTGTCTAGATATTTTCGTGTCTTTGAGAATTCTTTCATGCTAGGTTCTCACCGAAGGTAGAAGACTTAAATTATGTTACATTTGTTGAAAGAGGATTTTCGTCATCCAAAGTCATCGTAATTTTAGTTTTAATGGTGTATTATCCCTTAGAAAATTAAAAAGTCATATTTTAAAAATACCCCCGTCGCAGCAAACCTGCATACTCAGCGAATTTCCAATGAAGATATTAATGTCTTAATACTACATAAAGCCACTTACCAAGTTTCATAAAAATATATTCACAAATAAAAGATACATACAATTTTAATTATTCTCCATAAGAATAACATTGAGGCTGAGTACGCAGGTTTGCTGCAACAAGGAAAAAAAAGGGTTTTTATGCTAATATCAATATAACTCAACTAGGTGAAGTCGTATACCAGTTTTTATTAATTTATGTTCATAATTAAGGGAGAGAGAGCATTTAATTATTCTCCATAAGAATAACTTGGGGGCTGAGAACGCAGGTTTGCTGCTACGGGAGCCTTAAGCAAAAAATTGGTTTTTTGAGCAAATATCAATAGACTACAACGAGATGAAGCTGTATACCAAGTTTCGTCAGTATACGTTCATAAATAAGCGAGATATAAAAATGGTCTTTTCCTCCATAATAATAACATTAGACAACGTACTGTGTTTAGCACTTTCAATATCTCGGTAACCAATTGACGTAGAGGAATGATCAAAATACCAAATTGTGTGTTTTTTAAGCTGAATCAAATGGTGAAAACTAAAATTTGACTATTTAAAAAATTATATGTAAAAAATTCAAAAAACCCATTTTTGGGGTACAAAACTTCCCAAAAATACGCCTTTGGATAGAGCGATCTGGCTGGTTTTCGAACTTAAAGTCATAAATGTTGCTTTACACGTTTATACCAAGTTTCATCAAAATCGGATCATTTTTACGAGAGTTATCGTGCTCACGGACACACACACACACACACACACACACACACACACACACACACAAAAACATATATATATATATATACATATACAGTTTCGAACGAATGGTGTTTTTGGGGTCTAGGGACCTCAAAACAAAAAGTTATCATGGTCCTGGGCCTAGGTCTTACCATGCCGACTTCGGTAATAGCTTCTTCCCTATAGGGGAAATTCGCTACCAGACTAGGGTTTTATTTTCTTCAATACTACCATAACATCTGGAGGCCTATAATTTAACACGCACCACTTCCCTATATCAAGTGGTATTAAAAAGCAGGTACATGAACGGTTGTAACTCTTTAGACCCCTCGAAATATTTAAAGTTTGAGTTTGTGTAGGGGTTTTTTCTTAAATAAAATTGGGCCTAAGACAGATCCTTGAGAAACCCCTTAAAGAAGTTTCATGATGAGCTGTTTAATAATATTAATTTAGATTTATTTCTAGTTTTATGTTTGATTTCAACATAAAACTCCCTAGTGGCAAATCTCTGGCAAAACTCTGGGGCAAATCGAGTATATACATATAAAGCGATAAGTGGGTAGCAAGATTATTTGTATAGGCATTTTAGTAAGAATGGCCAGGTATCTTTGTTTACATTAGCTTAAACAATTTCAGTAAAAAACAGTAATCAACAGTAATCAACAATACTCATATTTGAATATTGGTTATTTTAACTAAACGTTATGTTTCAAAAAATGCATTAGAGAGCTGATACAACTACTATATGTATTTTTACAATACAAATAGGCTATAAAATAAATTATTGAAAAACTAATAAGAAAATTTATTCCCACATATTTCCCCTACACACAAGAAACTATTACCGAAGACGGCATGGAAAGACTTAAGCCCGAGGCCATGATATTTCGTTTTAAATCTATTTGCTAATATGACCTTTTTAATATATATATATATATATATATATATATATATATATATAATATTTCTTTAAATGAATGTAATATATACATACATATGTATAAAGCGTTAAGTCTTAATTGTGTAAAAATATACTTATTTAAATTCAAGTTTACTCAAAACGTTTTACAGGAGCCAAATTATTTTTATAAGCATTTTAGAAAGAATGGTCATGTATATATGTTTACATTAGGTTAAAAAATTACAGTCATTCACCAGTAATCAACAACGCTGAAATTTGAAAATTTGTTGGTTAATCTAATTCCTGAGGTTGCGACTAACTGATCAGCCAATCTACTATAAAAAGCATTTGAATAGGAATGTCCAGATATATTTATTTACATTAGCTTAACAATTCCAGTCATTCACCAGTAATCGACAATACTGAAATTTGAAAATTGGTTGGTTAATCTAATTCCTGAGGTTGCGACTAGCTGAGCAGCCAATCTACTATAAAAAGCGAATATCCAGATATATGTTTTTACATTAGCTTAACAATTCCAGTCATTCACCAGTAATCGACAATACTGAAATTTGAAAATTGGTTGGTTAATCTAATTCCTGAGGTTGCGACTAGCTGAGCAGCCAATCTACTATAAAAAGCATTTGAATAGGAATGTCCAGATATATTTATTTAGATTAGCTTAACAATTACAGTCATTCACCAGTAATCGACAATACTTAAATTTGAAAATTTGTTATTTTATCTAAATGTTATATGCTAAAAAAATACATTTTATCCAATTATTTTCAAGATGGTTTTTTATTTTCACCAATCAAATTATTGGTTAGCTTAACTTATATAATTGTTTGTACTAATATATAATTTTTTAATCAATGAGTTTAGTTAATTGAACACATATAGACACACCTGATAGTGATTGAAAACCCTCTGACTGATATTATTAGTGAATTTCCTTTGGAAAGTGAACTATTAGCATGACTCGCACGGTGAAAGTTAAGCCCGGGACCACCATAGAAGTTCCTAACGTGACCCCCTGAACACGTTTTGGGGGGTCGTTCAAAATTTTATATATATATATATATATATATATATATATGTGTGTGTGTGTGTGTGTGTGTTTGCACTCTAGCGGTCGCATTTTTTGTCCGATTAACTTCAAATTTGGTAGGGAAGTTCCTTTCTGTAATCAGTTGGACAAGTTCGTTGGGCAAAACAATCGGAAAACTCTAAACCCCATTTTTTGGGGATTAATCTTTCAAATTTCAAGTTTTTGGGCCCAAAAAGGGTCAGAAAAGCCCCAGATGTAAAATCAATGCATCTAAAAAGATGGGAATTAGTAAGGCGAAAGTTTTAAGCCCTCTTCCGTCATTCTAGCACAAATATTTACCGAGTTATTAAAGAAAATGTGTTTCGACTAAACACAGTACGTTGTCTTATGGGGGTTTTACACTAGAAAAGCCTGCTACTCCTTTGTTAGAGTGCTTTTATCATCCCCAGTAACCTCACGCCTACTTTCTAGCCTGACTGGACCTTCTCCTAGCATTATAATGCGCAAAATTGTATTCCCAGCTTTGCAGGTAAATGAATCCATCAGAAGCATCAGAACAGCCAAAAAATCTAAGTTTTCAGATTTCATGTTTTTAGACTGATTTTGAGTTTTAAAATGTCTTATGTGGAAATTCACTTCCCTCACGTCAGCGTGCTGCGTGCGAACTCGTTAATCAACTTAATCAACTTTTATAGACCAATCATTTTTTTCTGTGCAGCTACTGGTCGGCTGCTTCCTCGCAGGAGAGAGGGAGGGATAGATCTAAAAACAACAACGGCTCCAACATGTAAGTCTTATATTATTCAATGGCTGACGAAATAAAAATAGGCTATCAAATTAACTACTATTGATTTACTCCTCAAGATAATATCATTGATAGTTAATGATAATATGATCCACATATTTCTCTTACAGAGAAGACGTTATTGTCATATGAGGCATGGCAAGACGTTATTGCCTTGATAACTTTTCGTTGTTAGGCCCAAAAACACTTGATCCCCAAAACACCATTTGTTCAGAAATGTGTACTGTAAAATATAGTGTTAATACACTATAAATTCACTGTGGCGATCTGGCGGTAGTGTGGGTGGTTTGCAGTATGGTTTTCCTGCAAAATGTTTGACAGCAGCCAAATTATTTTTAAAAGCTTTTGAGTAAGAATGGTTATGTATCTTAGTTGAAACTTAGTCACTCACTGATAATCAACAATACTTAAATTAGAAAATGTTTTATTGTATCAAAATGTTATACTTTAAAATACCCCCGTAGCAGCAAACCTGCGTACTCAGCGAATTTCCAATGCATATATATATATATGTATATTAATACCACATAAAGCCACATACCAAGTTTTATCAATATACATTCATAAATAAACAATTTATGACATTTTAATTATTCTCCATAAGAATAACATGGCGGCTGAGTATGCAGGTTTGCTGAAGCAAGGAGCACAACAAATGGGGTTTTATACAAATATCAATATAACTCATGTAGGTAAAGCCATATACCAAATTTCAGTAATTTATTTTCATAATGAAGGGAGATAACACGTTACTTATTCTCCATAAGAATAACATGGGGCTGAGTACGCAGGTTTGCTGCTACGGGAGCCATTGGTAAAAAATTGTTTTTTTGAGCAAATATCAATGGTCCACAACCAGATGAAGTCGTATACCAAGTTTCGTCAGTATACGTTCATAAACAAGCGAGATATAACATTTTTATTTTCCTCCATAAGAATAACATTAGACAACGTACTGTGTTTAGCACTTTCAATATCTCGGTAACCAATTGACGTAGAGAAATGATCAAAATACCAAATTGTGTGTTTTTTTAAGCTGAATCCAATGGTAAAAACTAAAATTTGATTATTTCCAAAATTATATGTAAAAAATTCGAAAAACCCATTTTTGGGGTACAAAACTCCCCCAAAATGCCCCTTCGGATAGAGCGATCTGGCTGGTTTTCGAACTTAAAGTCATAAATGTTGCTTTACACGTTTATACCAAATTTCATCAAAATCGGATAATTTTTACGAGAGTTATCGTGCTCACGGACACACATATATATATATATATATATATATATATATATATATATATATATATATATACAGTTTCGAACGAATGGTGTTTTTGGGGTCTGGGGACCTCAAAACGAAAAGTTATCATGGTCCCGGGCCTAGGTCTTACCATGCCGACTACGGTAATAGCTTCTTCCCTATAGGGGAAATTCGCTAAAATGCATTAAAGGGTTATTAATACTTCTACGCCATTAGAAAATTTGTTTCTTAACTTATAGTTTGCGACAAAATACATTGGAAGATAAATTTAACTGTACAGAATTGAAAAATGGTTAGTAAAACTAATTCTTGATGTTGCGAAAAATACACAAAGGGGTTATCAAAAGTATTTGAAAATTTAGGAATTGATTGCTCTAACCTGTGTGTTACTGGTAAATGTAACCAGTAGTTTGGTTCAAAACATTAATGTAGGTTATAACAACTAAATTGTATTTTTTCAACTACTTTCAAGATAATGTGTTTTTTTTAACAATGAATTTATTTATTAGCTTAAATTATAAAATTGGTTTATGATATATAATGTTTTACTCACTAAGTTTAGTTAATTGAACACGTATAAATATCTATATTGAAACCTCTGATATTGATTGAAAAACCTGTGACTGATTACATTAAGCAACTTGGATAAACCAATTATTTATTTCTGTGCAGCTTTTGGTCGGCTGGTGTCTCGCAGGGGAAAGGGAGGGATATATCTAAATACAAAAAAAGCTCCAACGTGTAAGTATGATATCTTATATAGTTGATAAAATAAAAGTAAGCTAACAAATAAATTACTATTGATTTCTCAGTAAGAAAATCTATTCCCACATAATTGCCTTATAAGGAAGAGGCTATTACCGGATGTGGCAATGCAAGAGTTAAGCACGAGACCAAGATCAATTTTGCTTTTAGGTCCTAAATACTAAAAGTACCATTTGTATATATTTGCACAGTATATATATATATATATATATATATATATATATATATATATGTGTGTGTGTGTGTGTGTATGTATGTATGTGTGTATGTGATATATAGCAGCTTGTAAATAACTATAACTCACTCACTTAGGTATACAAATTCTAGAGTATATGTATATATAAAGCGTTAACTGTGTAAATGTATATAAATTTATAAGTAAGGATTAAGTGTTGTCCCGTAAAGTATTTTACAGCAGCCAAATCATTGTTATAAGCATTTTAGCAAGAATGGCCATGTATCTGTGTTTACATCAGCTATAAACCCAGTAATAAACAATACTGAAATAAGAAAATAGGTTATATTTACTAAACTAAATTGTAAATAGGTTGCGAGTAAATATGGAAAGGGGATTGATATAATTAGTATGAAATTGAAAATTAATTAGTTTCACTGGTTCTAGAGGTTGTGAACGTTGGGGAGTTTTTACAACTCAATAAATTTGTAAATTAGATACTTTAACCGGCGTGATATTGGTAAATTGAACAAGTAGTTTGTTTCAACGAAATGAATGTAGGTTTAACAAACTACATTCTGGTAAGTCCAATTAATTTCAAGAACATGTATTGGTTAGCTTACCTTATAACATTGTTGTACTGATATATAATTTTCTAGTTTAGTTAATTGCGCAATATAAATATTTTTTCATTTAGAAACTTCTGATATTGATTGAAAAACCTCTAACTGATAATTATTAAACATCTTTGATGTACCAATCATTATTCTCAGCAGCAACTGGCCGGCTACTTTCTCGGCCTTCTGGCCGACTACTTTCTCGCAGGAGAAAGGGAGGGATAAATCTAAAAACAAAAAAGGCTCCAACACGTAAGTCCAATATTCTTATATCTATCTATAATATTATAAAGAAGAGGTGGTTTCTGTCTGTCTGTCTGTCTGTCTGTCTGTCTGACTGACTGTCTGTCTGTCTGTCTGTCTGCTGTTCCGGGTGAACGCAAAAACTACTGAACTGACTGAGCTGAAACTTTACACAAAGGTAGATCTTGAACCCATGCAACACATAGGCCTATTCACTTCCTTAAAATCCCCTCGGGCTACGCCCCGTGAACGTCCTAAGTTTCAATGTTTACATTTCAGAAGAAAGTAAACATTCAGAAACTGTAATGCGAACAGCTGTGGATACTTCCTTTTGACAGCTTAAAGAGCAGAAGCAAGAACAGCTGTTTCAAGCTATCTAAAATGAAAATTGCATTGAATAAAGAACGGGTAAAGAAAACACCTGTGCGAAGAACGGGTGGATCAGCTAGTAATTAATAAAATGAAAATACAACAATACAACATGTGTCCTATCTCTAATTGTTTACTGTTTGTCAGTTTGTTTTATAAAAATCCTAATGTCTCTGAGTCGGTTTAAGACACAATCATGAAACTTAGTATGAATGTTGATCTCAAGATTAGGATACATATAACTTTCAAATATTTGTTCCTGCAACAATCCGTTTCAAAATGGCGGTAGTTAAAATATGTCTATTTTAAATATCCAAAAAACATAAAGATAAAAACATTAAAATATAATATTTCTTTAAATGAATGTAATATATATATATATATATATATATATATATATATATATATATATATATATATTACTCAAAACGTCTTACAGCAGCCAAATTATTTGTATAAGCATTTTAGTAAAAATGACCATGTATCTTTGTTTACATTAGGTTAAATAATTACAGTCATTCACCAGTAATCAACAACGCTGAAATTTGAAAATTGGTTAGTCAAACTAATTCTTGAGGTTGCGACTAACTACACTATTACACTATACTTTTGGGGTTCTTACAACTCTCCAAATTTTAAAATTGGTTACTCTAACCAGTATGTTATTGGTAAATGTAACCAGTAGTTTGTTTCAACTAAATGAATGTAGATTGTAACCACTACATCGCCATTAATCCAATTAATTATTAGAACTACTATGTTTTCACGATACTATTGGAATATCAGCCGCTTTACCATTGCGTATATTGCCAGGTAAAGTTCGTCATATCCCCACGAGGGAGGACATATTATATTCTCACTAGTGAGGAAAAATCAGCTGATTACAAATCAGCCTAACAAAACAATACAATACTGAAATAATGCCCATCTGTTTAAAACATTGTGTTGGATGTTGTTTTTACTTTACTTCGTCTTTTGTTCATATTTTGTACTGTTGTATCAAATAATTTGTTGCTGTAGTATCGTGAAAAATAGTGTTCAAAACTCGTGGGAAAATGATTTTTTCTGGTGCTCGTTCTCTTTAAATTGCTCGTGTACAACTCGCTATTGAAATACGACTCGCACCAAGAAAAATCACACTTTTCCCACTAGTTGTGAAATATACTATATTCAAACCAAGGAATTTCTTAGTTAGGTGTTGTGTTCTTAATATACAATATTCTTTGTACTAATGTTTATTGCAATCTCATTGATTTTAGTTAATAAAACACATATAAATAGTCTTCCATATTGCAACCTCTGATATTGATTGAAAACCCCCTGACAGATTATTATTATTGAAAAAGTAAGATAAATTAATAATTTTTTCTGTGCAGCTACTGGCGAACTACTTTCTCGCAGGAGAAAGGGAGGGATAAATCTAAATAATCGATATATAAAGTTTTATTTATTCTCCATAAGGATAACATTGGACAAGGTACTGTGTTTAGCACTTTGAATAACTCTGCAACGGTTGGGCGTAGAATCACAATTTACACACCAAAATGATTGTTTTGTGGAACTGAACAGATTGCTAAAAGCAAATGTGAAGTTTACATTAAAATAAACTGAGGAAAAGCCAAAAACCTTTTTCCCATAAGATTAACATGGGAGATTTTATGAGCAGGTTTTTTGGATTTTCTCCGCAACCACTTGACCTAGGTTAATAATTTAAAATACTATATTATTTGTTTTTTTAAGCTCTATAACATGGTCAAAACCAAAATTAAGTTTTCTAACAAATTTTAGGGTGAAAAATGCAAAAAACTGATTTTTGGAAAATTTAAAAGACCCATTAACCCCCCTTCCCATGGTCCGATTTTTCTGGTTTTCGAACTTAGTCATGAATGTTATTTTACACATTTGAGCCAAATGTCATCAAAATCGGACGTTTTTTACTCAAGTTATCGTGTTAACGGACACATATATAGATATAAATATATATATATATATACCCCCGTCGCAGCAAACCTGCGTACTCAGCAAATTTCCAATGCATAATATATGTCTTAATACCACATAAAGCCGCATACCAAGTTTCATAAAAATATATTCACATATAAGCGATTTTAATTATTCTCCATTAGAATAACATTGGTAATGAGTACGTAGGTTTGCTGAAACAAGGAACAAAAACAATTGTTTTTTATGCAAATATAAATAAAATTTAACCATGCGAAGCCACATACCAAGTTTCATCAATATTCAATCATAAATAAACGCTATATAACATTCTAGTTATTCTCCATAATAATAACATGGGGGCTGAGTACGCAGGTTTGCTGCTACGGGAATAATCAACGAAAAATCAATTTATTTTACAAATATCAATATACCAATACTACATGAAGCCAAATACCACGTTTCATCAACATACATCCATAAATAATCGAGATATCAAATTTTATTTATCCTCCATAAGGATAACATTGGACAACGTACTGTGTTTAGCACATTGAATATCTCTGCAACGGTTGGGCGTAGAATCACAATTTAAACATCAAAATGATTGTATTGTGGAGCTGAACAGATTGGTGAAAGCAAATGTGAAGTTTACATTAAAATGAACTGAGGAAAAACCACCCATAAGATTAACATGGGAGATTTTATGAGTAGTTTTTTTTGGATTTTCTCCGCAACCACTCAACCTAGGTTAATAATTAAAAAAACTATATTTTTTTTAAGCTCTATAACATGGTCAAAACCAAAATTAAGTTATTTAAAAATTTTAGGGTGAAAAATGCAAAATACTGATTTTTGGAAAATTTAAAACCCCCATAAACCCCCCTTCCCATGATCCGATTTTTCTGGTTTCCGAACTTAAAGTCATGAATGTCATTTTACACATTTGAGCCAAATTTCATCAAAATTGGACCTTTTTTACTCAAGTTATCGTGTTAACGGACACATATATATATATGTGTGTCCGTTAACACGGACAAATTTATATATATATATATATATATATATATATAAATTTGAACGAATAGTGTTTTTGGCATCTGGGGACCTCAAAACAAAAAGTTATCATGGTCTCGGGCTTAAGTCTTACCATGAGACCTACGGTAATAGCTTTTTCACTATAGGGGAAATTCGCTAAAACAAGAACGGTTCCGGCAGGTCACTCCAATATTCTTATATACCGGTAGTTAATCAAATAAAAAATAGGACATCACCCCACAATTACTATAGATTTTATCATCAAGAAATCTATTTCCAATTATTCTCAATTCGGTCATTCACTGGTGCACTCACCCTATTTCCCCTAAAGGTACGAAGCTATAACCGTAGGTGGCATTGCCCGACTTTAACCCCAGACCATGATAACTTTTCATTATAAGGCCATATATGCAAAAAAATACTATTTCTTTACGTATGTGTATAAATCTTTTTATATAATTCTGTAACATCCCCCATAAGAAAAGCATAGGGATTTTAAAACGTCTCTTTTGTTTACATTGAAGCATGCAATTAAGTGTTTACTTTACTTACGTACTGAAATGTGTTCCTACTAATAATGTTTTATTTTCCTTAATATGAAAAGAGTGAACAAATGAGGTAGGGTAATAGAGCAAGGTAAAGGGCAATGACCCCTTCAAGCGACTAGTACATTTATAAGTGTCAAGTGTGTAAATATATGATACATAATATATTATATATAATGTTTTACTCACTAAGTTTAGTTAATTGAACACATATAAATATCTATATCGAAACGTCTGATATTGATTGAAAAACCTGTGACTGATTGCATTAAACAACTTGGATATACCAATTATTTTTTCTGCGCAGCTTTTGGCCGGCTGGTTTCTCGCAGACGAAAGAGGGGCGGAAATCTCAAAACACAACCAACAGGTCAGTCCAATATTCTTATAAAGTTGAAAAAATCAAAATAGGCTATCAAATAAATTACTATTGAGTTACTCCTGAAGAAAATGTATTCCCACATATTTCCCCTACACAGAAGAAACTATTACCGAAGATGGCATTGTATTCAAGACAATGTATTCCCATATATTTCCCCCATAGAGAAGAAGCTATTGTCGAAGGTGGCATGGCAAGACTTAATTCCGAGGCCATGATAACTTTGTTTTTAGGCGTGGATGCGAAACAGACCATTTGTTCAAAAACGCGAACTTTAAAAATAAACGTATAATTTGTTACGTGTATACATATATATATATATTTGTTTATATGTTAAGTGTGTTCGAGTTTTCCTGCAAAATGATTCGCATCAGCCAAACTATTTTTAAAAGCATTTTAGTAAGAATGACCAGGTATCTTGGTGCGCACTAGGTTTAAAAAGTAGTCGTTCACCAGTAATGCTGAACTCTTGAGGTTGCGACTAACTACATTAGCGGCTTGATCAACTCCTTTTAAATTTGGATATCGGTTACTGTATGTAACCAGCGCGTTATTAGTGGACTTGCTTTGGAAAGTGAACTATTAGCATGACCGTACGATAAAACTCATAAACATGGGACCACCATAGAAGTTCCTAACGTGACCCCCTGAACACGTTTTGGGGGGTCGTTCAAAATGTTTTATATACATATATATATATATATATATATATATATATATATATATATATATATATATATATAAAACACACACACACACACATATATATATATATATATATATATGTGTGTGTGTGTGTGTGTGTGTGTGTGTGTGTGTGTTTGTACTCTAGCGGTCGCATTTTTTGTCCGACTTTCTTTAAATTTGGTGGGGACGTTCCTTTCTATAATCGGTTGGAAAAATTCGTTGGGGAAAACAATCGGAATACTCTAAACCCCATTTTTTGGGGATTAATCTTTCAAATTTCAAGTTTTTGGGCCCAAAAAGGGTCAGAAAAGCCCCAGATGTAAAATCAATGCATCTAAAAAGATGGGAATTAGAGAGGCAAAAGTTTTAAGCCCTCTATCGCCATTCTAGCCTAAATATTTACCAAGTTATTAAAGAAAATGTGTATCGACTAAACACAGTACGTTGTCTTATGGGGGTTTTACACTAGAAAAGCCTGTTTTTCTTTTGTTATAGTACTTTTATCATCCCCAGCAACCTCTCGCCTACTTTCAAGCCTGTCTGGACCTTCTCCTAACCTTATAATGCGCAAAATTGAATTCCCAGCTTTGCAAGTAAATGAAACCAGGAGTCTCAGAACTACCAAAAAATCTATGTTTTCAGATTTCAATAAAAATTGGATAAATGTATGTTTTTACACTGATTTTGAGTTTTAAAAGTTGTTATGTGCAAATTCACTTCCCTCACGTCAGCGTGCTGCGTGCGTCCTCGTTTGTTATTGTAACCAGTAGTTTGTTTCAAGTAATTGAATGTAGGTTATTGAATGTAGGGTACATTGTGATTAATCCAATTACTTTCAATTAATTTATTGATTAGCTTAACTTATAGAATTGTTGTGCTAATATATAATGTTTAACTCACTGAGTCCAGTTAATTGAACACATATAAATAGTTACTCATATATAAACCTCTGACTGATCATTACAAAACACATTGGATGAACTAACCGTTTTTCCCGTGCAGCTTCTGGCCGACTACCTTCCCGCAGGAGAAAGGAAAGGATAAATCTAAAAACAACAACGGCTCCAACAAGTGAGTCTGATATTCTTCAATGGCTGATGAAATGAAAATAGGTTATCAAATTAATTACTATTGATTTACTCTTCAAGAAAATCTGTTTCCACATATTTCCCTTATATGGAATAAGCTATTACCGTAGGTGGAATGGCAAGACTAAAGTGCGTAACACACATTATATATATATATATATATATATATATATATATATATATATATATGTATTTAAGATTTTTGGATTCACAAGTAAACGTCACAAATCCAATTTTTTATAAGATATGAGTATAAAACAAATAAATAAATAGATAGAAGAAATACAACTAAATCGCAACCAAGCCATGATTATTCATACAGATTTTTTTCATTTAATTTTACCCTGATTTTAATTTGTTTACATTTTACTATCATTTATTTTATCTTTCTTAACCAAACTATGTAATAAATGTATCAACCTTGAAAATGGCCTTAGGTGCCGAAACATGTTGGTTTAAGAATAAATCTTACAACAAAGGGTACACAGTTTTGTTTTTGTTCTGTTTAAATATAGCCTATATATATATTTACATGTTAAGTGCATTAAGTGTTCCCCGGCAAAATTGTTTACCGCAGCCAAACTAATTTTAAAAGCATTTTAGTAAGAAATTTGGTAAGTTAAACTAATTCTTGAGGTTGCGACAAACTACACCAGGGGGTAATTCAAAGTATTTCAATACCTGAAAATGGGTTATTTTAACTTTATATATTTAACTTAATGAGTTTAGTTAATTGAACACAAAAAAAATGTCCTTATAGAAACCTTTAATATTGACTGAAAAAGCTTAGACTGATTATTATTATATTATTAAATAACTTGGATGAACCGATAATTTCTCTCTGTGCAGCCAGTGGCCGTCTACTTTTGCCCCGGACAAAAAGAAGAGGATCAATCCTTTAACCTTGATTGGGCTCGGCCTCATAGCACAAGCTATATATATGCTATATGGGGCTTCCAGTAAGGAGAGCAAAAGGAAGAAGAATAGTAGGGAATGGTTTTCCCGCTCCTGCTGTCCAAAGAAGAATATTAGGGAACGGTTTTCCCGCTCTTGCTGTCCAAAGAAGAATAGTAGGGAATGGTTTTCCCACTCCCGCTATCCAAAGAAGAATAGTAGGGAATGGTTTTCCCACTCCTGCTGTCCAAGACGTTACCAACCTTCCTACACTCCAAGACGATGCGGTTGTTAACTGTATATCCCGCTCTATTATTCACGTAACTTTTGGTTCTGTTTGTTGTTGTCTACGTTTGTCGTCTATATATTAAACTTGTTTAAAATGTGTATGCTAATGGTTGAGATACTCTCCTTACTGTTTTTTTATATTTGTTATGAGATAAGAATGTCAACTGAAAGAACTTGATAAAATTAACTGGATTAACCACAGCTCCCAAATAACAGTAGTCATTCTTAAGTCACTGACTTTGGACTAACTAGGTTGAGTTATTAAATTATATATTGCTAGCAACAAATCAAACTGCCTCTAGAAAAAAATATCATAAATTTACAAATTATTTTAGAAGAATTTCTAAATTCGACTATAGTGAAAGGTAATATGCTTGAAGCCCATAAATGTCCTACAAAATACCAATATTCGTTTATAGCAAATACTAATAAAATTAAATCGGAAGCTGGATGAAAATAAATAGATGATTAGTTTTTACCAAGTTTCATATAATTTCTTAGAAGTAAATACTGTACTTGTGTACCCCATTATTAAATAAAAATGTCAGACTTTCATAATTAATTTACAATCTACACAACTACAGGTTTTAAATGAGGGGTTAAATATTGAAATCCCCTCAGAGGAACTTCAGATTGATTTGTATAAAGTTGGTACCCCTTATATTCACTATATATTGCCAAAGTTATATTGAAAATTTGGAGGTTGCTTTAATATCACCTATAATACAAAAACTTGGGGAAATTCGACAACAACAAATTATATATTCTTGACGATTATGAAATGTCCTTGAAATCTATCTAAGGCGCCAGCTATAAATCTGATACTAAAAAATTTTGACTGGAATAAACATACATTTCTTTACAAAATTCTAATGAATTTCTAAAAAAATAATACTTTACTCTTTTTCCACCATAAATTACTAAATATGTCAGACTTTCATAGTTATTTTGACATCACACAACTAAGGGTTTCCAATGAGGGGTTGACTATTTAAATCCATCTGTTGGAACTCCAGATTTAGTTGTACAAAGATAACCCGTCAATTCAAGTATATTTCTAATGATAGATTGTGAATTTGGAAGTTGGTTTGAATATTTGTCTATTGTTTAAAAACGGTGGACAAATTGACGTGAACAGTTACTGTTGTTATATAATCTAAGCTTATGACATTTTCTTTGCGTCGATACAAGGCGGTTAGTTACAAACATGATAATGTAAAGAAAAGTATTGACTGTAAAAAAAATGTTTTGATCATATTTTGAATGTATTTTTAATAAATTTATATTTTACACTTTGCCAGATTATGTCAAACTTTCATAATTATTTCATAATCTACACAGTTAACGGTTTCCAATGAGGACTTAAACACTAAAATCCGTCCGGTAGAATTCCAGGTTTAGTTTTACAAAGATACACCCCTTACACACATTATATATTTTTAAAGATATTACTGAAAATTCCGAGGTCATTTAGACATTTTACCTGCACCTCGAAAACTTTTGGGAAATCGACCAAAGTGGATGGTGCTTTTTTGAAAGTATAGAAAATTTACTACAAACTGTTGATATTCATTTATTGATAAGTGATCAAACCCCCTCAAAAGTTGGTTAGAATAAAACTGTATAAATTATTGTAAATGGTTTAAATTATCAAATTTTCCATTTTATACGCACATATCATGATCAAATGTCTAACTTTGATATGATATTCCACACATCAGCGTAAGCAGAGGTTTACAGTGAGGCAAACATTCCACTCGGTACAGTATAACTCGAGATTTAGTTGTTTATCCCTGCTTTTTCAGGGGTGGATAAAAGGTATTTCTAAAAATTCTCCATGTATCTCCATACTCCATAAATCACGAAAAATTTACTAACTTCATGATTGCTGTGCTATCTGCACCGATAGGGGTTACGAATGACACGGAGATTTGAAAATGGACCTGCTGGAACTCTAGATTTAGTTGTACAAAGAAATTCCTTACTCAATTATATATAAAAGATATATAAAAGATATATATATATATATTATATATAAAAGATATTATATACGATTGTTTGAAGTGCAAATGGTAGGAATGTTTATAGCCATCACCAAAAATACGTTATACTTCAGTATAAATTCCTTATTACTATACATAATGGTTTGAGGTTCCTTTTAAATAGTTTTATTTGTAATTTCAATATTATGGTTTTCTAGCAAGGTTCGTAAAGCGTTCAGCCCAGGTATGATCATTTGCATAAAATTAATGTTCGCAGGAAAGAAGTCTTTCGAGGGCGTCCAGCTGATGCATAAATCAACAACATAGTAAAAGTATTGCGAACCTTACAGGGGATAATATTATATGGTACAGCTATTTAATAGTATTTAATGTATTTAATATGGTACAGCTATTTTTAAATTGTCACTGTTCATGCAGAAAGAAAGTTTAAACTCATAATCCATTAATATAATATTGAAAATAAATCAAAACAATATCCAATCAGTTTCATAAAATAACAGCTGATAAAATTATGTAATTAATTAAACAATGTATATTTTAATTACAATGATGAAGAAAATATGGTACCCGTACGATAAATATCGTGTTTCCAGCAACACTGCAGATTGGATTGGTTATCACGTGACCTTACAGCTGTTTTTACGAGCGAAGTCTCTTCCTGTTAACTATAAAACCTTAACTAGATCGACTGAGCAAACCTTTACAAAGTATGTATGGACCTTGGTTTTCTAGTCCATCTAAAATTAGAGGGTTATTGCATCAATTGTTGATTTTCCCTGCAATTAATCAATTTGATTTTGTGACCAACAAGATGGCGGGCATGCAAAAAATAGGCTTCACCAGCTGCAATGCTAAAGTAGTAGGGATGCCCAGTCTATTTTTTTATGGTCTGTGGTTCCATTAGGCTACCTTAGACCATACCTTATACTAAACAAAAGTTACAATTCATCAAGCAGTGGATAGCGCTGCATGTGATTTGAAAGTTTGATACTGGCAGCGCTCATGTAGGAAATGTCTCCACTTCAAAAGGATCCTGCCTCTGTTTTCTGTGTACCTGATAATGAACAATCATATATTTCCTTATAACCATAGAAACAATGGTTTCTAAATTCTAATGACTAAATCAAGAGAATTATTTTAATTCGCCGGATAAAATTCATAGTGATTGGATGTAAGGTTCTCGGCAATGGATATACGAAGACCGTGGAGTCGCCGATCGTTGGCGGAAGTCTGCGATACCTTGAAGAAAATGCGGAAAAACGATAGGGTACGTCGGATTTGCTCATTTACCATTTATAAAATTTATAACTGAAAAAGTCTAACATAAGTCCAAAGGCGATTTTTGTAAACACAACTCCTCCGCTATATGGACCGATTTTGACGATAAGGTGTCAAAAAAATGGCCCGGATTCGTAGCTGTGCAAAGTGGTTTTCAATTTCCAATACAGTTTTGCTGAAGGGCACAAGACACCCTCAAAGCTAAATTTTTCCCATAAATATAACATGGAGAGTAGTTTGAATTCAGTTGCATTCTAAAACAGGGGATGATACAGTAAAATACAGGTAAACAGTAGGAACAGCTGATAACTGATATAAACAATAAAAGTTTGTCTTGCTCGATTTAGAGCAACAGGTCCACTAGTAGTCTTATATTACTCTAGCCGACCCGTTGCGGCTTTGCCCGCGTAAACTATGACAAATCAAGATCAGCTGTTTGGATTTTCAAATGTTTATAAGGAATACATGGCAACTTTGAAGGTTGTATATGTTGCTTTGAAGCACCGTGGGGCAAAGTCCTATGGTTGAATCGACATGAAAACACTTTCATTTTCCTATTTTCGAACTAAAGAATCAATTTACCAAATTTCACTGCTCTAGCATTGCGGGAAGTTGGAGGATTAGTAAAGAGTAAGTGAGGGCTTTGCCTTTTACAGGTATGGGTAAACAACAGAACGAGTGTTATATCTCTTTAAAGTAAGGAGGAAAATTTCCTAAAAGCAAAAAAAGGCTCCAGCCGGAATAATTTAATTAATAAATCAACTAACAACCTAGAATTAAACTTTTTTATCAACAGATTTTATTTATTGCAGATATTTTACTTTCTTCCATACAATTGTAACTACGTTATACTACGTACAAACGAAAGTAATACAAAGAGTTCGATCTAATCAACGAAGCCCCCAGGGGGAAACATTGAACTAGTTTGTATGGACTGAAAGAAAAACAAAATTGTTCTATAACGCTATACAAAGAGTTAGATACAGAAGTAGATAAACCAATGCATGAAAATTCAGTGACTTGTTGTGTTGGTCTAAATCGGTAGTTGGTTGGATCCACCGTGACCGCTGCATCTCTTTCCGACTCCGTCTTATCTTTAGCTGGGGTACGTCAGGCAGCAACTCAAACATCGGTAAACGTAAGTAAAGGATGTCGATTCCTGATTATAGCTTGTACTGTCCGCACAGGTGACTCCAGAGATGATGAGGATGTTCCTGGAAGGCCGCGGCCGATGTCCCGGGGGCCGGTGTGGCGGTGCTCACGCGATCGTAGCTCAAGACGGCTCCGGCAGGTCAGTCCGAAATTGTTAGAGTTGATTTAGTGTTGCCTTGGAGTTGATAAGATATAATATAGACTATCCAACAACACATTACTACTGATTCACTTTAGTTGATATTCTATCACCACAACTTATCTAAAAGGCTATGAAAACCATACATATGAATTTCTAAACTTGATTTGCTTGTGGATAAAGAGTTAAGAAAAATAATTATTAATAACAGTGTAGCAGGGGTTAGGAATGTTATGCTACTTGGGGTGGTGCTAATTGGGCTGCTAATTGGAATTGACATAACTATACCGGGGAAAGAGGGGCGAACTAATCTGGGGTAATAATTGGGTACTACAACTGTATGGTAACTATAAACTGGAATCTGGGCGTGCTGACTCTGCTACTGGTTTGGCTAATTTAGGACTAGCCAACTAATTAGGCAGGCCAAGGTCTGGCCAAGCCATGTGGTGCTAATAAGTACTGAAAACTAATTGGGGGTTGGAAAACGTGACTGGGTGTCCAGAGACCTATGGATCTTTACCAGACCAGAATGCTATACCAGCCAGCTCTGATGAGGGGTTAAACTATTAATAACTAATAAATATCCTTCCAGACCTAATAGTGAAATTGTTACAAGTGTCTAAACCTGATAAACTGATAACTGTATTGGATAATATATGAATAACTAAGTTCCTGAAACTAAGCAATGATAGTTAATTAATTAATTAATTGTCTTCTGAGTAGAGGAAAAAAGCTGAATCTAACTTGTTAAACCAAATGCGGTCGAGACACGAGGTCCCGACCGATTTGCAAGTCCTACATATTCCTGTTGTTTGGGGCTTCCCTAAGGGATTGCCCCTTCTAATTGTAGTCTAGCCTGCCATTCCTGATACTAAGGACTTATAAATTAAGGTACTTAAGCTTTTGACGGTGTATTAATCCTGACAAGGGGCGGGGATGGTGCCAACGCTTCAAGGCTGCATCGACGAAAAGGGGGCGAGAGACGCCACCGAGAATCGCCGTTAAAGGTTTAAAAGATCAGCTGGCTCGACACCGCTGATGGCGTTTGGAGCGGTTATGAAGGACGCCTACACTATATAAAATAGCGTGACGCTTAGCGTCACAACCACCCCCCCTAAGGCCAAAGTGAAAACGAAAAAAAGTTTGTTGGAAGGTGGGTGAAGGTGTGGGTTTGATGTAGGAGTTTGAGAAATTCGCTCGGTTTTGCTCCCTCTGTCATGCTCGTGGTCCCGAGATATCATGTTCCCGGTTTTGACTCAGGGGAAGCCGCGAGCAGACGAGGAAAGCTCAAAAGCCAGCACCAGTCCGACTTCGTCTTGGAACCTCGGTCACCGCGTTTCTTTTTTTGGGGAAGATTGCTATTGTTTATTTTGACCAACCACGGCAGGGATCGGGATCCACCCCCCCCTGCAAAAGGAGGATGGGTTGTAGGGGAACGACAGTTGAATTTGGCCTAACGTACCTGACTTTAATTGAGAACAAAATTAAAAACTGAGTGAAAAAGATTGATTTAATTTGGTTTAAAAGGGACGGACATCTGCACGCACAAAAATTTTGTATTTTTTGTTTGGTTTTTAAGCTATTTAGTTGTTGAATGGATTAAAGTCTTTTTTCACTATGAGCACTTCATCGGAGAACTTGAGGTGGAGGTGTGAGGTGAACTGAATCAAAATGTTGAGGTTGCTGTGATGACCGAGAGGAGGACTTGATGAGGTTGAGCTGATGGAGCAGGTGGGCTCTGGTCCGGTGTGGGCAGCAGCGTTGGTGGCTCGCAAAACGTCCGGATCACCGCGCTGTGGTTGAAGGTGGAGCGCTGTTGGTGAGGATAGTGTTGCGGTTCTGCTGGGCATCAGGGTGTTTTGTTGCCGTTCTCTCGGTATCGTCAACTTGATTGATAAGGTCCTGTAGCTGTCTTTGGGGGATCACTATTCACTTTAATTCACTGGGAGTTGTCCGGAGTCACTGAGTTTATTCGGGCTATAGTATTTTGCTTTAAAAGGTTTGGCTTAGATTTGATTGGTTGGGTTTAAAATTTTTTTTTTTTTTTTTTTTTTTTGATTGTGCAGGTGTCTAACTATGTAAAAAATACTTGGGGAGAAATATATAGTTGAAAAGAAAGATTTAAGATCATTGGAGTTGTAAAAGGGAACTGTCGTGTAGGAGTTGTTTGACGGTGGCTTGCAAGGCGGCGGTCCGATCACTGACGGGTTGGTCGGTTCCTAAAGGGAAACCGAGGGATTGACCCATGAGTGGCGCCGGGTAACCAAGGTTAGACTGGTGGGGCTCGCGGAAGCCGTAAGAAAACTGTGAAGTAAGGAGGTTGGAAGGATGTAATTGATTTAATCTTGAAATGACATTTTTTTTTTCTTTTTTTTTTTTTTTTGCTGAGAATTCGCATGCGATACTTTTTGGGCAGGCGATTGCGTGCGCAGGGAGAATGGCGCATTTGGTAGCTGTGTTGAGCGGTTATATTTCAGGAAAGGGTGCTTGGGTCTAAAGAGAGTGCACTTTCCTTTCCTGACAACTTGTCGGGTTCAACCATTATTGGTAGGTGGTCCAGTTTGGTGCCTACTTAATATATGTAAATATTATAAAATTCTGAAACTTAATAAGTTGTATCACCTTGTTAACATAATCTGAAGAATTAAATATATCTAGCATTTCTTTAAAATAATCTGAGTTTTCCCTAAACCTAACTACTACTACCTTAGTGACTAATTAAGCTAGGAAGGCTGAAAATGAAATAAGGGTTACGACAGGAAAGAAATAGAGAAGAGTTTTGTCTCTCAACACACGACTGATCAGGTCGCCACAGAAGGTGCCACCACTGGGCCCTTTCCTGCGGAGGTAAAAGAAACAATAATAAAAAAAAGGAAACCAACCGCAGAAAAGTCATTTTCAAATCACAAAAAAAATTCTTTACAAAACCCAGTGTGGGTGTCGTAGACGAAAAGGGAGGGGAAAGAGAGTTTGCCGACAACGCACGGGGGAGAACGTGTAGGGCAGCCCATCAGCGAAGGATACCCTTAGACTCACAATCCCCCGGGCGTTGGCGGGGACAGCGACAGATAGAGAAAACTTAACCTAATATCACTTCGGTATAGCGGTTCTGGTCTGGTAAAGAGGTAATTACTTTAAAACTGTGGTTGAAAAAATCTTTTGAGTTGTGAGACATGGGCGCTCCTAATGAGTTTGCCCGTGGAAGGGTTTAACAGTCGTGCAGTTACGGGTGAAGAAAAGGAACCGATAACACATGGCTTAGACCAGACAGGCAGCAGCTTCTTGTTGATTGAATCGGCAGCTTTGCTAAGATGATGTTCCCTGAACATGACCCAATCACCGGTGTTGAAAGGGTTGGGCAGCTTGTTCAGGTCGTATTGCGCTGCCGACTCTGCCTAGCTTTCTGGAGGTTTTCAACGGCCTTTTCCCACTCTTCTTGTGAAGATTGTGGGGAAGTTTGGCCGTCGACTAGTCGGTCCAAGTTCCAGTGTAGCTCCAGGGGGTGAAATATGTTCCGACCAAGGAACAAACGGGCTGGGGAAACCTTGGTGGATTCATGTCGTGCGGAATTAAAAGCGATTTGGAACCAGTGAAGTTCCTGGTCCCAGCGCTTTTGATGCTGGTTGTGAAATATTCGGATAGCAATTTTGATTTGTTTGTTCACCCTCTCGGCATGTGACGGGTTCGGGTAATACGGACTGGTGTAAATATGTTGGATGCCCAAGCCCATGCAAAGGTTTTTGATTACAACTGATTTGAAATTGGAGACGTTATCAGAAACTAGATACTTAGGTGGGCCAAAAATTGAAAAAACTTGCTTGTTGAGAATTGCAGCTGTGGTCTCGGCTTTAGTATTCCTAACGGGGAGCATAAGGCAAAATTTAGAAAAGGAATCGACCACAGTTAAAATGTACTTATTTCTATTGAGAGAAAGCGGCAGAGGGCCAATATGGTCGATGCAAATTTTCTCCCAAGGCTGGGTTACGAGTTCGGAGGCCAGCTTCCCTACTTTAGTGTTAGGGGCCTGTTTGCACCTTTGGCATTTGACGCAAGTCCGTACCCTATCTGTAATATAGGCCTTGAGATTTGGTGCCCAGAAAAAGCGTTCGATACGGGCGAGGGTCTTACTGATGCCAAGGTGAGCCGAAGTAGGGGATTCATGATAATATGAAAACAGGAGATCAAAAAGCTTGTTGGGAACTACTACCCTGGGCTTGGTTTGGTTGGGTTGACGGTATAAAAGTGTATTGGTATCTACTGAGTAATTTGGGGGTTTGTTGGGTGATGTAATAATTTTCCTAAGATCAGGATCATCCAGTTGATGGCTGGAGATGTCCTTGAATACCTCAGGAAGAGAAAAGAGGGTCAAAACTGCTGGTGGCTGAACGGGGGGCGTGACTTCTGTTGTATCAGTGTTTTCAAAAAGACGGGAAAGGCAGTCGGCAATGACATTGTCCTTGCCGCGAATGTGGTAGATCTTAAATTTGAAAGAATTGATGAAGGAAACCCAGCGAGCGATTCGCCCCATCTGGCGTGGGAGTGTTAGAAGCCAAGTGAGAGCCGAGCAATCTGAGTGGAGCTCGAACTCTCGGTGTTCCAAATACTGCTGGTATTTCTGAAGTGCAAAAACTATGGCCAGGCATTCTAATTGTAAAGTGGAGTAGTTGAGTTCATGTTTGCTGAGGGCTCGGGATGCATAAGAAACTGGGAAAAGCTGATCGCCGTGGGCTTGAAGAAGGACCGCTCCGATTGAAGAACCGGACGCGTCTGTGTGAACGACAAATTGCTTATCAAAATCGGGCATGCGGAGAATGGTTGATGAGACTAAGGCTGCTTTTAAGGTTTGGAAGGCTGTTACTTGGTCAGGTCCAAAAACAAAAGGCCTTTTTTCTTTAAATGGTTAAGTGGCATGGTGATGGTGGCGTAGTCCTTGATGAAACGGGCGTAAAAAGCTGTCATTCCCAAGAAACGGGATAGCTGTTTAATGTTCTTGGGTGTGGGGAATTCGTCTATGGGTCGTGTCCTATCGGGGTGAATTGAAATGGTGTGATTAGAAAAAACATGGCCAAGGAATTGAATTTTGTTGGAAGCAACTGTCATTTTCTCTGGATTAATGGTGAGGCCTGCATCACGTAGGCGTTTGATTACTAGCCTAACCTTCTCCAAGTGGTCTTCAAAGGTGGAGTCACTATAGACGCACAGGTCATCAAAAAAGTTGTAAACGTACTTAAATTTAATATCGCCAAAAATTTTGTCAATCAATGAGGTGAGGACCATGCTACCAGACGCTAGTCCAAAAGGGAGGAAATTAAACTCATACTGTGCCCATGGTACAACAAAAGAGGTGAACTGCTTAGACGCTTCCGCAAGGGGAATCTGATTGTAGGCTGAATTTAAGTCTAACAGCGTAAACCAACGTGCTTGTCCCAAGTGCTGAAAGGCGCTTTCAATGGTGGGCATGGGAGTGGCGTCTAATTCTAGAATGGAATTTAAATTACGGTAGTCGACCACCATGCGCGTTTTCCCGCCCTTCTTGGGGACTAAAAATGCGGCGGAGGCATATTGCGAGGTAGATGGGCGGATGACTCCCTTCTTGAGGAGGTCATCAATATGCTGTCGCATGAGTTGAAGTTTGGGAGGGGCGTACTGGTAAGGTTTGTTGCGGATAATTTTGTGTTCTTTGATTTTAATATGATACTGCAAAAGGTTCGTTCGGCCTAACTTACTGGTGATTGTTTCTGGAAACTGAGAAATTAATTGTGAGACTGAAAGTTGCTGTTGGGGGTTCAAATTTTCCCCCATGACAGGATGATCTGGTTGTTCAGCAACTGAGGTACAAATAAGTGGAAAAGCTGTTGGGGACTTTGGGGATCCATAAGGGAAACAGAGTGTGTGTGAACATGTTAATAACTGCTTTAGTTTTTGTCAAAAAATCGGAGCCTATTAATAGGGGAACTGGCAAGTTATCCGTTACAAAAAAGGGAAAAGTCCAAGAGAGATGTTGAATTTTAAAATGGATCCTAGTAACAAACTTGAACCTGATGGGTTCACCCGCGGCAGATATGGCAGAAAAAGATGTCGGTTGTTTATCCACCACTGCTCTAGTATGGCGCTTTAGGAGCTGGTAAGTGTCGGAGGACAACAAACAAAACGAGGATCCGGTATCAATTAGCGCGTCTTTAAATAATCCCTTGAAATCGAGTGTGACGTAGCATAAGTCGTTAGCCGGTATACTTGGTGAACCCTTGGGTTTGTTAGTTATGGTTCGATTGACAGGCACCTGCTTTACCGTTTGAACCAAAGGAGGCGCTAAGGCACCTAACGGCGCCCCCCTCTGGCGTTTCCCTGTCCCTGACTTTGTGGAGTGAAGTTGCATTGAGGAGTAAATTGGTTTGGAGCTTGAAAAGATCTGAATGGCTGCAGCTGGTTTTGGTGGTATGGAAACTGCGGAATGCGGGGTGCGTATGCTTGTCTAGAAAAATTGGGAAAATTCCTATTATCTTGGGCTGAGGGCCGTCGGTTGTCATGTCGAGAATTATTGTGATATGTGTGGGAAAAATTTGGAAAATTTTGCTGCTGGTGCCCGGCACTGTGGTGCGCGGTGTTTGGTTGCGAGAAGGCTTGGCCCTGCTCCAGAGCGCGGACCACCTGAACCCTGGGGACCAAGGCCAGGAGGTCTGTAAGACTACACGCTGCCGGAAAGGCCGCAAGAGCCGCCCGCGTTGGTGCATTGAGACCGTTGACGACTGTGTCGAGCACATCACGTTCAGAAAAATCGGGCATTAACAAGGATGAAGACGCAGAGATGCCCTCAATGAATTCGGAAAGGGACTCTGACGGACGTTGAACCCTGTAGACCATAGTGGTCACGATCGTGTGCCTAACTTGTGCGGGCAAGAAAAAGTCCCTAACGCCTTGCACCACCTGAATGAGCTTGCCGTGATCGGCGATTCCCTTTAGCCAGAAGGCTCTCAATTGTTCCGCAGTGCGGGGAAGAATCGCCAACAAAACATCTTGGTCGGCAAAGAGGTTCAGATTGGTGATTTTGGAGACCGCTATAAGAAACTCCGCCAATTTGTGGGGGTCGGCACAAATGTAGTCACTGGCAAGGCCCTAACCATATCATCTAACACCCTCATGGTACTGTGATTTGCGCGCGGAGGTGAACGGCAACTGGTCATAGCAGAGGCCACCTGTTGGCCCACGGCTAACGCGGTGTCCTGGACTAACTGGGCCCAATTCACAGCAGGTGAACGTCCGCTGTCAGAACTGGTGGTCGCGATATCGTGGGCGGTACTAGCATTACTACCAAGCTGTTCCTTGGTAGCACCAGGTGTCGTTGCCGGCGCCGATTGAGTTAATGGGATGGTAGCCGCGTCAGGGTTCGAAGCTGCGTTGGGGGCCAGAGAGGATTTATCTTCTGGTTCCAACTGCTGGGCGGTGCTTGGGGAGGTTAGATCTGGCCTAGAATTTACGGGTAAGGGTTCGGACCCACCATTCATTTGCAAGGTTTTAAGGTAGTCACTTAGCAGGGTCCTGTTTATAGACAACGTCGTAGAAGGTGTGATCCCTAATACGTGGCACTGATTGGTGGCATCCTGCGCATTGAGGGTGCAGACCCAGGAAGTGCCGGTAGGCAGCTCCTCGGGGGAATACACCTTAGAGGGCATTTTCAAAAAAAAAATTATGAACAGGTATGGAGCTGCGGGAAAGAAAAAATATTTTAACTACAAGTACAAATTTTAATTACAAGAACACCGAAAGTCTAGAGGTTTTACCTCGTAAGCAATATTCACTGAAAAAATATCAATAGTAGTGCAAAGGAGAACCCGAGGTAACGCGCCCAACACAGAAAATGAGGAATTGTCCTAAAAAAGTTTTTACAAAATTTCTTTAAATGCAAAATTTCATTGTGCTAGAGGAAAGAAAAGCAAAAAATTTAACTTAGGCCAAGCATTCGGATGAGATTTACCAAGAAATGACTTCCCTGGAGCATAAACAGTCGTTGCGTAAGACAAGGATGCGAAAAAAACTACGTCGGTAACTGTGACAGGGAATTTTCTACTACAGGAATTAACTTTCTAAATGCGTCGTTGTTGAAATGGATGCAATCACGACGCATAGAGTTCACATAATATGCATGAAAAAACTTCATCTGATTAAATTCGTCGGGGAGTACTATCACTCTTACTGAATCAGAACGTAGGGTAAGCAAAAATCTATTAACTTTGTGCAAACGGGCAAGTACTGGTGTGGAGTTACTTATCCTCGGATAAAACGGCAAAGTCATGAAAACGATTGCCATTCCAGGATAAGTTCGACGTAATATTCTCAAAAATGACAGAAAGGAATTCTTAAATACTGCTACATCTACATTTGCTAAAAAAAATCGTTGGTACCTAAGAAAAACAGTAAGGGAATACTTGACTGTATTGCAGAAATATTTAACTTCACAAAAACCTTGAGGTCACTTATCCTAGCTCCAGAGATGCTCTTAATTAAAATTGGCCGTAAAGTCCCGGTTAATGCCGGATTTGCTTGTGAAAAATTGGAAAATCTCCTGGCGTAAGAGTCGCCAAGGACCCGGACATCTATTAATTTGCTTGGCTGGCTCATATTTAAATTAAACTGAAGGGGAAAAGCAGAAAAAGGCCGACCGACACCAGAAGTGTCTATTTGAGAAATAAAATTGAGGTCGGTCCCCCTAATCCTATACCTAACAAAAATTCGAATAACAGACAGGGTCACACGTAATCTACACTAAAATCAAAATTGAATCTAAATGTGGGTCACTCTTAAGTCAAGAGAATCTGTACACTAAACAAAAACCCACTAAGTCGAGTATTTAATGCATTTAAGTGTAGAACAAGAAAACCCTAGGTATTACTGGAGTAAAAATCAAGACTAAGTTTCAAAAATAAAAAACTGAAGTTAATTTAAACTCACTGTTTAACTAGCAAAAGCAATGTAGATGCATCGAGCGTCGAACAAAACCGTTAACTTTAGGTTAGCTAACCGAAGAAGTTGCGAATGCATGATCGCCAACCGTGTGACGTCAGCTGTGACGTATCGTTATGGGATTCTATTGGCAGATTCAAAGCTCGAACAACAATGCAATAATAAAACCTGCATGGATAAAAAACTTTATAACTGGCTTGCTTTAAAAAAAAGGGGAAGTATTACTAGCAAAAATAAAGGCTAGAACTACTTTATAACTGTAAATAAACCCAGAAACCCGGATGGTATTTAAGATAAAGTGACAACTATAAGTGGCTGAAAGCTATAACTGAGGATTTTATCCCTACAAAAGAACTACATTAGTACTCATACATAACCTCATTCTGTATTTTTTTTAATGAAAAACAATAGGCTAAAGTCATCTAAACCTCCAAAAGATCCAAAATACAGCTTGTTGTACCTGGTCAAGTATTGGCGAATTCACAGCTATTGGCCAAAACAAGCCTTGAATTATAGCGCTACTTTAATAGTGGTAGTGAAGGTTACTTGGATTTAACTATGTAAAATTAGGCAAAATGAAATGTAAAATCCCTAATGTATTATAGTATTAGCCAAAAATACAAAATCTATTTCACTGCTGGCCAATTAATAGCTTGCTGTAAGGCCTATGGCTGGTATTTGGCTGGGCGGAAAAACTGACTTTAAAAACCTGTTAAAAACTATAAATGGGTCTGACTTTCCTACAAAAACCTACTTTGTTACTCACATATGACCCTATCAAGTATTCCTACATCCTAAAATAGTAGCCTAAAACCACTTAACACCTCAATACAGGTTAAAAACTGACTGCAGTACAATGACCGCTAGGGCCTATAAATGGGTTTCCCTATTATAGCTTTCCTGCCTGAATATTGTTATGCCAAATAGGTATTGAAGTTAATGTGTCTAGGGATGGCCAATATATTACACTAAACACCTATTTAAACTTAAAACACAAAATTTACAGCACAAAATAAATTAACATTGAGACAATGCACAGCACAGAAAATGGTACAGCACAGACACTGCAATAGTGTTGGTAATAATCACTGGTGAGATAGAAATATATTTTTATTGAGGGTATTATAATAAACAATCACTGAATTTAACACTTACAAGGTGTGATTTTACATTAAAATAAAAATGGTCATTGCTAGCAAAGAAAATACACCTTGTATTGCCAAATGCATTGGATTTAATGAAAAACTGGGGAGCCTTTAAACCACTATACCTGGGACTCTCCACAGTATATTTTTAAGACCATATTTGCCACTTGCTTTAGGCTTACACTTTAATTATTACAAACACTGAAACACAATTCACTGTAACACTGCAGGCCGCAGCAGATGCCTCTTGTACCTATGCTGGAACAAACACAGACATGGAACAAACCTACAAAATTGGCCATCCTAGAATTTAATTTGGAAAAATAATTTGCTTAAAGCTAAAGTCCTAACAAACCCCTAGTGTCGGCGGTGCAAATTTTAAATTGTCCTCTACTCAGAAGACAAAACCCTAGCAAAAGCAATTTTTGTACACCCTACAGAGCTGACTGAAACACCAAATGGTCTGGGGTGTCCGCTACCATATGTAGCAGGGGTTAGGAATGTTATGCTACTTGGGGTGGTGCTAATTGGGCTGCTAATTGGAATTGACATAACTATACCGGGGAAAGAGGGGCGAACTAATCTGGGGTAATAATTGGGTACTACAACTGTATGGTAACTATAAACTGGAATCTGGGCGTGCTGACTCTGCTACTGGTTTGGCTAATTTAGGACTAGCCAACTAATTAGGCAGGCCAAGGTCTGGCCAAGCCATGTGGTGCTAATAAGTACTGAAAACTAATTGGAGGTTGGAAAACGTGACTGGGTGTCCAGAGACCTATGGATCTTTACCAGACCAGAATGCTATACCAGCCAGCTCTGATGAGGGGTTAAACTATTAATAACTAATAAATATCCTTCCAGACCTAATAGTGAAATTGTTACAAGTGTCTAAACCTGATAAACTGATAACTGTATTGGATAATATATGAATAACTAAGTTCCTGAAACTAAGCAATGATAGTTAATTAATTAATTAATTGTCTTCTGAGTAGAGGAAAAAAGCTGAATCTAACTTGTTAAACCAAATGCGGTCGAGACACGAGGTCCCGACCGATTTGCAAGTCCTACATATTCCTGTTGTTTGGGGCTTCCCTAAGGGATTGCCCCTTCTAATTGTAGTCTAGCCTGCCATTCCTGATACTAAGGACTTATAAATTAAGGTACTTAAGCTTTTGACGGTGTATTAATCCTGACAAGGGGCGGGGATGGTGCCAACGCTTCAAGGCTGCATCGACGAAAAGGGGGCGAGAGACGCCACCGAGAATCGCCGTTAAAGGTTTAAAAGATCAGCTGGCTCGACACCGCTGATGGCGTTTGGAGCGGTTATGAAGGACGCCTACACTATATAAAATAGCGTGACGCTTAGCAACCCATCCTGTGACGCTTAGGAGTTGATAAGATATAATATAGACTATCCAACAACACATTACTACTGATTCACTTTAGTTGATATTCTATCACCACAACTTATCTAAAAGGCTATGAAAACCATACATATGAATTTCTAAACTTGATTTGCTTGTGGATAAAGAGTTAAGAAAAATAATTATTAATAACAGAAAGACTGAATCCGTAAAACCACATGTTTGGTTCTTCCACTCGCGGTATTATATTTAGGCCTATACAAGAATCCCTGGCAATGAAGGGGGGTTTGCGTCCATGATACCGTGGATGTATCACGGTACTCTAAGCAAATAAATAAACAACAAATAATTTATTACTTTGGTAAAAAAGGCTGAATGTGTCCGTTTCCTGTTGGACTTCTAAGTTTGATTTACAAACAAAAAGAAAACAAATGTTTAAACGATACGGTCTCGTCTATAATATCTGCTATAAAACATCGGTGTCCTTTTATTTAAGTATCTAAGCTATTTGATTATTTAAAACAACGCAGAAGGCGTAAAACACGTAAAAACTAAAATGTTTATAACGATATGTTCTCTGGCAGGTTCGACCTTAACATGACAGAGGCCCGAAACCGGTGCGGCTGCGGCTCCAGACGCAAGGAGAGGCCCAAGTGCCGCCCCTCAGCCGGCTTGGTAAAGAGGTTGTTCAAAAAACTGTTCAAAAAGAAGAGGTGCAAGAAGAAGAAGAAAATTCGGACAAGGCGTTGCCGCCCTCGCCGTCCAAAACCAAAAGGTTGCCGCCCTCGCCGTCCAAAACCAGCGAAATGTGGTTGTTGAGTGTTCATCTTGCTGTTTTTGAGTTCAAGTGACATTGGCTTGTTGTCTATATGTGGCGTCTATAAATTAATCTTGTTTCAAACGAGTTAGTATCATCATTATTTTCATGTGAGATCAAAAATATCACCTGAAAAAGTAACTGTTTAGCCCCCAAGTGACAGCAATCGATAAGCCACAGACATCATCGTACGTTTTTTATATTTAGTTACGTAAGCAAAGCAATTCAAAGGTAGTCGTAGGTCGCCATCACCTAAGATATTTACGTAAGGATACGAAATACGTTATCTAAAAGGCTCGAAAACTGTCCCTCTAACCTGCTCCTGTACCAATCACCAAAATTTCTCCTTTTTCTCGGCGTGTGTGTATCGCAGGAGAAATTCGCACTTACCGTTAGAAATGTATTGTCTTAAGGTATTGGGGGGTAAATCTGCAGAAACCTCTTAGTAGATATATTCCGCTACACTCGAGAAAGTAGTGAAAGTGCTCGCGGTTTTAGCGACTTGCAGCGGTATCGGCGGGCTGCCGGTTGCTGTCCTTGACGGCGGTGCGGCGGCGGCCCGCGGCGGCTCCGTTGGCGGTAAATCATCCGGTTACACAAGACTGCACCGCGACCCGCGCATGTGCTTCACTGCTATTACGTAAGGAGCAATTGTACTGCGGCTTAAATCGAGTATGAGCAGCTTCGCTGCCATTGCGTAAGGAGCAACTGCACTGCGGACCAAATCGAGAATGACCACACCCGAAAATGCAGTATAAAACCCATGCAAACTGTTGATCGTTCAGTCACCATGCCTCGACCCCAGGCCTCCAAGGTGCGGCTCAATATCCAGCTAAAACCCTGCGGCCCCGATGGTTTCCGGTGGCGGCTGAGACGACTCCGAGAGTTCCTGCGACTCGAGGACTGGGTTCACGACGGCGAGTCTCAGGAGGAACCTCCGACGAGTATAGGTGAGTTACTAACAGTATAGTACGTGAGATACTGTGAGAAACCTTGCTCTGACCATCGACGGGGAGTTACAGGAGGTTACCTCCAGGTGAGTCATGTCTTATAGTACATACTGAGGAGGTCGCGGGAATCCTTGCCCTTCGTCGGGGAAGCACAGGAGGGTACCTCCAGCGCCAGGTGAGTTATTATATGCCAGTGTACTAAGGAGGTTGCGAGATTCCCTGCTAATCGACGGGGTACAAGAGGTATTTCTCCAGGTGAGTTATCATAGGCTGTAATATCGCGAGGTGGTTGCGGGAATCCTTGCCCATCGTCGGGGAACTACAGGAGGGTGCCTCCAGCGCCAGTCATTATATGCCAGTGTACTAAGGAGGTTGCGAGAGTCCCTGCTAATCGATGGGGTACAAGAGGTAATTCGCCAGGTGAGTCAGGCGGTAATATCGCGAGGAGGTGCGGGAATCCTTGCCCATCGACGGTGAATTGCAGGAGGTTAGTTACTAATATGGAGGTTACCTCCGAGGTGAGTTACTAATATATAACGCAGATGAGAGCAATATAGCACAACGCAATGTACAACAGGTCCAAGAGAGGTAGAAGGACAAAACACATATTCGAGCTCAATAAGTTTATTCCTTCAATTTTCCCAAACCTTTACATCATAGGAATTGCCCGTTTTCCCAAGGCATTTAAAGCGATACTTGTGTGGCACCGCCAAATCGCCTACCTCCTCCTTGGTAAGACTGATTGAAAATCGTCTCGGTAGAAAACACATTGCCGATTCCCCATCATCCTTTATAAACTCCAAAATAATAGCGTCACCAAACTTTGTTGTAACCCGTCTTGCAGTCAAAATTGAATATCCTTCGTCCCTGGTCAGATGATACAAATCGACCTTGGGAAGGTGAGGCTGGCTTACCAACGTATTCAATTTGTTTGACAGACTCATTTCTGTAAAAAAAAAAACACAGTATTAGACATAGTTTTAGATAGGTTATATATAAACAGTACCGCTACAAGCAAAAAGGTCTCCTCCACAACGTGCGCCTTTGTGTAGCTTTAGAGTGCCCCCGTCTCCATGGAGGCGAGTTATATGTACATGTGTTTTTAACAGCCGTTGATCTACGGTCATTGTATACCACCAAGGCTACCGTAAATGCTGTAAGAATTTGTGCGAAACCTGGTCCGTGACTAATGTGCCGGCTACATCCTAAGCGCTGCCGTAAAGCTCAACAGTAATTTGCTCTCTAAAATACACGCTTTATCTGGTACGTAAACTTTGACATGTTTAAGTATACATTTAGTGTGAGGTTAAACTAAAATAAAATATAGAAAAAGAATTGTAGATAAATAAAATTACGAAATACTGCAATTCAATCCATTTCTGAGCTACGTCTTAATTCTCCAGTGGGAAGTATCGATTGAAAAATCTGTACAAAAAGCGAGCTAACGTGTTTCTGTCTATTATTCCGCCAACCTGTGCAAATTCACGGTTACATTTATTTGGGCTCAAGTTAACAGGAGTGTCACATAGGTGCCTATGCCCTCAGGTCCAAGGGACATGGAGGAGAGGGTCATACAATTCCGGAGTAAATCACAGGCCGTCATTGTTTACATTCATTCCGCGGGCGGCAAATCCGTGGGAATACCTGTTGTCAAACGCCAGCCGGCGCGCGGTGGCCACCAGTCCGACCGGTTTGACGCTAAGTGAGTGTTGTTGTGTGACTAATACATTTGTTATTGTTTCAGCTGGCTTTGCAAGACGGTTCGCCGAGCCAGTAGATGTATATATGCGGGAGGTCTACGACCGGTCAGAAGACCTCTCGTATATACGAGAAATTGAAGAATTTATCCAGGAGCGAGTGAGGGCCTCGCTCCAGTCGCCTCCTAGCTCGCCACCAGTTTCACCACGCTCGCCAGAATATTCCCCACCATTGCAGGAAGAAGAGGAGACGGAGGGAGAGGAAGGGGAAGGGGAGGAGGAGGGAGAGGAGGTGGATGAGGAAGAATAAAAAAAAATAAACCTATATGTCTATTTTCAATATCCCAAAGGTCTAAGCCGAGCGCAGATGCATCTAGTGCAAATATTTAGAAGGCTTTGCCCACAATTGCTTAGTCATACGTGCACCCTGTAGTGAACTAAAATAATAATACGACAATACTTAGATTATAATGCTTTTGTCTTTTGGGACGCTCAAAACACAGCATTTGTAACTGAATGTTTTTCTACCAAACTCAGTGCAATAAGTTATGAACAACCGAGGGCAAGTGCAAATATTTAGAAGGCTTTGCCCACAATTGCTAAGTTATACGTGCACCCTGTAGTGAAAAACAATGTCAATACTTATCATGCTAAAAACAAAATGCTGTTGTATGGATAAAATACAACATTTGTAACTTAAAGCAATAAAACTCAGTAAGTTATGAATATATACAAAGTTTTGCTGATTCATTAAAGCACTCTACTCGATTAAGAATTACATTTTATAAATTGTCCCGGAGGCAACAATGTATCCTAACACCAAGAGCGAGTGCAAATATTTGAGTAACCACTAACTGACCAAATAAGTATAATTTAATAGTTACACTTGTCATGACTTCACGAAATTCCACAACGTGATTTGGACATTGTATCCAACTGCAAGGGCGGGGGACAAATAATATGTCGTCACTACCACGGAACCATAGCACTGAGAAAAACGAGACTTGAAAAGTTTCGCCAATAGTAAATATTACGAAAAGACGCAAGTCTTCGTGAACATTTACGAAAATATGCAGTAAACTATAAATTAACACAAACCTGTATTTTATGAAAAGTTTTCGCCAATAGTGGTTATTAGGCTATTCCGTGAGTAAATATTAGCATTACAAAAACACGCTAGTCTTCGTGAACATATACGAAAAAAATGCAGTAAACAAAATTAACACAAACATGTATTTTAAGTTCTCGTCAATAGTGGTAAGAGGACAAGAGTCAGTAAAGTGGAATTTTCAAAGCTTTCACCATGAGAAAAAGTGAAAGCTAACCATTAACAGTTAAATATAAAATTAACACGTCCCCGTGAGCACGTGCAATACGTCTGTGCCGCGGTTCAAAAACATTGCTATCGACGAACTTAGGAATATAAGCCGATATATCGAATAAAGTGAAAAATTCTAAACCCCCGCAAAACGGTCAACCTCGTCAATATTAGTAGTAAGTAAACGTGGAATCGATACCAACCCTAACGTGTGGAAAGTAGTTGTAACAAGAGTAACAAGTAGCATGTAAAATAGGTCATATTACTCACCGACTGGCGTCAAGACTGCAAATGGTGCTCTTGGAACAAGCTGGTGTATATATAGCAACTCACTTTCCAAGACCGCTCCACCCCAAACACCTTGAGCAACCAAACCAAGTTTGGAGTGAAACTCATTAACCTCATTTTACCCATTCGGGTGGAGGTCACCCAGCCGTCCACTGTGTCACGCCCGACACACCCAAGACCCTTTAAATACCGCTCCGTGCCCGACGGTCGGCACACTCGCCCCTGCGCACGGGTCATGAGTGCTTACCACTACCAGTGTGACATCTGCAAGGAAGCATTTTTCCTATCTACAGAAGCCAGAAGCAGACACCGGCAGATATGTTCGGCTGTGAGAAAATTCTTCGATCCCGCATCAGACGAAGCACACGGACCGATGGACCTGCGTGCCCCTTCGCAGAATGTTCCTGACGACAAGCAACCAGTTGATCTGAGCAAACATTCCTCTCGCCATCCGAAAAAGCAGACCGATCCGCCTGCACCATCTTCTGTCCGATCACCTCCGAAAAAGCAGGCCGATCCGCCTGCACCATCTTCTGTCCGATCACCTCCCAAACGCACATCGGTACAGAAAAGAAGAAGACTCGATAGGCAAGACGGTGGTTCATCTCTTAAATACGAATTGAAGAAAGCTCTTTCAAGTGCTCGGGATTACTTGATCCCTAATCCAGGCACGTTTGTGGACCTCGAACCATTCCTCGAAGAAGCATTGCTCGTTGCCGCATCTGAGATTCTCCAAGACGAACTGAATAACTCTACATCATTTAAGTACAACACAGTCCTCGAGGCAGAATACATCCATCCTGAGGGGCTCAGCGAGACCTTCAACTTCAAGACCCGTTCTAAAATGCTGTCCTCACCAGAAGTCGACGATCTTCTAGAAATACTGCGGGCGGACAAGGCGAAGCTGCTTCAAGAAGAATCCGAGTCGCAGATGAAGGGTTCTGGCTGGCGTCTGGTCGCACCAACATCACTGACTCTTAGGGTAAGTCGTTTTACATATAGGCAACCATCCGGAAGCGCGCATACTCCATTGCCAAAGAAATTGGAAAATCGCAAAGCTACAATTAATATAGCCAATTCAGATAATAAATGTTTCCTCTATTGCATCTTAGTAAAACATTTACCCAACTATAACGCCAATATAGCATTAACAGAAGAGTCCTTTGTTGGCGTCAATCCCGATCGCTACAACCTCGCTGGTATTACATTCCCTGTAACAATTAGCGGTATAAGAAAGTTTGAAAAACAAAACCAAAACTGCAATGTCTTTGAAAGTGGTCCTGAAGGAGACATAATACCTCTAAAGGTCGTAGATCGTGAGCTAGAGGATCATACCGATCTTTTGTTGTACAAAGATTCTGGGGAATCTCACTACGTGCTGATAACGGACTTTGCTAAATTAGTACGCCCACAAATCACTAAAGGACGTAATAAAATTACGATTTGTAAAAGGTGTTCAACATACAAACAAACGCAGTACTGCACACCGGATGCTAAGACTTGGCTAGAAGATCACACGCGTCTTTGCACGAGGTATACGCCCACCCAAGTGCGACTTCCAAAACAAGGAAGGAATTTTGTGAAGTTTGAATCGTATGAATCATTAATAGCCGTACCAATTATTGTAGTAGCGGACTTTGAAGCCACATTACAACCAACTGTTAGCACAAACAATTCCTACCAAATACACTCACCCAACAGCTTTTGCACGCTCATCAAGAGTACACTTCCGAAAGAGATACTCGATGAAGTAGGTATTTCGCTTACGCCCTTTCTGTGCAGATCCCAAAACGCAGGAAACGAGTTCCTACTTCACATGAAAGACTTGGCCCAGCGTGTCGAATCTTTGTACCTACGTCAAGTACCGCTGACCACTCTGACAGACGAGCAGATACAACGGCACGATCAAGCCACTGCTTGTGATTTATGTGGGCAATCCTTTAACGAAGCTAGCTGCACAAAAACTCTAGATCATTGTCACATTACTGGCTCCTACCGACATAGCCTTTGCAGCAGATGTAATCTACGCTGTCAAACGCCAAATTTTATTCCGGTTTACCTGCACAACCTTAGCAACTATGATCAGGCATTTATAGTAAAGAACCTAGCAGCACTTAAGGGATGCGAGGTAACCGCTATACCGTCAAACACCGAAAAGTTTATCTCCATATCAGTACGTATAGGCAAAATGTGGATTCGATTCCTAGACTCGTACCGCCTTATGACAGAAAGCCTAGCGAAACTAACGGAAAACCTTTCAGCCTCAGAGCTCATTGAAAGTTCCAAATTGGTACCCTCTCAGCATGTGGACATTATAAAGCGAAAAGGCGTGTATCCATATGACTACATCGCCAGACGTGTTTAAAGAAGAACAGCTACCGCCTAAAGACGCCTTCCACAATAGGCTCAACGATGAGCACATATCTGACAGTGATTATGAACACGCGACTAATGTATGGCGTGTTCTTGACATGAAAACCTTTGCCGACTACCACGACTTTTACTTGCGTTTGGACACGTGCCTACTAGCAGACATCCTTACTTCATTTCGAAAAAAATGCATCGAGGTGTATAAAATCGATTGCGCACATCAATACACGGCCCCAGGCATGGCATTTCAAGCTATGCTCCTTATGACGAAAATAAAACTCGAGCTTATTACCGATCCTGATCAACTGTTGATGGTCGAGTCGGCAACGCGTGGTGGACTTGTTCAATGTTGCCTAAAATATTTCAGGGCAAACAACCCAATGCTGGAGCTACCTTCTGACTACAATGCAAACGAACCAACGAGCTATCTACTATACATGGACTGTCTAAACCTCTACGGTTCCGTAATGGCCCAGTGTCCGTTGCCAACAGGTGACTTCAAATGGGCAGACACCGATGGTCTAGACTGGACAAACCTACCAGCTGACGCGCAACAAGGCCTTATTCTAGAATGTGACGCCGAATATCCAGAAAGTGTTCATGACAAGTTACAAGACCTGCCCCCATTGGCTGAAAACCAAGTTCCGCCTGGAGCCAAAAACAAAAAGCTCCTTGCTACTCTTGTAAATAAAAAGAAATACGTTGCTCATTACATGGTCTTTCAGCAGGCAATTCGCCTGGGAATCAAAGTGACCAAGGTTCACAGAGCCCTTCAGTTTTCACAATCATTGTGGATGAGCAAGTTTATAAATTGTAACGCCGACCTTAGAGCGCAATCGACAGACGAGTTCTCTCGTAGCTTTTTTAAGCTCATGAATAACGCGGTGTTTGGTAAGACAATAGAATCTGTAAGGAACAGGGTGGACGTGCGTATTGTCACTTCAGATAAGGCTTTTCAAAAGCTAGTGCGACAAACAAAGTTCAAAGAACACAAAATTATTTCGGAGAATGTAGTAGCCGTGCAGATGCGTAGAAACTCCGTTTTAATGAACAAACCAGTATATGTAGGCATGGTAGTGTTGGACCTGTCCAAGGTCCACATGTACAACTTCCATTATTCAATCCTTAAAGAGCACTTTAAGCCGCCTGAATGTGAACTTGAACTAGCCTACCTGGACACAGATGGGGGGCTTTGGGCTTTGAAAACAGAACTTAACATCACCGGAATCATGAAACAACCATCGTTTTCCAAATGGTTGGATGGGTCTGTCTATCCGATAGGTCATCCACTGAAATGTGAGAAAAACAAGGGTAGGATTGGCACGTTTAAAGACGAAACCAAAGGAAGAGCCCTGCTTGAGTACATAGGCCTCAGACCAAAAATGTACACCTACAGATTCAGATCAGACGAAAAGAAGCCTATTGCCAAAGCTAAGGGGATTAAAAGTTCTTATGTAGCAAAGCATTTATCGTTTGATAAGTACAAAGAAGCACTATTTGACAAAGGAGAACTAGAAAAGGCGGAGTACAATCTCATACGTTGTAAATCATTTAACCTCACATCAAAAACAGTTGAGAAAAAGTCCTTGTCCGCAGAAGACGACAAAAGGAAGATATTGAGTTGTGGCGTCAAAACATTACCATACGGTCACTACAAACTTGAGACTATTGCTGAGGAGGACAGCAGTGATGAACACACGGAATGACGCTGTACAGCCTCTCACTAGCAGCAACAGCAAGGTCCTTAGATCCTAGCGATAACGTAGACTCAATCGAACAGATATATTTACTGAATACTTTAGCCATACCACTTCAGCGAGACATTAGAAGAGAAATCAAAAGAAAATGGATGAAAAATACACTACCACCTGAAAACCCTCACCTTTATGAATATCAATATCTCGATTTCGATTCTCTTGACAAGTACGAGTTTATTATGCTGATGCGTCATCCAAGGCATTTATATCCTGAGTTTTGGCCATCTGACAGTGAAACCGGTCATTTGACCACTGATTTTTACGAACTTCATATTGGTAATCAAAAACCCATCTACCTGTGTTACGCTTGTTTCCAAAAGAGATGCAGCCCCAGCAATGCTATTGACGATTTTGACCATCACGAATACTGGCAGAGTATGAATTGGCGATTTTTTAACATAGTAAGGCATTGCGATGTGGCCCCGAGATGGTTTGTCTATAATGTGTTAAAATCAAAAAAGAGTTGGTGCGACTGGTGCGTACTTGCACCGCTGTTTCAACTTTACAGTTTCGATAAATGTACACAATTCACTCATTTCCACGATGATGATAGTGAAAGTAATGACTCTTTTGTAAAAACATTTAATACTACAGAGGTATTTGATCCTTATATTCACTAATGCTTCCTTACAGATGTCACACTGGTAGAGCCATAGCCGTAACTGAATTAAATGATCAAACTGTCAAACACGATTAGTTTACATTTTTGTAGACGTTGTGTCAATATTTACTTTAACACTGTCTTTGTATTCTGACTCAACGTATTTGTACTATTAGTTTGTGATATTATTTGACAATTGCTCACAATTGTCGTTAATGAGAACATGTATTGTCCACCCAATTTCGTTAATCCTTGTATTTCTCAATATGTTAACATTATATCTTGTGTAATATATGCTTTGGAAAAAATTCTGATCTTTTATTGTATATCCCTGGGTACGAAATAAATAGACATAATCTACCAAAAATCATAGTGTATTTAAAAACATTATCATCTGACACAATCATACTTTAAGTCCTGAAGCACCGCTTCACAGATTTTCAAAGAACAAAAACGTCTCACTTCGGCATCAATCCAGGGTAGGAGCGCTTCTTGCATCGGTGTTGGCTGAAGCCAGCCATCTTGTGAGTATGGTAGACGTCTCTCGTTGAAATCCGCCAGGAAAAGTGGCAAGTCCTTGACGATGTGTCGTTCAATGTCCGCTGGTACTTTGAAGGATCCGCTGTTTGTAGCTGCTGCCAACATTGTCGACGTCTTGTAATGTTTAGTGAAGTAGTGACAATAGCGTGTGATGAGGTTTTGCAAAATGGGAGAACACTCGACACAAATCCGGAAATAGTTTTCCATACAATCAAATAGACGTTTCAAAGCATTCCAACCGGATGACTGCAGCACTAACGAAGGTGTTGTTTGACGTAAAACATCACTGTCCAATACTTGTCTGTAAGGCGAAGTCGTCACTTCATAGTTCGAAAATAAAACTGCACCGACATTGTTTGGTTTGACAATAACTGTGTCCAAATAAAATGCTGAAAACGTTTGACTATTGTCCATAAAGTATTTGTCCAATATACTGAGAACGGATACACTACGTACACTCAACAGGTCTTGAATGGTAAAGTTTATACTTGTAATACTACTAACCAGATAAATAGAGGCTTTAAAGTCACATGAAGATTCTAGTCCTATTACGACGTCGGCTTGGTTGCACAGTTTGTACATTTGTCGGATTAACAGCTTTGGCTCCATTTTCCGTTGACTAACCTGCTGCTGCCGCTGCTGTTGAGGTCTAGACGTGGCGCTGGTGAAACTCGGCTGGAAAGCTATCTGCGGTTGATGGGCGACATGCGGCGGTTCATAAGGTTCAAATGTCGGTAGTTGTTGCTGCTGCTGACGATCGACATAGTAGTAATGGACTTGGGTTTCTTGTTGATCCGGTTGTGGTTGATCATAAGCTGGACTTTCTAGGTCGGCAAGAATCGCTTCTAAATCCGGGACGGCAGTGCTGCAGGACGCCGGAGGTGCTGGTGAATCGGTGCGACATCTTTTTCCAGAAGATGCAACAGACTTTGATCGCTTTCTCTTCATCTTGTTGATCTCCTTGCGAGGTGCGGCAGGCGGTACGGCTGTAACCACGTCCATTGTAGCACTGGCGGATGAACACCGGGAGGTAGTGGGGGGTGGACGGTGGTAGAAGCAGACAACCTTGACGCGCGCTGGTGGGGAGCGACCAGCGACCTTCAACAAGTTTCTCCCTCTTCGGCGGCTAATTTGAGATGACATATATTCTACCCGTTGGGTCCCAAACCAGTTCTCTACCTCTGTAATCAAACACTTTTCCAAGATTTTCAGCCCACCTCAGTGAAGAGGTAGGGATGTATTCCCTGTCTGAGCCGTAAGACTTTATTATAAGATGTTTAGATTTATTTGTTCCTCCTGTCAACACAGGTTCGTCTGCACTGGTTTCTACCAGATTAAAGGTTCGTGTTCCGCATTTAAAATTGCCGCCTGATTCGTCGTATCGACATATCTGAGAAAGTACACTTGCGTCGTCCGTCAATGTACCAGCTCCCACTTTGGACAGTTTGAAACCTTTAGCATCCCAGAACTGGTTTGTAGCATCTAGTTTTAGACAAACACTGTTTAATTGATCCAACTTTGAGTTCAAAAGCTTTAGACGCTCGTCTAAGTCTTGGAAAGACTTGGTTGACACGAAATTAGTTTCCACATAACCTTTGTTTGCACAATCGTGTGGCTCTTCAGGTTCAGCAACATATCGGAGCCTTTTGTAACGCACGTTAAAGTGAGCTCCGCCCGTGTCTAGACCCAGCGGTTGGTGATGGCGGTACGTTATTCGCTGTGGACCGCAGAGTACACGTCCAAACTTGTCCCTGGGATGACGTTTCATATCCTATCGCTGTCACAGACTGGTACATCCACTGTATAGTAGTGCGGTTATATCCATGAATTGTGTTTACTGTCCATGCCCAACCATTTCACGTAAACCTTCTTCCCTTTTCTTTTCAACACCTTTTCCACCAAATACGTGTCTGGGAAAGCAGTTTTTTGCATCTCCGGCTCGTAGAACGCTCCACGAATTACGTCCCCTTCCATATCGCGTAGCGTGTATACCGGCGGGCGGGTTCTGCGAACCTCGTGCACTTTGAACAGTTCCGTGGTCCAGCTCGGAAGGTAACCTTTGGAGAAAATAGACGTTTTGTACTTGGATATTCTCACAACGTCATTGACTTTAAACCGCGGTCGCATGTTTTTCCTCGTCAAAAGGGGAATGGGAGCCTTGTTCAACTTGTCGGCTAGATCCATTTCGTGAGAGCGGTTCACGTCGATCGGTTTCATACCAATAGATCGATGTACGCGATTGTTATATGTCGATAACAGTTTAGATAGAAGCCCGTTTGTGGCCCAACGATACGAACCTTGAACACCAAAGGCTTTAAACATCCAATTTTTCAGAGTGCGATTGAAACGTTCCACTACCGAGGCCTTAAGCGAACTGAAAGTGCTGTAATGGTTTATGCCGTGACGTTCCATCAGAGCGGTAAATGTTTTGTTAAAAAATTCTCTTCCATCGTCGGACTGGATATTTCTTGGCAGTTCTGCTGCATTTGCAAATATATCTTCCATACCCTTTGCAACTGACTTAGCGGTTTTGTCACGTAGCGGTGCGGCGAAACCAGACTTTGATAACACATCGATCCCAGTGAGTATGTATTTGAATCCCGCGTTTTGCCTCGCGTACTTTTTCATGTCAACGAGATCAATCTGCCAAAGGTCATTTAAGCTTTTCACATAGACATGACGTCGTGGATAACGTTTTCTCGCCTGCCTGTGAAGCTCTTCAACTATTTTCTCTTTAGCATCATCTGCCATCTTGTCAGTATCAAACTCACCTCGACAATGAACAATGCCGACTACAATATGATTTTATACAAACGTAAAAGGTTCACTATTTCGTTAAACTCTCTAGAATGTCCGCTGTGGCCAGCGTTCTTGGACATGTACAACAGTCTAAGGCGATTTACCAAAGCGTTTGCATCAGTGTTACTTAATCCACTGCCCGATGGCGTTGACGGTGCTTTGTGTTTAGGCGGAAAAAGACTTTGTATAACAACAGTGTACTTTTTGCCTTTGTTGGCGTTTATCCCGCGTTCCGCTGAGTACATTTGTCTGTGCGCGTTGGTCAAGACTAGTATCTGTTTGTACGCGTTTAAATCAGGAGGAGTAATTTCATCCTTTTTTGGCACTTGCATAAAGAGTAGTTCCATCAGTCCGGGAGTCATTTCAAATCTTTTGTCTTTTACTATAACTTTTGTTCTGGAAAAGGAAATTCCGCTGTCGCCTATCAACGTGCCACCTTTTCCATCGGCTCGGACGCCGTACGTAGAATCGAGTTTGTCACGGTAGGCGGGAGATTGGAGTCTTTTAAAATATCTGTCCACCAAACTGGTCTCCGTTTGAGTCGAAGTGTCTACTGTTTTGTTAAGCTCGTCGTCGTCACTACCTTCACCCTCGCTACGTTTATCCGTTCCTATCGACTTCATTTCCTTTTTAATTTCCTCCTTGATTGGCGGGAGTGGCATCGATTGTTTAATACTTTCAACTACTGTCTTTTGCAATGGGCTGACCAACGGTTTGGCCGAAGCCTCTAGATACTTTTCAACGTCTTCTACATTCCGTTGTAAAGTCCGGTACTTTTCGCGAACGCTTTTCGTAAGCTTAATAATTTCCCGTTTCACAGCCTCTTCTCTACCATAGGATCTCTTTATTCGACGTTTTCTTATCTTCTTCGGTTTGCGTAGTCTGTCCATAGTGTTACAGCGTCTAGGTAATACTAGGGCGGATTTCGTGCTGATATCTTATTTATAAGGGGATTACGACGACGTTTTACCTTACCACCTCCAAACTTGGATTTGGCCTTCATTGCCGTAGTGACGCTCCACGCTGTTGCTTTCTCCCCCACCGACGTGTCTGATGCTTTGAATATTTGCCAAGCTCTTTCTGCCAGCTCTTTATCGGCCAGCTGTCTTCTTTTAGAGTCTTTAAATTTCGAGTAGGCTATGTCGTGGATCTTGCACGCTTCGTCTAGACGATTGACACCCTTATCGCCTCGTGCTAACCTCTTCTTTAACTTAGTCCCTGGTCCACAAAAGTTGTAACCTGCTATGTGGAGTTCGATGGGTAACGAATCAATCGCTTTGTTAATAGCAGAACTTATAATGCCCCTTCCCCTTCTGCCGCCTCTTCCTCCTCCTTTGCGTTTCGTCATGCTCGTCTGATTGACTAGTTTATCCCGAAGATTCTTTATTTATATCAGTCACGAAGGTGTCTAGACCGCATCTGTAGCGTCCTTTGTTCAACTCATCGTCTTTGCTGATCACCACGAAGGAATGACGGTCTTTGTTCCAACACTGGATGCAGAGATCTTTAAATTGGTTAAAACTCATATCGCTATCGCTAACGTGATCGTCATAGACATGTTTCAAGTTCAACTCGTCTTGCTTGAATAATATTATAAGGTTTGCATTGTCGCGCAGCAGGTGTTTCGGTATGCGTGTGTAGGATTGCGCGAGGTAGAAACAATCTATCGATTTGTGTCTGCCCATGGAGAAGTACGCACGCATATGGTCTTGTCGGTCGCAAGCGACGTCGTCAAACACAATTACCGAATTCGGTTTCGCTTCGGAAGGACTTTGTACATCCTCGTTGTTTTCAAACGTATAGTAACCTATTTCAGGGGCTTTACTCATTATTTGCGATAGTATTAAATATTTGGGCTGGTGTAGCGATTTACTAAATATGTATAAATTTGCGAATCGCAATCCTCGAGGTTCTGTAAGTAGGCTGAACATGAGACATGTTTTACCGCAGTTTGAAGGTCCGCAAATGATGCACCTGATTGAGCTCGGCAACAGAGGACCGTGTTTGGAACTGTGTTGCGAACTGTGCTCTATCAGTCTCCCCAAATCGGTATTAATGTCAAACGTTTCGCGCTGTTTCTTAAACTTCATTTCAGCCACGTCACTCGACGACTGACTACATATATAGCGTTGCACATTTATATGAGCTCAGTCCCGAGTCAGGCTTTCGTTGATATACATTGCGGACAATGTTAACAGGACTATTGCCGGATGGTGGAAAGAGGCGCACTGTTCGCAGGCGTGCGAGGCGAAGTGGAGGAAAGGTCGGTGGGAAACGGTTTCAACATGTGACATTTCGTGATGTGATCAAGCACGCTAGAGCGGCAATCAGGGGACAGGGAATTAGGTCTTCGAAAAGTTTGGAAACAAACGGACGTCGCATGCGGAGTGCGACCATGGCGGTGCTGAAGGCGGTTCGAAAATTTAAAAAAGGCAAGTTGGTGAGGTCTGGTCGCCGTGGTGGACATGAACGGATCCTACCTTTGCCAAAGTCTGGAGGACTGTTACCACTACTGCCGATTTTCGCGGGGCTAAGCGCGTTGGGCAGTCTCGCTGGCGGTGCTGCTGGAGTGGCAAAAGCAATAAACGAGACTAGGGATGCCAGAAAGAAATTGGCAGAGTTGCAAAGGCACAACGAGACTATGGAGGCTATTGCGTTGCGCAAAGGTAAAGGTTTGTTTCTGAGACCGCACAAGAAGGGGTTGGGTCTGTACATGATGCCGTATACGCAATATGCAAAAAACTGCTAGGCCTTCTGCCCAAAAGGGCATTGTACGATGTGGATCTTGAAAATGTTGCACGTAAGCTTCGGATACCACACTTTAGGGGTGTTTTTATGCGTGATAATTTACCTCAACGACCGTGGCGACGAGAGTCGGTCATTGTTAATTTGGACAATTCCAGTGGGCAAGGTACTCATTGGGTTTGTTTTAGAAAAAGTGGTAATCTAGTGGACTACTTCGACAGCTACGGTGATTTAAGACCTCCGTGTGAAATTCAACGCTATCTCAAGGGGAATTTTATTTCCCACAACAAGACCGCTTATCAGTTTGTTAATTCCAAAAGTGAAACTTGTGGACAACTTTGTTTAGCGTTTTTATCCATGATGGAATAAAAGGTGTATTGCGTTTCATTTCTTTGTCAGTCATGTCTTTGACGTTTACCTTTACGGGCACAGAGTCTACTCTGTCAGCTGACTTTTTCCCAGCTCTGGAACTGTCCAGTGACTCGACTTGGGAAATAGGCTTGCTAAACTTTGAATCTTTCAACTCTATTCCAAACGTAGAGGTTGGCAATAACGTGTTTCACTTTAACAACGGTCTGAAAATAGTCATACCGACAGGTTCGTATGAGGTTGTGGATATTGCAGACTATTTACAGAAGATGCTGTGGAAGGCGGACAAGAAGCTTCATATCGAGTTGACTCCAAACATCAACACTTTGCACACCGATATCAAATGCAACTTTCCAGTAGACCTAACACCCGATGATTCTGTCGGTCGCCTGTTGGGATTTAAACCCGTCAAGCTGGAAGCGGGCCAGGAACTAGGTACCGCGGGGGTTACTGACATATTCAAGGTGAATTCAATTCTACTGAACTGCAACATCGTTACAGGCTCGTATATAAACGGGCAACCTGCGCACACTGTTTACCAGTTTTATCCAGGTGTCGGTCCAGGGTTTAAGTTGATCGAAGAGCCTTCACCTGTGGTTTATCTTCCAATTACCAAGAACACTATAGACAATATCACGCTAAAGATCGTGGATCAAGACGGACGTTTGGTGAATTTTCGCGGCGAACGAATAACTGTGCGGTTACATTTGAGGCGTCGACCTTAGAATGGGTTTTGTGTACGGCGCACGAAGGGCAGCAGCGGTGTGCTCAGGACCTGCCTATTTATTGACAGACACAAAGTCGCGTGTCAGTAGTAGTCGTCAGTCTGCCAGGCGATTAACAACAAGAAACAAGAGGTTTTTACGCTCTCTCGGCTTTACCGTGCTGCAATAATGAACGTTCAAGATATCCTGTTGAGTACTCCCTTTGATTCTAGCATAAGTCACGTTGCGTGGCACTCGCATCTACCTTATGCCAGTATGACACTCAACAACAGTGATGAAATTCGAATTCCAATACAACAGCAAGATATTTGTGTTATTCCCTCTATGAGCTACCTGTACGTCGAGGGTAAACTTTTAAAGCAAGACGGCTCGGCTGCACCAACCAGAACCAAATTTGTCAACAACGCTTTTGCTCAATTATTTGACGAGATACGCTATGAAATCAATGGTATCGAAGTGGATCGTGTCAGGAATCCCGGGATCGCTACTACAATCAAGGGATACGCGTCTTTTGACGATGACACGCTCAAGTATATGAACAACTCTGGGTGGGTAAGTTCTCCTGACAAAATAAACTCGTCGCTCGACGCGGTCGACAACAATGGAAATTTCAGTTTTTGTGTACGCTTAGGAAGTCTTCTCGGGTTTGCCGAAGACTACACAAAGATGGTTGTCAACGCACGCCACGAGTTGGTTCTCATTAGGTCGGCCAATGATAAGAATGCTGTTCACTGGACGCCCGGGCCGGCTGTTGGGGGAGTCCAAGACACGAACGTTGAGGATATTACAGTCAAGCTGCAAAAGCTCTGTTGGCGTATACCGTACGTTACTCTGAGCGATGAACAAAGGGTCGCGTTGCTTAAACAGCTCAGTCGCGGCACTAGTATCCCGGTTGAGTACCGGAGTTGGGAATTGTACGAGTATCCCGCGCTTCCTAAGGCCAGCAAGCAGTCGTGGACCGTTAAAACCGCCTCTCAACTGGAAAAACCACGATACGTCATTGTCGCTTTTCAAACCGGCAAGAAGAACAACTTGAAGGCTAATGCTTCTCGTTTTGACCACTGCAAGTTGACCAATATGAAACTTCATCTCAATTCAGTCAGCTATCCTTACGATGATCTCAAGTTGGATTTCACCAACAACCATTTTGCATTACTCTACGACATGTACTCTAGATTTCAAGAGTCTTATTATGGTACTGCGCCACGACCCTTGTTCACAAAGGATACGTTTAAGCATCACGCTCCGATAATCGTTATCGATTGCTCTAAACAAAATGAATCGATCAAGTCAGCACCTGTAGACATACGTTTAGAGTTTGAGACATCAGAAGACTTTCCCGACAATACTTCTGCCTACTGTCTCATTATTCATGACAGGGCGTTCTCCTACAACCCATCAAACAGTTTGGTCAGGCTCAACATCTAAGCTCCGCCCACTCCGTCGCCTATTTAAGAAGGCTCGGTTGCCTTGTCGGTTGTCATTCTCTCTCTAGTGCTCCGTCACACCGCTCCACCGCCATGATCAAAAAAGCTGTGATTGATTTTAGCGCTTTTGTAAGCAAGAAGACTAACGAAGTTGTGATTAAAGAGTTGACCGTGGTGGACGTTGTGACGGGATCTGCTCAGCATTGGATTTTCAAACCGCCAAAGGATACACCTCATTTTTGGTCAGGTACTTGCACCGCAGATCGCCGTAACGAATGGCTGAGCAAACATTATCACGGTCTGGACTTTTGGTATGGATTCAGCGATTATGAGGACTTGCTAAACGGGCTGAACCAGGTTTGTTCAGATATGCAAGTGCTATATGCTCCGGATCTCGAGAAGGCTAGAGTTTTGGAAAAACTGTTTAATGCCAGACGATTAGTCTTTAGTCTGGAGGCACTCGGTTGCCCTCCACTAGAAAGAGCACTTTTTCCAGAGTTAGAACTCATAAGCGATGGAGATGAAGACGGATGTAGTAGATATATTCCGCTACACTCGAGAAAGTAGTGAAAGTGCTCGCGGTTTTAGCGACTTGCAGCGGTGTCGGCTGCCGGTTGCTGTCCTTGACGGCGGTGCGGCGGCGGCGGTCCGCGGTGTGGCGGCACCTGTGGCTGCTCTGGTGCGGCTGCTCCGTTGTGGTGGGTAAATAATAAGAGAAAAAATAAATATTATACTTTTTTTATTGAACAAGTAGTGTGATCAGAAAGTGTACAAGTAAGTATATGATTAATTCTACTTTGAAGAACATCTTCGAGTAATGCTTCGGACTTCCAAATAGTCAGTCGAAATTGTTCCCGGTCAGCGATGAGGGTTGATTTTCTATCTTCCTCTGGCAGGTTAAGTGAAGCAGTGACAAGTGGATCGTGAAAAGATACTCTTTTCATATTCCTGTAAAACTGAGACATGATTATGCACGACAACACTCGGCCAAATCCGATGCAGTAATGTCAGGAGTATTTCCGTAGCGCAAGTCAAAATCGTCTTCAGGTACGTCTTCCCTGCAACACGTGGGTTTACATTTGTTATCCTTTTTGTCCTTTTGATCCCTCTTCAGCTGCATGTTGAATCGAACAAACTTGCAGTAAGGTGAATTGTAGGCATGGTCTGCGAGGGGATCGTCACTTTCCTCCCACTTGCACAAAATTACACCGCAGTAAACACATTTGGTGCCATCGTTTGTAGAATGCACGCGTACGAAACCGGTATCTGCAAGTTCTTTGACAGTGGGCGACGCTTGTTTCCAGTTGACAAAGGTATTCGCTCTTACAGCAGGTTCATTTATGTCTAGAAGATCGAGGTTGTCAGCACACCATTTAGCAAGACGTTGTGCGTTGTCGAAAGTGCACACGAATCCTGGCGAGTACAGCAGATGGTAGAGACACTGTTTGGGCAAGTCCTCCCTTGCGCAATCCACTTCATCCCGCCCAGCTCCGTCTTCATCTCCATCGCTTATGAGTTCTAACTCTGGAAAAAGTGCTCTTTCTAGTGGAGGGCAACCGAGTGCCTCCAGACTAAAGACTAATCGTCTGGCATTAAACAGTTTTTCCAAAACTCTAGCCTTCTCGAGATCCGGAGCATATAGCACTTGCATATCTGAACAAACCTGGTTCAGCCCGTTTAGCAAGTCCTCATAATCGCTGAATCCATACCAAAAGTCCAGACCGTGATAATGTTTGCTCAGCCATTCGTTACGGCGATCTGCGGTGCAAGTACCTGACCAAAAATGAGGTGTATCCTTTGGCGGTTTGAAAATCCAATGCTGAGCAGATCCCGTCACAACGTCCACCACGGTCAACTCTTTAATCACAACTTCGTTAGTCTTCTTGCTTACAAAAGCGCTAAAATCAATCACAGCTTTTTTGATCATGGCGGTGGAGCGGTGTGACGGAGCACTAGAGAGAGAATGACAACCGACAAGGCAACCGAGCCTTCTTAAATAGGCGACGGAGTGGGCGGAGCTTAGATGTTGAGCCTGACCAAACTGTTTGATGGGTTGTAGGAGAACGCCCTGTCATGAATAATGAGACAGTAGGCAGAAGTATTGTCGGGAAAGTCTTCTGATGTCTCAAACTCTAAACGTATGTCTACAGGTGCTGACTTGATCGATTCATTTTGTTTAGAGCAATCGATAACGATTATCGGAGCGTGATGCTTAAACGTATCCTTTGTGAACAAGGGTCGTGGCGCAGTACCATAATAAGACTCTTGAAATCTAGAGTACATGTCGTAGAGTAATGCAAAATGGTTGTTGGTGAAATCCAACTTGAGATCATCGTAAGGATAGCTGACTGAATTGAGATGAAGTTTCATATTGGTCAACTTGCAGTGGTCAAAACGAGAAGCATTAGCCTTCAAGTTGTTCTTCTTGCCGGTTTGAAAAGCGACAATGACGTATCGTGGTTTTTCCAGTTGAGAGGCGGTTTTAACGGTCCACGACTGCTTGCTGGCCTTAGGAAGCGCGGGATACTCGTACAATTCCCAACTCCGGTACTCAACCGGGATACTAGTGCCGCGACTGAGCTGTTTAAGCAACGCGACCCTTTGTTCATCGCTCAGAGTAACGTACGGTATACGCCAACAGAGCTTTTGCAGCTTGACTGTAATATCCTCAACGTTCGTGTCTTGGACTCCCCCAACAGCCGGCCCGGGCGTCCAGTGAACAGCATTCTTATCATTGGCCGACCTAATGAGAACCAACTCGTGGCGTGCGTTGACAACCATCTTTGTGTAGTCTTCGGCAAACCCGAGAAGACTTCCTAAGCGTACACAAAAACTGAAATTTCCATTGTTGTCGACCGCGTCGAGCGACGAGTTTATTTTGTCAGGAGAACTTACCCACCCAGAGTTGTTCATATACTTGAGCGTGTCATCGTCAAAAGACGCGTATCCCTTGATTGTAGTAGCGATCCCGGGATTCCTGACACGATCCACTTCGATACCATTGATTTCATAGCGTATCTCGTCAAATAATTGAGCAAAAGCGTTGTTGACAAATTTGGTTCTGGTTGGTGCAGCCGAGCCGTCTTGCTTTAAAAGTTTACCCTCGACGTACAGGTAGCTCATAGAGGGAATAACACAAATATCTTGCTGTTGTATTGGAATTCGAATTTCATCACTGTTGTTGAGTGTCATACTGGCATAAGGTAGATGCGAGTGCCACGCAACGTGACTTATGCTAGAATCAAAGGGAGTACTCAACAGGATATCTTGAACGTTCATTATTGCAGCACGGTAAAGCCGAGAGAGCGTAAAAACCTCTTGTTTCTTGTTGTTAATCGCCTGGCAGACTGACGACTACTACTGACACGCGACTTTGTGTCTGTCAATAAATAGGCAGGTCCTGAGCACACCGCTGCTGCCCTTCGTGCGCCGTACACAAAACCCATTCTAAGGTCGACGCCTCAAATGTAACCGCACAGTTATTCGTTCGCCGCGAAAATTCACCAAACGTCCGTCTTGATCCACGATCTTTAGCGTGATATTGTCTATAGTGTTCTTGGTAATTGGAAGATAAACCACAGGTGAAGGCTCTTCGATCAACTTAAACCCTGGACCGACACCTGGATAAAACTGGTAAACAGTGTGCGCAGGTTGCCCGTTTATATACGAGCCTGTAACGATGTTGCAGTTCAGTAGAATTGAATTCACCTTGAATATGTCAGTAACCCCCGCGGTACCTAGTTCCTGGCCCGCTTCCAGCTTGACGGGTTTAAATCCCAACAGGCGACCGACAGAATCATCGGGTGTTAGGTCTACTGGAAAGTTGCATTTGATATCGGTGTGCAAAGTGTTGATGTTTGGAGTCAACTCGATATGAAGCTTCTTGTCCGCCTTCCACAGCATCTTCTGTAAATAGTCTGCAATATCCACAACCTCATACGAACCTGTCGGTATGACTATTTTCAGACCGTTGTTAAAGTGAAACACGTTATTGCCAACCTCTACGTTTGGAATAGAGTTGAAAGATTAAAAGTTTAGCAAGCCTATTTCCCAAGTCGAGTCACTGGACAGTTCCAGAGCTGGGAAAAAGTCAGCTGACAGAGTAGACTCTGTGCCCGTAAAGGTAAACGTCAAAGACATGACTGACAAAGAAATGAAACGCAATACACCTTTTATTCCATCATGGATAAAAACGCTAAACAAAGTTGTCCACAAGTTTCACTTTTGGAATTAACAAACTGATAAGCGGTCTTGTTGTGGGAAATAAAATTCCCCTTGAGATAGCGTTGAATTTCACACGGAGGTCTTAAATCACCGTAGCTGTCGAAGTAGTCCACTAGATTACCACTTTTTCTAAAACAAACCCAATGAGTACCTTGCCCACTGGAATTGTCCAAATTAACAATGACCGACTCTCGTCGCCACGGTCGTTGAGGTAAATTATCACGCATAAAAACACCCCTAAAGTGTGGTATCCGAAGCTTACGTGCAACATTTTCAAGATCCACATCGTACAATGCCCTTTTGGGCAGAAGGCCTAGCAGTTTTTTGCATATTGCGTATACGGCATCATGTACAGACCCAACCCCTTCTTGTGCGGTCTCAGAAACAAACCTTTACCTTTGCGCAACGCAATAGCCTCCATAGTCTCGTTGTGCCTTTGCAACTCTGCCAATTTCTTTCTGGCATCCCTAGTCTCGTTTATTGCTTTTGCCACTCCAGCAGCACCGCCAGCGAGACTGCCCAACGCGCTTAGCCCCGCGAAAATCGGCAGTAGTGGTAACAGTCCTCCAGACTTTGGCAAAGGTAGGATCCGTTCATGTCCACCACGGCGACCAGACCTCACCAACTTGCCTTTTTTAAATTTTCGAACCGCCTTCAGCACCGCCATGGTCGCACTCCGCATGCGACGTCCGTTTGTTTCCAAACTTTTCGAAGACCTAATTCCCTGTCCCCTGATTGCCGCTCTAGCGTGCTTGATCACATCACGAAATGTCACATGTTGAAACCGTTTCCCACCGACCTTTCCTCCACTTCGCCTCGCACGCCTGCGAACAGTGCGCCTCTTTCCACCATCCGGCAATAGTCCTGTTAACATTGTCCGCAATGTATATCAACGAAAGCCTGACTCGGGACTGAGCTCATATAAATGTGCAACGCTATATATGTAGTCAGTCGTCGAGTGACGTGGCTGAAATGAAGTTTAAGAAACAGCGCGAAACGTTTGACATTAATACCGATTTGGGGAGACTGATAGAGCACAGTTCGCAACACAGTTCCAAACACGGTCCTCTGTTGCCGAGCTCAATCAGGTGCATCATTTGCGGACCTTCAAACTGCGGTAAAACATGTCTCATGTTCAGCCTACTTACAGAACCTCGAGGATTGCGATTCGCAAATTTATACATATTTAGTAAATCGCTACACCAGCCCAAATATTTAATACTATCGCAAATAATGAGTAAAGCCCCTGAAATAGGTTACTATACGTTTGAAAACAACGAGGATGTACAAAGTCCTTCCGAAGCGAAACCGAATTCGGTAATTGTGTTTGACGACGTCGCTTGCGACCGACAAGACCATATGCGTGCGTACTTCTCCATGGGCAGACACAAATCGATAGATTGTTTCTACCTCGCGCAATCCTACACACGCATACCGAAACACCTGCTGCGCGACAATGCAAACCTTATAATATTATTCAAGCAAGACGAGTTGAACTTGAAACATGTCTATGACGATCACGTTAGCGATAGCGATATGAGTTTTAACCAATTTAAAGATCTCTGCATCCAGTGTTGGAACAAAGACCGTCATTCCTTCGTGGTGATCAGCAAAGACGATGAGTTGAACAAAGGACGCTACAGATGCGGTCTAGACACCTTCGTGACTGATATAAATAAAGAATCTTCGGGATAAACTAGTCAATCAGACGAGCATGACGAAACGCAAAGGAGGAGGAAGAGGCGGCAGAAGGGGAAGGGGCATTATAAGTTCTGCTATTAACAAAGCGATTGATTCGTTACCCATCGAACTCCACATAGCAGGTTACAACTTTTGTGGACCAGGGACTAAGTTAAAGAAGAGGTTAGCACGAGGCGATAAGGGTGTCAATCGTCTAGACGAAGCGTGCAAGATCCACGACATAGCCTACTCGAAATTTAAAGACTCTAAAAGAAGACAGCTGGCCGATAAAGAGCTGGCAGAAAGAGCTTGGCAAATATTCAAAGCATCAGACACGTCGGTGGGGGAGAAAGCAACAGCGTGGAGCGTCACTACGGCAATGAAGGCCAAATCCAAGTTTGGAGGTGGTAAGGTAAAACGTCGTCGTAATCCCCTTATAAATAAGATATCAGCACGAAATCCGCCCTAGTATTACCTAGACGCTGTAACACTATGGACAGACTACGCAAACCGAAGAAGATAAGAAAACGTCGAATAAAGAGATCCTATGGTAGAGAAGAGGCTGTGAAACGGGAAATTATTAAGCTTACGAAAAGCGTTCGCGAAAAGTACCGGACTTTACAACGGAATGTAGAAGACGTTGAAAAGTATCTAGAGGCTTCGGCCAAACCGTTGGTCAGCCCATTGCAAAAGACAGTAGTTGAAAGTATTAAACAATCGATGCCACTCCCGCCAATCAAGGAGGAAATTAAAAAGGAAATGAAGTCGATAGGAACGGATAAACGTAGCGAGGGTGAAGGTAGTGACGACGACGAGCTTAACAAAACAGTAGACACTTCGACTCAAACGGAGACCAGTTTGGTGGACAGATATTTTAAAAGACTCCAATCTCCCGCCTACCGTGACAAACTCGATTCTACGTACGGCGTCCGAGCCGATGGAAAAGGTGGCACGTTGATAGGCGACAGCGGAATTTCCTTTTCCAGAACAAAAGTTATAGTAAAAGACAAAAGATTTGAAATGACTCCCGGACTGATGGAACTACTCTTTATGCAAGTGCCAAAAAAGGATGAAATTACTCCTCCTGATTTAAACGCGTACAAACAGATACTAGTCTTGACCAACGCGCACAGACAAATGTACTCAGCGGAACGCGGGATAAACGCCAACAAAGGCAAAAAGTACACTGTTGTTATACAAAGTCTTTTTCCGCCTAAACACAAAGCACCGTCAACGCCATCGGGCAGTGGATTAAGTAACACTGATGCAAACGCTTTGGTAAATCGCCTTAGACTGTTGTACATGTCCAAGAACGCTGGCCACAGCGGACATTCTAGAGAGTTTAACGAAATAGTGAACCTTTTACGTTTGTATAAAATCATATTGTAGTCGGCATTGTTCATTGTCGAGGTGAGTTTGATACTGACAAGATGGCAGATGATGCTAAAGAGAAAATAGTTGAAGAGCTTCACAGGCAGGCGAGAAAACGTTATCCACGACGTCATGTCTATGTGAAAAGCTTAAATGACCTTTGGCAGATTGATCTCGTTGACATGAAAAAGTACGCGAGGCAAAACGCGGGATTCAAATACATACTCACTGGGATCGATGTGTTATCAAAGTCTGGTTTCGCCGCACCGCTACGTGACAAAACCGCTAAGTCAGTTGCAAAGGGTATGGAAGATATATTTGCAAATGCAGCAGAACTGCCAAGAAATATCCAGTCCGACGATGGAAGAGAATTTTTTAACAAAACATTTACCGCTCTGATGGAACGTCACGGCATAAACCATTACAGCACTTTCAGTTCGCTTAAGGCCTCGGTAGTGGAACGTTTCAATCGCACTCTGAAAAATTGGATGTTTAAAGCCTTTGGTGTTCAAGGTTCGTATCGTTGGGCCACAAACGGGCTTCTATCTAAACTGTTATCGACATATAACAATCGCGTACATCGATCTATTGGTATGAAACCGATCGACGTGAACCGCTCTCACGAAATGGATCTAGCCGACAAGTTGAACAAGGCTCCCATTCCCCTTTTGACGAGGAAAAACATGCGACCGCGGTTTAAAGTCAATGACGTTGTGAGAATATCCAAGTACAAAACGTCTATTTTCTCCAAAGGTTACCTTCCGAGCTGGACCACGGAACTGTTCAAAGTGCACGAGGTTCGCAGAACCCGCCCGCCGGTATACACGCTACGCGATATGGAAGGGGACGTAATTCGTGGAGCGTTCTACGAGCCGGAGATGCAAAAAACTGCTTTCCCAGACACGTATTTGGTGGAAAAGGTGTTGAAAAGAAAAGGGAAGAAGGTTTACGTGAAATGGTTGGGCATGGACAGTAAACACAATTCATGGATATAACCGCACTACTATACAGTGGATGTACCAGTCTGTGACAGCGATAGGATATGAAACGTCATCCCAGGGACAAGTTTGGACGTGTACTCTGCGGTCCACAGCGAATAACGTACCGCCATCACCAACCGCTGGGTCTAGACACGGGCGGAGCTCACTTTAACGTGCGTTACAAAAGGCTCCGATATGTTGCTGAACCTGAAGAGCCACACGATTGTGCAAACAAAGGTTATGTGGAAACTAATTTCGTGTCAACCAAGTCTTTCCAAGACTTAGACGAGCGTCTAAAGCTTTTGAACTCAAAGTTGGATCAATTAAACAGTGTTTGTCTAAAACTAGATGCTACAAACCAGTTCTGGGATGCTAAAGGTTTCAAACTGTCCAAAGTGGGAGCTGGTACATTGACGGACGACGCAAGTGTACTTTCTCAGATATGTCGATACGACGAATCAGGCGGCAATTTTAAATGCGGAACACGAACCTTTAATCTGGTAGAAACCAGTGCAGACGAACCTGTGTTGACAGGAGGAACAAATAAATCTAAACATCTTATAATAAAGTCTTACGGCTCAGACAGGGAATACATCCCTACCTCTTCACTGAGGTGGGCTGAAAATCTTGGAAAAGTGTTTGATTACAGAGGTAGAGAACTGGTTTGGGACCCAACGGGTAGAATATATGTCATCTCAAATTAGCCGCCGAAGAGGGAGAAACTTGTTGAAGGTCGCTGGTCGCTCCCCACCAGCGCGCGTCAAGGTTGTCTGCTTCTACCACCGTCCACCCCCCACTACCTCCCGGTGTTCATCCGCCAGTGCTACAATGGACGTGGTTACAGCCGTACCGCCTGCCGCACCTCGCAAGGAGATCAACAAGATGAAGAGAAAGCGATCAAAGTCTGTTGCATCTTCTGGAAAAAGATGTCGCACCGATTCACCAGCACCTCCGGCGTCCTGCAGCACTGCCGTCCCGGATTTAGAAGCGATTCTTGCCGACCTAGAAAGTCCAGCTTATGATCAACCACAACCGGATCAACAAGAAACCCAAGTCCATTACTACTATGTCGATCGTCAGCAGCAGCAACAACTACCGACATTTGAACCTTATGAACCGCCGCATGTCGCCCATCAACCGCAGATAGCTTTCCAGCCGAGTTTCACCAGCGCCACGTCTAGACCTCAACAGCAGCGGCAGCAGCAGGTTAGTCAACGGAAAATGGAGCCAAAGCTGTTAATCCGACAAATGTACAAACTGTGCAACCAAGCCGACGTCGTAATAGGACTAGAATCTTCATGTGACTTTAAAGCCTCTATTTATCTGGTTAGTAGTATTACAAGTATAAACTTTACCATTCAAGACCTGTTGAGTGTACGTAGTGTATCCGTTCTCAGTATATTGGACAAATACTTTATGGACAATAGTCAAACGTTTTCAGCATTTTATTTGGACACAGTTATTGTCAAACCAAACAATGTCGGTGCAGTTTTATTTTCGAACTATGAAGTGACGACTTCGCCTTACAGACAAGTATTGGACAGTGATGTTTTACGTCAAACAACACCTTCGTTAGTGCTGCAGTCATCCGGTTGGAATGCTTTGAAACGTCTATTTGATTGTATGGAAAACTATTTCCGGATTTGTGTCGAGTGTTCTCCCATTTTGCAAAACCTCATCACACGCTATTGTCACTACTTCACTAAACATTACAAGACGTCGACAATGTTGGCAGCAGCTACAAACAGCGGATCCTTCAAAGTACCAGCGGACATTGAACGACACATCGTCAAGGACTTGCCACTTTTCCTGGCGGATTTCAACGAGAGACGTCTACCATACTCACAAGATGGCTGGCTTCAGCCAACACCGATGCAAGAAGCGCTCCTACCCTGGATTGATGCCGAAGTGAGACGTTTTTGTTCTTTGAAAATCTGTGAAGCGGTGCTTCAGGACTTAAAGTATGATTGTGTCAGATGATAATGTTTTTAAATACACTATGATTTTTGGTAGATTATGTCTATTTATTTCGTACCCAGGGATATACAATAAAAGATCAGAATTTTTTCCAAAGCATATATTACACAAGATATAATGTTAACATATTGAGAAATACAAGGATTAACGAAATTGGGTGGACAATACATGTTCTCATTAACGACAATTGTGAGCAATTGTCAAATAATATCACAAACTAATAGTACAAATACGTTGAGTCAGAATACAAAGACAGTGTTAAAGTAAATATTGACACAACGTCTACAAAAATGTAAACTAATCGTGTTTGACAGTTTGATCATTTAATTCAGTTACGGCTATGGCTCTACCAGTGTGACATCTGTAAGGAAGCATTAGTGAATATAAGGATCAAATACCTCTGTAGTATTAAATGTTTTTACAAAAGAGTCATTACTTTCACTATCATCATCGTGGAAATGAGTGAATTGTGTACATTTATCGAAACTGTAAAGTTGAAACAGCGGTGCAAGTACGCACCAGTCGCACCAACTCTTTTTTGATTTTAACACATTATAGACAAACCATCTCGGGGCCACATCGCAATGCCTTACTATGTTAAAAAATCGCCAATTCATACTCTGCCAGTATTCGTGATGGTCAAAATCGTCAATAGCATTGCTGGGGCTGCATCTCTTTTGGAAACAAGCGTAACACAGGTAGATGGGTTTTTGATTACCAATATGAAGTTCGTAAAAATCAGTGGTCAAATGACCGGTTTCACTGTCAGATGGCCAAAACTCAGGATATAAATGCCTTGGATGACGCATCAGCATAATAAACTCGTACTTGTCAAGAGAATCGAAATCGAGATATTGATATTCATAAAGGTGAGGGTTTTCAGGTGGTAGTGTATTTTTCATCCATTTTCTTTTGATTTCTCTTCTAATGTCTCGCTGAAGTGGTATGGCTAAAGTATTCAGTAAATATATCTGTTCGATTGAGTCTACGTTATCGCTAGGATCTAAGGACCTTGCTGTTGCTGCTAGTGAGAGGCTGTACAGCGTCATTCCGTGTGTTCATCACTGCTGTCCTCCTCAGCAATAGTCTCAAGTTTGTAGTGACCGTATGGTAATGTTTTGACGCCACAACTCAATATCTTCCTTTTGTCGTCTTCTGCGGACAAGGACTTTTTCTCAACTGTTTTTGATGTGAGGTTAAATGATTTACAACGTATGAGATTGTACTCCGCCTTTTCTAGTTCTCCTTTGTCAAATAGTGCTTCTTTGTACTTATCAAACGATAAATGCTTTGCTACATAAGAACTTTTAATCCCCTTAGCTTTGGCAATAGGCTTCTTTTCGTCTGATCTGAATCTGTAGGTGTACATTTTTGGTCTGAGGCCTATGTACTCAAGCAGGGCTCTTCCTTTGGTTTCGTCTTTAAACGTGCCAATCCTACCCTTGTTTTTCTCACATTTCAGTGGATGACCTATCGGATAGACAGACCCATCCAACCATTTGGAAAACGATGGTTGTTTCATGATTCCGGTGATGTTAAGTTCTGTTTTCAAAGCCCAAAGCCCCCCATCTGTGTCCAGGTAGGCTAGTTCAAGTTCACATTCAGGCGGCTTAAAGTGCTCTTTAAGGATTGAATAATGGAAGTTGTACATGTGGACCTTGGACAGGTCCAACACTACCATGCCTACATATACTGGTTTGTTCATTAAAACGGAGTTTCTACGCATCTGCACGGCTACTACATTCTCCGAAATAATTTTGTGTTCTTTGAACTTTGTTTGTCGCACTAGCTTTTGAAAAGCCTTATCTGAAGTGACAATACGCACGTCCACCCTGTTCCTTACAGATTCTATTGTCTTACCAAACACCGCGTTATTCATGAGCTTAAAAAAGCTACGAGAGAACTCGTCTGTCGATTGCGCTCTAAGGTCGGCGTTACAATTTATAAACTTGCTCATCCACAATGATTGTGAAAACTGAAGGGCTCTGTGAACCTTGGTCACTTTGATTCCCAGGCGAATTGCCTGCTGAAAGACCATGTAATGAGCAACGTATTTCTTTTTATTTACAAGAGTAGCAAGGAGCTTTTTGTTTTTGGCTCCAGGCGGAACTTGGTTTTCAGCCAATGGGGGCAGGTCTTGTAACTTGTCATGAACACTTTCTGGATATTCGGCGTCACATTCTAGAATAAGGCCTTGTTGCGCGTCAGCTGGTAGGTTTGTCCAGTCTAGACCATCGGTGTCTGCCCATTTGAAGTCACCTGTTGGCAACGGACACTGGGCCATTACGGAACCGTAGAGGTTTAGACAGTCCATGTATAGTAGATAGCTCGTTGGTTCGTTTGCATTGTAGTCAGAAGGTAGCTCCAGCATTGGGTTGTTTGCCCTGAAATATTTTAGGCAACATTGAACAAGTCCACCACGCGTTGCCGACTCGACCATCAACAGTTGATCAGGATCGGTAATAAGCTCGAGTTTTATTTTCGTCATAAGGAGCATAGCTTGAAATGCCATGCCTGGGGCCGTGTATTGATGTGCGCAATCGATTTTATACACCTCGATGCATTTTTTTCGAAATGAAGTAAGGATGTCTGCTAGTAGGCACGTGTCCAAACGCAAGTAAAAGTCGTGGTAGTCGGCAAAGGTTTTCATGTCAAGAACACGCCATACATTAGTCGCGTGTTCATAATCACTGTCAGATATGTGCTCATCGTTGAGCCTATTGTGGAAGGCGTCTTTAGGCGGTAGCTGTTCTTCTTTAAACACGTCTGGCGATGTAGTCATATGGATACACGCCTTTTCGCTTTATAATGTCCACATGCTGAGAGGGTACCAATTTGGAACTTTCAATGAGCTCTGAGGCTGAAAGGTTTTCCGTTAGTTTCGCTAGGCTTTCTGTCATAAGGCGGTACGAGTCTAGGAATCGAATCCACATTTTGCCTATACGTACTGATATGGAGATAAACTTTTCGGTGTTTGACGGTATAGCGGTTACCTCGCATCCCTTAAGTGCTGCTAGGTTCTTTACTATAAATGCCTGATCATAGTTGCTAAGGTTGTGCAGGTAAACCGGAATAAAATTTGGCGTTTGACAGCGTAGATTACATCTGCTGCAAAGGCTATGTCGGTAGGAGCCAGTAATGTGACAATGATCTAGAGTTTTTGTGCAGCTAGCTTCGTTAAAGGATTGCCCACATAAATCACAAGCAGTGGCTTGATCGTGCCGTTGTATCTGCTCGTCTGTCAGAGTGGTCAGCGGTACTTGACGTAGGTACAAAGATTCGACACGCTGGGCCAAGTCTTTCATGTGAAGTAGGAACTCGTTTCCTGCGTTTTGGGATCTGCACAGAAAGGGCGTAAGCGAAATACCTACTTCATCGAGTATCTCTTTCGGAAGTGTACTCTTGATGAGCGTGCAAAAGCTGTTGGGTGAGTGTATTTGGTAGGAATTGTTTGTGCTAACAGTTGGTTGTAATGTGGCTTCAAAGTCCGCTACTACAATAATTGGTACGGCTATTAATGATTCATACGATTCAAACTTCACAAAATTCCTTCCTTGTTTTGGAAGTCGCACTTGGGTGGGCGTATACCTCGTGCAAAGACGCGTGTGATCTTCTAGCCAAGTCTTAGCATCCGGTGTGCAGTACTGCGTTTGTTTGTATGTTGAACACCTTTTACAAATCGTAATTTTATTACGTCCTTTAGTGATTTGTGGGCGTACTAATTTAGCAAAGTCCGTTATCAGCACGTAGTGAGATTCCCCAGAATCTTTGTACAACAAAAGATCGGTATGATCCTCTAGCTCACGATCTACGACCTTTAGAGGTATTATGTCTCCTTCAGGACCACTTTCAAAGACATTGCAGTTTTGGTTTTGTTTTTCAAACTTTCTTATACCGCTAATTGTTACAGGGAATGTAATACCAGCGAGGTTGTAGCGATCGGGATTGACGCCAACAAAGGACTCTTCTGTTAATGCTATATTGGCGTTATAGTTGGGTAAATGTTTTACTAAGATGCAATAGAGGAAACATTTATTATCTGAATTGGCTATATTAATTGTAGCTTTGCGATTTTCCAATTTCTTTGGCAATGGAGTATGCGCGCTTCCGGATGGTTGCCTATATGTAAAACGACTTACCCTAAGAGTCAGTGATGTTGGTGCGACCAGACGCCAGCCAGAACCCTTCATCTGCGACTCGGATTCTTCTTGAAGCAGCTTCGCCTTGTCCGCCCGCAGTATTTCTAGAAGATCGTCGACTTCTGGTGAGGACAGCATTTTAGAACGGGTCTTGAAGTTGAAGGTCTCGCTGAGCCCCTCAGGATGGATGTATTCTGCCTCGAGGACTGTGTTGTACTTAAATGATGTAGAGTTATTCAGTTCGTCTTGGAGAATCTCAGATGCGGCAACGAGCAATGCTTCTTCGAGGAATGGTTCGAGGTCCACAAACGTGCCTGGATTAGGGATCAAGTAATCCCGAGCACTTGAAAGAGCTTTCTTCAATTCGTATGTAAGAGATGAACCACCGTCTTGCCTATCGAGTCTTCTTCTTTTCTGTACCGATGTGCGTTTGGGAGGTGATCGGACAGAAGATGGTGCAGGCGGATCGGCCTGCTTTTTCGGAGGTGATCGGACAGAAGATGGTGCAGGCGGATCGGTCTGCTTTTTCGGATGGCGAGAGGAATGTTTGCTCAGATCAACTGGTTGCTTGTCGTCAGGAACATTCTGCGAAGGGGCACGCAGGTCCATCGGTCCGTGTGCTTCGTCTGATGCGGGATCGAAGAATTTTCTCACAGCCGAACATATCTGCCGGTGTCTGCTTCTGGCTTCTGTAGATAGGAAAAATGCTTCCTTGCAGATGTCACACTGGTAGTGGTAAGCACTCATGACCCGTGCGCAGGGGCGAGTGTGCCGACCGTCGGGCACGGAGCGGTATTTAAAGGGTCTTGGGTGTGTCGGGCGTGACACAGTGGACGGCTGGGTGACCTCCACCCGAATGGGTAAAATGAGGTTAATGAGTTTCACTCCAAACTTGGTTTGGTTGCTCAAGGTGTTTGGGGTGGAGCGGTCTTGGAAAGTGAGTTGCTATATATACACCAGCTTGTTCCAAGAGCACCATTTGCAGTCTTGACGCCAGTCGGTGAGTAATATGACCTATTTTACATGCTACTTGTTACTCTTGTTACAACTACTTTCCACACGTTAGGGTTGGTATCGATTCCACGTTTACTTACTACTAATATTGACGAGGTTGACCGTTTTGCGGGGGTTTAGAATTTTTCACTTTATTCGATATATCGGCTTATATTCCTAAGTTCGTCGATAGCAATGTTTTTGAACCGCGGCACAGACGTATTGCACGTGCTCACGGGGACGTGTTAATTTTATATTTAACTGTTAATGGTTAGCTTTCACTTTTTCTCATGGTGAAAGCTTTGAAAATTCCACTTTACTGACTCTTGTCCTCTTACCACTATTGACGAGAACTTAAAATACATGTTTGTGTTAATTTTGTTTACTGCATTTTTTTCGTATATGTTCACGAAGACTAGCGTGTTTTTGTAATGCTAATATTTACTCACGGAATAGCCTAATAACCACTATTGGCGAAAACTTTTCATAAAATACAGGTTTGTGTTAATTTATAGTTTACTGCATATTTTCGTAAATGTTCACGAAGACTTGCGTCTTTTCGTAATATTTACTATTGGCGAAACTTTTCAAGTCTCGTTTTTCTCAGTGCTATGGTTCCGTGGTAGTGACGACATATTATTTGTCCCCCGCCCTTGCAGTTGGATACAATGTCCAAATCACGTTGTGGAATTTCGTGAAGTCATGACAAGTGTAACTATTAAATTATACTTATTTGGTCAGTTAGTGGTTACTCAAATATTTGCACTCGCTCTTGGTGTTAGGATACATTGTTGCCTCCGGGACAATTTATAAAATGTAATTCTTAATCGAGTAGAGTGCTTTAATGAATCAGCAAAACTTTGTATATATTCATAACTTACTGAGTTTTATTGCTTTAAGTTACAAATGTTGTATTTTATCCATACAACAGCATTTTGTTTTTAGCATGATAAGTATTGACATTGTTTTTCACTACAGGGTGCACGTATAACTTAGCAATTGTGGGCAAAGCCTTCTAAATATTTGCACTTGCCCTCGGTTGTTCATAACTTATTGCACTGAGTTTGGTAGAAAAACATTCAGTTACAAATGCTGTGTTTTGAGCGTCCCAAAAGACAAAAGCATTATAATCTAAGTATTGTCGTATTATTATTTTAGTTCACTACAGGGTGCACGTATGACTAAGCAATTGTGGGCAAAGCCTTCTAAATATTTGCACTAGATGCATCTGCGCTCGGCTTAGACCTTTGGGATATTGAAAATAGACATATAGGTTTATTTTTTTGTATTCTTCCTCATCCACCTCCTCTCCCTCCTCCTCCCCTTCCCCTTCCTCTCCCTCCGTCTCCTCTTCTTCCTGCAATGGTGGGGAATATTCTGGCGAGCGTGGTGAAACTGGTGGCGAGCTAGGAGGCGACTGGAGCGAGGCCCTCACTCGCTCCTGGATAAATTCTTCAATTTCTCGTATATACGAGAGGTCTTCTGACCGGTCGTAGACCTCCCGCATATATACATCTACTGGCTCGGCGAACCGTCTTGCAAAGCCAGCTGAAACAATAACAAATGTATTAGTCACACAACAACACTCACTTAGCGTCAAACCGGTCGGACTGGTGGCCACCGCGCGCCGGCTGGCGTTTGACAACAGGTATTCCCACGGATTTGCCGCCCGCGGAATGAATGTAAACAATGACGGCCTGTGATTTACTCCGGAATTGTATGACCCTCTCCTCCATGTCCCTTGGACCTGAGGGCATAGGCACCTATGTGACACTCCTGTTAACTTGAGCCCAAATAAATGTAACCGTGAATTTGCACAGGTTGGCGGAATAATAGACAGAAACACGTTAGCTCGCTTTTTGTACAGATTTTTCAATCGATACTTCCCACTGGAGAATTAAGACGTAGCTCAGAAATGGATTGAATTGCAGTATTTCGTAATTTTATTTATCTACAATTCTTTTTCTATATTTTATTTTAGTTTAACCTCACACTAAATGTATACTTAAACATGTCAAAGTTTACGTACCAGATAAAGCGTGTATTTTAGAGAGCAAATTACTGTTGAGCTTTACGGCAGCGCTTAGGATGTAGCCGGCACATTAGTCACGGACCAGGTTTCGCACAAATTCTTACAGCATTTACGGTAGCCTTGGTGGTATACAATGACCGTAGATCAACGGCTGTTAAAAACACATGTACATATAACTCGCCTCCATGGAGACGGGGGCACTCTAAAGCTACACAAAGGCGCACGTTGTGGAGGAGACCTTTTTGCTTGTAGCGGTACTGTTTATATATAACCTATCTAAAACTATGTCTAATACTGTGTTTTTTTTTTTTACAGAAATGAGTCTGTCAAACAAATTGAATACGTTGGTAAGCCAGCCTCACCTTCCCAAGGTCGATTTGTATCATCTGACCAGGGACGAAGGATATTCAATTTTGACTGCAAGACGGGTTACAACAAAGTTTGGTGACGCTATTATTTTGGAGTTTATAAAGGATGATGGGGAATCGGCAATGTGTTTTCTACCGAGACGATTTTCAATCAGTCTTACCAAGGAGGAGGTAGGCGATTTGGCGGTGCCACACAAGTATCGCTTTAAATGCCTTGGGAAAACGGGCAATTCCTATGATGTAAAGGTTTGGGAAAATTGAAGGAATAAACTTATTGAGCTCGAATATGTGTTTTGTCCTTCTACCTCTCTTGGACCTGTTGTACATTGCGTTGTGCTATATTGCTCTCATCTGCGTTATATATTAGTAACTCACCTCGGAGGTAACCTCCATATTAGTAACTAACCTCCTGCAATTCACCGTCGATGGGCAAGGATTCCCGCACCTCCTCGCGATATTACCGCCTGACTCACCTGGCGAATTACCTCTTGTACCCCATCGATTAGCAGGGACTCTCGCAACCTCCTTAGTACACTGGCATATAATGACTGGCGCTGGAGGCACCCTCCTGTAGTTCCCCGACGATGGGCAAGGATTCCCGCAACCACCTCGCGATATTACAGCCTATGATAACTCACCTGGAGAAATACCTCTTGTACCCCGTCGATTAGCAGGGAATCTCGCAACCTCCTTAGTACACTGGCATATAATAACTCACCTGGCGCTGGAGGTACCCTCCTGTGCTTCCCCGACGAAGGGCAAGGATTCCCGCGACCTCCTCAGTATGTACTATAAGACATGACTCACCTGGAGGTAACCTCCTGTAACTCCCCGTCGATGGTCAGAGCAAGGTTTCTCACAGTATCTCACGTACTATACTGTTAGTAACTCACCTATACTCGTCGGAGGTTCCTCCTGAGACTCGCCGTCGTGAACCCAGTCCTCGAGTCGCAGGAACTCTCGGAGTCGTCTCAGCCGCCACCGGAAACCATCGGGGCCGCAGGGTTTTAGCTGGATATTGAGCCGCACCTTGGAGGCCTGGGGTCGAGGCATGGTGACTGAACGATCAACAGTTTGCATGGGTTTTATACTGCATTTTCGGGTGTGGTCATTCTCGATTTGGTCCGCAGTGCAGTTGCTCCTTACGCAATGGCAGCGAAGCTGCTCATACTCGATTTAAGCCGCAGTACAATTGCTCCTTACGTAATAGCAGTGAAGCACATGCGCGGGTCGCGGTGCAGTCTTGTGTAACCGGATGATTTACCGCCAACGGAGCCGCCGCGGGCCGCCGCCGCACCGCCGTCAAGGACAGCAACCGGCAGCCCGCCGATACCGCTGCAAGTCGCTAAAACCGCGAGCACTTTCACTACTTTCTCGAGTGTAGCGGAATATATCTACTAAGAGGTTTCTGCAGATTTACCCCCCAATACCTTAAGACAATACATTTCTAACGGTAAGTGCGAATTTCTCCTGCGATACACACACGCCGAGAAAAAGGAGAAATTTTGGTGATTGGTACAGGAGCAGGTTAGAGGGACAGTTTTCGAGCCTTTTAGATAACGTATTTCGTATCCTTACGTAAATATCTTAGGTGATGGCGACCTACGACTACCTTTGAATTGCTTTGCTTACGTAACTAAATATAAAAAACGTACGATGATGTCTGTGGCTTATCGATTGCTGTCACTTGGGGGCTAAACAGTTACTTTTTCAGGTGATATTTTTGATCTCACATGAAAATAATGATGATACTAACTCGTTTGAAACAAGATTAATTTATAGACGCCACATATAGACAACAAGCCAATGTCACTTGAACTCAAAAACAGCAAGATGAACACTCAACAACCACATTTCGCTGGTTTTGGACGGCGAGGGCGGCAACCTTTTGGTTTTGGACGGCGAGGGCGGCAACGCCTTGTCCGAATTTTCTTCTTCTTCTTGCACCTCTTCTTTTTGAACAGTTTTTTGAACAACCTCTTTACCAAGCCGGCTGAGGGGCGGCACTTGGGCCTCTCCTTGCGTCTGGAGCCGCAGCCGCACCGGTTTCGGGCCTCTGTCATGTTAAGGTCGAACCTGCCAGAGAACATATCGTTATAAACATTTTAGTTTTTACGTGTTTTACGCCTTCTGCGTTGTTTTAAATAATCAAATAGCTTAGATACTTAAATAAAAGGACACCGATGTTTTATAGCAGATATTATAGACGAGACCGTATCGTTTAAACATTTGTTTTCTTTTTGTTTGTAAATCAAACTTAGAAGTCCAACAGGAAACGGACACATTCAGCCTTTTTTACCAAAGTAATAAATTATTTGTTGTTTATTTATTTGCTTAGAGTACCGTGATACATCCACGGTATCATGGACGCAAACCCCCCTTCATTGCCAGGGATTCTTGTATAGGCCTAAATATAATACCGCGAGTGGAAGAACCAAACATGTGGTTTTACGGATTCAGTCTTTCTGTTATTAATAATTATTTTTCTTAACTCTTTATCCACAAGCAAATCAAGTTTAGAAATTCATATGTATGGTTTTCATAGCCTTTTAGATAAGTTGTGGTGATAGAATATCAACTAAAGTGAATCAGTAGTAATGTGTTGTTGGATAGTCTATATTATATCTTATCAACTCCTAAGCGTCACAGGATGGGTTGCTAAGCGTCACGCTATTTTATATAGTGTAGGCGTCCTTCATAACCGCTCCAAACGCCATCAGCGGTGTCGAGCCAGCTGATCTTTTAAACCTTTAACGGCGATTCTCGGTGGCGTCTCTCGCCCCCTTTTCGTCGATGCAGCCTTGAAGCGTTGGCACCATCCCCGCCCCTTGTCAGGATTAATACACCGTCAAAAGCTTAAGTACCTTAATTTATAAGTCCTTAGTATCAGGAATGGCAGGCTAGACTACAATTAGAAGGGGCAATCCCTTAGGGAAGCCCCAAACAACAGGAATATGTAGGACTTGCAAATCGGTCGGGACCTCGTGTCTCGACCGCATTTGGTTTAACAAGTTAGATTCAGCTTTTTTCCTCTACTCAGAAGACAATTAATTAATTAATTAACTATCATTGCTTAGTTTCAGGAACTTAGTTATTCATATATTATCCAATACAGTTATCAGTTTATCAGGTTTAGACACTTGTAACAATTTCACTATTAGGTCTGGAAGGATATTTATTAGTTATTAATAGTTTAACCCCTCATCAGAGCTGGCTGGTATAGCATTCTGGTCTGGTAAAGATCCATAGGTCTCTGGACACCCAGTCACGTTTTCCAACCTCCAATTAGTTTTCAGTACTTATTAGCACCACATGGCTTGGCCAGACCTTGGCCTGCCTAATTAGTTGGCTAGTCCTAAATTAGCCAAACCAGTAGCAGAGTCAGCACGCCCAGATTCCAGTTTATAGTTACCATACAGTTGTAGTACCCAATTATTACCCCAGATTAGTTCGCCCCTCTTTCCCCGGTATAGTTATGTCAATTCCAATTAGCAGCCCAATTAGCACCACCCCAAGTAGCATAACATTCCTAACCCCTGCTACATATGGTAGCGGACACCCCAGACCATTTGGTGTTTCAGTCAGCTCTGTAGGGTGTACAAAAATTGCTTTTGCTAGGGTTTTGTCTTCTGAGTAGAGGACAATTTAAAATTTGCACCGCCGACACTAGGGGTTTGTTAGGACTTTAGCTTTAAGCAAATTATTTTTCCAAATTAAATTCTAGGATGGCCAATTTTGTAGGTTTGTTCCATGTCTGTGTTTGTTCCAGCATAGGTACAAGAGGCATCTGCTGCGGCCTGCAGTGTTACAGTGAATTGTGTTTCAGTGTTTGTAATAATTAAAGTGTAAGCCTAAAGCAAGTGGCAAATATGGTCTTAAAAATATACTGTGGAGAGTCCCAGGTATAGTGGTTTAAAGGCTCCCCAGTTTTTCATTAAATCCAATGCATTTGGCAATACAAGGTGTATTTTCTTTGCTAGCAATGACCATTTTTATTTTAATGTAAAATCACACCTTGTAAGTGTTAAATTCAGTGATTGTTTATTATAATACCCTCAATAAAAATATATTTCTATCTCACCAGTGATTATTACCAACACTATTGCAGTGTCTGTGCTGTACCATTTTCTGTGCTGTGCATTGTCTCAATGTTAATTTATTTTGTGCTGTAAATTTTGTGTTTTAAGTTTAAATAGGTGTTTAGTGTAATATATTGGCCATCCCTAGACACATTAACTTCAATACCTATTTGGCATAACAATATTCAGGCAGGAAAGCTATAATAGGGAAACCCATTTATAGGCCCTAGCGGTCATTGTACTGCAGTCAGTTTTTAACCTGTATTGAGGTGTTAAGTGGTTTTAGGCTACTATTTTAGGATGTAGGAATACTTGATAGGGTCATATGTGAGTAACAAAGTAGGTTTTTGTAGGAAAGTCAGACCCATTTATAGTTTTTAACAGGTTTTTAAAGTCAGTTTTTCCGCCCAGCCAAATACCAGCCATAGGCCTTACAGCAAGCTATTAATTGGCCAGCAGTGAAATAGATTTTGTATTTTTGGCTAATACTATAATACATTAGGGATTTTACATTTCATTTTGCCTAATTTTACATAGTTAAATCCAAGTAACCTTCACTACCACTATTAAAGTAGCGCTATAATTCAAGGCTTGTTTTGGCCAATAGCTGTGAATTCGCCAATACTTGACCAGGTACAACAAGCTGTATTTTGGATCTTTTGGAGGTTTAGATGACTTTAGCCTATTGTTTTTCATTAAAAAAAATACAGAATGAGGTTATGTATGAGTACTAATGTAGTTCTTTTGTAGGGATAAAATCCTCAGTTATAGCTTTCAACTAGAAACCCGGATGGTATTTAAGATAAAGTGACAACTATAAGTGGCTGAAAGCTATAACTGAGGATTTTATCCCTACAAAAGAACTACATTAGTACTCATACATAACCTCATTCTGTATTTTTTTTAATGAAAAACAATAGGCTAAAGTCATCTAAACCTCCAAAAGATCCAAAATACAGCTTGTTGTACCTGGTCAAGTATTGGCGAATTCACAGCTATTGGCCAAAACAAGCCTTGAATTATAGCGCTACTTTAATAGTGGTAGTGAAGGTTACTTGGATTTAACTATGTAAAATTAGGCAAAATGAAATGTAAAATCCCTAATGTATTATAGTATTAGCCAAAAATACAAAATCTATTTCACTGCTGGCCAATTAATAGCTTGCTGTAAGGCCTATGGCTGGTATTTGGCTGGGCGGAAAAACTGACTTTAAAAACCTGTTAAAAACTATAAATGGGTCTGACTTTCCTACAAAAACCTACTTTGTTACTCACATATGACCCTATCAAGTATTCCTACATCCTAAAATAGTAGCCTAAAACCACTTAACACCTCAATACAGGTTAAAAACTGACTGCAGTACAATGACCGCTAGGGCCTATAAATGGGTTTCCCTATTATAGCTTTCCTGCCTGAATATTGTTATGCCAAATAGGTATTGAAGTTAATGTGTCTAGGGATGGCCAATATATTACACTAAACACCTATTTAAACTTAAAACACAAAATTTACAGCACAAAATAAATTAACATTGAGACAATGCACAGCACAGAAAATGGTACAGCACAGACACTGCAATAGTGTTGGTAATAATCACTGGTGAGATAGAAATATATTTTTATTGAGGGTATTATAATAAACAATCACTGAATTTAACACTTACAAGGTGTGATTTTACATTAAAATAAAAATGGTCATTGCTAGCAAAGAAAATACACCTTGTATTGCCAAATGCATTGGATTTAATGAAAAACTGGGGAGCCTTTAAACCACTATACCTGGGACTCTCCACAGTATATTTTTAAGACCATATTTGCCACTTGCTTTAGGCTTACACTTTAATTATTACAAACACTGAAACACAATTCACTGTAACACTGCAGGCCGCAGCAGATGCCTCTTGTACCTATGCTGGAACAAACACAGACATGGAACAAACCTACAAAATTGGCCATCCTAGAATTTAATTTGGAAAAATAATTTGCTTAAAGCTAAAGTCCTAACAAACCCCTAGTGTCGGCGGTGCAAATTTTAAATTGTCCTCTACTCAGAAGACAAAACCCTAGCAAAAGCAATTTTTGTACACCCTACAGAGCTGACTGAAACACCAAATGGTCTGGGGTGTCCGCTACCATATGTAGCAGGGGTTAGGAATGTTATGCTACTTGGGGTGGTGCTAATTGGGCTGCTAATTGGAATTGACATAACTATACCGGGGAAAGAGGGGCGAACTAATCTGGGGTAATAATTGGGTACTACAACTGTATGGTAACTATAAACTGGAATCTGGGCGTGCTGACTCTGCTACTGGTTTGGCTAATTTAGGACTAGCCAACTAATTAGGCAGGCCAAGGTCTGGCCAAGCCATGTGGTGCTAATAAGTACTGAAAACTAATTGGAGGTTGGAAAACGTGACTGGGTGTCCAGAGACCTATGGATCTTTACCAGACCAGAATGCTATACCAGCCAGCTCTGATGAGGGGTTAAACTATTAATAACTAATAAATATCCTTCCAGACCTAATAGTGAAATTGTTACAAGTGTCTAAACCTGATAAACTGATAACTGTATTGGATAATATATGAATAACTAAGTTCCTGAAACTAAGCAATGATAGTTAATTAATTAATTAATTGTCTTCTGAGTAGAGGAAAAAAGCTGAATCTAACTTGTTAAACCAAATGCGGTCGAGACACGAGGTCCCGACCGATTTGCAAGTCCTACATATTCCTGTTGTTTGGGGCTTCCCTAAGGGATTGCCCCTTCTAATTGTAGTCTAGCCTGCCATTCCTGATACTAAGGACTTATAAATTAAGGTACTTAAGCTTTTGACGGTGTATTAATCCTGACAAGGGGCGGGGATGGTGCCAACGCTTCAAGGCTGCATCGACGAAAAGGGGGCGAGAGACGCCACCGAGAATCGCCGTTAAAGGTTTAAAAGATCAGCTGGCTCGACACCGCTGATGGCGTTTGGAGCGGTTATGAAGGACGCCTACACTATATAAAATAGCGTGACGCTTAGCAACCCATCCTGTGACGCTTAGGAGTTGATAAGATATAATATAGACTATCCAACAACACATTACTACTGATTCACTTTAGTTGATATTCTATCACCACAACTTATCTAAAAGGCTATGAAAACCATACATATGAATTTCTAAACTTGATTTGCTTGTGGATAAAGAGTTAAGAAAAATAATTATTAATAACAGAAAGACTGAATCCGTAAAACCACATGTTTGGTTCTTCCACTCGCGGTATTATATTTAGGCCTATACAAGAATCCCTGGCAATGAAGGGGGGTTTGCGTCCATGATACCGTGGATGTATCACGGTACTCTAAGCAAATAAATAAACAACAAATAATTTATTACTTTGGTAAAAAAGGCTGAATGTGTCCGTTTCCTGTTGGACTTCTAAGTTTGATTTACAAACAAAAAGAAAACAAATGTTTAAACGATACGGTCTCGTCTATAATATCTGCTATAAAACATCGGTGTCCTTTTATTTAAGTATCTAAGCTATTTGATTATTTAAAACAACGCAGAAGGCGTAAAACACGTAAAAACTAAAATGTTTATAACGATATGTTCTCTGGCAGGTTCGACCTTAACATGACAGAGGCCCGAAACCGGTGCGGCTGCGGCTCCAGACGCAAGGAGAGGCCCAAGTGCCGCCCCTCAGCCGGCTTGGTAAAGAGGTTGTTCAAAAAACTGTTCAAAAAGAAGAGGTGCAAGAAGAAGAAGAAAATTCGGACAAGGCGTTGCCGCCCTCGCCGTCCAAAACCAAAAGGTTGCCGCCCTCGCCGTCCAAAACCAGCGAAATGTGGTTGTTGAGTGTTCATCTTGCTGTTTTTGAGTTCAAGTGACATTGGCTTGTTGTCTATATGTGGCGTCTATAAATTAATCTTGTTTCAAACGAGTTAGTATCATCATTATTTTCATGTGAGATCAAAAATATCACCTGAAAAAGTAACTGTTTAGCCCCCAAGTGACAGCAATCGATAAGCCACAGACATCATCGTACGTTTTTTATATTTAGTTACGTAAGCAAAGCAATTCAAAGGTAGTCGTAGGTCGCCATCACCTAAGATATTTACGTAAGGATACGAAATACGTTATCTAAAAGGCTCGAAAACTGTCCCTCTAACCTGCTCCTGTACCAATCACCAAAATTTCTCCTTTTTCTCGGCGTGTGTGTATCGCAGGAGAAATTCGCACTTACCGTTAGAAATGTATTGTCTTAAGGTATTGGGGGGTAAATCTGCAGAAACCTCTTAATTTAATTTTCACTGGCCCTCAGGGCTACGCCTCACATGCTTTCCAAATTCCAATGTTGATCTTATGGAGGAACAGTAATTGATTGAAGTGTATATTTGTCAGCTATTGATATAACAAATGCTAGCAAAACAAACAATGCGGGTATAAATAAATGCTTTGTCCATAATAATAACATGGGATCTTTAAAACCCATGGGACGTTTTCCTTAGGTTTTTTCAAAATACTTAAGTAGCCTATAACCTTCTCACACACGAATACTTTAGAAAAAAATAAAAAGTTTAATCGAAATAAGTGATTCCGTTTCCCAGTGAAAAGCGAACAAAACTTACCATAGCAGTTTTGAGCGGCTGCCATTTTATTTCCATAAGACGTATGACAGTTTCAAGACGTCCATAACCTTCTTACCCAGCTGAACAAAAAAGAAAAAGTTTCATCAGTGCACTAGTTTTCCCGTGAGTAGCGAACAAAAACAGTGTTCTGAGCGTTACCGACAGAGGTTCAGAGAAACAGAGATTCAGAACAGGCTGGTTTACGCTCAAAATGTGGTTGTTGAGTGTTCATCTTGCTGTTTTTGAGTTCAAGTGACATTGGCTTGTTGTCTATATGTGGCGTCTATAAATTAATCTTGTTTCAAACGAGTTAGTATCATCATTATTTTCATGTGAGATCAAAAATATCACCTGAAAAAGTAACTGTTTAGCCCCCAAGTGACAGCAATCGATAAGCCACAGACATCATCGTACGTTTTTTATATTTAGTTACGTAAGCAAAGCAATTCAAAGGTAGTCGTAGGTCGCCATCACCTAAGATATTTACGTAAGGATACGAAATACGTTATCTAAAAGGCTCGAAAACTGTCCCTCTAACCTGCTCCTGTACCAATCACCAAAATTTCTCCTTTTTCTCGGCGTGTGTGTATCGCAGGAGAAATTCGCACTTACCGTTAGAAATGTATTGTCTTAAGGTATTGGGGGGTAAATCTGCAGAAACCTCTTAATTTAATTTTCACTGGCCCTCAGGGCTACGCCTCACATGCTTTCCAAATTCCAATGTTGATCTTATGGAGGAACAGTAATTGATTGAAGTGTATATTTGTCAGCTATTGATATAACAAATGCTAGCAAAACAAACAATGCGGGTATAAATAAATGCTTTGTCCATAATAATAACATGGGATCTTTAAAACCCATGGGACGTTTTCCTTAGGTTTTTTCAAAATACTTAAGTAGCCTATAACCTTCTCACACACGAATACTTTAGAAAAAAATAAAAAGTTTAATCGAAATAAGTGATTCCGTTTCCCAGTGAAAAGCGAACAAAACTTACCATAGCAGTTTTGAGCGGCTGCCATTTTATTTCCATAAGACGTATGACAGTTTCAAGACGTCCATAACCTTCTTACCCAGCTGAACAAAAAAGAAAAAGTTTCATCAGTGCACTAGTTTTCCCGTGAGTAGCGAACAAAAACAGTGTTCTGAGCGTTACCGACAGAGGTTCAGAGAAACAGAGATTCAGAACAGGCTGGTTTACGCTCATCTGATGTATGAACCGTGATGAAATACAAACAGTGCCCTACTCTAAGCAATGTACAGACATCCCCCTTTCGCTTGTTTCACATGCCTCATGATAGTAAACTAACCTAACCTAACTCCCAGAGCACTGTATTTCGGCTCTTTGCAATATATTACAAAAATGGGTTTAAGTAAAAAAATAACCAGAAGTTGAACCTCAAAAAGTAAACACGAGAAGGTATAAATAAATCCGGGACTCGCATAATCACTCAATACCATTTCCATCAGGCTACCTTAACATAGCGAACCAAACAAAAGTTGCAATTCATCAAGCAGTGGATGGGCAACGTAGACATGTATACATTGAGATGGCGCTGCTTATGATTAGAAAATTTGTCACTGGCAGCGCTCAAGTAGGAAATGTCTCCAATTTAACCGGTTTGCCTCTGTTTGTTTAGCTGCTAATGCATAATCATGTATTTTCTTATCACTATAGAAACAGTCGTGTTTTCTAAATTCTAGTGACTAAATCACGATAATTCTTTAAATCCCCCAAATAAAATTCATGGTGATTGGGTGAAAGATTCTCGGCAATGGATAGACGAAGACCGTGCAGCCGCCGATTGCGGACGGAAGTCTGCGATACCTTGAAGAAAATGCGGAACAACGATAGGGTATGTCGGATCTGGATAAGTTTAACGTTGTAAAAATTATAACTGAACTAACATAAGTCCAACGTAGTCTTACAATACATTCAATAACGTAACTATTATGTCTCTTGAACGAAAGTACTGTAGGTAGGCAACCTCAATAAAAACAAAATACCCCGTCGCAGCAAACCTGCGTACTCAGCGAATTTCCAATGCATGCATATGTTTCTCACTACCACATAAAGCCACTTAACCAAGTTTCATAAACATACATAAATAGATAAGTGAAAGGAACACAAAATAAGTATTTTTATGCAATTATCAATATAACTCAACAGGTGAAGAAGTTACATACTAAGTTTTATTAATTTATGTTCATAATTAAGGGAGATATAAAACTTTGATTATTCTCCATAATAATAACATTAGGCCTGAGTATGCAGGTTTGCTGCTACTGGGATAATCAACAAAAAATCAATTGTTTGTGCAAATATCAATATATCAGTACTACGTGGAGCCATATACCAAGTTTCATCAATCTACATTCGTAAATAATCTAGATATCAAATTGTATTTATTCTTCATGAGGATAACATTGGACAACGTACTGTGTTTAGCACTTTGAATATCTCTGTTTAGCACTTTGAATATCTCTGCAACGGTTGGACGTAGAATCAAAATTTAAACACCTAAATGATTGTTTTGTAGAGCTGAATTTATTGGTAAAAGTAAATGTGAAGTTTTCATTAAAATGAACTGAGGAAAAGCCAAAAACCTTTTTCCCATAAGATTAACATGGGAGATTTTATGAGCAGGTTTTTGGATTTTCTCCTTAACCACTTAACATAGGTTAATAATTTTAAAAAATAAATCAATTTTTTAAGGTCTATAAAATGCTTAACACCAAAATTGACTGTTTTAAAAATTTTAGGGTGAAAAGTGCAAACAACTGATTTTTGGAAAATTTAAAACCCCCATAAACCCTTCCCTTGGTCCGATTTTTCAGGTTTTCGAACTTAAGTCATGAATGTCACTACACATTTGAGCCAAATTTCATCGAAATCGGAATTTTTTTCTCAAGTTATCGTGTTAACGGACACACACACACACACACACACACACACACACACACACACACACACACACACACACACACACACACACACACACACACACACACACACACACAACACACACTGACATATATATATATATATATATATATATATCAAAACATTAAATTCACAGATTAGGGCTACTGATAAATATAATAAACAACAAGTAAATAAACTTGAGTACCCTGGTAAAATCATTTTAATTACACTTACACGTGTTTCGGCTCTTAGGCCATGCTCACAGTGTTAGATAATACCTAACCCTATTTTAAAACTAATCCTTATCAACAAGAGTAAAGATTTTCACATGTGACTATAAATCATATGATGAATTTTTATCAGTGCAGGTTGTTAGGAGCACTTCTAATATGTATTATTTGGTCGAAAATTGGGTTTTTTGTCTGGACTTGCATTGAGTTTAAAATGTTATCTTTGTCGATTTGATAATTTGTCACAAAATTGATTGACAAAATTATAAGATCAAGCAGAGAAAAAGCTGAAAAAGAAAATATTTTAGAACCAAAAAGTGAGTATATGTGTGTTCCTTATAGTACAACACTTAATAAAGCCATCAGAAAGACGTTTGAGAAATCAAATTATAAAATAAGCTTCAGAACAAGACATAACTCATTTCAACTCATAAACAAGTTTTCCAGTGATAAGAAAGAAACATCCAATATTTATGAAAGTTCAGGAGTTTATAGAATTATCTGCAGCGACTGCAATAAATATTACATAGGTCAGACAGGCAGAAACTTTAAAAAAAGATACAATGAGCATACCCAGGCCATAAAATCAAACAATAGGACAAGTCAAAAGTCTGCATTTGCTGACAATATACTAACAACTGATCATAATTACAAAAATATTGAAGAAAATATGACAGTTCTTGACATCCAAAATAAAGGGTACAAAATGGATATCAAAGAAGAGTTTTATATATATCAAAATTATCAAATCGACAAAGATAAAATTTTAAACTCAATGCAAGTCCAGACAAAAAACCCAATTTTCACCAAATAATACATATTAGAAGTGCTCCTAACAACCTGCACTGATAAAAATTCATCATATGATTTATAGTCACATGTGAAAATCTTTATTCTTGTTGATAAGGATTAGTTTCAAAATAAGGTTAGGTATTATCTAACACTGTGAGCATGGCCTAAGAGCCGAAACATATATACAATATAATATATATATACAATATAAACAATATATATATATATATATATATATATTATATTATTAAGTTCACTGCATAGGGCTACTATTATTATATATATATATAATTATTATTTTTAAAAGAAAATTACCAGAGTACCCTTCAATTTTCTTTTAAAAATAATAAATATATATATATATATAAAACATCTGGGCATCTGGGGACCTCAAAACAAAAAGTTATAATGGTCTCGGGCTTAAGTCTTACCATGAGACCTACGGTAATAGCTTCTTCCCTATAGGGGAAATTCGCTAAAAGGCTCCAGCCGGAATATTTAAACTACTTCATATTACGTTCATGACGGAAATTAAATAGGCCAGTTCCATACAAACAACGAAGGCCCCAGACGGAAACGTTAAACTAGTTTATAAGGACTGAAAGAAAAAAATATTGTTCTATAATGCTATACGAAGATACTAAGAAAACACTGTTCTTTGTTTTTTGGAGCAGATAAACCAGTGCATGACAATTCAGTGACATTTATTAGTGAATTTCCTTTGGAAAGTGAACTATTAACATGACCTGCACGGTGAAACTTAAGCCCGGGACCACCATATAAGTTCCTAACGTGACCCCCTGAACACGTTTTGGGGGGACGTTCAAAATTTTATATATATATACATATATATATATATGTGTTTGCACTCTAGCGGTCGCATTTTTTGTCCGATTTACTTCAAATTTGGTAGGGACGTTCCTTTCTGTAATCAGTTGGACAAGTTCGTTGGGCAAAACAATCGGAAAACTCTAAACCCCTTTTTAGGGGATTAATCTTTCAAATTTCGAGTTTCTGGGCCCAAAAAGGGTCATAAAAGCCCCTGATGCAAAATAAATGCATGTAAAAAGATGGGAATTAGTGAGGCGAAAGTTTTAAGCCCTCTCTCGTCATTCTAGCACAAATATTTACCGAGTTATTAAAGAAAATGTGTATCGGCTAAACACAGTACGTTGTCTTATGGGGGTTTTACACTAGAAAAGCCTGTTATTCCTTTGTTAGAGTACTTTTATCATCCCCAGCAACCTCACGCCTACTTTCAAGCCTGCCTGGATCTTCTCCTAACTTTATAATGTGCAAAATTGTATTCCCAGCTTTGCAAGTAAATGAAACCAGGAGTATCAGAACAGCCAAAAAAATCAATATTTTCAGATTTCAATAAAAATTGGAAAAATGTAAGTTTTTACACTTATTTTGAGTTTTACAAGTTTTTATGTGGAAATTCACTTCCCTCACGTCAGCGTGCTGCGTGCGAACTCGTTTATTTATTTGTTGGCCTAGAATCGGTAGTTGGTTAGTTCCTCCGCGACCGTCCATCTCTTTCCGACTCCGTCTTATCTTCAGCTAGATAGCTGGATGACGTCAGGCAACAACTCATGTTACGGTAAACGTAAATTAAGTATGTTGATTCCTGTGTATAGCTTGTACTGTCTGCACAGGTGACTACAGAGATGGTGAGGATGTTCCTGAAAGGCCGTGGCCGATGTCCCGGGGGCCGGTGCGGCGGAGCTCACGCCCTCGTAGCTCAAGACGGCTCCAGCGGGTCAGTCCGGCTATCCAACAAATTACTACTGATTTACTTTAAAAACAAATCTATTCCCAAAACCTTATCTAAAAATGCTATGAAGCCATACATATTCATTTCTAAACATCATTGGCTTATGGATATAGAGTAATAGAAATAATTATAATGAAACAAATAACGGTACGACTGAATCCGTAAAACAAAATTGTTGGTTCCTCCACTCACGGTATTATATTTGTACAAGCATCACTAGGAAAGTAGGAGGGTTTGAGTTTTTGATATCGTGGTTTTATCATGGTACACCAAGCAAAAAAATTAACATCGAACAGTTTATCTCTTGGGTAAAAAATTGTAAATGTGTCAGTTTCCGGTTGGACCTCTAAATTTGATTCCCTTAAACAAAAACGAGTTCGCACGCAGCACGCTGACGTGAGGGAAGTGAATTTCCACATAAAAACTTTTAAAACTTAAAATTAGTGTAAAAACATACTTGTATTCCAATTTTTATTGAAATCTGAAAACATTGATTTTTTGGCTGTTCTGATGCTCCTAGTTTCATTTACCTGCAAATCTGGGAATAGAATTTTGCGCATTATAATGTTAGGAGAAGGTCCAGTCAGGCTTGAAAGTAGGCTTGAGGTTGCTGGGGATGATAAAAGTACTCTAACAAAACAGTAGCAGGCTTTTCTAGTGTAAAACCCCCATTAAGACAACGTAATGTGTTTAGTCGAAACACATTTTCTTTAATAACTCGGTAAATATTTATGCTAGAATGACGAAAGAGGGCTTAAAACTTTCGTCTCACTAATTCCCATCTTTTTACATGCATTAATTTTACATTTGGGGCTTTTTAGACCCTTTTTGGGCCCAAAAACCCGAAATTTGGAAAATTAACCCCCCAAAAAGGGGTTTGGAGTTTTACGATTCTTTTGCCCAACGAACTTGTCCAACTGATTTCAGAAAGGAACGTCCCTACCAAATTTGAAGTTAATCGGACAAAAAATGCGACCGCTAGAGTGCAAACACATATAGCAAACATATATATATATATATATATATATATATAAAATTTTGAACGACCCCCCAAAACGTGTTCAGGAGGTCACGTTAGGAACTTCTATGGTGGTCCCGGGCTTACGTTTCACCGTGCGGGTCATGCTAATAGTTCACTTTCCTAAGGAAATTCACTAATAAATGAAATGAGTCAACGGCTGTAGGCTTGCCTATAATAATATCTACTATATCACATCGGCGCTATTTAAGTAACTAAGCTATTTGATTATTTGAAACAACGCAGAAGGCGTACATATTGTGTAAACTAAAATGTTGTTGACAATGATGTGTTCTCTGGCAGGTTCGACCTTAACGTGACAGAGGCACGACACCGTTGCGGCTGCGGCTCCAGTCACAAGAAGAAGCACAAGTGCGGGCCCTCGCCCGGCTTGATAGAAAAGTTGTTTAAAATGCTGTTTAAACATAAAAGCAAGATGAAGAAGATGAAGAAAAGTCGTTGCCGCCCTCGCCGTCCAAGACATGCAAGTTGCCGCCCTCGCCGTCCAAGACGTGCAAGTTGCCGCCCTCGCCGTCCAAGACGTGCAAGTTGCCACCCTCGCCGTCCAAGACATTCAAGTTGCCGCCCTCGCCGTCCAAGACGTGCAAGTTGCCACCCTCACCGTCCAAGTCAAAAACGTTCTCACCCTCGAAGACAAGCGAAATGTCGTTGTTGAGTGTCCATCGCTTCATTCCGCTGTCTTTGTGTCCATCGCTTCATTCCGCTGTCTTTGTGTTCAAGTTACATTTACTTGTTATCTGTATGTGGGGTCTATAAATTAATATTGTTTCAAATGAGATACTCTACTCATTATTTTATATTTTTGTATTAGATAAAGAATATCAGCTGAAAGAAAAAACGTAACTGGTTAGCCCACAAATGACAGTAATCCTTTTCATTAATATGGAAGGGGTTGTTTCTTCACCGTCATAACTCGATAACGGCTGGACGGATTTTAATGTAGAGGTGTCAAATTAATGGCATTTTTACGTAGATTTGCCAATATGTCTCAAAATTGTAAGAAAAACCACCACTTAAATACAGTAAAGGGCTGAATTTTCGGAACAGTGGCGCTCTCCGACGGCGGAAGTCTAAACTACGTGTTAATTGTTTTCATCCGTTTTAGCAAATTTCTCCTATAGGGAAGAAGCTATTACCGTGGGTCTCATGGTAATACTTAAGCCCGAGACCATGATAACTTTTCATTTTGAGGTCCCCAGATACCAAAACCACCATTCGTTAAAATTTGTACATATGTGTATATATGCCCGTAAGCACGATAACTCTCCTAAAAAAGGTCTGATCTTAATAAAATTTGGTACAAATGTTTAAAGTACCATTTATTTGAACGAGTTCGAAAACCAGACGAATCGCATCATCGGAAGGGTGTTTTGGGGGGGTTTTGTACCCCAAAAATAGTTTTTTTGGGGTTTCCACATGTAATTTTTATTTAAATCAAATTTTAATTTTTACCATTGAATTCAGCATAAAAAATTGGTATTTTGGTCATTGCTTTACGTCAATTGGTTACTGAGATATTGAAAGTACTAAACACAGTACGTTGTCTAATGTTATTCTTATGGAGAAAAAGAAAAATTGTACCTATATCTCACTTATTTATGAACATAAACTGACGAAATTTATATGGCTTCATCTGGTAGTGGTTTATTGTTGTTTGCAGAAAAAACAAAATTCTCCTACGGTTCCCGTTGCAGCAAACCTAGGTACACTACTTAGACCCCATGTTATTCTTATGTAAAATAATTAAAATGTTATATATCTCTTATTTATGAATGTATATGGGTGAAACTTGGTATGTGACTTCACTAAGATGAGTTCTATTGATATTTGCATAAAACCCCATTATTTTGTGTTCCTCTTTGCAGCAAACCTGCGTATTCATCCCCAATGTTATTCTTATGGAGAATAATTAATATTTTAAATATCGCTTGTTTGTGAATATATTTCTTATGAATCCTGTAAAGTTTTTTAATGTGTTATGTTATATGTTCATTGTAAATTCGCTGAGTATGCAGGTTTTCTGCGACGGGGGTATTAATTAGATGTTTTGTTATGTTTGTTTACTGCTGAAGTAGCCTTTCGATGGGTACAAACTTGCTCGGATTCGAGCAACAGGACAACTAGTCATTATTAAGTCACTGACATCGCCGGACGTTGTCTATATTCAGTCACGTCCATGGCGATTCAAAATTAGTCGTGAGTAGATTCAACTGCAATCACATCTGTCACCCAAGATTAGTTTAAATCCCCAATCGCCTGAAGTAGTATCCGCTGAACTGAGGTTATTATCCTTATCCTTAGACATTACAGTACACAATAGACAATAAAAAACACATTAAACATTAAACGTTAAAAATTGTTTACTTTTCCTATAATAACTCTCTTCTCAAATATGGTACTGTGTTATGGGGTAACTCGGTAGATTTTAGTTAAGTTTTCAACGCCAAAAAAATCATTATTAGAGTTATGTTAGGGGTAAATTTTAGAGCTAGCTGTCACCCTCTTTTTAAGAATTTGAATATTATCCCTTTGACAAGCATTTACATACATGAAATGTTAGTTTTTGTTCATTTAAATGTAAACTTTTTCACAGTTTAAAGCCCAAAACTCTTTCAATACCCGCAATATTAATCTTTTCCCGATTAAACTACCCGATTCACAATTTGACGCTTTTTGAAAAAGTCCTATTTATATGGGTATATGACTGTATAATAAAATTCCAGATTCCTTTAAATCTTTTACACCCTATAAATTTAAGACGTGTATTAAATATATTTTGATCAGCAAGTCTTATTACACAATTGATGATTTTTTAAATGATAACATAGCTATTTGACCTCTGAACAGAGCTTTCATATGCATGATGTTTTAATCCTGAACATATTTGAAACCATAAATTTTGTATTAAAATAATTTAGTTTAGTAAATAGATAATTTTAAGTTGGACGATGCACCTGTTTGATATTACTGATTGTAATGTACACAAATGTTTATGTGCAAATAAAGTACTTATGACTTATGACTTAATAGACAATAGAGAAGAGTTGTTATTCACATATTCCTTAAGAACAGTTACAGCGTCAATAAACTGAAATATTAAGAAAGTTACAAAATACTAGGAGTTTTTGATACAATAAAATAAACGGGAAATATTTTTGAAAAATGGCTAGGAGGTTTTGGAGTTTGCTTCCAATATATGAGGACATCTTCTCATACCGTAGTAAGCGGTTACCTGGGAGGTCGGACATCAGGGCGTGCCTCAGGGTATATCGCGGGTGTAGTTAACTCCGCCTAAGTGGAGAGCTTCCACAGTATGCAACATCACTTCACTTCCTGGTTGCAGAAATTGCAAATGCAGGAACTGTCAGGTTGTTTAGTGTCCTGAATGTCTCTTTGCTATCGAGTCGATGCAGTCCTGCGAGTGTTCTGACCGTTTTTATATATTTAAGGACTCACTGGATATTAGTGCAGAGGTCTCGCTCTAACACAGAAGTCCATATCGTATGTGGGAATTAACCAGTACAAAATAGGCTGTTCTTATGGTTACATTGTCTGTTGCTGCTTTAATCATTTTTATGGCATGTATGATTGAAGCAAGCTCCTCACACAACATGTCAATGTGTGGTGTCCCGGAGAGGTTTTTTATGATATTATGCAAAGACATTTTTCTCGTCACTCATCTCCAACTCACGTGTGTATGGCACTTCATCTGAACGGAGTTTACACCACCTACTCGTAACAAGGCTGGTTAGAGGAGCTTGCCTAATCCAAAAGCGGAGTTAACCCCACATACAAAGGCTTGTTAGAGGAACTTGCCTCATGACCTAAAGCGGTGTTAACCCCACCTACAAAGGTTGGTTAGAGGAGCTTGCCTCATGACCTAAAGCGGTGTTAACCCCACCTACAAAGGCTGGTTAGAGGAGCTTGCCTCATGACCTAAAGCGGTGTTAGCCTCACCTACAAAGGCTGGTTAGAGGAGCTTTCCTCATGACCTAAAGCGGTGTTAACCCCACATACAAAGGCTTGTTAGAGGAGCTTGCCTCATGACCTAAAGCGGTGTTAACCCCACCTACAAAGGCTGGTTAGAGGAGCTTGCCTCATGACCTAAAGCGGTGTTAACCTCACCTACAAAGGCTGGTTAGAGGAGCTTGCCTAATACAAAAGCGGAGTTAACCCCACCTACAAAGGCTGGTTGGAGGAGCTTGCCTAATCCAAAAGCGGAGTTAACCCCACCTACAAAGGCTGATTAAAGGAGCTTGCCTCATGACCTAAAGCGGTGTTAACCCCACCTACAAAGGCTGGTTAGAGGAGCTTGCCTAATCCAAAAGCGGAGTTAACCCCACCTACAAAGGCTGGTTAGAGGAGCTTGCCTAATCCAAAAGCGGAGTTAACCCCACCTACAAAGGCTGGTTAGAGGAGCTTGCCTAATCCAAAAGCGGAGTTAACCCCACCTACAAAGGCTGATTAGAGGAGCTTGCCTCATGACCTAAAGCGGTGTTAACCCCACCTACAAAGGCTGGTTAGAGGAGCTTGCCTAATCCAAAAGCGGAGTTAACCCCACCTACAAAGGCTGGTTAGAGGAGCTTGCCTAATCCAAAAGCAGAGTTAACCCCACCTACAAAGGCTGGTTAGAGGAGCTTGCCTAATCCAAAAGCGGAGTTAACCCCACCTACAAAGGCTGATTAGAGGAGCTTGCCTCATGACCTAAAGCGGAGTTAACCCCACCTACAAAGGCTAGTTGGAGGAGCTTGCCTCATGACCTAAAGCGGAGTTAACCCCACCTACAAAGGCTGGTTAGAGGAGCTTGCCTAATCCAAAAGCGGAGTTAACCCCACCTCTACAAAGGCTGATTAGAGGAGCTTGCCTCATGACCTAAAGCGGTGTTAACCCCACCTACAAAGGCTGGTTAGAGGAGCTTGCCTAATCCAAAAGCGGAGTTAACCCCACCTACAAAGGCTGGTTAGAGGAGCTTGCCTAATCCAAAAGCAGAGTTAACCCCACCTACAAAGGCTGGTTAGAGGAGCTTGCCTAATCCAAAAGCGGAGTTAACCCCACCTACAAAGGCTGATTAGAGGAGCTTGCCTCATGACCTAAAGCGGAGTTAACCCCACCTACAAAGGCTAGTTGGAGGAGCTTGCCTCATGACCTAAAGCGGAGTTAACCCCACCTACAAAGGCTGGTTAGAGGAGCTTGCCTAATCCAAAAGCGGAGTTAACCCCACCTCTACAAAGGCTGATTAGAGGAGCTTGCCTCATGACCTAAAGCGGAGTTAACCCCACCTACAAAGGTTGGTTGGAGGAGCTTGCCTAATCCAAAAGCGGAGTTAACCCCACCTACAAAGGCTGATTAGAGGAGCTTGCCTCATGACCTAAAGCGGAGTTAACCCCACCTACAAAGGCTGGTTGGAGGAGCTTGCCTCATGACCTAAAGCGGAGTTAACCCCACCTACAAAGGCTGATTAGAGGAGCTTGCCTCATGACCTAAAGCGGAGTTAACCCCACCTACAAAGGCTGGTTGGAGGAGCTTGCCTCATGACCTAAAGCGGAGTTAACCCCACCTACAAAGGCTGGTTGGAGGAGCTTGCCTCATGACCTAAAGCGGAGTTAACCCCACCTACAAAGGCTGGTTGGAGGAGCTTGCCTCATGACCTAAAGCGGAGTTAACCCCACCTACAAAGTCTGATTAGAGGAGCTTGCCTCATGACCTAAAGCGGTGTTAACCCCACCTACAAAGGCTGGTTAGAGGAGCTTGCCTAATCCAAAAGCGGAGTTAACCCCACCTACAAAGGCTGGTTAGAGGAGCTTGCCTAATCCAAAAGCAGAGTTAACCCCACCTACAAAGGCTGGTTAGAGGAGCTTGCCTAATCCAAAAGCGGAGTTAACCCCACCTACAAAGGCTGATTAGAGGAGCTTGCCTCATGACCTAAAGCGGAGTTAACCCCACCTACAAAGGCTAGTTGGAGGAGCTTGCCTCATGACCTAAAGCGGAGTTAACCCCACCTACAAAGGCTGGTTAGAGGAGCTTGCCTAATCCAAAAGCGGAGTTAACCCCACCTCTACAAAGGCTGATTAGAGGAGCTTGCCTCATGACCTAAAGCGGAGTTAACCCCACCTACAAAGGTTGGTTGGAGGAGCTTGCCTAATCCAAAAGCGGAGTTAACCCCACCTACAAAGGCTGATTAGAGGAGCTTGCCTCATGACCTAAAGCGGAGTTAACCCCACCTACAAAGGCTGGTTGGAGGAGCTTGCCTCATGACCTAAAGCGGAGTTAACCCCACCTACAAAGGCTGATTAGAGGAGCTTGCCTCATGACCTAAAGCGGAGTTAACCCCACCTACAAAGGCTGGTTGGAGGAGCTTGCCTCATGACCTAAAGCGGAGTTAACCCCACCTACAAAGGCTGGTTGGAGGAGCTTGCCTCATGACCTAAAGCGGAGTTAACCCCACCTACAAAGGCTGGTTGGAGGAGCTTGCCTCATGACCTAAAGCGGAGTTAACCCCACCTACAAAGTCTGATTAGAGGAGCTTGCCTCATGACCTAAAGCGGTGTTAACCCCACCTACAAAGGCTGGTTAGAGGAGCTTGCCTAATCCAAAAGCGGAGTTAACCCCACCTACAAAGGCTGGTTAGAGGAGCTTGCCTAATCCAAAAGCGGAGTTAACCCCACCTACAAAGGCTGGTTAGAGGAGCTTGCCTAATCCAAAAGCGGAGTTAACCCCACCTACAAAGGCTGATTAGAGGAGCTTGCCTCATGACCTAAAGCGGTGTTAACCCCACCTACAAAGGCTGGTTAGAGGAGCTTGCCTAATCCAAAAGCGGAGTTAACCCCACCTACAAAGGCTGGTTAGAGGAGCTTGCCTAATCCAAAAGCAGAGTTAACCCCACCTACAAAGGCTGGTTAGAGGAGCTTGCCTAATCCAAAAGCGGAGTTAACCCCACCTACAAAGGCTGATTAGAGGAGCTTGCCTCATGACCTAAAGCGGAGTTAACCCCACCTACAAAGGCTAGTTGGAGGAGCTTGCCTCATGACCTAAAGCGGAGTTAACCCCACCTACAAAGGCTGGTTAGAGGAGCTTGCCTAATCCAAAAGCGGAGTTAACCCCACCTCTACAAAGGCTGATTAGAGGAGCTTGCCTAATCCAAAAGCAGAGTTAACCCCACCTACAAAGGCTGGTTGGAGGAGCTTGCCTCATGACCTAAAGCGGAGTTAACCCCACCTACAAAGGCTGATTAGAGGAGCTTGCCTCATGACCTAAAGCGGAGTTAACCCCACCTACAAAGGCTGGTTGGAGGAGCTTGCCTCATGACCTAAAGCGGAGTTAACCCCACCTACAAAGGCTGGTTGGAGGAGCTTGCCTCATGACCTAAAGCGGAGTTAACCCCACCTACAAAGGCTGGTTGGAGGAGCTTGCCTCATGACCTAAAGCGGAGTTAACCCCACCTACAAAGTCTGATTAGAGGAGCTTGCCTCATGACCTAAAGCGGAGTTAACCCTACCTACAAAGGCTGGTTGGAGGAGCTTGCCTCATGACCTAAAGCGGAGTTAACCCCACCTACAAAGGCTGGTTGGAGGAGCTTGCCTTATGACCTAAGATCGTCAAAGTATTATGGTATTATCTTGTAACTATTTTAAGAGCTTAAATTGGGTCTAATTACCACGAGCTGTAGTCATAATTAATTATACTTTCTAAGGCCAACCCTAAATTGTAACAATGTCACCGTATTGGACCATTTCGTATAAATACGTTGAGAACGTCACTGTACACATCGACACTAAAAGTAATTAAATCTTACAATTTGCAGCCACCGCGATAACTGAGTCACAATTAATACGAAATAATGTCATTTCAAGTACCTCGACTCCGGCACGTCTGAGACAGCTGCGCGAGTATGTGTGTGTGTAAGTGTATAGATATGTATGTATGTGGTACGGTACATTATTGAGTGCCGCCCCAGCTGCGCCTTACGGGAACACAGCGGCTTGCCCCGTGGGACCGACGCTTTCCATTCTCACTTATTTAAAAGCGTCTTGACATCTAAAAAGTCATTTTACCTCAAGCATAGAATTTAAAGCAGAGGTGCACTGTTCCCTCACAAACACACCATCATGTTCGAAGAGGAGTGTTTAGACAAAATTAAAAGCTTAGCTGGTAAGAAAGGAAAAATTAGAAAATTAGAAACTCCTATCGATAAAAATATTTTAAAAATTATTTAGTTAAGGGATGGAACCATTAATTTTTCAACTATCTAAACAATTGCTAATACACAAAGAAAAACCTTTTAAAATTAATGGGGTGTCAACAAAAATTTATTTCCCAAATACGTGGAAATTGCGCGTAACGACTTAAAATAATTACACATAGTTTATGTGTACTCAGTTATCATCAATGGAAGATAAAAATCGTATTCTCAATGACAAAAACGTAAATCCGGAAAAAATGTCAAAATTTCATTTCAGTGCGGTTCTTAATGCATGTTCTACAAAATATATTTATTGTAGATCTTATATAGGTATGTAACGTATATATTGGTTCATAGAAAATCGACTTACCCTTATTTAAATACACATTAGTAAGTAATGACTAATCGTTCCAAATTGTCACCAAAACAATTACTAACCTGACTACTATTCTGAATTTAAAAATAAAAATACCCCCGTAGCAGCAAACCTGCATACTCAGTGAATTTCCAATGCATATTAATTTATCTTAATACTACATAAAGCCACATACCAAGTTTCATCAATATACATTCATAAACAAACTATTTATGACATTTTAATTATTCTCCATAAGAATAACATGGGGCTGAGTATGCAGGTTTGCTGCTACGGGAACTATCGGGAAAAATGGGTTTTTGTGCAAATATCAACAGACCACAGTGAAATGAAGCAATATACCCAAGTTTCGTCAGGATAAGTTGATAAATAAGCGAGATATACAATTTTTCTTATCCTCCATAAGAATAACATTGGGCAACGTACTGTGTTTAGCACTTTCAATATCTCAGTAACCAATTGACGTAGAGCAATGATCAAAACATCAAATTGTGCGTCTTTTTAAGCTGATTCCAATGAGAAAAAATAAAATTTTACTTTTTCAAAAATTGTATGTAAAAACATCCATTGTATGTTCAAAAGATCCATTTTTGGGGTACAAAATACCCCTTCGGATAGGTCGATCCGTCTGGTTTTCGAACTTAAAAGTCATAAATGCTGCTTTACACGTTTGTACCAAATTTCATCAAAATCGGACCTTTTTTACGAGAGTTATCACACCCACGGACAAACATATATATATATATATACAGTTTCGAACGAATGGTGTTTTTGAGGTCTGGGGACCTCAAAACGAAAAGTTATCATGGGCCCGGGCCTAGGTCTTACCATGCCGACTACGGTAATAGCTTCTTCCCTATAGGGGAAATTCGCTAAAATGAGGGAAATTCGCTAAAATAAGTTAACTGAAACAGTCCGGACCAGCGAGGTGGGGAGGGCATTGTCGACGGAAGGTCCCCTGAAACGAGCCACCTGTGTTCAAATATTAAGCACTTATGAAAGTTTCCTCCCTAATTTGTATTCGGAAAGTTGGCGCCTCTGAATATGAAAGTGTCGAGTCGTCCTGTCGACAGATGTCTGACTTTGTGCCCCCTCCTCCTCACTCCACGCTCCACGATCCACGCTCTCGCCTCACTCAGTTTAGACGGGTCGAGGAAATAGGCATAGGCCAGTGACAGTTGCAGCGTCCGAAGTTATACTGTAGTAGAAGAAACAGAAAATGGTTAAAGACGCATTCGAAATTAAAGCAGCATTAAATTGAAGGAGTATAACCGGTACAATACCGGAAGCGATATTTCATCAGCGAATTTATTCCATTCGCCGTACAACCACCAGCAGCCACATCAACTAACAGAAAGCCGCCGACACTAACAGTAAACCCTACTCGGCCGACGACTGAGCAATAGGCGGCACTCGAATACGGCACCAGATCCGACCCTCATTAAGAGTTTAACCAGGCGTTATTAACACCACACTTTAATACGGCACCAATGCAATTTACAGGTAGGGTAGAGAGGTTCCCCCTCCACAACCCCATATATACTCCCCTCATTATCTACTTCCCCCCAACTATTTCAGTCCCATCTGCCTCTTAACTCTCTCAATGTATTAAAGCTCTGGTTTAACCTGCGAATACAGAATAATAATCAAACTAAAACCAAATCTCCTATAACTTACATTCGTCTAAGGCACCGCCCTTGAGGTCGAATGCTTTGTTGTAAAACTTATAGAAGAATAGTAATAAATCAACTGAATTTTAACAGATATTGATTTACTAACGAAGCACAGTACTCTAGCAAGACCAGTTGTTACAATTACAAATAACATACAGTTACTTCTGGAGTGGCAATGTATAGTAGGTTATGAAGGGAGGTGGTTATAAATTCAGAAGTACGAGATGAACATTTACGATGAAGGGTTCCAAAACCAAATAAAATCCAACTTGCCAGTAAATAGTTTTTAACTTAAAAATGCGCAAGATTAAATGGTTTTTAGATTTTTAAATGATACATTTTAAAAATGAATGGAAGAAATACATTATCTGTCAAATTACCAGTACATGATGTTTCTTAAAGTGGGCATATCACACTATTGATTGTGGACTATGTTTTCATCTAACCTTGTAAATATGAGAAATCAATCAATTTTTGTCTTCCGTAACAAACTATTTATCGTGAATAAAAACACCCTTGTCGCTCATAGTCTATTACAAACCCGGCGAGGAGGTCGAGAGGGTAGTTAGTGAGAGGGAGGAGGTGAGGAGGAGGGGTGTAAGTGGAATGGGTAAGAGGGGTGGTTGGTGCCGGGTAAGAGTGTGTCATGGCGGCCGGTGAAGGGTTCGGTGCCGTATTAATGTGTTTTTAATAACATTTATGGGTTGGTGCCGTATTCGTGAACCCCGGAGCAATATACTGCGATTTGGACGGCTATAGAATAGGGGTAATACATAATTTTAATATGAATCCTAACATTTCCCAAATCATCCACGATTTACTTATATCAATTTTATAAAAAAATTTATCAAACCGGACTATTAAATATTCTTATAAATTAATACCCACGAAGATGCAACTTAAATATCTCTAAAGAAATCCTAGAACAAAAACTATAACTACATTTATTGAACATGAATTATTAAAATAATTACAGGTATTGGTTTATATAGTAGCCCTTATTGAAAAGTATTCGACTTGCACGGCCGAACACTGTAAACCTTTTTTAAACATAAACTGAATTTTATTACATACTAGCTAGTCCGACAGACGATGTCCTGTCCTAATGTCATTGAATTTGTTTTATGCCAAAAATGCTCGTTCATTTTCAAGATGAGCTCGTTCGCTACGCTCACTCGCCTATTTTTACAGGTATAGAGCTAATTTCGGCATCGAAAAAAGAGTTTGAATTGTCATTCAATTAGATTTGTTCCTGCCATAATTAATTAGCATATTTTTATGCCTTTCAATTGTGTTAGATATAACTCTTCTATTAGCTGTTTCTTTAAATGAATCGAATTAAGAAAAGACACACGTGACGTAATAAACCAAATAAAACATTTCTCCATAAGAATAACATGTCAACTTTGAAGGGCCGTAGGGCGCATCCCTTAAGGATTTGCAAAACAAAAATAGGCCTATATATTAACCAGATATCTATATTATTAATAAGCTACATGCAAACTTTGTAAACAATAAGGCTTTTTTGTTTCAAGATTTACCCCAACATAATGTAAACTAAAACGTGCGTCTAGGTGTGCAGATGTGGAAACCGGCTTTAGATTTTTGATATAGGCTTAGGGCTCTGCCCCATGGGACTTCTAAGTCCCCATGTTATTCAAATGGAGGGGAGTTTTATTTGGTTTATGTCACATGTGTATTTTCTTAATTAAATTCAATTCAATTAAATAAACAGCTGTTATAAGGATTACATCAAAGTACACACTGTGACTGTTTTGTTTACTATTTAATTAACTATTTACACGGGTTGCGCAAGCTGCGCTTAGTAAATTCTAGTGTAAGGATAATTCCTGTAAATTCTCATGCCAACCAGTTAAGTAGTTATTTTAGTTATAAATGTTGTAACTAACCCGACTTGGTTTTATGTATTTAGATTACAAATGCTATTTCTTCTACTATCAACTACTTATGTATTCTCTCTCAAACATAAATATGCTACATTACTTCATGCGGATTAACATACTTATGTTACTTATCGACTTGCGTAATTACTATTGTGCCTTAACAACGGACGACTTTCACAATCAATTTAAGCCGTAACGAGTCCGCCGAGATGTAAGTGGGATACGAGAGTTGTCGTCACGTCGCGATAAGGCCAGACCTCATTTATTGGCCAGCGGTCACGAAATTTGGCGTGCTTTATGTTTCCCTACTGGCCGAGTCCGGTTCAGCTGGCGGTCTACTGTGGTGGTAAGATTCGGTTGGCACTCTTGGGTGTACATTTAGTAGTCCGCTCATTTGGTACAATCTGAGGAAAACCTGTTCAACCATTTTCCCTTTCTAGCATTCAACTGAACTAGCCTATATACATAAAGTTTAAAACGCTCACTACTGTGTGGGGTATCACATGAATGTAACGTATGTAGGTGGGAATGTACACATACCTTTGAGTAGGGACGCGGTAGCTCTGAACCCATTATACGGTATATATCATAAACAAGATGCCTAGTACAAAAGGCTCTGACGAAGGTGCCACGCACGCAGAAACTTTAGTCCAGATCAAATTGCATAATAATTATAGTAGACCTAACCGTGAATAGGGACACCCATGTTTTTCTAGATTCGTTCCTCCCCCTCCCACGTCCGAGTTTAGAGCATAATACTGTCTGCTTCATCGGCAAAACAAGTATATTTGTTTACCAAACTAAATAATGATAATAGCCTATCTAAATATTCCGTTCAACTGTATCGATTTGAACAAACAACCTTTCTCGTAAACACGAAAATTGATTGATTCAAGTTCGAGATCTCTGTGCTGGTGGGGAGGGGCCACATTAGAAACATTTGCCCCATAAGCGTGTCCCTCTTTAAAAGTTATGAATTCTATATCACTTTAGATTATCCACTTTTCCATCCGCGCTGAATGGAATACCAAACCGTACCAGGAAACATTTTTACAATCGTAAGTCTGAAACCCATTAAAAATATATTTGAATAAAACGTCTATGTGAGAAGATTGAACGAAAAATACTAGTTTCTTTATACGACCAGTCCTGAGGTTATACATTAAATTAAAGTTAAATTCATTTATTGAAATTTGGTCAGCTGTGTGATTTTATTTTACTATTAAAGTGAAATCAGGCGGAGCAAGCGAAGTTGTTGGGCAAAGCTAGTACAATTTAAACACTAAACAACAAAGTTTCTCTTAGACGCAACAGGCTAATAGAGATTCTATGGAAAAGCGAAGCGTAAACAAAATACATATTTCAGATCTAAACAGAATCAAAAGGCGTTGGGAGAACGCGAGGGATCGATGTGGCGTACCTTTGTCTGGACCGGGTGTGGAATTTTAATTTACATTGTTTGAGCTGAGCACTGGTCACGAGTATTGCGAGAATAAATAACGGAACCCACACGCGCACACGCGCACACGCACAGCACTCACACACGCGGGGCGCGGCGCAGCACTGCCCTAGTGCAATCCGCTGCGACCAGTGTTACGGCGCGGCGGTGAAAGAGAACGAGGCTCCTCGCACTTGAATTATATATTGGCCTGCGCAGAATATTAGATATTAGTACTGTTCACAAGTCCGGGGTGATTACTTATGGTAATTACAGACACTCCATATTTCTATATCACATATGTCTTAATATAGGTAAAGAGTAGAGGCCTTTCACTCATGCTGTAAGTATGGGAAATATATTATATTATATTATACACGATGTCTATGGGAAATATATATAATTATTAAAAGGAAATATGAGGCTACAACGTCTGGGATTTGTTTTCATGCAAAATTTCATAAACGTTATTTTCCGATTTTTTTAGGCTAAGATCTTTCACATGAACACTCGTCCGTCATCCTGCAATTTACCCACTTTTCAATAAAATCCAACAAATTATGTTAGTCAATATAGCAAGTTGTGTAATTAAATTCCATTATTACGTTATTTTTTTATATAAAGACCTAGTTTCGCAAACCAGGCTTTCGTATGAAAGATAATGGAATCCTTAGCATTACGACCGTATTATCAGCGTTGCACTATTTTTGTAAATACTAATGTTTTGGCCTCTCCCATTACTTTTACTATTTGTTGTCTACCTCAGTGTACTTGTAATATTTCGACTTTACAATAGTCCTCTTCAATAATAGGGTGTCCTGAGATCAATAAGTTTGTCAGACAGCGGTGTTATATAGGGTGTCTGAAAAATAACTCCCTATTTCCAAGAGAAATTGTAGTAATGAACAGCATTACACTTCTGTAATATTACAGTGTTACATTTTAATAATAAGGAAAATTAAATTTTTGAATACATATTATGAGAGATATAACTTCTAGTTTTATCCTAGCATACTTTAACGTGAGTACAGGATAATTTGTCACTCACACAAAACGAGACGTTATGTAACTTCTTGCCATTCCTTGCACTAAACTGAACCATTGACTACTTGCAGATAAAAATATAACCAGGCCTGCCAACTAAAGGATATAATTTCCCACGTTTGCACGAGGAAAACATAAATATTTACTGATTCAAAATACAGAAACTAGAATAGTGTAGGTCAATTAGTACAGCTTTTATCATCGGCTAAAAACTAGGCGGTTATTTCTCAAACACCTGGTTATTATTAGGCAAAAAATCTATGGGCAAGAATCAACAGTAAATGGATAGGTCTACTTAGTCATTACAGCACAAATGGTTCAACAGCATAGTAATTACAGTGCTCGCAGTGCTCGGGGGTTGGACAGTTCCCTACGAAAACGTTAAAATTGCCTTCGGCATGTATAAACACTAAACAAAATTCGATTATTAAAAGCATCGAGTTTGAGGTCCTTGATGATTCACGCGGAAAGCCAAAAATGAATTACCTATTTAACAAAGTTAAAGTTTTACATTAAGTACACATGAGGATACATATTCCGTACGTGCTCCCTATTTATGTACATCATTGAATTGTATTTTTAAGTAGATTACACATATACATAATCAATTTCTAAACATTGTGTGCTTGCAGAATCAACTTAATTCGAACAATATAAAAGCCAAACAACAATCAGTCAGGGCAAACAAGCGACGGATCCGAATAGTTGCAATACCATCCTGCAGTTAACAAAACAAATACTTCGTAAAATCGAAGTGAAAAATAGCGCAATTACTTCATTCAAGCTCCTGAAAACATTGAGTACATAGAAACATTATTCACACACGCCACGAACAATGGAAATGCGAGAGTCGCACACGCGAGCGGTTGGCCAGCGTTGACAGCGGGCCTGAGGTCGATTTGTTATAAATAAACTATGCAGAGTTTAGTAAATGTATTTCAACTGCTTTCAATGTTTTGTTTTAGTATTTGTGAACGTGTCTTATCTGCTGATGACCCTTTTATGACACGCCTTTTTTACCAATAGTGTAAACTTTCATTACTTGATTACTCTGTAACTTATTATTGCGTATATGTATTAATACTGCAGAACGTACAGATGTTTCAATATTACAAAGAAGCGAATGACCTTGCGAACTCGCTCGTCATATGAATGTATCAATGTACTAATGGAATTAGGCGATTTTTGTGCAGAATATTATGGCCAAAATACTGGGTCGATTTTGATGATTTACGTGTCGTTTGAAAGCCCTTAACGCCTTTTGGGGGTCTCAAGTCAGTGCGTGGAACCAGAAACCCTTGGGAAGCCCTCAAAGAACGGTTTTGGCCCATTTAAATAATACTAGTAGCCTGTCGCGGCTTCGCTCGCGATCACAACGTAATATTATACTGACATTCCCGTATAAATATTGTGTTACCGTTCCAAAGCCAACATGGCCTGCTGATTAACTGTGTTTACTATAACCAGCTGATTGCTTAAAACTTATAGTTATTTCCCAATGTTAAGCTTATGGGGAAAAATGAACTTTAAGGGGCCTCAGAGCCTCACTCACAAATGATTTATATACACAAGGTTTCCTGCACAACTTCAGTTAGGTTCTTTCCAATGACACCAAAAACATCAAAATCGGTTCAGTAGTTTAGGAGGATTGTCACAAAAAAACTGCTCGCCTATTAAATAAGTACTAGTAGCCTATCGCGGCTTCGCTCGCGATCACAACGTATTATTATACTGACATTCCCGTATAAATATTGTGTTACCGTTCCAAAGCCAACATGGCCTGCTGATTAACTGTGTTTACTATAACCAGCTGATTGCTTAAAACTTATAGTTATTTCCCAATGTTAAGCTTATGGGGAAAAATGAACTTTAAGGGGCCTCAGGGCCTCACTTACAAATGATTTATCTATACACAAGGTTTCCTTCACAACTTCAGTTAGGTTCTTTCCAATGACACCAAAAACATCAAAATCGGTTCAGTAGTTTAGGAGGATTGTCACAAAAAAACTGCTCGCCTATTAAATAAGTACTAGTAGCCTATCGCGGCTTCGCTCGCGATCACAACGTATTATTATACTGACATTCCCGTATAAATATTGTGCTACCGTTCCAAAGCCAACATGGCCTGCTGATTAACTGTGTTTACTCTATCAAGCTGATTGCTTAAAACTCATAGTTATTTCCCAATGTTAGGCTTATGGGAAAAAAACTCAACTTTAAGGGGCCCCAGGGCCTCACTCACAAATTATTTCTGTAAAAAAGTGTCCTGCACAACTTACGGTGTTTGCTAGTTAAATTTAATTTCGAACGTGAATATCCACAAGCAAAGTCACGATAGGATGCTACTCCATGAATCGTTTGCACGCTTTTCTTTACTCGCTAGTAACAATTTCTTGGCTGGGAAAAACTGTTGAAAGCAAACTCCGGAAGGAATCAGAACAAAATATTGCTATTGTGAGAGTTCATACAGTGCATAACAGCGTCATAAAATAAGTAGAACTTCTTAAACTAAATAATAATAAGTGGAACTTATTAAACTAAATAATAATAAGTGGAACTTATTAAACTAAATAATAATAAGTGGAACTTATTAGACTAAATAATAATAAGTGGAACTTATTAAACTAAATCATATTCTAAATTATCAACAATATCCTTAACTCTATAAGGATTTGTTGATAATGAAGAAATGTTTTCAAGGTTCTTCCATAAGCTTTCAAGTAAGGAAGTACATGAAATGCGGGTAAGAACATTGGTGTAGAGAAGAAGAAGAAACATTGCAATAGTAAGTCATATTTTTTTTCAAATCGTTTACCTTCGATTTTTAAAGCATTACCAGCGTGTCAGTAAAACTCTTTAAGCAAAATACAACTTTTCCAAATTTTACATAATTCTTTTACTTTTAGGTGTTGATATAAGTAAAACTCAGTCTTCAAGTTAATGTTAAAAGATTAAATCTCATTTTTCTAAAAAAAATAAGTTTCAAATCTGAATGTTTTTAATTTGGTGGTATAAAACTTCCTCGACTAAAAAACAGTAGACTACAGAAGACAGTTTTCACAGAGGGTGTACCTAGATACCTGAAAAATCAGGAATTTTTCAAATTCCTTTGATTCCAATAAAATTCTCCTGATGATTAAGCTCGAACAGCTTTTGACAGTTATGCCACAATCAAACAAGGGCATATTCACATAAATAAAAGCAACCCAAAATTAACCGATAGTTTACGACACTACTAAATAAATAATAATTGAACTCTATTTAATACACTTGACTTATTCAAATAGCATAAGCGTTTCAAATGCCTATAGCGACTGTATACCCGATCAGGAATCGCAGCAAATATAAATTACATAACAGGGTAAATTAATTTACCGTAGGTGGCCACGCGAGCGGGCCGTGGCCGTGCGCCTATTATATCAACAAGTGCAGAGATAGGCACCACGCCACGGACTCCAGCTGATATGCTAACTAACACACTGTTTACTTATACAGTTATGGTCTTGAACGTTTGTTCTCGCCTAACAAGATGGCCGCTATCCAGTAGATCTTACCTTTGCTTAACTGTTGTGGCCTTTCCCCTCGTTAACGATAATATCTATACCTTTTAAAACCTCGTAATACTCGCCGACAGGTCCAGGCCTCACGTCAACGAAGAAGAGTGTGAGGGTGGAAAGTGTTAGTGTGGCAGTGAAAGAATCATATATACTCCCCACACGAACTAAATCTTAAATGATCTATTCAAATTTACTTTTGTGCTCTGTTAGCACAAAAAGCAGCAAATTTAAAATTAAAATAAAACTGTTTCCTTTAATAGGACGCTTTAGGCGATTTTTGTGCAGAATATTATGGCCAAACTACTGGGTCGATTATGATGATTTACGTGTCGTTTGAAAGCCCTTCACGTCTAGGTGTGCCTTTTGGGGGTCTCAAGTCAGTGCGTGGAACCAGAAACTATCTTTTACGGTGAGGGGAGAAAAATGAGCCCAATATCGAAGGGGTTGATGAGTTTAAAATTGTTTAGACTCATTTAAAAATTAGATATTTTATGAAGTTTCAAATCCAAAAAAAACATAACAGCTGATCACAAATAAAGAGTGGTGTGGAAATTTAACACTTGCACTTGGCAATGTATACAAAACCCTTTAAGTAGGAACACCCCATGTTATTTTATTTTAGTTATGCCTCCCAAGTTCAGGGGAGAGTATAGCACTGACTGTCCCTGCTAACTCACCTTGGTCCCATCGCGCGCGTTTCTGTCCGCCTTTGAAACGTCAAAATGATTACGTTTGTTTGTGAACAAACTAATAAATAACAGATTCCTGTCAATATATTTCAGCCAGCTATTATAGCATTTTAACAATTAATTTTTTTCGTAAACACTTAAATCCGGTCCGAATAGAGTCAAATATGCCGTTGTGACTCTGTCTTTGTTTGGAGGGCGGAGATTTCACTAGAAATAATTTTTCCATAAGCGTGTCCCTAATTATTCGGTTATGTATACATTGCACATGGTTTCAGTATCTTGTATCAGCTCCTCCTTTCGAGCAATGAGTGCTCGGTCCCCGGTTCTATGAAAATAACCAAAAACGTAAAATAAACTTGTACATGTAAATATGTTTTTTCAACTCGTTGGCCAAACTACAAAAACAAACTTATTTTAATATCAAACATCCTCTACCCACTCGAGCCCACAGCTTACACGGACGCGCGGCCGGGATCGTAACTAGCGCTTTATTGTCCAAAGTCAGTTTATGTCGCTGACGTGATCGCCGACCGTAACTCGACGTTCGGTTATCATACAACAAGTTTTTATGAAATTTGGAAACTGAGTATTGACACGATTATCGCCTCCCTGAGGAGCCGCGTGTCTGCACCGTTTACTCCGGGTCTCGGAACGGTCTTACTTTAAACAATTAATATAGTTTTCTTGGCATATTATAACAATACCTGGGGGCCGAGCTTTGCTAGGGGAAGGCCAGTTAGTTTGTTTAAATGACTTGTAGTAATATTTTACAACTTTCCTCAGCTGATTATCGGATTTTTATAGCTCATTTCCCTCTTTTCTGCATTTTAAAGGTCAATTCAGTTATTACTTATATCTCAATGTTCCTTTAATTTATTTCGGATATGACCACACTTTAAATGCAATCTTTTCTCAACAGTTTTAGTCACTGCTCTCAGGAAACCACATGTTAACAATTACAAACAACGCGAGTATTATACTATAACAGACCCCTAGTTGAGTATGAACAACTAACAACTTATTTTTTATTTATTTGGGCTTTACCTATCGCTTCTAGTGTTTAAAACTACACTACGTTTCGGGAGGTAAGGAAACTCCTCCCGTTATCAAGTGAACCCTAATTACATCTAAATATAAATTTCTTACACCTAACTAACCTACATTTGTTTGGATTTCCTTACCTTTTTCTTGATAACGGGAGGAGTTTCCTTACCTCCCGAAACGTAGTGTAGTTTTAAGCACTAGGAGCGATAGGTAAAGTCCAAATCAATCAAAAAATAAATTCAAATCCATCGCTATTATGAATTTAAAAAATACAACTAACAACTGTTACAATTCTTTTGTTTTGATTTTAAACTCCATAAACCCAATGTTAACGTGTTTAACTTTATATTTTCGTGTTTTCCATTATTTGATTTTTCCTAGGGATAAGACCTGTCTAAAATTTATTTTTATCCCAGAAATTAGTTATTTCCAACATTTGAAGTAACTTGTTGGAGCAGTGTTTGAGATCAGAGTCGCAAGCAAGCACGTACGGACGCAAGCGAGCAAGCAAACCTTACTCATATTAAGAGTACAGGATTAGCATGTCCAAACTTCCCGATCTTTTTATCTACATAATTATATTCTGAATCATCAATTAAAATTAAAATTTTGTTACAGTAAAGCCGCAACGCGGGCCAATTACATTGCAATAGTGAAACTAAGGTAGTGTTACATACATTTCATTTGCAGACAACAAACAAACGGCAAATTACTTCTTACAATTAGATTTATACAAAACCAGCTGCCATCGTACCCGGTCTCACCCGGGAGTACAACCTGTGGTGTGTGCTATATTCTGTGATTAAACCGTGGAACTACTACGAATTATGAACATCTGTTTGAATTTTCTAACTGAAACCAAAGTGAATATAAGAAAAACACTGGATTGGACCTTGACACCCCGTGGGGCGGGGTCTTATTGGAATTGTTTTAATCCTTTCTTAGTGGTTACCTACTTTATGGAAAGAATATTTGTGCTAAATGTCGGGGTTGTAGGAGTAGAGGTTTGGCCTGGGGGATGATCGTTTTTTTAATGCCCATAAGAATAACATTAGAATGGAACTTTGACTTCCCGTTGCGCGGGGCCTTATGGGAATTTCTTAAAATCCTTTCTTAGTGATAACATTTGCAGGTAACGTTTGACTTGAATACCTACGTTATGGAAAGAGTACTTGTGCCAATTTTCGTGGTTATAGGTGTAGAGGTTTGACCTGGGGGATTATCGGATTTTCGTATTTACAGATACAGAAGTATCTAAAAACATCAATTAATAAATATAAATGCAAAAAATAAATATATTTATTTTTAGCAACATACTCCTGACATGAAAAAAATAATGACATCACTCGGTATGAATATTCCCTCGGAGATGTACCACATAACTATTGTAACAAATCTAAGTATATATATATATATATATTTTATATATATATATATATATTGTTAAATTATTGTTAATGGAATCATCTTTGGCAATACAAACCAAAGACGAAACTTTTTTTGTTAGACGTCTGTGTTGTTAGATCGTTTACGTTTGCAGTGATAGTCGCATATGATAGTTGAGAGGGGCTCCAGTCACCTGCTTCTACGTCTTTTCCCCATAATACCAACGTTAACTTTCAACTCCGTCCCTCCTCAACGGGTTTCCCGCGATTGTTTATTTATGGTTGATTTTCTAGAGCAAAAATACACCTACCGATTTCAGTGGTAGGCTCTTGATACCTCAAATAGTTTCCTAAAATAAAATACCCCCGTAGCAGCAAACGTGCGTACTCAGCGAATTTCCAATGTATATACATATTATCTTAATACCAATTAAAGCCACATACCAATTTTCATCAATATACAGTCATAAATAAATTATTTATGGCATTTTAATTATTCTCTATAAGAATAACATGGCGTCTGGTGATGCAGGTTTGCTGAAACAAGGTACACAAAAAATGGGTTTTTATGGGAAAATAATTTTTTTTATAACTCGACTAGGTGAAGCCACATACCAAATTTTATTAATTTATGATTAAAATTAAGGTAGATAACATTTGACTTATTCTCCATAAGAATAACATTGGGGCTGAATACGCAGGTTTGCTGCTACGGGAACTATCGGCAAAAAAAAACATTTTTCGTGCAAATATCAATAGACCACAACAGTATGAAACAATATACCAAGTTTCGTCAGGATAAGTTGATGAATAAGCAAGATATACAATTTTTCTTATTCTCCATAAGGATAAAATTGGACAACGTACTGCGTTTAGCATTTTCAATATCTCGGTAAACAATTGACGTAGAGCAATGATCAAAACACCAAATTGTTTGTTTTTTAAGCTGAATTTAGTGGTGAAAAATAAAATTGGATTTACTAAGTATTATATGTAAAAAAACTCAAAAAACATGTTTGGGGTACAAACCCCCCCCTCCAAATACCCCTTTGGAAAGAGCGATCTGGCTGGTTTTAGAACTAAAGTCATAAATGGCTTTACATGTTTGTACCAAATTTCATAAAATCGGATCAGTTTTCAAGAGTTATTGCACCCACGAACACATATATATATTTTGAACGAATGGTGTTTTTGGCATCTGGGGACCTCAAAACGAAAAGTTATCATGGTCCCGGGCCTAGGTCCATGCTGACTACGGTAATAGCTTCTTCCCTATAGGGGAAATTCGCTAAAATCTCAAATATTTAATATTTTTAAATGTTATTGAACGACTATTACAATAAGTGTAACATCAAAGCTATTCTCATTGAAATCGCCAGGTATTTTTTCCCTCTTTGAAGTGATATCTGAGTCAAAGATTTCGGATAATCCGTTGAGGAGAGACGGGATTTGAAGTTAACATTGGCCTTATGGGAGAAGCAGGTAGAAACACGGAATGTTACACGATTGGAGCCCCCTCTTAAACAATACGATCTTTACAGTCTCCGGTCACAACTTGTCCACGTACAAATTAGATTTTCTGATGATGAAACGACCATAGGATGTGTTCTACTGTCAATACATCATGTGTGAACGAGATTCGATCTTCATTGTAACTATAATGGACCGATTCCCCGATAAAATTTCATCTCGTAAAAACCCATCGCCTCTGTGTCTGCCCCATTGTAGGGCGCGGTAATCGCGATAACATTATTCTCGTTATCGAGAGTTCATTCAAATCGAGTCTGTGTTATTTTTATAACGCTGTTGTTAATTTTGTAAATAAGCCGCTCCATGGAAAAACTACGCGTGGGAAAATTAGGTGTGAGAAAACAATGGTGGTTATTGGTGAAGGGGACAGCTATTACATGAGTGGCTTTGATATGGCGTGAAGAGTACAGACTATTGAAAGCTGTCATGAAATGCAATAACATAAAAACAAAACTTCTGTTTACAAAACTTTGTCAATAGGCTTAGTAAATGGTTTTCCGTTTAAAAGAAACGCCTACATAGACACGGTTTGCTAAAAAGTTTCAAATACCATATGAACAATGTTAGCGGGTGATGTTTGTCTATTGTTTCAAACCTACAACTTCGACACGATATTTCGTATGTGGGTGTTCAGAAAAGGTGGGGACATAATTTACGTAGTGATTCTTTGGGTAAAAATAAGCAAAAAGGTTTATATAAACATATGTCCTATCTCATTTCGTTTAGCGTCTGTCTGTCTGTATGTGTTTTTTACAAAAAATCATAACTCCTTAACGGTTTGAGCTACAGCGTTGGGATTTTGTACAAATGTTAATCTTATTGGCCGCTTCCTTTGTGCAAAATGAGAATACAAACTCTTTAACCGTTTCAAAATGGCGGCTATTTTAAATATTTGACGCCAAGTTTCATGAAAACCGTTAATTTGACCAAAAAATTGCAATTTACATAAAATTTAGTAAATTTTATGGAGATTTCAACGATATCTTATTAAGCTTAGTTTGGACAAAGAATAACTGAGAAATTAATTTCTTTCTTGCTATACCTACAGTTTTCTCCATTTAAACAATGTTAAAACTATAGCAAATATCATTAATAAAATTAATTTCCCCGTTATTCTTTGTCCAAACTAAGCTTGGTAAGATATCGTTGAAATCTCCATAAAATTTACTAAATTTGATGTATCTTGCAATCTTTTGGTAAAATTAACGGTTTTAGTGAAATTTGGCGTAAAATATTTAAAATAGCCGCTATTTTGAAACGGTTAAAGAGTTTTTATTCACATTTTGCACAAAGAAAGCGGCCAATAAGATGAACATTTGTGCAAAATCTCAACGTTGTAGCTTAAACCGTTAAGGAGTTATGACTTTTTTTGTAAAAAACCCATACAGACAGACAGACGCTAAACGAAAGGAGATAGGACATATGTTTATATAAACTTTGTGCTTATTTTGACCCAAGGAATCACTACGTAAATTATGTCCCCACCTTTTTTGAACACCCTGCATATGTATCGAGTAAAAACTCAACAAATCCATCGTACAGTACTTGCTTTGGTTGTGTATTTAATTAATTCACTGCAGACGCTCAAAACTACATATGGCAACCGTACTAAGTACTTTACGAACGTTTCAAAAAATAAAACTGTAATAAGTGCAGTTTCTGTCCTTGGCCTGGTCATACTCAAATTGCATCGCCAGGAAGTCAATCCAATATAAACGATACAACGTTTTGTTCCATTACTTTCGAGCAGAGTGCAATATTAAAGAGTTTGCAACCGTTATCAATTGTCTGTTCGCGGCTGACCTGTTTTACAAAGGTCTGCCGATTTATTGCAGTAGACTAAACACAATTTCTCCAGCCGTTATTGTCCAATTGAGATAATTCGGCTGGTTTTGTTTTGTGTCCGTCCACGCCGTTGGCATGATTTTACGTTTTGATAGGGAACTCTGGTTTTGATACCCTGGTTTTGTTATACCCTGGTATTGATACCCTGATTTTGATACCCTGGTTCCCTGGTTTTGTTATACCCTGGTTTTGAAACCCTGGTTCCCTGGTTTTGATACCCTGGTTTTGGTATACCCTGGTATTGATACCCTGATTTTGATACCCTGGTTCCCTGGTTTTGATACCCTGGTTCCCTGGTTTTGATACCCTGGTTTTGTTATACCCTGGTTTTGATACCCTGGTTCCCTGTTTTTTTTATACCTTGGTTTTGCTACTACCTACGGTGGACCTAGACATAGAAAGTATGATTAATTAATAGCCCAATGGCAGATTGCAACTGGTTGCAGTATCAGGCCTTCACAAGATTTTCAGATTTTCATCAGGCTCGGGCTGCCGAACCAGGCGAATACTCTAACCAATATCCACATATTATATTATATATATATATATATATATATATATATATATATTGTATAGTAGATACCAACAATAATATTTTTGGGGGAGGAAGAGATAAGGAACCAATTCTGAATGAAACTGTTTGAAATACTACTTCATTACAACACTACATTACTTCTATTGAATACAACACTAAAATGTATTTTAAAACATATAAAAATTGTTTTATAACATTTAAAAATTCATTAAGTAGGACAACTACAATAGGACAGCAATAAAGGGTAAAAGTAATCGGTTGGTTTTTACTCAAAAGACAACAAACTATATACAAATTTGGTGTATTAACTTGACTCTGCAAAATAAAAATAAAACCACAACGAAACCTAAAATTTAAAATTACTACACTGAGTTGAGTTTTAAAATTATGTTCCTCAATTGTATGTTATCATCCCAATGCTTAGGTCTCCCACAGATTGGAGTTGCATCTCTTCTACAAAACATTGGGCCAAAATTATTTAAACAATTTCCTCAATAAATAGTCACAAAATATCCCTAAAACCTTTTAAAATTCTCTAAAACAATATACATTGCAGAGAATGTTTACTCCGTTGAAGAGTTGTTAGCTGTTTTAATCAGTATTTAATTTGCTTTATTAATTACACTTTTTGGCTGAGGAATTTGTTAAGTAAAACTAAAGTAAAAAGTAAAACAAAAACAAAACAATACATTTGTACACATTTTTGATGTTTGTAGTACAATTGTATGGGATTTTCGTCTGCAAATAAAGAATTCTGATCTGATTTTATTAAAATGTGAGAGGTAAGTCGGTTAGTTTAACTCACAATTACGTTTACGTCTGGATCGCACGAGTAGAGGGGCGGAAGAGGTAGAGAGTAGGGGTGGGGGGAGGTAGAGAACTGATGAGGGGAGGGGTAAGTTACCACACACTTTATACAAGTATTAAACAAATTTCACTAATAGTGATTTCCCCGCCGTTAGTTAACCCCGCGCCGACTACCGGCGCCGCAATCAGGTGCGGAAGTGGAAGCGGGGCCGCGGTCGCGATATGAATTGCTAACAAGCGCGACAATTATCACCGGACAATTACATTTTTCCCGCCATTTTTCAGGTGGGGGAGGGGGGAGTAACGAACCGCTCTAATCATTCACCTGTCGCGATTGAACCGTCTCGTCGTTGGCCGCTGTCGGCGTCGTCCGTCGGGTTCAAACTCCTAGTTGTGACAGGGCTAAACGAGTGTTTACCTCATTTTAAAATGCATTATCTTAAATTAAAAATTATGTTCTACATCATTACCAACTTAACAAATGCCATAAGCCTGTTATGGGATTCACGAAAGGGTGGTGCACAATGTAATGAAGCATTTAATTTCATTTCCAAAGGCAAACAACCAAAGTGTAACTAAAAGTTACTTCTGATGCTCATGAGCATCAGAAGTAACAAAGCAAAATACCCCCGTAGCAGCAAACCTGCATACTCAGCGAATTTCCAATGCATATATATGTATCTTAACACCACATAAAGCCACATACCAAGTTTTATCATTATACATTCATAAATAAACGATTTATGACATTTTAATTATTCTCCATAAGAATAACATGGCGGCTGAGTATGCAGGTTTGCTGAAGGAAGGAACACAAAAAATGGGGTTTTATACAAATATCAATATAACTCATTTAGGTAAAGCCACATACCAAATTTCATTAATTTATTTTCATAATTAAGGGAGATAACACGTTACTTATTCTCCATAAGAATAACATGGTGCTGAGTACGCAGGTTTGCTGCTAAGGGAGCCTTTGGTAAAAAAATGTTTTTTTGAGCAAATATCAATGGTCCACAACCAGATGAAGCCGTATACCAAGTTTCGTCAGTATACGTTCATAAATAAGCGAGATATAAAATTTTTCTTTTCCTCCATTAGAATAACATTAGACAACGTACTGTGTTTAGCACTTTCAATATCTCGGTAACCAACTGACGTAGAGAAATGATCAAAATACCAAATTGTGTATTTTTTTAAGCTGAATCCAATGGTAAAAACTAAAATTTGACTATTTCCAAAATTATATATAAAAAATTCAAAAAACCCATTTTTGGGGTACAAAACCCCCCCAAAATACCCCTTCGGATAGAGCGATTTGGCTGGTTTTCGAACTTAAAGTCATAAATGTTGCTTTACACGTGTATACCAAATTTCTTCAAAATCGGATAATTTTTACGAGAGTTATCGTGCTCACGGACACATATATATATATATATATATATAGATATATACCCCCGTAGCAGCAAACCTGCGTACTCAGCGAATTTCCAATGCATATATATGTGTCTTAATACCACATAAAGCCACATACCAAGTTTCATCAATATACATTCATAAATAAACTATTTATGACATTTTAATTATTCTCCATAAGAATAACATGGCGGCTGAGTATGCAGGTTTGCTGAAGCAAGGAACACAATAAATGGGGTTTTATACAAAAATCAATAAAACTCATGTAGGTAAAGCCACATACCAAATTTCATTAATTTATTTTCATAATGAAGGGAGATAACACGTTACTTATTCTCCATAAGAATAACATGGGGCTGAGTACGCAGGTTTGCTGCTACAGGAGCCTTTGGTAAAAAATTGTTTTTTTTTCAGCAAATATCAATGGTCCACAACCAGATGAAGCCGTATACCAAGTTTCGTCAGTATACGTTCATAAATAAACGATATATAAAATTTTTATTTTCCTCCATAAGAATAACATTAGACAACGTACTGTGTTTAGCATTTTCAATATCTCGGGAACCAATTGACGTAGAGAAATAATCAAAATACCAAATTGTGTGTTTTTTTAAGCTGAATCCAATGGGAAAAACTAAAATTTGACTATTTCCAAAATTATATGTAAAAAATTCGAAAAACCCATTTTTGGGGTACAAAACCCCCCCAAAATACCCCTTCGGATAGAGCGATCTGGCTGGTTTTCGAACTTAAAGTCATAAATGCCGCTTTACACGTTTATACCAAATTTTATCAAAATCGGATAATTTTTACGAGAGTTATCGTGCTCACGGACACATATATATATATATATATATATATATATATATATATATATATATATATAGATATATATATATATATATACAGTTTCGAACGAATGGTGTTTTTGGGGTCTGGGGACCTCAAAACGAAAAGTTATCATGGTCCCGGGCCTAGGTCTTACCATGCCGACTACGGTAATAGCTTCTTCCCTATAGGGGAAATTCGCTAATTCCCTATAGGGGAAATTCGCTAATATATATATATATATATATACAGTATCGAACGAATGGTGTTTTTGGGGTCTGGGGACCTCAAAACGAAAAGTTATCATGGTCCCGGGCCTAGGTCTTACCATGCCGACTACGGTAATAGCTTCTTCCCTATAGGGGAAATTCGCTAAAAGGCAATAAATAACAGAACGAGTTAAATGATAATTAAAACAAGATGAATAGCTTCGACAAGTATAGAGTAAATAAATATGACAACAGAAATATGTAGCAAAGAAGTGAATAATTAAATAGTAATTCGTTAAAATAAGATAGCAAAATCCAGTACACAAACAGTGAGAATGTTTAAAGGATTATAAATATGAATTCCGGTTTTAACCACATATTAATTTTTAGCCACATACGAATTTGGCTTTAACCACAAATACATTGATACGATATGACATGCCTGAGTTTTGTCCTAATAAGACCTAACAACTTTCATAGAATTTTCTGTTTGATTATAATTGTTTAAAAATTAAAAAAGTTATCTAACACTGATAAATGTTTAATCGTTAAAACTATGCTACGGCATTTATCAAAGATATAACTATTCATTATAATTTCGAAAGGAAAAATAATGGAGGAAAAGTAAACTTCTGCCTTTTTCAAGTTTCTGAAGCTATCATACGACCTATAATTTGAAACTTGGAACATTAGATGGTCTTAGACCAACAAATTCTTAACATATACCATCTTAATATTTGTCACATACCCTTGTACGAAATCATCAAAACATTCAATACACTTAACAAGCAGATGTCCCGCTCTCCGTCCGGGAATTTAGCAGGCATAGCGCCAGACGTTTTAAATAGTATATTACGTTACTAGCCCGGTAAGTGGTGTTTTACCGTGCGAGCACGACAGTTCCCGCGCGAGGCGTAGCCGAGTGCGGGATTTTCGTGCGAGCACGGTAAAGCTTACCGGGCGAGTAACGTACGATACTTTACATCATACTACACAGAAAAATTAGTACATTTTAAACTCATAACACAATTTATTTAGGACATAACATAAAGTATAATAATTTTATATTTCAGAAAATAAACTTGCATGGCATCAAACTCGCACTTACTTCTTGAGCTTCTTTTAAAATAAAATCTGGAATATCAGATTCATTGTATTCCTCACTGAAATGCATTTTCAAAAGTTTCCTTTAGTATCAAATAGAATGGTTTGTTCTCTCAAAATTTTTTTACTATTCAACACTCGTAATTACTCATGTGGTTTAACGTTGCATTGTTGCAATCAGCTGTTTATTTCATCAGCTGACTAAGTGCACGGTAAAGTAATTTTCCGTGTGTAGGCACGGCAAAGGGCAACTTTCCAGCCTATCAATACGGATGGAAAAGTACCTGTTTCTGTGTAGTATGATGTAAAGTGTATTTACATAACAATCATCTGACTAACTAAATAAAATATAGCTCCATAAGATTAGCATTGAAACTTTGAACGCTCGTGAGGCAAATCCCCGTGGTCGTTAGTTTATGGAAACCCCAAAAGTCACATCTAAGAGCTTTCGATTGATACCGAATGTGCATATAAAATAATAATTTTAGGAGTCTAAAATCGCCGAACAAAAATCAAGAAATTCTTTTAATAATGTAGATTAACCCCTCCACAAAAGGACCACATCCTGCAGGACATGTTACTATAACACAGCCATGCGGTCTCAGTCTGTCGTGCCCGGGCGACTCTCAACAAGTTGCAGCAGACACGGCGATGTCAACCGACCCGATACAGGGCTTCGATATTATAAACCGTCAGCGGGCATGCAATGCTAGACAACTCTATCATACGAAACATGGCTCTATTGAACCGCTCCACCCGCGTCCTAGTGGCGGCCGTGGCGGGCTCTCTTTGACTAGCTTACGCTCTCTTTGGAGCCCCGCCTTTCAAGTGCTACAGAAGCTTTGTTGTTACTTTGTGCTTGACGGCGAGCAGTGGGTGGTAGCATGCAGTTAAATTGGGCAACAGGCATACACTAATAACGAGTTCGCACGCAGCACGCCGACGTGAGGGAAGTGAATTTCCACATAACAACTTTTAAAACTCAAAATCAGTGTAAAACATAAATGAATTCAAATTGTTATTGAAATCTGAAAATATTGATTTTTTAGCTGTTCTGATGCTCCTGGTTTCATTCACCTGCAAAGCTGGGAATACAATTTTGCACATTATAATGGTAGGAGATGGTCCAGACAGGCTTGAAACTAGGCGTGAGTTGCTGGGGATGACAAAAGTACTTTTCTAATGAATGTAAAATCCCCTTAAGCCAACGTACTGTGTTTAGTTGAAACACATTTTCTTTAATAACTCGGTAAATATTTATGCTAGAATGACGAGAGAGGGCTTAAACGTTTCGCCTCACTAATTCCCATCTTTTTACATGCATTAATTTTACATCCGGGGCTTTTGTGACCCTTTTTGGGCCAAAAACTCGAAATTTGAAAGCTTAATCCCCAAAAAAGGGGTTTAGAGTTTTCCGATTGTTTTGCCTAACGAACTTGTCCAACTGATTACAGAAAGGAACGTCCCTACCTAATTTTAAGTTAATCGGACAAAAAATGTGACCGCTAGAGTGCAAACACACACACACACACACACACACACACACACACACACACACACACACACACACACACACACACACACACACACACACACACACACACACACACACACACACACACACACACACACACACACACACACATATATATATCTATATGTATATATATAATTTTGAACGACCCGTCAAAACATCTTCAGCGAGTCAAGTTAGGAACCTCTATGGTGGTCCCGGGCTTAAATTAAACCGTGCGGGTCATGCTAATAGTTCACTTTCCAAAGGAAATTCACTAATAATTATACCACACTAGCCAACCCGTTGCAGCTTCGCCCGCGTTAACTATGATAGTTGTGTTTGCTGCATTCTGTGGTTAGCCCGTGAAACTAATACGATACAAGATCAGGAGATCTGATGTTTGAATTTTCATCAGCTCAAACCAAAGTGAATGTCAATAAGGAATACATGGTAACTTTGGGACCCAGCGGGGCGGAACATACGGGGAATTTCGTAATACCGTTTCTTAGCAAGCACCTAGGGCCAAAGAGCCCTATATGTCAAATAAAATAACTCTGTAGGCCTTATGGTTATGGAGATTTTGTTATAAGCCTAAAGAGTGGCATTTGATTTTTATATATTAAGATTTATCTTAACTATTGCATTTTATTCATAAACGAACCGACACTTGGAATCCTTGCTTTCGTTATCCTTTATTTCATTTCAGTTAAAGTTTCCGTATATTTTACTTTAAACTTTTTAGTAGACAAAATTTTACTTAGATACTAGTAAAGTACAATCAAACCAAGCAATCACTTAATGTAACTGTACCTAATTTTCGTTTATATCTGTTAATGTTACTGTAGAGAGTATTTAGAAGCTACAGCCAACTTTGAAGACCAGTGGGGCGGGGTCCTGAAGTCTGGGGAAAGGATGTATCTAAAATGTTAAATATCATAGAAATAAAGTTATAAATGGTTCAAAATTTTAAAAAAATCAATAAGTAAAATGCAGTTGACATAGAAACAAACCAAGAAACTACACATTATCCAGCTATAACATTTTCTGAATGCACGGAAATGTTTTAATAAATATAATCAATATTGAACAAAATAATTAAATCGCGATGCAACTGTTTAACTCTAACTAGAAGTAGAATAGAAAAAACCCTTACCTACAATAATTTGCTCTTTTAAACGATATCTTCTGACGTTTAGTTTCTTTACAATGATGGCGAAACTTGATGTAGAATATAATAAAAATGCAAATGCTCATCTTCTAACAATGAATTTGGAACAATTATGAGGGTACATAATAACAATAACAGTAAAATAATCCATTAATATTTGGAATCCCAAGCCTTCATTTTGTTTACCGGTTCAATTTAAAACCATAAATTTAACACGGAAAAAACCATATTTGTACTGTTGCACCGTTTTGTTTATTAGCTGATTTTAATAATTTAAGGATAAAAAACCACTTATAAGACTCCTTTAAGTTTTTTAAATAACTTCATTCTTGGTTAAAAATGCGAATCCTACGATCTACGAAAAATATGTAATTTTTTATTTCAGTTTTAAACCTTTGGGAATAATTGTATTCTGTCTGCTTTGGTCATTCTCTCATTGGCCCGATGATGACTGGTGTGACTGGTCGAAATCATTAGCCTTGCATCTTCTATACCTATAAAAGGCAAAGCCCTCACTGACTCACTCATCAAGAATTCTCCACCTTCCCATGTAGGAAGAGAGCTGAAATTTTGTACACTGATTCTTTAGGTCTTAAATAGGACAACTAAGCAGTTTACACGCCGGTATCTCCCTAGGGCTCCGCCCCACAGACCTTCAAAGTTACCATGTTATTCTTATGGAAGAAAGATTTGTTTTGATGATATCAGATGACTAATTTAAAATATTGTAAACAGCTGTTGCTTTTCTACACAAACGGTAAAACCACGGTAGAACGTTGATTTATAATTCTTTTGAACTGAAGTAAGCCAATAATGTTAAAAATGGGCAAGTGTCTTGCAAACTCTACATTACCACCTGTTTCTTTAAAATTTTTTACAAACAGCTGTTATTATTCATTGGTTTGTTTATGTTTATGATCTTTATTTTGTGTTGTGGTATGACAGGTTAAAAGCTAATTTATTGAATTTTATGATATTTTAGTTTTTTTGTTTTTGTCATGAATACACAATTTTAGTAATATTTTTATTTTTATTGGTTTCTTTTATATGTTTTTTTGAATTTTTAATATGGATACAAAATTAACACTATTTGGACAAACAGACTCACAGTTTAGAGTTATTCACATGCCTCCAGATGGTTTGTGCCTCTTTCATTCTATATGCTATTCAGTTTACGGAAATAATTTTTACAGCGATCAAGTAAGAGAGGAAATTGTTAACTATGTTTCGACTAATTGGGCAAAATTCCAAATTTTAACTCATGATGTTAAAGGGGATAGTTACATCTCCCCTGAACACTACCGTCGCGATATGTTGAAACCATCAACTTACGGATCAGTATGTGAGTTGATTGCCGCATCTGAGCTCTTCCACTGCATATTCAGAGTGGTCATTTACTCCAGAGCTTTGGTGTAGAGGGAACAGCATCTGATCGTATAAATTCAAACGGGGCGAAGCCCGCGGGTAACTGCTAGTCATACTATAAATGTTTACCGACTGTTATACATATACATTAAAAGTCTAATTATATTTTCAAGTGTTACGAGACGTCTTTCACTACATCCCGAGAGTAATAACAACACGCACTGTGCTGATCAAGAAGTTGACTGAGGTTCCACACACAACCGTTACACTAAAGCGCTCGGACACGTTATAAGAAATTATTCATCGGAGGATGAATTAACTTTTAGAACCTCCCCTGAGGTTCGACCCACTAAAACTGAGTACTTCTTTAGATACCAACTGGAACAACATTAAACTGGGAAAACAAAATATTTTAATTCGAACTTTGCACACCTCACTGACAATCATGGAAATATTTTAAGGTAAACAAATCTAATTCAAAAAAATTAACACTATTTGATAGATTCCCTCCCTAGGTTTGTTAAAATTCTGTTTCCTAACTCAAAACAAACAAATCCTATACTCTAATATGAGTAAGTTTTGCTTGCGACACTGATCTCAAAAACGGCTCCAACGATTTCCTTCAAAAGTTCTAAATAACTAATTTCTGGGATAAAAATAAGTTCTATACAGGCCTCATCCCCAGGAAAAATCAAATAATGTAAAAAACTACAATGAAAAGTTAAAAAAATTAACATTGGGCTTATGGAGTTTCAAATCAAAACAAAAGAATTGTAACAGCTGTTCATAATCAACCAGGGAACTGTCAAAGTAATACTCATGTTGCTTATGATTATTAACATGTGGTTTCCTGAGAGCAGAGATTAAAAGATCTGAGTGAAGATTACATATACAGTAGTAAAATAAGTCAAAGGGACATTGAGTTATAAATAACAACTGGAGGGACCTTAAAAATGTAGAAAAAAGGCAAATGAGTTATACAAATCTGATTATCAGTGATTATCTGGAAATGGTGAAATATTACTCCGAGTCATCTAAACAAACTGACTGACCTTCCCCCGAGCAAAGCTCGGCCCCACGTACTCTTATCAATTAATCTAGGAATTTTCCATGAATAAGTGTATTAGGGGCAGTTTATGTTTATTTACCGAATCAAAGGCTGATGTGGGTAAGAACGGCAGCATTGAGCGGTCACCGCGCTGTATTATAATGTGGGCGAAATAAACAGTCACGCGAGCAACGACCTTGCTCGGTCCCGGCCCGCCGCTACGCCGCCACGTAGTACGTTGTACGGAGGTCCGTGGCGTAAATATAAACATAGCGTATCAACCGTTCGGAAATTGAATAATCTGTTTATCCATATATAACGATTATTTAATACGCTAGGACTTTTTGTGAGTGGAACTCCTAAATTTGTTAACTGATTTTGATATCATTAAAAAGAGCTTAGCCTCCATTTGTTTTACGACGTAACTTCAAAAACACATAACGTAACAAGTAAAGTCATTCCAAATGTTGATGTTGTGGACGATGAACTTATTTTTAGGGCGGCTAGGGCGCTTAGTCTTGCGTTCGATCTTTTTGAAATTACGGCGGAAGCATTTCAGTGTGAATTCTACTTAACAAGACTAAAAAGGTTAATTTGATTAAAAGCAAAAAGAATTACGGTCACAAAAATGCCTAGGATATTAAATATTAAAAAATACATAGAATATTTGAATTGAATCACTGAAGCAGCTGTCTATGCAGTAGGTTTAAAGTGGGAAACAATGTTCAAGGTTGAAACAAACATATAAACAAGATTGGAACTGTAACAAAATCTACAATGTAAGGTTATGAGGGCGTGTGAGTTGTGAAGTGGTAAATGAGCAAAGTGGGTTTATTGTCTATTGTAAACAAACTTTGTTTGAAGGCCGAAGAGATGTTTTACAAGACCATAGGTTAAGTCTCTAGATATGCATAGATAAAATCTGTATACTGATACATAACTAAATATATAGGTTTTGATTCAAAAGTGATGAAATATGTATCACATATAACTTGGAACAAAAAATTGAGAACAAATCGAAATTTTGAAGGCTAATTTTGGGATTTTTCGAGTTTTTGCTCAAAAAGAGGCTATGCCCGCCCAGTATGGCTTCTTCGATGATTACGTTCCACTACAATTTACCCGTATAATCCTAGTTTTATATATTTGTTACATTAACACTGCTTCTTAAACTGTCAATTTTTCATGACACAACTGGATTTCCACAAGTATTTATATAACTTATAGTTGAGAAAAGAATGACGTTCTCAAACGGAATTCACAGAATAGTCCAGTCGATAGGTTGGGAAAAGTGGGGTTAGGTGGAAAAAAGGTCGGAAGTTAACGAAACTTAAGGATGTTGTTCAGGGATGATTAATCAACATTTTCCCAAGTTTTGGACCTCGAGGACCCTGTGCAAAAAAGAGGGGGGGGAAGAAACTTCAAAATTTTCGACAATTTTCCGCTTTTTCCTCATTAACTTTTTTCCCTTAGTTCCTATCGAAAAAGCATAAATTACATTTTTGTAGAGCGTTAAATCTCCTACAATTTGACTGTTCAAACATGTGTGTACGTTTATTCTTTATCAAGAAATAGAAATTTTTTAAATGTAATTTTAGAAAAATCCACCAAAAAATGCAAAAAAATTCAGAATTTCATCTTATTTTTTTCTATTACACACAAACTTTCACGAAATTTTGTAGTAATTATGGTTCCTGGTTATAAGCACCATCTCTCGATACCCCCATACCCCACCCACCCCTCACTCAGCTGACCAAGGTGGCTTCCTACACCACGGTTTCACACTACCACAATATCACATTATCTTCTACGTATTACACAAATTTTCACAATTCCACTTGATTAGTAGGTAGGTATATATATACTATCATCAACACATCCATCAGTCTGCAAGGTCGTTAGATGTTTCTTTTCTGTCTTCACCCATTTTTGCTTACTAAATTAAGTAGATACTCTGCCGTGTTGCCGCCGCGCCGCGCCGTGTAGCTTACGTGACTGTTCTATGTTATAGTTATATATTAGTTTTAGTATTGTTTGGTTGGTAGCCTACTAGATATGCCCTGCCGGCAAGCTGTTTGCTCACCACGTTCTCGGCATTGTTGGAAACCACATGTTTGAGGTGAAATGTCATTGTTTTGTTTTTATTTGTTTTTATATGTTTCATGTGTAGTTAAGTTACCAGTACATGTTTTAAGTTTGTCCCAGCCGTTTGCTAAATGGGTTAGTAAGATTTATTTTGCTTATGAATCTGAGAATAGTTGCTGAGTCTAGTAAATGCGTAAATTCGATTACATTTTGAATATGGCGTCTACAACTAGTGGATCAGAGTTCTGTTTTATTTGTAAAGCCGGAGTAGAAGCTGATGAACTAACTGTAGTGAAAGCCAGAGGAGTTGCCAGACTGTTGGAGTCTAGTGTAAAAAGGAAACTTTCTGTAAATGAACAGTTCCTACGTGGGTTGAGTGAGGTGAGAGTGCACAGTGCTTGCCAAACAAGGTACAACAATGAGAAATTGATTGCTGCCCTTGCACGTCGTGGATATGACACACCCGAAGTTCCTTCTCCTGTACCTATCCGGCGGTCACAAGTTGCGAAATTCGACTTCGTCAATGCGTGTTTTTTTTTGTGAGGAATCTATTACTGATGATTTCAGAGCTAAACAGGCAAAGTTGCCCGTGGAAAGGCGCAATGCTCCGGTCAAAGTGACTCTACCAGAAATGTCTAAAACAATTATCCAAAAGGCTAGGATGCGTGGAGACGAGAAGGGGAAAAGAATAGAAGAACGCATCACCCAGTTGGCCTATTTGAACACTGATTTAGTCGCCGTCAAAGCTGAGTATCACCAAAAGTGCCTTGCAAATTTTTACCATCCACCTAAGTCAGCGCAGAAAAGAGGGTTTCGCCCATCGGCAAGTGTTGACGAGGCAATTCAGGTGATATTTACATACATTGACGAGAACAGTGATGAATGCCAGTTTTCCATTCAGCAGCTGATTGAGCTGATTGAGGAAGACAGTCGACCACACTGCAAAACTGTGAGAAGTCGTCTTCAGACGAAATATGGAGACCAAATCATCATTTCAGATTCAAGGAGAGGGCCTGTTGTCAGTCTGAAGAGAGTTGGTGACAAAATTCTGTACGATAACTGGTACTCTACAGAAAAGAAAGGAGACGCACAGGAAGAAAGACGTCGAATTGTGGAGGCAGCTGGAAAAATAATCTTGGAGGACATACGCTCCACAGTGTTCAACACAGTTGTATATCCACCGATTGACAACTTCTTGGGTAGTGCGCGTACTGCGGTTCCAGAGACGCTGCTTCTTCTACTCCACACCCTGATTTTGACCAACAAACGAGGATCCTTGGACTCTTGGAAAAAGAAATGCCTCGTTCTGGCTCATGCAATCATGGTAGCAGTACGCCCCAAATCTTTTGTATCCTCCATCATGACTGCTGTTTCCGTGTTTGTCTACAAGAAGTTTGCCTCTAAACATCTCCTGAATTTTCTATCTTCCATGGGCCTTTCATCATCTTACGAAGAGGCCAACAGGCTAGAAGGGTCGTACGTGCTGCAAGCTGAAAGTGCCAAAATTGTGGAGTCTGCCGATCCATTCTGTCAGTTCATATTTGACAATGCTGACTTCAATGTTAATACTTTGGATGGACACGACACATTCCACGCAATGGGAGGAATCATGGCTGTGACTCCCCTGAAAGCTGTAGCCCCCGAATGTGAAGTAGCCCGTCTGAAGGTGTCGTCATCAGCCAAAGTCATAGCTGATGCTGGTACAGTAGAGGTGATGTCATACCACCGACCACCAAATTCAGGTCTGAAAACAACTAAAATAGCGGATGTCGACATTAACTATTCACAAGGTGTTATACCCTCACTTGATGACATTGCTTGGCTATATGGGAAAAACTCTGCTTATTCACCTTCAGTCCCTGGGTGGAATGGTTTTATGGAGCTTGGAACCAGTGGTAAAAAGTATGATTGCTCGAAAATAGTTTGCCTCCCATTCATTAATGCTCCACCCAGCGATTATAATACAGTATATACATCTGTTGTGTCTGCTCTAGAAAAGTGTACATTGGTTAAACAGAAAACTTGCATTGTGACTTTTGACCAGCCACTGTACTGGAAGGCACGTGATCTAGTGGCAAATGACACTCAACCGGAGTTGAAGAATGTAGTTGTCAGGTTAGGTGGATTTCACCTGTTAATGTCATTTATGGGGGCGATTGGCACAATCATGGATGGGAGTGGGTTGAAGGAACTGTTCAACACAATTTACGCTACCAACAGTGTCGAAAAAATCATAACCGGACATGCGTACGCCAGGGCTGTTCGCGCTCACATACTGGCACATGCTGCTTTGGCTGGCAAAATATTTGAACACGTTGATTTCACTGAAAAAGACTTGAAAGTGCTAGACCAAGTGCTCAACTTCCCAGATAGATCCATCATCTTGAGGGGAGCAGATGATCCAGACTTCCGTGCTGTGACTGAGCGATTTTCAGAGATGTTGACCACTATTGAAAAAAGAGGGCCAACGGCTGCTCTATGGATTCAGTATTTCCGAATGTGTACGCTGCTCAAGAACTTTATAAAAGCTGAAAGGATGGGTAATTGGAAACTCCATTTAGATTGCGTCAAGGAAATGATACCCTACTTTCATGCTGCTGGACATCTAAATTATGCCAAAAGTGCTCATCTCTATCACCAAGATATGGTCACCCTAAAAGACAGAATGGATCCTCACGAATATATGAGGTTCACCACAGATGGCTACTTTACCATTCGCCGATCTGATAAATTTTGGTCAGGCATCTGGTCCGACATGAGTATTGAGCAGGTCCTCATGCGGGCTATGAAGAGCTATGGAGGACTCACTCGTGGACGCGGTGTAAGTGATTTTGTGCTTTCTAGATGGACATTAGGCATGCTGTGCCTTCAAAGCATTTGTGAACAAGTAGAATTGTTCGCTGATGTTCGCTCAGAGACATCTGAACAGCATGTAGACATGAGACCAACTCGAATAGTGAGAGACAACATGGACATTGATAAACTGCTCGCATGGTTTACTGAACACCCCCCATTCCTTCACATCCAGGAGATAGTTTCTTTGAGCACAGGAATCATTGGTCATGACGAAGTGAACTGTCACTTAGCACGAGAGATAGGCATATCATGCATGAAGAAAGTGGTAGGAGGAAATTTTCAAGAATTGAAACTTAAACGGAAGGATAAGGTCGTGACTCTCGCTTCCGTTTCCTGCTCGTTGAAAATTGCTGGTAAAAAATTCACTGTCGATCCTCTAACTCTTTTCCAGCGTATCTGCGTTGCAAAAAAATCTGAAGAAGATCTAAAAGAGCTCTTTAAGTTTGAACTCGCCCCCTTCCCTATATCAATCTTCACAGAGGAAGGAATGCGCAAGGGAACAAAGTCTGCAATGTACTCACTCTTCACTCCCATAGAGAAAGTAAACCTTGGCAACAGGAAATGTAACATAATTGATGGAGGATATCTGTTACATAAAGTGGTGTGGAACAAAACTCCCACAACCACATTTGAGATGCTGTGCTCTACGTACATCAACTACGTGCAGAGACACTTTGGGAGCCAAGTGATTGTTGTATTTGATGGCTACCCCACTAATGCTGGCTATAAAAGCATCAAAGCCGCAGAACGAGCTCGCCGTTCTGCATTACAATCAGCAACCAAAGTCGTGTTCTCCTCGTCTACTATGGTGACTATACCACAAGAAAGGTTCTTGGCAAATGAAAACAATAAGAGCGCATTCATTTCGATGTTGATGACACGAATGGTGGATGCTAGCATAGAAGTGAAGCAGGCATATGAGGACGCCGACGTGATGATCGTCAACACCGCAATATCCAAGGCTAGCGAATTCGACAGCATCGTAATTACTGCTCAAGATGTGGACATACTTATTCTGTTGACAGCATTAGGAACTAACACAAATAACATCTATCTTCAGAAAAGTGGAAGAGACAGAGATCTCAGTGTCCTCTACTCACCAAGTTCCTGCTCCTTTCCCCCCAAGGACATACTTTTCCTCCACGCAGTGAGTGGTTGTGATACCACATCAGCTCTGTATGGATTGGGGAAGAAGAAAATTTGCAGCACCTACATGAAGAATACCTCTCTCTCTGGAACAGTAACTCCATTTCTCATACCAAACGCTACTCCTCAGCAGATCAGTGAAGCTGGAGAAAGGTTCCTGGTAGCAGTTTACGGAGGCGATATAGACAATGACAACCTTGACGACCTACGGTATCGATTATTCACACGATCAGTGACAAACACTAAATTACAACTAGCCCGCCTACCACCAACAAGGGATGCAGCCAAGTACCACTCCTTCCGCACTTACCAGCAAGTACAAGCATGGTTAGGTAATGAACTTCTCCCATCAGTTTGGGGCTGGAGCCTCACCACGCGAGGGGTAGGCTTACTACCAATCACGACAACCAGAAATGCTGCGCCAGACGACATCCTCAAGATTGTTTCTTGCAAATGCAGCAAAGGTTGTAACACCGGAGCTTGCAGCTGCAAAAAAGCAGGTCTCCGGTGCTCATCAATGTGCAAGCATTGCACAGGCCACTCCTGCGAAAACGTCCCCGACACTGATTTGAACGAGGATGACTCACTAGACATAGACACATACGACGACGGTGATGATGTCATTGACAACCTTATCGCTCAGGAAGACGACGAGCTGTCAGAAGCAGAACCAACCACTAAAAAATCCAAACCGTAAAAGTAAAGAGTACAAATCAGTCTAAGACGTTTCTATAGTAATATGACTATTCTATAATAAATGCCTTGTGTATAACTTTATCATTGTTAATTATATTAATTTTTACCACGAAAGGAATACTTTTTTTTAACCTGCCCTGGGATAATTATGTAGGGGGGGGGATAGATCCGAAAAGTAACTAATATGAATACCAACATGATGTGAATTTGGTTGGTTTTCATCAGAGAAGAAAATTAGCTTTTGAGAATTGGTGTTGGTTGTGGAAAGGGTGGGTGGTGGGGTGGGGGTGGGTTGGGTATGGGGGTATCCAGAAATGGTGCTTATAACCAGGAACCATAATTACTACAACATTTCGTGATAGTTTGTGTGTAATAGAAAAAAATAAGATGGGATTCTGAATTTTTTTACATTTTCTGGTGGATTTTTCTAAAATTACATTTAAAAAAAATTCTATTTCTTGATGAAAAATTAACGTACACACAAGTTTGAACTGTCAAAGTGTCGGAAATTTAACGCTCTACAAAAATGTAATTTATGCTTTTTCGATAGGAACTAAGGGGAAAAAGTTAATGAGGAAAAAGCGGAAAATTGTCGAAAATTTTGGAAGTTTCTTCCCCCCCTCTTTTTTGCACAGGGTCCTCGAGGTCCAAAACTTGAGAAAATGTTAATTTATCATCCCTTAACAACATCCCAAAGTTTCATTAACTTCCGACCTTTTGCTATCTAAAACTACCTGCCGACTGGACTAGAATAAAAAAATACCTTTATCAGATTTCTCAGAAAAATCATTACAACATCTAAACACGTATTTAACTGATAAAACTGCGTTTTCGTCCCCTGAATCCATTCAAGTTGAACATTGCGCTCATATACTACTGTACCAATACTGTACCATATATTACCGGTGCTCCAGGTCCGACCGTATCCTACGTTATCGACATTCGTCTTGTATCGACAGTCGTCCATTACCATGGACGGATTACCGATGACACCCCACAGCCATGCATCTGCCCCCAGATAACTCTTCTATCACTGACTTTCTCCTCACCTCCGTCATTGTTGCGTTTTGCTGATTAATTCTTACATCTAACTAGTCTAATGATATTAGTTAGCTTTAAACAGGTTTTGTAAACATTTTAGTAATGGTATAACTTTTGATGTGTGAATGCTCTATAAATCCGTCGACGGTATCTGCGTGATGTCCTGATAAAAATCTCAAAACGAATCCTAAACTGTAATACGAGCTATGTCTGTTTGTTTGTTTGCAAAATTTATCTCGAGATCCAGCGGAAGGATTTTGCTGAAAGTTTGGGATTAGGGGCTTTTGGGTATAAAAAATCGATTGGTGAAAACCACTACCTCAGGAAAACTCGTATTTTTCTAAACAACTCATTTGAAAATTTAAAATTTTAAAATTGGGCTTATGGTGTTTAAAATCATAACACCGGTTACTATGAATAACAAAAACCCATTAAATCAGCTTCTATAAATTAAAATATTGTAAACAGCTGTTTATCATTGAAATAAACAACTTACTTGAGTGGCAACTCTCGTAATGTAAATAAAAAACTACTTGAATGGCAACCCAAACTCTTTTTTTCGATAGGCGAGTGAGCGAAGCGAAAGAGCTCATATTGAAAATGAACGAGTATTTGAAATCAAACAAATTAAATGCCTCTTCTGCGGAATCAAACATCGAGCATGGCTCGGGCCTCCGGTACTTCTACGTAAGCAGAGCAAATTATTGAAGCTCCGTTCTAAATGTCGTTGAATTGCATAGAAAAATCAATTATACCTGAGACTAATATAATATCAGATAGCTAAAACAACATACTATTGCACTCAGGACTAATAGACAATTACATAGATAGTACCTTATAAAAGTATTTTATTTTAAACAAATCCAGACATCTTTGCTTATGATGAACAATTTGGTATATAGTTCAAAAGTAACTTTTTGCTGCTAATCAGATTATATTTAACTTGTTACCTAAAAAGTTTAAGACATTCAATACTCGAAATAAAGTTTGTATGAGAGCAAATTAAACTCTTGGATTGCAGTGGCTACTGCAGTACTTGTTTATCACATTACAAGATGCGCTAATACGTTGATAAAAGGCTAGCCGGTATATCACCGCGTGCTACATAAACTAAAGTGCAAGAGATTATAGACACTTGTAAGGCACTTGTAGGTACTATCCTACAATCATATCAAAATAGAAGTTTGAATGAGTCCAACTGGATATTAAATGTTAATCATGATAAATTTCTTTAGTCTCGCCAGCTGAGCCTCAGAAATTTGCTCACCGTTGGTAAACCGAGTTTTCCACATCGCTTCTGCAACTATCAGCTAAACTACATACGTCGGCTCACCTCTAGGGCAAGACAACGCGAATTACGCAGGCGGATGTTACCACCATGATAAACGCGCCGTTGTAGAAACTGCATCATACCGCTTAATGCTGGAAGATCTTTTGTGCGCAAACAAGACAGCTCGCAACAGAAGCATGTGCGTAATTAGGGGGTTACAATGGGGGCCAGTTGGCCGGCAATAATTTTAAGAACTATTTTAATATATAAAAAGTCACGATAAACACGGTCACGACGTTGCTCTTCTTTAAAACGATTGTTCCAAAATCGTCGCCAGACATAACGCCACATAACCTGAATCGGTGGGTAGTTTCCGATACAATTAAGATTAAGATTAACTGAATTATTTTTCTCTTCTACAATCCTAGTAGAAATACTTAAATCACTCTTATGGACAGAAGTAGGACTTGGATTTTTCCTTACAACTACATCTTACGAATTGAGATCATTTTCATGGAACATACGTGACGTGCGGTAGTGCCCACGTTGTTGGTCAAACCTTGACGATAATAGATCTTCTTTGTTACGTGGTCGCGCTGTGCAGTCCCGTGCCACACCGTGTGTTCAGATTTGTGCCTGGCTTTAGTGTTTGGTTTTTATCTCAACTACTTTTACTGTTCTCTGTTTTAGTTATTGTCGGTTTTTTCCAGTTTTGCCTGGATTGTGTTACTAATATTTTGTTTTAGGTATTTTTCTCACGTGAAGACGAGATCAGATTCCAGATTCCGAAACGTCGTGAATCTTCTTGTTTCTCTAAGTGATGGAATAATTTATTAAATAACATAATAATTGTAGGGTAGTACTCACTTGCGTTGAGTGGCTGGACGACGTTGGCGGCGGCGGCGTTGTGGTGGTGCGGGGCGAAGGCCAGTGGTGGGCCGCGGTGGTGCACGTGGTGGGCGTGGTGGTGCAGGTGGTGGTACCCGTGGTGCACGCCATACCCGTGATGCACGTATCGCCCGAACCCCTCCAGCTTGCTGCACTATCTCTCTCACTCACAAGTCACTGTTCATCACTCCCGTAGAAAATTATTGTAGTTATTGCTTTCCGTTGAGACGTATTGCTTATTTACAATCTTAAAGCTGGAATTGAACTTAGAATAAGGTTTCGATACTGTTTAAGTTTAAATTCGATTATATTAAACACTACTAGTGATTGGAAGTGTGAGCTAATGTACATAAAAAAGTTCTATGCTAAACAATTTGTATAAATCAAAGTTGGTATTATAATGTTACTCTAATGGTAGTGTATATTTTAGTACTTATAATTATTATAAAAGGCACTTCGTTAAATATACGGAAACTTATAGTAAAAATGGGGTACAATACTAAAATAACCCTTCAAAATTATACTGTTTGAAAATATGTATAACGAAATGATAGTATGAGCAGATTATAATTCATCTTTGGTTTAAAGAAAAACGATATAATGATAAAACGTGGATTTATCCAAACTCAATGAAAATAAAATTAATACGCGACAGCTTTCGCAGATAATTACCCATAAGCTACATTTTTAGTGAATTTCCTATGGAAAGTGAACTACTAGCATGACCCGCACGGTGAAACTTAAGCCCGGGACCACCATAGAAGTTCCTAACGTGACCCCCTGAACACGTTTTGGGGGGTCGTTCAAATTTATATATATATATATATATGGACATATATATATATATATATATATATATATATATATATATGTGTGTGTGTGTGTTTGCACTCTAGCGGTCGCAATTTTTGTCCGATTTACTTCAAATTTGGTAGGGACGTTCCTTTCCGTAATCAGTTGGACAAGTTCGTTGGGCAAAACAATCGGAAAACTCTAAACCCCTTTTTTGGGGGATTAATCTTTCAAATTTCGAGTTTTTGGGCCCAAAAATGGTCATAAAAGCCCCAGATGTAAAATAAATTCATGTAAAAAGATGGGAATTAGAGAGGTGAAAGTTTTAAGCCCTCTCTCGTCATTCTAGCATAAATATTTACCGAGTTATTAAAGAAATTGTGTATTGACTAAACACAGTACGTTGTCTTATGGGGGTTTTACACGAGAAAAACCTGTTATTCCTTTGTTAGAGTACTTTTATCATCCCCAGCAACCTCACACCTACTTTCAAGCCTGTCTGGACCTTCTCCTAACCTTATATTGGGCAAAATTGTATTCCCAGCTTTGCAAGTAAATGAAACCAGGAGTATCAGAACAGCCAAAAAATCAATGTTTTCAGATTTCAATAAAAATTGGACAAATGTATGTTTTTACACTGATTTTGAGTTTTAAAAGTTTTTATTTGGAAATTCACTTCCCCCACGTCAGCGTGCTGCGTGCGAACTCGTTTAAATATTATTTTATCAGCTATGTAGTCAGCTAAACAGGTTAACAAGCGAGACTGTTGGGAAAAGCTAGTGTTGTTTAACAAGAAATATTAAGGGTCCGTAAGAAAAATTTTCGAACTCCCAATCAACGATAGGAAACAAAAGCCCATATACAGCCATCAGCAATATTACCCGTACGACTCCACTGTCAGCCGGTGGTTGTGCTGTGCTTTGTCAGGCCTTACCACTTCTGCGATATCGCCCGGCCATTTCCTAAGCCGGTAATCAAGCATGTGGAGAAGGGATATCGATAAATTAGTCGGTGATCGATGCCGTATCCGATACTCGTATCGATATGTGGCTCGCCCGCCGTTGTGTTAGATAGGCGAAGTGTGTGGAGGGTCGCATGTCATTTCGATTTATCACCTGGTACCCCTCCCCTCCCCACCCCTCTTCACCGGCCAGACCTTGTCAGATACTTTGCCCTAACGACGGGATAAAATGATGAAAAGTGTAAAATGTTAAAATAATACTACTTTTACACTTTCATGGTTTAAATCGTGTTTAGGATTTTCATTGCCCTCCACATTTACGGAAATAAATATACTTTCTCGTTCCTTGTTACAGTTTTACTTGGTAAACAAACAATTAAATCGATAAAGGGGTTACTCTGCGGATTTACTCATTATTCATTACTCAATTTCATAAATTACAACTTCCTTCCAGGAAACTTCCATTCCTGAAGCATTTTGTAATGTACAAATAACCAAAAGAAAGATTGCAAAAGGCAAAACTGCTCAACTTAAAACGTAGTAAAACTCCATTTTGTAAGAATTAATTGAAACGATCACATCTCTCTTTATTTGCATTTCCTTTCTCTGCCGTCAACATTGGAAAATTAAAATTAATATATTACTTATATTCCTAAAACAAAAAATGAACAATCGTGTGTAGCGAATAGCGTGTGGGAACCACAGAGCACGCACGACAAAACTGACCTGGGAAAAAGCTATATTTTAATATCGGCCGGCTCTCGTCACGTGATCACGGGGTCTTGGGCGGCGCGGGGTAAGGGTAAGAATTTAAATAATTTGATTGCAACCCCTGAATTTAAGATTTTAAAGAGTACTAGCCAATGTCCCGTTCTCCACACGGGGACCTCGTAGTTAGAGCCAGGTGTTCTGAAAATTGTTTATTTTAATAAGCTGACTACCTAAATAAAATAATTCCATAACATTAAAATTGGAACTTTAAAACCCTATGGAACGGAGCCCTGAAGGTGGATGTTTTCAAACCCCCAAGAGGCATATCTAGAGAAAAAGAGCTTTCAATTGATACCAAAAATGCATACATAATCATTTAAAAGGCCAAAAATCGCCGAAAATCAAGTTATTATTTTAAAAAAGATACCTTGAGTGTGACTAGTGCAAAATGAGGTGTAAGCCCGTCATACAGTGTTGTGTTAGGATGGCTAAATAGCACAACTTTCACCGTGTTAAAAATAAATGTAAAGTATCTACTCGCATAAAAGCGTTCTACTCTGGATGCAAACAAACGAAGTTACTGTTGTAAAACAAATCCGAACTTTGTTGCCAAATCATTTAATAGTGTCCGGAGGTGTGGAAAACGGGCAGTGGACTGTTAAACTCAAATGCAAAGGAACCACGGAAAATACAACTGATTTCAAAATGGATAAAGATTCAACAGGACTTATAAAAGGCCAAGTTCGTTCACTTGGCCATTTAGCGAATGAAACGTATATTCAGTAGAAATTAATTTTATACGTAAAACTGACGATTCATTTTTACCTTCGAAGATTTAATACAAAGTTGATATACAAAAAAGGTAAGAACCTCGACCGTCGTCAATCTATTAATTCAAAATAAACTTCGCGGTTCCGCACTTATACCACAAATCGTATTGGGGTCTTGTCTGCGAGAGCAAGAAGCGTTTGGATGTAATCGTTTGTATTCGTAAGTTTGCTAATGTTTTGTGCATTTTTTTAATTTAACTTTAAATTTAATACAACAATGCGTTCGAGAATGAAATGATTTTGAGGACGAAGACTTGAAAATCAACCTTGTCCCAGAACTATTATCATACTATGTTACCAAGTTTGTGAAATATTAAACCTACTGTAGTTGGATTGTACAAAAACAACAACAGTCAAGGTATTGTGACCCTTAGTTTAAGTTACAGACGAATTATGGAGAAACGAAAGGGGTGAAGTATTTATAAAACAGTTTACTGTATGATTGTTTTTACATTTATTGTTACCCTGGCAATTAATCAATTCAAACTATTTTTAAATCAATTTATTGAACACATTTGTCTGTGTATATCTACGCCAGTGTAATTTTTTAACGTTTTTATAGGGAACGGTCCAAACCCTAGTCTTGTTACAATTTCGCTGAGATTCGAAGATCGAGACATTATATTCGGTATTAACAAGTGACGAAATGTCTTACCAAGACCTTTAGAAAATAAGGTTTTTTTGGACTCAGAATTTTAATTTAGCGGGGTTTAGGTAAATAAGTTGTTACAGTACTATGATGTCTCTATCAAATGTCACTCGCAATGTAAACATATTGTTTACTTAAACCATTGTTGCGCCGGCGAAACTAAGGGGTATATGAATGCGTTACATGTGTAGAATGGGTGAGATACCCTATACTGATATTTTGTTTTGTATACAAAAAGTTTTCAGTACAATAAGACCCAACATTATATTTATATTTATAGCTGATATAGCTAAAGGTTATTTTAGTTTATATTGGACTGTGTATTGATTATTGATATTTGAAGATGCACCAGTAAACAAAGTTCAGTTACAATTATGTAAGACTGTTATTAAATCCTCGAGAAAAGTATCATCCTGGTTGGTTGTGTAAACCCTTGTTTATACCAAATTGGCACCCTTGGTATAACCTTGTGTAGCCTTCTTACTGCCTACGACCAGCTGACTCTCAACCAGGATTATTAATTAAGACCCAATAACCAACAGGAGCTGGATTGTTTCAAACCTTGACAACATCTTTCGATTTTGCTGAGGATCGATCTGGCGAACCTCGGATTGTTTTGGTAAATCGTACTTATATTTATTTTACCACCGAAATTTATTATAAGCAGGTCTCACTATTTTAATAAATACTCCCGTCGCAGCAAACCTGCATACTCAGCGAATTTCTAATGGGGATATAAATGTCTTAATACTACATAAAGCCACTTACCAAGTTTTATAAAAATATATTTAAAAAACGAGTTCGCACGCAGCACGCTGACGTGAGGGAAGTGAATTTCCACATAACAACTTTTAAAACTCAAAATCAGTGTAAAAACATACATTTGTCCAATTTTTATTGAAATCTGAAAACATTGATTTTTTGGCAGTTCTGATACTCCTGGTTTCATTTACTTGCAAAGCTGGGAATACAATTTTGCACATTATAAGGTTAGGAGAAGGTCCAGACAGGCTTGGAAGTAGGCGTGATGTTGCTGGGGATGATAAAAGTACTCTAACAAAGGAATAACAGGCTTTTCTAGTGTAAAACCCCATAAGACAACGTACTGTGTTTAGTCGATACACATTTTCTTTAATAACTCGGTAAATATTTATGCTAGAATGGCGAGAGAGGGCTTAAAACTTTCGCCTATCTAATTCCCATCTTTTTACATGCATTGATTTTACACCTGGAGCTTTTCTGACCCTTTTTGGGCCCAAAAACTCGAAATTTGAAAGATTAATCCCCCAAAAAAAGGGTTTAGAGTTTTCCGATTGTTTTGCCCAACGAAATTGTCCAACTGATTACGGAAAGTAACGTCCCTACCAAATTTGAAGTAAATCGGACAAAAAATGCGACCGCTAGAGTACAAACACATATATATATAAAATTTTGAACGACCCCCCAAAACGTGTTCAGGGGGTCACGTTAGGAACTTCTATGGTGGTCCCGGGCTTAAGTTTCACCGTGCGGGTCATGCTAATAGTTCACTTTCCAAAAGAAATTCACTAATAATGAAATAAGCTATATATAAAATTTTAATTATTCTCCATAAGAATAATGTTGGGGCTGAGTACGCAGGTTTGCTGCAAAAAGGAACAAAAAAATGGTTTTTTATGCTAATAATAATATAACTCAACTAGGTGAAGTTGTAGAACAGTTTGTATTCATTTATGTTCATAATTAAGGGAGACATAGCATTTAATTGTTCTCCAGAAGAATAACATGGGGGCTGAGTACGCAGGTTTGCTGCTTCGGAAGCCTTTGGAAAAACATTTTTTTAAAGTAAATATCAATAGACCACAACGAGATGAAGCCGTATACCAAGTTTCGTCAGTATACGTTCATAAATAAGCGAGATATGAAATTATTCTTTTCCTCCATAAGAATAACATTAGACAACGTACTATGTTTAGCACTTTCAACATCTCGGTAACCAATTGACCTAGAAGAATTATCAAAATACCAAATTGTGAGCTGAATCCAATGGTAACATCTTAAATTTGACTATTTCAACAATTATATGTAAAATATTAAAAAAAAACATTTTTGGAGTACAACCCCCCCCCCCAAAATACCCATTCGCATGGAGCGATCTGGCTGTTTTCGAACTTAAGTCATAAATGTTGCTTTACACGTTTATCCCAAATTTCATGAAGTTATCATGGTCCCAGGCCTAGGTCTTACCATGCCGACTACGTTAATAGCTTCTTTCCTACAGGGGAAATTCGCTAAAAAGGGATTTATTATTTTAATCCATTTAAACCGATTCAAATCCGGCGTATTTTAATGAAATAAAATTGAATGCCTAATGTGACCTAAAATAAACATTAAGATGCCCATGCAAGATTTTGAAAACACATTGGCAATAAATAAGCGGCATCCTTTCTCTCGTCGCCCTACAATGAGAAATACAGTATGAAAACATGTACAAGACTGCACCAATGCGGGACCGATCGGCCAAGTTGAATACTTAGTTTAAACAATAACCTCATATTTATAACAGCTTAAAACAAGTTTAATTGAAAGTTTTACTATTTTGAGCTTGAAGCGCCAGGTAAAGTAATAATACTTCTTCATGTCGTTCTTGACAGGATATTGAAATCCAATCGGTTTAAATATACCCGGTTAAAATAATGTCCGAAATATCAAAAACGCACTTTGCACGATACATTTTCTATCCGGTTATACAGTGAGTTATAAAAACGATCCTCGAGCAGTGACACATTCGTCTTAACGACGCCGGCGTCACGCGTGTGTCAAGATTGATGCATTCCGTATAACAAACGTTACACTAAGTGATATCGAAAATTGGAGAAGTGAAAGTGAAATATGAAATGTTGGGGACCCGGACCCTAGAGAGCGAACGATATTGATAGTCGCTGAGATAGATGGACTCGATATGGACTTTCATTTCAATCCAATGTTGGGGTAATGTGTTTTTAAAAGTTAATAAAAGACGCCAGCTTGAAATGAAGTTTACCAAAGTGTACGATTATATCTGAAGGGTGACAAAATATGAAAAAATTTGTAAGGGCGCAAGAATTTTGAGTAATAAACAATATTAATGATTTTTAAACTAGATAAAACGCTCAAAAAATACGGTATAAAGATTAAAATTATGACAACTATGGAGTGAAGCGAAAAAAGGAAAATATTTAGAGAAAGAGAACGCTTCTGCGTGTTATTAAGTAAATAACTTGTAAACCCGATAAAACGCCAGGAAAAACATAATATCGGTTTCAATAATCTCACAACATATACCATCGACAATGAGGTTTAAGAACCCGTCTTAGTTTAAAAAAAATAACGAATCCACATTATTTGCAAAAGCCCTACACATATAAACAATAGTTTTTCTGCTATCAAAGGAAATAAAAGAATAGCATTACAACTTTGTACACTTAAGAAGCAGATATTTAAGGGTTGATAATTGTTTAAACCCGACAAAGAAGAAGTAGAAAAAGGTATTTCGGTTTTTACAAAATATTTTTACAATTGTATAAGCCAAATTCATTGTTCTAAAGCAACAAATTCCTGTTGTAAAATGAATTTTATACGAAAATAGATAACACTGACTAAAATACCCTATAATATCTCAAACGAATAACAACGTTTTGACTATAACTATATTACGTTGACCAAACTGAATAGTTTTGACTATAACTATATTACGTTGACCAAACTGAATATCTAAATGTCATATTTAACATTATTTAATACTTTACAACAGTATTTTTATAACACCACTCTACCTTTTTATTACAAAAGCAACGCTATCAGGTTTTATTTTAACGGTTATGGCATAACCAGTTTCTATAGGATCTACCAAAGCGGGTGGTTCCGGTATTGTTTCGTCCAAACTGTGTCAGTCGGGTTTGTTTACCCGTACGTCTGTTTGTTCGCCTCACGGACAACATATGTTTCGATCTCTCTTACAATACATCAATATTCATATCCACCCACGGTCCTTGCCACCTCCTGTATAAATAGATGATCGATATATAGATTCAGTTATGCCATTTTCGTGTATTTTATTTGACAACATTATTTTTAGCATTTTCACTTACAATTCTGTCGAAACAATGAACTTTCTACAATTATATTGAACTCACATAAATACTTTGTCTGATGGTTGGGTCTGCTTTACAAAGCATTTATTGAAAAATATACAGCAAAACTGTAGACTACAGTGAATCTATGTTTATAAATACAGATTTCCCATTGTTTTAAAGAGGTTGGCGGACGCTTTTGCCCTATTCCTAGTTTCACATGGGCCACGGGTCTGTGCGTGGAACGCATTAAAATACGGGATGAGCTGTTACAGAACAAGTTAGACAGTACTGATGTGATTTACTTGCCAAGACTAGGATTCGAACGCACGACAGGTTCGCTGTCTTGGTTCTCATGTCCGCCGCCTAGTCCCCTACATCAGCATCTCACATGTAATTTGAATGACCTTATAACTCACTACCTAGTAATAAAGCTAAAAACATAACATTACTTATCATAATTTTGTGACGGAATTTGTTTAATAAAGTTACCTAATTCTTGAAAGTATGTTCTCTGATTCGAAAACGTTGGTTTTATACTGCCTTCGTTAGGAAAACAGCTAAAATATCTACTCTACGTGGAGGCCGTCTGTTAAACTGCATATAAATAAAATATTTAGTAATCACATAAATACTAAATATCCGCAAAACAAAAAACCGCAAAAACATATAAATACTAAATATGCGAATAACATGTAAATTGATTGAAAAATAGCCGTAGTTAAGGAATAAACCACGTTTTAAAAATTGAGTTTCTTTAACTAACCAACAATTCGGAGTTCACAAGAAAAAGGAGTAAGATTGTATTTCTGAAGCACACGTAGAAGAAAAGCCAAGAATGAAAAACAAAAAGCGCTAAATTTTGCAATGTTTGTAAAAACACCAACATACTCATGTTTGAGCCAGTACAACTAATATCCGATAAAGCTCAACTCGACTCAAGTAAATTAATTATTTACGTGAATGTAAAATGAAGAAGTTATTTGATCCGTGCCACAAGCCACTTGACCGCCCCGCCTAGTTGTGCACAGATTTATGCAATTGGCTCATTTACCACAAAGTCAATTCGGTTTATAGCCTGTAAACCCTACATTATCTGTTAATAAAACCTGCCCCAAACCGCTACCCCGAGACAACCCGTGCTCGCTGGGTTTCTCATAGACCAGTTTATAAAACTAATTCGAATTTATGTGATAATTGAGATCATTGTAACGGAAGTGTAGACAAATTGTATTGCAATATTACTTTGGCACTTGGGAGAGAAAGAAGTGAGTTTCAAACATGATTAACAAACGGTAGAACCGTGAAATACATGAGGCCGAAATATCATATAATAGAAATAATTTTACTTATGCGACCAAAGGAAATAAAACATATGGGAAGAACATAATTTACGACTATAGCTCTAAACTTAAAATTCGTTTAAAGTAACATTTTTCTTATTTATTAAAACTATGTAAATACCAAAGATTAAAATAAGAGCGACAAGAGAAAACTATTTATTTACAATTACGAATAAAAAATTAAAAAACACATTCCGTTTTTTTATTTTCGTATTAATAAATCTAACTAAATGTTAAACAAGCAAAATATTATAAATTGCACATTAAAGGCCGTTAAAATAGCTGTAACTACAAAGTTTTGGGCCAAAAATTGAGTTAATGACATTTTACAAATAAATAGTTTTTACAATATGTTACTAAAATCGTCCGTCACCTGGATTTTGGGCTGCATTTAGTATTTATGGAAAAAGTTCCCCTACAATTGTTACAGTTTAATTATGCGGTTCATGCCTGGATTGACAGTTTTTCTCTAGTTTAAGTTGATTTTTAAACGAATTTTGTAATTAACTGTCCTCGATATTACAACGATATCAAGACAGTTAATATATATTTTTTATGACAATTTAAAAACAACCGCGAATTAATAGAAATTGATCAATTTACTTAAAAATTATAGACGCTACAGCTTTTCCAGTTCCTAAGCATTTTTAAAGGCCCGATTTTGTAAATTTGTTTCACCGATTCACTAGTTTTATGGTTTGTGTACAGTTTACTTTAATTACACATACAAGGTTTTTACCACAATAGTTTACAATCCTAAGGGAATATTATTAAGTTGTCGCTACCGATTACCATGTGTACAAATTAATTTTAAACCATGCGATTTTCGTGTACCTACAAAATACACATGTGCTTTAATTAAATGTCCTAGATATTTTAGAGAACTTATTCCACGCGACTATGATTGATAATTTGCTAAATAACCCGATACCGCTTGACACCACGGTGTTTGCGTTTGCGCACATTCAATTTCCTACTTTTCCCACGTACCTAAGACAATACATGATCGCATACCGACCGTTCAGACACGTGGTGGCAGTCACGTGTTCAGCCTGTAATGTAGACAGTTGTCTGCACGCGGCGCCCCACATTCGGCCCACTCCACGACTGGTGCCAATACATCAGCTTCCTTTATTGCATTTTGTGGAAATATGAATTGACGCTTTTACTTTGTTCGAAAGAGTTAAAACCACGGGGACTTTTACATAGGAAATCCGCTGTCAAGGCAAATACACAATACGAAATTCAATTGGGGATTTAAAAAGGCATCATTAGACAAAATTTATTTTTCAACTTTAATTTTAACCTTTAGACTATAGACTGTTCACAAGCATATTTGGTATCAATTGTAAGCTCTTTTTCTACCAATATCCTCTTTTTTAAGTCGGGAATATAATATATATATTGTACTCTGTTATTACTGAAATTCGTTAATTTAGTTCACAAAATGTGTCCTGAGAAAGTTAACGAGCTTGAAATTCATACCTTTATTATATTTATAAACGATGAAGAAAATTAAACTTTACATTTTTCTTTTAATTGTATTGTGACAACAAACTAACAATAACACCTGTAAAGCTCTGATATTCGAATTACATATTTAGTTTTCTTTTGAGACCTAAAAAAATAGATGAGTATAAAAACGATTTATACTGAAATAATGTTTATAATGTTGTTTATAACTTAAAAAATTAATGACGATCAAATTATGACGGTGTAAAAATATGAGTTCGCTTCCCAACCAAACACTATTAAAGAAACTACAATTTTAGTGTTACGTTTGATTACTTTAACAACTTGATAATATTCACTAAGCAATTTATTTATAAGGATAACGAGGATATTTATCGGCAATCGTAGGATTCTCATTCAGCCAAACCAATGACTGAATTTGATTGCCTATTAGAACCAATTAATAAAAGTAAGCCGTTAAAAAACTGTTTTTTTTTTTTCATAAATACCCTTCGATTCCTACTAACAAACCCCTTAAGAAAACTTGTATTTACTTTTTTTAAAAGTTCTCTAATTTATTTATTGATTTCTTGCTCTAGCCAATTCAGATAAATTGCGGCAAATTTATCACAGAAGGAAAATACTAGTTTAAAGACTGACGGATAACCTCTCAAACAAGTTTTTTTAGTTGTATAATCACCAATATATAACGTTTAGTGATATGCACCAAGAATAACCAAGAACAATGGTTTACTGTCAATTTCAAATAGAAACATATATGTTAATTTTAAAAAGCGATTACTGTACTTTGTGCAAAATATGAATTATACTATATAGCTGAACAGTACCTCCATTGATAACAGTTAAAAATTGAACGATTTTACTGTACAATATATTGATATTACTTTTATAAATTTTATCAGTTTTAATATAAAAATGCTCAAAGTATGAAAAACACATCTTGAAAATTTTACTTGTGAATCATTATAATTTTACTCAACAAACTGTATAACACTGAGGTCTTCCGGTTTAACAGATTACCGTATAATACATACAACTTTTAGAGTTTAGATCCAAATCGTCATAAAGAAAAATATATTTTTACCAAAATTGCGTTAAAAATAACTTTTACATAATTTACAATAAATACACAATTTATTTTGCTTCATATCACTGTCACCCCCAAATCTTTTGATAAAACAATTTAAGAATAGCAAAACCAAACTACACGTGCGTAGCGTCCAACTTACCACTTAATTTCTAAAGTATCGAAACCTTATCCTAGAAGATAAAATCGGATCGAAAATACTATATGCTAAACTACGATCGAAAAGAGAGAAAAACTCCTGAACCGAAAATCACACCAAAACTCGAGAGGAAGAAGATAGAAAAGTGGAGAATCGCGAAGTCGGGCGAAGAGGCGAGAGGGTAGAAAAATATAGGAAGGGTCGGAGCGGCGAGCGACGCGGGCGGCGGTCGGGGCACTGAGGGTAGAGAAGCTCCCCGCCCTTACCGTGGGTCGCACACACGCGCAGTCGCGGGGCGGGACTGGGCGGGCCGACCTGCCGCCCTCACCGCCGCCCAGCGAGTGCGTATACACATACACTGTTCACGGACGGTGACGTGTGGGATACTCAGGAGCGTCAACAAACTAGTAGATTAAGACGAAATCAGTCAGCTCTTTAAAATTAAAAAAATCGGAAATTATACCGTGTTGTTTATTAAATTGCACTTATTATTGCTGGAACATCCTTTAAAGAATGAAGGAGATCCTATTTCCTCCGTATTCAACACAAATGTCGATACATTGCGGTCTGCAAGCCTATTTGAGATGACTAAGAGCCAACTAGTAAGCAAGGGGTTGAAGGGGAAATCACCCCTGCACAGTCTTCCTTACTTACGCCATTGGGTAAAGTGTTTTATATTTTTTTATTTCAACATCTTATCATAGCTGATATTATACGCTATTACGTTTCATTGATAAGATTCTTGGTTGACTTTGTCAATAGAGTGCATGAAAAGTGGAGGGGGTAAGCTTTCCCCTCCACCCCTCCTCCCCTATCTAGTAATCAAGTCATCTCCGTACAGTTGGGCCTTTTGAGCCTTTCGTTGTCAGGCTTTCTAGTGTAAAATTATGAATAATTTTAATACAAAAGATCCCTGGGGTCTTTTTTCACAAGCCACATCTAATATTGTGCGGTTGTCACTGTACCAGTGCTAAAGCTAAAATTAATACAATCGGAGAGATTTTCTACTTACCAAAGTGAACACTGTGTAACTACTATACCCAGTCCCATTTTTAGTACATATTAGTATTTCTGTAAAGGTTAAATTTAATGTATCTTTTCATTCTGAAAGCCAATAAGAAACCTCTATAGGCTCGAAAATAAAAGTTTCAATTGACACAGTTGCAAACTGAGAAGCAGTTTCTCATTCAACTAGATCATGGTCAAGTGAATTTTCTTCTTATGATTTAATCCTCAAGTACGAGACTGAGGAAGACTTTGAAAATGTTGACACTTCCAAAATTTGAACAGTAGGAAAATACCGATCGAAACATCCGCAGAGTTTCTGATTAGCTGGACTATTTTCGTAACTTAGCGATGTATAAAGCAAAACCCCTTTGGTTATGGACTTACAATTGGACAAATTCTTTGGTCGATAAACATAGTCAATGGTGTAAGTCAGACAAAACGGATTTGTGAATTTATTTCATAAAATCTTTATAAACGAAACTCGGCCTTACATGGGCAAAAATGGCCGGTAGCCACGGTCCTAAGAATGGGATAGAGGATACGCCATCATCTCAAGGGGTATTTGACAGCCTCTACAATAGTCTAGATTAACAGTGAGAAAATCACCATTTTCCTGTCAGGGTCCAGGTGACAAGCGTGTTTAATTTGTAAAGCTTACAATGTACGACTTCCACAATGAATCTTATGAGCCGAACACACAGTACAGTTCGGGTCACAGTGCTTGACGCCTGGTTAGCGTATGCTCTGGAATGACTTTTCGCCTCTATTTGGCTTAGTACCGTTAAAATACCAAATACCATTATACTTTTGTCAACAGAAAGCAAAAATCACTTATTTAATTTTAAAACATTTGTTTTGGTCGTTTTTGTTAAAATCTACTTTTATTTAAGAGAAATTTCAGTAGTTTCTCACCTTTCCCAGGTGCCAAGCACCGTGAACCGAACTGTACAGAAGTCCTGGTAGGTTAAGTGAATGTTTTTACAAAATGTATTTAATTTTACCAATAATCCTATTAAATTTTAAATAGACGACTTAAAATGAGGTTCTTTTAATACGCTGAAATTTCTCTTTTAGAATTTATGTTATACATAAATATACGTTATCATTATATGTTATATTCAAGACGAACATGCAATATTTTTAATTAAGGGCGGAATAAATAAATTTAATAAAAATAAGGTTCAAATAAACGTTGAACTAAAAAGTCTAGTTTAAATTAAATGTTCCAATATTGTTCCAACGCGATAATATAGGTTTAACCAAGGACATGAGCAACAGGGACAAAAACTTTCACTTATCAAATAAACCCATAAACAACTAAAAGCCGCCTGCATTTCCTTCCACGCAAAACGAGAGCTGTAGTCAAGTTGCATAACGAGTGCCTTGTTGAATACGATCGATTGAACCACAATAACAACTGAACCTCCAATTAATAGGACGAAAATACTGTTACCTGACTAAAAGGATACTAAGCTTAATAATAACTAAAATGTTGACATGCCGAGTTAGTATAAGTCTAGTACTAGTCTAGTACAGCTGAATACTTTAAAGTCTGTGTAATTAACCTTAATGGTGGAAAAGGGTTTTTGAAAAACATACTCGTTGAAAATTTCTCTGGATTCAAATTTAAACAAACCAGTCTCAACTTTTTATTTCACGACAAAATACCCATTGAACTTATCATTTGTCTTTTATGAAAACTAGTTTTTCCCGATAGCTTCGCTTGTTTGCCTGATTTCTGTTTAGTCGAATAAAAGAGCAGAGCTGATTTGTTGTTAACTTGACACTTTCAATTTAATTGCCTTGCGATAGACCCTCACCAAGACCTTTGATTTAATTATATTATTCATGAGCGTTAGACTTACGCGTTTCTCAAAAGCTCCCGAGACGATTTGGCCTTATATATAGGTAAGAATTAATAATTTCTCAAAAATGAATACATTGAAATCATGTATTTAAAATTCAAACAAAATTCATTTTATTGGAAATGTCGAAAGTACTGACATTGTCAAAAACATACTTGTGAAACATACAGTACTATACATTTGTAAATAACCTATGATTACCTCATTTTAAAACATATAATTTTTAGAATTGGGGACGACAAACTTACATGATAAGTTATAGCACCTGCGGATAGAAATGCGGACATAAATAACGACAATTTTGTCTGACAGATTTTAAACGGCAAAACTCAAAAGCGAAAACGTATAATATTTCGTCTATTGGTTTAATATTTATTTTTTACCATACGATAGACATTTAGAATTTTAAATGGTCAAAGCATTACAGTTGAAGAACATTATCTCCCGCCTACCGTTACTATAAATCTGTGACCAGTCCCGGTCCCAAAGATTTTTCTAGACTTGCCCTGGAAATTACTAGATTAACTGCGATGTTCCAGGAAAAGGTTTAATCCGACACACGCCTTCCCAATTCAACCAAACTGTAGTATTTATTAAACGGGAAAAGTTTTGATGAAGAAGTAAACTGCACAAGGCCGAAAGATAACTATGCCGCCTGCATTTTCTGAAACGCAATATGAACGAAGCGTTGAAATTGCATCGCGCGCCCTGCTTGTCGCGAGACACGACGACGCACCGTGCGTTATAAGGTAAACAAATACAGTATTAACTATTATCCAATATCATATGTATCGAGCAATGTAAAGCGATACATACGGCTTGGGAATCACGCTACGGTCTGACCACGTGCTGACTAGATGTTTGTTTTTATTTAAATCCCTAGCTCTGACATGCAACACAAAACGTTCCAAAACGTATTTTTTAACAAATAACACTTCACAACAAATGTTTGTAATATCTTTTCAATAATCATCACAAATCACCAGATGAATGAGGGATGCAAACTTGTGTCTGCTCCACTGAAATTGATTTAAATTATTCAACTCAAATCATAAAATCATTTAATGGTGATTAACAAATAAGAAATAAAAATATTTTATGAGAAAAATAAATTTACAGAAGTAAACAAGTGCAAACGTACAAACAGTTAGTTGTAATATTGCTTAAGGCTCTAGTCTCTCCCTCCGGATAGTCTGTGTCACAGCGTGAAACTGAAAATATGTTGCTATATAATAAATAAGATTGGAGAAAGGAGCGTTGCAAAATCTAGGAGGATTACTATTAACGGTTACGACAATAATGTTAACAACAAATACTAAATGTCATTTGAGAATTTCAAAACCAATCTTGTTTTTGTTTTAGAATTTTAATTCAATGTTTTATGTTATTGTAAATACTAAGAAAGCTATTTGGACCAGTCAAATTACATGGATTATGGTCAATAAAACGTAATAGAGATATTCGACATCAGTTCAATGCGCCAGAAATTTTAGCAAACCTATTTAGACGAATGACATGGTTAGGTAATGTTATCAGATGAAGCGAAGGCACTATCAATACACAAATCTGGCATAGCAACTCAGAGGGAAGTCGACCCCAGGGAGACCGAGGAAGAGGCAGGAAGAGATGGTGTTGAGAGGTGTGAGGAAGATGCAGGCCATTGACGCAGACGCTGAAGACCGAAGGATATTGAGGCAGCTTGTTGGCGAGGCCAAACACCACTTGGCGTATAGGTGGCAATACTTGGTACAGTACGTGGCAATACGTGGTACAGTACGTGGCAATACGTGGTACAGTACGTGGCAATACTTGGTACAGTACGTGGCAATGAGAGTAGGTAAGTAAGTTATTGTTGAAAGTTTTAAAAATACTTTTTTCTATTTTAAATAGTTGTAACTTTATAAACAAATTAAAAAGGTGAAAACGGGAAACGGTAAGCGAATCTTTAATTTTGATTTTAGGGTTTATGTAGCGCTGTTAAGCGTAATCTCGCAAACACTTGCAAGGTGAGGCGCGACAGGGGAAGCCTTGATGTTTAGCAGCCTGCTGCGACGTTAACGATAGGTTAGATATACACTTCCAAGACTATATTAACGACAAAGGCCCCAGGACTGTTGTTGTAAAAGAACAAAGTTGGCTAAAATCCATACAATTTTGTAACATGATCGATTTAAAACAACGTACAACTGCTTTGTCTTCAGGTTTATTAATTAAGAATTGAATACATGTAGTAATATATAAAGTTAGAGTATACTCAATTATTAAAGCCGATTTCCGTAACTGACACTCGTATCAAGCATTCATCGCCCACAAGACGAACACCACAACTCTCGTTTAGTACACCGCTGTTTATTACATGTCAAGTCCTTTTAAAGTCCATACGACTTTGATAAAGCAACAGAAATCGTTGAAATACAAATAAATAATTTAAAGCAATAGCTCAAGCACAGTGAACTTTACTTCTGGATTGTACGTTTTATATGTGCATGGTTTTTATTGCATGTTACTATTAGCCGTCCATTTAGCTGAAAAATACGTTGTATTTCAAATTAACTTATACCTACTACAAAACTATATAATCAATGCGCGGTCAAAAATAAATACCTTATATCCCACCATCAGGAGTACTAACCGTCCCTGAGATTCTAATTCAGTCCAAACTCCCCGAGTTTTCCTGCAAGACAATTTGATGTGCAATAGTTTATAGATTGATAGGATATAACCTTTAAGATAGGCACGGCGGATTCCCCATTTACTTACACTGCAAAATCAGCGAAATATACAAAGATGTATAAAAAGTAACAATACATAGCATTAGTAATAATCTGATGTAATCACTGGCGATGAGAGAAATGGAATAACGCAGGGGGAAACGAGGCCGTCCTTCAACCGAACATTAATATTTGACAGATTAAAACCGGAACAATTAATAACATGTTAAAGATACAAATCCACCCCTTCATATACTAAATGGAATCTAATTGCCTGGATAAATAAATATTGACGCAAAAAACAGCAGGAACATTGTAGAATAGAAATACAAACAAAACACATTCGATATTCAACACTCCACCGAATCCCTAGCACCTGCTAATTACATCCACCAAATACCATCTATACTTAACAGATTTTACCGAATGCGAAATCCGATTCGATAAAAGTGAAACCGGCGATCCCGTTAAACTAACGGTCGGCGGAAAGCCGCCATAATAATATTGTGGATAAACGGGGCTTTGGTGATGCAGAACCGGCGTATTACCACTACTAGCGCTGACGGCGAGACGATTTGTCAGCGGAAATCAGTTTGATGGGAGACAATTAGTGTAGAGCTCCTATAACAGCGGGCGTTCGATACGACCCCCTCCCCCACCCACTCTCTCTCTCACACAGCTCCCTGTGGCTCTATCTCTCTCGCTCTTGTTTCCCAGGGATGACAAATCTTCTCATCTTTATTTGCTAACGATTGCCCGGTCACGCGCCGCTCCTTTGACTCCCGATTGAATCATTTTTCTTTTTATCAAAATCTCATCCTGACCGATTGCGACCTATTTAACAATCGTCGGTCGGCATTATCCGAACTCGCCGTGGCTTATAATCTTTTTGAGTTAATTTTATCGCCTAGTACTTGGTATTGCCCAGGCACGTTTAACCAGCGCTTATCACACTGTGTGGTTATACATGTAAAACACAAAACGTCAAACGTCAATCACATGGGCAACGCACAAGGAGACGAAAATATCCACCTTTATATATATAAAAAATTATAATGTAAAAAGATAATATTGCATTTTTCATAATTCCCTAAAACGAAGCATTTACGCCAAGTAGAGAATCAAATAATATTTTTAAATCGTCAAACAACTAACCAAACACTATCCAAGCTAACACCAAGCTTATTGACAACACTTCTATTGCTCAATTTACTTACGATCATGGCCGCACACTGAACAATAAGACTGGATCACTTACCTGAAAAGACAAAAGATTTAGTGTGATAAAATATATTTATAAAAGGTGACAAAATACAAATTGGTATGACATTTATTGTTGTACAGTACTCGTATATTTGCATTTCTTCATTTATTACAAATGTATTTATCAAAACAAATTTAAATGAATAAAAGGTGGGCGCTAAATTAAATCGTTTTTTATGTTTCATTTACAGTACATAACGTGGGTTATACAGGTGGACAATAGCAGACGTTCACATCTGGGTAAATGGCATATTTTCTATTTCATTTACAAACCTGAATATATTAAATACTTGGTGACAAAAAATACTGTAAACTTGATTTCAATTTATTTTTCTCTGAATTTTTTTTCAATTAAAAAAATATGTACTGTCTGAAACGATTTAATATTTCAAGATATGAAAATATGGAATTTTTGAACTTAAGGATAAAAGTCATTAAATCCCTAAAATGAATGTTAGTAATAATTATTCTTTTAATTGGGTGTTAAGAACCTGTTTTTTAGCATTTTTGTATTAATAAATTAAATAAATAAATAAAATTAAATTCAAGTTCAAAAACCATGTTATGATGACGATCCGAAAATTAATGTAGGGAGACTACAACTGGGTGTTGAATAATAGTGATAATCCTTCAAATACTGAAATACCCCCGTTGAAACAAACCCGCATACTCAGTGAATTTCAAATGGTACTTCACTAAGTCATAAAGCCACTTACCAACTTTAATACATGCATATTAATAAAAAAGCGAGATATGACATTTTCTTTGTTCCCCATAAGAAAAACATTACGACTGAGTATGCAGGTTTGCTGCATCAAGGACCACAAAATTTAGTTTTTATGCAAATGCCAATGTATCACCTCCAGATGAAGCAACACACCAAGTTTTATCAATTTATTTTCATAAAAAAGCAAGATATCACATGTTTATTATTCTCCATAAGAATAACATTTAGCTGCTGAGTACGCAGGTTTGCTGCCATGCGGACCACAAAAAATGAGTTTTGTACGCAAATAGCATTAAAACCCAACCATATAAAGCCATATACCAAGTTTCATTAATATATGTTCATTAACAAGCAAGAGTAGACCCTCTGGGAGGATAAAACCTGCTCCTGATTGGTTTTAACATTGGCTCTTATGGGGATTAAGCTCCGCCCCCTTGTCCTATAAACCAATAGGACAAGAGTTCCCCCTCTTAAGCCCCGCCCCCTCTCTCTCGTTGGTTGATACCAGGTCATGTGACTGAAGCCCCACCCCTTCCAATATGGTGGCTCCTAACCTACCATTTGACCACGTGTGTTAACCTAACTTTTGTCACATGTTTTTTCCCGCGATTTTCCAAGATGGCGGCGCCCACGTGTTCTAACCTCACTTTAGACCACGTGTGTTAACCTATCTTTCTACCACGTGTTTTTTCCCGCGCTTTTCCAATATGGCGTCGTCCACGTAGTGGGAAACTTTTTTGACCACGTGATTCAAGATGATGATGACCCAGATGGTTGAGAAAAAAATATTGCATGGATAATTAGCCAACCACGTGACCCACCCACGTGATCTAGTGCTGCCATCCCAAGGAAAAAAATACCTGCAGTGTATATATGAAGATGTATAAACTATGTTATAGAGTAAGAAAAAGAATGACCTACCAACCTACGCAAAATTAGTATATAACACCTAACCAAGTTACGTCACGCTACCAGCCTCGTATAGATATATTGCCAGCAAGTGCTGCCAACCCACTTTATATATATATATATATATATATATATATATACACAGTTATACGTGTATATCGCAAGAAAGTGTTGCCAAAAAACTCAAAAATCGCTAATATCTCTAAAACGGAAGGTCCTAGGGTCGTTTTGACCCCAGAAAACTGCCTACTACGTAGTGTAGGCACTTCAGAGGGGTATCAACCTATATGAAAAATCTTAAAAAAATGTAGCGGGTTGCATCTCAAAAATGAAGGGGCAAAATTTCAAAATTAAATATCTTGAGAACGGCTCAGCCGATTTACATGAAACTTGGTGTACAGGTACTTGTTATCATCCTCTACATCTTTCAAAAACCTAAACTCTGTAATGCAGGTAGTATCAAAACAATTGAAGGAGCTATCATTTAAAATGTAATATCTTGAGAACGGCTCGGCCGATTTACATGAAACTTGGTGTAAAGGTATTTTTTAACCTCCACTACATCTCTCAAACAACCTAAACTCTGTAATGCAGGTAGTATCAAAACAATTGAAGGAGCTATACTTTGAAATGTAATATCTTAAGAAAGACGGGGCCTTTTAGAATGAAACTTGGTGTACAGGTATTTGTTAACCTCCACTAAATCTTTCAAAAACCTAAACTCTGTACTGTATGTAGTATCAAAACATTTGAAGGAACTATATTTTGAAATTTAATATCTTAAGAACGGCTAGATCAATTTTAACTGAACTTGGTATATATGTACCTGTAAACATCCTCTACATCTTACATAAAACCTAAACTATGTACTGCAAGTAAGTATCAAAATAATTGAAGGAGCTATACTTTGAAATTTAATTTATTTAGAACGCATTGGTTTGTGTTGTTCCCTCAACTGTCATTGGTTTGTGTAGGTCCCTCAATTGTCATTGGTTGGTGTGGGTCCCTCAAATGTCTTTGGTTTATGTAGGTCCCTCAATTCTCATTGGTTTGTGTAGGTCCCTCAACTTTCATTGGTTTGTGTAGGTCCCTCAATTGTCATTGGTTTGTTTAGGCACCTCAATTGTCATTGGTTTGTGTAGGTCCCTCAATTGTCACTGGTTCGTGCTGGTCCCTAAATTGTCATTGGTTTGTGTAGGTCCCTCAATTGTCATTGGTTTGTGTATATCCCTCAATTGTCATTGGTTTGTATAGGTCCCACAATATTAGTTGGTTAGTGTAGGTCTCTCAATTGTCAATGGTTTGTGTAGGTGCCTTACATGTTATTGGTTTGTGTAGATCCCTCAACTTTCATTGGTACGTGTAGGTCCCTCAATTTTCATTGGTTTGTAAGTCACTCAATTTTCATTGGTTTGTATAGATCCCTCAATTGTCATTGGTATGTGTAGGTCCCTCAATTGCCATTGGTTTGTGTAGGTCCCTCAATTGCTATTGGTTTGTATAGGTCCCTCAATTGTCATTGGTTAGTGTGGATCCCTCAATTGTCCTTGGTTTATGTAGGTCCCTCAATTGTCATTGGTTTGTGTAGGTCCCTCAATTTTCATTGGTTTGTGTAGATCCCTCAATTGTCATTGGTTTGCGTAGGCCTCTCAATTGTCATTGGTTTGGGTAGGTCCCTCAATTGCCATTGGTTTGTGTAGGTCCCTCAATTGTCATTGGTTAGTGTGGGTCCCTCAATTGTCTTTGGTTTATGTAGGTCCCTCAATTCTCATTGGTTTGTGTAGGTCCCTCAACTTTCATTGGTTTGTGTAGGTCCCTCAATTGTCATTGGTTTGTTTAGGCACCTCAATTGCCATTGGTTTGTGTAGGTCCCTCAATTGTCACTGGTTCGTGTTGGTCCCTAAATTGTCTTTGGTTTGTGTAGGTCCCTCAATTTTCTTTGGTTTGTGTAAGTCCCTCATTTGTCATTAATTTGTGTAGGTCTCCAAATTGTCATTGGCGTTTGGAGATCTCTTATTTGTCATTGGTTTGTGTAGGTCCCTCAATTGTCATTGGTTTGTGTATATCCCTCAATTGTCATTGGTTTGTATAGGTCCCTCAATATTAGTTGGTTAGTGTAGGTCTCTCAATTGTCAATGGTTTGTGTAGGTCCCTTACATGTTATTGGTTTGTGTAGATCCCTCAACTTTCATTGGTACGTGTAGGTCCCTCAATTGTCATTGGTTTGTAAGTCACTCAATTTTCATTGGTTTGTATAGATCCCTCAATTGTCATTGGTATGTGTAGGTCCCTCAATTGCCATTGGTTTGTGTAGGTCCCTCAATTGCTATTGGTTTGTATAGGTCCCTCAATTGTCATTGGTTAGTGTGGATCCCTCAATTGTCCTTGGTTTATGTAGGTCCCTCAATTGTCATTGGTTTGTGTAGGTCCCTCAATTTTCATTGGTTTGTGTAGATCCCTCAATTGTCATTGGTTTGCGTAGGCCTCTCAATTGTCATTGGTTTGGGTAGGTCCCTCAATTGCCATTGGTTTGTATAGGTCCCTCAATTGTTATTGGTTAGTGTGGATCCCTCAATTGTCCTTGGTTTATGTAGGTCCCTAAATTGTCTTTGGTTTGCGTAGGTCCCCCAATTTTCTTTGGTTTGTGTAAGTCCTTCAATATTACTTGGTTAGTGTAGGTCTCTCAATTGTCAATGGTTTGTGTAGGTCCCTCACATGTCATTGGTTTGCGTAGATTTCACAACTTTCATTGGTACGTGTAGGTCCCTCAATTGTCATTGGTTTTTAAGTCACTCAATTGTCATCGGTTTGTATAGATCCCTCAATTGTCATTGGTATGTGTAGGTCCCTAAATTGCCAATGGTTCGTATAGGTCCCACAATTGCCATTGGTTTGTGTAGATCCCTCAATTATCATTGGGATGTGCAGGTCCATCAATTGACATAGGTTTGTTTAGATTGGTATGTGTAGGTCCCTCAACAGTCATTGGTATGTGTAGATCTCCCATTTGTCATTGGTTTGTGTAGGTCACACAATTGTCATTGGTTTACGTAGTACCCTCAACTGTCATTAGTATGTGAAGGTACCACGATTGCAATTGGTTTGTGTAGGTCCATCAATCGTCATTGGTATTTGGAGGTCCCTTAATTTCCATTGGTTTGTGTTGGTCCCTCAATTGTCATTGGTTTGTGTAGGTCCTTCAATTGTCATTGGTTAGTTTAGGTCCCTCAACTGCCACTGGTTTGTGTAGGTCCATCAATCGTCATTGGTATTTGGAGGTCCCTTAATTGCCATTGGTTTGTGTTGGTCCCTCAATTGTCATTGGTTTGTGCAGGTCCTTCAATTGTCATTGGTTTGTGTAGGTCCTTCAATTGTCATTGGGTTGTGTAGGTCCCTCAATTGTCATTGGATTGTGTTGGTCCCTAATTTTTATTGGTTTGTTTAGGTCCTCCAATTGTCATTTGTTTGTATAGGTACCTCAATTGTAATTAGTATGTGAAGGTTCCAAAATTGCAATTAGTTTGTGTAGGTCCGTCAATTGTCGTTGGTGTTTGGAGGTCCCTTAGTTGCCATTGGTTTGTGTAGGTCCCTCAATAGTCATTGGTTTTCTTTTAAGTCCCCCAATTGTTATTGGTTTGTATAGGTCCCTCAATTGTCATTGGTTTGTGTAGGTCCCTCAATATTAGTTGATTAGTTTAGGACTCTCAATTGTCAATGGTGTGTGTAGGTCCTTCACATGTCATTGGTTTATGTAGATCCCTCAACTGTCATTGATATGTGTAGGTCCCTCAACAGCAATTTATTCGTGCAGGTCCCTCAATTTTCATTGGGTCGTGTAGATCCCTGAATGGTCATTGGCATGTGTAGGTCCCTCAATTATCATCGGTTTTTGTTGGTCCATCAATTGACATAGGTTTGTGTAGGTCCCTCAATTAGCATTGGTATGTGTAGGTCCTCAATTGCCATTGGTATGTGTAGGTCCGTCAATTTTCATTGGTATTTGGAGTTCCCTTAATTACCATTGGTTTGTGTTGGTCCCTCAATTGTCATTGGTTTGTGTAGATCTCCCATTTGTCACTGGTTTGTGTAGGTACCACAATTGTCATTGGTTTACGTAGGAGCCACAACTGTCATTAGTATGTGAAGGTACCATGATTGCAATTGGTTTGTGTAGGTCCATCAATTGTCATTGGTATTTGGAGGTCCCTTAATTGCCATTGGTTTGTGTTGGTCCCTCAATTGTCATTGGTTTGTGTAGGTCCTTCAATTGTCATTGGTTAGGTTAGGTCCCTCAACTGACACTGGTTTGTGTAGGTCCTTCAGTTGTCATTGGGTTGTGTAGGTCCCTCAATTTTCAATGGTTTGTGTAGGACCCTACAATTGCCACTTGTCTCAATTTTCATTGGATTGTGTTGGTCCCTCAATTGTCATTGATTTGTGTAGGTCCCTCAATTGTCATTGGTTTGTGTAGGGCTCTCAATTTTCATTGGCTTGTGTAGGTCCCTCAATTGTCATTGGTATGTGTACGTTCCTTAACTGCCAATGGTTTGTGCAGGTCCCTCATTTGTCATTGGTTTATTTAGGTCGCACAATTTCCACTGGGTTGTGTAGGTCCCTCAAATTTCATTGGTATGTGCTGGTCCCTCAATAATCAATGGTATGCATTGTACCCTCAATTGTCATTGGTTTGAGTAGGTCCCTCAATTGTTATTGGGATGTGTAGGTCGCTCAATAGACAAAGGTTTGAGTAGGTCCCTCAATTGGCATTGGTATGTGTAGATCCCACAACTGCTATTGATTTGTGTAGGTCCCTCGATTGGCATTTTTATGTTTAGGTCCCTCAATAGTCATTGGTATGTGTAGGTCCCTCACTTTTCATTGGTTTGTGTTGTCCCTCAATTTTCATTGGTATGTGTAGGTCTCTCAATTTTCATTGGTTTTTGTAGGTCCCACAATTGCCATCTGTTTGTATAGGTCCCAAAATTGTCATCGGTTTGTATAGGACCCCCAATTGTCATTGGTTCGAGTAGGTCCCTCAATCGCCATTGTTTTATGTAGGACCCTCAATTGTCATTAGTATGTGAAGGCCCCACAGTTACAATTGGTTTGTGTACGCAGACATACTTACAATTAAATATCCTGCTATTAGAAACGTTATAATAGGCCTGGCAATTGATTCAAGACAATCATGGAGATATTTAAAACCCTGATCCATACTAGCAATGGTTATGCGAGGAGATCTACAAGCAGCTTGGAATAATATAAGACATAGTCTCCAAGTAAAAGGTGAATTCAGCATATACTTCAATACAAAATCTTGTAATGTCGACAGTTTGCAAATGTAACACACTCTTGTACCAAAATACAAAATACAAACGGCAGACCGTAGTATAACCAGATATAGAACAATTCAGTCTTATCCCATTATGGGACATAATTCATCTATTATACTTACCGTATTTCGTTTACCCTAAAGCTAAAATGAAGACAGCCCTAATATAAAGTTGGGGTGTGCCAGTTGGCTCAAAAGTAGTAATATCTCTTGACGATACTGTACAACTAGCCTGTAAATTTCTTAACTTATATATGATTTAGTTGAAGGAAAGTTGGTTGTGCCTAGAAGGAATGTCAGCTACAATAACTTCTGTTGTTTGTGTTTTTACAAGAAACCCACTTAAATATCAAATTATATAATCACTGACATGTTCGATTGCTATAATGTAGTATTTTACACCCATATATTGTACCTCACTACCTATATCTCAGTTAAATATACAACAATCCCAATATTTTTAGTTGTGCCCGTAACATGACAATAATTAAAATACCTGTTATACAACAATTATATACCTGTTATACACTTCCATGACAACCATTAAGAAATCTTATCTTCGGATTAGTTCCCTTTTCACCAACTACACTTACACTAACGCTAAAATATACTACTGGTACGCTCTTTCCCATATCCATCACAGTAGTATTGGCAGACGTGCCAGGATTAAAAGCAGTGCCAGTGGGTTTTGCACTAATTTATATAACATTATTTTTATACTTAACATAAAATACAGGTCTTTAGAACATTTTCAAAGGCTTACTGACTAACTTGATTCTCAGTTTGGTACCTATTTTTGTAGATTATACTATATAACGTTTCCTGAGAAATAATCACGACATTTTCAGAATACAAATGGGAGTCCTTTGACTTTTCGGGGATCTGTAAACGGATTCTGTTTTCAAAGTTGAGACGATCAAGTGGTATTGTTGCCTTGGGACTTACATACCTTTATCGATGGGTGAAGTTTCAAGAGGCTGATTTTGTTTTCTTCAGCTGATATTGTGTTACTGTAAACACTTAAAAACTGATAATATTGAAGTTAACCTTGGAAATAAAGCTAAGAATTAAAACGTCATGTCAGGAAAGAAATTTTAATCTCTGGAATTCAGTAATAATACAAAATGAACGTAACATCTAAAATTTCATTAAAACCACATTAATAGTTATTTCTTTGATGGAAACGGTCAACATCATAGTAACACTCTCAGGCAAACCAGGGTTTTCTATTAGTTTTGAGCTGTTTTTATTAAAGCCCTTCTTAATCAAAATATCATGCACGTTTATTAAAACTGTCAAGAAACAAAGTGACTAATGGGAACCACTAACCAATTGACCAGGATTGTCAGTGCTGTTTACGCAAAGGAAATAAAATCTAAATATGTTAATTTTCAAATTTACTGAAACGTCATTAATGTTCTCTAGTGGTAACAACTTAAAAGCCTAAGTAGTATCAGACCCCAAAAAAAATCAAAATATTTTTGTTTAAGATCTTAGATACGTTTTTAAAATAAGTTTCAATCAGCTCATCATCAACCCATCTGTTATTAGCATTGGTTTAATTAGCAGTAAATTGAATACATTTATACTTAATTTAAATTAGTGTATAATCTAATGAGCTAACAGCAACTTTAACTTCGTTGTGTTCAACCAATATTGTGTTATGTCTAGTAATTGCTCTAAGTTTCCCATTCAAGTACGGTACTGTTTGTGAACACTCAAAAAAGAGATTTGTCACGTTGTCCCAAACTAGTTTTAATGTCGTCAAGAATAGCTCTGAAGCTACGTTAAAAATAAACTATAAATACATATGATTTACGATGGTTTGTTCACAATCACAATTTGTAATAACAACCACTTCATGACATAATACGTATTACACATATTCGATCTAAGCTTCCATACCACAGTAAACTACGTAATTCAGGCCGTAGTATCACGGTGTATTTTCTACTGTAGTGATTTCCCCAGTAGGCATAATCTCACTCTTCGAACGAGACCAAAGTCACGATAATGATCTTAACTAAAATTCGGAACTCTTCCGCCCTTGTCACACGTGGTATCACACTGTAAGAGTACCATACGTCTTCTGCATATGATTGAGTGACAGCCACTTCATAACAAAATACTACCTCCCACGTGGTTTTACCCAAGTTTCCACACCACAGTAGACCGTGTAGGTCAGGCTGTAGGGTTCCGGCGCGTTCTTTTTGGTTACCCAGAGCTTCACCAGTAGTCCTAACCTCTGGGGTAAGGGGCCCCAACATCGCCCACTTACGGTGGTAGCCAAACCAAGGCAAATTGCTACCTCCCTTCTTGTTGGTAAATTTTACTATTATTTACAACCTCCACAAGTCCGTTCAAGCCATCACGGGGTTGCCCTCAGCCGAATTTCGAGCACCCCCGCCCCTTTACTAAACACCCGTAGAGGTATACTACTTATAACTACTTAAAGACCACTGAAAGTCCGTTCAAGCCATCACGGAGGTGTCCTCAACCGAATGCCGAGCACCCCCGCCCCTTTACTAATCACCCTCAGCGGTATACTATGTATAGTTATTTACAAACCTCTCATGTCCGTTTCAAGCCATCACGGAGGAGCCCTCAACCGAATGCTAAGCACCCCATCCCGTTACTAATCACCCGCAGAGGAACTCAAACTTCTGTCTTACCGTCATCTTGAAAAAACCGCAAAAGACATGGTGTTGATTTGTTTGTTTTTATTGTTTTATGAATCCCTAGTGGATATTATACTAGGCGTTATTACTTGAGTTACTTCAACGGTTATTATATAATTCCAATAGACACCTTTAACTCTTTTCCTTTGCATAAGACCACTAACTACTTGGAGCAGCTCATTAGCAAACATATTTAGAACAAGCTTAAAAGCCACATAAGCGTCGTTCCCTTGAAAATGAGGGTTTCTGAAAATTAATCCAATCATGTCGTTTGCCGATGAATCCTCTTTGATATAGTTGATCAAATGCTCAATAACTTTTACCAACCATTTAACATCACTCACACCACTAGGTGGGGGAGTAATCTAAAATTGTATCTTCCTACGACATATTCCGAATGTTTTGTTAAAAACTGGCTCGCCAGTGCTTATTATCAACGGAGGGGTACTTATTTCCCCGTCTTATCAAACTTAACATCAGACATCCAACTGAGATGAAACACGTGACTACCCAGATAAATAGGACAATAGTTGCAGAAAAAGCCAAAATACCTGTTTGATAACGAAGATAAAAGAGCACATCCGGGAACTCCCAAATATCATATGAAGAGTCTAAGAATGGCGGAAAAACCCAATTGAGCTCATGAACACAATCATACTGGCCGTGCCATTTTACCTGGAAGATTGTCAAATATATTATGGTTGGGTGTGAAAAGAATTGCTTTTGGGTTGGACGGGGTTTAGGATGTGTCGAGGCTGGGTTTTGATTTGGATTGCGTTACCCTACAAATTGACAAACTCATTTCACAATCACATTGTAATGCCCATTACAACGAATTAGTTTTATATCATGTTTAGCACTAGAATTTGTACCATCGAACGCTAATTCATATCCTCCAGGTATGTATTGATATACTTTAAGATTATATTTTTTCAGGTGTGCTTGCAGTAACCTGAGTTCACCAAGACCGAATACCTTAATAGGTAGTCTTAATTTTGCTTTATTCAGGAGAATCTTAGCCTTAAGAGATTGTCGGTTTTTTCTGTTTTTGCGGATAAGTTCATATTCAGGATCATTCTTAAGCTTGGCTTTACCCACAACTATCGCCTTTAGTAAACTCAGGTCATCAGTGTTGTCAATCCAGACTACACTTCTTTTATTCTTACAATAATTCTTAAAAGAGTCGTAATCGTCGGAATTCCTCGGTATTAGCTCGCAGGTGTCGATTTTTGGAGATCCTAGGGGGTAATTTTTCTGATTTACGTTCCGTTCAAGTGAATCTATAGCGGAAACCATAACAGGTGTTCTTACTCGAGTTACGTCTACGGTGATTTTATCACTCCACGAGGCACCTTTATCTCTATTGCTTTGCACAAGACCCCCAACTACATGGAGCAGATCATTAGCAAAAACGTGCTGAGCAGGCTTGAAGGCCACATATGCGTCACTGCCTTGAAAATGAGGGCTACTGAATGTGAAACCAATCTTATCGTTTTCTGAGGAATCCTCTTTGACATAGTCGATTATATGTTCTATGCCTTTTTTCAACCATTCAATATCACTTACACCACTAGGCGGTGAAGTAATTAAAAATGTTGTCTTCTTACGACACATCCCGAATCTTTTACTAAAAACAGTCTTAGAAGCGCTTAGTATTGACAGAGGCGTGCTCATTTTTATGTTCAAGCAGTTTCAAGTCAGAAACCTATCTGAGGAAAAATACAAGATTAATCCAATTTACAGGACAAGAGTAGTAAAAAGAAGCCGAAAACACCCGAATGATAACGGACTTTCACGAACATTTCGGGGAACTCCTGAAAGTTATCAGGAAGAGACCAAGGATGGTATAATCGGCTGTTTATGCCAACCGACGCAATCAGTTAGACATACCCTCTTTTAATATAAAAAGGTATCTCATCGTTAGGTTAATTTAATATAGCTAAGGTTAGGTTTGTTTGTACAAATTTCAGCAAATCAAAAATTATAAAATTGAAGCAGTGCTTAGGTTAATTTAAGCTAGCTAAGGTTAGGTGTATTTGTAAATGTTTTCAGCAAATAAAAAATAAAATAAAATTTAAAAAAGGAAAAGTTTAAAAATGCGCGCATTTTTAAACTTTTCCTTTTTTAAATTTTATTTTATTTTTTATTTGCTGAAAACATTTACAAATACACCTAACCTTAGCTAGCTTAAATTAACCTAAGCACTGCTTCAATTTTATAATTTTTGATTTGCTGAAATTTGTACAAACAAACCTAACCTTAGCTATATTAAATTAACCTAACGATGAGATACCTTTTTATATTAAAAGAGGGTATGTCTAACTGATTGCGTCGGTTGGCATAAACAGCCGATTATACCATCCTTGGTCTCTTCCTGATAACTTTCAGGAGTTCCCCGAAATGTTCGTGAAAGTCCGTTATCATTCGGGTGTTTTCGGCTTCTTTTTACTACTCTTGTCCTGTAAATTGGATTAATCTTGTATTTTTCCTCAGATAGGTTTCTGACTTGAAACTGCTTGAACATAAAAATGAGCACGCCTCTGTCAATACTAAGCGCTTCTAAGACTGTTTTTAGTAAAAGATTCGGGATGTGTCGTAAGAAGACAACATTTTTAATTACTTCACCGCCTAGTGGTGTAAGTGATATTGAATGGTTGAAAAAAGGCATAGAACATATAATCGACTATGTCAAAGAGGATTCCTCAGAAAACGATAAGATTGGTTTCACATTCAGTAGCCCTCATTTTCAAGGCAGTGACGCATATGTGGCCTTCAAGCCTGCTCAGCACGTTTTTGCTAATGATCTGCTCCATGTAGTTGGGGGTCTTGTGCAAAGCAATAGAGATAAAGGTGCCTCGTGGAGTGATAAAATCACCGTAGACGTAACTCGAGTAAGAACACCTGTTATGGTTTCCGCTATAGATTCACTTGAACGGAACGTAAATCAGAAAAATTACCCCCTAGGATCTCCAAAAATCGACACCTGCGAGCTAATACCGAGGAATTCCGACGATTACGACTCTTTTAAGAATTATTGTAAGAATAAAAGAAGTGTAGTCTGGATTGACAACACTGATGACCTGAGTTTACTAAAGGCGATAGTTGTGGGTAAAGCCAAGCTTAAGAATGATCCTGAATATGAACTTATCCGCAAAAACAGAAAAAACCGACAATCTCTTAAGGCTAAGATTCTCCTGAATAAAGCAAAATTAAGACTACCTATTAAGGTATTCGGTCTTGGTGAACTCAGGTTACTGCAAGCACACCTGAAAAAATATAATCTTAAAGTATATCAATACATACCTGGAGGATATGAATTAGCGTTCGATGGTACAAATTCTAGTGCTAAACATGATATAAAACTAATTCGTTGTAATGGGCATTACAATGTGATTGTGAAATGAGTTTGTCAATTTGTAGGGTAACGCAATCCAAATCAAAACCCAGCCTCGACACATCCTAAACCCCGTCCAACCCAAAAGCAATTCTTTTCACACCCAACCATAATATATTTGACAATCTTCCAGGTAAAATGGCACGGCCAGTATGATTGTGTTCATGAGCTCAATTGGGTTTTTCCGCCATTCTTAGACTCTTCATATGATATTTGGGAGTTCCCGGATGTGCTCTTTTATCTTCGTTATCAAACAGGTATTTTGGCTTTTTCTGCAACTATTGTCCTATTTATCTGGGTAGTCACGTGTTTCATCTCAGTTGGATGTCTGATGTTAAGTTTGATAAGACGGGGAAATAAGTACCCCTCCGTTGATAATAAGCACTGGCGAGCCAGTTTTTAACAAAACATTCGGAATATGTCGTAGGAAGATACAATTTTAGATTACTCCCCCACCTAGTGGTGTGAGTGATGTTAAATGGTTGGTAAAAGTTATTGAGCATTTGATCAACTATATCAAAGAGGATTCATCGGCAAACGACATGATTGGATTAATTTTCAGAAACCCTCATTTTCAAGGGAACGACGCTTATGTGGCTTTTAAGCTTGTTCTAAATATGTTTGCTAATGAGCTGCTCCAAGTAGTTAGTGGTCTTATGCAAAGGAAAAGAGTTAAAGGTGTCTATTGGAATTATATAATAACCGTTGAAGTAACTCAAGTAATAACGCCTAGTATAATATCCACTAGGGATTCATAAAACAATAAAAACAAACAAATCAACACCATGTCTTTTGCGGTTTTTTCAAGATGACGGTAAGACAGAAGTTTGAGTTCCTCTGCGGGTGATTAGTAACGGGATGGGGTGCTTAGCATTCGGTTGAGGGCTCCTCCGTGATGGCTTGAAACGGACATGAGAGGTTTGTAAATAACTATACATAGTATACCGCTGAGGGTGATTAGTAAAGGGGCGGGGGTGCTCGGCATTCGGTTGAGGACACCTCCGTGATGGCTTGAACGGACTTTCAGTGGTCTTTAAGTAGTTATAAGTAGTATACCTCTACGGGTGTTTAGTAAAGGGGCGGGGGTGCTCGAAATTCGGCTGAGGGCAACCCCGTGATGGCTTGAACGGACTTGTGGAGGTTGTAAATAATAGTAAAATTTACCAACAAGAAGGGAGGTAGCAATTTGCCTTGGTTTGGCTACCACCGTAAGTGGGCGATGTTGGGGCCCCTTACCCCAGAAGTAGTACCGGCAGTGTTTAAGCGCTAACATTGTTTTATATGAGAAAACGTGTAGCCAACCTAAGAAAATTGCAAAACAAAAAACATGACCTACATACCAGTGGTACCAACTGTAGTTATATATATAAAGATGTATAATAAGGTAGTTATATATATATAATTATGTATAATAAGGTTTTATATATATATAACAAGGTAGTTATGTCACGCTTGTAACGTAAGACACAAAATACCTGCAGTAATATAATGTAAGAGAGAGCAGCCCGCATCGCCGGGTCGCGGTTGAGCGATCAAGCTTATCGCCTGACACAGATCAAATCGGGACAACGAAGCCTCAGTGCCCTCGCGTCGACTCGTGGCATTAATACTAGTGATCAATCAGTGACATCTGGTTATGGAACAGCCGAGTGACTATCGTATGGTTACTATCATAGTTGAGCGTTCCTTACGCAACTGTGTGACTCTACTCAGCCGATTTCAACCAGCAACTTTAGTCCGTACCAGGCATTGGACCACAACACATCACACACACCAGGTAAGTAAGTAAAAAATCATTTTAAAAAAGAACATTTATTTATTTATTCCTTAGTTGTAATACAGAATTAAACACTCAAGCTGAACTGTTATTAAAACTTAGTAAAATGTATTAAATTGCAAATTGTGTAGACTTCAAAAAATGTCTATAGCTTAAATAGTTTTTCTTTACAAATAATTTATAAAAATGTACTTTACGTTTTTGAACAATTCAAGACTTACTTTAATACAATATTGTGTAGACTTCAAAAAATGTCTATAGCTTAAATAGTTTTTCTTTACAAATAATTTATAAAAATGTACTTTACGTTTTTGAACAATTCAAGACTTACTTTAATACAATACAATATTATACAGTGAAACAAGGTAGGACTTTAAACTGCCTTAGGACTTAGAAAAAATAATCTTAATTTACCATAATACAATATTATACAGGGAAACAATGTGGGACTTAGAAAAAATAATTTTAATTTACCTTAATACAATATTATACAGGGAAACAATAATTTACAAATTTACAATAATTTAAAAAAATACAACATTAAAAAAAACCTAATAATTAAAAAACAACCTCGTGCGGCTGTTAACAACAGTCCTGCAAAAGGGGCAGCAGGTGACCCGGCGGCTACAAGCCGGGCACAATGCATGCCCACAGGGGTGGAGGGCTACAGTTGGGAGGGCACTTATACATATTTGGCACACAATGTACCTCGGCTGTTCTGTAGGAGGAGGCGTGCCACGGATAATAAGATTATCCATCCTCCTGTCATTATAGGTGAGGATCCTCTCCATGGTGGCACGGAGCTCCTCCCACACAGCCGGAGCGATCTCCCGGATTTGGTCGATCTCCGTGTCCTCCAAGGCGTTCCGTGACAACGTCAGCGCTTCAGCCAGCTCTGTCCGGACGGCCGCGATCCGGTTGACGATGCCCGGAACATCCTCGGTGGTGTTTGTCCCACGCTCCTGAAAACCACATCAGGTAAGAATCTATTCGTAAAGTTAATTATTATCTTGTCCCACGCTCCTGAAAACCACATCAGGTAAGAATCTATTTTAAAGTTAATTATTGTCCTATATCTTACAAACGAATGACTTGGAACCTTACCATTTCAAAAAGCCGCATCCTCAGCCGTAACAGGCCTTCCTCAAAGCGACAGACGGCGCAATCGGCAGGGGGGTCGACCGCGGGCATTCGTTCCTCACACCTTAAATTCTGAAACATTACAAATTAAATATAATACAAGTTTACAAAACAAAACAAAAAAAAACAAACCCTAACCCCCGATAAAGATACTTACAATAGGTTCAACCCGTCTTGACGGTCCCGCTACCTCCCTTGCACCGGTGCTCGGCCTGTTCACCCTCTCCTCCAAGGCAGCAATGTGGACTTCCGGTATTGACTTTAAAAAACAAAACGATCAATTATCACAAGGTACACACACACACAGTAAAAAACAAAAAAAATACAACAGTATAACAAAATAAAAATTACCGAAAGTCTGGGAGCTCTCGAGCCCGAGGGAAAGGCGAATACATCCCCCTCCACCCTTGCACCAACCTCGTCCCGATCAGCAAACGGAATTGCAGGCACCGCCCTAATCCCAGTTACGTTCTGCCCCTGTAAATAATGTTTATATTATTATTATAACTAAAACCTAAAATGTATATCAAACATACGCAACTGTTAAACCTTATTACTTACAAGACTATGTAGTGAAGGTCTGCTAGACCAGGAGGGGAGTACCCTTGAGGGTGTAGGGCTGTTTGGTCGAGCCCTGTCCCGCCGACGCACATCCTCTTCCTCCATCCTTGCACCTGTTACGTTCTGCCCCTGAAAAAAACAGAGACCGTTAACACCATCATTAAAACCTATGACTAAAAAAAATACTTTAAACAATACGACGATACTAACCGTATAGTGTAGATGGCTTATCAGCGTCCTCGCGCTCGTTTCCTCTGAGTGGATAGAAACCGGCCCACCAGATGTTATCCGTAGAGGGGGTTCGGCCAGGTGAGGACGCCTTACCGGTTCACCACCCCTCTGTAAATAAAAAAAAACAAAGGTATCAGATACCCATACAATACAATACAATATCAACACCATACCATACTCATACCATACCAAAACATACCATTAAGCGTGTGAGGCACCAGCCGTCCCCAGCGATAACGGCCCTCTCTCCAAACGAGTACAACCCCGTCTCGTAGGTGTTCCTAATTTCCGCCCATAGCTCGAGTCTCCGCTGAGTAAAAGTTGACTCTGTCACCTGGCGGTACCGTGGCGGAAATCTGACGCTTCTGGGGTTGTTCTGAAAACAAAATACAATTAGTGTAATAAAATACCCGTACTTAAAACTATATACTCCCCCATACACCAAAATACTTACTGCACGTATAGAGAGCAGGTATCCATCCTCGCTGATAAAATACTGGGACTCGCCATCACTACCGACGAGCTGAAAAAGAAAATATAAAATCAATTATACAATTCTAAAAATAAGCAAGTGGAAAAAAAACAAGTACCTATATAATAATAATTAATCACCTCAGTGTTAGCCTGATGAACCGCATACGTCGTAATTGGGGTATCGGGCTGGGGGCGTGGAGACCGGTCCCTTACCTGAAAAAACAGTATATTGTAATTTATCTTATTATTTTATTGTTTACTACATTATTAACGCTAAAAATCACATAGCAATGATATGTCCTTACCGAGGTGCCTCGTCTAATAATATTAGGCATCGTCCGCCTGACAGGAGATGCTGGCCTCTGCCACTGAAAAAAAACATTAGAGTTAGAGAAAACCACAAACAACCCCTAACCTCTACGTGCAAGTATTGCTAAATAAGCTAAATAAAAAAAAATATATAAAACTTACAGTTCCTAACTCTCGCATGCTAGTCTCTATAAGCTCAGGACTTACACCAAGATCATACTGCAACAGATAAATAAAATCAAATTTAGACTTACATTTTCTAAACCTTGAGAGATCGCCTCCCGGGCCTCAGGGCTTAGACCGGCAATATCGTCCTGTAACAAAAAAAAAAAAAAAAAACACAAACCAAATAATATTATTAAATAAATAAAAAACTATAAACGTTGAAAAAAACACGGAATAAAACCCATACTAACCGTAAACCTATTTCTGGTCAACAAACTGCCGTCATCAAGGAAGGTCCGCGAGGTCTCGATATATACCCCAGACTCGCCAGACAATCTTAACATTTGTGTTATCCTTCCGTTATATTCTTCCTAAACACATAAAAACATGTATAAACAAACGCTGTTATAAAGGCTAATATAATCATAACGAATATAAAAACTAAATAAATTAACCCACCTGAGATATGGATTGTAAACCGCTAACCGTAGAAGACCCACTCTGAAAAAATAAAAAATTATAATTAACCTCATTTCAATGTAAAACCTAAACTCTTGTATTTAAAAAAATATTTGTAAGTACGTTTTTTTACCTGTTGTGACAGGCGCTGGGATAAACTGCTCAGTCCCGAACCGCTCTGAAAACAAAAAAAAATAAACTGTCTAAGTATACACATTCTATTAATACTAACCCTACCATAAAGTTTAAAAAAAAAAGAGAAAACAAATTACTTACTGCACGTATAGAGAGCACGTCAAGATCATCAGCAAAAAACATGTCCTGACTAAGAGGTTGGGGTGTTTGGTCACCATCTTGAGGAGTCGTCGATGACAGATCCTGAAAAAATTTATTAACTAAGTAAACTACTAAATTTATAGTGGGTAAATCTATAGTGTAATTGTTTGAGACTTTGATTACCTGATTATTGGGCGGGATGTTTTCATCTTGGTCGAAACCAATCACCAAGCGAAGGCAAACGAGAGCTAAAACTTGGAACAACATGATAGCTAAAACAATCACTGCAGAGGGCATAGTACCATAACACCGGGCCAGAGGCCCGTATTTATACGCAATATCCCTTCCAACACCGGTGTAAACAGCCGACCAATCACAGCCCGCAGATTCCGTGAGTCCCGTTAGCCACGCCCCCCACACTGTGCTCCTCTCTCAGTTAGCCGTGATGAACCCTCCGAGCTTAACTCAACTTTGCTGCCAGCAAATCTGTTCAGACCTCCCTAGACTTTTCCAAATTCAAAATTTAGACGTACCATTTTTAATTAAACAATTACTAATATCAGAACATCACAATCATTGCTGGATTTTAAAACAACATTTTCATTATTTTGAATATAACTTATTAGAGACTTGTTCAAACTGCTTCTGGGTAAGTTTAAAGTAATGAAAGGTAATCAAATCCTTTATTAGTTATTATTGTTGTTTTATTCTTGCTTTTATGTTACAGGGAGACGACTTGGTAAATGAAACGAGGTACACCAAGGTGGAGTCGATAGGATATTCGCTCTCCGAGCCTCGACCTCCGCTCCAAAGGTGTATTGCCTGCTGGAAGCGGAAACGGATAAATCCGATCCTCATCCGCTGCTACTGCCTCAACTTTGAGGCAAACGAGACGGAAGAGGCCTGGACTGCGAAGACCCTCCGTTCCTTGGACTGTAGGTGAGTACAATTACATCAAAAGCGTTTCACTGTAAAAACACGTTTTTTAATCCACATGTCGTTATGCGGGCGGTATGACGGTTAGGGCGCGCCCCTTGAGTTAGTCGCCGGACCGCATCGCCGAGTCACGCTTGGCTCGGCCGCCCACAGTGTTTGTAGCAGCGTCGTCTCAGTCTGCACCATGGATCCGCCGTGTACAGAGTCCACGGTGTTTTGTGGTAGTTTTGAGCCCTTTTTCAGATTCGGGTTTTGTAGTGACGGGCACTGTGTCGAAGTTACCCCACATTTTAGACTAACGTACCACTATTGTAATAATATTATATCGTGCGCTACTTTAATCTACTCGTGGAAGCTTGACTACAAGTGCCTCGCGTGTGAGTACGAGTTCTCCACAGATTGGGTAATTTACACGTTATAAAGGTATGTTGTTTTTTAAACTATAATTTTGAACGCTCGCGTTTCCACACCACGGTAAGCCTTTAGGCTAGGCCGTAGGAGCGTCGGCGCGTTCTTTTTGGTTACCCAGAGCTTCCCCTGGAGGCCTAACCTCTGGGGTGAGAGGCCCCAACCATCGCCTCTCACTGTGGTAGCCACTCCATAACAAAATGCTACCTCCTTTTTTATATTTTTGTTCTCTGTTTACCCCAATAGGCTATTTACTAAGACTGTGTCCTTTCATTTTAGCCTAGAAAATAGACAGAAAATTTTTTTACTTTATATTTTTTTTGTCGCGCTTTTCAATCCGCTTTTCCCTGACAGTCGGAGGATTACAACAAACGGTTTCACGGTTTTTTAGGCCAACCTCCCCACACCCCTGGACTTACAAAGGGTTTAACCCTGCCTGATGAGTGAGCGACTGCCGGACCTTATTTTTTATTAGGCCCCACTCGAAAATATTTTTCGAGCGTAGTACTTTGCGGACTTCAAAGCGCAGTTTTCATTTTTATTTTTATGTATAATGCAAGCTACTGTAAAATCATCATCTATATACAAACTTTCATTTATTTCTTTAACATTAGGGTGAAATTCCCGAAGAAATTGAGCCTTTTCCAAACCTTTTGTGTAAATAGTTTCAAAAGGTTTACAGAGTGAGCTTAAAAGCTCCTCACTATACTCTACTTCGCCATCGTCCCACTTAATGTGGTGATAATGACGAGTCAGCCAGCGGGCTGTTCTTTTCATCTTGCTATTTAAACAATCAAAGCTGTATGGAGGTCGGAACACAATCTGTGTTCTATACGACCTCCCAACTATAGCAAGTTCTTTAATAATAAATCTATTTGTATTGCTTTTGAAGCCGTGGAATTGAACTATAGCTTCCATAATAAAATTTCCTGATATAAACGGTCGGCTACGTGAGGTGGTAATTGATCTGTACAGGTTTCAGCATCGGTTAAAACCTGATTAATATAAACCTGTATAATATCCTCAATATAAAATAATTGCAATACCTCGCGACCAATTAAAGGAATATTTTTTACAAGTTGATCCCACTCGTGACGGTTAAGAGCCAAGGAGTGTTCTCCATCAGAGACACAAACGTACTGATGCCCAAAAATATTGTTAACCTTTATGCTAGGCCCCGCGTCTATAGTTATGAAACACTGATAATTCCCCAATAAAGCCAAAGTTACTTCGTTAAACCTGTCAATTAGTTGACAGAAAGAATCGTAAGACCAAAACACAACACCTTTTCTCCCTTTAATCAATACACCCAGACTATTGTCTCGACTTTTAAAAATACCCGTCACAATACTTTTAGTTAATTCGGGGTCCAAGAAATGGACTGACTTTAAAAATACTCCAGTCATTAAATCTATTGGCTCTTTACATTTAGGAATGATTATAAATTCTTGCAAAGCCATATTTAATATTCGTCTTCTGAAGTCTCGCTATTATCAAAATCTGTACACCAATTAACAATAATGCTATCAGCCCCCGAGGGTAGTTGAAACTTTGCACTAGCGGTATTAAATACACAACAGTCTAAGTAATCCGTTTTGATTAAAAGCCCGTCTTTAAAGTATTCAATCTTAACACAACCGTTGTAACCCATGTTTACCCAACGAGTTCAAGAAAGAGACTGATTAATTATCTCTTTTGGACATATAAATGTATCTTTTACCCCCACCCCTTTGATTAAAATATGAGTCACGTGACCCTCAGGGTCCACTGTTTAAAAATTACTCGGGAAATCTTTTCTTCTGTTAATTTGATACGTCTCAAAAACCTGGCTCGGTCCCGTGCCATGAGTTCCCAATCTGATTTCCTGTCTTCTTCTGGCAAACTGTATATTTCTGTAACTACCGGGTTGGAAAAACTAACTCGAGATTTTCCTGACATCTCCCGTTATAGGCTTATAGGAATAATGTATATCATGTAGTAAAAGGCAGTATGCCCAAGTATTACCTGGAAAGGCCCTTTTTGTTGTAATTTCGAGCCTTACGTCTACAGGCCCTGTTTTAATAGTATCGTCCTGTTTTGAACAGTCAATTACATACAGAGGACACTTTGCTTTAAAATCGTCAAAATTTAATATAGGCGAACCGATTCTTCCATAATACGAGTTTTGGAAGGCAGCAAACATATCATACATTAAAGTAATATTTCCTCGAAGGTTATCGTACGGGTAAAAGTTTGAGTTTAAATAAAGTTTTACATCAGTTAGGTTGCAGGCATCAAATTGTGACATGTCCTTTGTTAAGTCGTTTTTTCTGTCTGTTTGAAAGGCGAGTACGATATACCTGGGCTTTTCTGTCTGAGTAGACGTTTTCAGTGTCCAGGAGAATGTCTCCGTACTCGGCAGGTTCGGGTATTCAATCATGTCCCACTGGCGGAAGGGAACATGTATTGCAGGGTCTTTCTCTATATATTTGTACAGTTTTAATTTTTGAGCGTCATTGATTGTTATGTGAGGTATACGCCAATAAATTTTCTCTAATGTTAAATCTAAAGTACCGGCGTTCGCTAACTTTACAGCGTTAATATCTGAAGCCGAGCGTAAAAGTATCAATTCCTGTTTTACGTTCACTAGCACCTTTTTGTAATCTTCGGCAGACCCTAACAAATGTTTTAATGGGATCGAATATACAAAATCTGTTACTTTTTCAGAATTACCAGGGCCTAGCCAGCAGGCGTTTTTAAAAGTATTTTTTTCTTCCTCGCGAATGGACAGGATATTCTTTAAAGTTGTAGTAATACCAACATTTCTCGTTCTGTCAATCTCCTTGCCACAAATCTCGTACCGGATTTCTTCAAACATAAAGGCCACTGCGTTATTTACAAAGGAAACATCCTGAGGAGTCCCGTCCGTCTTTTTAGCGCTGACTTTACCGTGAATTACAATAAAGCTTTCAAAAGGCGCAGTTATTATATCTTGCTGTAATATTGGTATTCTTATTTCATCATTATTATTGAAAGTAGAATTTGCATAGGGTAAGTGCGTGTGAAATTCCATCCCTGTTATCAAATCATCGTATACAGCCGGGCTGTCTATCGCCAATAGCGCCATTTTTTATTACTTTAAAACCGATAGAACGAAGAAACGATATGTTTTTACACGTTAACACCTTGGCTTTCTGAACACTACTGACCGACTGCCCCGTAGGCATTCCCCTAAATAGTAGCCCCATTACTCTGTCTTAAATGTAGTCTAATCGAGATTCTTTCTCCGCGAAAGTTAACAAGATTACCGTCCTGGTCTTTTATGGACACTGTTAAGGTATTGATCCTTTGACTGATTACCGGTAAGTAAATCACGTTTCTCGGGAGCTCAACTATTTTATACCCCGGTGGTTCGGCCGGGTAAAACTCGTGTATCACATGACCCTCGACTCCGTTTAGGTACGACCCGCGTGTGACATTACATTCGACCCGTATTGAATTAACTTTAATTATATCCACAGGCAGTTCAGAAACATGATGTTTATTAGCCTCGTATATTTGTTTTTTGTAGCCCAAGAGTGTTCCCAATGAATGTTCTTTAGTAAAGTCAACTTTTTCAGAGCAAAATATTGTAACTTTTAAAGTGTTATTATTTGGCTTTAACGTAAATGTTACTTTTTTCTTCGGCAGTTGAGACTGTATGTATTTTTCAATGTCCTCGATCTCGTAAGAGCCCTCAGGAATTGTAATACTTTTATCATCACCGTAGTAAAACTTATCATTAATGCCTTTCTCAATGTTTGGTATAGAATTATAAGTGGTCAGTTCAATTAAACCAAGTTCCCATTCACCCTTGCTAACATCTATGGGAAATGCTAGCTCGTGGGATAGAACACTAGTTGATCCCGTGAGACAAAACATTATAATTACAGAGAAACTTTAAACAAAGATGTCCGCAAACAACTGAGTCAAAAGTCTGTTGTCTTTCGTAATTATAGTAAAGTTCACAGCCCGCCAAGTATCGTGAGATTTCTGGTGGTGGTCTTAGGTTTCCAAAACTGTCATAATAATAGGCTTTCTTATTAATCTTTTTATAACAAACCCAGTGGGTACCTTGATTAGCTGTACTGTCCAGGTTAACTATAGCAGATTCACATTTTTTGGGGCGTTTCGGTAAACTGTCCCTCATGTAAACCCCTCTAAAGTTAGGAATCTTTAATAACCTCGCGTATTTGATTAAATCGTAATTTGTTAGCGGTTTTACAGGTATCGAGATGCTTTTTTTTTCGTTCGCCTTTTTCTCCCCTTACCTGCACCTCTCTTACTACCCGCACCATCCTTCCTATAAGGCCTAAGATACAACCCTCTGCCCCGAGGACGTTTAACGGGGCGTTTCTTTTTACGGCCTCCCCCCAATTTTGATTTTGCTTTCATGGCCGTGGTGACTGCCCAAGCAGCGGCTTTCTCACCAACACTGGCGTTACTAGACTTGAATCTTTGCCAAGCGCGTTCCGCCAACTCTTTGTCAGCTTGCCTTCGCCGCTCGCTGTCGGAATACCGCGAGTATGCTATGTCGTGGACCTTACAGGCCTCGTCCAAACCGTTTATTCCTTTGTCTCCTCTTGCCAATCTCTCTTTTAATCTCGTGCCAGGACCGCAATATTGATATCCTCCAGGCAAATGTAATTCAACAGGTAGGAGGTCTATGGCCTTATTAAGAACGGATGAAACAATACCTCCACCTCGTACGACCGCTAGCTTACGTCTGAGAGGTTTCCTTCTGTTTTTAGCCATTTATTGTAAATATCTAATAACCTCGTAGAGTTTATTTAGTAGTGACTCACGTATACACGGGATATTTAAAACTTCAAAAATGTCAGGCACCGTACGAGACACAGCGTTTGTGTACTCACTGTATTCTAACGAGCCACTGGATGTGGTAAAGTAAATCATCCCGTTTATATATCTAAAGGCACCGCTACAGTGGGCTGGGATACCGTAAAGCGTAGACGAGACCATACCCATAAAAACACCCGTATAATTACACTCGTTTATTTCAATCAGATACCAATCGTCAATAATCATGTAGCTCTTCCCCGTGTTAGTTGCAAAGGCCGCGTTAACTTTATGTACCATTCTACCGGCAATGTTATTGACATTATACATTGTAATCAAGGACAGTGAAGGGTATCTAAATAAAAACACCTCACTGTCAGTAAATAACGCGATTTCACCGTTAGGCCGTTGGTAAATGGCCGATATTTCAGTAAAATTTCGTGGTAAGAATTTGAGCCAGTGTGATATTCTTCTTGGTCGTGTTAAATCCTCAGGAATCCTATCTGCAGGGTTTAGACTAATAATCCATACATAATCCCTAAAGAAAGCAAATATCCTTTTGTTCACAATAACGTACGTATCAATTTGACCTTTTAATTCACAAATATCGCGTTTTTCAAATATTTCGGGTGGTGTTACGGCTGTAGTTGTTGTTGTTGTTGTTGTTGTTGTTGTACTGCTAGGCGTTGTAACGGTAGTGGGTGTGGCTGCTGTTGTATTTATTTTTGGAATGGTTGCAAATGTTTTAGTGGGCTTGCCGTAAAGATACTCCATAGCGAGTCTGTCATCGTTGCTTAGCTCGTATTCGTTCAAGTCAACAATCCCTGTAGGATCCCTGTTAAAAGGAAACATTACTGATTTATCATCACCTGAATGATCCAAACCAAGGGTATGTCCAATCTCATGAACCAAAGTTAAAAAGAACGAAATGTTTCCATAGCGTGGTAAATTCATAGTAAAATCCCAATTTTCTTCCGAATCGAAGTGTATATCTGTAGAAGTATACCCCGTATTGGGGAGATAGCCGTGGGCGAGAACTAACCCAGGACCGTCAAAGTCATAGGGGCAAGTATCGTGTCTAGAATAAAACACATGTTGTCTACCCGTAGAAAATGATATAATTATTGTTGGATTATTTATATCCTTTTTAAATGTTAAATTCGCGTGTTTGGCCCATACATCAAAAGCTTTCTGTATCAGGTGGGGGTGCTGTGGTGTTCCGTATTGGTACCACGTTATTACTGATGTATTCCACTTTCTATTGGGTAAAGCCGAGAACGGTAGTATATTGTCTCGGTGACCGCACCGAGGCGTGGACATGAGGGCCAAAGTATCGTTATCAAACACCCCCGTTGGTTCAAGACGAAAGTACTCTTGAAATTGTCTTACTGCAGAAGTAATGTTTTGTGTCAAAGCGTTTTTTTCCAAATACCCGTAATAAGTCAAAAAATCTATCGACTTGTTGCACGAGGCAAGAGGCAGAAAAAACAATAAAACAACCCGCATGTTGAACGGCTCGGCGAAGACTAATTAGTGTTTGCCAGTTAATGTGTTTTTAAACCGGATCCCGTCCTGAGGAAACTGGGGAAAGGGTCCGTGTCTATAATTTCCTCTTCATCATCATCATCTTTATTACGGAATTGTCGTGTATTTTCATCTAAAAAGTATTTATTTACAACATTTGATTTTACCCACGTGTCCTTGTCTGTCTGTATTGGAGCTCCTAAGGTATTGTAAATGTCAAATAGAACTTTACCCAATAGTCTTACAATATAATTTAAGTTAAGTACGTCTTGAAAATCTGTCGGATCCGACAGATTTTTTATTTGCTTTGACTGACAATCATAAAAAGTGTTATCTACGAGCTTTAAGGCTGATTTTGATGATTCTTTTAACATCCGCAAGTTTACAGCATCATACTCTTGTTCGGCATCCCGTACGTCTCTTAGTATTTTGTTTCCTATAATATAATGTTCTCCTGTAAAAGGAATACATTTGTAGTCTACGTAATATTTTGTAGCGGCGTCGTCGGAATTTTGTGGTACTTTTACATGTCGAATAACACATTTATTAGCGTCAAAATACTCTTTTTTTTCATCTAAAATCAAGGTATTGTCAGACATAAACTTTTTTGTCACCGCGTCGTTATCGTCTGCAGGTCTTTTTAGATTACATAACCGTTTATTTTGAATATCGTAGTCACCGTCGGGCGTTAAATTAAAACCCTCTCCCTTGGGGCCCTTGACGGCCTCACCTCGGGATTTTCGGCTACTACGTCCAAACTTGTCAATAGTCATTTTAGTAATGCTTTAAATCTACTGTTGCCAGCTCCTTTTATAAAGCCGGCCTCTCTCAGTTCCTCCACGATACTTAGTATTTCATTGCTATGTACTCTGTTTCCACTCTCTGTTGACATAGCAATGTGTCGCAACCGATCCACTAATTCATTGGCGTCATCCCAATGTATTATATCACGAGATCTTGCATTCTTCCACGCTAGACCCTTACCCGCTTTGGCCGGGAATAGGTCTTTAATAATTCTTCTGTACTTTAGGTTGTTGTCCCTTCTAATTGCATTGTGGAATCTGTAACCTTTCTTGTGAGCGTTGGTGGCGATAATAATACTCTTATAGGTATTAAGATCGTCTTTATTGTATATATCCTCGTCAGGGGTTCTCTTAAATATGAGCTCATACAAGCCTTCAGTAGGACTATATCTTGTGTTGTTTATTAGAATAGTTCCATCGTTGTCAAAGTCTAACACCTTATCTCCCATCATTAAAGTACTGCCTTCGTATCTAGGGCCATAATCGTGGTCAATAACTCGGACCTTACCGCTAGCATCCTTTAAAAGCATTGTCATATATCTCACTGTCATGGGGTTACTAAACTGGTTTTCGATATATTGGGACGCTGTTTCCAGTCCCGTAGGGGTTGATACAATTTGCTTTAACCCGCTGGTTTCAGGTGTAGAGACACTCGCTGGGATAAATTCAGTTATTTCTCCTTCATCGTCTGTGGTATCGTATTCCATTGGCTCTTCTTTAAAGGTTTCAGGTTCAGTTTTTATGTCTGCTGTGTTTGTTGTCGTTTTTCTAAGTTCTTGAATAATCGGTTTATACTGCTTCTCAAGCAAAATATCACTTTCAGCAGCACCCTCCTTAAAAAGTTTATATTTGCGTTTAATAGCATTACGCAACTCTATGAGTCGGCTAGTCAGTTGTTTACTGTTTCGCTCCATAGTCATAAATGATAGATTTTAGCAATCACATTTAGATTTAAGGTAGTTCAACCTGTCTAAAAAACAGGGCACGCTTCTTGCATCTTTTCATGTAACGTATTACATCTTTCAAAGAAACACCAGCACTAAAGTCTAATCCTTTATAATATCTACTTTCCTCTCTTACAAGACTGTGTCTCGGTATTACATAACGGTTTGTTAAACTTTTAAAAACAAAGGCTCGCTTTACATTGTCTCTCCATTGGGATATATGTGTTACTATATACTTGTCGTTCTCAACGGTTTTTTCCATATACTTGCTCAACATTCTCAATGGTTTATCATGATGTCTGTTGTACATTAAATACGAGTTGAGAAGCCAAAACTCACACGGGTTGGTCCCTGTAAATGTTTTCCACTGTTCAAATAATGTTTGATTTGTCACTCTATATACACCGTTTTTTAAACTAATACCAAATCTCTCACACTGTGAGGCCACTGTGGGCAGGGCTGCTCTTAAAAACTCTGTAGTATATAACCCCTGGCAGTAGTTATTTACGGCAGCAAAAGGTTTACCCCTAGGTCCTTTGGGAGTATCGTCAGGAATCGGCCCCCAGGCTGTATTATAACTAATGTCAATATAACATTTGAGATATACGCATGTGTTATAAATACTAATAGGCGACCTGATGGGAATAGTTCTCTCTGTCAAAACTATACAACCGATCGCGTGAGGTATTTTGCAACCGTACTCCAACATTCTCAAAACAATCTGAGCAAAATTAATACTACCATGAAGGTTACGTAAAGGCAATACTTTACCAAATATATCCGGAAAGGGTCTAAATCTAGAGATTATATTTTGAGGGTCCCTCACTGTTACATTTTTCATGTCCTCATGATAAATTACTAACTCTAAGGGTACACTCTGTTCCTCACACTTTTGTAAAAAGTTTAACCAAGTATCTCTATTATATGTTCTCTCACTCGCAGATATCATTAATAAAACTACGGGTGGTAGTATCGCGGTGCTTGGAGGTTTTTTATGTCTCCAACACCTTTTATTGAACGGATGGCCGTGTTTACCCTTCCTACTGCAATAGTTTCCACAAAATTTCTTTTTATCCTTGTAATAATATGTACAGAGGTTAGACCTTACGTTATGAAGTTTTTTATCAAATCCCCTTATATCGTTATAATAGTAGAAGCGACCCATTAGAAAGCTTCTATAAAACTGTCCATTCCCACTCTGTACCTTCCCTTATAAGGGTCCAAAGTTTTGTCAATAACTAGGAATCCAAAATTATCAAGCCACGCTCGAGCGCATATTTCTTTAAATTTGTCAAATGACATGTCCGTAGTGACATGATCGTTGTAAGCATGTCGTAAGTTCTTATCGTCTTGTTTAAATAGAATAATAAGGTTGCAATTGTCTCTCACCAGTTGTTTGGGAATAGCGCTGTATGTCTGCCCGAGATAAAATGTATCTAAATTGTTATGTCTCCCCATGGTAAAGTAGTTTCTAATGTTATTGTGTTTTTCGGCAGAAATATCGTCAAAAATCATTATAGAGTTTGGTTTAGCTTGATTTGGGTGTATAACTAAACTATTATCGTCAAATTCATGATACCCAACCTCCTTAGGCATAACCTGTTTAAGTAATTTGTATTTAGGCTGATAGAGGGATTTTGAAAATATATAAATGTTTTCAAATCTCAGACCGTTTGGATCAAATAATAGATTAAATAAGACATTAGTTTTTCCACATGAACTGGGCCCCACTATAATACAACGTATCGAATCTGGCAATAAAACACCGTGCTTATTCTTTTTTACCATACCGGAGCCTGTGAAATATTCGTCAAAGTTTTGAACAGGGATTTCGACTTCCTGCTTTACAAGCCGCATCGTGACTGGTTACATACAACTAATTGCTTTGGTTTTAAGTAATCACTTCACGTGCAAGCTTTTAAGTCACGGTAGAGTGACTCTAGACACGGTTGAGTGACTTTAGACACGGTTGAGCGCTTTTGCATGTCACGTTGCCTCGTTACCGCAGGACAGGAAACATCAATCTAAGATAATATCCTACGTGGTTGCATGTCATTTCCTTTCGCTAACAGAGGTCAGCCAGATGGTCAGCCAGATGGTCAGCCAGATGGCCGGGCTCCGGTCATCGGCACTAAGCCAGGTGGCCGGCCTGTAGGTCATTAGCATAAGCATGTCGTTGTCCCTCACTAACGGAGGTCGTTAGCATTTATCCAACTGTCATGGCTGCTATCATACCCCCTCCATCGTACAAAGAGTCTGTCTCCTTTCCTTTTTAATACTCTTTCAACTAAATAAACGTCACCGGTTTTGGACTTGCTAATTTCTTCGGCATAAAACCCACCTTTGAGTATCTCTCCTCTACTGTCTTGCAGTATGTATGTTACCGGTCTTGTTGGTTTAATTGCGTATACTGTAAACGTCTCGTTTGTCCAATTTGGTAAATACCCTTTTTTGAAAACTCTTTTCACTTTACTGATTCTAACGCTGTCGCCTACTTTTAATTTTTGTTTAAGGATTTTGTGTTTTGGTTTCTTAACTTTATTTATTCTCTTTAAAATATCTTTGACGTGTTTTTGTTTAAAATCTTTGGGTTTCATACCTATGGTCTTGTGCTTTGTATTGTTGTAAGACTTTACAATTTCTGGCAATATACTTAACCATTCGTAACTTCCACGGGCTGTAAATAGTTTGTACATTTTTGACTTGAGAGTCCTGTTTAATCTTTCTACTATACTGGCTTTAAGTTCAGAAAATGTAAAATAGTGATTGATTTTATATTTTTTCATTAGAGCATTTACATGTTTATTAAAAAAGTCGGTACCTTGATCTGTTTGAAAATTTTTCATTTTATATTTAGCTAAGATAGGAGCGAGTGCCTTTGCCACTTCTGGCCCTGACTTGTCTTTTAACGGTACAGCGAACGCCACTTTGGACAAACAGTTAATCATCGTCAATATGTACTTGTACCCTTTATTAACTTGGGAATATGGCTTCATTTCAACGAGATCAGCCTGATAAAGGTCTGTTAGCCCCTTAAGGGTGACTTTACGCCTGGTATAATTTCTCCTGGCAGGTCGGTGTAGTTCATTAGCTATAGCTGTTTTACCGTCCATTTTGATAATGATTAAGATTATCCAAATCTTCTACTTATATATATTTTTTTTAGTAAAGTCATGGCCCCTCCACCGCCATGACTCGTGGAGACCTTCCAAAACAAACTAGTTGTCTCCTCCGTTTATTTTTTTTGTATTTTTACTTTTTATACTTTTTTTTTTTACCCACCGAACCGTTCCAAGGAGTAGCCTAGGTGTTGGCCAGGCTCCTCAATGTACAGGGTCCTTCTTTCACCCGAGGTCTTTTCGATGGAGTAGCCGGGGTGTTAGCCCGGCGCCTCAATCTACTGGACCCCTCATTCACACATGGGTCTTTCGAAGGAGTAGTCTGGGTGTTAGCCAGACGCCTCGATCTACTAGACCCCCTTTCAGGTTTACGGGGCTTTTCGTCACCCGCGCCATAGACCTCCATTCGTTCATGTACATTCATGCAGTGGGGATTATAGCATTTACATTTATATTTTATATACAAGGGTTTTTTTACATAGTCTGGTACTCTAAGAGGTACCAACTCTTTAAAGTCAATGTTGTTTTTAGAGCATAATGTAACATAAGGACATTGACTATAGATAATTTCTATAAAATAATTAAGTGGTCTACGTAAGAATGTATCCCAATATAAACAATTACAGTATGCTGAGCGACCTACATAGAATTTTTTAATATACTCTTGACTTATGGCGTAATGGTTACGCCAATGGGTTTCTACAAACTTTTCGAAAATTACTGGGGGCATGTTTAGGCAAATTAGTTCGTTAATACATCGGGTGCGATCCCAGATTTGTTTTTCACAAAGTTGAAAAAGTGATTTTGGTTGATTCATAGTAAAGAGCAGGGACACGTCAGACCGCTATGGCGGCAGGGAGCAAAGAGAGAGAGAAAGCGCGCGAGATAATAGAAAGCGGGGGAGGGGGAAGAGTGACGCAACCTGTCGGGGTTACTCAAGTCTTTGAACTTTTTGGTAGCCAAATGGCAAGGTGTCGTACTCACCCTCGAGCCTCCTTTTAGGTCCTGTGATTTTAAACTTTTTAATTTCACTTACCGTTACAATATCTCTGTCTTTAGTCCTCCTGATTCTGTTTTCTTCAATTTCTAAAATTTCAGCTGCTTCACTAAGGACCATCTTTTTTAACTGTTCAAAATTTAATGTTTCGGAGGTCTTCATGTTAAGGGTGAGGCCCTTGATTTTACACACAGTTTCTAGTTTTTGCTTTTTGGTTGACCAGACAAGGTATGCATAGGTCTTTGGTCCCCCAGAAACAAACTCTAAGATATAAGAGCCGGGCCCGTACTCACTTGCCAATTCGTCCGTCATTTCCCCGAGGTAATCTCCCGTAGAGACCTTGTACAATCCTCCCCTGTATAGATAAATACACGAGTCCGTGTCATAGTAAAGGACTTGACCTCCAAGGGCATCTAGATGTTCATACAGTTTAAGCCTCGCCTGGGCTGTGGTGTAGGCCGCAATAACAACATTTACATTTGTCAAAGGTTCCCCCACTTCCTCAATATATTCCCAGTTAACAACAACAACTTCCTCGTTAACAGTTTGAATCCTATTGACTTGTACTTCTGGACTGATTAACATTTTAAACAAGACTTTAGATTCCCTTACAATTGTTGCTTTAGTTTGGTTCTCCCTCTGTCCGAACTTTCCCCAGAAACTGTTTAGCATTAATTTAGCCAACGACCTAAGTCCCCCGTTCTTACAAATTTTTGCCTTGTCCAATTTAATTCCCTCATGTTGGAAATAGTCTGTGATGTACTTGTCTTTGTCCTGTTCGGTATTACACCAGCTAGGATAGCCTGAGGCTTCCTGCTTCATTTTCAAAAACTTATTAATAAAGTCTGTAAACAATCCCCCTTTCTCGTATGTGGCTACCTCGTACTCCCACAACTCGTACATGTCCAGTACAGCGTAACCCTTCTCAATCGCCTTCCTAATTTCATCCATAGTCCAAGTCCCGACTAACGCTCTTTTATCACTCTCATGTTCACAGTCTCGCTGGTTTTGAGTTTCCCCGCAAGTCCTACACAACACAAACATTAATTTATTATTCATTTTAACAGGGAGTACGGGGTGGTAGAGATCCCGAGGTGGCAGGATTTTACATTTTAGCAAACCATCTACATTTAATCCTCGCTGTCTGCACTCCCTATCTCCCACATAAATGGTAGGGTGGCCCAAAGGATATTTCCCATATTTATTTACATAGGGGTAGAGGGAGCAAACATCAACATACTGTATCGTTTCTCCCTCTTCGCATTTGTGGTATGTTTTTGAATTGCCCGTTCTGCCTCCAAAGAACGCTTGCCGAGGGTCGAGGGGAAGATTATTGAGGATCGGCAGGTTGTTCAAGTGATTTAGTTTATTGTCCTTTTTCAAAGCTCTAAATTCACACTCCCACATTACTACAACTTCGTAGTCACTGATTTTAGACATTTTCTTGAGAGTCCTTTCATATCTTAAATTAAGTGAATCTGAGGGATCCTCCTTCAGAGGAGCCTCTCTGTCGTAAGGAAAACATTTCGGGCACCCATGCCAGTAACACCCGTGAAACTCGTAAATTCGTTCCCCGTCAAACCCGTCAACTTTTAGCCCGTTAATTTTAACTTCTTTACCCCGGCGTGCTCAATCCTCAACCCTCGTTCCTCCTCCTCCCATGTTAACCACTGTAAAGCAATGGCTGATTGATTGTCAGTCAGTCTGTACCCGTTTTTAGGGATTAGGCCGATTGTGTTTGGTTTCAAGAAGTTACGGCGAAAGGCCAGGTTACAAGCGCTAGCAATAGTTACGGACTCGAGGAAAGGATCTACGTTACATTCTTTCAAGAAAATACGTCTAAACTTTAATGAGGCCTGAGCTAAAATCTCTACGTCAGAGATGCAATACTCCAGGATTTCTTTTTGAAAGTCAAAGACATAGTTACTCGCCACCTGTTCCTCGTACCATTCTTCAAAGGCTTCGTGTTTCTTTTCAAACATTGATTCGGGGCAGTAGTATTTTTTGTCAGGCATAGGGCCTACATAATTTTGGTTCGCTAGAGTGTTGAAGAGGTGGGGAAAGTAGCCCTTCTTTTTCTCGGGAGGCAGTTCAAAGGCGTTAGGGAGCGCAGCGAGAGCCATGGGGAAATAGCTCAGTGAGTCAATGAATCTCACATTGTCCATTTCCATTAAAATAATTTTGGTCCCCCTCATAACCAGTTCCGGAGTGAATTTAGTTTCTTCCAACACATACTTTAACAAGAACTGAAAATCAAAGCCTTGCCCGTTGTGAGCAATTACACAGACATTTTTGAACTGTTTACGAGCTTGCATCACATACTCCATGAAGTGTTTTACTGGTTCTTCCTTAAAAACTTTAGTTCTGTTTCTACATGCCGTGCAAAATCTAGACTCGATACAATTAAAGCAAAACTGTTGCGAGACGCACAAGTTAACTTGATGTACTTTTTTATCAGGGTCAGAGGGGAGAGACTCGTCTTGCCTTGTTTCCAAGTCAAAGAAAATGAAAAGATAGTCTTTAGTTTTAGGTTTTCCATCGTTGGGTTGCATGTAGCATTTGTGATTTGGATCTTTGAATGATTTGCAGGGTTTACAGAAAACTTCCCCGCACTTGTGAGGTCCGGATCTCTCTTTTAAATTAATCAGTTTCCCGCAGTCTAGACACTTTTTTACTGTTTTGCATTTGTCAACCTTATGGGCGATAAAACAGAGCTGGTTCCTCATTTTCAAATTACAGTCTGTGCAAACTATTCCCCCATGCTCCTCTTTACAGGGAGGCGAGATGGTTTGGCAGTAAGGACAAATGTTTGAGCATCTGTGCTTTGCTTTGTGGTCATAGGGAACATGACAGGCTTCGCAAAAATAGTTACAGGCGAAAGCAGCGGTCAAACTGTTGATTACATTATAATGACCGTTGTGAAAGAGCAAGTTAATTTTGAATTTAGGATTTTCAACAGCCCCTTCAAAGTAAACATCCCGCCCTTTTCTGTCATAGTTGTAGACTGTGATTTTGTAGTCTTTTAGCAAGTCTTGAAACTTTTCCAATTCGGGGATACCGGCACCTTCCTCAGAGATCTCTACCCTAGCCCGCCGAATAAGTTCCTTGGCCCTAAACGATTGTCTTTTACCCTTGTCTTCTCGGATTGCTTTGTACTGGGGGTCTTTAGTCACGTTTGCTATGGCCACCACCAAAGCCCGGGGGAGACACAAGTTATCTTTGTTGTTAATTACTACAATACCCCGTCTCGATTTACATTCTTCATCAAAGGTATTATAAAAGCCAGGTCTTACTCTCCCAGGACGGCCGGAACCCACAGGGAGATTAACTCGGGTACATTCAACTTTAAATGTGTCGGTAGATTTAATTGATTCTGAATTGGACTGAACAATACCCCCGAAAATTTGCCAAAGGATGTCCTCATCAATTTCACCAACAGGCCGGAAAGCTACAAAACCGGGTTCTTTACTTTTTAAGTTTAAGCTGTGCAAGGTGAAACCAAGCTGATCATTTTCATGGGCCCGCTCTTTCATTTCATTTACAATTTTGGCAAAACCTTGTCTTAGCCAATCAATTTCAGTAGTTTCAGGAGGAGGATTAGTAAATTTAAAAATTGTTCGTGTTCCATAAATTCGAAAGTGTCTAACATAGGTTTCGTCCGAACTGAGAACCTCGACAGGATTTACAGCCATTTTTCAAATAAAAGTGAGGTTATGTTACGCAGAATAATACAAATTAAAAGTGAGGTTATGTAAAATACAAAGCAAAAAGTGAGGTTAGGAAAAGTGAAGCCGCTATGGGGAGCAAACGCTCAAGTTTTATCTTTGCAAATCGCAACGAACGGAGCAGCGCAAAAAACACGTCCGATCGCAACGGGAGCAGGGAGCAAAGAGAGAGAGAAAGCGCGCGGGATAATAGAAAGTGGTGGGGAGGTGGCTGATGCAATATGTTTATTTGTTACAGGAGGTAGCGACAGGGCAGTGGCAGCGCGGTTGGGGACAGGTCGGGAGGAGGAGGCAGTGGCTGGCAAAGGTATGGATAGATGGTGGCGGGTTTACGGTGATATACATTTATATATATATATATATATATATATATATATATATATATATTTAAAACTACGTAGTATGATATTATATATATATATATATATTCTCTCTTACATTATAATACTGCAGGTATTTTGTGTCTTACGTTACAAGCGTGACATAACTACCTTGTTATATATATATAAAACCTTATTATACATAATTATATATATATAACTACCTTATTATACATCTTTATATATATAACTACAGTTGGTACCACTGGTATGTAGGTCATGTTTTTTGTTTTGCAATTTTCTTAGGTTGGCTACACGTTTTCTCATATAAAACAATGTTAGCGCTTAAACACTGCCGGTACTACTCCCAGAGGTTAGGACTACTGGTGAAGCTCTGGGTAACCAAAAAGAACGCGCCGGAACCCTACAGCCTGACCTACACGGTCTACTGTGGTGTGGAAACTTGGGTAAAACCACGTGGGAGGTAGTATTTTGTTATGAAGTGGCTGTCACTCAATCATATGCAGAAGACGTATGGTACTCTTACAGTGTGATACCACGTGTGACAAGGGCGGAAGAGTTCCGAATTTTAGTTAAGATCATTATCGTGACTTTGGTCTCGTTCGAAGAGTGAGATTATGCCTACTGGGGAAATCACTACAGTAGAAAATACACCGTGATACTACGGCCTGAATTACGTAGTTTACTGTGGTATGGAAGCTTAGATCGAATATGTGTAATACGTATTATGTCATGAAGTGGTTGTTATTACAAATTGTGATTGTGAACAAACCATCGTAAATCATATGTATTTATAGTTTATTTTTAACGTAGCTTCTGAGCTATTCTTGACGACATTAAAACTAGTTTGGGACAACGTGACAAATCTCTTTTTTGAGTGTTCACAAACAGTACCGTACTTGAATGGGAAACTTAGAGCAATTACTAGACATAACACAATATTGGTTGAACACAACGAAGTTAAAGTTGCTGTTAGCTCATTAGATTATACACTAATTTAAATTAAGTATAAATGTATTCAATTTACTGCTAATTAAACCAATGCTAATAACAGATGGGTTGATGATGAGCTGATTGAAACTTATTTTAAAAACGTATCTAAGATCTTAAACAAAAATATTTTGATTTTTTTTGGGGTCTGATACTACTTAGGCTTTTAAGTTGTTACCACTAGAGAACATTAATGACGTTTCAGTAAATTTGAAAATTAACATATTTAGATTTTATTTCCTTTGCGTAAACAGCACTGACAATCCTGGTCAATTGGTTAGTGGTTCCCATTAGTCACTTTGTTTCTTGACAGTTTTAATAAACGTGCATGATATTTTGATTAAGAAGGGCTTTAATAAAAACAGCTCAAAACTAATAGAAAACCCTGGTTTGCCTGAGAGTGTTACTATGATGTTGACCGTTTCCATCAAAGAAATAACTATTAATGTGGTTTTAATGAAATTTTAGATGTTACGTTCATTTTGTATTATTACTGAATTCCAGAGATTAAAATTTCTTTCCTGACATGACGTTTTAATTCTTAGCTTTATTTCCAAGGTTAACTTCAATATTATCAGTTTTTAAGTGTTTACAGTAACACAATATCAGCTGAAGAAAACAAAATCAGCCTCTTGAAACTTCACCCATCGATAAAGGTATGTAAGTCCCAAGGCAACAATACCACTTGATCGTCTCAACTTTGAAAACAGAATCCGTTTACAGATCCCCGAAAAGTCAAAGGACTCCCATTTGTATTCTGAAAATGTCGTGATTATTTCTCAGGAAACGTTATATAGTATAATCTACAAAAATAGGTACCAAACTGAGAATCAAGTTAGTCAGTAAGCCTTTGAAAATGTTCTAAAGACCTGTATTTTATGTTAAGTATAAAAATAATGTTATATAAATTAGTGCAAAACCCACTGGCACTGCTTTTAATCCTGGCACGTCTGCCAATACTACTGTGATGGATATGGGAAAGAGCGTACCAGTAGTATATTTTAGCGTTAGTGTAAGTGTAGTTGGTGAAAAGGGAACTAATCCGAAGATAAGATTTCTTAATGGTTGTCATGGAAGTGTATAACAGGTATATAATTGTTGTATAACAGGTATTTTAATTATTGTCATGTTACGGGCACAACTAAAAATATTGGGATTGTTGTATATTTAACTGAGATATAGGTAGTGAGGTACAATATATGGGTGTAAAATACTACATTATAGCAATCGAACATGTCAGTGATTATATAATTTGATATTTAAGTGGGTTTCTTGTAAAAACACAAACAACAGAAGTTATTGTAGCTGACATTCCTTCTAGGCACAACCAACTTTCCTTCAACTAAATCATATATAAGTTAAGAAATTTACAGGCTAGTTGTACAGTATCGTCAAGAGATATTACTACTTTTGAGCCAACTGGCACACCCCAACTTTATATTAGGGCTGTCTTCATTTTAGCTTTAGGGTAAACGAAATACGGTAAGTATAATAGATGAATTATGTCCCATAATGGGATAAGACTGAATTGTTCTATATCTGGTTATACTACGGTCTGCCGTTTGTATTTTGTATTTTGGTACAAGAGTGTGTTACATTTGCAAACTGTCGACATTACAAGATTTTGTATTGAAGTATATGCTGAATTCACCTTTTACTTGGAGGCTATGTCTTATATTATTCCAAGCTGCTTGTAGATCTCCTCGCATAACCATTGCTAGTATGGATCAGGGTTTTAAATATCTCCATGATTGTCTTGAATCAATTGCCAGGCCTATTATAACGTTTCTAATAGCAGGATATTTAATTGTAAGTATGTCTGCGTACACAAACCAATTGTAACTGTGGGGCCTTCACATACTAATGACAATTGAGGGTCCTACATAAAACAATGGCGATTGAGGGACCTACTCGAACCAATGACAATTGGGGGTCCTATACAAACCGATGACAATTTTGGGACCTATACAAACAGATGGCAATTGTGGGACCTACAAAAACCAATGAAAATTGAGAGACCTACACATACCAATGAAAATTGAGGGACAACACAAACCAATGAAAAGTGAGGGACCTACACATACCAATGACTATTGAGGGACCTAAACATAAAAATGCCAATCGAGGGACCTACACAAATCAATAGCAGTTGTGGGATCTACACATACCAATGCCAATTGAGGGACCTACTCAAACCTTTGTCTATTGAGCGACCTACACATCCCAATAACAATTGAGGGACCTACTCAAACCAATGACAATTGAGGGTACAATGCATACCATTGATTATTGAGGGACCAGCACATACCAATGAAATTTGAGGGACCTACACAACCCAGTGGAAATTGTGCGACCTAAATAAACCAATGACAAATGAGGGACCTGCACAAACCATTGGCAGTTAAGGAACGTACACATACCAATGACAATTGAGGGACCTACACAAGCCAATGAAAATTGAGAGCCCTACACAAACCAATGACAATTGAGGGACCTACACAAATCAATGACAATTGAGGGACCAACACAATCCAATGAAAATTGAGACAAGTGGCAATTGTAGGGTCCTACACAAACCATTGAAAATTGAGGGACCTACACAACCCAATGACAACTGAAGGACCTACACAAACCAGTGTCAGTTGAGGGACCTAACCTAACCAATGACAATTGAAGGACCTACACAAACCAATGACAATTGAGGGACCAACACAAACCAATGGCAATTAAGGGACCTCCAAATACCAATGACAATTGATGGACCTACACAAACCAATTGCAATCATGGTACCTTCACATACTAATGACAGTTGTGGCTCCTACGTAAACCAATGACAATTGTGGTACCTACACAAACCAGTGACAAATGGGAGATCTACACAAACCAATGACAATTGAGGGACCAACACAAACCAATGGTAATTAAGGGAACTCCAAATACCAATGAAAATTGACGGACCTACACATACCAATGGCAATTGAGGACCTACACATACCAATGCTAATTGAGGGACCTACACAAACCTATGTCAATTGATGGACCAACAAAAACCGATGATAATTGAGGGACCTACACATGCCAATGACCATTCAGGGATCTACACGACCCAATGAAAATTGAGGGACCTGCACGAATAAATTGCTGTTGAGGGACCTACACATATCAATGACAGTTGAGGGATCTACATAAACCAATGACATGTGAAGGACCTACACACACCATTGACAATTGAGAGTCCTAAACTAATCAACTAATATTGAGGGACCTACACAAACCAATGACAATTGAGGGACCTATACAAACCAATAACAATTGGGGGACTTAAAAGAAAACCAATGACTATTGAGGGACCTACACAAACCAATGGCAACTAAGGGACCTCCAAACACCAACGACAATTGACGGACCTACACAAACTAATTGCAATTTTGGAACCTTCACATACTAATTACAATTGAGGTACCTATACAAACAAATGACAATTGGAGGACCTAAACAAACCAATAAAAATTAGGGACCAACACAATCCAATGACAATTGAGGGACCTACACAACCCAATGACAATTGAAGGACCTACACAAACCAATGACAATTGAAGGACCTGCACAAACCAATGACAATTGAGGGACCAACACAAACCAATGGCAATTAAGGGACCTCCAAATACCAATGACGATTGATGGACCTACACAAACCAGTGGCAGTTGAGGGACCTAAACTAACCAATGACAATTGAAGGACCTACACAAACCAATGACAATTGAGGGACCAACACAAACCAATGGAAATTAAGGGACCTCCAAATACCAATGACGATTGATGGACCTACACAAACCAATTGCAATCGTGGTACCTTCACATACTAATGACAGTTGAGGGTACTACGTAAACCAATGACAATTGTGTGACCTACACAAACCAATGACAAATGGGAGATCTACACATACCAATGACTGTTGAGGGACCTACACATACCAATCTAAACAAACCTATGTCAATTGATGGACCTGCACATCCCAATGATAATTGAGGGATCTACACAAACCAATGGCAATTGTGGGACCTATACGAACCATTGGCAATTTAGGGACCTACACATACCAATGACAATTGAGGGATCTATACAAACCGATGACAATTGAGTGACTTAAAAACCAATGACAATTGAGGGACCTACACGTACCAATGAAAGTTGTGAAATCTACGCAAACCAATGACATGTGAGGGACCTACACAAACCATTGACAATTGAGAGACCTACACTAACCAAGTAATATTGAAGGACTTACACAAACCAAAGAAAATTGGGGGACCTACGCAAACCAAAGACAATTTAGGGACCTACATAAACCAAGGACAATTGAGGGATCCACACTAACCAATAACAATTGAGGGACCTATACAAACCAATGGCAATTGAGGGACCTACCCAAACCAATGACAATTGAGAGGCCTACGCAAACCAATGACAATTGAGGGATCTACACAAACCAATGAAAATTGAGGGACCTACACAAACCAATGACAATTGAGGGACCTACATAAACCAAGGACAATTGAGGGATCCACACTAACCAATGACAATTGAGGGACCTATACAAACCAATAGCAATTGAGGGACCTACACAAACCAATGGCAATTGAGGGACCTACACATACCAATGACAATTGAGGGATCTATACAAACCAATGAAAATTGAGTGACTTACAAACCAATGACAATTGAGGGACCTACACGTACCAATGAAAGTTGAGGGATCTACACAAACCAATAACATGTAAGGGACCTACACAAACCATTGACAATTGAGAGACCTACACTAACCAACTAATATTGAGGGACCTATACAAACCAATGACAATTGAGGGATATACACAAACCAATGACAATTGAGGGACCTACACAAACCAATGACAAATAAGAGATCTCCAAACGCCAATGACAATTTGGAGACCTACACAAATTAATGACAAATGAGGGACTTACACAAACCAAAGAAAATTGAGGGACCTACACAAACCAAAGACAATTTAGGGACCAACACGAACCAGTGACAATTGAGGGACCTACACAAACCAATGGCAATTGAGGTGCCTAAACAAACCAATGACAATTGAGGGACCTACACAAACCAATGAAAGTTGAGGGACCTACACAAACCAATGAGAATTGAGGGACCTACATAAACCAAAGACAATTGAGGGACCCACACTAACCAATGACAATTGAGGGACCTACACAAACCAATGGCAATTGAGGGACCTACCCAAACCAATGACAATTGAGAGGCCTACGCAAACCAATGACAATTGAGGGATCTACACAAACCAATGAAAATTGAGGGACCTACACAAACCAATGACAATTGAGGGACCTACATAAACCAAGGACAATTGAGGGATCCACACTAACCAATGACAATTGAGGGACCTATACAAACCAATAGCAATTGAGGGACCTACACAAACCAATGGCAATTGAGGGACCTACACATACCAATGACAATTGAGGGATCTATACAAACCAATGAAAATTGAGTGACTTACAAACCAATGAAAATTGAGGGACCTACACGTACCAATGAAAGTTGAGGGATCTACACAAACCAATAACATGTAAGGCACCTACACAAACCATTGACAATTGAGAGACCTACACTAACCAACTAATATTGTGGGACCTATACAAACCAATGACAATTGAGGGATATACACAAACCAATGACAATTGAGGGACCTACACAAACCAATGACAATTTAGGGACCAGCACGAACCAGTGACAATTGAGGGACCTACACAAACCAATGACAATTGAGGTGCCTAAACAAACCAATGACAATTGAGGGACCTACACAAACCAATGAAAGTTGAGGGACCTACACAAACCAATGAGAATTGAGGGACCTACATAAACCAAAGACAATTGAGGGACCCACACCAACCAATGACAATTGAGGGACCTACACAAACCAATGACAGTTGAGGGAACAACACAAACCAATGCGTTCTAAATAAATTAAATTTCAAAGTATAGCTCCTTCAATTATTTTGATACTTACTTGCAGTACATAGTTTAGGTTTTATGTAAGATGTAGAGGATGTTTACAGGTACATATATACCAAGTTCAGTTAAAATTGATCTAGCCGTTCTTAAGATATTAAATTTCAAAATATAGTTCCTTCAAATGTTTTGATACTACATACAGTACAGAGTTTAGGTTTTTGAAAGATTTAGTGGAGGTTAACAAATACCTGTACACCAAGTTTCATTCTAAAAGGCCCCGTCTTTCTTAAGATATTACATTTCAAAGTATAGCTCCTTCAATTGTTTTGATACTACCTGCATTACAGAGTTTAGGTTGTTTGAGAGATGTAGTGGAGGTTAAAAAATACCTTTACACCAAGTTTCATGTAAATCGGCCGAGCCGTTCTCAAGATATTACATTTTAAATGATAGCTCCTTCAATTGTTTTGATACTACCTGCATTACAGAGTTTAGGTTTTTGAAAGATGTAGAGGATGATAACAAGTACCTGTACACCAAGTTTCATGTAAATCGGCTGAGCCGTTCTCAAGATATTTAATTTTGAAATTTTGCCCCTTCATTTTTGAGATGCAACCCGCTACATTTTTTTAAGATTTTTCATATAGGTTGATACCCCTCTGAAGTGCCTACACTACGTAGTAGGCAGTTTTCTGGGGTCAAAACGACCCTAGGACCTTCCGTTTTAGAGATATTAGCGATTTTTGAGTTTTTTGGCAACACTTTCTTGCGATATACACGTATAACTGTGTATATATATATATATATATATAAAGTGGGTTGGCAGCACTTGCTGGCAATATATCTATACGAGGCTGGTAGCGTGACGTAACTTGGTTAGGTGTTATATACTAATTTTGCGTAGGTTGGTAGGTCATTCTTTTTCTTACTCTATAACATAGTTTATACATCTTCATATATACACTGCAGGTATTTTGTTCCTTGGGATGGCAGCACTAGATCACGTGGGTGGGTCACGTGGTTGGCTAATTATCCATGCAATATTTTTTTCTCAACCATCTGGGTCATCATCATCTTGAATCACGTGGTCAAAAAAGTTTCCCACTACGTGGACGACGCCATATTGGAAAAGCGCGGGAAAAAACACGTGGTAGAAAGATAGGTTAACACACGTGGTCTAAAGTGAGGTTAGAACACGTGGGCGCCGCCATCTTGGAAAATCGCGGGAAAAAACATGTGACAAAAGTTAGGTTAACACACGTGGTCAAATGGTAGGTTAGGAGCCACCATATTGGAAGGGGTGGGGCTTCAGTCACATGACCTGGTATCAACCAACGAGAGAGAGGGGGCGGGGCTTAAGAGGGGGAACTCTTGTCCTATTGGTTTATAGGACAAGGGGGCGGAGCTTAATCCCCATAAGAGCCAATGTTAAAACCAATCAGGAGCAGGTTTTATCCTCCCAGAGGGTCTACTAGCAAGATATACAATTTTACTTATTCTCCATAAGATTAACATTGGACAACGTACTGTGTTTAGTACTCTCAATATCTCGGTAACCAATTGACGTAGAGCGGTGATCAAAATACCAAATTGTTTGTTTTTCTTAATCTGAATTTAATGGTGCAAACCAAAATTTGGGTTTAAAAAGAATTATATGTAAAAGGTTCAAAACTCCCATTGTTGGGGTACAAAACCCCCCAAAACCTTAGAGTAGAGCGACCTGTCTGGTCCTCGAACTCATGAAAATGTTGACTTATACGTTTATACCAAATTTCATCAAGATCGGACTATTTTTACGAAAGTTATCGTGCCTACGGACACAACATATAAAAAAGAAGAGTTATGGATATATTTTAATAATAAAAAATGTCCACAAAAACTACTAATCACAACTCACTTGAACCATGAAAATGCAATATGTGCAAAGATAAAACAAATAAGAAGTTAAGAAATAAGAACCAACATATATATATATATATATATATATATATATATATATATATAAATCAAAAAGCATATGCAAGTGACTACACTACTGTATGCAAAATTTTATACATATATTAATTTTAATTTACATGTTTTGTTTTAGTTTTTAAGATTATTGATATTTTGACTTGAAAATGGCTTAATAGACCGAAACTAGTCGTCAAAATATAAATGATGAAACTAAATAAGGGTACTTTGTTCTCATAATGATAGTAAAATTAATATATATATATATATATATATATATATGAATTTAAACTAATGGTGTTTTTGGCATCTGGGGGCCTCAAAACGAATAGTTATCATGGTCCCCCCGGGCCTAGGTCTTACCATACCCCCTAGGGTCATAGCTTCTTCCCTATAGTGTAAATTCGCTAAAAGGTATAACGCCTATATGGCAAATTCGTTTGTTGGTTTAAACATAGCACAGACCTTAAACATAATTTGTTGTAACGTTTTTTATTATAACTTGAATAAAATTACGATTCAGGTAAAATCACTTACCAAACAAATCACGAACAACAAATACATTTGAATATCCTCTAAACATTTGCATATTAAAAGGAGTAATTTCCCTAAATTATTGTTCTTCATCAGAATTTCAAACGAGTTTATGACTAGGAAAGTTGAGTTACCGCATATCATTAAAATTATAATCACCATAAAACTACAATTACGATAAAACAAAGCAATTTACAAAACAAAGTTAATGAATGAGTAACAAATCCCATGGATCGGCGACACTTGTCATGAAGGGTGGGTTACCCCCCTCACTGCCACCCTCTCATTCACAGCTGATCACAACTTCCGGTTCAAGACCTTTGTTCGTCTGACACCGGGACAATGACGTCATTTCCGCCTCGCTAACCACCTCCTCGGGCCTTCATCCGAGCCGCTATAAGATATTGTTTATTGCTTTTCACTTGATTTGTGAAAGGCCGGTTGGAAGCGGGGCGAAATGACCGGAGAAGTACTGGCTTGGCCGTTAAAAAAAATAGCCCCAGTCGTTTTAAACTGTGTTATAAATCTACTTACTAGACGATACAACTATAGTAAATAAATCTTAAGACAGTACATAAATTAAGTTAATTCTATTTGTTTATCAATTGTTTTCTTTGGAAAAAAATTTAAATTTAACCACAGTTTCACATTTATTACACGCCTACAGTGGTAAAAATTCATTAAAAACTTATTTCGTAGATAACTTTTAATAAATTAAAAACATAAATGTAACGCCCAATTCCGAAAATTCTACTGTATCATTATTTCTGGTCGCATTAAAAATCGTTAAATCAACTTGAACTAATTAGCAAAATTAAATTAGACTACTTCACGTACAGCATTAAAAATTACAATTTATTCTAACCAATATCCATCATTTGCAGTAATAATATTTGTACTAAGTGTTTAACCTGATTTATTGAATACAGCAAGTTTAGAATATTAATATAGTAATTTTCCACAGCTTAGGTGTTACCCGAAAAAATGATAATTGCTCATAAACGATTAGGATATTTAAAAAGTTCCACTATAAACTTGTTAAACAGTTGACTTTACTTACAGTTAAATTCACCTTAATAGTTAAGCACAACACACATCCTTTGGTACTGATGTTGGTCTAATACATCAACTTTATTCATACGAAATCCTCACAAAACCCTCGCTTATTATTTATTTCCTAAATAAATCTAATGACAACGAAAAATAACAGCAACGATCCAAGCTAAGAGCTTATAAGAGACTTAAAGCTATAAAAGTGACGTACGATAGAAAATAGAAGAGCTTAATGGAAGAGGCATAAACAGGGTCAGAGGGAGAATTATAATTGTCATCCCCTAACCTCGCCCCACTGCTGGGGCGGACTGAGCCAACTGGAGGTTAACACGAGTGTACATGTTGTGTTTGCGTCAAAGAAGAGCTTAATGGAAGAGGCATAAACAGGGTCAGAGGGAGAATTATAATTGTCATCCCCAAACCTCGCTCCACTGTTGGGGCGGACTGAGCCAACTGGAGGTTGACACAAGTGTACATGTTGTGTTTGCGTCAAAGAAAAGCTTAATGGAAGAGGCATAAACGGGGTCAGAGGGAGAATTATAATTGTCATCCCCTAACCTCGCCCCACTGCTGGGGCGGACTGAGCCAACTGGAGGTTGACACGAGTGTACATGTTGTGTTTGCGTCAAAGAAAAGCTTAATAGAAGAGGCATAAACAGGGTCAGAGGGAAAATAATAATTGGCATCCCCTAACTTCGCTCCACTGCTGGGGCGGACTGAGCCAACTGGAGGTTAACACGAGTGTACATGTTGTGTTTGCGTCAAAGAAAAGCTTAATGGAAGAGGCATAAACAGGGTCAGAGCGAGAATTATAATTGTCATCCCCTAACCTCGCTCCACTGCTAGGGCGGACTGAGCCAACTGGAGGTTAACACGAGTGTACATGTTGTGTTTGCGTCAAAGAAAAGCTTAATGAAAGAGGCATAAACAGGGTCAGAGCGAGAATTATAATTGTCATCCCCTAACCTCGCTCCACTGCTAGGGCGGACTGAGCCAACTGGAGGTTGACACGAGTGTACATGTTGTGTTTACGTCAAAGAAAAGCTTAATGGAAGAGGCATAAACAGGGTCAGAGCGAGAATTATAATTGTCATCCCCTAACCTCGCTCCACTGCTGGGGAGGACTGAGCCAACTGGAGGTTAACACGAGTGTACATGTTGTGTTTGCGTCAAAGAAAAGCTTAATGGAAGAGGCATAAACAGGGTCAGAGCGAGAATTATAATTGTCATCCCCTAACCTCGCTCCACTGCTGGGGCGGACTGAGCCAACTGGAGGTTAACACGAGTGTACATGTTGTGTTTGCGTCAAAGAAAAGCTTAATGGAAGAGGCATAAACAGGGTCAGAGCGAGAATTATAATTGTCATCCCCTAACCTCGCTCCACTGCTGGGGCGGACTGAGCCAACTGGAGGTTAACACGTGTGTACATGTTGTGTTTGCGTCAAAGAAAAGCTTAATGGAAGAGGCGTAAACAGGGTCAGAGGGAGAATTATAATTGTCATCCCCTAACTCGCTCCACTGCTGGGGCGGACTGAGCCAACTGGAGGTTAACACGAATGCACATGTTGTGTTTGCGTCAAAGAAAAGCTTAATGGAAGAAGCATAAACAGGGTCAGAGGGAGAATTATAATTGTCATCCCCTAACCTCGCTCCACTGCTGGGGCGGACTGAGCCAACTGGAGGTTAACACGAGTGTACATGTTGTGTTTGCGTCAAAGAAAAGCTTAATGGAAGAGGCATAAACAGGGTCAGAGGGAGAATTATAATTGTCATCCCCTAACCTCGCTCCACTGCTGGGGCGGACTGAGCCAACTGGAGGTTAACACGAGTGTACATGTTGTGTTTGCGTCAAGGAAAAGCTTAACGGAAGAGGCATAAACAGGGTCAGAGCGAGAATTATAATTGTCATCCCCTAACCTCGCCCCACTGCTGGGGCGGACTGAGCCAACTGGAGGTTAACACGAGTGTACATGTTGTGTTTGCGTCAAAGAAAAGCTTAATGGAAGAGGCATAAACAGGGTCAGAGGGAGAATTATAATTGTCATCCCCTAACCTCACTCAACTGCTGGGGCGAACTGAGCCAACTGGAGGTTAACACGTGTGTACATGTTGTGTTTGCGTCAAAGAAAAGCTTAATGGAAGAGGCATAAACAGGGTCAGAGCGAGAATAATAATTGTCATCCCCTAATCTCGCTCCACTGCTGGCGCGAACTGAGCCAACTGAAGGTTAACACGAGTGTACATGTTGTATTTGCGTCAAAGAAAAGCTTAATGGAAGAGGCATAAACAGGGTCAGAGCGAGAATTATAATTGTCATCCCCTAACCTCGCTCCACTGCTAGGGCGGACTGAGCCAACTGGAGGTTAACACGAGTGTACATGTTGTGTTTGCGTCAAAGAAAAGCTTAATGGAAGAGGCATAAACAGGGTCAGAGCGAGAATTATAATTGTCATCCCCTAACCTCGCTCCACTGCTGGGGCGGACTGAGCCAACTGGAGGTTAACACGAGTGTACATGTTGTGTTTGCGTCAAAGAAAAGCTTAATGGAAGAGGCATAAACAGGGTCAGAGGGAGAATTATAATTGTCATCCCCTAACCTCGCTCCACTGCTGGGGCGAACTGAGCCAAGTGGAGGTTGACAAGAGTGTACATGTTGTGTTTGCGTCAAAGAAAAGCTTAATGGAAGAGGCATAAACAGGGTCAGAGGGAGAATTATAATTGTCATCCCCAAACCTCGCTCCACTGTTGGGGCGGACTGAGCCAACTGGAGGTTGACACAAGTGTACATGTTGTGTTTGCGTCAAAGAAAAGCTTAATGGAAGAGGCATAAACGGGGTCAGAGGGAGAATTATAATTTTCATCCCCTAACCTCGCCCCACTGCTGGGGCGGACTGAGCCAACTGGAGGTTAACACGAATGTACATGTTGTGTTTGCGTCAAAGAAAAGCTTAATGGAAGAAGCATAAACAGGGTCAGAGGGATAATTATAATTGTCATCCCCTAACCTCGCTTCACTGCTGGGGCGGACTGAGCCAACTGGAGGTTAACACGAGTGTACATGTTGTGTTTGCGTCAAAGAAAAGCTTAATGGAAGAGGCATAAACAGGGTCAGAGGGAGAATTATAATTGTCATCCCCTAACCTCGCTCCACTGCTGGGGCGGACTGAGCCAACTGGAGGTTAACACGAGTGTACATGTTGTGTTTGCGTCAAGGAAAAGCTTAACGGAAGAGGCATAAACAGGGTCAGAGCGAGAATTATAATTGTCATCCCCTAACCTCGCCCCACTGCTGGGGCGGACTGAGCAAACTGGAGGTTAACACGAGTGTACATGTTGTGTTTGCGTCAAAGAAAAGCTTAATGGAAGAGGCATAAACAGGGTCAGAGGGAGAATTATAATTGTCATCCCCTAACCTCACTCAACTGCTGGGGCGAACTGAGCCAACTGGAGGTTAACACGTGTGTACATGTTGTGTTTGCGTCAAAGAAAAGCTTAATGGAAGAGGCATAAACAGGGTCAGAGCGAGAATAATAATTGTCATCCCCTAATCTCGCTCCACTGCTGGCGCGAACTGAGCCAACTGGAGGTTAACACGAGTGTACATGTTGTGTTTGCGTCAAAGAAAAGCTTAATGGAAGAGGCATAAACAGGGTCAGAGGGAAAATAATAATTGGCATCCCCTAACTTCGCTCCACTGCTGGGGCGAACTGAGCCAACTGGAGGTTAACACGTGTGTACATGTTGTGTTTGCGTCAAAGAAAAGCTTAATGGAAGAGGCATAAACAGGGTCAGAGCGAGAATAATAATTGTCATCCCCTAATCTCGCTCCACTGCTGGCGCGAACTGAGCCAACTGGAGGTTAACACGAGTGTACATGTTGTGTTTGCGTCAAAGAAAAGCTTAATGGAAGAGGCATAAACAGGGTCAGAGGGAAAATAATAATTGGCATCCCCTAACTTCGCTCCACTGCTGGGGCGGACTGAGCCAACTGGAGGTTAACACGAGTGTACATGTTGTGTTTGCGTCAAAGAAAAGCTTAATGGAAGAGGCATAAACAGGGTCAGAGCGAGAATTATAATTGTCATCCCCTAACCTCGCTCCACTGCTAGGGCGGACTGAGCCAACTGGAGGTTAACACGAGTGTACATGTTGTGTTTGCGTCAAAGAAAAGCTTAATGGAAGAGGCATAAACAGGGTCAGAGCGAGAATTATAATTGTCATCCCCTAACCTCGCTCCACTGCTGGGGCGAACTGAGCCAAGTGGAGGTTGACAAGAGTGTACATGTTGTGTTTGCGTCAAAGAAAAGCTTAATGGAAGAGGCATAAACAGGGTCAGAGGGAGAATTATAATTGTCATCCCCAAACCTCGCTCCACAGTTGGGGCGGACTGAGCCAACTGGAGGTTAACACGAATGCACATGTTGTGTTTGCGTCAAAGAAAAGCTTAATGGAAGAGGCATAAACAGGGTCAGAGGGAGAATTATAATTATCATCCCCTAACCTCACTCAACTGCTGGGGCGAACTGAGCCAACTGGAGGTTAACACGTGTGTACATGTTGTGTTTGCGTCAAAGAAAAGCTTAATGGAAGAGGCATAAACAGGGTCAGAGCGAGAATAATAATTGTCATCCCCTAATCTCGCTCCACTGCTAGGGCGGACTGAGCCAACTGGAGGTTAACACGAATGTACATGTTGTGTTTGCGTCAAAGAAAAGCTTAATGGAAGAAGCATAAACAGGGTCAGAGGGAGAATTATAATTGTCATCCTCTAATCTTGCTCCACTGCTGGCGCGAACTGAGCCAACTGGAGGTTAACACGAGTGTACATGTTGTGTTTGCGTCAAAGAAAAGCTTAATGGAAGAGGCATAAACAGGGTCAGAGGGAAAATAATAATTGGCATCCCCTAACTTCGCTCCACTGCTGGGGCGGACTGAGCCAACTGGAGGTTAACACGAGTGTACATGTTGTGTTTGCGTCAAAGAAAAGCTTAATGGAAGAGGCATAAACAGGGTCAGAGCGAGAATTATAATTGTCATCCCCTAACCTCGCTCCACTGCTAGGGCGGACTGAGCCAACTGGAGGTTAACACGAGTGTACATGTTGTGTTTGCGTCAAAGAAAAGCTTAATGGAAGAGGCATAAACAGGGTCAGAGCGAGAATTATAATTGTCATCCCCTAACCTCGCTCCACTGCTGGGGCGGACTGAGCCAACTGGAGGTTAACACGAGTGTACATGTTGTGTTTGCGTCAAAGAAAAGCTTAATGGAAGAGGCATAAACAGGGTCAGAGCGAGAATTATAATTGTCATCCCCTAACCTCGCTCCACTGCTGGGGCGAACTGAGCCAAGTGGAGGTTGACAAGAGTGTACATGTTGTGTTTGCGTCAAAGAAAAGCTTAATGGAAGAGGCATAAACAGGGTCAGAGGGAGAATTATAATTGTCATCCCCAAACCTCGCTCCACAGTTGGGGCGGACTGAGCCAACTGGAGGTTGACACAAGTTTACATGTTGTGTTTGCGTCAAAGAAAAGCTTAATGGAAGAGGCATAAACAGGGTCAGAGGGAGAATTATAATTGTCATCCCCTAACCTCACTCAACTGCTGGGGCGAACTGAGCCAACTGGAGGTTAACACGTGTGTACATGTTGTGTTTGCGTCAAAGAAAAGCTTAATGGAAGAGGCATAAACAGGGTCAGAGCGAGAATAATAATTGTCATCCCCTAATCTCGCTCCACTGCTGGCGCGAACTGAGCCAACTGGAGGTTAACACGAGTGTACATGTTGTGTTTGCGTCAAAGAAAAGCTTAATGGAAGAGGCATAAACAGGGTCAGAGCGAGAATTATAATTGTCATCCCCTAACCTCGCTCCACTGCTAGGGCGGACTGAGCCAACTGGAGGTTAACACGAGTGTACATGTTGTGTTTGCGTCAAAGAAAAGCTTAATGGAAGAGGCATAAACAGGGTCAGAGCGAGAATTATAATTGTCATCCCCTAACCTCGCTCCACTGCTGGGGCGGACTGAGCCAACTGGAGGTTAACACGAGTGTACATGTTGTGTTTTCGTCAAAGAAAAGCTTAATGGAAGAGGCATAAACAGGGTCAGAGGGAGAATTATAATTGTCATCCCCTAACCTCGCTCCACTGCTGGGGCGAACTGAGCCAAGTGGAGGTTGACAAGAGTGTACATGTTGTGTTTGCGTCAAAGAAAAGCTTAATGGAAGAGGCATAAACAGGGTCAGAGTGAAAATAATAATTGGCATCCCCTAACTTCGCTCCACTGCTGGGGCGGACTGAGCAAACTGGAGGTTAACACGAGTGTACATGTTGTGTTTGCGTCAAAGAAAAGCTTAATGGAAGAGGCATAAACAGGGTCAGAGCGAGAATTATAATTGTCATCCCCTAACCTCGCTCCACTGCTAGGGCGGACTGAGCCAACTGGAGGTTAACACGAGTATACATGTTGTGTTTGCGTCAAAGAAAAGCTTAATGGAAGAAGCATAAACAGGGTCAGAGCGAGAATTATAATTGTCATCCCCTAACTCGCTCCACTGCTGGGGCGGACTGTGCCAACTGGAGGTTAACACGAGTGTACATGTTGTGTTTGCGTCAAAGAAAAGCTTAATGGAAGAAGCATAAACAGGGTCAGAGCGAGAATTATAATTGTCATCCCCTAACCTCGCTCCACTGCTGGGGCGGACTGAGCCAACTGGAGGTTAACACGAGTGTACATGTTGTGTTTGCGTCAAAGAAAAGCTTAATGGAAGAGGCATAAACAGGGTCAGAGGGAGAATAATAATTGTCATCCCCTAACCTCGCTCCACTGCTGGGGCGGACTGAGCCAACTGGAGGTTGACACGAGTGTACATGTTGTGTTTTCATCAAAGAAAAGCTTGATGGAAGAGGCATAAACAGGGTCAGAGGGAGAATTATAATTGTCATCCCCTAACCTCGCCCCACTGCTGGGGCGGACTGAGCCAACTGGAGGTTGACACGAGTGTACATGTTGTGTTTGCGTCAAAGAAAAGCTTAATGGAAGAGGCATAAACAGGGTCAGAGGGAGAATTATAATTGTCATCCCCTAACCTCGCTCCACTGCTGGGGCGGACTGAGCCAACTGGAGGTTGACACGAGTGTACATGTTGTGTTTGCGTCAAAGAAAAGCTTAATGGAAGAGGCATAAATAGGGTCAGAGGGAGAATTATAATTGTCATCCCCTAACCTCGCTCCACTGCTGGGGCGGACAGAGCCAACTGGAGGTTAACACGAGTGTACATGTTGTGTTTGCGTCAAAGAAAAGCTTAATGGAAGAGGCATAAACAGGGTCAGAGGGAGAATTATAATTGTCATCCCCTAACCTCGCTCAACTGCTGGGGCGGACTGAGCCATCTGGAGGTTAACACGAGTGTACATGTTGTGTTTGCGTCAAAGAAAAGCTTAATGGAAGAGGCATAAACAGGGTCAGAGCGAGAATTATAATTGTCATCCCCTAACCTCGCTCCACTGCTGGGGCGGACTGAGCCAACTGGAGGTTAACACGAGTGTACATGTTGTGTTTGCGTCAAAGAAAAGCTTAATGGAAGAGGCATAAACAGGGTCAGAGGGAGAATTATAATTGTCATCCCCTAACCTCGCTCCACTGCAGGGGCGGACTGAGCCAACTGGAGGTTAACACGAGTGTACATGTTGTGTTTGCGTCAAAAGTATGGCCATCCAAAAAACCAGATACAATAAAAAACAATCAATTCATATTTTAATGACAATTGTTAAGTATCCATTTACAAATGACTTTATTTTCGTAAATTAACTCTGCACAGGTATGTTTTAGTGAATTAAACAGTGAAATAGTGACTTACTGATAAAGTTAGTATGTAAATGTCTAAAAGTAGTAGGCAGATACTCTTTTCTTTTCAGTAGGTATGAAGAGTTAAAGTGTATATAAAAAATTACGCAACGCAGTTGGGAGGCCGGTATAGTGTAGTGCGTTAGGCTGCATTTTTGGAGGGGCGTCTGGGTCAGTGTTACACCTAAAACATTTGGTGAAAGTAACGCCAGAAAAATAAACCTAATAATAAGTATATAAATAAAATGATACTTAAAAATTTAACTATTGTTTAAATTAAGATTACAGATATGATGTCATACATACTTCTGTAATATTCTAAACTACTTGTAAAAGTAAAAAAATATAATAAAATATGCAGCTATAAAATGATTTAGACTATCTCAAAGCTTTTCACTACCGTTTTTCCTATTTTAGGCCTCCGTTCTAAAATGTGCCAAAGGAATAAACAAGCCTTTTTGACTACATTATAGAACGTAGTCTTTCTTTGTTGCTTTAACGTTTTCCTTTTAATAAACAAATATGGTATGAAATGGTATATATGGTATGGTATGGAATTTTGTACCTTTTTTCATAAAGACTATTTTGATGAAAACACAACACGGCATTCTATTTAAATCCTTACAAAATTACGCACTAAAATACGTTTAATTTTATATAGTTTATCTTTTTAAAAGTTAACTATGATTGTTACGGAGGAAATGAGGGGGATGTATGTCCAAGCGTTACGGAGTTACGATTATAGTGGAAGGAGGGGGAGAAAATCACGTTATGAAAGATGCGTTACGAAAAATGCGGTACGTTAGATGTGTATAGAACCTACACGTAGATAATGAGCAGCAACACGAAAACTGTGCTGCCTGCATTTTCTGAAACGCAATGTGAATGAAGCTTCTATATTGCATCTCGCGCCTTGCACGCTACGAGTACGACCAAGCATTGTTGATGGGGAGGAAAATTAGTCAGTATTTATAAAGCGATGTGTATATTTAGCTGGGGGGAGTATACAAATCACCAACAATCTGTCTATATTCAATTGTTTTTTACTTTCTCCCCTTATACATAGTATATGGAGAAAGTATTGTTTTCGTCAAAATTTTCGAATTTGAGTTGTTAGTGGAAATATTCGTTTTGGTGCTCCCTGAACCCAAAAAGTGGTTTTTAAGTAATGTCTGTCTGTGTGTGTGTGTGTCCGCGCGCGCGCGCGCGTGTGTGTGTGTGTGTGTGTGTGTGTGTGTGTGTGTGTGTGTGTGTGTGTGTGTGTGTGTATGTGTGTCTGTGTGTCTGTGGATGTGTACAGAGCTACAGCCTTAACCAATGGGCCGAATTTTATGAAATTTCCGGTATTGGAAGTCTCTTAAGCAAGTAACAAACTGCTCTCTGATCGTACCTGATAGTTGATAAGTTCAACTAATCATAGCCATTGATGAACCGCGCGCTCTAACCACTACACCAGGTAGGTACTAATCCACGATATCTCAAGGTGTTTTTTTTTTCATTTTTTTGAATTTTTGATTTTTAAGGGTAATTATCCCCCCAAAACCGCCAAAAAACATGAACAATCCAAATTTCTCAAAAACGGCTCTAACGATTTTGATTAAACTTTAGTCGTTTGTAGAAATTTAGTTTTCCAACAAAATGGCACCACCCACATTCCTGTAAAAATTCGGGTTCAGAAATTACAGGACTTAAAACATCAAAAATTCAGTTTTTTGGATTTTTCATAAAAAAATATTACTATTCACCATTAAAAAGAGCTCAAAAAACTAAATAATTTAGTAATTTTAATTACTATTCTACGATTTCTGGTTTCGGAGAAAATTGAAATTATCATTTTGCGGTAAACGCAGTACGTTGTACCCATGTTATTCTTATGGGGAATAAAAAATTACTATTTCTCTCTTATTTACTGATCAATTTCATTCAAACTTGATATGCTTGTCAAGTTAGTACTGACCAACAGAGGAAATTCGAAATATGTTGCCCCTTAATAACCCTGGGGGGGAATAGGGGGCATTTCCCCTCTTAAAACCACGAGTGCAGCAATGGATTCATTAGTGCCTCCAAAGCAGGGATTTGAGTGGATATTTAAAAAAAAACTTGTTTACAAGATTTTCTGTACATTCGACCGTGCTTTGTATTCTATATTTAGTAAATAAAAAGTAATTTATTCATTAAAGTTGGGCTAAAAGGGAGAAAGTATGTGTCAGTTTCCTGATACCATTTATTTAATTAATGTTTTGCTATGTTATAGTATTAAATGTAGACTTAATAGCTTAACATCAAAAGTCTACGATCAATATTTGTTTATCTTTTATTATTAAATAAAGTTATTTTTAATGCAAATGCTCTCCTTAAAGTACAAGATTTTCAGTGAATAATCCTCTTTTGCTGAAACCAACTGTTATGGTGTTACTTTATACGTCTTAATTATACTTGATTTAACACGTAAATTTCTACTGGGTGTTTCATATAATACGTTGAATTCCATGCACTTAACTTAAGTTTGTGTTTGTGTTTGCTTAATAGAATTTTAATGATTTATATAATGACCTCAATGATAAATAATAATAATACAAAATAAGTGAAACTAAGTTAAGAGTCTTCATCATCGGATGTTTCCGGACGCCATCTGAGAGCTTTGTTCCATAAAGCCAACGTTAACTTTGGTGCCTCTGTTACTCCTCACCTGATCGTCACATTCCATTCATTTTGTTGTCAAATTAAAGGTTGATGATCGGTTGAGGAGTAACGGAGGCAAAAATTTAACATTGGCCTTATGTAACAAAACTCCAAGATGGCGTTTGGCAACTTCCGGTATTGGAAGTCTCTTAAGCAAGTAACAAACTGCTCTCTGATCGTACCTGATAGTTGATAAGTTCAACTAATCATAGCCATTGATGAACCGCGCGCTCTAACCACTACACCAGTCAGAGCCCTGGTAGAATTGTTCAAACAGTTTTAAATATAAAGAAATATTTTCTTTAGCAATAAAAAGGAATATATTTCCGAGTCGGAAGTTCATTGTAGACTACAGTAGGAGTTACTTCTCGTTCGGTACTCGGCATAATGTCCGGGCGGGGAGTTGCGGCCAGTTAGCGGCAATCATTGTTTGGGAGACGGCCGCCGCATGGCAACTACCACAGAACATGTCCGTCGACTCGTAGTTACTACGATGTCGCCACTTGACACTAATTCAAAATCACTAGTTGCTCTATTTTGACTACAACTTGCTTAATCCAGGTTCCATTACCGCATTCAAGCGACACGCTAGATACAAATGTAAGCAACAGATATAAATTACCATCTTCGAATATTAAGATTTCTCAAGGATGTTTTGTCAGTAGGTCATCTCCTTTAATATTTCATCAAAACCAATAATGAGCGATCATTTTAGCGAATTTCCCCTATAAGGAAGAAGCTATTACCGTAGTCGGCATGGTAAGACCTAGGCCCGAGACCATGATAACATTCGTTTTAGGTCCCCAGGCCCCAAAATCCAATCGTTCGAAACTGTAATATATATATGTGTATATATATATATATATATATATATATATATATATATATAGGTGTGTCCGTGAGCACGATAACTCTCGTAAAAATGGTCCGATTTTGATGAAACTTGGTATAAACGTGTAAAGCAACATTTATGACTTTTAAGTTCGAAAACCAGCCAGATCGCTCCATCTGAAGGGGTGTTTTGAGGGGGTTTTTTACCCCAAAATTGGGTTTTTTGATTTTTTTACTTATCATTTTTGAAATAGTCATATTTTAGATTTTACCACTGGATTGAGCTTAAAAAACACACAATTTGGTATTTTCATCATTCCTCTATGTCAATTGGTTACCGAGATATTGAAAGTGCTAAACACAGTACGTTGTCTAATGTTATTCTTATGGAGGAAAATAAAATTTTTATATCTTGCTTATTTATGAAAGTATATTGACGAAACTTGTTATACGGCTTCATCTGGTAGTGGTCTATTGATATTTCCTCAAAAAAATTTTTGCCAAATACTCCCGTAGCAGCAAACCTGCGTACTCAGCCCATGTTATTCTTATGGAGAATAATTAAATGCTCTGCCTCCCTTAATTATGAACATAAATGATTAAAAACCGGTATACGACTTCACCTAGTTGAGTTATATTAGCATAACAACCAACTTTTTGTGTTCCTTTTTGCAGCAACCCTGCGTACTCAGCCCCAATGTTATTCTTATGGAGAATAATTAAAATTGCATATATCACTTATTTGTGAATACATTTTTATATAACTTGGTAAGTGGCTTTATGTAGTATTAAGACATTTATATCTCCATTGGATATTCGCTGAGTATGCAGGTTTGCTGCTACGGGGGTATTTTAAGATTACCTTCACCGCTAAATTCGAAATTTAAAACCACACAAATGATAATTTAATGGGTGATTCTCGCTTTTTCCTTTGTCAATGTATTGATGGAACCATCTTTGAACTAGCTCAAAACAGGTGTTTCAACGCGGAAGCTGCGCAGAGGCGATTCTATTTAAATTTAAGTAATAAAAGTTATAAAATCACTAATTATATGTACTACCACATTTTGATCACCTAAAAAGAAAATATTTTGATAAAACATTTCATAGAAATTCGGCTATTTGTAGTATCATTGTGAATATGTACAAACACTAGTTTATAATAGTCGCACAGCCAATGTGGTTTGCAGTTGTCAACTAGTGGCTTGAAGGCCATAGCCTCTAACCTTGCTCCAATACTCTGCCACATCTGCCTCGTCTGGTTTTTTTTCTTTACATGCTGAGACAATTAAAACAATATGAGTAGAAAGTAGACACTTTAATTACATGTTTTAATGCAAACAAAGCAGACGTTTTTAAATCTTCATGCTATTTAAATGGGAATATTTTTATTATGCAACAAATTGTCAGTACATAATTACGAAAAATTAATAATTTCCCACAAAATTAATGCCCAGACCTTAAAATAAAACCACTCTCAGCTTCCTAGGACCTCTCGTTCGCTCACAACTTCATTGTCAAGTTTGGGCTTACGGAAATAGATACATAGATGTTTACAGTAACGTTCTTGGAATACAATTTTAAGCAGTAAAGACGCTAGAAACGACTTGTTTAACATAAGCAATCCAGACAAATTATGATTTTCCTATCGAGACGACCTATGACCCTATTAACATCATGCAAAATTCCTGAAAAAAAGCATTTTAACCGATCCCACGATTCTAACGTAGGATTATTTAGGCCTATACCATCCATTTATTTTAGGTCCCTCCCCTCCTGTTAACTTGTGATTCACCTAACGACCCCAGAGTCAAAGTGTTCTAATCGTACTGTTCCTAATAGTGTCGGCCTAATAGTACTATTTTTATAGAAGTCCGAAAAAGCAGTTAAAAATCTCTACTAATCGCACTCAAATCTAGAATTCCCAAAAGAACAACAAGGAAGGCAAATTGAGACATTCATTGTTTAAAATACCTTAAAGATCCAACTTGTTGATTATTTATTTGCAAGACTTTTCGATAGATCGGAAGAACAGACAGCGTTCAGCCTGACATATGACTCCTTCTGTATGTAAAGCAGGCTGAGCCGTCTGAACAGTAATAACACGTATATGGACTTACGAGTTGGATTCTATCCCACATGCTGTACAAGAGTCTTTAGGTTAGGTCTTTGTAGTGTAACTGATAGGGGAAGGTTCTCATTTTGGTTATGAAGATTTATTTCGTAAACTAATTAATTAGTTGGATTGGCAATGCGTCTGTACTTGGTAAATATGAGCAAAACATCGTAGGCAATAATTAATTGTAAACAAGAAATTCATAAAGCCGTGTTAGTTATTTATTTTTTGCTTGAACGTTTAACGATTGGTTAAAAAACGAAAAAATGGATAACATAAATTCATATATGATATATAAACTTCGTCTTCGTACAAGTTCTACTTTTTGGTTATCATATTATCGACCGTCTGCTTTTACATATAATTATGGCGGTTCCACACTTATCGCGAACACGCCCGAACATTCGGCCGAACTCCGAATTTTCGGAGTACTCGCGAGAAGTGTGGGAGCTGCACGAACTTTTGAAAACATACAAGAACATACGGGATGGAATGTTCAGTGAACATTCAGGAGAATGTTCGGCTGAGTGTTCAGGCCTGTTCGCGAGAAGTGTGGGACCGCCTTTACCTTAAAATTTGTGGTTTAGTTGATTAAAACATTAAGAAGCACTAGTTTTTACTTTGTGAAATTTAAACTGAACGTGAACTAATGAAATGTTGTTTTTTCACTTTGCTTACTGGTATTATTAAATTAAAGTAGTAAACTTGAATTCAGTTGCTTGAATTCTAGAAAATGTTTTTCTTTTCTGATCATCCAGCTCAAATACAGTCCCAATATTTTATATTGTAATGCCATTCCAGAAACAGCTGCGACGTCATGTTAGCTTGAAACAGCTGTTATTTCGTCTGTCCTGTGCTTTCTTAATATCAACAGCTGTTAAATGTTCAATTAAATTGTAACTTTGAAAGCCTAGGAGCAGAGAGTCCTAAAGGTGTATGTTTTCTATAACAGTACCTGGGAGCCGAGCTTTGCTCGGGGAAGGCCAGTCAGTTTGTTTAGATGACTCGTAGTAATATTTCACCACTTCCCCCTACTGATAATCAGATTTGTATAACTCATTTGCCTCTTTTCTACATTTTTAAGTTCACTCCAGTTGTTATTTATAGCTCAATGTGTCTTTGATTTAATTTACTACTCTATATATGTAATCTTCACTCAAATATTTTAATCTCTGCTCTCAGGAAACCACATGTTAATAAACATAAACAACATGAGTATTACTTTTACTGTTCCCCGGTTGATTATAAACAGCTGTTACAATTATTTTGTTTTTATTTTAAACTCCATAAGCCCAATGTTAATTTTTTTAACTTTTCATTATAGTTGTTTTACATTATTTAATTTTTCCTCGGGATGAGGCCTGTCTAGAAATTATTTTTATCCCAGAAATTAGTTATTTCGAACATTTAAGGGGAATCGTTGGAGCCGTTTTTGAGATCAGTGTCGCAAGCAAGCAAGCAAATCTTACTCATATTAGAGTGTAGGATAACCCCAAAGGCATATCTAGACGTTAAAGGATTTCATACAACATCCAAACAATCATTCAAGACCTAATACTTTCGCCAGTATCGGGGTCACTAAAATCGTTTTTTTTTTAGTAAATTAGGATATTAAAACAACCAATTTGTACAATGCAACTTAAAGCCGGAAATACTGGATTTCCTCGTTTAAACAAGAAATTTGAAAGCCGTAACATTGCTGCTAAAAACTTTCAACGTGGAGAATAACAAATACGGCCCATTATCGCCTCCCCCGGGACGCGCGCGCTGCAGGGCTCATCAATGACGGGAGATATGCCCATCAGAGGCGCGGTCCGGGGGGATGGTGTTGGATGGCCCACCGGATGACGGACACTACCGGACACTCATCAGTCGCTGTCACGGTAGGGGGCGAGGACAACTGAACGTTCTAGGTTACACAATAGTTTTCCTTACTTTGAGCCAACCGTGGGATATAACTATAAGTTAATTTCCCGAGAAACGCAGAATTAGAACAAAGCCAGTATAACATTAAAGACCCCCTTGCACGACAACCGAATACCACAAACCTCGGTTTGTACATAGTCTAAGTAATATGCATTTCCTACTTATTTTTCCGATCAGCGAACTAAAATTCATCAAAAGCAGCGTGATAGTCAAGTTTTAATTTTACAACGCAACAACTTAAAGTACTAATAGAGTCTATATTTTTACAATTAAAGTGATTTAATTATTGAAATAGTCCGTTGTTTGACGCATTAACCCGCGGTGATGATATACAACAGTGTTTAACCAGAGTTTTATGGCGGCGGTATCGAAGTCATAAAAACACAAACGAACCTCCCCAATTGAGGCATCCAGACATAATACGTCCAATGTTATACAAATTATTATTTCAAACTGTCAACTGTGAACGTGCAGGTTTTAAGTTCTATCCTTTCTTATGTATGAGTTGATACAAGTGGCACTAACTTTTCTATGGTGGGGATACAACATAATGAAGCCAAGGCATGTATCTCGATGAACCATGAAAACAACCCTTACAATTTAATTGAGACAACGCAAATTGTAACTTTTACATATCTAACTGGTCGCTTGCTGAGATTAAATTCAAAAGACATCAACAGCCAGTCAATATTCAAAATACATAACTCATGACCCAAACAAATGTGTAGGATATGTACAAAAATTAGGTTGGGCAGATCGTTTTAATTTGCTGGGTAATGGGCAGAGAAAAAATATAAAGGTTTTTTTAAAGTAAAAATCTGTTCGCCATTAAATTGTGTAACGTTATTTGATCATATGGCGAGAGCCAAAATATACATCAGCCCTACATAATACACAGACTGACTTGACTTGACAGAGCAAAGCTCGCCCCCCGCACTGAGTACTAACATTAAAACGTAACGGTATAGTCGAACGTCTTATTCGCTCCGTGCTGTAGAATTATTGTTATTGCCTCCGCTCAGATTGGCTCCGACGCCTCCGTAAGTCACTTGGATCGTGCTGGATAATGTTACAGGGGAGGATGGTGATTCTTTGTGAGAAATAATTACTTCAGCGCAATGGTGGTACTGGGATACGATTTCAATCTTTTACAGTATTCAATACGTTTCTTAAAAGCTAGTATTCAATAATCGAATATTTGTGTTACTTTTCAAGCTCAGCTAAAGTTATTTAGGTTCCGTAGTTTTAATTGGATTATTCTCTACAAGTATTTTTCCATTTAGTTGATTCTTGAATGATTTGTTGTGGATGAACCCGCTAATTCATCATACATTATTCTTTGATCAAGCAATAAATAACAGGTACAATGTATGACCGTACAAGTAATAGACAGACGAACTCGTCTGCAAAGACATACAATAAATCTAAACCACCAAATAAATCGTCAAATCAGTGCTAATTTAGTGTTCACTGAAGGAGGCTGAGTTTACCAAAATAAATCAGTTAAACTGTGTAAATTTCCACTAAAAACGTTAACTTGTTAACAAAAATCATGAGAGCTATACAAATTTAAGATTTTCGGGTACTTAAATAAACAACAAAAATTCTGTAAAATAATCAGAACCTATTTTAGATCACTGATTGCAGACCGAAGAAACCAACAATATCGTAATAGCTGGTCATAATTAAGTAAAGTATTTCACATCAAACAACCTAACCTAAAAAACTATAATAGATAAAACAGGAAACATAAAACAATTACAGTACGTAAAATTAATACAATACACTAACAACTTAAACAAATAAAATTTACACACTGATACAATTGCGTGTATTTATTGCGTGTATACATAAACAACATACACTCGCAGTAGGTTACAGTGGTATAAACATGTTTTGTAGACAGTAATACACAGAGCCAGTCCAGTACAGTAACGTTCGAATCCGTTACTGCTGAGGACGATCGTCAAACTTTTGCAGTTTTATTTCATAACTTTTCCCGAACTGTCGCTTTAATGAAATTTGTTTCAAATCCTCTTCTGGCCCACTCCTGCCCGCTGTTAATATTAAATAAGATTCATTCTTCTCCGGAAGTATCGATTAAAGTCTAACTCTCATTTATAAGAATGGTATTTTAGGTAAGGATAAATATTACAAGGATAAGCAATAGGATAGTTATCTAATGTATCCAACAATATTCCTGAAAGATTTGTTTGACATGTGTACATTTACTGAATTCGACATTCTTCCAAGAGATTCGGACCACGTAATAAAAAGTAGACAAATTTATCGATCAAAATTACCATTCAAGCATTAAACAAACAAATAATATTCATCATATTTAATTTTGTTAAAATATAACCGCGTTTAAAAAACAGTACCTGGGGGACCGAGCTTTGCTCGGGGAAGGTCAGTCAGATTGTTTAAATGTCTTGGATTAATCTTTTATCACGTCCCGCTACTGATGAGCGGATTTCCTTAGCTCATTTTGCTAATTTATGCATGTTTAAGGTCACTCCAAATGTTTTTCTTTATTTTTTTTATTAAATAATATGCATATTTGATTCATTTGGGATATGCCCACTCTATACCTACGTAATCTTCACTTAATGGTCACTGTTCTCAGGAAATCACATGTTAATAATTAAACTACTTATTGCTTTGAGAGTGCTTCGATGATTAATTGTAAATTGCTGTTATGATTTTTTTTTTTCATTTTAAACCCCATAAGCCCAAAGTTATTTTTTTTTACTTTTAAAATTAGTTTGTTTTAATTATTAAACTTTGCCTAGGCATGAGACCTGTCTAGAATTTTCTTTATACAGTACCATAAGTTAAGTTAATTACAACATTTTTATTGAAATCGTTGAAGCCGTTTTTGAGATAGTTGCAACCAACCAAGCAAGCAAACCTTACTCATATTAGAGTATAGGATACATGCAACCGATTTAAACTAAGGAGGTAGAACATTTGTATACGATTCTAAAATACAATTAACTAAACAAAACTTTTATCACCGGTAGCAGTCATCAAAAATAAAGAAAAGGTGTTCAGTTCGAGCTACATAATGAAATTAGTTCACTCATTCAAGTTCGGTGCACAGCAAACTCCAAACAACTAAACAAACAACTGAAGGACAAAATGCACTGTGTCGGTCACGAATGTCACTGTCCCTTCATTTCCGGAAAATCAGTGTTTCCCACTTGGAAAAAGTTCAAAAGAAATTCTTCCAGTCAAATGTCTCGTCGGGGCCGGATATTAGAACTTGCAGTCGAATGGAATAATTAAAAGTTGTAAGAGACGAGACGCCGGCCCCTCACGCGACCTGGGCGTAGCCAAACGTCTTGTTTATGTTTTAATTAATATATCTGTTAATACTTTTATTATTAACTTATCGTTGTTACAAACTTTGAAATAATCTAGAGCGCAATAAACGTCAAGATAAATGTGACAAATTACACTAACGCTAATTAAAAATAAATAAAAACAAAAAACATGGGATTTTTTATTACCTTGACATAACAAGAAAGTGAACTAACATTTATCTAAACATTACACGAGAAAACTACTGTACTTTTTATACTGTAGTATAGACCTAACTGCCTTATCATGAGGAATACAAAATCAGCGGTTCCGGAGGTATATTTGATGTATAAAGTTGTCAACACTGTGACCGCCTGTGCGTGTCTGGCAGGTTGTCAGCCCTGCTTCTCTTGGTCTCCAGCAAATCTTAATCACAACATTTAAGTCGCCTTCTTTTTAGGAATGTTCGTCACGTATTTTTAGGGTGATGCCTGCCTGTTTATTATAGCTCTAAGGGGTGAAATCCGGCATTTTAAGGTACATAGCTTTAGACCAGGGTCGGACGTTTGCAAATTTGGAAACTAGGCTAGACTTTAAGCGCATTAGGGAGGATGAGGGTATCACGGTAACCTCGAAATTCCAAAAGGTCGGTTCGGAAATGGATGGAAGTGGGATTTAAACTAGGAGATAGCACACATTAAATATGAAGGGGAGGGGAATAAAGCTAAGCCCGTGGGGAAGAGCAGATGAAGCAGATGAGCAAGAGGATTGGGAAGAGAGGATCCATAGTCACATAGAAGTAGACGATAGGATAAGAGACTTGGATAGTGCTTGATCTGTTCCAGCTGGAGGAATCTTGAGCGTCCAAGAGGGTAGGATTGAAGAACTGTAAAAAATATTGATAGTTCGGAGACATGGGACGACGCACAAAAGCCAATCGTAAATCCTATACTCTAATACGAGGAAGGTTTGCTTGCTTGCTTGCTTCCTTCCTTGCTTGCTTGCGACACTGATCTCAAAAAAGGCTCCAGCGATTTCCCTCAAATGTTCGAAATAACTAATTTCTGCGATAAAAATAAGTTCTAGACAGGCTTAATCCCCAGAAAAAATCAAATAATGTAAAAAAAAACTAAAATTAAAAGTTAAAAAAATTAACATTGGGCTTATGGAGTTTCCAATCAAAACAAAAGAATTGTAATAGCTGTTCATTATCAACCAGGGAACTGTCAAAGTAATACTTATGTTGTTTATGATTATTAACATGTGGTTTCCTGAGAGCAGAGATTAAAAGATTTGAGTGAGGATTACATATATAGAGTATTAAAATAAATAAAAGGGACAATGAGCTATAAATAACAACAGGAGTGACCTTAAAAATGTAGAAAAGAGGCAAATAAGTTATACAAATCTGATTATCAGGGGGGGGGGTAATGGTGAAATTTTACTCCAAGTCATCTAAACAAACTGACTGGCCTTCCCCCGAGCAAAGCTCGGTCCCCCAGGTTCTTATAACAACCCGTGATCCCTCATAAACAGTTTATTATTTTCAAATCTGAACAGAGACCTTCGAGACTAGATAACGTAATTGAATTGTAATTGCACTCATTTCAAAATCTCATTAGACATTCATGCGTTTTTCCCATCCAAAGTTCAATTCTCACCGGATGCGGCTGAGCTATGTAGCAGCAGTAAGGCAGAAGTCAAGATACTCGGTTGATCTCATGATTATTGTAAATGTAAATTACCGATTGAGATTTTTAACATTCAGTTAATGCTTTTTCTCATCAGTCACTGTGCCACAAAATAAAATTGGAGCATCTCAGTAGTTAGACAGGCGTTAGTCATTTAACGCCGCACTAATTTTACTGCATCACACTGCGCACGGCGGCGCGGCGTGTGCATATAATATAGGGAAGCTAAACACATACGTAGAATATACAATCAAAACATATTCGTAACCGCCAAAGAAATCAAAACAGTGGAAATTAATTTAAAGTGAGCAAACAGTAAACCGGCGAGCTTGTGGCGGTTGTCGTGCCGGACACAGCCAATCCGACTCGTTTGGCGAGTTCCGCGCGGAGAACACAAATAAATCCACGACGGGCACGGAATAGTTTATGTCAAAAATACGAATATCACAAGAAATACGGGCCAAAGTTGAGTAATTAAGCCGGGAACACGGACATGAAGAGCACGCGACCCGTCTACTACCTCGACCATCTTCTGCAACTTTCTCACAGACGTTTACAAACTTTTAAACATTTTGTTAAGATTAACACAAAACTGTGCGTTGTCTTCATCTCGTCGCTTTTCTGTACTTTTCGAAGATTATGGCTATAGTCTTTGGGGGTTTAAATAAATTGTTTGGTATTGATGATGAAGCGATATTTTAATAAATTAAATATCACTAAACTCGTAAATATATAATCATTAAATGATTTCGAAATGTGGTTAATATAGTAAATATTAAAATTTTATGGAGGATTCTAAGCGTTTTAGATGCCCCCCGCAGAAGTGGAAGCTATTCAAAAAATATTACATTTAAATTACTCTTTAAGAAATATATCCGCAAAATCTATTTAGTGGTTGTAATATTTGACGACGTTCGGTAGGTAACCGGTCTTTGGTGTCCCAGAATATAACATTACAAGCCGGTGTAGCTTGGCTAACAGAGGATTTATTCCGGATTGATTATTCCATTGGTTAATCAATGTGTTTCCAAGGCGTCGTCTGCTGTCTGGGAAAATATTCATCCATTTTGAAAATAACATTTTCTTGTTTTTAAATTCCCAGTCGAATCCTGGGAATACTGCCGTTCTTTAATATTTGTTCCTAGGGGAGTCAAAAATGCAACTAAAAATTAATTACCGTACGTGGCCCAGTAATACAATAAATTTGGATTTATTTCAAACATACTGTTAAAAAATCTAAATCACTATTAAAGAAATTAACATGTACTATTGGACTTTGTAAATGTGAATAATATGGATGATTTATGAGAAAGAAGATGAGAAGACTTATATTCACTAAAAGTCGATGACGGCGACTGCAACAATAACGATAACACCAGGAAATGCATGTTATTAGAATATAGGTTGAGAATATTAAATTGACATATTTGCAATGAAACATAATTTTAAATTTACTATTCGTTATTTTTGTCATACGTAGCATTAAAATTTGTAAGCGGAAATCAACAACTTAAGATTTCAAACTTTTTTAAATCATGGGTTTATTAACTTGTTCCCATAGTTTATTGTCACTGAATATCAAAAATGGCATTGAAGCCGTTCAACTGATGGAAAAAACCCAGAATGAAAGCAGGACATGCGACGGGTTCATCATATCTTGATAACCGATATGCGAGAGACGGGCTCATGCGAGGACCTCGGAGTGGCTGTCCACAACGCATACGTTACACTGAGTATCGACTGATTGAAGTTACACATCTCCTTCTTCTTAGTTATGAATCCCTATAGACTTTTCTGATACGACAATTTTCACGTGTATTTTTTGTAAGCTAACAGTAAATGCTCACCCCGACACAGATCATAACTAACGAGTAGAATAAACCGTCTGATCAGCCTACCATGATCATGCATTCCCTCCGGTAATTCATGCGTTGAAATTATTCAAGTTATACATATTTTACCATAATTATAAATCTTAACGTCTTTGTTTTAAACATTAAGAAATACATATTTACAAATATAACTAAGCGTAACTAAAGCGATACTTTCGTCACAATAGTTTTTTCTTACGTGAAATCAAATAAGTAGGCTGAAGAGTACATTTTTAAGTTTTAAAAAGCCTTAGAGGGGAAAAACTATTATTGTAACAAAATTACTAATAACTAACCTGTACTATCTTGCATCATAAAGAATAACGTACAGAAAATACTTTCACTACTGTTAAATCCCTTACGGAAAGGGAGACGCTATTTAATTCCACCCGAAAATCCCCTTCACTGATTCGCCACATTGTGATTCCGAGCATGCCAAGGCAGAAGGGCGGGGGGCGGGGGTGGGGGCGGGGGCGTCGTAAGGTTTATATTAATTACCCCGAGTCACAGAATAGACGCCGTTTGTCATCCCCATGACTTCATCGGGGAACGTCTCAAACGGCCTAAACGGTCGCGGTCACGGAATCACTTTCTCGAGTCCTGTCAGACGTCAGCCGTCGGCGTCGCGACGTCTTGACCTGTCACGTCGACGGCCACCGACCCGCCGTTGTTTACGGCCGCCGGGCACGCTCGTGTTTAAATGTGGGACGAACTTTTGGACCGCTACAGTATGTACTAGTTACGTATCAAGTATAAATTTGAACTAGGACTATAATTTTCTGCTTGGATGAAAATTTGAGATTACCGTTTAGACTTAAGTCACTTAATTTAATATGACACTTTCACCATGGATTGAGTAACAATAATAAAGAAAATTATGGCAGTTTAAATGATAAGGAATTTTAAGACTAATACTTTTAACTATGGATCCCTTTCATAGCTTTGTCGACGAAAACATTTTAACGCGGGTAAAATTAAATTCACTTGAAATTACTTGTAGAGCGGATTCCTAGCGCTTTTCGCCTTTTTTTATGGAGAGCCGTCCTTAAAGACAGGCTAATTATCTTTACACATTCTCTTCCAACAGTTTTATGTGCTGCATTCTGTGGTGAAGCTGCTCTCAATTAATGGATACTTTTTAAGTGAGCATCTGATCCAATCAATCGCAATGTGAATAAGATTAACTTTGGCACTTGGAAAGCTTTGGATACCTCAGATCAGAGAACGACGGCAGTAATTTTATAACCACCCGAAGTGTAAAGTCCATGTCTAATTTTATTAAGTATCAACTCGAGAAATGGGAGATTCCCGTTGAGTCAGTGAAGGTTTTCCATTCAATAAAGACAATATATAAATAAACCCACTATAGGAACCTTGGACTGAACAGAAAGAGCTACTTACTCCATTGCTTCCTTTCGACTAATTAGTTGTCATCGTATTTAAAATGACAGACCAAAGTTTATTTTCAGTAATTTTCAATTCTAAAAGCAAATCTTCTATTCATCTTCATAAAATCCAAGAACATGTTCTCTAGACCCCGGTTTGTCCAGTAGGTTCGCCGCAGCACGGTGTGCCCTCACGCGTGACCCTCCCCGTGGCCCCAGACACGTCGTCATGTTACAGTGTTTATTTCCACTCCGGCTTCGCGTCGTCGGTTCTTGGCGTGATCGCCGCCAGTTCAGAGTCTTGTTCGCCAAATTCCTCCCCGGAAATGAGCAATTACGGGTGAATTGCGCAAGTTTGGAACCTCCCGCCCCGCCGCCGCCGCCGCCGAACCACCGGCATCACGACGCGTGTCGATCTCAGTGTGAACAAACAACTTCATCTATTTTACCAACCATTTGATCTGAAATGGTTTTAAAAAAACATATTGAAGTTTTCCTTGACGTTGGGAGGGGAAATAATAAAAAATTATTGGATCGCTGATAACTGCATCCTTAGTTTGAATTAACTGGTAAAACTCAGGTTAATGATTCCGTAAAAATGTGTGCTTCCTTCGTTCCTTGATAAAACTTGTGTCTTTTTTGGGTTTGGAATCATCCACCTCTGCCCTCTGGACTACGGTGTTCCAACGTTAATCTTAAGGTAGAATAGAAGTCAATGTTATCTAGTGGCACGGTCGTGTCACGTCTAGTGGCACGGTCGTGTCACGTCGCCAAGTCCCCCACACGACCCGTGCTATACTAACACGAAGCAGAATGAGACGATTTTTCACTTCTCAAATTAGCGTATTACAGCCTTAAGTGAATCTGGCATTGCATTTATATGATAAACCCTTTCACTAAACACGAAAAATCACAACAGTTGGCTTAAGAAAGGTCTGAGTAGCGAGAAATTAACGTATAAAAGTAGCCTAAATCTTGTAGTTTTGGCACTTTTCACAAATTGTCCACTTCATTTTGTTCATTAAGCCTAAGAACTTTATTTCTCATCAAACTTGAACGAAATTTCGCACAGACTTCTGTTTTTACTCACATATTTCACTTTTGACACTAAATTGTAAGTTTGCAAACGCAATATTTTAAAACAAATGATATTAAATTCCACTTTCAAAACTGTTACTGAATTTATGTCTGCTTTGTTTACATTTACTACGTAAACAAAAATCCAAGTATCGCATGTGTTCCAAAACAAATCTAATCAGCTGGCTTGTAAATTCAAATTAAATCATTGAGAGAATTTAACCAAACAAAAGGGTATAGAGGTAATGAAAATATTTTAATTGGTTTAAGCTATACATACTAAAATACATCGAACATAACATAATATGCAATAAACATAATATGAAATCTAAAAACAAAGTCGGGTTAGTATGTTATTTAGTTATATAAGTTAGTTACACCAAACAGCTGTTATATAGATTATATCTAAACATACTTAAAAGGCATTAACATATGTTCATTATGGAAATACAAACTCTACTTGAATGGCATCTTAAGTTCTTTTGTCGATGCCGAAGTTAGTTCTATATATATATATATATATATATATATATATATAATAGGCGAGTGAGTGTAGCGAACGAGCTCATCTTCATAATGAACGAGCATATTCTCACTAAATAAAATTAAGAGTATGCCAAATTTAAAATTATGATTAAATTACATGATTACAAATGAATCATGCAATTAGTGTGTGAATACTAATTGCATACATATACACGACCAAAATGTTAATCTTATGGGAAAAGGTTTTTAGATTTTTCTCAGATAATTTTACTAAAAACTTCACATTTCTTTTTATTAATATATTTTGCTCAACAAAACAAACATTTTGGTGTTTTAATCTCACACGTTTCTCACACACACACACACCTGTCCCACTGTCCTTATTATTTAATAAGGACATTTACAATAATTTAAAATTCCGTTCTAGAGGTTGGCTTTAAAACGGTGTCCTTGCTTCTTTACTGTGTTTTGTCAATATGAACAGCTGTTATATGTTCAGTTTAAATTTATTTTAATTTTGCCATAGTTTTAACATTGTAACTTTGAGAGCGTAGGAGGCTAAGACCTGAAGGAGGACGTTTTCAAAAACCACAAAAGTCACATCTAGTCGTTAAGGGTTTTCAAATAACACACAAACGATAATATAATACATAATAGGTTTGCCTAAATAGACTTGTCACCAAAATTGGCTTAATTTTTAATAAAAAAGTCAGGGTCTTGTTATTAATGGTTCAGTGGGTGTTGTAAAAGACTTTACTAAAGATGCTCACGATGCAATCGAAAACATTATTATAACTTTTAAAGACAGATATATATAAATTCAAAGATCGTCCACAAAATTTGAAGTAATTCCTGGAGTATTCGTTTTCCGAAAGCAGTTTCCCATTGCAGTAGCATAATATGCAATTACAATTCACAAAAGTCAGGGATTAACGCTTAACATTTGTGTTGTTGATGCTGGTTATGCAGTATTTTCATGTGGCCAAACATATGTAGCCTTTATCTCGCGTGACTTCACTCTCTGGTCTATTAATTCTAAACTTTGAGCCTCAAAATGTTAAGGCACAAGCATCAGCTATATCCAAAAATAACAGGCTAAGGAGTGAGTACCGACCAGAATTAAAACAATTGAAAATTGGAATAAAATCTCAAGAAAAAATCCCTGGTCAAATCTGGCAAATTCACAATATTAAATTAGGAGCCATTCAAGACATTACTAACAATATAGACGAACTGGGAAATCTCGGTTTCAAAAAGGTTTATGGCGTGTCATGCTATGCAAATTTAGTTTTACAACGTATTTTCAACTACCCACCAATCGTGACGTTAACAAACAATTACGACACCAATGCTCCACTAAAAAAATGGTAATATCCTACCGAAGAAATTGCCAGATTTTAAATTCTATAGATATTATAAATCAACTGGGACCACAATTTAATACAATTGAACAACAAGAATGTGCGGAATTTTTAAACTGCCTTATTTCGAATCATCAACTCCTGTAATTTCAATTCAGGCACTCAATAAAATTAACCACAAATGTTCAAACTGCAACCACAGCACAACCAGCTACGACAGTAAATTTATATTCAAAATTTTCATCCTAATCATCTTAGAAGAAAAGCCAATCTCGATTAACTACTCCACAGTCAATTTATCGCCTGGTTCCCTCTTTGCTGACTCTATATGCACAACTTGTGAAAATGATCACTATCCTACACTCTAATATGAGTAAGGTTTGCGTGCGTGCGTCCGTGTTGCTTTCGACACTTATCTCAATAATGGCACCAACGATTTCCTTCAAATGTTGGAAATAACTAATTTCTGGGATAAAAATAAGTTCTAGACAGGTCTCATCTCCAGGAAAAATAAAATAATGTAAAAATACACCCGTTGCAGCAAACCTGCATACTCAGCGAATTTAAAGTGGTACTTCCTAAGTCACGAAGTCACTTAGCAACTTTCATCAAAGCGTATTCATAAATAAGCGAGATATGTCATTGTATTTATTCTCCATAAGAAAAAAATTAGGGCTGAGTATGCAGGTTTGCTGCATCAAGGACCAAGAAAATCTGGTTTTTATGCAAATACCAATGGATCACCACTAGATGAATCAACATACCAATTTACCAATTTATATTCATAAACAAGCAAGATATCACGTTTCTTATTCTCCATAAGAATAACATTATAGCTGATGAGTACGCAAGTTTACTGCCATGGGGACAAAAAAAGGGTTTTGTATGCAAATATCAGTAAATCCCAACCATATGAAGCCACATACCGAGTTTCATTAATATAAGCTCATTAATAAGCGATACATAAAATTTTGCTTATCCTCCATAAGATTAACATTGAACACAATATTTCGGTAAGCAATTATCGTAGAGAAATAATCAAAGTACCAAATTTTATGTTTTTTAAGCTGAATTCAATAGTAAAAATGAAAATTAGATTAAAATTAAAATTAAATGTGAAAACCCCAACCCCCCCCCCTTCGGATGGTGCGATTCGTCTGGTTTTCGAACTTATTTAAATAAATGGTAGTTTACACATTTGTGCCAAATTTCATTAAGATCAGACCTTTTTTACGAGTTATCGTGCTTACGAACACAAACACACACACACACACACACACACACACAAATTTTACCGTATGGTATTTTTAGCATCTGGGGACCTCTAAATGAAAAGTTGTCATGGTCTTGGGCTTAAGTCTTACCATGCCACCTACGGTAATAGCTTTATTCCTTATAGGGTAAATTCACTAAACAAAAATGGAAATTTAAAAAAATTAACATTGGACTTATGGAGTTTAAAATCAAAACAAAATAATTGTAACAGCTGTTTATAATCAATCAACGAACTGTCAAAGTAATACTCACGTTGTTTATGATTATTAACATGTACAGTTCGGGCCACGGTGCTTGGTGCCTGGTAAAAGCGAGAAACAACTCAAATGTCTTGTAAATAAAAGCAGACAATAACGAAAATAACCAAAACCAATGTTTTAAAACTAAATAAAGTAATTTCGCTTTCTGTGAACAAAAGTATACTATAACACTAACGGTTATAAGCCAAATAGAGGCGAAAAGTCATTTTAGAGCATACGCTAACCAGACGTCAGACATTGTGACCCGAACTGTAGTTTCGTGAGAGCAGTGATTAAAACTGTAGTGTGAAGATTACGTATATAGAGTATTAAAATAAAACAAAGGGACATTGAGCTATAAATAACAACTGGAGGGATCTAAAAAATGTAGAAAAGAGGCAAATGAGTTTTAAAAAATCCGATTATAAGTAGGGGATAGTGGTGAAATATTATTCCAAGTCATCTAAACAATTTTTCTTCCCCGAGCAAAGCTCGGCCCCCAGGTGCTAATCAAAAACATCCATCTCAGTTACAAGTAACTTCATAATTTTTTAACTACAACTTTGGCAAACACATAATAACAAAATTTCAAGTCTAATAATACCCAGTCTACAAATTGCAAAAATCAAAATTAATGGAGTTCTATACAAATTTAAAAATGCGGTGTTCCATTTAAGAAACAGTCCAGCATCAGGGCATTACATAGCTTACATTCAAAACAAAAATAAGTGAATAGATGAAGGTGATGAGAAAGTGAACGTCAAGAAATGCCAATATGGTGAAAAAAAGTACATTATAATGTTTAAAAAACTGCCAGAAAATTCTAAAAACTATCTAGGTAAAATTAAGATAAATTAATCTTAATTAATGTTCAATATATTACAATATTTTATCCTTGATATATATTTTGTTTTATTTCAGATTGAAATTTCATGTATAAAAATTTTTAATAAACAATTATATAAAAAACAAATGATATCATACCCAAAAACACAAAGTGTTGACGGGTTGCCAAGTCCTAAAATGTATTCCAAGTCAAAGATAGCACCTTTGATCTGACATTGTTTATCATCACAAATTACTTAAATATGTTAAAATAACGATGCCCGAAAGATTGTTGGTTATTTTCTATCTGTTCTTGGCCAGCAGCTTCACTGATGCAACATCTTTATTTTGTAATTTAAAAATCTAAATAAAGTATATTTAAAAATTATAATGAAATATTATAAAAATTTATTATCTGCTGGCCAAGAACAGATATAAAATAACCAACAATCTTTCGAGCATTGTTATTTTAACATATTTAAGTAATTTGTGATGATAAACAATGTCAGATCAAAGGTACTATCTTTGACTTGGAATAAATTTTGATATCATATCATTTTAGGACTTGGCAACCCGTCAACACTTTGTGTTGACGGGTATGATTAATAGTTAACAGCAGCTGTTAATAGTAACTTTACACAGTACAGAAGCGAGAGCAACTGTTTAAGACAAACTTCTGGAAGGCCATCGTAATATAAGATAATAGGACTGCATAGTGAGCTGGATAAACAGAGAATAAAAATACCCCCGTCACAGCAAACCTGCGTACTCAGCGAATTTCCGATGCATGAATATATTTCTTACTACCACATAAAGCCACTTAGGCCTACCAAGTTTCATAGAAATACTTAAATAAATAAGTGATATATAGCATTTTATTTATTCTTCATAATAATAACATTAGGGCTGAGGACGCAAGTTTGCTGCAACGAGGAAGATAAAAATGTGTGTTTTTGTGCAATTATCAATATAACTCAACCAGGTGAAGCTACATACCAAGTTTTAATGATTTATGTTCATAATTAAGGGAGATATAAAGCTTTACGTATTCTCCATAAGAATAACATTAGGGATGAGTATGCAGGTTTGCTGCTAAGAGGATAATCAACAAAAAATAAATTTTCTGTGCAAATATCCAATATACCAGTACTAGGTGAAGCCACATACCAAGTTTCATCAATATACGTTCATAAATAATCGAGATATAAAATTTTAAATATTCTCCATAAGGATAACATTGGACTGTGTTTACTGTCCAATTACTGTGTTTAGCACTTTGAATATCTCGGCAACGGTTGGACGTAGAATCACAATTTAAACACCAAAATGATTGTTTTGTAAAGCTAAACTGATTGGTAAAAGCATATGAGAAGTTTACAGTAAAATTAATTAAGGAAAGCTAAAAACCATTTTCCCATAAAATAACATGGGAGATTTTATGAACACGTTTTTTGAATTTTCTCCGCAACCACTTAACCCAGGATAATGATTCAGAATACTATATTATTTGTTTTTTAAGCTATATAAAATGGTTAAAACAAAAATTGCGTGTTTTTAAAATTGTATGGCGAAAAGTGCAAAAGACTGATTTTTGGAAAATTTTGAAACCTCATAAACCCCTTTCCCATGGTCCGATTTTTCTGGTTTTCGAACTTAAAGTCATGAATGTCACTTTACACATTTGAGCCAAATTTCATCGAAATCGGACGTTTTTACTCAAGTTATCGCATTCACACACACACACACACACACACACACACACACACACACACACACACACACACACACACACACACACACACACACACACACGCACGCACGCACGCACGCACGCACGCACGCACGCACGCACGCACGCACGCACGCACGCACGCACGCACGCACGCACGCACGCACGCACATACATATATATATATATATATATATATATATATATATATATATATATATATATATACGTATATATAAATTTGAACGAATAGTGTTTTTGGCATCTGGGGACCTCAAAACAAAAATTTATCATAGTCTCGGGCTTAAGTCTTGCCATGAGACATACGGTAATAGCTTCTTCCCTGAAGGGGAAATTCGCTAATATTTGAAAAATAATTCGGGGATATGGATTCGCCGATTAAAATAACAAGCCGATTTTGTGAGCAGGCAACCGGCGAAACTATCATGTCCTGATTGTTTGTGTGTCATTTGGAAGCCTTTAACGTCTAGATATGCCTTTTAGGATTTTGCAAACCTTGAGGGTTTTGCTCCCTGGAGGTTAACTTTCAATGTTAATCTTACGGGAGAGTATAAATAAATTGAATTGAACATTTATCATCTCTTGGTAGTAATAAAGCACAACAGACAATCGAGATCAGCTGCATTAAGCTAATTTATGGAATTACATTATAGTAAAAGCTAGTTCGACCGTATATAAGCTGCGGGTGATAAAAATACAAAAATATTGTCTCAAATTAGAACAATGGGGTTTGCTTGTTCATATTAATTAAATTCCTGGACCGAAAAATAAACTTAATATAGTAACCCTCAATAACCAAGGTTTAACCATTTTAGGTAGTTAAATCCTAAATAAAACGTTACAACACAGTTACAGAGTTTCACAGGTACGCTGCACATACAATACTGACAGAGCTAAGTTTCACAGTTCAAAAATGCTTGAGACCATTCGATGTGTCAGTAGCTTTAACAAAAATACACGAAAGCCGAGGAATCCTGTACTCCTCTTCCCCCAGGCGCGTCTGGCGCGCTCGACATGCAAGGCACAGCTAAAATGGAAAATACGAGGATATCTGACAAAGTGGAGGGAACGTTTCATTAATAGAACGGTGTCGTGGCAGCGACGGCGGTGGCGGTGGAGATCGCGTGAACATCAGCTGTTAATGTCCGTCAGCTGCTGGGGACAATTTAAGTCAGCTGATTGTAAACCTGTCGACGAGTCAACTGCTCCTCCCCTCCTTTCCCACGGCCGCTTCGTGGCTTTTTATTAGGACGGCCGCGGACAGGTTGGCCAATTTGTGGTTTTCTATTGTACGGAGAGGTTTCTCATGATACTACGTGTATGCCTGACTCGAAGACTGATTCAGACCACGTTATTCTCCAATGTGACATTGTAAAAAAATTAATTAAACTAAAACTAATATTAATATTAAATTAAAATATACTAACTAAGTAACTAAGTACTAACTTAAATTAAAATTAATATTAAATTAAAATAGAAAATCCAGCTGCTCGAATTCGAGCAAATACGGTTCTGCTAGTTTAAATTGTGATAGCTTTCCAGACGTTAGCTTCAAACAGCTGACCTTGCTTCTGCCCTGTTTTGTTACCTTCAACAGCTGTCAAATGCTAAATTTCAATGATTACTGTTCTTCCATAAGATAAACATTAACATTGCAACTTCGAAGGCCTGTAGGGGTAGGGGGCATGCCTTAGGGCCGATGTAAATTGTAATGATTTTCTGAAAACCTAATCTTCGAGACATTTCCATAAAAACTTCAATCATAATCAACCCATTGGGATCTCAGCGTGACACATAATCTGATTGTGCATTAAATCTCAGGATATAGGTTGTTAGAGTTAGGTTAGATAGCTCGTCCCTTAAATAAGCTAAAGTGCTCGGATGTCTACAAAGCTTATCTTTCTTAATTTTTCAAAAATAAAAGGAACAACTTCTGAAGTAATCAAATAAAATTGGATGGACCAATAGCTAAATCAGGTTAAAGCGAACGAGGCCCAAGACCAAGATGTGTCAAAGCCGAAGGCCTTGCAGGATCGTCGCGGAAAGCTGGACTGAAGCACAGGGAGAAAGTAAAAGTATATGGCGTTTACTCAGGATAATTTACAAAGTTTCCTGCTGTATTAATTTTAATTGCAAGACAGATATATCACGGTGGTGTTATATGATCGGCATCGTGTTCGTGCGGCCACCGTGTTCTCGCCGCTGTTATCGCTCATCTCGTAATTGTACATTGTAATAATTACACCTCTCCTGCGCTCCTTGTTTTACGGAAAACTTGACGCCGTTAAACACACCCTTCTGAATATGCCGGTAGTGGTATGCAATATGGTTCCGCCTTGTTTTTGTAGGGCCGCGAGTTAAAAACTTTGATTCACAACTTCCGAAAGAGGGTAGACTAATTTCGTGTGCGACTGAACGCGTTTTCTGCTGTTTTAGATGAAGGTCAACAGTTCTTGATTTAATTTCTTAGCTTTTTAACAACATTTTATTTTGTGAAAACCGATATTTGATTTGTATTTTAGTGATATTCCTGAGCACTCCATCAAGTGCAGGAATGTCTAAGGACGTCTTTTTGACTAATAATCCGACATAGGGAACGGCAAAGGAAAAGAATATAATGCGTTTATTGTCATTAAACACAAATACAAAGTGTAATAAACAAAAGTAAATCACTTAGGCCTAAAGCAACGTTTGTAAACTAAACGATAACAACAAAATACAGAACACAGACTTGAACCTTGTTAACAAAACTTAAATACTCATCTGCAAAGTAAAATGCACCAGTCACTTTAAAATGTTTGACTTAAAAGAGGTCAATAAGGATACGTATTTCCAGGGGCAATCTATTTATAAATCATCAATCATCTTTTCCTACAGTATTTAATGGTTTTTAACAACTTTTTGAGCCCAACTTAGGGTACCTCAAGACCGCTGCAATACCTCTCTCTAGTTCTCTCTAAGAAATGTATCAAATTATATTTTACATACATCAGCTTTTTAAAGATGAAAATCAGAGCAAAGTCATTACATTAAATTGTATACACCAGATATTTTGAACATTATACAGCATTATTGAAATTTGTACATTATAATCAGCTGATTATCCATATAAAATAGCTCCTTAAGATTAACATTGGCACTTGGGGGGGATTCCTGAAAGAGGTTGTTTTTCAAAACCCCGAAAGTTAACACGGGTAAGAGCTTTTGATACCAAACATATGTACAAAATAATAGTTTTACAGTTTGAAAAATTGCCGAACAAAAATCAAGAAATGATTTTCATAATATAGATAGATATATGATGGTATATTATACTATATTTATGGAAACAAAACTCTCTAAACATTCGCCTTGTGACTAAGACTTACCTTCTTTGTGGCTTTGCCTTACCTCCTTATAAATTGTGTTATGGACAATGGTTATTGGAAAACGGCAACGCACTTCAAGCATCTTTGTACTCAGATATCACAATTATGATTATTAACCGATGTCACTGTACTCAGTTGCAATCGGGCATGGAACCTTATACAGCATTTGACATGATACACTGAATCGAACTATAGTTAATGACTGCTCCTTGTGATCTCAACTACTGCTTATTTTCAATCCCTAATGGGTTGAGCTACACTCGAATTGTTAAGAGGTTTGGATTTCTGGCTATCCAAGGTGAATTAAGATTTCATTTTCAGCAGGTTACATTTTACATGTTAATGATAGCATCCATCTTAAACGGCCACTTCGGGACCATAACGTTTGTGACACAAGCTTAAAAACAGGTGAAACCCTCCTAATGATGTTGTATATTTTATTTCACATGTGCGTAAATCCCACTTGGATTAAACTTTTGTCTCCCCTAAAATAGTCGCATTAATACAAAAAGTAACAATCGGAACAGATCGAAACTTAAAACTAGGCAGTTACAACACTGAGCAAATAAATTCTTTATCTAAGAAATACTAAATTCAAACCTCCTTCGTCTATCTACAAATTCGACTGGAGAGGGTTGAGTTCCGGGCCACGCCCCCAGTCTTCTGTGCACCGTAAATTTATTCTTTGCGAACAACTAATTTTACCAGACCGCTACCTATTCGTGGCCCGAAGAGCGTTAAAGAAAGCCAGTCACGAAAAAAGGGTATAAAGCTATCAGTAGATGGAGTCGATAAGATAATAGAGACATTGCATACAGAATGCTTCATCAGGACATTGATATGCGCATCTGAAAACATGTGATGAAAACACGCCCTTACACCTTACACACCGGCGGACATGCGATAAAACGGAACTACCTAGGCCAACGTCTTCGTGGATGCTATTTTTAAAGCCGGAGAACCCAGGGGGGCAAACTATCGCATCTATGGGGGACGTTTTAAATAAAAAAATACTATGTATTTTACGATAAACGATATCCTCCCCCTTCAAATTGCCCTTAAGAAACCAGAATGAAAATCTATGATCAGAATCATTCCCTCGAAATCGGTATTAGTACTTTTTTTCAAAAACAAGTCTTCAAAATCACCTTTGCTTAACTAAAACTTTAATACAATTTTCAAAAAGGGAGTTACTGCAAATAAGAAATTTAAAGTTTATTAATTTTGAACTATCTACTTAGAACAAGCTTAAGGTGTTTGATGGAATTACGTGAATCAAAATATCTTTGCACGGCGGTATTGGTCTTAGATTTGCCAAGCTTTCAAATTAAACTGATCAAAAAAATTAATTCAAAGTGCTTTCGCAGATAAAAGAATCGTTGCTTTGATATTTTGTCTTTAATCAACAGGAAGCAATAGTGAACTAGCATTATGATTTAAACTGTGCACACCCAAAACAATTATCATTGTGATTAAATTATGCCTTACAATTCACATTTATGCCTTTAAATTTGCCAAATATGAATAGATTAGAATCTATTTTATACTGCTATTAATTTTCAGTCAAACTCTTACTATTCGTAACCCTCGCACCGACATATCACGTTTGTTTGTTTCACATCGTTTCCCCGACTTACAAAAGCGGCTTTACTTTTTAAACGCAAATTTGTATATGTTTTTGATTATGTTATAAGTTTTCTTATACATTTTCATTTAAACTAGGTACAAAAATCAGTTTTTGAAAAGTCATTCTACGAAAACTGGTTGCACGGAAAAGTTAAAATGCATATTTGAAAAATAAAGTACGTTGACACATTCTACTTTCCCCTAGTAATCCATAGTTAATGACTCACGTTACTTAACATGATCCACCAATGGGATTCAATTGTTGCACATAATTTAAATATATTTAATTCTTAACGGGATTCGTTATCTTTAAACCTATTTTTCTTATTTAAGCTAATTTTCTCCCTTATCTCTCATTTAAGTTTAAAAACCATGCACACAAAAATAATATGGCAAAGACAGTTTTTAAAGTATATTTTTGCAAATAATTTTTTTGTGGTTTGGAGCGAAAGTTTGAAACAAATTTTTATTTTCCAATTTATATTTTAAAGTCTAACCAGTTTATTTGCTGGCACGGTTCCTCTTTTCCCCCAATAAGTTCGATACCCTGCATATACATTTTTATACTTATTTGTTCGACTTGTTTCAATATAAAGATGGCGATCCAGTGTCACTATTGTTGTATAACACCAACCCATCCTACATCACGTCCACCCTCACCCAGCCTCTGGCACAGTAGACTACAGCAGCCCGTGGCGAGAGGCCGTGTCGTGCCACCACCCCGTAAGGCCACCGGACAGCCTGTGTAGTATAGCGTGATGAGGAACAGTAAAAACATCACAATTACAGCCCGCTCTTCCTTCCACAAGATTTATAATATCACTTTTTAAATACCCCCCATACATTTGTTTTTATCAACCTTATCAGCAGATATTTCTTCCCCTCAGTGAACCGTTATGAGTAACGACACACCCGACTTGTATGCAGTTACTGGGTTTTTCGTTGTGGACGTTCAGTCATAGAAAATAGATAAAAGAACTTACCGACTCAAATTTAAGATACAAAGTATATTGCAATCGTCGACACATTAAACACACTCATCATAACATAAAAATGAAATGAAATATTTGTAGGCAGCGTGTTGCCTTTTTTTCAGTACCAGATGGTTTTATACAAACGTATTAGACATTTATTTGAGAGGGTTAAAAATGAAACATAACAGTTAAGCATTTTCATTTGAGTTGTTCACTTTGCTTCCTTTAAACGACCACTTTCCTCATCCGTATATATTTAGTCTTCCTTAAAAAAGGCAAATTTTATTTATTTATTAAAAATAAAAAATAAAAATGTGTTTATTGTATAAATAAATAAATAAATACAATGTTTACAAAATTATGCAGTCATTTGGAACTTATGCTATAACTAGCTGCTGCCCGCAGGCTTTGCCCGGCGAATTATTTATAAAAACTATGATAGTTTTGTGTGCTGCATTCTGTGGTTAGCCTGTGGAACTACTACGAATCAAGATCATGCTGTTTGTATTTTCATCAGCTCAAACAAAAATTAATATCCATAAGGAATACATGGGAACATTGAACCCCCGTGGGGCATAGCCATACAGGGGTTTCACAAATTCAATATGCCTATATGTTACTCAGGACTATCAAGTACCTCTCTGCAAAATTTCAGCTCAATCGGTCCAGTAGTTTTCACGTGATGGAACTTCAGAGTTACGCACAAACTCATGCACAAACTTCCATACTAATAATTTGTTATAAAATTTGTTATTCTCTTTTATACAGGTATTCGGTGAATTTGCTTTGCTGGTTCGCATTTATATGAGTTTAGGCTTCCGAAGACTATCACATTTAAATAGTCTGCGATATAAAGTCAATCCAAATTCCTTTCCACCAAATTTTGGAACAACTTGTTCTAAGAGTATTTCAATACTCACTACATGTTAGGGCAATATACTGTGGTGGTTGTGGTGGGAGAAATCACCCCCTCTCCCTTCTCGGAGTCTCATTTCAATACTCACTACATGTTAGGGCAATATACTGTGGTGGTTGTGGTGGGAGAAATCACCCCCTCTCCCTTCTCGGAGTCTTATTTCAATACTCACTATATGTTAGGGCAATATACTGTGGTGGTTGTGGTGGGAGAAATCACCCCCGCCTTTCACGGAGTCTTATTTTAATTTTTATTTCATCATTTTGTCATTTGGTCTCTTTTCTTTATTTTTCTCCCTTAATTATTCTACATTCAAACATCAAGTCAGTTCAGTTTATATTATGTCAAAACACAAGCTGTTCCCAAGAATTCTATAAAGTAGTTCCTGTAGAATTTGCTGATGAGGTAGATCCCTCCATAAAAGAAGTTTTAAAAATCTATAGGACTGCACATTTAGACCATTTTGGATAAATGACTCGAGTTAAATAATGTTAAGGAACACTGGTTTAACATATACTCTATATTAAAACACTCCGATTCTTGTACTTCTCCCTACCGATCGCACGCTATCCATGGCGAGGGAAGGTGAAGGCTCCATTCAATGTGCACTCAGAACACTGATACGACTCTATATTCGTATGCAATGACTCTATTACCTTATCTCCAACGCTGTCATCTGATATATGGAGATAGCTTTATACACTTTTTAGTGACTGAATCGCTTCTATATGTAGCTTCCTCACGGAATAGATTTTTAAACATGAAAAGAAAAGAATGTATAAATTTTATTTCACTGATCTCACGCTATTAAAATTCTATATTACGAGGTAACTCCAAAACAGCACATGAAAGTGATATTTTGTTAATGCATGTTGTTGTTATATTGATCGATTACGTCGTGCAATTAATCTAGTTATTTCACAATCACCCATGAAATTTACTAATAATCCTGGTTTTGGATGAAAAATGGGTCGATAGTATCAGTGGTATTTTATTAACTGCGAGGACCCATTCACGTCTCTTATTCATATGTTCTTATGTAAAATAATTCTGTATTGTATACTATTATTATATTAGGTTTTAATATAAAATTACGAATTACATTATTGATAACCAAAAGACATGATGCCACACTAACAGAAAATGAATTTAAAAAAGCATTTTAATAAAAGGTTATATTAACCTAGGAAATAAGCCTACATGGGGCCAACTGCTGTAGGATTAGCCACTATAACCAACATGTAGTTTTAAGTAGAAAAGCGAAGTTCTTAAGTCAAAATTGTGGGAGTTTGGCAAACCGCAGGATGATGGGGGAATCAAATTAAAGGTCTTAATCTCAAGGACTCGGGGAAAAATAGCAGTATCTCCAAAACGTTACCAGCAAATGAGAAATAACGAAAAACATCCCCCATAAGAAAATGATGGGAATTTAAAAACGTCTACTTTGTTTACATTAAAAAATGTGATTAAGTGTCTACTTTGTTTATTACGAACTGACATGTGCTTCTATCTATATTTTTTTACTAGCTGGTGCCCGCAACTTCGTTCGCGTGGTTTTTTACTATCCCCGTTGCTATCTGTTGATCCCTATTGATTCCTGTTAGTTCCTGATGTTAAAATATTGTTATTATATAATGTCATACAATAAGTTGAATTAACAGCTGTTGCTAATACTGTACTGTATTTTGTTAGCATTTCCATTTGTTGAAATATTCAGTTTAATCAATTTCTATTCAACTGAAAATCTATTATATTACATTTCTGTAGTGAAAAAGTTTCGTCGCAATCGGTTAATTAGTTTTCCCGTGAAAAGCGGACAAACTTAGTCGAAATATCCGTGGAAGGTCGTACTTGCTCATCATTCAGACTTGTAGCCAAATCATTTAATTTGTTATTGCTAGGTTCCAGCTGTAGACCATCATCCGTGTCAGAATCATCGCTGTCTCCAGTAGATCTACTCAATCTCTTCCGTTTAGCATCGTTAGATTTTCTACCCAAACAAGTTTTTATTTTCAGGGCATACTGATTCAGACCTTATGTTGTTGATTATAATCTTACACAATATTTATCGTAAACAAAAAATTATCATTAATAATCGGCTGTTAAATTAAAATTACATTTAAAACCGTACTAATGCAAGTTGGTCAGCACCGGACCTTTGAAAAAGCCCTCTAGAAATGAATCAAAGGCTAGGGGGGTGAAGTCCTAAACGAAATGACCTTTTTAATTACCATTCGCCATAGCGCTAGATCATAAGCTTTAAAATGACACCTCAATCGTAACAATCGGTTAAGAAGGACAGGTGAAAAAGGGATGTAACAGAGAAAACCCTAATTGTATTAAGTATATGACTGTAAGGTTTTCGTGTAATAAACTAATGCAAAAAAGTTTTAGTTTCTCCGTAGAGCTTTAATTGAAGAACCATTAAAACTTTCCACTGCCCGCAGAACTGCTGCTTCATATAATTATTTCATACAGCACAAATTTGTTAAGGTCTTAAAATTGTGCCATCCTATTGTAACAAATATTTCCAATCACAGCTGTTTCCAATGTAAACTTCAATTTGCACACGTGCCAAAACAAACTTTTTCTCCTATTAGAAAGAATAACATGGTAATTTCAACCCCCCAAAGGGCAAATCCCCAGGATGAAATTAACCAATTGAAGTAGCCTAAAACCTTCCACCACATTCATAGAACACAGTGAAACAGTTTCGTCGCAATCGGTTAGTTTCCCGTGAAAAGCGGACAAACTTAGTCGAAATCAAATAAAATTAGTTTTTTAAGAGCTCGCTGTTTAATTTCAAAAAGACTTATGCTAGTTTTAATCCCTCTAAAACTTTCTCATATGTGCATACAATACAGAAAATAAGTTTCAGCCATAACAGTACTCTCGTTTTTGCGTGAAAAGCGGACAAAGGTGTGATGCAGAGCGTTACCAACCAACCAACCAACAGACAGAAATTGAGATAAGGCTTGATTCGGATTCTCTGACCTATGAAACGCAAAAATAACCAAGAATTTCATTATTCTAAGCAATGTACGGACAAAACTCTAATTTTATTTATATAGATTTTCCTCAACATGTAAAGAGTACAAATCTCATAAGATTAGGGGCTATCGCCCCTTCAAGCCACTAGTATTTTTTTTACTTTTCTCAGCATGTAAAAAGTAAAAAAATCAAACATGGCAGAGTATCGGAGTAATGTTAGGCGCTATGGCCCCTTGAAGCCACTAGTTTAAATATATTTTATGAAAGGACGAATTAAAATTTAACAATAAACATTATCGTTGAAGTACGTAAAATTAAATCCCAGAGATCAGGTTTAATATTTCTAGAACAAGAAAACGAAGAGATCAACACAAATAGATATTCTTTTCCAGTGGTAATAACCATCCTCCCAGTTCCCCAGAGTCTGCTGGGAGTTGATCAATGTGGGCCAGTGAGGTCCCAGTCCAGCCACGTTCCCGCAGATTAGCAGGTATTGCCACATGTTTGGTATTCTGTGTTACGTTGCTCACTTCGCCCCATCATTTTTCATCGTCAGTTCGCCTCCGGTTCTGGTTTCCTGTCTCGGCAAGTGGATTTATTTTACCGCCAGAATACAATTGTTCTCTTTCAACTAACGAGCTTTATATTACAGAGAGCTTGTGATGGTCACGTTTTGACTTTTCACTGGTGAAACTCATTTAGGAGTTGCAATATTTTCTCCAAAACTAACCAGGACGTCTGCGCTGAGTTGAAAATCTAACTTAAAAACGAAGCTACTGCATTTACATGGCATTAAATAGGTACTATTAGTAGCTACGACTTAGCATACTTTTTTCAATGCATGATTAAATAGCTGACATAGTACACGGTTAAAACTAACTCTGGAATAATAATCTAACTCAGTTTTATTAGTGAATTTCCTTTGGAAAGTGAACTATTAGCATGACCCGCTCGGTGAAACTTAAGCCCGGGACCACCATAGAAGTTCCTAACGTGACCCCCTGAACACGTTTTGAGGGGTCGTTCAAAATTGTATGTATATATATATATATATGTGAGTGTGTGTGTTTGCACTCTATCGGTCGCATTTTTTGTCCGATTTACTTCAAATTTGGTAGGGACATGCCTTTCTGTAATCAGTTGGACAAGTTCGTTGGGCAAAACAATCGGAAAACTCTAAACCCCTTTTTTGGGGATTAATCTTTCAAATTTTGAGTTTTTGGGCATAAAAAGGGTCAAAAATGCCCCGTATGTAAAATTAATGCATGCAAAAAGATGGGAATTAGTGAGGCAAAAGTTTAAGCCCTCTCTCGTCATTCAAGCATACATATTTACCGAGTTATTAAAGAAAATGTGTATCGACTAAACACAGCACATTGTCTTTTGGGTTTTTTACACTAGAAAAGCCTGTTATTCCTTTGTTGGAGTACTTTTATCATCTCCAGCAACCTCACGCCTACTTTCAAGCCTGTCTGGACCTTCTCCTAACATTGTAATGCACAAAATTGTATTCCCAGCTTTGCAGGTAAATGAAACCAGGAGCATCAGAACAGCCAAAAAAATCACTGTTTTCAGATTTCAATAACAATTGGAATAAATGTATGTTGTTACACTGATTTGGAGTTTTAAAAGTTTTTATGAGGAAATTCACTTCCCTCACGTCAGCGTGCTGCGTGCGAACTCGTTTTTTTTATTAACGGTCAAATCCGTTCCATTTTACATCAATTTTAAAATAATTGACAACTAATAACAAATGCAGGTCTAATTCAGTGATAGCTAATATATGAAAGTACAATACTAAGTTAAGAAAATATGTGAGACAGTATAAAGTAACTGTGAGACAAAAATCCGAGGGGTTTGGACCGCTTTCCCTTGAAATCGTATGTAAAATGCTCTGTACAAATATACATTTGGCGTTTAGTACAAATAATAATACACTCATGATACATTGAACTAATAGTATACACGTTGTATAAAATGATAATGAAGTAACAAAACACATACTATCAAAGATAACTTACTACATATACAAATATTAAATAGAACAGGTAACTATAACGTCTATGATAACAATATTAATAATATTAAATAAATACTATCGTATGTAGAAGTGCAAATAAGAATTAATAAAAGTACAGTAACTAAAACGAAAGGGAAACTATCAGCAAAGGCCAACCTGAATAGTGACATTAGGAAATAAATAGTGATGGTGCGATTGGATTGGTGCCAAGCAGGCGACTCAGGCTGAATGTCAACCGACAGGGAGCGGCGGATCCTCCTCTGTAACTCACAGCTGTTGCGATTGAGGATGTTGATGTCTGGAGGCAGACTGCTGGAGGTCTGGAGCCGAACCTGGAGCTATACTGCTCGTAGGAAGTGGATCCATGTTCTGGAGAGAAGCTGTAGAAGACCTTGCGAGAGTAGGGACATGGACTTGATAAGAGCGGGTAGTTCAGGATCATTTATTTCACTATTGATTAGTCCGTAGTGGAACATCACAAAATCACTGAATCAATGTTAGGTCTTACACCCATCTCTGCGGCCAACACATCCACAGGAACATCGGCGAAACGAAGTCCAAGGCAGACAAAGCGGGACTGGAAGGATTATTGTCTTAGACCCATCTCTGCGGCCAACACATCCACAGGAACATCGGCGAAACGAAGTCCAAGGCAGACAAAGCGGGACTGGAAGGATTATTGTCTTAGACCCATCTCTGCGGCCACCACATCCACAGGAACATCGGCGAAACGAAGTCCAAGGCAGACAAATCGGGACTGGAAGGATTATTGTCCTTCTTGGATGGATGATTGGTAGTATAACCACACAATAGAGCAGTACTCGTGGTGGGACCGCACTAAACACACGTCATGTCCCGAGTGCAAGGAGTGACGTGATGAACTTAGAGAGTCTTGTGATTAGGACTATGGTCCTATTGGCTCTACTGCACAAACATATTTCCACATCTGAAGCTTTAAATTATTGCATTATATTCCGCTGAATTTTAACTTTTGCTGGTTGCTTGTCTCGTCCTTGCCCGAATAAACATAAGATTATTAAGCATGTTATGTCTACCCTAGTCTCTATGTTTATTACTTCATATTCCATTTAATGGTTAGAATTCGCATCTGATTTTCTGATGTGGTTTGCATCATATGATTTCAAAGTGTGTTTGTTCTTTTGACTGCTAGACTATTTTAAAATTACATTATATTTTGGCATGAATCAAATATGGACATTTGACAGCGCTTTTGAGCACACAAATCACAACTGGAGCAGTGTTAGAGTAAAACCGTGACTGTAGCCATATCGACCGACTGCCCCTAAACACTCAAAGTAACTAAACATTTTTGACGGGATCCTCAGACGTCTCAATCAGAAGAACGAAAGCTGCGGAAGCGCCTCACCGGAAGCACATGAACCGTTCACGGCGAACCAGCCAACTTTTGCAATCCCTCCATAATTGCCCTTATCCGGGACCAAATTTGGCGAAAGTGCTCAAAACTACCGGCAAGGCTGGCACGCAACTACCCCCTCCCTTCCCCACATGTACACGGGTTGTTTGGCTTTAAATTTCACCGAATGGGGTGGTATTTATTTTGTTTTATTATTGCTTAACGATTGATAATAAGAGACGTTTGGAGTAGTTCACCATCATCTTAGATTTTTAAAAGTCTATTCATGATGTATGCCTCCTGAATCGAGATTATATCATGAATCCGTCGTCGTGTAACGACCCACTCCCAAATTTACATCAGCGGCTGTAATCTAAGGATTCAGCAACATTTTTTTGTCATTTTATTAAATATTATTAACACCACATTTGGGATAATTTATCTAAAGTATACTGATTAATAAATCAGTACAATAATTATGAAGACCACCAACCCATTTAAAAATCCCTTCAAACAGCCCAGAAATCGAATTCAAATATTTGCATTATAAATTGAGTCCAGAGTTTTCTAACTCGAGAGAGAGATCGTAGCCTCGCCCCACGATGAGAATGCGGGCGTCAGCACTAGCCTCCATCGGGCCGTGCGCTGTGATTGGCTGAGGCCCGTCGCCTCAGCCCGACGCCGAGGCGTGAGAGTAGAGTTGCGTGCTCTCCCCCCCGAGGATGTGATACGCGTCTCATCGTTCCTCATTAGAGTAAAACTAAATTAATACTTTTCCAAATTTAATGTAAACTTATTTTGTAATTGACCGCGGAAATACCTATTGTAAAACGACGTTTAAATTGTTCTAGATCAAGTGTTATGAAGTTGTGAAGTTGATTGTGCGATCTAATAAATAATAATATGTTTCCCAACCGTCATTTTTATTATTTTAATACCCGAAATCGGCCTGTGTGTTACAGTCGATTCTTTTTTCACTCGATGGTGACTCGAAGAGGTCGAAATCGAGGTTAAGGTCGAATCCAGAGTCACCATCGTGTGAACAAAGAATCGACGACGGATTTAGGTTAGTAACCTGTTATATTTGAAAAGTCGCTGTAAATGAGAAAACGTATATATATATATATATATATATATATCTTCATATATATATATATATATATATATATATATATTTATATATATACATATACAAAAAATTACTTCATCGGCAAGATATATATATATATATATATATATATATATATATCTTGCCGATGAAGTAGTTTTTGTAATTTAGATATTATTTATTTTAATTTACCTCTTACATTAATTTGATGGCGCTAGAATACAGTGCATGAACATTAACTGCTACAATAAAGATTCTGATTCTTACACAGCCTCATTCTTTCATATTTGTTTACCCTCTGATGTAACTTTGAATTTAAACCAACAAAAAAAATTGTTCATTAGAAATTTCACAAAGTTATACTTGTCCAGTAGAATCAGCTGCAAACGATTCTGAGACTAGTGTTTTCATGTCATTAAAAGTTTATGTAAGTAGCTTTCGAAACAAAATTGTATTTAGCTTTAGTATTTATGCAACTCTTGACACAAACTCCCAACATTAATACATTTTTATGTTTCCTACCCCTTTCCGTCCCAAGCATAGAAATAATTGTAAAAAATTGTGTGTTATTATAGTTTATTTTAGGTCCAAATATTGCAAAAATAACAATCGTTACCAAAAATAGTCCTTAGTAAAAAAGTTAGAAACATGAGTACTAATGTACTCATTGGGACAATACGGTAATAGTGAATAGAGATAGGGAAATCATAAAAAAAATTATTTATAACAACAATTTCTATTTTACACACCATTACTCTTATAAGTAAAATAAAATCTTATTTTCAATATAAAATAAATGACTTAAATTAAATTGTAAAACATTTAGCTGCCGCATAGCTGAGTAAGTTTGCAAAAATTAACGTAAAAAGTATACAAATAATAACTAATAAAATAAAATAAAAAAGTCGGCCATGGTCTGCAAATAAAAATGCAAAAATAATTAATAAGTATAATGAATAAAATAAAAAATAAATAAATAAGTATGGGGTAAATAATATAATAATTAAAGCTAATAAAATAGTAAAAGCGGAGAAAAATCCACTCCCGGTGGTATTTATATGTATTATAATACATATAATATATGTTTATAAAAATAATAAAGACATAAGACTATTAAAAAAAGTTAATCAACAATTTTATTTATTATTTCTTATCATTTTTATCACTAATTCATTTAACAAATTAAATGTGAATAATCATTTCACTCCATGTCACAGAGTCCCACTGATAACATTTGAACTCATGATTTATTTTGCCCCTGACTAGGTTAGGAATACGAATAAAGACTTGGCAACTGGTCAAAAAGCTTTTTAAAAGTACGACTTATAACACAGTATTTTTTTATTGGTGTAAAGAGTAAAGAGACCTTACCTAAAATAATCATCAAAATGTGAGAAACTGACGGTGACAGAAAAATCCTGACCAGCTGAAAATTTCCACTTCAAACAAAGATCTGGTGAATGCAGCTGAGATTCCAGTTCTGCCAACCTTCAGACAATTAATATACCTCTCATATTGTAATAACATTTGGCATCATTGGGACTTAACAGAATCAGGACACTTAAAGACAAATCATGATGCCAAATGTTATTGTTGGGACGGAAAGGGTTAAAACTCTTCTCCACAATATTAAAACCTTAAAATATTTAATCTAAGTAAAACATTAACGGTGTATTTATTTTTTATAGATACGTACAAATTACTCTTACAAAGGAAACTTTTCAATCCCGCTAAAAAACGAAACTAATTGGAAAACAAACTTGCGTGTTTGAGAAACATGACGGCCATCAACGAGGCCAATAAACAAGCAGTAATTTGAAGTGTGGTAGGTAAACGATAGGCGTAAATAAAGTGAACTGGTGAGGTGGGGGTTGAGGAGGGGGGAGGGGTGGCTCGCACAACCTCTTCCTCGGAATCTACCGTTGAGTACATGTTAAATGAATTTCAAAAATGGAAGCGTATTTCGTCAAAGTGTAAAAAGCTATAACGAGACTTTATACAACATGTGAGTAGTTTTAAAAATATATAAGGATATAATTCCGGGATGTAAATAAAAAAATCTTACGACAATTCAAAATATATTTACTCTTATATTGTATTCATATACAATGCGATAAATATACATAAAACATTATAAAAAGGCGATCAATTTCGACCAGTCACACCGATCTTCATCAAGCTACACGAGAGAATGTCAAAGGTTTTTTATTCACATCCCGTAATTATAACAATACCTAATCATGCTAATAAATATGTATACATTGTATATAGGTTATTTTATAATATAATTGCACTACCACACTTCACAAATTTAATTGTATATGTTAATGAGGATGTTGCCTGTTTTACGCATACATTATTTACCATGTTAGAGAAAGTTTAATAAATCATATAACACAATTGTTTTTTGCTTAGTTTAGTACTAACACATTTTACGTTTAATATCTTTGACATTCAGGGGCCTTTCCGAGGAGATTAAGAGATTATTTAACGGTGCATGAACACACCGCTAAATAACACCGTTTTTTTTGGTTGTGGCGTTGCGGTAAAATACGATAAATTACGGTATAATTAACCGTACCTAACCGAACTGACTTTATACTTTAAATGTCCACTTTTCAATTAAAAATAAAATAAACTGAGCAAAAATAATCAGTATACTTTTCAGTATCTCGAAAAAAAAATCATCTAATATAGACTTCAAAGTAAGACTTCAAAATGTTAAAAGTGGTACATTTGGGAATTTGTTTGTACAATTTAACTATATTTTAGCCACATTACCAGACATTTTTAATTCCCTACTTTAAAAAGCCCTTTTTACGTCGAAAAATAAACACAAATATTCTGAAAAAATCACAGCTACAACAAATCGATTAACTGGGAACGAAGTGCACCAAAGCAACGATAAAACTACAAGAGCAAGGAGTGTGTGCGAGACTGGGCCATAAAAGTGACAAACGGTTGAAATAGAGAAGCTTAATGGAGGAGGCATAAACAGGGTCACCGAGTCAAGCCGGGGATTACAACTGTCACTGTTCACACCCACGCCGCCGCCGGACTGGAGTTAAACGGCGCGAACGGTGATTTTAATCACTCGAGAAAGATTTGTAATCACCTCATACATATATCTTTACAAGGTTCTGGTTTTTCGAGATGGAGGTTGAGGCAAAATAATTTAAAATCCTGGAGCGTATTAAAAAGTACAGAAATTAACTTTAAAAATGTAAACGTTTCAGAAGGAATTACATTTTAACGGGTTTTTTTAGAAGTAATTCCTTCTTAACGGGTTTTTTTACTGATTAACCGTTTCTTAATGGTCTTTCTCACGGTCGCTGTGAGAAATGGCGTTTAGGCTCTATTGTTAGAATGTCAGCAAAGAATTGCCAATACTGTTATTGTTTACTTTCCTGTTTATTACTCTGTGAGAAAGAATAAAACAGAAATAATAAAAGAAAGCAAGAAAATAAATTACGATAACTGTGAACAGATCATTGTCTTGAACATTCATGTTATCTTATTATTATTATGTACCGATAATGGCATGCAGTTTCTTGTAAAATTTTGTTCAAAACAGGGAATGATCCAAGATATCATTTATCAGGAGGGCATTCATTAAACTGCATTGTTGGCTTCAACTTCTCTGCTCTATGGTGGGAAAAATCCCAAAAATATTTCATATCATATTTGTTATTTGTTTTAAGGTATCGGTTTACTACAGTTGTAACTTTAACTGATAGAGGAAAGAAAGCATTCTCCAAGCAAGAAACTAATGTTACAACCCAGTTCTCGTGTTGCTGGGGCGCTCCACTAAATAATTTGGTCGCTATCAATAAGACTCAGCAGTCGAGGCGTCAGCAGCGGGCACTGGAGAGGTGTTGAGAAGTGCTCGGGACAACGACGTCAGCGTTGGACAGGAGGACTTGCAATATTGTCTACCTCAAGTCCTCGTTCATGCAAGAGGTGCATTCTACATTAAACACGAGTTCAAAGTTATCTGATTCCTAGTTCAATTACAATTTTCAATTTTACAATATATTCAATATTTAAAATTAGAATTTTGTTAAGAACAATGTAAAAGTTTTCAGCCTCCAAAACTCCTTAAAGAACGCTTTAAACACTTTAAAGAACGCTCCGATTGCTAATTCAATCTGTTCTGGTGCTATAAAACTAATAAATAATCTTTTGCTTTTTTTATTTGCACTCTTAAATAAGTCTCAAAGAAATTTATTAACAACCAAATCTCTTTCCATCAACTAGTCTAAAACAATTATTTTTTTAAGTTCTGAAATACGTAAATTTGTCTACATTTTAATAACATTTTATAACTGATTGATGAAATTTATCTTAAAAGCACAATGTGTTGTGGCAGTCATATTAAAAATGAAAAAAGCTCATTGTGACTTGAATATACAGGGTGTTTATAAATGATTCATCAGCTTTCAATGGCATGTATCTCACTTATTTCTTATCCCACGCTAATGATTTAAACATTTGATTAAAGAGCAAGTTTTCAAGTTTTATAATACTCATTGCTGTTCAATATTCATTGTTGTAATTTCACAGGTTATGTAGGTTTTTTTACAAAATGATTACAGTTCAAGAAAAAGCATTTTGTGTTTTTAATTATGACTCAAATTTATCTTTGATAACTGTTCAGCGTGAGTTTCGCAGGCATTTTAGGAAGAATCCTCCAACACATCAAAGCATCTTACGGTGGTATCACCTGTTCAAAAGCACTGGAAGTGTGCTGAATCGTAAAAGCAGTGGTCGCCCGAGGGTACCACTTGAAACAGTGGCTAGGGTTAGACAGTGCTTCGAGCAAAGGCCCCAACAGTCCTTAAACAGTGCAGGTCGTGAACTGAATTTTTTGGCTTACCAAAATCTACAGTTTGGAAGGTCTTACGTAAATCCTTGTTACTAAAACCATACAGACTGCAACTACTTCAAAAGTTAAAACGAGGGGATTTTGTAAAACGCAAAGAGATGTGTGACAATCTAAAAGTCCATTTGCAAGATAATAAATTGTCCAGTAATCTCGTATTTAGTGATGAAGCTACCTTTCATTTGAATGGAAACGTAAACAAGCATAATGTCCGTATTTGGGCATCTGAGCCTCCGCATGCTTTTGAAGTACAAGAGAGGGATTCACCAAAGTTTAATGTCTTCTGTGCGGTATCAAAAACCAAAGTATGGCTCATTTCTCTTTGCGGAAAAAACCGTTACTGGAATTGCCTATCTTGACATGTTGGAGCAGTGGTTGTTTCCTCGGTTAGATGATGACTTAGAAGACTTGGTATTTCAGCAGGACGGGGCTCCACCTCACTGGCACTGTGAAGTTCGTAACTTCGTAAACGAGAAGCTACCTCAGAGGTGGATTGGCAGACGTACGGAAAATGACTTGGCCCTTCTCAAATGGCCTCCTCGATCTCCTGACCTTACGATGTGCGATTTTTTCCCCTGGGGCTATGTAATGGACAAAGTTGTTATACCGTCAATGCCTCAAACGCTTCAAGAGCTACGTGAACGCATTTGCATCGCCGTGGATTCATCAAACTCCCGATGCTAGCCGGTGTATGGGACAATTTACAACATCGACTGGAAACTTTTCTCATGGCTAATGGACGGCTGAGCACTTGTAGGGGTACCTAAGAAAATTTTAAGAAGTTTTCTTTCTATAGATGTAGTTTTTACAAATATTTGATCAGTATTAAGGTCAATAAAAAGTTTTAAAACCTGATGAATCATTTATAAACACCCTGTACATTGTGATTTGAACATGTCTTGTGATTTTTCGTATTTTGGTGCTTCGAAATGTCCTAATCCAATACACTTAAATATTACTTTTAATATATAAATATACTTTTAATATAATAACTTACACCTCACAGGTTTTAATACTAATAATTTTACTACCATTATTAGAACAAAGCACCCTTTTGTTTTTTCATAATTTATATTTTAACAACTGTTTTGGGTCATAGCCAAAAGACTTAAAAACTAGAACAAAACAAGTAAATTAAAACAGTCATAAGTGTCACATTTTTAATACAGTATAATAGATCTTATCACATGCTTTTGGACTTATTTGACAATCATTGTATAAATGGATATTTTAATTTTTAACTTACTATTTGATTTATTTTCGCAATCATTGTATCTTCATGGTTCAATGTGTTGTGTGTAGTCGTGTGTAGTTGTGTGTAGCTATTGTGATTAATTTTTTATCAAATCGTTAATCTTCTGTCTATATATAATACATATACTGCATAATTTCAAATAAAAAAAAAATATATATATATATACATCACTACAAATAGGTTTATTAGAATCCGTGTGCAGCCACGAGTACCGCCACCATAGTTGGCAACAATTGTGTTTTATGGTAGTTAGTGCACTCTCGTATAATAAGCGCATTACCATTCATAGTTCTCAAACTTTCTACTTGTAGTGTATTCATAGTTTAAGTGATTCATTTTATTTTAAGATTTAGTAACACATTCTGGATGTTCTTCAAGTTATTGGTTGCTAGTAATTTTGAAATATATATTGAAATTGCATTTGATGAATACATTTTTTTTAATTACTATTCGATTAATGTACCTGGTAACCATTCTGCTGACTAATATTGATTATTATCCTATTAAATATTATTTCTAAAGTTTTTTTTTACCTTGTGTTTTTTTAATGACCATTTTTACATTTTTGTTACCGCTTTCTTTACTTGGATTCATGTTACAAATGTTTAGTTGCCTGGACCTTTTAATACTAATCTTTATTTGACATCAGTGGATATATACAATTATAAATATACGATAACAATTTTAATTAATTATTCAATGTGGTTGTAGTCTTCAGGGAAATTCATGAATACATTTTGTAAGCAATTTAAACTTTCCTTCTTTTAGATTTTTTTAGATATTAATTTTATTGTTTTCAAGTCTAATTTGTTAAATGCTTTTCTTGACATTTCTTGGTCACTACCTCACATTTGCTCGACTGGCATTGCTAACTGGCGACTCATTTTGGTCATATCCTGCCCCTCATCAACATGCGTTACTAACTAATGTAGTCGATCCGAATGAGTTGTATACTCCTTCTTATTATTTTTTCCCTTTTTCATTTTTTTGAACGGCTATCACCTCAACCTTTTCTCGGTGTTTGACAACAACCATATAACGCTTCTGATACCTCTGACCCCGAGACGAGATGTTTCAGCTTACATGTCTGTCGGGGACGCTAGTGTAGTGTAATGGCCACTGGATGCTTCGCTCACTTCCATTATAGCCCTCTGACCCCGAGACGAGATGTTTCAGCTTACATGTCTGTCGGGGACGCTAGTGTAGTGTAATGGCCACTGGATGCTTCGCTCACTTCCATTATACCGTTCTGACCCCGAGACGAGATGTTTCAGCTTACATGTCTGTCGGGGACGCTAGTGTAGTGTAATGGCCACTGGATGCTTCGCTCACTTCCATTATACCGTTCTGACCCCGAGACGAGATGTTTCAGCTTACATGTCTGTCGGGGACGCTAGTGTAGTGTAATGGCCACTGGATGCTTCGCTCACTTCCATTATACCCCTCTGACCCCGAGACAAGATGTTTCAGCTTACATGTCTGTCGGGGACGCTAGAGTAGTGTAATGGCCACTGGATGCTTCGCTCACTTCCATTATACCCCTCTGACCCCGAGACAAGATGTTTCAGCTTACATGTCTGTCGGGGACGCTAGAGTAGTGTAATGGCCACTGGATGCTTCGCTCACTTCCATTATACCCTTTTGATCCGGAGCCAACCCCGTATCGAACTGGTCTTCTACAAGTGTAACCTATATTTGCACCGTTATTACATCGCTTATAAGAGCTTCCTCAATCACTCCTCTGATAAGACTAAAACACGGTATTCAAATGGGTTTATTTCTTTATTTCTTTATTGGTAGGTATCTTAATTGCCATAATTAAATTATGGTTAAGACTAAATTACATAAACATAGTATGTAATGATAATAATAACTGATAGAATTTTGATTATTTAAATCCTTGAATCGACAAAATAATCTTCATCCAATCTTGAAACACAACATTTTGATTTTAAATTTATATTATATTTTCATTGTTGTTTTCATTTAAAAAATCTTCAATTTTGTATGGACATTTAATAAATATAGTCGTAATTTGGTGCTATTACTAGTTTAATAATAACAGAATTCGTTCATTTTAGTGAAGGTACTCGAAAACTACTACTAAAAGAATAGAATTTGTTAAGGGCTTAGTAATATTCCCAAGGTATTCCCAAATATTCAATTCAATTCAATTCAATTGTTGAACAAATATATTTGTTCAACAATGTAGAATGTTTTCACTGTATGTATATATGCTCAACAACACCTAAATGTATTTACGTTCTTTTGTTATTTGATGTATACCTTATTTTTATTTAGTTTAAGATAAATTGTTAAAATTCCAACCCAGTGTAACCTAGAGAATATCCTACTGATTTCATCCACCGATTTAATTATTGACTATATTTTTTTAAATTTTTATTTCAGTTAAGTCTAAGAATCAAATGGGACTATGTATTCAAACAAATCAAAATCTCTTTGTAATTTATTTATATATTGTGCAAGAAATAGCGTCATAACATACATTCAAGTGTTGAATTAAATATATTGTCCATCTGTTGTTAACAGCTTTTCTTCACCGATGAATAAAACCGTAAACAAGCAAATATTCTGTGCCTTGTTGATATGAAAGGTTTTTAATGATCTTTTAAATTTGTTGAAGAAAACTTATAATCGGATTTCTAGAGGGAGTTTATTGTAAAATTTTGATCCAGCGTATTTAGGGTTTTTCTTGAAAAGTTGTAAGGTGTAGGGACTTGTTGCTAAGTTTTCTAGATTTCTGGTTAAGTAGTTGTGATTATCCCCAACCAGAACCAGTTTCTGTAGTCTGTTTTTAAAACTCATGAGAGTATGAATCACTCGACCTCTACTCACTTAATAATCTCACAATCTTTTGGCACCAAATAAACATGGATCAAGGCAGCATCTGGCACGAACATTTATTTCGATACAGAACAAGAACTTTCATCTGTTCATTAATTCTATAGGATCTTTATTCTTACTTTGATCCTTGCACGCCATTTAACACTCTACAGTTAAACGGAGAACCAGTAAGTAAATGTGACTCCAATGTAGTCTGATGAGGTTGATGATAGACACGTCACGATGTATTCAAACTCGCTCTCGATCGCCTTGTTAGATGATTCTTGTGGGACAAATTACCGACACGCCACTCAGTGTTGCCAACCTCAGGCCGCAGTTCGGTCGGTGGTTGGTACCACTGTGTGACCTCGTAACTTCACAGTCCACCAAAACGAAAGCTATTTCTAAAGTTATGACAGTAAAAATAGATTTTTGATTAAAAAATCGAATTGGCGTGGCTCGAAACAATGAAGGTTTTGATAAAAAACCAGCATTTGTATGTCTAAAAAACGTAATAAGAAAATTATTATCAAGAAAGTCCAACTTCCTATAGTCGAATGTAAAAAGCACTGTAACATAAATAGCTCCATATGTGGTAAAGAAATACAATTTACAATACAATAAATGCTAAATTCGGACTAATCTTTCAAATTCTTTTCAAAATTTGATTGCGTGTGATTGACCCCCATCCCGACTCCACCTCATTAAGCAGGTTAAATAGTTCAAGTTTTTTAACAGGTCAATACAAATATTTAAAATGTATATTACTATATGATACTTACCAAACCTTGCACTTATGTTTGTTTAACGAATATATTTAACTCAATTCGTCCTTTACTCCGAAATTCATTACCATTCATGTTATTCGGTTGCGATCAACAACCGCTCTGAATGTTATGCTACATATTAAATTGCACATTATCTGCACCATTCGTGTAATTAATTTCTGCTATTATTACATGATTGTAAAAACTTTAAACGTTCTAGGAAGAATGTTGGCGGAAAATTCACAGCCGCCTTTTAATAAAGGAAAACGTGTAGAGGAAAACAAATTACATTTATTAATTACATTGTTATTTTAATTATTACCATATGTAATTTTTTAATATGGATAATTTGTATGGCGACTGCAAATATAAGCATATCTAATTAATAGTTCAGCAGATACCACTGCCCTTAACATTTTGATTACCGTTTCAACAATCATCAAACTGGTATCAATGTAAAGTGATTCGTTGGTAATTAAATCCCACCGTTCCACATTAGGTAGCAATCCGCTAGTGTAACGCTTCAAGAAATAACACATTACTTCAAAATAATATCTTGTTTATTCCACGTTTCTCGAAGGTACTAAAACTGATCATAAAACTCATTTATAAAAGAGGCCTCAGTAATTGGAAGTGTTATGTAGAAATACATGTATTTTATTTGGGGAAATGAATATGTATATTGATTGCTGAAAAACAAAATGAGATACGAGGTTGATGTAAATTAGAAAGTTGTTAGGATTTTTAAGACCTTTAAAGTGATATACTTTTTGATATACGTTGCTATTTGACTTTCTAAATTTTGGGCTTGTAAACATTTTCAAAAAAGTATTTTTTTGTTACATTTTAATATGTTTTAAATATTGGCATGTAGCATATCAGGGTAAAGCTGAGTTCAATACGAGTAAGAAATTTGAATCAGAATAAAACTATGTCTTATGGTTTAGCAGATACAGGGTATTCCGTAAATGTTACAATTGTTCGCAAAAATGGCCGCCATTTTGAAACTGATAGAGATAAGTGAGTTCTGTTTTCACCAAAATTTTTGTCTGTCAAAGGGCCTTAAAATGAACATGACGTATGTTTACATTTGAAAATTCCGAGATTCGAACTAGTGACCCTCAGTTTTTGGTACACCCTGTACTTTAAACGAGTTAAAATTATTTGTACGTTACTCCTTGAGGTTTATTTAGTGGGAATTGGGAATTTTAATTTATTCTTCTAAGCCAAGTGGTTAGTCTGCAATCGGTTTGAGATACCTTACGTGAGACACGCTGTATATTTCTGCAAATATTAAAAAAAAACTGCAAATTATATGCCCTGCATTAGCATATTTGATCAACTGATTTTAAATTAAATTAGGAATAAATATTTATAAAATCAGGATTTTGTATAATATGGGTTGAAAACTATTAAAGTGTTAAAAAGCCAATTAAAGCCAATATTTGTGCAAATAGACTATGAAATTACGTGTAAGAGTATTTTCAAATAAACAAAACAAAAAAAGAGGACAATTACGATATTTGTTAAAATCTTTCCTATTGAATTTTTCAAGACGGATTTTACAGATTCCGACCAAAATAAAACTGTAAAATTGTTCAACTTATACACAGATATTTTAAAATAACAGGAGCGTTCAATGTGCAATTCTATTGGGCACTGAAAAGTTTCGAGTTGTTATGGTTCGTAATGTCGGTATTATACAGGAGTGCACAAACTGCAATAAAACAACAGCGCTGCCAACTGAGCGACGGACGACGAAATTATCGTACAGCCGCTTCCACAGCTGGGCGCCGAGTTCCAACTGAACTAAGCCGCCTTGCCGTTTTTATTAGCGCTTATACGCATCTTAAAATTGTTAAGTTTGACAACAGTAGTTATTAATTATTAAAGCGTGTGGGTCATTAAAAACGACTAAAAACCTTAGTAGATTAAGTTGGTTTGTTGATGGGATAAGTTGTATGTTTCCCATATGAGTGGAAGCTTATATGAAAATGCATTATATCAGAAATAAGGTGGTGGAAGTGTTGACATGTTCCACAATTCTAACAATCTTTCAATGTGTAGTTGATTTTATCCACCACAAGTTTTGGCATTTAAACAGGCCTTCACCATTGACGTTTACACACAAATAGATTACTACAGGCAAATTCCTTCAATTAATTTCCTCAATCATCAAACATGGCCAGTAAATAAAAAATTAACTGAACACAAAAAATATTCCTTAGGGAGTTAAGGAGTAAGATTCTACTGGTTAACACAAGTAAGTAGGGAACACAACAACACCTGACTTATAACTAGCATTGCTACTTTCTTAGTTTTTATTGGTGATTTGATCATTTCCTGGTTTGAACAAAGTGATATAATTTTATACTTGGAAAACAACACCAACAATTGGCAACTGCTGGTTTGTTATCCATCCACGTAAGGACATTTTTATTTTAAACTAAAAATGTCAAGGGGTCCGCAAATTTTTCAATAATTTATTTAACAATTCAATAACAAGTACTCAAATGTGCTAGAACTAGCAACTTAATAAGATTAATTCAAACTAGTTTATTGCCTGTACTGAGATGATGGCCAGCCAGTAATCTAAGGAGAGATGGGGATAGTTACCCCCACCACAATAATTCCTACAATTGGTTTGATGTTGTTATTGCAAGAACCTATCACCGCTGATTGTTAAATACCCCCGTCGCAGCAAACCTGCATACTCAGCGAATTTCCAATGGACATATAAATGTCTTAATACTACATAAAGCCACTTACCAAGTTTCATAAAAATATATTCACAAATAAGCGATATATACAATTTTAATTATTCTCCATAAGAATAACATTGGGGCTGAGTACGCAGGTTTGCTGCAATAAGGAACACAAAAAATGGGTTTTTATGCTAATATCAATATAACTCAACTAGGTGAAGTCGTATACTAGTTTTTATTCATTTATATTCATAATTAAGGGAGACAGAGTATTTAATTATTCTCCATAAGAATAACATGGGGGCTGAGTACGCAGGTTTGCTGCTACGGGAGAGTTTGGCAAAAAATCTTTTTCTGAGGCAATATCAATAGACCACAACGACATGAAGCTGTATACCAAGTTTCGTCAGTATACGTTCATAAATAAGCGAGATATAAAAATTTTCTTTTCCTCCATAAGAATAACATTAGACAACGTACTGTGTTTAGCACTTTCAATATCTCGGTAACCAATTGACGTAGAGGAATGATCGAAATACCAAATTGTGTGGTTTTTTAAGCTGAATCGAATGGTTAAAACTAAAATTTGACTATTTTAAAAATTATTTGTAAAAAATGCAAAAAACCCATTTTGGGTTACAAAACCCCTCCAAAATACCCCTTCGGATAGAGCGATCCGGCTGGTTTTCGAACTTAAAGTCATAAATGTTGCTTTACACGTTTATGCCAATTTTAATCAAAATCGGATCAATTTTTACGAGAGTTATCGTGCTCACGGACACACACATATATATATATATATATATATATATATATACAGTTTCGAACGAATGGTGTTTTTGGGGTCTGGGGACCTCAAAACTAAAAGTTATCATGGTCCCGGGCCTAGGTGTTACCATGCCGACTACGGTAATAGCTTCTTCCCTATAGGGGAAATTCGCTAAAAGCCATTAAGCTTCATAGTTTCTTTGTATCAACAGACGAGAGGTAACATTCCCCTCAACCCGCTGTTTAAAAGCTGACCAACAAGTCATCTCCTTTCCTTATACGGACTAAACCGATTTAGCTGACATTTTGTGGGGAATTTGTGGGGATTTTGTGACATTTTTTCATCTAGTAGAATTAGAATGAATCCCGAAATTCTCTTCGGGATTAAGAACATTCTTCGAAATTCTCTGACTTCCTCGAAGGTGCGACTTTTCCGAAGACGTTCTTTCGTTTTACCCTAGGGGATAGCCCAATGGTGAGTCACTTTCCCCAGACCTTGATGCTTCTCTACCGGTTTGCGCCAGCGACTACTGCTGTGGTTTGTAGATGTAGCATTTTGGGGATTGGTCCACGGTAACGTGCAGCTCAGAATTAAAAACATATATAATTCAGAGGATTCTTCAACCAAGTAAACGATTTCCAGAGTTCAATATTTTACTAGTTAGGAAAACACGCTAAAGAAAGCTAACGAAATTGTACTGCAAATCAAAACAAATGCACACAACCAGTGGCACCAAGCTGTTGTACTCACCGCAGTTCTGCGTGGTCTTGGTCTGCTGGGGCGGCTGCTCCTCCGTGGGCAGGATCAGCAGCGGCGGCGGCTCGCTGTCCATCAGCGTGGTGGCGGAGCCCCGGTCGAACACGATGGACGCGAACCCCCCGCCTCCGTCGTCGTCCTTGTCCTCCCGCTTGGCCTTGTCCTCTTTCTTGCCCCCCTGGTCCACGCGGTGCACGGGGATGACCAGGCTCCCGTCGCTCAGTCGGATCAGGTTACTGCCGCTGATGATGGGAAACACCAAGTTGCCCTGGTTCTGCACCACGTGCCCCTGGCTCTGAGGCTGAGCGACCGCGTTGTCTAACACAACTTGGTTCTGGTTCTGGCTCTGGCATATCCTAATGAAAGCGTTCTGGTTTTGCACGACTACCTTCCTACTCTTCGATGCTTCTTGGGTCTTCGGCTGCGAGGGGGAGGTTTTGACCACGAACGAGCCCAAGTTGAGGCTCTTGAAGTCGCTGAGGTCGCTCTTGCTGGCCGGGATCACTATCGTCTTGGTGTTGGAGCCGTCCGAGGTGCTGGCTGGTGTTTTGTTGCTGTTGTCGATGATGCGAATTGTTGCTTTGTTGCTCGCGTTGATGATTCCGTTGTCTATCAGTGCCTGTATCAACAACCTGGCACTGGGGTGGCTCTCCTCTCCCCCCTCCCCACCACCCCCCACACCGCCACCGCCACCGACCATGTTCTTGTTCTTCTCTCCACCGTTATCATCGTCTGACCTCTCCCCTGGAACAAAATACAAACAACAGTTAGATACAAATCAACTGCAAACGCTAAAAAGTAATATTTCAAGAGTTAAGGTCAACCGAAATGCTCAATTCGTCGTCGGCAGTCCCTTGATAACACTCAACGACGATGTCTTGAAACGACACCTACTAATTGGAGTTTTATCCCTGGAACACTAGTAAGCATATGGAAACTATGACCTAGAACTTTAGGTGAGTGACAAAACCCGTTTCGCACTTTGTCTACGGTAGCAAACTCTTCAATCTCGCAGATTATCCTAGGTTTTCCCAGACACCTCTTTATTTGTTAGTTGCTCCATGACTAACACAAGGAAAACTAGACATGAACTACAAACGCAGTAAAGATTGCAAGTATGCCGTCGCCGTCGCCCCAGTCTGTCTCACTTCGCTCTAGCTAGCACAGAATAGAAATTCTATTCTGTGCTGGCTGCATCGCTGCCTGTCACCAATGTCAGGTAGAACAGAACGTGCAGAAAAACCTCTTCCTTGCCGCGGTAAAAACATTTATACAACCACGAGACGAAAATATAATCTTCTGCAATATGATTTATCTAATATCGAAACCGTTCATTTATTTTAAAACTATACAACAATTTATTTATATCTAATCCATTTTCTCATCTACCACAATGAAGCTTCTATACGTTCAAATACATAACCATGTTTCTAGATGTGTTTCTTTTACCGCCAATCAACATTAACCCGGGCATTAACAGTAAGGTAGGATGATGTGTTGTTAATGCCCCATTAACACGGCGCCTGCATCGCCATTAACTCAAATCAGCACTAACAAGGTGAGCCCCGGCCTCTGCCTCCCGAGCTGAGAAACCTGTTACATTACCAGCCTTGAAGATAACGGAAAACAGGCGATATAAGAACTTATTTCTTCACTGTTTCATTGTAAAATGGCTACCATCGTGTTGTAAAGTAAGTTTGTAAATACCACATCTATTTTTAACTAACGGGTTTTATAGACAAACATGATTACCAATATGTTGTGTATTTCCTCCCCCTAATTCAATTTTTAACGCCTTACAATCACTATATTTTTAAAGGCGTGGATAAACAGATGACTATAACAAAAATTATTGCTTACACTATAGCGGTTACTTAACAAAAAGATACGAAAGACAAAGTGTAACTAACTGATCTTGGTATTTAAATTCCTGAAACTGTTTGTCTACCAATTTTCAACAAAGATTTTAAAACGCAATATAATACTCGATTTTTCACGTTTTTACCAAGGTTTAGGATAGTGATATATCGTAAACACGAAATTTACACAATTCTGTAACGAGAGACAAATGTTGACATGTTTAGGCAACAAAATAAGTTAATAATCCTAAACGATAATTTGTATTATTCAATTAATTTGTTAAGTACCTGGGGACCGAGCTTTGCTTGGGGGAAGGCCAGTCAGTTTGTTTAGATGACTTGGTGTAATATTTCACCACTTCCCCCTACTGATAATCAGATGTTTATGACTCGTTTGCCTCTTTTCTATATTTGTAAGGTCACTCCAGTTGTTATTTATAGCTCAATGTCCCTTTGATTTATTTTACTACTCTATATATGTAATCTTCACTCAAATCTTTTAATCTCTGCTCTCAGGAAACCACATGTTAATAATCATAAACAACATTTTAGTATTACTTTGACAGTTCCCTGATTGGTTATGAACAGCTGTTACAATTCTTTTGTTTTGATTTGAAACTCCATAAGCCCAATGTTATTTTTTTTCAACTTTTCAATTTCGTTTTTTAACACTAATTGATTACTGGGGTTGAGACCTGTCTGGAACATATTTTTACACCAGAACTTAGTTATTTCCAAAATTTGAAGGAAATCCTCGGAACCGTTTTCGAGATAATTGTATAACCAACCAACCAATCAAGCAAACATTGCTCATATAAGAGTTTAGGATTTTGTAATGATTTCCTTAAAATTGTTAAATGTCTATGTGTTATTAACCAAACAATCAGTTAAAAGGTGGGTGGGTTAGTCTTCGACTTGGGAACATTCACAGGGTCATTACCGCTGGAATATCGGTTGATTTCCAAAAATGTTTTGAATCGTACGGTACAGGGGTGGAGATATTCGATGGTAAAAAGTAAGCGATTCGACTCTAATAATTACAGCGAATGTTTAACTATAAATTGCTTGGTGGGAAAAGCCAAGTGTATCTTTTAGCGAATTTCCCCTATAGGGAAGAAGCTATTACCGTAGGTCTCATGGTAAGACTTAAGCCCGAGACCATGATAACTTTTCATTTTGAGGTCCCCAGATGCCAAAAACACCATTTGTTCAAATTTTTATATATGTATATATATATATATATATATATATATATATATATATATATATATATGTGTGTCCGTAAGCACGATAACTCTCGTAAAAAAGGTCCGATCTTAATGAAATTTGGTACAAATGCGTAAAGTACCATTTATTTGAACAAGTTCGAAAACCAGATGAATCGGACCATCCGAAGGGGGGTTTTTGGGGGGTTTTGTACCCCAAAAATGTGTTTTTCGGGGTTTTCACATGTAATTTTAATTTAAATCAAATTTTAATTTATACCGTTGAATTTAGCTTAAAAAAAACAAACAATTTGGTATTTTGATCATTGCTCTACGTCAATTGGTTACCGAGATATTGAAAGTGCTAAACACAGTACGTTGTCTAATGTTATTCTTATGGAGAAAAAGAAAAATTGTATATCTCGCTTATTTATGAACATAAACTGGCAAAATTTGGTATATGGTTTGATCTGGTTATGGTTTATTGTTGTTTGCACAAAAAAACAATTTTTCGCCTATGGTTCCTGTAGCAGCAAACCTAGGTACTTGGTCCCATGTTATTCTTATGGAAAATACTTAAAATGTTATATATCGCTTATTTATGAATGTATATGGATGAAACTTGGTATGTGACTTCACTAAGAGGAGTTCTATTGATATTTGCATAAAAACCCATTATTTTGCGTGCCTTGTTGCAGCAAACCTGCGTACTCATCCCCAATGTTATTCTTATGGAGAATAATTAATATTTTAAATATCGCTTGTTTGTGAATACATTTCTTATGAATCCTGTTAAGTGTTTTAATGTGTTATGTTATATATTCATTGGAAATTCGCTGAGTATGCAGGTTTGCTGCGACGGGTGTATTTTTACATATATAACACGAATGATCAAACACACAAGGTAAATAATTGGAATTTTCCAATATTGGCAACAGTGAGATGGAGGGGATGGGGGGTGTCACGTGACCTGTCCAGACACCAGGCCAGCAGAATCAGACAATCAGGCAATCTCTCTTGTCTTGCCTTGTTGAGTTATTTACTCTCCTTGTTACCAGGACAGCGTCAGCATCTTACGTGATCGATAACAAGAACAGGAGAAAATAACTGGACGTCATATTCAATGTTGGTATTGTAGGCTGCATTATAAAATAGATTATATCAACAATCAACGAGGTTTAATATAAAATATGTATTATTCCATACAACAACACTAAAATACCCCCGTCGCAGCAAACCTGCATACTCAGCGAATTTCCAACGAATATATAACATAACACATTAACACTTAACAGGATTCATAAGAAATATATTCTCAAACAAGCGATATTAAAAATATTAATTATTCTCTATAAGAATAACATTGGGGATGAGTACGCAGGTTTGCTGCAACAAGGAACACAAAATGATGGGTTTTTATGCAAATATCATTAGAACTCATCTACGTAAAGTCACATACCAAGTTTCATTCATATACATTTATAAGTAAGCGAAATATAACATTTTAATTATTCTCCATAAGAATAACATGGGGACCGAGTACCTAGGTTTGCTGCTACGGGAACCATCCGTGAAAATTTTGTATTTTGTGAAAACAACGATAAACCCCAACCAGATAAAGCCATATACCAAATTTTGTCAGTTTATGTTCATAAATAAGCGAGATATACAATTTTTCTTTTTCTCCATAAGAATAACATTAGACAACGTACTGTGTTTAGCACTTTCAATATCTCAGGAACCAATTGACGTAGAGCAATGATCAAAAAACCAAATTGTTTGTTTTTTTAAGCTGAATTAAATGGTGAAGATTAAAATTTGATTTAAATAAAAATTACTAGAAACCCCAAAAAAAACATTTTTGGGGTACAAACCCCCCCTTTTGGATGGTGCGATTCGTCTGATTTTCGAACTCGTTCAAATAAATGATGCTTTACACATTTGTACCAAATTTCATGAAGTTTTGACCTTTTTTACGAGAGTTATCGTGCTTACGGGCACATATATATAATGCATAAAAATGTATAATACCCCCGTAGCAGCAAGCCTGCATACTCAGCGAATTTCCAATGCATATTGATTTATATTAATACTGTACCACATAAAGCCACATACCAGGTTTCATCAATATACATTCATAAATAAACGATTTATGACATTTTAATTATTCTCCATAAGAATAACATGGCGGCTGAGTATGCAGGTTTGCTGAAATAAGGAACACTAAAAATGGGCTTTTGTACAAATATCAATATAACTCAACTAGGTAAAGCCACATACTAAGTTCTATTAATTTATGTTCATAATTAAAGGAGATAACACGTTAATTATTCTCCTTAAGAATAACATGGGGCTGAGTATGCAGGTTTGCTGCTATGGGAACTATCGGGCAAAAAATGGGTTTTTGTGCAAATATCAATAGACCACAATGAAATGAAGCAATATACCAAGTTTCGTCAGGATAAGTTGATAAATAAGCGAGATATACAATTTTTCTTATCCTCCATAAGAATAACATTGGACAACGTACTGTGTTTAGCACTTTCAATATCTCAGTAACCAATTGACGTAGAGCAATGATTAAAACATCAAATTGTGCGTCTTTTTAAGTTGATTCCAATGGGAAAAAATAAAATTTTACTTTTTCAAAAATTGTATGTAAAAACTCAAAAAACCCATTTTTGGGGTACAAAACACCCCCAAAATACCCCTTCGGATAAGTCGATATGTCTGGTTTTCGAACTTAAAGTCATAAATGCTGCTTTACACGTTTGTACCAAATTTAATCAAAATCTGACCTTTTTTACGAGAGTTATCGCACCCACGGACACATATATATATATATATATATATATATATATATATATATATATATATATATATATATATATATATATATATATATATATATATATGTATATATATATATACACACAGTTTCGAACGAATGGTGTTTTTGGGGTCTGGGGACCTCAAAACGAAAAGTTACCATGGTCCCGGGCCTAGGTCTTACCATGCCGACTACGGTAATAGCTTCTTCCCTATAGGGGAAATTCGCTAAAAATATGAACGAATGGTGTTTTGGCATCTGGGGACCTCAAAATGAAAAGTTATCATGGTCTCGGGCTTAAGTCTTACCATGAGACCTACGGTAATAGCTTCTTCCCTATATTGGAAATTCGCTAAAAACAAACCGGTAATATTATCTTAACTAGAGAAACTATGATAAAATACGAAAAATACTTGAATGATTGTATGTACTAATGTCTGGAAATATAGCTCAGTAAAGGGTGTACATTTATACTTTAACTAACGCGAAACCCTTGCCCTTCACTATCTCACACTTTCTTAGTAGGAATTAAGCTAAAACTTACCATGGAATTTCCACTTGCGGTTAATAATTAAAATAATACCGTTGTTCTCCGACCTCAAGACTCTCTACTGGACTTCAAAGTTCCCAAGTAAAGCTTATACTTAGTAAGTTTTATTGGATCAAATGATTAAGTGTACATGTGAAGTAGAGCGACTTATCTGGTTTTCAAACTCATGAAAATAGATGTTGCCTTACACGTTTATACCAAGTTTCATCAAGATCGGACCATTTTTACGAAAGTTATCATGCCTACGGACACACATATATATATATCAAAAACACCATTCGTTCAAATTCATATATATATATATATATATATATATATATATATATATATATATATATATATATATATATATATATGAATTTGAACGAATGGTGTTTTTGGCATCTGAGGGCCTCAAAACGAAAATTTATCATGGTCCCGGGCCTAGGTCTTACCATGCTACGGTAATGGCTTCTTCCCTAAAGGGGGAATTCACTAAAACATCACTCGCTGAAATTAACCGCCAAATGAACTTAGTTGAACTTTAAAACATCTTTAACAAATGTTTATATATCTTATCTAGAAATTATTATAAGAACTAAACAAATTCCGTACGCTAGCATAACCTATAAAGAACCGATAAAATGCAATGACATTAAAATGCTATTAGACATTCCAATGGGGACCTCCTCTCACTCGGAAAATTGTTTACTTTATGGATCTAGAAAAAAATAATGAATGTTGAGGCTTTATTCAGACCAGTGGCCGACGGCTCGGTGGTGTGAATATTAAAAGTCAAATTATTGTATGTTTTGCTGATAGTCCAAACAAATCTTAAATTGTTTATTCTATTACTTGTTAACTCAACGTATCGAATAAACGAGGAGTCGAGTGACGTCGCGTTGTACGTACAACACAAGGAAATGACGGTATTGAAGTTTGATGTTTTCGATGTCGGTCGTTTCCACAGGATCTTGGATGATTTGCTTCCGTAACAACGCCAACATGACATTGTGTTTTATCAGTCAAGTTATCGGGGTCAAATGTGAAATTTATTAAACTATAAAACTAGTGTTTAGCGAATGTCCCCTATAGAGAAGAAGCTATTACCGTAGGTCTCATGGTAAGACTTAAGTCCGAGACCATGATAATTTTTTGTTTTGAGGTCCCCAGATGACAAAAACACTATTCGTTCAAAGTATATATATATATATATCTACATATATATATATATATATGTATATATATTTATATATATATATATATATGTGTGTGTGTGTGTGTGTGTGTGTGTGTGTGTGTGTGTGTGTGTGTGTGTGTGTGTGTGTGTGTGTGTGTGTGTGTGTGTGTCCGTGAATGTGATAACTTGAGTAAAAAACGTCCGATTTCGATGAAATTTGGCTCAAATGTGTAAAATGACATTCATGACTTTAAGTTCGAAAACCAGAAAAATCGGACCATGGGAAGGGGGGTTTATGGGGGTTTTAAATTTTCCAAAAAATCAGTTTTTTTTAATTTTTCACCCTATAATTTTTTAAAAACTTAATTTTGGTTTTGACCATGTTATAGAGCTTGAAAAAACAAATAATACAGTATTTTGAATTATTAACCTAGGTTAAGTGGTTGCGGAGAAAATTCTAAAAACCTACTCATAAAATCACCCATGTTAATCTTATGGGAAAAAGGTTTTTGGCATTTCCTCAGTTTATTTTAATTTAAATTTCACATTTGCTTTTAGAAATCTGTTCAGTTCCACAAAACAATCATTTTGGTGTTTAAATTGTGATTCTACGCCCAACCGTTGCTGAGATATTCTAAGTGCTAAATACAGTACGTTGTCCAATGTTATCCTTATGGAGAATAAATAAAATTTGATATCTCGATTATTTATGAATGTATGTTGATGAAACTTGGTATGTGGCTTCAAATAGTACTGGTATATTGATATTTGCACAAAAAATTGATTTTTGTTGGTTATTCCTGTAGCAGCATACCTGCGTACTCAGCCCCCATGTTATTCTTATGGAGAATAACTAAAATGTTATATAGCGCTTATTTATGATTTAATATTGATGAAACTTGGTATGTGGCTTCGCCTAGTTAAATTATATTTATATTAGCATAAAAAACAATTGTTTGTGTTCCTTGTTTCAGCAAACCTACGTACTCATTACCAATGTTATTCTTATGGAGAATAATTAAAATCGCTTATATGTGAATATATTTTTATGAAACTTGGTACGCGGCTTTATGTGGAATTCAGACAAATATTATGCATTGGAAATTCGCTGAGTACGCAGGTTTGCTGCGACGGGGGTATTTAAGAACGCGAAGGTTGATAATGATAACGTTTATAAAAAAATCAAGAAAATTCAAATTGTTAATTAATTGCCTTCCCAGTTTAAACTAAAAGCTATCCTATCAACTTTGCCAAATACTTTGGTCATCCTGTGGTAATAACGACGATTTACAACCCCGCGTCATGCAAAACCGCTAAAAACAGAATGAGCAGTTCGAAAAGCGATATATACCCCCGTCACAGCAAACCTGCGTACCCAGCGAATTTCCAATTAATATATATTTCTTAATAACACATTAAACCAGGATTCATGAGAAATATGTTCACAAATAAGGAATTTTTAAAATATGAATTATTCTCCATAAGACTGACGAAATGAGTATGTAGGTTTGCTGCCACAAGGAACAAAAATAATGGGTTTTTATGCAAAGATTAATATAACTCATATAAATGAAGTCACATATCAAGTTTCATTCATATACATTTATAAATAAGGGATATATAACATTTTAATTACTCTCCATAAGAATAACATGGGGACCGAGTACCTAGGTTTGCTGCTACGGGAACCATAGGCGAACAATTGGTTTTCGTGCAAACATCAATAAACCACAACGAATGGTGCGATTTGTCTGGTTTTCGAACTCATTCAAATAAATGGTACTTTACACAATGGTACGTTGCCAAATTTAATTAAGATCGGACCTTTTTACGAGAGTTATCGTGGTTTCGGACACACATATATATATATATATATATATATATATATATATATATATATATATATATATATATATATATATATATATAAATATATACAAATACAGTATAAAGATTTGAACGAATGGTGTTTTAGCATCTGGGGACCTCAAAATAAAAGTTATCATGGTCTTGGGCTTAAGTCTTACTATTCCACCTACGGTAATAGCTTCTTCCCTATAGGGGAAATTCGCTAATATTTAGTCCTACATTGGTCTTTCAAGACACATTGGTTAGTTTCGTCATTGTATGCATATAAGCATATAAGCATATTTTATAAGTCAACTCCCGATTATCCTGGAGCGGGTTAATCGGGTTGCGGTTTAACCGGGGTCACGAAAGGTTTATTTTTAGCGAATTTCCCCTATAGGGAAGAAGCTATTACCGTAGGTGGCATGGTAAGACTTAAGCCCGAGGCTATGATAACTTTTTGTTTTGAGGTCCCCAGATGCCAAAAACACTATTCCTTCAAATTTATATATATGTATATATATATATATGTGTGTGTGTGTGTGTGTGTGTGTGTGTGTGTGTGTGTGTGTGTCCGTTACCGCGATAACTTTTGAAAGAAGCGCCCGATTTTGATGAAATTTGGCATAAATGTAATGAATAACATTTATGACTTTAAGTTCGAAAACCAGATCGATCGGTCAATGGAAAGGGGGTTTATGGGGGTTTAAAATTTTCCAAAAATCAGTTTTTTTTACTTTTTACCCTAAAATTTTTAAAACACTAGATTTTGGTTATAACCATTTTATACAGTTTAAAAAAACAAACAATTTAGTATTTTGAATCATTAATCTAGGTTTAGTGGTTGTGGAGAAAAGTCAATAAATGTGTCCATAAAATTTACCATGTTAATCTTATGGGAATACGGTTTTTAGATTTTCCTCAGATAATTTCACTAAAACCTCCACATTTCTTTCTACCAATCAGTTTAGCTCTACAAAACATTCATTTTGGCATTTTAATTGTTGTTTTATGTCCAACCGTTGCAGTGATATTCAAAGTGCTAAACACAGTACGTTGTCTAATGTTATCCTTATGGAGGATAAATAAAATGTTATATTTCGATTATTTATGTACGTATATTGATGAAACTTGGTATGTGGCTTCAACTAATTGTGGTATATTGATATTAGCACCAAAAATGGTTTTTGCTGTTTTTCCCGGTAGCAGCAAACCTGCATACTCGGCCCCCATGTTATTCATATGGAGAATAAGTAAAGTTTTATATCTCCGTTAGTTATGAACCTAAATTAATAAAACTTGGTATGTAGCTTCACCTGGTTGAGTTATATTGATAATTGCAAAAAACACATTTCTTATCTTCCTTGTTGCAGCAAACCTGCGTACTCAATTATAATGTTATTCTTATGGAAAATAAATAAAATGCTATATATCAGTTATTAATTAATGTATTTTTGTGGAACTTGGTAAGTGACTCTAGGTAGTAGTGATACACCCATATATATGCATTGGAAATTCGCTGAGTACGCAGGTTTGCTGCGACGGGGGTATTATTATTTTTATTTATCCCCTTCTAAACATAAACAGAGCAATAATAGCAATTTATTTTGCTAAATTATCTCCAGAATCGTACTTCATTTGCTTTATTTAGCAGAATAAATACTATACAAACAATTTAGTAAACACAACATAATCTGAGAGTCTGTCATCTCGCTAATGAGCCGTGGGCGTGTGATGGGGAGCGAGGACCTTGACACTGCTCTAGACACTGCACCTAGGCAGTGTCACAGACGGACGGACGGACGGTCAGTCGGACGCGGACGACTAAAAATAGAATTATCTCAAAACAATCACCCTTCCCGCCGCTGTTCAACCTCAAGGGGTTTTCCCTCAGTGCGAAATTAATTATCATTCTGTTCGGTGTAATTGAGAGAGTTCGGTGTTTAGAGATCTTTAACTTATTAAATATAATTCGACAACTACTATTATTATGACTCGCAATAACTCTTAAAATAAAATTACATAATGCGATCCAATACAATTACATTTTACATCCACAAATAAGTAAATGATATGAAAAGAAAACTCTAGAGCTGTTTTACCGTGCAAGCAAACACTGTACACAGAGTACAGATAATGGAATTAAATCATGTCATAAACAAGTTTCTTAATCAGGTGATTGATAACTTCCTTAACTATGTTAGCGGTCTGTGATACATCAATTTGTCATTATTTTTAGTTGGTTGTGAGCTTAGCCATATAATGTTTAAATATTCTATAGCTACACATTATTTATCTTTTTTTCTTTTGAACAAATATGGGTTTATTTAATGTGTAAATAGTGTACAAATAATGAAGCAGGTATTGCCATGACTCTTTTTATTCAAACAGAAATATTAAAAACTGCACGAGATCGGCACCTATAGACATTTTATATCATACCTCATTTAAACCTACTCTTACTGCTACGGGTTTCCACATATTTATTTAACGAACAAACAAATGGCAATCTCCTCCAAGGCGAACATGCTCGCAACGCGTTCGTCGCCTCGTGACAATAAATACTTTTTATGGCCGCATCATTTTCCTCATCTCACCATTAACATTAAACAAGGCTGCCAAGATTTGAAAATTCCTAATTTATAACTGCAGTCAATGGGCGTTACACATATACAAACACATGAGAAGATGAAATTACGGCAGTTTTTCACATGAAACGAATAAACAGTTACTGAGTTTTTACGTACAACAAAGATTTCGCTTTTGGAGTTAAGTTATGTCTCTTTCGAAGAGAAAATACCGAAGCTAACAACCGTAAAACCTGTTAAAAATTTACTCGTAAATTAGTAAAATAAAGGAGACGAATCTATATTACAGTTCGGGCCAGTGCTTGGCGTCTGGTTAGCGAATGCTCTGGAATGACTTTTCGACTCTATTTGGCTTGGTACCGTTAGTGTTACAGTATACTTTTGTCAACAGAAACCAAAATTAAATTAAATTTTGGTATTTTCGTTATTGCCTGCTTTTATTTACGAGAAGTTTGAGTTGGTTCTCACCTTTTCCAGGCGCCAAGCACCGTGGCGCGAACTTTATTAAAAGAATTTCTTGATTTTTGTTCGGCGAAGTTCGATCTATAAAACCATTATTTTATGTACATATTTGGTATCATTCGAAAGCTGTTACCCTCTAGATGTGCATTTTTGAAAAACATCCACCGACAGGGCTTCGCTCCACAAGCCTTCAAAGTTTCAATGTTAATTTTATGGAGTTATATTTTGTTTCGGTAGTCAGCTGACTATAATGTAAACTTTTCAAAACATATTTAACATATTAACATATTATCCTATAGTCTAACATGAGTAAGGTTTGCTTGCTTGCTTACTTGCTTGCGACACTTATCTCAAAAACGGCTCCAACGACTTCCTTCAAATGTTAGAAATAACTAATTTCTGGCTTAAAAATAAGTTATAGACAGGCCTCATCTCCAGGAAAAATCAAATAATGTGAAAAAACTCAAATGAAAAGTTAAAAAATTAACATTGGTCTTATAGAGTTTAAAATCAAAACAAAACTTTGTAACAGCTGTTCATAATCAACCAGGAAACTGTCAAGTTGTACTCTTGATCTTTATGATTATTAACATGTGGTTTCCTGAGAGCAGAGATTAAAAGATTTGAGTGAAGATTACATATATAGAGTAGTAAAATAAATCAATGGGACACTGAGCTATAAATAACAACTGGAGTCACCTTAAAAATTTAGAAAAGAGGCAAATGAGTTATACAAATCTGATTATCAGTAGGGGGAAGTGGTGAAATATTACTCCGAGTCATCTAAACTGACTGACTGGCCTTCCCCCGAGCAAAGCTCGGCCCCCCAGGTACTTATTATCTACGCCTGCTAGATTCCCATGCGGAGAACGGGACTTCAACAAATTGTCTTTATTACTCATTAATTATTAAAGTTGGCTATTTAACTTGCTTATGACTCATCTTTTCACACCTGTTTCTTATTATTTTATCATAATATAAGTACTTACGTAAGTTTTCCCGTTTTCAATAGTTTTTAGTGATTATTAATTTTTAATTCTGACCCTGTTTCTTATTACCTTTATATATAATTCTGTAAGTAAAATTTAAAAGTCAAAATTGTTCCAGTTTGGCAAATCGCAGGATGATGGGAAATCATCGCTCCTACAACTACTCCCGAAGTCTTAAGTACCATTAGCAATTTGAAAAATAAAAAGTCTACCGGATTTGATCAGTTTACTGTTCAACTTATAAAAAATGTCTCCGAGTTAATAGCGCCCGTTCTTACTCATATATTTAACTTAAGTTTTGCAAATGGCATTTTCCCAGAAAAATTTAAATTAAGTACAGTTGTTCCAATTTATAAGAAAACCCACTCTCAAAAATTAGACAATCTAAGACCCATCAGTTTGATCTCAGTTTTTTCTAAGGTTATTGAGAAAATTATGAAAAATCGGCTTATTAATTATTTAGATCATTTAAATTTTTTCAGTATTCATCAATTTGGTTTCAGGAAAGGAAAATCTACAGAAGATGCTTTAATTAACGTGACAGAAAATATCTACAACAGTTTTAATAACAATATGAAGGCTACAGGTTTATTTATTGATTTTAAAAAAGCGTTTGATCTTGTTGATCACGATATTTTGATTTATAAATTAAACACAGCAGGCGTAAGAGGATTAACACTTGATTGGTTTAGCAGCTTTTTAAAAAATAGAATACAGCAAACAAAAATGTTGAATCAGTTGAGCTCTGCCTTGCCTGTCAGGGCAGGAGTCCCACAGGGATCAGTGGTATCTGCAACTCTGTTCCTCATTTTTATCAATGACCTCCTTGAATGTCCTTTCCACGGCCAAATCAGTGCTTTTGCTGATGATGTAGCACTATTCCATACAAACAAAGATACTAATGTGTTGTACGAGCAAATTAAAGATGATTTGAGTTTACTAAATTCCTGGTGTGTAGCTAATAAAATGCAAGTGAATGTAGATAAGACGAAGTACATTAATTTTGGTTTAGCAAATAGTTTCAATTTTCAGTTTAATGTGGCCTACCATAGCTCAAACTGTAATTTAAATATGTGTAATTGTGAAACTATAGAAAAGGTCAGCAGTTTTCGATATCTTGGGGTAGTATTGGACGAAAATCTAAATTGGAGTAAACATGTTTTTGCTTTGCATTCTAAAATTCGATCTTCTATAAGAATATTTTACTTTTTAAAAAATATCTGTAGCGCCTTTTTATTAAGAATACTTTATTTCGCTTTGATTAATTCAAGATTGGAATATGCTATCAGTTGTTGGGGAGGAACATATAAATGCTACACTGAAAAATTAAGAATCACACAAAATCATTTTTTAAGGTTAATTACTAACAGTCGTAAGACAGATAGTTCTTTTCCTTTATTTTTTGAATTAAAAATACTTCCTGTCCAACATTTGTATGCGTATAAAGTGCTCAGACTTTTTTATTTTAGAAGTGGAAATACAGGTACACAAAATCTTTTATACAATACAAGAAGTAGTAATCAAGCCGTATTTAGATTACCCAAAGTAAACAAAACATTATTTAGGCACTCTTATCAGTACAACGGACCTAAATACTTCAACCAGCTCCCACAAGAAGTTAAAAACTGCTTGAGTCTTAAATCTTTTTCTGTGCAATTAAAAAAATGGCTTTTCAAAATTTCGAATGTTGATTTCATGTGTAATGTATTAATTTAAACTATATTTGCTTATTGCACTACTTAAAACTTATATTGAAACTATTTTTTGATGTCATTTATATACTAAGTGTGTTAAAGTTTACTATTATTTGGAGAGATAAATATTAAGTTGATGTCATGTCAGACGCCACGGAGAGCGGCAAGATGTGTTTGTGCATAGAAGGACTGGACTCCGTTGTTAATGTAAATTTTATTTTGTTTGTTTTTTTCAACGTTGTCACAATAACTGGTTGATGTGACAACGTAATTCCAAGAAAATTAATGTGTTTGAGTGTTGTAAGTTTGGGTGGAATAAATCATTATTTCATTATTTCATTTCATTTTCATTATTTCATTATTTCAAATGGCTCAAATTAAAGGTCTCAACCCCAGGGACTCGGGAAAAATAGCAGTATTTCTAAAGAGTTACCAGCAAACGAGCAATAACGTAAAACATCTTCCATAAGAAAAGCATGGGGATTTGCAAACGTTTGCTTTGTTTAGATTAAAACATGTGGTCGTATCTACTTTGTTTACGAACTGATTTGTGTTCTACTTGGAGCAAGGTTAGGGGCTATCACCCCTTCACCCCTTCAAGCCACTAGTTTTACCATAATTAAGTCCTGTCGTAAGTTTTCGGCTCTCAATATATTTTACTAATTAGCAATTACAATTCTGTTGAGAGATTATACAAAACCAAAACTATTTTTTGGAGGAAAATTATTTAAGTTGCTCAAAGTTTAGGTCCAACTTAACATTATCTTGGAAACTATTTTTCCAAGACCGTTACAGCGTTAACACGTCGTGTAAACCGAGATTAGTCTTCATAACACTTAATGGCTGCAACTACCGGCAACCCAATCAATGTTTTACACTGCTGCAACGCTTGTTTGGACTTTAGTTTTACACGCTTACTATATTACTACGGCAGTACTTATATTTAATTATAAACAAATTAAATCAAGTATAAGTACGCAGTTATGAATAGCAGTGTTATGATTGTCACACGATGAATGGATTTACTACTATTTTTAGTAAAGAATTCAGAGGTCAGACAATCGTAAATAATTAAATTGTTTGTCACTTTTTCCTCCCCGCAACCACTTAATCCAAGTTAGTAATTCAAAATTCTAATTTTTTAACCTCTATAAAATAGTTAAAAAAATTGTGTATTTGAAAAAATGAAATGTGGAAAACTAATTAACTGATATAAATTTCAACGAATGGTGTTTTTAGCATCTGCGGACCTCAAAACGATAAGTTATTATGGTTTCGTGCTTAAGTCTAGCTACCTTTTCTAATTGCTACTTTTATAGAGAGTAAATTCGCTAAAACACCAGGGGGCCTGTTTTTGAAACGGGTGAGTAGTGAGTCAGTCAACTCACCTACCAGCTGATTTTAGCATTGTTTAAATTCACCACGTGAGCTATGAATTGGCAATGATTTATCTGTCAAATCAAAAAGCCAAGAGTAAAAATTGACCAATACACAAATTTATAAATCTTTTGCTGCTTTAACTAAATCGATTAGTTTATTTTTAAACATTTACTTACTTTTTGAGCATTTCAATAATAAATTATACGTTATTCAACTGTATTTACACATTTTGTAATGAAAAAAAAACATGATCTAGTTAGGCTGTTTACTATTGATTCCTTCTGTAATTTACCCCTAACATGAAGAAGAAGAAGTTTATTTCCGGTCAAGAACCCATTTTCAGTCACCAGCGTTTTGCCTGGTGAGTAGAAATGGTTGAGTTGGTTACTTTTTCAGTCAAAATATCTATCTATAGTAAATCTATCAATGTTAAATATAAACGTTCATTTTAAAATACTATTATAAATTTTGTGTGGTTGAACGTAATTAACCGAACGGTTACCTAAATAATATCTGTACTTTCATCTGTTGATCTGAAAATAAAAAATAGTGATTTGAGTGACTCACTCACCTACTCACCACTCACCCAATTCAAAAATAGGCCCCCCTAGGATACGAAGACACTCTAATAACAGAATGACATATACTCATCTACCAAGGGCTGATCCCCATACAAACACCCACAATCAATGGGCTTCATCACAGACACAATGTTGGCTCCGAATCAAAAAGGCAACCCACTAAAAACGCCACAAGACGTACTTCTATAAACAGTTGATTTGTTAGCCCGCGGATATTTATGGACCACTCTGTCAGTATTGCCCGGCCCTGAGTGTCCCCGAAATACTAAATACAGCTATAGAAACGTTATCTCCTATCTGGTGCTGGAAAAATTACTAAAGTGTAAAATGTAATATTGGTTGAGATCATTGTAAGGGTTACTTTCAGTACCAATTAACACCTCAACCTGTTCACATCCTCATTCACATTACAAAGCTTGGTCTTCGGTCGTCCTATCCACCTTGCATGAAGCCATCCAGTTAATAATATCTCTAAAAAAGTTCACCATAACAAGAATCTGTTAAAACAGGGTTTTATTTATTTTATTTGAACGTATTAAGGGTGTTTTCAAATGTTTTATTTAATTTGGTCGTTATGACGAATTCAGAAAATACCCGTCTGTGAGTTAACTATGTTTTAGACAATAGTTTATGTGCACATAAAATATGAATAAAGTTAATCAATGTTTTTAATAAAGTAATATTTTATCAAAGAAATCTAAAAAAAATGTTCATACATTACTTGATCATCCTATAGTCTAATATGAGTAAGGTTTGATTGCTTGCTTGCTTGCGACACTGATCTAAAAAACGGCTCCAACGATTTCCTTCAAATGTTGGAAATAACTAATTTCTGGGATAAAAATAAGTTATAGACAGGCCTCATCCCCAGGAAAAATCAAATAATGTAAAAGAACTAAAATTAAAAGTTAAAAAAATTAACATTGGGCTTATGGAGTTTCAAATAAAAACAAAAGAATTATAACAGCTGTTCATAATCAACCGGGAACTGTCAAAGTAATACTCATGTTGTATATGATGATTATTAACATGTGGTTTCCTGAGAGCAGAGATTAAAAGATTTGAGTGAAGATTACATGTATAGAGTAGTAAAATAAATCAAAGGGACATTGAGCTGTAAATAACAACTGGAGTGACCTTAAAAATGTAGAAAAGAGGCATATGAGTAATACAGATCTGATTATCAGTTGGGGGAAGTGGTGCAATATTACTCCAAGTCATCTAAACAAACTGACTGGCCTTCCCCCGAGCAAAGCTCGGCCCCCCAGTTACTAATAACAAATTAGAGTAAATATTTACGAAAAAAATATAATTTTTCAAAAAAAGATTTCTTGTTTGAATACAATAACATTTAGTAGGATAGAGTTTGTACTATAGTGCGGTCTTGATACAATACCATAACTGTTTTTGCGAATCCTCTACGGTGTTCGAGGTATTATGAACAGAGGTATCAAGCATGAACGTCGACTCTTGACTCTCTCTTCCTCCGAATAGACAGATGAATGCGCCATTCATCAAAAAACACCGTTTGAACAATTTAGTCAACCAAAAATTTGTTGAACGATTCATAATCATAAAAACCGTTATATGAACTACCTAACTAATGACTTCATGTATAGCACTGTTTGCTTTTTCGTGCTCAAAAGCACGTTGTCAAGTTAAATGTGTTTTATTTGTGGTTGATTATAAATTGCTTTGCTTGTTATTCGTTATTGTTTATGAACTGTTTTTTGAATATACTATTGTATTTATTTACAACAAATTGTATCACATGATATAAATTTAAATGCTACTTAAACCGCCACAATTTTTCCTTTTAGTGAAAAATCTAGCTGGCTGTCCATAGTCGCCAAATTATTAATACGTTATGCTTGTGTATTAGTAATTTAACAAATAAGAAAAATAATTAAATCAGGGCAGAAAATCATATACTTACTTTCATAAGAAAGGTTATCTAACCTTTCTTATGAAAGTAAGTATATGATTTTCTGCCCTGATTTAATTATTTTCCTTGCTGAGAGTCCCTACCTAATGAGTGAAGTCGGTGGACCTACTCTATACAATTATGTTGTTTTTATTATTTTGTTGTTGTTATGTTATCAGTATACAAGAATATATGGATTTGAGTTAATTTTTTCATGTATGGTGTGATTGTTTATTTGTTTTACTGATGTTGTTGGTTGACGTGTTAAAGGTTGTCAACTATTGAAACGAATACAGTGACGCATGACTTACAAACATTACGCGAATTTATGTAACCTAATTTGTCTTTTATTAGTGAATTTCCTATGGAAAGTGAACTATTAGCATGACCCGCACGGTGAAACTTAAGCCCGGGACCACCATAGAAGTTCCTAACGTGACCCCCTCAACACGTTTTGAGGGGTCTCTAAAAACTTATATATATGTATGTGTATATATATATATGTTCGCAACTGTTATCCGATTTACTTCAAATTTGGTAGAAACATTCCTTTTTATAATCAGTTGGACAAGTTCGTTGGGAAAAACAATCAGAAAACTCTAAACCCCTTTTTTGGGGGGATTTTAAGTTTTCAAATTTTGAGTTTTTGAGCCCAAAAAGGGTCAGAAAAGGCCCAAATGTACACTAACTTCACATTAACTAATTGTACGTAAAAATCCAAAGATTTTAAGCCCTCCCTCATCATTCTAGCACAATTATTTACCGAGTTATTAAAGAAAATGTTAGTTGTCAAAATACAGTACGTTGTCTTATGGCGATTTTAAACTGGAAAAGGCTGTTTTTCATATCTTAATATCGTTTTATCACCCCCCATACCCCTATACCAACTTGTTATCCCGACAATACCTTCTTCTAACATTATAATGTACAACATTGGCATCCTATTAGTGAATTTAAATATAACCAGAAACATCAAAACAGCAAAAAAATAAAATTTTTCAATTTTCATAAAAATGTAACCAATGTTGGTTTAAACCCTTTATTTGATATTTTTAAGGTTTTAATGCGGAAATTCACTTCCCTCACGTCAGTGTTCTGCGTGCGATCTCGTATTTTATATTTAAACAGAGGTCCACACCAACAATTCTTATAAAACTTGGTGAGGCCAAAAAAAACTATTGAAATAAATGATTGAACTGAATTTCCGAATAAAATCAGAATCAGTTGTTCGACTTGGACTGGGAGAGGGAGCGACAAAGAGAGCGTATTGTGGGGAGTGGGAGGGGGAGGACGCGGTAATAACGTTTGTTCAACATTCTGTGTTGATTTTATATCCGCTAATTCCATTACACCTCTCAGTCCATTACACCGTCTGATTTATACCGAAAGCAAGAGTGGACTTTAGATCGCCCCTCCGATTATTAGACGAGCTTCCTCTAATACTATCAGAGATTGTTTGCTTGTGGTGTTATTCACGTATAACCTACCAGCTGATAATTGTATAGGTACGTTTGAAATAAGCGGCATGGTGAAAAGCATCGGGTACGTGTAATAAATCTGAGCGGACTCTAACATAACACGCAGTTCAGACGTTTGGCGTTCCCCACAGCAAATCTACGAGCGAAGCATTTCCCTACCAAGGTGAAAAGGTCACTCAAGGACTTAATTATCTGACATTAAAACTGGACAACTTTTTGAATAGCATATTACGCGTTGTTATTACTTACGGGATGTAATAAAATACGTCTTACATTGGCTGATGATGACCGGTGAGACTGGTCGAAATCAATAGCCTATAATACTCAGTATAAGTGTAAATATATCTTAAGTGTTGTAAGACATATTTTATTACATCACGTAATTAAAACTGGCGAATTAACACAATTATTTATTATAACGGCTTTACAAGTATTTTCGGAGACAAAATTTCATCATCTTCTATACTTATAAAACGGAAAGCCCCCATTCAATCTATCATCACTAAATCTCCAAAACCCCGGCATGCTAGAGTGGTGAAATTTGGAACATTGATTCTTTAGGTATAAAATAGGAAAGTTAAAGGGTGTTCATACCAGTAGTGTGGGTTTGCGGGTTTTGCGCCGGAAGTGACGTCATCCGGTCACGTGACCGGAAGTGCTGAGTCATGAAAGATGTTATCTGGGGCTGAGCCAGTGACGTAGGCGGTTTTGTGACGAAATGAGTTAAAGTTCAAAGTTCAAGGTCACGGGGAGGTAATTTTAAAAAAGTACTACCTCGCACGCGTAAAATCCGATTGTGATTCGATAGTTTTAATTCGATAAAATATCGAATGAAAATTATCGAATGAAGCAATCGAATGATACGAGTGCGAGGTAGTACTAATACAAATATTACTTTATTTTATTTACAATAATTCATATTACAAATATTACTTTATTTACAATAATTCATGTTTACAATAGTTCCCCGTTGTTGGTTGTCATCGATGTTGTTGATCCGGACGAGTTGCGGCCATCACTTCGCTTTCTGAAGAAAGACGGTATATACTTCGATTCCTGCGCAGAGTCCATGTTGTTTTTTGATGCGTAAAGTTCCAAAGATAAATCGTAACCGGACGCAATGAGAAGTCTTAACTCTTCATTAAAAACCTCGAGGTCTTGGAAAGTCGCCAGATGAATAGAGTCATAATGAATACACCTAATTTTAATGGACATTTTAATACAATGTTTTACGTTTGTGAAGAGCACTCGATGTTCACCAGTCGAGAGCCGGAGGTGTACTGACTATTCGCTAGCTAGCGTTCTGGTATCAAACAAAATGGTGGGGCGGAGAATATGGCGGACAGCAGATGGCAGGCGGCAGGTGGCAGCTGGTTGCTACTACATTCGCCGCCACAGTAATGCAATCCTTCGGCGTAATTCTTGTAGTTTATCTTGTCGGTTCATTTGATACGTTTTACATCTACATATGCAATAGCTGAAACACTTGCACTTACGACAAGCTTTCCCGTCAACTTGATCGCCTGGTATTTTAAAACATTGTAACTCGCAACAATATGTCTTCAAATTGTTATCGAAAAATAAATTTTTCATAGGTGACACCGACATGTTAGCTGCAGCGTGTGTTAGACAAGACTGAGACTAACTTCAATGCTCCCTCTCTTTTATACCTCTTCATAAGTTAACCTTGAATGAAAGTTCAAGGTCATCCATTTGAATTTTAAAAAAAGCAACACAGCAGTATATAAAATAATATACTGCTGTGTTGCTGTTTTTATTTTTTTTATTTTATTTTATTTTTTTATTTTTTATTTTCTTTATTAAACAAACATCTTACAATACAATAAACTTAAGTTTAACATTGATAACTAGAAATACAAACAATAAAATACAAACAGAGACATTATGTACAAGGATGCGTGATGTGCAGAGTGAGTTCCGTCGAGTTGTTGCCGCTTACACCGTGTGATACCAAATACAACGTCCCCGGTTGAATATCTCGCAAATCTTCATTTTGTAGCAGTTGAACAAATCGTTTTGGAAGAAATACTTGAAACTTCGGCTCATCTCCTGGAGAGAAAGGTCCTTCGCTCAATGAAACTAGAATTGCTTCTCCATGTGTGGTTTCCACTTTCTTGATGTTATGAATAATGTAGTGTTTTTGTTTTTTAGTTCTGAACACTTTTTAGTTAGCAGAAGGTCGGATTTTGAATGAGTGTTGAATTGATCAACCAGTGTTTGTAGAAACTGTTGTGATGTCATCTTCGTCAGTGGTGGTTGTGGTGTCTTCTGTGATGTTGCCTCTTCGGAGTCTCGAATAATACTCGTGCCGGAGCGGTGTTGGCTCCTCGTATTTATAGGCCCCGCTACCCCCACCACATTCCGGTTCTTTGCTACCCCCACCACATTTCTGCGTTTGTTCCAAGTAAGCAGCCAAACGATATGCGTTGTGCAATGCGCAGTTTAATTGTCCGTGTTTAGGATCTTTTGCAGCAACACAAATATTACCGAGATTAATGTTAAAGTCCTTACCGATGGTTATATCGAAAACATCACCGTGCGTGTACTTTTGTATCCAGTTCCTTTTTTCTAATCCTCTTGTGTATATATGTGAATATTGTTTGCAAAAGTTAAACATAATACTGTGCAGATTACTGTAGCTTATAAATCCTTCATACCAATGTATGTGATGAAAGTAGTTTGTTATCCATTTGTTTGTACTTTTTGCTTTGGCGTTAAGGTTGTTAAAAGAAAAAGGAGCTTCAAACGTGAATGGGTAAACTACAAATGTAAGCAAGTCTAAAATTACTAATTCCTTGATAATAAACCTATCATCATTATTTCGAAATGCTTGAAATTCTATTACACAAGGCTTTACACTCACTTCTTCATCCCCTCCGCTCATCATGGCACCTAGCGATCAACTAAACTGTTTTCCACACCACGGTAGGTTAAATACCAGGCCGTACAGTTGCAGGCGCGTTGGTGTATATTTAACGTGGGCACCGTCCCCAATAGGCCTACCCCACGTGTGTTCTTCTTTACTAAGTCAAACTTTAGTCTTTTTTAACTTCTTCTTCTTGTGTTTCGTTTTCTTCTTCTTCTTGTTTCTCCGTTTCTTCTTCCTGTGTTGTTTCTTCTGTAGCTTCTGTAGCGATTTCTACAAGTGGTTCAAAATCCTTTAACTTTCTCCACATGCAAACTTCATGAGGTATTCTATTAAAAATAGATGTATCCACAGGTCCGTACACGATGGTGCTATCAGGTTGTTTTTCCAAAGTATCGACCAAATATTCTTTAATAATAGCGCTTGCAAATACCAACTGTCTCATGTACCTTGTAATAGGTTCTGTTGCGTAGTTTAAAACGTAGAATTCTTCATGTGACAGTAGAATCTTATTTTCATGTTGAGTCAAGTCTCTAATTCGCACTTGTAGTTGTCCACGATGTTTAACAATATCGATTTCATTGTCACAATCCAAAAGTCGAATATGTGTTTTCCTTCCACACAAACTGTTAGTTAAATAACATTCTATTAAATGTACATGTTTCAAAAATGACTCCCAAGCATTTTGCGAAAATAAAACCTTTTTTGTTCCATGGTGTAGTATTACTGTAGGGGAATAATCCAATGACTTCATCAATCCAACTGATACACTTTTACTGATGCATGCTGAGATGGGGTAAAAGATTCGCAAAAAAACTTCAGTTAAAATGTGAGGAGGAATATTTTCTTCAACTTTCTTCTTCCTCTTTGGTACTACCTTTGATGGGTCTGCATTACTTTCCTCCTCTCTATCTCTTTTACCAAACTTTAAAAATGCAGTTATTTCCTTGATGATTTTTTCTTCACTAGTATTATCACGTTCCAATAACGGTGCTACCTCTGCATCACCTTGTACAACAGATGGAGAACTCATTTTGTAGAAGATGTTGCCCATGCGATGATAGACGATCAACTGAAGACCTGCATTGTTGCTCCGCTATTTATAGGTTAGCGACAGTGGCGGTGCCGGTGGTGGTACAACGTTTTACAATACCGTCTTTACGATACCAGTCAACGGTGTGTATGTAACAATTTTATCGTGCAAAATTAAACAATACGCAGATGTATTTGCAGGTACGTTTTCTTGAAATTCCATTTCTATTTTTATATCAACACTAGACGATTTTACAGATTCGTTTTGTTTGGAGCAATCAATTACAACAATCGGAGCTTTCGATTCAAACTGTACGGGAGATAGTAGAGGTGTGTTTGTTTTGCCGTAATATGAATTTTGGAACCTAGCGTACATATCGTATAAAACACTGTACCTTTTTTTATCAAAAGAGATATTAAAGTTGTCGTAGGGAAAGAATTGTGAATTCAGGAACACTTTACAGTTTGTTAATTTACAATGGTCAAATTCACCAGCATTTTCAGTTAATATACTTTTTTTCTTTGTTTGTAATCCAAAGATTACATATCTCGCTTTTTCCAAATGAGTAGAAGTTTTTACAGTCCATGTATGCCGTTGTGTTGAAGGTAAAACGGGGTATTCATGAAACTCCCAGCTTCTGAATGGCATTACAATGTCTCGATCTGATTTTAACTTTCTTAATAATGTAATCCTGTGTTCATCATTTAGTCGCACATGTGGTACTCTCCAAACAATCTTGTCTAATGTTAGTTTCCAGTCTAAATTGGCTTCAGTTGTTCCAGCAGATGCTTTAATAATATCATTATCGTTTGATGACCTTAATAAAACTAGTTCTTGTTTTACATTTATTATTATTCTTCTGTAATCTTCAGCAAATCCTAAAAGTAATCTTAAAGGTACGTAAAAATCAAAGTTTCCCGAAGCGTCAGGAGTAATTATACTTTTGTCTGGTGCAACCCATCCTGCAACAGCTAACAGATTCTTCTCATTTGGTGTTAAAGACGCTAATCCTTTTAAGGTACTGGAAATTCCAACCTTTTTTGTTGAATCGACTGTAACTCCTGAAATTTCATATCTAATCTCGTCAAACAAAAATGCCATAGGATTATTTATGAACGGAACAGTGGTTCCAACAGTACCGTCAGCTTTTGTTACTTTTCCTTCAATATATAAATAACTTTCGCATGGAAGAGTATAAATGTCTTGTTGTTGTATAGGAATCCTAATTTCATCGTTATTGTTTAATTTGGACGAAGCGTAAGGGTTGTGCGTGTGATATTCCTTTTCCCATAAGGTCTCGTCGAATGTTGGGCCCTGCGCTATATCCAGTATATCCATTGTTAATGACCTTTAATCCAATTTCTTCTAGAAAACGAATGTTGTCACTTGTTAATCCTTCTACAGCTGATGAGCTACTGACCTCTTTGCTGGTTGGCTCTCTCTTTTTAAATGATAACCCCATTATCTAAGCGAATGATTTTATATGTATTCTTACAGTAATAGCTTCTCCTCGAAAGTCAATAAGGTTTCCGTCTTGATCCACTATGTTCAGCACGATGTCTGAAATGAAACTGGTGTTTAACGGTAGGTACACAAGGTTTTGAGGCTTTTCTACTATCTTGAAACCCGGTGCGACTGATGGGTAGAATGTGTGTAATATATGCCGATTTTCTCCATCTCTGTAGGATCCTTGTATAATGTTACATGTAATGTCTATGCTGTTTACTTTGATGATCGTCACAGTTCTATTCCCAGAATGAGTTGTATTAGGTTCTAATACCTTTGTTTCCTTAGAAAACCCCAATAAACTACCAATTGAACGTTCTTGGCCAAAATCAATATAATACTTAGAAGTAATTTCGGCTTTCATTGTATTGTTATTGCCTTTTATCGTTATATTTTCTTTTCCCATATGTTTTTGTATAACTTCATTTATATTATCAATTTCATAAGCTCCTGTTGGTAAACTGAATTCTTCCAAAGCTGAATATTTTCCTTTATTATCTTTTGTCTTGTAATAATGTATTTTGTTATTAATTCCTTCACTAACGTTTGGAATAGAGTTATATGTTGTTAAATCCAATAATGCGGCTTCCCATAGTCTTCCTTTTTGCAAACGTAGCGCTGGAAACAGAATACTGCGCAAAGTACATGAGTTACCGGTTAATGACACTGTATACGAAGACATCTTAAAGTTGACTAACACTTTTAGCTAAAAAGTCTAAACATAAATGACCGCAAATGGATGTATCATCAGGTTGTTTTCTTGTATAATTGTAAAAAACATTTTCTGCCGCACGAAAGTATTGTTGAAGTTCTTTCGGTGGTGGAAGGTTTCCAAAACTGTCGAAATAATAAATCGTTTCACCAAGTTTCTTGTAACACACCCAATGAGTGCCTAATCCTTCACTATTATCCAAATTTACTATACCAGTCTCATTTTTCCACATTTTAACCGGTAATTCATCTTTCATAAATACTCCTCTAAAAAATGGGATTTTCAAACAAGAAGCATATGTAATCAGTTCTTCATTGGTTAATTCTTTGTTTTTAATTATTAATTGCTTTTTCTTATTTAATACACACGATACGGTCTTAGGTATAGTCCTCCTCCCTTTTTTATCATTGACCATATTGTTGGTTTCTTTTTACCTTTACCACTAGTAGATCGACGTTTTCTTCTGATATTACCTCCTTGTTTCTTAGCGGGTCTTTTCCCACGCCTTCTTCTCTTTCCTCCTCCTCCAAACGTAGTTTTTGCTTTCATTGCTGCTGTTACTGCTAAAGACGCTGCTTTTTCACCAATACTCGCGTCACTAGATTTTACTCTTTGCCAAGCTTTCTCAGAAAGTGCTCTATCTGCTATTGATCTATTTTTTGTATCACCAAATTTGGAATACGCTATATCGTGCTGTTTACAAGCCTGATCAAGCTTATTTATTCCAGGATCTCCTCTAGCAAGCCGTTTCTCTAATTTGGTTCCAGGACCACAATATTGATATCCTCCAGGTAAATGTAATTCCACAGGTAATAAATCAATCGCCTTGTTAACTATAGCTCCAACCGGTTTACTTAATAGAGAAAATGCTGTTGATGCTATTCCCCTTCCTCTCTGTAATCTCTCTCGATTATGACTGATGCGTTTAGCCCTCGGCATGACTATTTATAGCCAAACTTACAATCAGTAGGCGCACTCTATAAATGTTTTACAATGAATGTAATATTAGTCTTGGCTTCTTGTATTATATATACTGTTTAAAATCCATTTATTATATAGAAATGGATTAATTAATTAAATGTAGATGCTTTATCCCTTATCATGGGTATTTAAATTCTTTTTTCTCTTATATAATCTTCATCGTTTTCTGTTGGTTCATTAATCACATTTACTTTATCCCCCTTTCCTAATGTCTTGACTTTAGAAGGCTCAGACGGTTTATCTAATTGATTAGGTTTTTCTGGATTGTGTATCTTTTTCCAGTCTAAATAATTGTGGCTGTCAACATCTGAAGCTACAGCTCTTCCTGAAGCCCGATGGATATAATTAAATAAAGCTGCACCAAACCTTTCCATATGTTTTTCATATTCTGTAGTCCATTTCTTGTGTACTATATCAAATATTTTCTTATTTACAGCGTCTCCATCCTGCTCACAATCACCTACATTTGACAATTTTAATTTTTTTACATCATAGCTTGTATCAGTTTCATTCTTTTTGTAAATCGTTAACAATTTTAAAGTCGCTAAATTTACTGCTTCACCATCATAAATGGGATGTTTTATATTGCTTAACCTTTTACCGGAAAATCCCCAATGGTCTTCGTGTACAATCGGGGTTCTTTTATCCATGTATTGTACCGTAACCGCATCAGAAGACAAAAGCGGATCACCAACATTTTGAATTACTTTTCCTTCAAAATTATAATTACCATCAGGTGTTAACGGAAACCCAGCTCTTTTTTCACTATATCCAGATTTTACTCCAAACTCGGAATACCGTCCAAACTTGTCCACACTCATGATGTAACTGAATCGCTATCGTTTAGGTTCTTACTATATATATATATATATATATATATATATATATATACGTCTACTGAACAATTATTTCTCGTTTTCGCAGTTCATCAACCAAAGCTACCCATTCGTTTTCTAAACCAGTGTGCCCGGCTTCCATAGCTTCATGTAATAACCTCATTCGATCAACTAACTTATTTATATCGTTGTAATATATTATATTGGTTTTATACAAATTTTTTAATAATCCCCTTCCAGATGTAGTAGGATCAGTTGTTTTTCTTTTTTTATGCAAAACATTTAATTCAGCAGAAGATAAAGCTCTTCTTTTAATTGGAGCTTTATTTGATTTCGAGGGGAAAAGACTAGATATAATGTTTGTGTATTTTATTGACCTGTTTCTATGAAAAGGTAGTTCTTTGGAATATTTTTTTCTATGTGCATTTGTATACTCTAGTATATTTTTAAACAATTGTAAATCCTTTTTAGTAAATTTACCAGGATTATTTTTAAAGATGAGTTCAAACAAACCTGTTGTACCTTTATATTTCTTATCACCAATAACTATATCATCATTTTCGTTTATATCTAACTTTCTATCTCCAATCATTAATCCTTTATCCTCTATTCTAGCTCCATATGTATGATAATTTCGATTAGCATGTGTGCCATGTAACATTTTTAATGTATATTTTCTTCCAAGTGTTCCTTTAAACATAATATCTGTGCCTAATTTGCTTAAGTTGGATGGGTTGATATCCTCTTCTTCTGCTCTTGTATCTTCCGCACTTGTATCTTCTGTACTTGTATCTCCTGCAATGTTCTTTTCCCTTAAATCTCCTATATCTCCGCTTTCTTCATACTCGTCGCTTTCTTCAGATGTTTGTAACTGGTCAGAACTTTCATCATTCTGAAATTCTTCTTCATATTTGGAAATTGGTAGCATTTTGTCTCCTTCGAAGCGAAATGAAGGTCTTTCCATATTTTGTGCTAATCGCTTTAAAGGTTCAGTAACAGGTTTGAATGTTGTTTCTAAAAATTGCTCTCTTTCATTTATACCTGATTTTAAAGCTCGGTTTTTTTGTCTAATAGAATCACTAAGTGATTTTATTTCCTTTAATAGCTTTTCCTGGTTAACCATCTTCACACCTTGACGACTTGTACAGTAATACCGCTAATCAGTGTATTAAAACGAATTTATCAAAACCTATTCTATAACGACCATCTTTTATAGCTTGATCTTTCATAATAACCAAAAATCCATACTTTTCCGCCCATGCTTTTCCGCAAAGCTCTTTAAACTTTTCAAATGGCATATCCGCATTCACATGATCGTTATATATATGTTTTAGGTTAGTATCATCTTGTTTGAATACAATTAGAATATTTGCATTATCTCTGATAAGTTGTTTTGGGATTTTGCTATAAGTTTGTCCTATATATATGCTGTCGATGTTATTATGTCTTCCCATGGCAAAGTAGTTTCTAATAGTATCCTGATTTTCACAAGATACATCGTCAAATATAAATACAGAATACGGTTTCGCTTCGTTTGGTTGCATAATGTTATCACTAGCGTTAAATTTGTAAAAATTAACATCAGACACATCAGATAGGATTTTATCCAGCAATTGATACTTTGGTTGATGTAGAGACTTTGAAAAAATATATAGGTTACTAAACCTTAATCCCTGCGGATTAGTGATCAAATTAAAGACAACATTGGTCTTTCCACAGTTTGAGGGGCCACTTACTATACATCGAACAGTGTTTGGAAGTAAACTACCGTGTTTACCATTGTTGATTTTAACGTTATCCACAGTTAAATCATCTATGTTATTAATATTGAATCGATCTTTATGGTGAATAATCTCCATCCTGCTCAAAGGTTAACGATGAAATGAGTTGCTTGTATTAAACCAAGTCCTTTATAGGTATCCATGAATCCTCAGTTTTGTTAAACCCTAACCACCGCACTTTAACTGCGTCCTTTTTTCTTTGTAACACTTTTTCAACAAGATATACATCACCTACTGTTGACTTTAACATTTCATGTCCATAAAATGCACCTTGCAACAAATCTCCTTTGTTATCTTTTAGGATATACGTTTCAGGTACAGTCGGTTGCACTTTATACACTGTAAAAACTTCATTCGTCCAATTGGGAAGGTATTTTTTGGTAAACACTCCCTTATATTTACTAATCCGTACTTTATCACTTACATTAAATTTTCTTGGCTGCATTTTTTCTACTTTAGGCTTTGTATTTTTCTTTATGCGTTTTAATACATCTTTTGCATTTCTTCTATTTACTTTGTTAGGTTTCATACCAATAGATCTATGAAACCTGTTGTTATAATCATTTATTAATTGTGGTAAAACATCATACCATATGTAAGAACCTCTTTTTGAAAATTGTTTATACAGTGCTCCTTTTAAGGTTCTATTAAATCTTTCTACAATAGCAGCTTTTTTCTCTGAATTTGTAGAATAATGATTTATTTTATATTTATTCATTAACTGTGCAAAGTTTGTATTAAAGTATTCTGTTCCATCATCAGTTTGTAAATGTTTAATTTTGTTTTTATCTCTTTTTATGGCTATTTCCATGGCTTCTGTTACGCTTTTACCAGTCTTGTCCTTTAGAGGCAAAGCGTCTGCAACTTTTGTAAAACAATTAATAATTGTGAGTATATATTTAAATCCTTTGTTTATTCTGCTATGCGGTCGCATTTCAATTAAATCCGCTTGATATAGATCATTTATCCCTTTTATAACAGTATTTCTTCTTGGAAACTTTATTCTTGCAGGTTTGTGTAGTTCATTAATAATCTTCTCCTTCAGGTCTGACATGATGGTTTCACGAAGGCAGCTGATATGGTATTAAATATTCTTTTGTATAAATCTGCTTATATATATATATATACATATAGTTCAAGGTCATTCAAAACTTGTGTAAAAAAAGGGGAAACACAGCTTAACATTGCTGTGTTTCCCCTTTTTTTACGGAAAGGAAAAGGATAGAGGATCTAGGACGATGAAAGGGTTATTAGTCAATAGGGTTGAGGGAATAGTGACCGAATGGTAAAGTGTGGATGTTGTCTGGAAGGGTTTGTCTTTTGTCGTCATTACAGGATAGCGCCTTTTTAACTTCAGTCACGCTGTACAGCTGATGGTTAAAACTTCTGATGGTGTTGAATTTAGCTGTAATGATGTTATCCTCAAATAAGCATTGCTTGTAGTGTTCAAAATGCACTTTCTTCTTTAAATATAAACTCTTTACACCTTTAGCTTTCTTAATATAGCTATTCTTCTTTTCTTCTTCTTCTTTTTCATTATAGAGTTTCAAAGAATATAGTTTAGACATCAGTGCAACAATCTCTTCAAGCAGAACACCATTAGCCTCATCCTTGAATTTGCCTAGTACTTTTTTATGTCTGTCATTGTCGTAGTTTGGATGATCTTTTGGATAATCGGAGAAATCAAAGTCGTTCTTGTAAATAAATGTACGTAAATCTTTATACATGTCCAATGTTACTATGCGATATATAAAAGCGTCAGTGTCCATATATGTAATAGATATATTTTCTCTTCCGTAGAACGCCACCATTTTGTTGTAGTGAAAATCGTACATGTGTGTTTTTGAGATGTCCAAGATTGACATGCCTATATACAAAGGACGATCCATCTTCACACTCGTCTTCTTCATGGACACTGCTACAAGTTTTTCATTAATAATTATAGATGTTTCAAAATTTGGCTGCTGTACTAGTTTCTGTAATTTTTTTGCGTCGGTAACAAGTTTAACATTTTTGTGTCTTCTTTTGTTTTCCAATGTTTTTCCAAATATCGCATTATTCATTAATTTAAAGAAATCTTTTTGAAAGTCTGATGTAGCTGCTGCTCTTCTGATGGTATTTGAATCAATGTAGGGTTTCAACCAGCATGATTGAGAAAATTCCAAAACTCTATTAATTTTTGTTAGACGTAGTCCTAATTCGATAGCTTGTTGAACCACCCAAAAGTGAGCCACGTAGCGTTGTTTATTATTTAATGTCATCATTAATTTGGGGTGTTTTCCAATTGGTGAAATTTCTGTTTTAGCAAGAAGTGGAAGGTCATAATGAAGATCATGTAAATTTTCTGGGTATTCAAAATCGCAATCCAAAATATATCCAGTGTCACCATGTTTCGGAATTTGTAAAATATCGCCAATAGAGTCGGGATTAATCCATTTAAAGTTATCAAAAGGAAGTGGGTTTGACATTGCCCATCCGTACAGGTTATTTGCATCGAAATATCCTAAATAGGTTGACGGTTTGGTTTCATCGTAATCGGGTAGGTATTTGTTGTTGGCTTTGACATGTCTGGTAACACTTTGGGTCAATCCGCCTCTTACTCCAGCTTCAACCATTAAAACCATGTCAATGTCTGTTAAAAGTTGGAGTTTGCATTTTGTTTCTTTTAACATGGCTTGCCAAGCTAATCCTGGTGAAGTATACGAATGTAGAGGGTCCAAACCGTATGCAGCAAAACAAGTGTTTCGGAATTCTTCCATTACATCACAAAGAAGAGTTACATCTATTTTGACATAAAAGTCCGAGTAATCTCCTAAGGTCTTCATATCTAACTCGTTCCATACTCGACGTGCGTGTTGATAGTCCTCAAGTGATATTTCCGAATCATTAAGTTTGTTTTTGAAGTGTTCTGGTGAAGGTAGTGATGTTTCATCAAATCTATGCAGTCCATCGATGTAATCATAGGGGAAGACTCCTTTTCGAAGAACCAAATCCATTTTACTATTGGGTACAATTTTGCTTGTTTCTATCAAATCTGTTCTTCTTAGATTTTCAGATAATTTCATGAGGCTTGAAGGCATAAATCTAAATGAATCAACAAACCTTAATTTAATTTTACTCACCTTTTTTGAAAAGCTTATAAATTTTTCCATTGTAGTAGCCAAAACGTCTATTGCTCCATTATCTCTTCCTAGTTCGGGGATTATGAAGTGCGAATCATAACCACTCAGATTGTGCAGAACTACGGGGATAAAATATGGTAGTTTGTAGTTCAAGTTGCAAGCGTTACAGGCTGCACCTCTGTACGCTCCCGTAAGATGATCGTGGTCACGAACTTTAACGTTATCCAGTGTAAAGGTGTTATTACACAAATAACACGTTGTTGTTGAATCATAATGTTGAAGTTCTTCTTCTTCCATAGGTGACATGGGTACCTTTGTTCCATACAGTTCTTCTACCTTTGCAGCTATGTCATACAAATCATCGACAAAGTATTTGGCTGCTTCTTCACCGCGATAAATCTTTGGAGAAGATGATAGTCCATATTTTTGAAGATGGTCTTCAGTCAACGTGGATTTAATTAGTATTCAATAACTGTTTGGTGAATGAAGTTGGTATTTGCTTCTTCTTGTAACGTCCTCTTCTTGTTGTTCAAGCGGATGTAAAGAAGACTCGAAATCAGCGTAAACAACAACAGGTACACGGTATTGTTGTATTACTTTGTCAAATTTTATCTGCGCTCTGCTAGGATGCGGCAATTTAATTCTTACTTCATAGTTTCCATTACATAACCGCTGGTGTTCTACTAACCAATCAGACCCTCCCCTTCTTAGTTCTTTGTTCACGTGACAAAAACATCTTTTGCAAATTGTCATCTTTCTTTTATGCTTAGATAATTGATTAGAAACAAGACTTTCAAATTTTTTGATATACACAAAGTGTGAAATATCACCTTTAGTAATTAATAACAAATCGGTATGATCTCTGCGCTCATTTGGTGTTATACGCAAGGGGTACAAATTGTTTGTCGAATCCAATCCGAAGAGGTTGACAGAAGCTGAAGGATTTTGTTTTTCAAATTTTGAAACGTCTGTTATAGCAACAGGGTAAGTCATCCCTTGGAAATTATATCTATGTTGTACTTCTTCATAATAGTGACTTGGTCTTTCCGGATGAATTGTTACATATTTGGCCAACATAGCATATTTAAAACACTCAGTATCTTGATTTTGTACGTTGACGCAGGATAAGGTATTTCTAATCTTTGTTGGTAGAGGAATGTAGCTACTTCCTCGAATTCCATAGCCGTGTTTGTGTACTCTTAAGTCTAGCCCTGTGATGCTTAACAAATTCCATCCAGAGCCTCTTCCTTCATGTTCTTGTATTTTAGTCATTAGCTCTTCAAAACATTCAGATACGATTGAATCAATATCTGACGAAAACATAATAGTTCGGTTTTTTGTTAAAAACCCTCTCGGTGAAGTTTCATTTTGAATGTTTGTAAATAAAGCATCCATTAATAGTCCAAATTTAATAAAATTTAATCTTTTTAATTCATTTTGCAAAGTGTTGCTTACCAATCCTTTTGCGTTATTTAAAAACTCTTCGAGTTGTAATTTTGCATTGTCAATTTTGAAGTGGGTTACTACATTACCCGGAAGTGCTCGGGCATGTAGTTCTACATTTACTGCTGTTGATGCTGAAGGACGGTGAAGTGTAGACAGAGCATGCGTAGAAGTCGATGCAGCTGATGATGTTGAAGGATGATGAAGTGTAGACAGAACAGGCGTAGAAGTCGATGCAGATGATGATGATGATGTTGAAGGACGGTGAAGTGTAGACATAGCAGAGGTAGAAGTCGATGTTGATGGTGCATATTGAATAACACTAGGTCTGGAATTTTGGTGTTGAGCTAACATTTGATCTATTTCTTTCAATTCTTCTTCTTCATATTCTTCATTTTGGTTTTTGTTATGTTTCAGTTCTTTATGTATCATTAAAATAAATTCATCCTTAAATGAAGACTTGCAAATATCGCAGCGATGCATAATGTAGGTGCGATCTCCACAAGGGTCAAGGCAATAATGAACAACACTGCAAATACCCCTCTATTTATACCCTAGCAAAAGTAATGGGGGTACGTATTACGTTAAGTTTACTATTTTTTTTTTTTTTTTTTTTTTTTTTTTTTTACTATTGTAGCTGGAGGCTACAAATTTCTGTATTTAGGTCAAGGTCATTGAACAAATTTACCAAAACGGGGAATAGAGCAGTAAATGATTTTATATTAAACCATAAACTGATCTATTCCCCGCTCTGTATTTAACTAAGACAATTTTCTCCAACAGAAACATTTGATAAATTTTAAACTCGGATGTGAAGTTGGATTGTACACATTGCATCTTGATCAACTAAAAATTTCATAAAATAATAGGGATCTTCAGTTGTAGATTCATCTTTAACATATTCAATAGTCAACATTGCCGAACGAAGATCTTGTGGAATTACGTCGACTTTTATGAGTCGCCTTTCGAGTTCGAACCGTTTTGTTATTGATGTAAGTTTTATCACATCATCGATATCGATGAGGGGAAAGCTGTAGCAAACGGAGTTTCCTGGTGGGTTCATCATGTCTATATGATAAATATACACTGTTGCATCGTCTTTAAATAGACGTTCCCCCACCATTAAATGTATAAGTTACCCCACTTTTTTAATCATGTAAATGGGTCAAGGTCATACAACGATATTACCAAAACGGGGAATAGAGCAGTAAGTGATTCTCACTATAACCACAAACTGATCTATTCCCCGCTTTGTATTTAAAGTAAACTATTTGAAGACAACAAAAACTTATTCAGATTCTTCCGATGATAATGATGATGATGAGCTCATATCACTAAATAAGCGACGACGAACACAAAAGTTCCCTGTGACTGGATCTAGAACTACATCATCGATATTAATACTGCTTGGAGGGGTTTCACTATCAACAAGGTCCATTTCCTCCAAGCAAAGCAACTGATGATGAAATTCCGGTTCATTATTATCGACATCTTCGTCGTCAGTCAACAGCTCCAACAGCTCCATCTCTCCAAGATATGGTTCACTGCTAGCAAACTCACTCAGTAGTTCAAAGCCACTAAATAGTTCAAGATCACTAAATAGTTCACCTTCCATCTCTGAATCATCATCGTCTTCATCTTCGTTTAAATTTAATGGAATATTTTTAATCAATTCTAGTATAGTCTTCTTAGAAGGGAAAATGTTATCTCTGGGCGACATGATTCCAAGTAGCAGACTGATTTACCACTAATACGAAACCACCTTTTATACATGATTTCGGTGGTGGTGGGGGTAAGTGTTGAAAGTGCAAGTGGTAGGGAAAAGTGATAGGGAAGAGGTATTATTGTAACACAAATGATTAAGTCCTGTAAGTGGGTCAAGGTCACCTTATCCTATTACCAGAACGGGGAATAGAGCAGTAAGAGATTCTTATTCAAACCTCAAACTGATCTATTCCCCGTTCTGTATTCCCCCCCCCTTTGGCGTTTTATTTAGTTTATGAGGTTGTGTAATAAAGGCACAGTGTGTAGCCTTCTTGTAATAATTGGACAATTTTTTTCTTCAAAGGGATTGGTTTTACATCTATTTTTACTTCTTCTGTTCCACGAATACCCAATCCTTTGACCTGAACATGTTGGTACTCCGTTAACAGTTGGTAAACACGCTGGATAAAAGTATCCGCTTTAGCAGTAGAGTCAATATAGTGGAGGTATACCATGGTAGGTGCTCTCTTGACGCAATTCAGAACCAAAGTGATAATTGTCTCTGTAACATCGGGCTTATATACCCATCGTTTTTTTTTTTTTGTTTTTTTTTTGCTTTAATTACAGGTTTGGAACAATATAAAATGTTATATTAATGTTCCATCCTTTATCGACTAACCTTACCATATTACCAAAGATTTTATATAACTTTCTACTGTAGTTTGTTTCAAATGCTTCATTTTCACTACTATAAACTTCCACCTGTTGGTCTCCACATGTACAATTGACAACTAACCTCTATATCAAGATACCGTAGCAGTAATCTCCTTACAGCAAGCACCTGATCAATGTTTTCGACCCGTCTGCTAACTATTATAGTTGCTGCAGAGATAGAAGTAGTGGATGCATTCATTTTCAGCAGAGTACTAATTTTTACCAGCGATGGAGAACCTCCTTTATACTTAGTTTAGGTAGTGGTGGGGGTTAGGAAAAGATATTGTTGTGAGAAATAAGAAGATCTTTCATTATTTTTTATCAAACGAATATTTTCTAAGTCCCAAGGTCATTTACACCAGTTGCCAGAACGGGGAATAGAGCAGTAAGTGGTTCTCACTTGGACCGCAAACTGATCTATTCCCCGCTCTGTATTTTAAAGTAAACAATAACTCTTCTCACTATTGAGCAGCCTTTGTTCTTTGAAGCTCAAGTTCTAAGTCTGCAACCAGGCGAAAGTCTGCATCATGCTCCTCCCATTGTTCAGGAGAACGCGGTTGACCACACCACTTAGTAAAGGCGTACCTCATCGCCTCATTGTACTCCTCCAGGATAACATGATAGGGTCTTGGTTGTTGCGTTGTTGACTGCATCGGTGATGTAGTTTGTTGCGGTTGAGACTGAGCACCATTTTCTGCAACCTTATTAATTTTATAAACCTCAGTCATTTCAGCAGCCTCAACAATCGCGTACAACTCCTCTTCGCTAATTTCCTTTCCCCATGTGTTGCTGTTGACGCTCATGACGATACAACTAATAATTATATTCCGAATCTCTCGCTTAAATACCCGCTTACCCCCTCCCCTCTTTACTGTTGAATAATGTCTTTAATATAATATTTCTCCTTTTTCCATTTAAGTTTTATCTTTGACTTAGTACAATATATCTAAGTCCGTTATTTAGGTCAAGGTCGTTGTAGCATTGTAAAAAAAAAGGTGTGGACAACCTATTTACACTCTGCAGCATATGCTACAAATTGTAAATAGGTTGTCCACACTTTTTTTTTTTTAATTTGGAAAAGACTATTTTTAATTTGGAATACACTTTTTAATCTTTTTTTATTTTAAATGTTTTCCACACACTGAAACCTGTATCATTTCGAATTAAATAGTTCTGTTTGGTAAGTTCTTTGACGTGGAGGTCCATGCCTCTAGGCAACTCTACATAGTACAATTTACCTTCACATTGAACCACCACCTTTGCAAAGCCCTTTGATTTAACAAAAAAGTATCGTTTATTTCTACAAAGCCTATTAATTCGAATTTTGGTTGGTCTCACTGCTGGATGGGGTGTAGAAAGAGAAACGGTGCCCTTGTGATTTTGTTTTAAATGTGATCTGCATACTTCTTCATTTAAAACACAAGACTTAGCACAACGTTCCCCTTTCCTTGCACCTTTTTTAAAACTGTAGCTGCATCTTGGTGCAGGAAGTATAGACTGCCTTCTCAAGGTTTTTAATTGTTGAAATTTCTCTGAAGGAGATTCGTTGTTAATACAGATCACTGAAGGACGGGAAAGGACACTTACAGAAGGTGTAGAAGGTTTGGTAGGAGAAGAAGAATGTAGACTTGCAGATGGTGTTGAAGAGCCTGGTGTAGAAGGTGGAAGAATGCTTGCCAGCACCTGCTGAAGAAGCGAAGGAGCTGGTGAAGCCAAAGATGGTGCAGTTGTTTGCTCATCCTTCCTCGGTGATGGAGAAGGTGAGCGAGAAGTAGCCGAAGAAGATGAAGACGACGAAGACGATGAAGAAGATGAAGAAGATGAAGAAGCGGACGGGGGAGCAACGAGGTTTTCTTGAAGTGGTTGCGGTCGTGGTGCAGGCTCCTCAGGAACAATGCATGATAATATTAACGCCTGCCGAAGGATGGAAGGAGCTGGCGGAGCAGATGACGGAGCAGGTTAAGAGTGCTCAACCTTCCTCGGCAAAAGTTGCTTCCTACGGTCAGACATCTCGGGAACTGAACTGCACTCGTGATGTGTAAGCAGCAGAATGATTTTACCACTGGTGAAAACCCTCCTTTTATACCCAGTTGTAGAGGGGGGGGCTTTAGAGGTTAGGGAAGGAATATTGTTGTAATGTTTTACTAAACGAAAATTTTTTAAGTCCCGAAGTGGGTCAAGGTCATCTGAACATGTTGCCAAAACGGGGAATAGAGCAGTAAGTGATTCTCACTTGGACCACAAACTGCTCTATTCCCCGCTCTGTATTAGGAGAAGAGGACTAGCTTAAAGCTCGCAATTATAGGCAAATAAACCTGATAACGGAACACTAACCTCTCCCCCGAAAAATTATTCACCCAACACACAAACGATATAGTCAGTTAACAACAGTCGCGCACTCTGAAACCGCAAGGACGTTCATCACTGTGTAGGCGTCAGAGTACTACGAACCGAAGTACAATAATACCTGACCAAGGTCCCCTTAAGTTTATTTCCCCGATGATGTATCCTCCAAGATAAGCAAAATGGTCAGTTAACAACAGTCGCGCACTCTGAAACCGCAAGGACGTTCATCACTGTGTAGGCGTCAGAGTTTTACGAACCGAAGTACAATAATTACCTGACCAAGGTCCCCTTAAATTTAACCAAAAATAAGCAAACTGACTGAATCTGTTTCTCGTGAGTAAGGGTTAAGATAGGTAAAGTCATCCGGTTTGCGCGCCGTAATGACTTAAGGTCGGTTTTCGTGCCATACCTTTTTGTAAGGGGTTAGGAAAGGTGTTTATTTGAGAAACATAATCCCCCCTGAGATATTTAAAGACATAAGGTCGGTTTTCGTGCCATACCTTTTTGAATGGGAGCGTGAAAGAAAAGTACATATTTCATTAGTAAATAAAAAACACTTCAAAAACACTTTAAAACCAACACCAAACTAACTACAGTTAAACTAACTACATTTACTAGCAGCAAACTACAAGCGTTATTCTAACATGCTTAATAATACACAGACATGCCTTAAGCTAAGGTAGCATCTCTAATATATAGTGGTACCAACTCTATACTAGAGATACTATTGCGGACAGCGCGGGCAAACAGCTAGCTAGGCTGTCGGCCTGCGACTGCGAACCCTCTGCGGGCTGCTCCCGCTTTTATAGGAATATATCGGGGGGGGGGGCTTCGACAGTAGTTTGTTCTAACGCTGTATAGCACACTTTGAATTGCTCCAAGTCCGGTAACTGGGTCAAGGACACGTTAAAATATTTTGTAAAATAGCAAAGGTGTTACCTTTGCTATTTTACTTTGGAAGAAATCTGTACTACGTTTAAACAAGGGAGACTGTTATCCGTTTTACGCAAAACTCCTTGCACGATCTTTTGATAAAATGGAAAAGATTAATGCCGGAGGGCGATTCCCATTCCACCAAAATACAATGCATATCATTTCTATGCAACGGTCTCAGCTCTATTTTTACTTTTAATTTAATGCCTCGAAACTCATAAGTAAGGATGGACAGAAAGGCTTCTGAAATAGCAAGCTCGGAAGGAACAAGCCAAGTGTTTACACCTACAGCTTCCATAGCGATATGATGATTTTTACCACGCTGTTGCAGTATATATTAAATTTCCCCTTCCATAAATTTTGTGCTAAAACGTGGTTGTGTACATTGAATGTTTCTTGGATATTTTCTAAGTCCTAATCTAGGTCAAGGACACGTTGAAGATAAAAGCATTAAGTGTTAAGCAAACTACAAAACATTAAATGTTAAGGAAACACATTCCATCTACAATGTTATTATAAAGCATCAAAATATGGTCAGTTTACAACAGTCGTGCACTCTGAAACCGCAAGGACGTTCATCACTGTGTAGGCTTCAGAATACTACGAACCGAAGTACAATAATCCCCTGACCAAGATCCCCTTAAATATATTTAACTACACATGCAAATGCGCATGGTCTCTCAATTGCGCGTTGGGCCCACACACACTCAAGAGACCTACGCTGCAGCAGGCACTGCAACCCAGTGGGACGTTCATCCTAAAGGGCGGCAGGCTACTGCGCGGAGACGCTCGAAATCTCGGCTTATATAGGCGAAAAATGGGAAATAGGGATATTTAGGGGAAAACGGGATAAGGGATAACCCTACTTCGTTGCGGGATTTTGTCGGGAATTTGTCCCTTTCTGCTAAAAAGTTTATCCCTCGACCTTGACCTTGAACTTGACCCAAAGGGGGGGGGCGCTTGGCGGGGGGGGGGCGCTTGGCCGGGGGGGGGGCGCTTGGCCGGGGGGGGGGCTTGAACTTGGCGGGGGGGGCCGGATGTAAACCGGTTCTAATTAGTACCCAGCTTTGCTATCTATATATTGATAGGGCAAGGTTATCCTTTGCGACCTGCTTTACTTTGTCTGGCACCTCATTCCAGCTTTGGTTCTCAGCCAGTATACACGTGCTCTATTCATTTTCCCTTCCATCCAACAACACCATGTCTTCTCCTCTGACTCCCGAAAAACTTCAACGTTTGAAGGAGTCCTTGAAGAAGTCGACGGAAAGAAGAAGCGGATTTAAGAAACCTTCACCTTTTAAGTCTGCTCTTAGACGTGATTTTCGGTGTCACCCATTATATTTTCACCAGCGACCCTCAACTCAGCCTCAGCCTTCTACGTCCACAGCTCGACCTTCAACTCCACCACTAACTGTAGATGAGGTGATGGAGCGGACAAGAGTGATGGGGATCAATGATTTGGTGACGCCGATCGACACCTCCAAGGCCGAGTTCCGGAATCTGAAGCGGATGACGGAGTACAAGTTTGTGGGTAGGAACGGGGACCACGTGTTCCTCTTCCAACACACCGACCACTACGTCGAGGTGCGTCTGCCGCAGACTTGTCCACCACCACCCCCTCTGATAAACGACACCCAGGAGTTGTACTTCATGAGACAAGATGGGAGGGTAAAGTGGGTTTTAAAAAATAAAGTTTAAATTAAGCAGCGATCCCTAGACCAACCATTCCTAACCAAACCATCCCTCAGCACGCAAACGGTCCTTTTTAGGACCACCCTAAGCATTTCAAGTTAGGGACTTGGCCTGTACATAGGCAGGAGACTGTTAGTCTTATGTTTGTGTGCAGCCCACTTTGTGAAAATTTCTAAGTCCCAAGGTCCTTGAACATGACCCAAAAAAAAGGGGGGGGGTACAAAGTTTGTGCAAAGTATGTCATGTGGGTACTCAAATTAAACGGATTGATCAGACGAACAAGTTGGTGCAAACAGAATTCAGATCCGACCAAGGGTATAGCAGCAACAGCGAAAAAACAACTATTTTCAAGGACAAACCTAAATAACTTCTTTATTTACGGTTTAAAGTATATTAAGTGGGTACTCAAATTACGCGGATTGATCAGACGAACAAGTTAGTGCAAACAGAATTCAGATCTGACAACGGGTATAGCAGCAACAGCGAAAAAACACCTATTTTCAAGGACAAACCTAAATAACTTCTTTGTTTTTAGTTCAAAGTATAACATGTGGGTACTTCAATTACGCGGCTTGCCAAGAAAAACAAGAAGGTGCAATCTAAATTTAAATCTAACCAACAGTATAGCATCTGTAGCGTAAAACGATGGTTTGAAGGACAAGGTAACGTTGTGGTGAGGGTTAGGTGCCTATCATACACGATAACGCTCCATCATTATTCTTCCAGCTCTTGACGGATAAACATCTACCTAGAGGATCTGAAAAATGTCGCAGTTTTACAGGAACATGAGGAAGGTGACCTTCAGTAGTCCCCTTGACACTACTTTCTACTTCCCTGACAATGAAGACAGAAGGTCTACACTTTTAGTGGACAATGAGCGGTTTCGTCGAAGAATAATCGAGGTTGAAACACTTTTAGCTAGTTGTTTGCTTCGCAAAAAGAACCATATGAATACATGCACCGGTTTAGATCATAGTAGCTGTTATACTTATACAGCGTTGAAGCGCAAACATTATTGAAGTTTTTAGTTACGGAGCTAAGGTCTTGTCAGTCTAAGAGCTAAACCCTAACTAACACATGTAAAATAGTTATTGTGCGATGTAAAACTTGGTGGGGAGACTGGTGTAGTGGGGGACTGGTGTAGTGGGGGGACTACCATATGCCGCACACTTGCCACCTGCCGCCTGCCACCTCCCACCAACCATCTGCTTCGTTCTACTACACTTTTACCCCCACCATTTTGTTTGATACCAGAACGCTAGCTAGCGAATAGTCAGTACACCTCCGGCTCTCGACCGGTGAACATCGAGCTCTCCGAGACGCTCTTCACAAAATAACAATATCATTTCACTCAAGGTCTGATAGATGTTTCTATTTCATTGCCGTCACGTATTATTTCCTCCTGACAGTAATGAAATGCAAACACCTAACAGAACAGATAGGTGTCAAAAACACAACATGGACTCTGCGCAGGGATCGAAGTATCTACCGTCTTTCTTCAGAAAGCGAAGTGATGGCCGCAACTCGTCCGGATCAACAACATCGATGACAACCAACAACGGGGAACTATTGTAAACATGAATTATTGTAAATAAAGTAATATTTGTAATATGAATTATTGTAAATAAAATAAAGTAATATTTGTATTAGTACTACCTCGCACTCGTATCATTCGATTGCTTCATTCGATAATTTTCATTCGATATTTTATCGAATTAAAACTATCGAATCACAATCGGATTTTACGCGTGCGAGGTAGTACTTTTTTAAAATTACCTCCCCGTGACCTTGAACTTTGAACTTTAACTCATTTCGTCACAAAACCGCCTACGTCACTGGCTCAGCCCCAGATAACATCTTTCATGACTCAGCACTTCCGGTCACGTGACCGGATGACGTCACTTCCGGCGCAAAACCCGCAAACCCACACTACTCATACCGATTCAACTTTAGGGCTTTGCCCGACGGGACTTTCGTTTGAGCTGATGGCAATTCTAACTGCTGATCTTGATTCCTAGTTCCACGGGCTAACCAAAGAATGCAGGACACAAAACTGTCATAGTTTACGCGGGTGAAGCCGCAAACGTTAGCTGGTAAATTCGTCAAACGCACCGTTGTAGCGCTCAGGCTTCAAATCAAAAATTGTACACAAAACTTAGTTTCCAAAAAGTTATTAAACAGACTGAAAGAAATTACAACCTCAAATATAGCACATCATTAACTAAATAATAAATCTATGCAAAAAACAATGAACATGGTTTACTCTCCAATCTAGATTTTAAACTTAACAAATGCTATAAAACATTACGTTAGCTATTTGTATAGTTTTTTCGACGAGACCAATGTTATACATTAGTCAACGGCAGTTACAAAATGTACTATAAATTAATCAGTATACCTTCACTATGATTCTGCTAACGTAATGTTTACCTTTCGGATTGAATCTGACAATATACCTGTGAAACTTGGAGATGGACACACACAAGGATTCAATATATATATATTAAAAGTCGACACAAGAAAAGAGCCACTCAGAGGTTTGATAACACATTGTGAAGTCAAGTCGAAGTATTCCAGTGGGAGGCGAAGTGACTTGAGGTGGCGTGTTTGGAACAAACTTGCTGGGAGCAAGAATGTCAAAGATCGACGAACGGAAAACAAACTATGCCTTTCTCTCCTGACTCGCACCTACTCACGGTTGACAAGAATAGACGCTGCACATGTGCAACAGTGCGACTGACCGTCATATACATGAATACTAACAATTATTATTGATTTTAAAACTGGGTACTACAAGAAACTGTAATGTCTTTACTTTTAAAATCACCTTCACTTTAGCATCCTCCCCTATAGCAAATAAAGATAAAGTATAAAGTATCGATATAGTCAAAATATATAATTTCAGTGATTGGTATAAATAAACGTTTTTGATGCTCCCTTAAAACCCAAAATACCCCCGTAGCAGCAAACCTGCGTACTCAGCGAATTTCCAATGCATATATATGTATCTTAGTTCCACATAAAGCTCCATACCAAGTTTCATCAATATACATTCATAAATAAACAATTTATGTCATTTTAATTATTCTCCATAAGAATAACATGGCGGCTGAGTATGCAAGTTTGCTGAAACAAGGAACAAAAAAAATGGATTTTTATACGAATATCAATATAACTCAACTAGGTAAAGCCACATTATTAATTGTTGTTCATAGTTACACGTTACTTATTCTCCATAAGAATAACAAGGGGCTGAGTACGCAGGTTTGCTGCTACGAGATCGGCCAAAATATTGTTTTTTGTGCAAATATCAATAGACCACAACGATATGAAGCAATACACCAAGTTTCGTCAGGATAAGTTGAATAAATAAGCGAGATATATCATTTTTCTTATTCTCCATAAGAATAACATTGGACAACGTACTGTGTTTAGCACTTTCCATATGTCTGTAACCAAATGACGTAGAACAATGATCAAAAAACCAAATTGTGCGTCTTTTTAAGTTAATTCCAAGAGAAAAAAAAACTAAAATTAGACTTAAAAAAATAATACGTAAAAAACTCAAAAACCCCATTTTGGGGGTACAAAACCCCCCCAAAATACCCCTTCGAATAGGTTAATCTGTCTGGTTTTCGAACTTAGTCATAAATGCTGCTTTACACGTTTATACCAAATTTCGTCAAAATCGGATTATTTTTACGAGAGTTCTCGTGCTCACGGACACATATATATATACAGTTTTGAACGAATGGTGTTTTTGGCATCTGGGGACCTGAAAAGCGAAAAGTTATCATGGTCCCGGGCCTAGGTCTTACAATGCCGACTACGGTAATAGCTTCTTCCCTGTGGAGGGAATTCGCTAAAAGTGATTTCGCAGCGAAACATGTCACTGAGTCTCTGTTTATTTGAATGTTCACCACCTAGAGATAACACCAATCATTAGGTTTTCAGGCACAGGTCCACAATACCTAAACACGTTTCTTTATTTTTTATATGTGTTCTATTTTAGGGCCATCATCTACTAACCGCTAAAACATAAATATTCAAAATGTCCCAAAAACGTTCTAACGGTTTTGAATTAAGTGTCACAAGTTTTTGTCTTAAGGTCTCGTACAAAATTACACCTCATTGTTCATTTCTGGAAAAATTTCGGGTCAGAAATTACAAGGCTTAAAACTTTTCAGAGTTTTATTTTCCCCGAAACTATTAACTCTTAATAAAATGTATTAATATCCTTTTGAACAGCTAAACACGTTAAATAAATTTGTAATTTAAACTATTACCATAGAGTAACGTTTCAACAGTCTTTCTAACACCAATTCTTAAGGATTTACTTCTTTTCAATGTACGAGAATCACAATTACCGTTCTGCTTCTGCTCCTGCAGATTACGACCCCTCAAATATCGTGAAATCATTACTAAACACCCTACAAATTGCACAGAAAAATACCCAAAAAGATTATTTTGGGAATAACTACACGGCATCAAGACTATAAAAGAATGCACTCGCAATTTCTCATTCATCTAGTACTTTATTACTCGGACATTGCCGTATAATAACCCTCTAACAAGCAAGTTTTAGAAACCTCGAACAGCAACTAGCATAACAAAAGAGTCTCGAAATATCCACATGCTAATATAAGAAACTTAACGAAGGGGAAACTGCATTTTTTTAATCAGAGAATGTTTGTACAGAAACAGCGAGGGAAGGTGTCTAGACGAGGAGTGTCACAGATGGCGAGTGTCTGACTGTACCACACCTACGCTGTTACTGCTGTCACTGTACAACTGAGCAGTGTGCTGTAACACTCCACCGTCTCAGTGTCTCAATGGTAAAATGGCATTCCCCTCTTATTTACTGATCAATTTAATTAAAACTTGGTATATAGGTTACGCTGACATTGAATAGTAGAAGGTATTCGGAATATGTTGCCACCTAAAACTGAGAAAGGGGGGGAATATCCCCCACCCTTTACACCCTTTTACCATTTAAGTAACAAATTACCTGTAATGCATCTAATAGAGAGAATCGGGTAAACATTTCTGAAACAAATTGTTTATTCGAAGAATTTATAATAGGTTACCACACTTTATCTTCTTTCTTTATATACAACTAGCTGTTACCCGCAGACTTCTCCCCGCGAATTATTTATATAAACTATGATAGTTTTGTGTGCTGCATTCTGTGGTTGTCCTACTACGAATCAAGATCAGCCGTTTGTGTTTTCATCAGCTCAAACAAAAATTAATGTCCATAAGGAATACATGGGAACTTTGAACACCCGTGGGTCATATCCCTATAGGATTTCCACAACTTAAATATGCCTATATGTTACTCAGGGCTATCAAGTACCTCTCTGCAAAATTTCAGCTCAGTGAGTCCAGTAGTTTTCACGTGATGGAACTTCAGAGTTACGCACTATCATCCATACTTTCACATTTTAGCGAATTTCCCCTATAGGGAAGAAGCTATTACCGTAGGTCTCATGGTAAGACTTAAGCCCGACCCCATGATAAATTTTTGTTTTGAGGTCCCCAGATGCCAAAAACACTATTCGTTCAAATTTATATATATATATATATATATATATGTGTGTGTGTGTGTGTGTGTGTGTGTGTGTGTGTGTGTGTGTGTGTGTGTGTGTGTGTGTGTGTGTGTGTGTGTGTGTGTGTGTGTGTGTGTGTGTGTGTGTGTGTGTGTGTGTGTGTGTGTGTCCGTGAATGCGATAACTTGAGTAAATAACGTCCGATTTCGATGAAATTTGGCTCAAATAAAGTGACATTCATGACTTTAAGTTCGAAAACCAGAAAAATCGGACCACGGGAAGGGGGGTTTATGGGGGTTTTAAATTTTTCAAAAATCAGTTTTTTGCATTTTCCACCCTAAAATTTTTAAAAAACTTAATTTTGGTTTTGACCATGTTATAGAGCTTAAAAAAAACAAATAATATGGTATTTTGAATTATTAACCTAGGTTAAGAGGTTACGGAGAAAATCCATAAAAACCTGCTCATAAAATCTCCCATGTTAATCTTATGGGAAAAAGGTTTTTGGCTTTTCCTCAGTTCATTTCAAAGTAAACTTCATATTTGCTTTTACCAATCAGTTTAGCTCTACAAAACAATCATTTTAGTGTTTGTGATTCTACGTCCAACCGTTGCCAAGATATTCAAAGTTCTAAACACAGTACGTTGTCCAATGTTATCCTTATGGAGAATAAATATAAGTTGTTATCTCGATTATTTATGAACGTATATTAATGAAACTTGGTATGTGGCTTCACCTAGTACTGGTATATTGACATTTGCACAAAAAATTGATTTTTTGTTGATTATCCTCTTAGCAGCAAACCTGCATACTCATCCCTAATGTTATTCTTATGGAGAATACGTAAAGCTTTATATATCCCTTAATAAATAAATAAAACTAATAAATCATTAAAACTTGGTATGTAGCTTTACCTGGTTGAGTTATATTGATTATTGCAAAAAAAATGTATCGTTCTTGTTGCAGCAAACCTGCGTTCTCAGCCCTAATGTTATTCTTATGGAGAATAAATAAAATGCTATATATCAGTTATTTATTTAAGTATTTTTATGAAACTTGGTAAGTGGCTTTATGTGGTAGTAAGAAATATATTCATGCATAGGAAATTCGCTGAGTACGCAGGTTTGCTGCGACGGGGGTATTTAATATTAGTACGATTCTGTGATCAAAATTGTAACTCAAAATTGTGGGAGTTTAGCAAATTGCATGGCAATGGGAGACGGCTCAAATAAAAGGTCTTGATCCCAGGGACTCGGGAAGAATAGCAGTATTTAAAAAAAACTACCAGCAAACGAGAAATTACGTAAAATATCCCTCATAAGAAAGTCATGGGGTTTAAAAACGTCTGCTTTGTTTACATTAAAACATGTGATTACAAATCTGTTTTTTTTTTACGAACTGACATTGTGTTCCAATTTTCCTCAACATGAAAAGAGTAAAAAAAATCAGATGAGGCAGAGTATTGGAGCACGGTTAGGGGCTTTAGCCCCTTCAAGCCACTAGTATACTATATTTGGTACAATGAAGGGAATTCATTGATTAAAAATGGGTTGATAAAGTGAAGGTATGTGTAATTTTTCTTATATTGTTTATTACATTTTTTACAGACTATATCATCAAACACCTGACACTAGTTTTCAATTTGATTAATCTGTCAAACTTTCAAAGGCTAACTAAATATCACAAAGCACAAATAAAAATGTAATTATAATATATATTTATCTTGAGATGCACGTGTTGGCTATCTCTAAAATCACACAAAGGTTTTGTAATACCAAATGTAAGATCCGTACCAGAAATGATATGCAAATGCATAAAGATACAATAGTAGTAAAGAAAGAATATTTGTTTGTTTGCGTCTAAAGCCCTGGACTGCTCAATCTGCTAATGTGTTTTATACATAACTAACACACACAACCGCAACAGACGGTCTCCCACTCTCAGCCGCTTGCTTGCAGACGTCGCGGCGGATTACACTGTGTTGAATATATATATAATGCAAATCGAATATCCGGGTGTAAAAAGTCCCCCTCTCTCTAATTATTTACTATGTTAATGTAATCAAATGTCCTTTGACTAGTGGTATTGGCCTAAGGTAAAGTATGTATTGAGGTAATTACAAATGTTTAGTGTCCCCAAAACGGAGTATTTAAAGGCAACTCACAATTTTAAAAATAAACCCCATTCAAATAACCCCTTGTTAGGGAATTAAAGAAATATAAAATGGTGAAAACTTCAGACCGCTATTTCTTTGCTAACCAAAATGGCGGCCAGACCCATATTAACATTTTGAGTAGACCCAAATATTTAAAATGAATTTAAATTATTGAGATAAAATAAAGTGTTCCCCTTGAGAGCAAGTGTTGAAGAAAGTAATTTCTTTCAAAATGCTAAAAGAAAATGCCACGGTAAACACACACCAAACACCAAAACCACTATCCAAAAAATATTTCTCTATTTTAAAATTGTATAAAGGTAATTTTGAACTTGATATTAGTTAGCATCAATTCACGTAAGTTGTATTCCAATTTTTCTGGAAGAGATGACTTTCTCTAGATTTCAACATTAATATTTTTAAAGGTTCTTAAAACGAGAGCGTCACTTAAAGGGAGTTTACATTTAAACTTTTTGAGTTGTTCCAGAAATCCCACATTTTCGGAGAATACTCAAAATATTCAGTAACAGGGACAGGCCTAATCAGTGGACTGTCAAGAGGTGAGACAGGCCTAATCGGTGGACTGTGAAGAGGTGGGACAGGTCTAATCAGTGGACTGTCAAGAGGTGGGTAGGCCTAATCGGTGGACTGTAAAGAGGTGGGGCAGGAATAATCGGTGGACTGTCAAGAGGTGGGGCAGTCCTATTTGGTGGACTGTCAAGAGGTGGGACAAGCCTAATCGGTGGACTGTCATGTGGTGGGACAGGACTAATCGGTAGACTGTCAATAGGTGGGGCAGGACTAATCGGTGGACTGTCAAGAGGTGGGGCAGGCCTAATCAGTAGACTGTCAAGATGTGGGACAGGCCTAATCGGTGGACTGTCAAGAGGTGGGGCAGGCCTAATCGGTGGACTGTCATGTGGTGGGACAGGACTAATCTGTGGACTGTCAAAAGGTGGGACAGGCCTAATCGGTGGACTGTCAAGAGGTGGGGCAGGCCTAATCGGTGGACTGTCAAGAGGTGGGACAGGCCTAATTGGTGGACTGTCAAGAGGTGGTTCATTCTTAATCGTCGGACTGTCAAGACATGAACAATCACAACTTTTCCTTTGTACTCATTCAACAAAGCAACAAGTAACATAGAACGGTGCTTGCGAATTAGACATAATTTTTAAGCCTATCTAGTGACCACCTTTACATCAAGATTTTTTGCAGGAAAAATCACAAAATGAATTGCAACACAGAATATGTACGCTGTATAAGTTCCTTATTCTTCGCAAATAAAACTCCTAATCAGCATTCTCCGGTCTCGCGGACAAAGGATGTCCGGGACAAAAACAGACTCATTAGAATTAGCGGGCCCTAACCAGGTTATCGGCGGCGCGGCCGGAATACCTCAGGCTCTCTAGGAGCCGAACGCAGCGTCTCCAGGTTTAATTATCCTATTACTAATTAAGAGTCTTTTCTCAGACGTCTCAAATTAGAAGACGAGATTTAACTTGTCAAATGCAACTGAATTATGCTTAGTTGTTTTCAATCGTTTCCGGAATTTTAAAACCGTTGCTTTGAATTTTTAATTTTGAAGAAGAAATACCAAATAAAAGAAGCTGCATACACTCATACTCACATTTGTGAATATTTTAAAATGGAATATGGACGAATTTTACTAGAGTAATCCTAAATCAAGGCTGTGCCTTTAAGTCAGACTTAATCACCCAGGACCAATAACAATTGAGGGACAGTTTACGCATAATAAAAATCCCAAATCTAGATCTAGGTGAGAAAACCTCCACGCCCTCTTTTATCCACTAACTTTGACTTCTGGAAAGCTCGACGACCAAATAAGCAGTTTTCTTAACACAAATTACTCAATAAGGCAGTTCAGAATAATTATTTTGAACTGCAAAAGTTATGTAAGTGCTATGTTTCTGCGAAAATCAATCAATTTAACTCACTGATTGTTATGAAGCCTGATTAAAACACGTTATAATAATTTTGCACGGCAGCTATCAATTGGTTTTGCGGTGCTGTTTAAAACTGTAAACTTTTAAGTCTGCATTAAAATAGTTCAGCTTTCCTTGGTTGTGAAACGTGTGTCTTAAGTTTTAAAGTAGGAGAGGGCCAATATTTAACCACATAAGTACATTAACTTCATAAGTAATCAAAATATAGTCAAATATAGTCTCACGTTAAAACAGGCAAACAAGTATGTGAGAAACGTATAAATGAGACAAACGTACAACTTTCACTCAATGAGTATAAGAATACCTAATACAAGTGAGACTGTCATCAAAATACGGCAGGCGGGGTAATATTTGTTATATTATTTTGATCGCACAAGTTGGCAGAACTGCGGGCTTGTTTTATGACAGTTGGTACCCCTGTATAATATACACATTATCATACATTACTCTTTGCTCTGGCCTGTCTCGTTCAAAACTGACTAATATCAATACTGTTCTTTCTATGTTTTCTTTTAAATTTAAATATTTACAGTGATTTAAGAAAGAACGTGCTTGTATGTTATCATAGTGTATGTACTTAAAAGAAATTCCACAGGGCTACCGTGTAGATCTAAATGTAAAACATATAAAACATGAAACGAGATCGCATGCAGCACGCTGACGTGAGGGAAGTGAATTTCCGCATTAAAACCTTTAAAAAAATCTAATAATGGATTTAAAACAACACTGGTAACATTTTTTATGAAAATTGAAAAATTTTATTTTTTGGCTGTTCTGATCCTTCTGGTTTATTTAAATTGACTATTAGGATGGCAATGTTGTACGTTATAAGGTTAGGAGGAGGTATAGTCAGGACAACAAGTTGGTATAGAGGTATTGGGGGTGATAAAACTACATCAAGATATGAAAAACAGCCTTTTCCAGTGTAAAATCCCCATAAGAACCATAAGACAACGATGAGCGAGGGTTAAAATATGTTAGCATTTTACGTAAAATAATTTAATATGCAATAATGTTATATTCAGGCGGTTGCAGTCAATGATTTTACTAGGTCAAGTAGTTATTCAAACATAAGTTTATAACTCCCGGTGAAACTGGCGTTGTCATACTTAGTAAAATTTAAGATACGTCTATATACACATTTTGAGCGTAAAGAAACAAATTATATGTTGCGATAAAAAACAAACTCAAATGTCTATAAACGAGGTAACAAACAAAACTGTTAATTATTCAACTTTCCACATTTAAAAAAAATCTCATTACAGCTTTCTACAGATGTCTTGTTACAATTTCCATAACTACTTTTCACAGAATATCAATAAGTAGACAATGTGTTTGAAACAAAAAGTGTGATATAACATGTCAACAACCATGATAAAGTAAGCAATCACTATATACTCAAGTTCCGTTATAGACACTGAGGAGTAATTGTTGTCCTATAAATCAGCACATAATAATAGCGCATTACTTACTATGCGACGTGCACCCAATGTCATATAGTGCTGTTGTTTATTTGACGTTTAGAATATAAATTCACCTATAACTATATGTCAGTAAAGGTAGGAATCTCTTTTTTGTTTCTTATTTAAAATATTAAAATATTTCATTTCTATTGTTTACTGATAACAAATCTACTAACATAGTCAGTTTTTTCTTCGTTTTAACACTTTTACACTTTGAAAAACCTGTTTTTTTAAAGCACTTTAAGTCTGATAATAATCTCTCCTTCGGAGGTGTTACATTTACGAGGGTATTTTCTATTTAAAGTAAAAAATTTTAAAATTTACTGTAACAGTTTATAAAAGTGAAAATTGTGTAAAAAATCAGCTCTAAATCGGAAAATAAACACCGATTTTAACGATTTCTTTTGGCCGTGGCATAAAACCCACAGTACAGTATGTAAAATAAGAAACAAACGGGTACATATATTTTGGGAGCATTTCAGCAATTAAGATAGAGCGAGAAAAATACAATGAAGGTTGAAATAAGCATAAGCCAGGCCAGAGTCTATAATACAAATTGTATAATCTATTAGTATAAAGGATATAATATAGAAGAACTGAACGAGAATGCTGAGTGATCAGTTTGTATGACGCGCCCAGAAGCCTCGCTTTACTTGCTGCTGTGGGTTTTCCCTGTCTTCTTGAATACATCATCGGGAATATAAAGCGAAATGACGCGCGATCAGTGGATGCGGTGGGTTTTATCCTAAATTGTATCCTGTCAATTTGATTAACAACCCAAACAATAAACACCCGGTTTACATTTGATGTAAAAATAAATACCCCCGTAGCAGCAAACCTGCGTACTCAGCGAATTTCCAATGCATATATATGTATCTTAATACTACATAAAGCCACATACCAAGTTTCATCAATATACATTCATAAATAAACGATTTATGACATTTTAATTATTCTCCATAAGAATAACATGGCGGCTGAGTATGCAGGTTTGCTGAAGCAAGGAACACAAAAAATAGGGTTTCACACAAATATCAATATAACTCATGTTGGTAAAGCCACATACCAAATTTCATTAATTTATTTTCATAATGAAGGCAGATAACACGTTACTTATTCTCCATAAGAATAACATGGGGCTGAGTACGCAGGTTTGCTGCTACGGGAGCCTTTGGTAAAAAATTGTTTTTTGAGCAAATATCAATGGTCCACAACCGGATGAAGCCGTATACCAAGTTTCGTCAGTATACGTTCATAAAATTAAGCGAGATATAAAATTAAGCGAGTAAGCGAGATATAAAATTTTTATTTTCCTCCATAAGAATAACATTAGACAACGTACTGTGTTTAGCACTTTCAATATCTTGGTAACCAATTGACGTAGAGAAATGATCAAAATACCAAATTGTGTGTTTTTTTAAGCTGAATCCAATGGGAAAAACTAAAGTTTGACTATTTCTAAAATTATGTGTAAAAAATTCGAAAAACCCATTTTTGGGGTACAAAACCCCCCCAAAATACCCCTTTGGGTAGAGCAATCTGGCTGGTTTACGAACTTAAAGTTATAAATGTGGCTTTACACGTTTATACCAAATTTCATCAAAATCGGATAACTTTTACGAGAGTTATCGTTATCGTGCTCACGGACACACACATATATATATATATATATATATATATATATATATATATATATATACAGTTTTGAACGAATGGTGTTTTTGGGGTCTGGGGACCTCAAAACGAAAAGTTATCATGGTCCCGGGCCTAGGTCTTACCATGCCGACTACGGTAATAGCTTCTTCCCTTTAGGGGAAATTCGCTAAAATGAAATCTTACAAAATATAGCAACACATTAGTTTGCGCTGGTTCAAGTCTATTATCGTGTATGTGTTTGTCGTAGTTCATGTTCATGGTATATCGAAATTACGAATAACAAAATGTCCATATTATTAAAGATTTAGTATGAAGGAAATTTAGTAATCGATTTCATCGACGCATATGAAATCAACTAAGCAATTAAAAAAACGTATCTAACATTTAATCATTTGCTGTACTCATTTATTTATTTTTGACTTAAACAAAACATACTCATATTGCCTCTATGATTGAAGTTTGACTTAAAATAATAGTAGTTTTCATCACTGGGAACTAAAGTGGCTCTTTTTGGTGCGCAATCGTGTTTTAAAAGCGAGGCGCAGCCGAGCTTTTAAAAACGATTAAGCACCAAAAAGACACTTTTGCTCCGAGTGATGAACAACGTTTTTTTATCATAATGCAGAATTAGACTTTTAATCGTTGAAAATGTTAACTATAAAGTTGTATTTTTGAGGTTATGTTTACAAAGTAAGTAATATACAGTGTTTACATTTCTGTTATTTACAAACAATACTTTTAATAACGTGTGGTAAGGAACGCTTCTATAAGAATAAGAATATCTTTATTGTTATAAGTTACATTCTTTTACAGCTAGCAAGGCCAGCACAGAACATAAAACATTGTCAAATTTCTAATACTAAACTGATCTAACAATAAGTAAATTATTACAACATTTTCCAAATAATTATAATGAACTCTAGCAAATAAAATCCATTCACCCCCCCAAAAATTCATCCGAGTAGTATATGTTTTGTAGAAGCAATTTTTTTAATTCAGTTCTAAATCTATTTTCATTTACTATACTCTTTAAGTTGCCTGGTAATTTGTTAAACAACTTCCTCCCCATGTACTGAGGAGTTTTTTGAAATAGTTTCAAACGATGTCTTGGTTACTGGAAATCATTGCAAAATCTAGTATTATACTTATGTTCATGTTGTGTTTCTTTTAAGTTCTCCAGATTATTTTTCACGAAAGTTAGACACCTGTAAATATATAATGAGGGTTACTGTCATAATGCTGAATTCTTTAAAAAAAGGTTTACAAGATTTCCTTTTTGGTGAGAATGTCATGATTCTGATGTATTTTATTTGCATTTTAAAAACTAATTTTGAGTGACTCGAGATTCCCCAAAATTCAATCCCGTAACTTATGATTCCGTGACATGAATAATAAATAAAAACCTTTTTTATCATTCTGCACGAAATCCACCTATTTTTTGTTCTCTAAATAGTACACAAAACGTCACTTTATTGTCCTAGGACCTAAAAAGTAAACTGGTTTTTTTTATCTATACATGATAGAAGCGTCCTTACCACACGTTATAAAAAGTATTGTTTGTAAATAACAGAAATGTACACACTGTATATTACTTCCTTTATAAACATAACCTCAAAAATACAACTCTATAGTTAACATTTTCAATGATTAAAAGTCTAATTCCGCATTTTGATAAAAAACGTTGTTCATCACTCGGAGCAAAAGTGTCTTTTTGGTGCTTAATCGTGTGCCTCGCTTTTAAAACACGATTGCGCACCAAAAAGAGCCACTTTAGCTCCTAGTGATGAAAACTACTTGTTTTCTACTACTTGTTAACTCCTAGTGATTGACCTTCCCGTCGTCAATCTGGTTGGTTTACTAGCACATTACTATTTTCGGGACTACAGTCCCATTTTTAAATCTGGCGTTAAAAATTAAAAGGTTAAGACACTGACACAGTTTTTACACACTAACACCAACACAAACGTAAAACAAACATTCTTAAAACTATCACAAGGTTTTTCTCTTTTAATTTGTTATGCTACATTTTATTTTATTTTTTGGAGTCCACTGCAGCTGGACCAGTCCAGAGACATCTGTGTCGTTTTGAGCTCCTTGAGTTTTAGAAAAATTAGTGGTATAATCTTAGTTTTTGCAAAAGTGTTTGGTATGACAGTAAAGTGATCATTTTTCTCTTTATCAGTGAGTAAGCACCTGAAGTAAAGACGCAGTCATACTACCATAAATAATAAAATAAACAAAATAGTTTTGTTAAATTCATGATTATTTCTTACAAGGAAGATTGAGCCAGAGATAAGAAGGGTCTGGGGAATGATAAGAGTTGCTGACCTTTGAACTAACAGATAACTGCCACCTGTGCCCTGGAGTGTTGTCATTGTTCACAAACATTGCCATGTGGGTCTAATTTAGTTTTCTTTATTTACCTCAAGTAAGTCTACAAATAAACTATCTCATAAAATTATATATTTATTTTTTAAGTATTTAAATGGAAGGAGTTTCAAAAAATATCTGCATGCCTAAAGGATGGATTAGAGAAGAGCATGTTAGAAAAAATGGATTGAGTAAAGGGAAGATTGACATCTACATTAAATCTCCCAATGGAAAAGTTCTTAGATCAAAAACTGAGCTTGTTAAGTATATAAAAGAAAAGAATTTAAATTTAAAAATAGAGGACTTTAACTTTTCTGCAGTCAAAAAATTGAGCAATAAAACGAACTTATCACCTAATAGTTCAATAGCATCTCTGAGTGAAACAAGCTTGTCAGATAGCAGCTGCTGTAAATCAGATGATAATATATTAATGGGGGATAGTCAAATGCATTCAAGTTCTGTTGAAGTTCAGACTGATAATAGCTTTAGCAATATGCTGATAACAGATGAATTGCTTAGCTCTCAGTGGCTCTCTGATTCCAGTCTACAGAGATATTTTGACTTATTAAACACACGTTTTCTCGCTACAACTGCAAATGCATGCTTGATTCTTAATCCTCTCATCTGTCATGCTGTCAAGAATTTAAATGATTATTCCCATTTTCTAGACTCTTTGTATATAAAGGATTTTGAGACCCTTATGATGCCAAGAAATAATTCTAAGCAGCTAGATGGTGTGAGTGGCTCTCACTGAAGTGTCCTAGTATACACAAAAACAACAAACCGATTTCATTATTATGATTCTTTAGGGACTCATAATCTGAAACACGCTGAAATAGTGGCGGGTAAGGTGGCATCATACTTGAATGTACCAGAGTATGAGTTTTTGGTAGTCGATGGACCAAAACAGGTGAATTCATTTGATTGTGGAATTTATGTATGTGTACTTATAGAGATGTTAATCTTTGAAAATGACCCGTTTGAGAATGGTATAATCAATAAAGAGAAACTAACTAGATACCTTCATTTGACCTCCATTGACTTAATTAAAAAACGAGCACTGTTGGCCTACACTCTGAAAAACAGTGTATTCATGTCAAATGACGACATAAAAACATTGATGTCTGGAAAGAGAGCAATCGATAGCAAAAATGAAGAAAAAAGCCAGATTACAGTGGAAAAAACCTAACGCTGAACAAAGGTTTTCAAACAGATCTGAACTGGACTCAAGTGAGATCAAATAAATCAAAAACGTTTCCTGCAAAACAGTTACAACAAAATGAAAATTCTGATATCCCAGTAACTCTTTCAAATAGATTCCAAATTTTATATGAACAGGAAGGAAATGTCCAGGCTCATCAAGAAGATCGGGTTAACAGCAATGATCAAACTCGTAGTGCTCGGAGGCATAGGAAATAAAAATTTGGAAACAAAGCTTCAGTAAATACGAGGCAGGCGGTGAAGCATCGAAGTCCTCATATTGGAACAAACAACTTGGCAGAAGGTACGGTTCTTGTACTTTCAGACAGCCATGGCAATGATTTAACAAAGTACATTCAAGAACAGACTTTCCTTTCAGTATCTACAACTTCAAGACCAAACGCTACATTTAACCAGGTTACTCATGATGTGGAGATGGCTACAAAAGGCTTCACTAAAAAGGACTTTGTTATTGTTATAGCAGGGACAAATGATGTGGGCACAAAAAGTGTTGGCGAACTGCCTCAGAAAATTGCTGACTTATCCAAGACTCTGGAAAACACTAACCTCATTCTTGCCACTTTGTCTATTCGTCACGATAATCCAAAACTGGACGATGAAATATCTTTAGTGAACTGCCAAATTATGAACACATTAGCAAAACTAGATAGTAAACCTTCAATTCTTCCACTACATGATTTACCCCGTCACTTATACCCCAACCATGGACTTCATTTTAATTATAAAGGAAAGGCTATAATTGGCAAACAAATAATAAATATAGTGAGGAAAATAAGGCAAAAGGATCCTCTGGCAACTGAAGCAAGACCTACAATGAATGCAGGTGGTGGAATCAAAATTGTAGTTAAAGACATGTCTTTCATCATAAATCAGCTAAAAAGCAACCCTTCTGTCGCATTTGCTCACTGCATCTCAAGTGATTTTGAGGATGAAAAAAATATGAGTGCAGGTGTCGCTGTAACATTCAAAAAACATTTTGGCAGGCCACAACCTTCTCATATTATTAATACATGTTTGTCATATCAGGAGTTCAAAAACGGAGCTGGTGTTTATGGACTTATGACGAAACAAAAATTTTATCACAAGCCTTCTATAGAAGATTACGACTCTTGCTTTTCACATCTAATACAAGATTTCAAGAAAAATAAGTTTAACAGTTTAGTGTGCTCCCCAATGGGATGTGTGAGAGATCGTGTCCCTATTGAAAAGTTTGCTTTGAACCTAACGAAGTTCCAAGAGAGTACTGGAGCAGCTGTTTGCATTGTTGCAAATAATGAAAATTCTCACAGTACCTTGTACAATGGACTGAGTTTTTTTGAGTTCATAAGAAAACTGCAACTTGCAATTGAAGCAGCCAAACTACCAGCAAGCATCTCTACCCTCTCAACTTCCAAACAACTGGGGTCGGCGGACATCTGGCAGCATCCCATTGCTGTGCACAGCAGAGCAACAGAACAACAGACGACACAGCACAATGCCACAGAAGAGGGCACAGCACAGTTTACTTCTGATGCACAAGGGATCCATCCTCCTTGTGAGAGTGTCATGTGTGGTGCAAGTCAGTCGAGTGTAAGTGAAATCCAAAAAAGTGTTCTGAGTGTGTATGAAGATTGTATAGGTGCAGTAGGAAAGGCTTTTGTAAATAGTAGTTTTACTTTAGAAGATAAGCAGATCACTTTTAATGAGGAAAGCAGTAACCTGAGTGAAAATGTTTTTTTAGAAAATTGAATTTGCTTGTTTTTCACTATAATATTCAGGGATGTGCAAAAAAGTTGGACGAATTAAATATTATTTTGTCCAAATACCTCAGTAAATACAAAATATTACTATTGACTGAGCATTGGTTAGGTGATGACAATAAAGATTTTTTTAAATATCTCAGGATTGTCATATGTATCAGGGTATTTTAGAGAGGAAGGTGAGAGAGGTGGCTCATGTATTCTGGTTAGCAAAGAGTTGTTGGATAGGGTCAAAATTGTTTTGGATTACAGAAATTTTGCCATGAAGAATATTTTTGAATTCAGTGTTATAGAAATTAGCCTTAATTGCTCAATTTTTGTGATTGTATGTATTTATAGAGTTCCAGATAAAAATAATTTTGAAACATTTTGTACACAATTAGAATTATTACTGGATAGAATAGCAAGTAAAAGAAATTATGTAAAGCAAAATATTATTTTGGGTGGAGACTTGAATGTAAATACATTGGTTAATGACTGGTATTCAAAAAAAATCATAGATATTGTTAGTGCTTATGGCTTGCACCCATGCTTTAATGTGCCAACAAGAATAGCAAAGAATTAAAATACCCCCGTAGCAGCAAACCTGCGTACTCAGCGAATTTCCAATGCATATATATGTATATTAATACCACATAAAGCCACATATCAAGTTTCATCAATATACATTCATAAATAAACGATTTATGACATTTTAATTATTCTCCATAAGAATAACATGGCGGCTGAGTATGCAGGTTTGCTGAAGCAAGGAACACGACAAAATGGGGTTTTATACAAATATCAATATAACTCATGTAGGTAAAGCCACGTACCAAATTTCATTAATTTATTTTCATAATGAAGGGAGATAACACGTTACTTATTCTCCATAAGAATAACATGGGGCGAAGTACGCAGGTTTGCTGCTACGGGAGCCTTTGGTAAAAAATTGTTTTTTTGAGCAAATATCAATGGTCCACAACCAGATGAAGCCATATACCAAGTTTCGTTAGTATACGTTCATAAATAAGCGAGATATAAAATATTTCTTTTCCTCCATAAGAATAACATTAGACAACGTACTGTGTTTAGCACTTTCGATATCTCGGTAAACAATTGACGTAGAGAAATGATCAAAATACCAAATTGTGTGTTTTTTTAAGCTGAATCCAATGGGAAAAAATAAAATCTGACTATTTCCAAAATTATATGTAAAAAATTCAAAAAACCCATTTTTGGGGTACAAAACCCCCCCAAAATACCCCATCGGATAGAGCGATCTGGCTGGTTTTCGAACTTAAAGTCATAAATGTTGCTTTACACGTTTATACCAAATTTCATCAAAATCGGATAATTTTTACGAGAGTTATCGTGCTCACGGACACATATATATATATATATATATATATATATATATACAGTTTCAAACGAATGGTGTTTTTGGGGTCTGGGGACCTCAAAACGAAAAGTTATCATGGTCCCGGGCCTAGGTCTTACCATGCCGACTACGGTAATAGCTTCTTCCCTATAGGGGAAATTCGCTAAAACTTGTATCGACCATATAATAATAAATTGTTTCGTAGAAGATATCCCAATATTTCAGCCGGGTCTCTCTGATCATACCGCCCAACTAGTGGAAATACCTATTTCAGAACAGGTCATAAAGAAAAAAACTAGTATTATTAGAACATTTACGGAGGACAGTATAAGTAGATTTAATGAGGATTTAAAAAATGAGGAATGGCAGACTTTGTATGGCGTATCCTATGAAAAAAATTATTCTGACTTTATTAATAATATATTTAGGGAATTTTTACAAACATTTTTGCTTCATTTTCATTCTAACTTTCCAAAGAAATATGTTTCAAGAAATTTCAAAAATACCAAAAAAAAGTGGCTTAACAACAAAATAATTAGTCTAAGCTCAAAAAAACGTGAATTATTTATATTAATGAAACAAAATTCAGGAGACAAAAAGTTAGAGAACCAATATAAAAATTGTAAACTGATTCTAAAAAAGGAGGTTAGTAAGGCTAAATTAGATTTTTACAATAACACAATTCAAAATGCTGATAATATATCTAAGGCTTCTTGGAATGTTGTTAAACAGGAGTTGGGAAAATTTAATTCAAAACCCACCAATATTGAGATTGACATAGGGAACAATATTTTATATCGACACTCAGAGGCTGCTGCTTTGTTAAATAATCATTTTTTAAATGTATCCGATAAATTAAATCTCAAGCCAAATATAAATGTAGCTTTGACTTACTCAAAAAATTACTGCAGTAATTTAAGTGGTTCACTTTTCTTAGATCCTGTCTTGCCGAATGAGATTCTATCAGCTATAGGGAATCTTAAAAATAAAAGATCCTCTGGGTGGGACGATGTTCCATTGTTTTTAATTAAGCGAGTGGGTGAAGTTTTTGCCCCCCATTTAGCTAACATATTTAACCAGTGCTTTACATTGGGGATATTTCCGGATGTTCTTAAATATTCCATTATCAAGCCAATTAAAAAAAATAAAGACAATACTTTGGATGACTTTCGACCAATCTCATTATTATCAGTTTTTTCTAATTTGCTGGAAAGGATAATTTTAAATAGACTTTTACCTTATCTTGAAAAACATGAACTAATTAATAAAGAACAGTTTGGTTTTAGGCAAAATCTTTCTACCATAGACGCTGTTTCAAAATTCATCGAGTACGTTATTAAAAATATGGATAATAAAACCTTATCTGCAGCAATATTTTGTGATTTATCTAAAGCGTTTGACACCATTAACAGAAATATTTTGTTAGGAAAAATGGAAAATTATGGAATCAGGGGACCAGCAATTAATATTATAAAATCCTATTTTGAAAAACGTTTTCAGTTGGTGCGAATTAATGACCAAAGAGGATCGTACGATTCAAAGTGGGAAATCAGCCATACAGGATGCCCACAGGGGTCAATATTAGGACCGATTCTTTTTTTAATTTATGTCGCAGACTTGCCAAAAAATGTTCATTCCACATTTTCGAATACCATTCAGTACGCAGATGATACTACCGTGGTAGTCCAAGGTGGGAGTCAGGGTGATCTTGATCATAATATAACTGACTGTATCTTTAATTTAAGTACCTGGTTTAAAGAAAATGGATTAAAATTAAATGAAAACAAAACTGAAATAATCAAATTTAAGACTCGTGAACCACTTCCAAATTCAATTTCAAACAAAAGCTTTTTTTATAAATTTTTAGGAATAACAATAGATGCTAAATTAAACTTTTCTGCCCACGTTGAAACGTTATGCAAAAAATTAAATTCTTCTTGCTTTGCTCTAAAAGTACTGTCAAATTCGGTCAATCAAAGTATTTTAAAGACAGTAGTCTTTGCAACTATCCAATCTAGATTAACTTATGGATTTGTTATTTGGGGAAGTACATCAGCTGAAAATTTCAATAGAGTATTTAGAATTCAAAAAAGGGCCATACGAATTTTGCATCATGCTGCGGTTGACGAGCCCTGTCAACAATTATTCCGACAATTAGAATTATTAACCTTACCCTGCCTTTATATTTATGAATTATGTAAATACTTCATTAAAAATAGAAACTTTTTCAAAATTACACTAATTCTTATAACACAAGGCAAAATTTCATAACTTATCCCTCACACTCAACTTCTAAATTTGAAAAGACTCCCGACTACATGGCCCGCAAAGTTATGAACAAATTTTTAATGCTGGATAGGGACACGGTTTTTAATAAAAGTTTTTTAAATCAAATTAAAACATTTTTATATGACAAAGCATTTTATGGGTTGAATGAATTCTTTGCTTTAGCTCTAAGTTAGTTTAAGTCTGAGATGTCATTGTAATGATAACTGATAAATGACCATTGACCATTCTCTATGTACTGTTTTGTATATTTTGGAGAAATAAAGATCTTATTCTTATTCTTATTTTATCATGGGGCAGTCGTCCCGAAACTAGTCATCTGTTAGTAAACCAAGAGGAATGATGACGGAAAGGTACGTAAACCTGCTTTATTTCGGAAATACAACCCAACTTTTCATCTTAAAGAAACAATCACCCAAACAAATTATCCTAAACTCCCCTACAAAACATTACAAAGTCGCATCGGATTCAAAAGAATATTTTCGAAAATCCCACCAAGATGTTTGGCGCACATTTATCACCATGTCAGGCGGCATACATAATGCAATTGCAGCGTTTGAAAAATAGCGAGTAAATGATTATTTTGTGGCATGATGACAGTTGGTACTGTTGGATGGCTTGTATAATGCAGACATTACCATACATTATATGGGGCCTTCGTCTCCCCCTCCCTCCCCTGCGCCACTGCCGCCCACGTCCCACTACACGAAAAATAAAGAAATGGTTTAGATTAAAGAATGTACTTGAGGCAAACTTGAAATTGTTTGTGAGGGATGTTTTAAATGAGAAACTTATTCATCTGATCGACTGTTGATTTATTGTATCACTTGTAAATTTGTTTAAAGAAAGCGTTGACATAAGTAGAGTATAATATGAGTCCGGAGCCATCTTTATACCCAAGTGAATGTTTTGGATCGAGGTGAGGCAGAAAATTATGAATTAGGTTGACTATGTAAGGTTGCCATTTGTTGTTCCTATATTTGTTTATATTGAACATAATATAATGTAACATAAGTAGGACTAAAAACAAAGACCCGATTATGACTTTAAGATGTGTCGCTGGAATTAATTTTTATTGAGAACATTTCAATAACACAGAAAATAGAGTCATATTTCCAGCGATTAGGCACTGGTTTTCACTCATCAAAACCACTTGCATTACATTTTTGTCTACAAACAATTATTTTTACTTATTTATTAATAACAGTACCTGGTGGGCCGAGCTTTGCTCGGGGGAAGGCCAGTCTGTTTGTTTAGATGAGTTGGAGTAATATCTCACTACTTCCCCCTACTGATAATCATAATTGTATAACTCATTTGCCTCTTTTATACATTTTTAAGGTCACTCCAGTTGTTATTTATAGCTCAATGTCTCTTTGATTTATTTCACTACTCTATATATGTAATCTTCACTCAAAGCTTTTAATCTCTGCTCTCAGGATACCACATGTTAATAATCATAAACAACATGAGTATTACTTTGACAGTTCCATGATTGATTAAGAACAGCTGATACAATTCTTTTGTTTTGATTTGAAACTCCATAAGCCCAATGTTAATTTACTTTTCATTTTAGTTTTATTACATTATTTGATTTTTCCTGGGGATGAGGCCTGCCTAGAACTTATTTTTATCCCAGAAATTAGTTATTTCCAACATTTTAAGGAAATCGTTGGTGCCGTTTTTGAGATCCGTGTTGCAAGCAAGCAATCAAACCCTACTCATATTAGAGTATAGGATAGGATGAATGGTAAAGTGATTGAACGCTGCTCACTCTCCGAATCCAAAAAAAACCTATTAGGGTAATATATGGGTTCAATAAGAGGATAGCATGCAAATAGTATTCTAATTCATTGTAGATTTTAACACTTCCCTCGATCGATATACTCGAAACATCAACTATCATGAAGACAATTGTGAAACAATTCCTAACCGGTTCAGCACAAAATCACTCTCTTCAAAATAGTTCAAAACATCAAATTATATCTCATCAACTAGTTTTTTATTTCAAAAACATGTTTAACTTGCAGTTGGAGTCATATGTGAGCTTCAAAGGACAATTCTAAAAATGACTCCCGAGTAAGTGCTATTTAACTTTAGCGACACTTTGGTGTCAGTTATTGAATCGCTTAGGTCCAACAGTTATTGAGTTAAATACAGAATCTGCAAGACTCACGTGTTTTGATGTTGACGCACAGTAGGCCCGAGGTGGTCATCGTTACACCGAGCTGAGAGAACGGACCGGTCGCATCCCGCTCCTGCAAACCAAGAGACAACGTTGTAGAATATGGTACAACTACTGGGTTCAAAGATAACACTGAGGGAATTGCTATGCCCTAAACCTTATAATCACTGGTAGTTCTGGTGACGGATTTACAAACTCCGCCTACTTTGGGGTACAAATATACAGGGTGTTTAGAAAAGGTGTTCCAAAAATTCAGTACGTGATTGTACACATCAAAATAAGAAAAAAAGGTTTATTTGAATATATGTCCTAAAACCTATAGTATTCCGTCTATCTGTCTATGTGTGTTTTTTAAATAATTTAACATAGGCTAACGTTTTTACTACTTAAGGTATGAGCTTCAAATTTGGTACATGCATTAGATCTAAATAACCATTTTTGTATGGAATATCAATTTCTACATTATACCATTTAAAAATGGCGGTCATTTTTTTCAAAGCTAAATATCTTGAAAACCCTAACATTTATGAAAACAACTGTAAGAATCAAAAAGTTGTGTCAGTTTGTTATAAAAATAATAATATGAAGATTTTAACTATGCGATTTTAAATAACTGAGAAATTGTAATTTTTATAAGTTATAAAACGTGAGGTTTTAGCCTAGAAATGGCAAAAAAGCATGTAAAATTTACAATTTCTCAGTTATTTAAAATCGTATAATTAGAATCTTCATATTATTATTTTTAGGACAAAATTATACAACTTTTTTGATTCTTGCAGTTTTTTTTTCATAAATATCAGGGTTTTTAAAATATTTAGCTTTGAAAAACAGAAGTGGCCGCCATTTTTAAAGGTCATAAAGTAGAAACTTGATATTCCAGACAAAAATGGGTCTTGTTAGATGTAATGCATGTACCAAATTTGAAGTTGATACCTTAAGTGGTGAAAAAGTTATGTTAAATTATGTAAAAAACACATACAGACAGATAGGTTTTAGTACATTTATGTTCATTTATGAACTTTTTTCTTATTTTGATGTGTACAATCACGTCCTGAATTTTTGGAATACCTTCTGAACACCCTGTATATTTTTTCGTAGCTACTAACTTGGAATGTCATCTGGATGGGCGCAGGAATGGTTTTAGAAACTGTAGGCTGATTAGCCATCATCTGTGAGCTATGAAAACAATTCCCCTTGTAAACGTCCACATCTATATTTGTAAAAAAGGATGTTGGTTTGTTTGTTTGTATATATATATTTAAAGTTTATGGAGTCGGACACCGTTGTACCGTTTGCCATGAAACTTGGAATATATATGTAAAATTTCACGGAGAAGGTTTTTAAGCCGTCCATTTCGTCCTAACTCAATTGGGTTCCTCCCAAGAGGCCCAAAAGGGTTCCCATATAAACCTTATGGAAGGATATGGTTGTTTACATAAAAGCTAATGAGAAGTTTACTTGAACAGGTGATCTTGGTGATATTGGTTTTAGTTGGTAATAGTCAAAGGCATGACAACTTCTGCCAGGTTACAGCTAGTAGGCTATAAAAGAATATTTTTCAAGGAGCACTTCGCTTATAACAAGCGAAGTGACATCACTACTGTATTGGCGCTTGCATTCGCCCAGAGCGCGAGATACATGACCGGTGCAACAGTATACTATTCATTTCAAATTGTTTTTTGATATTGGTGAGATTTAAAGCATAGTTTCTCACATGGTGAAAATCACTCTTCGACTATAAGGAATAAGTTACAATATTATGATGTTCAACCTCATAAATATGACAAGCATAGCCTTTAGGAGTGAATTTTGAAAAATTCTTAAAAATATAGTAATGCTACTTCTTGTTGTGCCAATTAACATGCCTCTTACTATACTTTATGCAAAGGCTTATAACATATTTATTCCTCATCTAATCCATTGTTTGTATAATGAGATGCTATAGCTTGATGTTTAAATGGCATACACTGCACAAATAAACATTTTCGCCCCACGATATATATGACTAAATGGCACTTTGACATCAGGGTTGAGGTGTGTTCTAGAATAAATTACTTTATCTGATTACTTTAATCTTCCCACCTAAGCTGTAACAGGCTCATAAAATAAGCCTTAGTTAATTACAAAACTACAGGTAATAAAATTAAAGTGAAACATAAACGTTTAGCTTTACACCAATGACAATTATGTTTCGAAAAGATCAAACAATATCACATTTTATAGCCTCAAACTGAAAGAAAATCGGTAACGAAACCTCAGTACTTGTACAGAAATAGCCATCGGAGATAAATTGGCCAAATCAATGACTCTGACAGAAGTGGGCTGAGCCTATGATGGTTCGCGTGCTTTAAACATATAATCTGTGGCTACCGTTGAGTTATTGCTTGTTTTGTATTGCTCTTCTCGCTATTTAATATACTGAACATTCTGTTTGGCCTCTTCTGTATCAGTTATGCATTGCTGCTTCAAATAGTTTATCGAACTTTCTCTTGCTGAAGAGCGAGCTGTCTAAACAATCCTGATCAACTTCTTCGCGATACCAATTCAAAGAGTTTTAAAAAGGTATTTATCAAAATGTCAACGTTGGATGATAAAAAGTGTAATTAATTAAAAAGTATTTCCCTCCCTCCCCCCTCATGCCACGATGTTGCACATTTGTAACGCAGCCAAAGACGTAATGCACAGTTGGACCCGGGACCACAACTACGACATATCGTCACCCATTTGTCCCTTGTCCTGCACAGGTGACCGGACTTTGTCAACACGCGTATCAATCATCCAAGAACGTATAATGAAACTCGTCTGTGAATTTAGTGGCCAATTTAAACCAATGTGAAAATAACTAAACTATGCTATGCTGGAAATAAATAAATTTGTAAACAAATTTAACACCCACAAAACGTTTAACACAATTACCGGTCGACAGCTTTAAAACTTCGGTGGAAGTCTATCAAATACATCGCTTGGCAAGTTTCGGAGACAACATTTACTTTCTTATAACTTGAAGTATTTGCAATACTTGCACATTCAGGGTATATTCCAACCAAAATCAAAAGTTTCTGTAACAAAATGCAATAATAACCTCGTTGTTTGTGAAACGATTATGTCATCGATTACATATTTTGGTCTCCGTATTAACTCTTTTTAAGGTTTTATTTTCTTAGTGAAAGATCTTCAAACTCGTTTTCTCAGTTCCTCTTGATTTTTTTTTCGGCAATGTTTTCCTCTAAAACTATTACAGTTATTTGTTTACAAGTCTGGTATGGCCAAAAACGCTTACTCTCTAGATGTTCCTTTTTTCTGTTTTGAAAACATTCGCCCTATTAACTTTCAAAATTCCAATGGTGATGATATGGAGTTATTTTACTTAGTTAGTCAGCTAATTATAATAATATATTTTCAAAACATCAGGCATGTTGATTTTAACTTATTTAATCAGTGTGGATCGTATGGTGTGCATTACCAAAACTTTATATTTATATTCAATCACATTAATTGAAGGATGTATAACTAACTTCCTTGGTGGTTAAAGAAAATATTATAAATTTGGCTTTCTAGCTTAAAGTGTTTGCAACAAATAACGAATGGAATTTTTGAACTTCTCGTGTCTTTGAGAATGTTCACTGACCAAATTATTTCGACAGAAGTTATGTCAATTAAACATTATCGATTTCTTATGAGTGTGGAGTGTATTATTTATCGGTTTATTGTTGCTGCTGCACATATGTTTACTGGACCCGGCTTATTCTACGAGTAAGCACCGGTTTCTCATAATCCTGATAGTAATTTTTACGAAAGTATCCAATCCAGCTTTTACGTAAGACTTATTTTACTCAAAAACAAACTAAGTGATTTCTTGATAACTGTCCTAACTTTCCTGTCACCGGCCCTTTATACTGTATCAAGATTATAGAATTTATTACCAAATGATTTTCATAACATAAATAATCATGCTCGTTTTGGGGCATCGTTAAAGTGGGTTTTCTCGGTTGACTCCTGGGGACATATACTAAATTATTAGATTATTAGTATATTAGTATAATACTCTTTGAATAAAATTCATCATAGTTTTGTAATTAATTACACTGTATAGGCCATTTAAAATTTCCTTTCCTTTAAAATTAATCTTAATCAAAATTCATTGTATTTAAATTTGATTACACAATTTATATTATATTAATTTTTTGTATGTATTTTAAAATATATGTCATGTAATTTAAGATAAATCTTTTTATTCGTATGGTGAGGTTAGATGGTATAAATAACTACTTAATCCATGACTTTGTTTCATAAAATAAAGTGTTTTTTGTTATGTTGCACATAAATCAAAAATTCTCCCATCCACCCCAACATTTCCGATTTCCCCGACTACCTAACACCCCAAAACTATTTGCCCTAAAACCACATCATCCGCCGAAATAACAGTCAAATTCAAATGGAACATTGACACATTACAATAAAGAGGCGAGAGGGGGCCGGCAGGTGGACAATGTAATGAAAGTGCTTTGTCGACAATGAGAGTATTTATATCGTATCACACACACAGCCGGGTTAATCACATATAAACAATCCCGCCATCACATTACGATAGATTAACGTGGCGACTGATTTATAGGAAATCACCACCGCTAAACTACATTCTATCTGTTTGGCTTATTCCCGTTATTTTTTATCGCTTTTTGTCCGGTAGTTTATGAGCCTCGGTTTCTTTATTGAAAGAACTTGATGTGATGCAAATCGGGGTGTAACGCTGATAAACTGCACTCTATGATTTAAAGACAAGTGTGATTGTTTGATTTATCTACACGTTTGAGGAGTGGAGATACGGTGTACACTAGCCTTCCACTTTGCTGGTGTAGAATCTGTCTCGAACGACTTGTTGCGATTTACGGCGGCGTTTCCTAAATCTTCAACTGGAGTGATATGTGTTTGTAATTGTTAACTATACCTATTCTATCTCATGTTTGACATGCCTCACCAGGAAATTTTATCAGTAATTCACAATACTCCGTAATTTTATCCAAAATTAGGTGTCTTACCAATTTGTAATAATGAGTCTTTTAGTCAATTAGTTGATTTCCCGTCCTTCGCACAGGGGTAGTAACAGTAATATTGCAATTCAAGAATAACAACATTGAAGACCCGAGGGACAGAGTCCTAAAGGTAGTGCGAGGTGTAAATAACCCCGTATAAATTATCCTCATAATAAATTTCAACTCAATCGGTTTGGAAGTCTTTGCATTCAAAGTAAGTCGATGTGGCAACAGACAAACATGCATACGCTTATAATATGTAGTATAGATTTGTAATGATGTCATACCAGACATGAATATGCAAACTTGTTCTTTTTCCTGTACAAATGTTTACACGTTACTAGTTTTCATAAGATATTTTAAAATATTAAAAAGTACATAAGATCTAGGAGTTTTAAGAAGTTGGGCAACAAGGTTCTCTATTTTTGTTCATAAATCACGTCCTCCAATTATTTTGTACTTTATTGCACTTTACATTATGTACTGCGCAGACTTCCAGAGGTTCAAACTTCCTTTGATGTAAAAATGCTGTACAACCGAATGTAACGCTGTAACATTAACTTTTCCAATGTTTGGATTTGTAATACAACCTTTTTATTAGCAAATTTCCTTTGGAAAGTGAACTATTAGCATGACCTGCACGGTGAAAATTAAGCCCGGGACCACCATAGAAGTTCCTAACGTGACCCCCTGAACACGTTTTGGGGGGTCGTTCAAAATTTTATATATATATGTGTGTGTTTGCACTCTAGCGGTCACATTTTTTGTCCGATTTACTTCAAATTTGGTAGGGACGTTCCTTTCTGTAATTAGTTGGACAATTTTGTTGGGCAAAACAATCGGAAAACTCTAAACCTCTTTTTTGGGGACTAATCTTTCAAATTTCGAGTTTTTGGGCCCAAAAAGGGTCAGAAAAGCCCCGGATGCGAAATTAATGCATGTAAAAAGATGGGAATTAATGAGGCGAAAGTTTTAAGCCCTCTCTCGTTATTCTAGCATAAATATTTACCAAGTTATTAAAGAAAATGTGTTTAGACTAAACACAGTACGTTTTCTTATGGGGGTTTTACACTAGAAAAGCCTGTAATTTCTTTGTTAGAGTACTTTTATCATCCCCAGAAACTCACCCCTACTTTCAAGCCTGCCTGAACCTTCTCCTAACATTATAATGCGCAAAATTGTATTCCCAGCTTTGCAGGTAAATGAAACCAGGAGCATCAGAACAGCCAAAAAATCAATGTTTTCAGATTTCAATAAAAATTGGAATACATGTATGTTTTTACACTGATTTTGAGTTTTACAAATTTTTATGTGGAATTCACTTCCCTCAAGTCAGCGTTCTGCGTGCGAACTCGTTTTAAATTGTGACTGAGAGTCCACCTTGATCCAGAAACCTGACATAATAACCTCCCCCCTTGAATTCGCTAAAAGATAGCAACAAAAAACTCCCAGAGTCAAACCTGTATTTCATTATTTGTTTTCTGGGGTTTTTTCCACAACGCACAAACACCTAACATTGGAAACCGCCTGGAAAAGTAATGATTACACTTGTTTTTAATTAATTAATTATAATTTCTTATTCAACAGTTGCATTAAAAAACCAAGCTATTTTTCTTTACTGTACGAGCAAAAGATACAACCCATCAAACCAGATAGGCCTACTCAAAATTTGGAGTCATCAAACAACAACCCCCATAACCATACAATTCCCAAACCTTGTGGGGGGAGAGTGACAAGCGATATGAACCTGTTATTGGGCGGTATCAGTCAATAGCGTAACTGTTACAGTTATGGAGCTGTTGCCCAACCATCGGCACGTCCCTGCCACATAATGTGCTGGTGGGCTGTTTGTATCTGTGATGCGATTTGGGTAAGGGCAATACAACAGGTTCAGTGTCAAAGAGCAATCATTATCGAAGTGGCCTATGGTCGTTCTAAGGGGTTAAAACCAATCGACATTTCAAATAGAGTTTCACGGAAAAAAATATAATTGCAAACATAGTATCCAATTATTCAATCTTCTGCCAGTCCCTATCTGTAACCTCCCAGTATCCAAACGTACGATAGTTTTAAATTAGGCTTCTTTCTCATCCTTACTATAGTCAATCTGAATTCATTGAAGGAGACCACAGAACCCTCCTTCGGTGATTGTAAAGTTAGGTTTAGGAAAGCTTATTACTACACCACCAAAGCAAGAAATTATTCTGAACCATGGATTGTGTATGGACTTCTCCTCTTTTGCTACATGGAGTGTAAGTTATTTGTATTTATTATTCTGCACACTTTACTGACATAGCTTATTATACTTTTTTTCTTTCTTTAAAAGACATGTTTTTGGTGGGGTTGATGTACTTAGAAATACAAATTTCTATATACTTTTTTTATTGAATGGCCAAATGAAGACTTAATGACTTAAATCCCATATTTCCTGACCCCTGTTTATGGGGGGTTGACAACTTCAGAAGAACCCTCGTATACCTTTTCTTCGTTTTTTTTTCTTATTTTGTCCCTTTGTTATTTAATTAGTTTGTTACCATATTTCTCCCATCCGTTAATGACGATACTGGAGTGTGACAAAAGATTCCAAAAAAGACATATTATGGCGGCTGTCATTATTATACTTATTTTTTTAGTTATTTGGACAACACCCAAACCACCTTTGTATCAAATGCAGCGTGGATCCTTTTTCAATCATAAAAAAAACACACACAAATACAACACAAACCAGATCTACACACTACATCCCGACGTTTCGCGCGAACAAATAAACAACGCGCCTCTTCAACGCACGAATAAGTATAAACGTACTCCACCAAAGAAATAGTCCTGTCATTTCGATCAAGAAGTTTTATTATACTACCACGCCTACATAAAATTGGTAATGAAGTTTCATAAAGTATAATTATTACTAGTATGTTCGATCCTCGTCCAAAAAATGTTAAAAAAAAAACCAGCTAAAGAATATTTCCTCGAAAATCAAATTCATACATCAACAAGAAAAAATAAATTAGAAAATACTTAAAATGTGCAAGTATTGTAGTACAATTTATAAATGGTTTTCCCGTTAGTAAATTAACCAAATCTACAGCATCAAATATGTGTTTAAATAGCTCACACGCTATCGTTATATTGGATGAACAAGGATCCAGTTTATAATAGACAAAATGCAAGCAACCTTCTTCACATCACGGAATCTTTGTTGTGAAAAAGTATCAACACGGACGAAAGCGTTGGAATCTGATAATTATATAAATACAAAACAAGAGGCAAATGAAGGGGGAGGGAGGCATGCAAGGGGAGGGGGACATAAACCTTTCAGCTCGCACTCACACATTCGTCATTTTCGGGTTTAATTCCCCCATTTTATTATTTACCGGCTCGCCTACATTTCATTCTTCACATCGCCGAGGCGGTTTGCCCCATTAATAAACAAACACTTTACACGCCGACCGCCACACAAATTGTTTCCCAGCTGCTTCATCATGCGAGGTGTTTTGTTATTGCTTTATGTTTCCATTCTGGCGAGTTTTGGTAGTTATATGGTAAATATACGGTAGGTAAATACTGTACATAAACCAGATATCAGAGAATCTTATTCGGGAGAATATCTTTTTCATATTGGATCGGCTTATACACTAATCTAGTTTAAAAGCAATGAATGAATGAATGAGGAAATAAATTTACAAAAACCACCAGGGGTCTACTGAACTGAATAATGTTTTGTCCCCAAGGTATGTTGTCCAAAATGAAGGTATGATGTAAAGTGTACACATACACAAAAACACACACATTAAAAAGTTCTTGATTCTGACACGCCGCTGTCAGCATATTTTAAATCCCCATCCTGAATATATATGCTTTTTGGGGTTGGGAAAAACGATAACGTCTGGAGCTACGCCCTGTTTAAATTCTATATTAATGAAGTTTAATTATTCTTCAATATTAACATAAATTACTTTAGTTTTTTCATTGCTTTTTTGTTTCCCAAGTTTGGTGATACGTAAAGAGGATTCTTATTCGAAGATTATTTATAGGTATTTTTCCTTGAAGCTGATTAATGTTTGCGCAAATTTATAATATTACATCAGATTTCAGTATATATATATATATATATATATATATATATATATATATATATATATATATACGGAGGCAAGGGAATTAATCTGTTAAATAGGAGCTGAAACCGTTGTGATTCAATCTTAAATATACGATTTCGTGGCAATCACTTATCAAAATAATTTACTGAAATAATATTAAAAATACTAAATGTAAACTAAGTCAAACACTAACTATGAACACATTAATGTTGCCATTATTACAGTAGATCGTAGTTCCCCTACATCTGTTATATGCATAAATTTATTCTTGGGTCAAAACAATAAATTATTTCTTCCCATCATTCTAGTCTGTGGACTTAAATACATAAATTTAAATTAAATATGACTTTAGTTCATCTGGTAAATAAATAAAAAAATACCTAGAGTGCCTCGAAGTTGAGTAGTGGAGTAATCCGTAGGAAGAATTATAAAATCAAAGGAAAGAAACATTTTTTGAGGATTAAAGGTAAAAACTATTCTGAACAAGTATTTATTTCGCACTTATATAAACATGTCTTTAACTATGGAAGGTTTAGAACGAAATGGTATAGTTCAAGTATTATAATGTAGGGATTGATAACATGCAATTAGAGTTGCAGCGGTAAATCATACAAATAACAGGCTCCAAAGACCTGACAGGCGGCACGACCGCCCACACTGATGATATACTACGAGATGTCCACTCAAACTTTCAACCTGATACTTTAACTCCAGCCATATTATCATAATAGACTAAACGAGGAACTCCTTCAATCTGCGCTATGGTGTGGGATAGTTTTTGTTGATCACGAGTGTGAACTTTTTGAAGGTTTCGAAGGTGTGTCTGGTGAAAAGTTATAATAGAAATAATACAATGACAATAAAAAAGCATTTATTAAACGTAGAACATCACTGGACACGCAACGATAGAAGAATATATTTAAAGTTTGTTTTTAAACAGTTGGAAGGAATTTACAAATAAGGGAAACGAAAACAAAAAACCCAAAGCTAAAGTAAAAAACTGAAACAAGTCTAAAACCTGCAATATACAAAATAAATTTAAATTTACTAAGTTTGAGGCATCAACGGATATTAGAATCACATATTAAGGTATAGCTTATGACTTGGTATTCTAACGATGAAAATAGTGCTTTGACCTTGAGTGAAATCGCTATAGAAATCGTGTACGATTAATAACAAGAACAATAATAATTTTAGTCACAAATCTAATAAAGACTGGAGATGGCTTTAACTTTACTTATTTAAACAATCGAATGAATTTTTTGTTTAAAAATAAATTTCCAATAACAGAGTATTATTTAATAGAATTATGTGCATTACCACATCCAACCGCTTAAAAATAACAAATATTATACCCTGTAGCTAAGAATATCCGTAAAGTAAAGTAACCTATATTGGCTAATGCTATTTAAGCTCCGGCTGCCAACCTTTAAATTAAGAATAAGTAGTTAGACAAATGAGGTCTGCTTGATATTTTAAAATGTCAACCTCTCTTCCTAGTTAATGATTCCCGTTCACAATATATTAAGCGGTGGCATTTCTGGAAAACTATATTTGAGTACAAGGACTGGTGACTCATTTGCACCTTGTTTTATTAAATAATTTTCAATTCAAACTCCATTATTGATTGGTTATTACGGTGTTTTAACTGTGATGTCCTAGACATCAGTATTATTATTCAAAACCTTGTCAATATTCAGGAAGTACAATTTTATTAGCAGTTAAATCTGACCAACATGATTTTACACTTGAACATTTATACATAGTAAAATTGTAATTCACCAACGTAAGAAATTTGTACATCTAATTTTGCGCATCCAATGGATTGGGTAAACAATGCCAATAATAAAAAATTAACCAATACAATTGACAAACACACTGAGTAATTTCAGTTTATAACTAAAGCGGATTTGGTTTGGAAGTTCTTGATGGAAACATTGATAACATACTGTCGTTGAGTAATTTGGTTCAAATCGGAAATAAACCAGTACAAAAAGGACTTTCTGGATTTTTAAGGTTTTGAAATTCCGTTCAGGTTGGTAGCCTCAACCCGGTTTGAACTCAAATCATGTAAAAGTATGAAAGTCGAAGAGACTAACATGTAGGTATTGAGTCATCATGAGTTAACATGACAGTCGAACATCATGTAGGTATATTCATCGACCAGCAATGTTAAATAAAAGAGAGCCCCGGAGCTTCTAACATATAAATTGATTAGCCAATATACAACAAGCTCCCACAATAAAAGCTTTTCCACCACGGGCAACAACACATGCACATTTGATATTCAGAACCACCAGTTGGGGTTTTTCGCTCGGTTAATGAACTATTCATGTAAAAACCAAGATCTGACTGAAACCGCACCAACCATTAATTCCCTCCTGATAGGTTCATTTTGATCATCATGAAACAAATTAATGAAAAACCGCTCGACGCTCTTTCTCACCACAACGATTACCAATAAACGCGCTAAGTTATTCATATACAACCACTCATCACCCAATGCATTCATAAATCAAAAGTTACTTTAAGCTTGAACAACTTTATTCAATAAAAGTACTGAATTAAATATTTAACGTTAATAAAGTATAGAAGTATAGAACCACAACTAAAGGATAGTATAGAATTAATAATTAAATAGGATTAGTAAGAAAGGACCATAGGATAACTAAACTATTAGTATACATTTTACACATGATCAATCAATTATAGAAACCAGTTTCAAAATTCCTTCTTGAACCTAGTTATTTTATGACTTTTTGGCACTTATTGTTGGAGTATGTTTGTGTCTGATTCTTCAATTGTAATTCATCTCTGCGGTTATTTATCACTCAACATGGCCATATAAAAATGCTATGAATGTAAGATGTAAAGACATGAGTAAATTATATTATTTATTTTCTGTAATTTAATCAATGTTAATTGAACTGTTGTGCTTTTTTATAACCAAACAGATTTTCCTAATTATGTGTAAGTTCCTTCCGTATTGTGAATTTTACTGATTACCGAATAAATAAAAAAACCTAATTTGTGATATATATATATATTTATTTATTTATTTATTTATTTATATATTAGATGAGAATATAAAACATTTCTTGTAATAGATTAAAACTATCGTGATGATAATTTATTTATTGAACTGGACAATTTTTACAATTGCATAAGCAAATACATATTTACACAAAATAAATGTTCTATAATAAAATATTAATTAAAATTGATTATTTTCCTTCCGTAGCTATTTTTTTTAAATGTAGTGACTTCGTCAAATAATTCTTCTGATTTATACTAACCTTCTATTAACTCAGACCTAATTTCATAAACAAAACACAAAATCAGTAAACACATTCCGGCATAAGTATTTAAAGTTTAATTAACCTATTTCCAACCACCGCCAACACCGACACGGTGACGAAGGTCCAGTACAGGTAAATGTTTAAAGTGTGGGGAATTAAAACTTTGAAATATTGCCCGGGGTTAATACGCCCCTAGTCGTACGTCTTTCTGACACCCAGTTTTTAATTACGCTTCTTTGGATCCGCTCCAAATTGCTGTTATGGTTATGTGTTTCTTTTTTTGGGTTCTCTATTGTATTCCTTGAGGATGGTGGCTAGTTTTTCACTTGCGCGCCTTTACTTAGGAATATAGTTGTTCAAAAATGGAGGTTAAGTTTATACACCATGATATATAAACTCAGAAGGCAAAATATCTAAATATATCTATGCTGTTAAATAATTTCTTATTTTGTATAAAGAGGGGTTCATCCTAAAACATCATCGTTATTTATAACGCTCTTTTCTTTTAGACGCGGGAAATATCACCCCTTCTGGTTCTAGCCACATTGGCTATTACAGTTCAAAAGTTAAATTTTCAGATCTATTTTTTAAATCAACTGAATTATTTAAACCCTTGCGTACAAATGTATTCAACAAATAATTAGTGTATTAATATGTTTATCAAATTTATTTTATGGATTAGTGTTGTTCTCGAAATCAGAAATCAGAAATCTTTATTAACCATTGATCATGGTGTCACATGAAATAGGTTTCGTCAAATTATTACATTTCGACTCCATGTTGATTGTTGTGTGTACAAACTAAAAACGTTGTTTGCCTGAAGAACTTGATCACATAGTTTGGAGATTACATTGGAATTACATATTTGCTGCTGAATTGTTTCAATTTTACATTAAATTTGACTACATACTAAATGTTTTAACACTGATCATTTGCCACACAATTTAACTGTAATGGTAACGTGTTATCCAAACTGAATAAACAATGACGAAACGTGTGTTTCCTTTTTTACTTCACATTGTTTTATACTAGAAATCACATAATTCAACAAAACTATTTCAAAAGCACCGATTTCTGGTGTGGTCCCTAAATAAATTATTATCACATACCCAGATGGAGTAAAATTTCAAAATTGGTATAATAGGGTCAGTATCGCTGATTATTAGAAATACCTTATCTGCGTCAGGGGCCGAGAAGTACACATGTAAATAACAGTAAAACCAGTAAATGGAGCAAAATTAGAAATTGTTATTGTTCACCGGTTGAATTGCTATAAATTAATGTTAATAAATAAATTTGTTGCAAGATAGCACATCACCTTGACAACGAAATCAGATGTTAAACTAAAATACACAGACAGAATTCGTATCACGTTTATCAGCTGATGTTTACTCCTCAATTTGGACACCTACCTCTAAATTACAAGGTAAAAAGCCTAAGAGAAAAATTAAAATAGAAATATTAGGTTATGTATCTTACTTGGTCTTAAATCTAATTTGACGGTGGAACTATAATCAAGCTCACAAATGCACAGAAATTTAGAGAATTTGTTGCATTATCACCACCTTAGTCGACAAGGAGATCTTTTGAGTCCAATTAACTTAACCAAAAAAAAATCAAAACTTATGTTGTAGAAACAAGTGTGTAAAGTGGCGGTACCATGCGGAGAGGTGGCGAACTAACAGGGATCAATGTTTTACGCCGCACGTTGTAAATGTTTTTACTTCCAGCGGGAAACACGAGTCTGGCCCACCGAGGCTCTGAATAGGGAGGAAACGTGATATAATAGATAAACTACTGGAGCAAACAATCAATTTTGTCTGGGATTATGTCAGCTGTTAATCTAAGTATACGAAGTTTTAACAAACTAAACCCAAAAATCACTAAATTAAATTAAATAAATTTACCAATTGAAACTTGTATTCACTGAATCAACTTCGTTCCCAACGCGATTTGAAAAGAGTTTTTCATTTTATACCTAATTATATTGTTTATAAATTACAAATAACTATGTGGTATTTTTCCTTACACTAAATTCTTTTACGCATTCAACCATAAATTTACTGTTACGAATAAAATATTTAAATAATATTTCTTAGCATTTATCACTTAAATTTGAAAAAATATCCACCTTAGTTAAATTTGATTAAATACTAGCTGTTACCCGGCGCGTTGCTGCCGCAGAAGAGGCATTGAATTTGTTTTATGTCAAATACTCGTTCATTTTCAATATGAGCTCGTTCGCTTCGCTCACTCGCTTATCAAAAAAAGAATTTGAGTTGCCATTCAAGTAGTTTTTTTAATTTCCATTATGAGAGTTGCCATTCAAGTAGGTTTTTATTTCTATAATGATAAACAGCTGTTGACAATATTTTAAGTTATGGATATCATATGATAAAATCAAAATAAATCTTTCTTCAATAAGATTTACATTGAAACTTTGAAGTTCAGTGGGGCACAGCCCTAGTGTCCTAGGACTTCGGTTAATGGCCTAAAACCTTCCCAGGGTTAACCTGTGTTACTATGCAAAATTTCAAAGCAATTGGATGAACGGTATGGCAGCGCATAAAGTACAAACGGACAGACGGACAGACGAACAGACGTATAAACATGGATTTCTATATATTAGATTATGTAGCGTATATCTAGGAGGGAATCGAAATTTAAACTTCCTTGAGAATGATGTTGGCAGATTAACTTAACTTACAGTTTATGCAGACATATACCAGTAGATACTTAGACATTTAGTAGATATTGACATTAAAGAGTAATGCTAAATATCAAGAGATATTTAGTGTGAGTAATAATAAAAGAAGACAAGCATACAACATTTGAAAACTATGGCGAAGATTACAATCAGTCTATAAAATAAATGTAAACATAATTTTACAACTTGCACTTAGACTTGGCCTATCTCGGATAGCGTATTGTTTGGGGGGGCCCTGGTTCGTTCCGAAGATCCTTAAAAGGGAATTTGATTTTTACCCCATGTGCTGTACCCCATTATTTTTGTATAGCAGTATTACAAATAACATTACAAATAGCAGTATTCACCAAAAATCGTATTATTTTGAGATGGTTTTGGTGAATTTAAATAATAGCAATGCAAAAATAATGCAAAATGACGTTTTAAAACTCAAAAATTAAATTAACGCTGTGTTTGATAGTACAAAGCTAGAAACCCCTAACTTGTGCCATTCTTCTTCTTTTTAAACGCCCTTTAAAATGATATATCACTCATGGGGGGTTGACTTACCCCCAAAACCCCTATTTTGGAGAAGGGGGTTGAAAATTTGGACTCATCAAAAGTTTCCTAGGGGGGGGGGACTTTTGGGACACATGGTATGTTCAAACACATGTGCCAGTATGACGTTTTACTTTTTTTTTGCGAGAAAAGTAATGGAGTACAATTTCTCAATAGGCGAGCCATTAATAACACATACGTGTATATATTTTAAAGAAGAAACAAGCAAATGAAAATTATTCAGCAAAATGCATGTTTGTTTTTCTTTGGATAGAGTTCAGCGAAATTAGTCATACGTTGACATTAAGCTCGTATTTCATTGTCGTACAAAGGATAGTAAACTGAAAGTGGAAGAGGATAATTAGTATTGTTGACTTGACTGCAACTTGATGCAAATTTAAAGTGGACCCAATATATAAACCTACTTTTGAAGAAATTACAAAATAATTTTATGTAATTATGTTTCTTTCTAATATGATGGATTTAAACTCACTGAAATTTACTTTTTGAAAATTTTCACTCCCGTGTTTCATACGGTTCAAAACTGAGGATAAATTCTGCAGCGAGTAAACAGGTATTTAAAATTCAAATACCCCGTCGCAGCAAACCTGCGTACTCAGCGAATTTCCAATGCATATATATGGGTATCATTACTACCTAGTCACTACTCACCAAGTTTCACAAAAATACATTCATTAATATAGCATTTTATTTATTCTCTATAAGAATAACATTATACTTGAGTACGCAGGTTTGCTGCAACAAGGAAGATAAGAAATGTATTTTTTTGCAATTATCAATATAACTCAACCAGGTGAAGCTACATACCAAGTTTTATTAATTTGGGTTCATAACTAAGGGAGATATAAAACTTTACTTATTATCCATATGAATAACATGGGGCGCGAATATGCAGGTTTGCTGCTACTGGGAAAAATCAAGAAAAACCTTTTTTTGTGCTAATAGCAATATAACACAACTAGTTGAAGCCACATACCAAGTTTCATCAATATACATACATAAATAATCGAAATATAACATTTTATTTATTCTCCATAAGGATAACATTGGACAACGTACTGTGTTTAGCACTTTGAATATCACTGCAACGGTTGGACGTAAAACAACAATTGAAACGCCAAAATGATTGTTTTGTAGAACTAAACTGATTGGTAGAAAGAAATGTGGAGTTTTTAGCGAAATTATCTGAGGGAAATCTAAAAACCGTATTCCCATAAGATTAACATGGGAAATTTTATGGACACATTTTTTGACTTTTCTCCACAACCACTAAACCTAGCTTAATTATTCAAAATACTAAATTGTTTGTTTTTTTAAGCTCTATAAAATGGCTATAACCAAAATCTAGTGTTTTTAAAATTTTAGGGTGAAAAGTTCAAAAAACTGACTTTTGGAAAATTTTAAACCCCCATAAAACCCCCTTCCCATAGACCGATCGATCTGGTTTTCGAACTTAAAGTCATAAATGTCACTCTCCACATTTGTGCCAAATTTCATCAAAATCGGGCGCTTTTTTCAAAAGTTATCGCGGTAACGGACACATATATATATAAATTTGAACGAATAGTGTTTTTGGCATCTGAGGACCTCAAAACAAAAAGTTGTCATGGTCTCGGGCTTAAGTCTTACCATGCCACCTACGGTAATAGCTTCTTCCCTATAGGGGAAATTCGCTAAAACGTGTAAAATGAGTTATGTTCAAAAGCGTACTCTTACACACTGCGAACCTATTTAAATAACTGGATGTATTACTTTACCTACCCTGCATATTTTTAATACCCTTAAGAATGTTTTTAGAAATAATACCACAATAATAATTGGCATACCTTACTACTAGACTTCAATTTACAAACTTTCAATACCCTATCAATCCTACAAAGAAAATTCTCCATTTTACGAGTTTAAAATTATTTAACCCTCCAACAAATATAAACAAAGCTTCTGGGAATAATAATGTAATTATACTAGGAATTACGAAGTACAAAATATAAAGGGATATGTTTTCACTTGGTTTCAGAACTAAAAATCTTTAAATATATTTAACTATCAGTGAAATTCCTAAAAATTGTAAGTAAAGGTATTTTGTAAATCCTAAGTATTATTTTTACATTCATTATTGTATAGGTTTATATTTTATTAGTTATGTTTTACTATAAAAAACTTTGATTTCAATTGTACAGTGATAAACAAATTTATTGCATTGAGAATTTTGTGCTTTACCCAGGCGTTATCTAAACAATAAATAATTTGTATTTAACTCAATAGAAGCAGTTTACAGTTCACATTTTACATCCTACATAAACACCGATCTGTGACAACGACCAGAAAGCAAGAGGGGCAAGAAAGGTATTTAAGTGCAATAAGACGGCACAACAAGTACAATAACGGAGCTATATGGCGGTGTCCGTTATATATGGGGCTATATAGTGGTCATCGAGCGCACTTGCGGCTCTGGCATCGTGTGTGTGTGTGGGGGGGGGGGGGGACCGATGCTGTAACGTTTTAACCGTTAAAATGCTTTATTTCGTCGTTAAATCCCCTACAGGGGAAGAAGCTATTACCGTAGTCGGCATGGTAAGACCTAAGCCCGGGACTATGATAACTTTTTGTTTTGAGGTCCCCAGATGCCAAAAACACCATTCGTTCAAAACTGTATATGTATGTGTCCGTGAGCACGATAACTCTCTTAAAATAAACGGTATCAGGAAACTGAGACATACTTTCTCCCTTTTAGCCAAACTTTAATGACAAAAATATTTGTTATTTACTAAATATAGAATATGAAGTATAGATAAATGTACAGAAAATTGTCTAAAATAGTTGTTTTCAGAAATATCCACCCAAATTGCTTTTTTGGAGGCACTGTAGAGTCCGTTGCTACACACAGTAGTTTTGAGAGGGGAAATGCCCCCTTGCCCCCCCCAGGGTTAAATAGCAACACATTTCGAACATCATCTGTTGGTCAATGCTAACTTGACCAGCATATAAAATTTTAATGAAATTGATCAGTAAATAAGAGAGAAATAGTTATTTTTGTATTCCCCATAAGAATAACATTGGACAACGTACTGTGTTTACCGCTAAATGAAAATTTCAATTTTCTCCGCAACTAGCAATCGTAGAATAGTAATTTAAAATACTAATTTATTTAGTTTTTTGAGCTCTTTTTAATGGTGAATAGTAATCTTTTTTAACATTTATGATTTTTTATGAAAAATCCAAAAAAACTGAATTTTTGATGTTTTAAGTCCTGTAATTTCTGAACCCGAATTTTTACAGAAATGCGGGTGGTGTCATTTTGTTGGAAATTTAAAGTTCTACAAACCACGAAAGTTTCATCAAAATCGTTAGAGCCGTTTTTAAGAAATTTGGATTTTTCATGTTTTTTGGCGGTTTTGGGGGGATAATTACCCTTAAAAATCAAAAATTCAAAAAAATGAAAAAAATGCCTGGAGATATCGTGGATTAGTACCTACATACCAAATTTCATAAAAATCAGCCCATAGGTTAGGGCTCTAGCTCTGTAAACATCCACACAGACACACACACACACACACACACACACACGGACACACACACACACACACACACAGACAGACATCACGTAAAAACCACTTTTTTGGGTTCAGGGAGCACCAAAACGAATATTTCCACTAACAACTCAAATTCGAAAATTTTTACGAAAACAATACTTTCTCCATATACTATGTATAGGGGGAGAAAGTAAAAAGTCCAATATTGACGAATTTTGGTATAAACATGTAAAGCAGCATTTATGACTTTCAGTTCAAATCCCAGACAGATCGACCTATCCGAAGGGGTATTTTGGGGGGGTTTTGTACCCCAAAAATGTTTTTTTTGAGTTTTTTGCATATCATTTTTGAATAAGTCAAATTTTTGTTTTTTCCATTGGAATCAGCTTAAAAAGACGCACAATTTGGTGTTTTGATCATTGCTCTACGTCAAATGGTTACAGAGATATTGAAAGTGCTAAACACAGTACGTTGTCCAATGTTATTCTTATGGAGAATAAGAAAAATTGTATATCTCGCTTATTTATGAACTTATCCTGATTAAACTTGGTATATTGCTTCATATCGTTGTGGTCTATTGATATTTGGACTAAAAAACATTTTTTGGCCGATAGTTCACATAGCAGCAAACCTGCGTACTCAGCTCCCATGTTATTCTTATGGAGAATAAGTAACGTGTTATCTCCCTTAATTATGAACATAAATTAATAAAATTTGGTATGTGGCTTTACCTTCTTGAGTTATATTGATATTTGTATAAAACCCCATTTTTTGTGTTCCTTGTTTCAGCAAACCTGCATACTCAGCCGCCATGTTATTCTTATGGAGAATAATTAAAATGTCATAAATCGTTTATTTATGAATGTATATAAATGAAACTTGGTATTGGGCTTTATGTGGATATATATATATGCATTGGAAATTCGCTGAGTATGCAGATTTGCTGCTACGGGGGTATGTTTTTTTTAGATTTTGGGTTTATACTAAAATTTGCTTGTGTCAATGTCTATCGTGGATACCCTTAGAGATAATTGCTTCTTAGGGATTTTGTTTTGATTTGATTTGATTCTCGTTGATTTGTTTTCTTTTAAAAAATGAGGTTTTATCCACTTTAAGGTATAGGCTGTCTTTCACTTTAAAATAGCTATGCACAATGCCTCCTATTTTGTTTTCTCTCACTACACATTATATCATTACACTATCCCCACATGGATAAATTCACGCTCAGAGGTTCCAAGCTAGGATGATTTTGTTTTATTTTTTGTAAAAGTCAAAACAACATTTTCAACCACTCTAAAATCTGTCTGTCAAAGGATTTAACATTGTCCGATGAATTCAATTTAATTTAATTATTATAACCGAGTAGCGATTACTTTGCGCTTAAAAGGTTTCAGTTCGTGGCAACGTCGTGTCGCAGCGCCTCACACTGACCATCATGTGGGACAGTGTAACGCCGCATTTTCCACCATAAAATCGTTTAAATAACAATGCTATCTCAATTCTGACAAGTCTTTGGCAATACTCGGAACTAACCATATAATACGTTGCCACCGATGATGTTACACCCTACAGTACGAAAAAAATGCTGTCGACCTAAACTATTCCTACCGTGGTTGGGCTTCAATTGCAATCCTAAGGGTGTATGCCACCTCAAAGCGAATGACATGTATAATAATCATAGGTCTCAATAATACCTTTTCCGATGTAGTTACAGCGCCCGCCAAAAAGTGTGCATTCTTACTTGACGGAAAGAGGGTCAGTTTTTGTAACAGGCCAGCTGCTCGCAGGCCAACCAGTGGCAATTTCACAGCCGATTTGCGTTTGACATGTCTTCCCTAAATACAATGTGTTTATTTTATAATTCGCCCAAATGTTTTATGAAGCTAAATAAAATGTTGTACGCGACAAAATGAATAACAAGTTGTTTTTAATTATTTTAGGAAATGTACTTAAATTATAAAAACCATTGCTCACCAACAAAATATAAATTCAAGATACCCTTAATTTGAGATAAGAATCATTTGCCTGATAATAAATAAGAGATATCATGCAGTCCGTTTAAAATTGGTTCTTATGGTGTATAAACCCAACAAATCCGCCATCTCCAATGCCTTCTTAAGCAACAATACAGTTTTTCTCACAAAACGTGAAATACTCTATTGCAATTATGAGTATTGTACACGATCCAAAAGAACAGCTTACTAAGCCGAAGACGGAACCAATCTGACTTTGTAGCAAATTTATTAGCCGACATCGTATCTGCTCAGAGATAAGGAACATCTATATTAACATGTTATCAATAGTAGTTGGTTAACTTGGACTGTCAGTGCACGTACACAAGTTGGGATACTCGACCTCGAATGGGGTTACCTTGCTTGGTAACTTGAATAAGCTGTGGTGAGTGATGCTGTCTCGACAATGCATAAGATAGAATTTAATAAAATTAATTTAATTTAATTTAAATATGCCAGGACATCCTATTGAACTCAAACGACTTTGCAAGAGTTCCATTACATCTCTTCCCATAGCATGAACATGTAAACGTTATCATCAATAGTCCTAAAAATAAATATTTTATAAAACATTATTACAACATGCTAAAATACCCGGTTCCGCCCAAGAAATACATCAGTTTTGTGTTTTGTATTCTGTGGTTAAAACTTATAAATATTTTTGACATCATCTGGTCAAATATTATTAATGTCCATAACAATAAAATTGTAACTCCACTCCACAATAAAAGCGAAATAAAAATCATTGTAGGTTTCCTAATTTAATTAATTAATCTATAGTAATTCATTTACGTAATCAATTAGAGTTCCAAATTTCAATGTCAACCCTCCGGCTTATCGGGAAGTTTGAAAATTAATTAATGGTGAACAACCTAGCCTAGGGCTTTGCTTTTTACTTTCACCCCTTATACATAGTACCATGGAGAAAGTATTGTTTTCGTTCAAATTTTTGAATTTGAGTTATTAGTGGAAATATTTGTTTTGGTGCTCCCTGAACCTAAAAAAGTGATTTTTACGTGATGTCTGTCTGTCTGTCTGTGTCTGGATGTGTACAGAGCTAGAGCCCACACGAATTGGCCGATGATGATGAAATTTGGTATGTAAACAAAACCACAATATCTCCAGGCGTTTTTCATTTTTGGAATTTTTTATTTTTAAGGGTTTTTATCCCCCAAAACCCGCCAAAAATCATGAAAAATCAAAATGTCTCAAAAACGGCTCTAACGATTTTGATTAAACTTTAGTCGTTTGTAGAGCTTTAGTTTTCCAACAAAATTACACCACCCGCATGTCTGTAAAAATTCGGGTTCAGAAATTTACAGGAATTAAAACATTAAAAAATCAGTTTTTTTAATTTTTTATAAAAACATAAAAATACAAAATATTACTATTCACTATTAAAAAGCTCAACAAATTAAATAACTTAGTATTTTGAATTAGGCCTACTACTTTACAATTGCTAGTTACGGAGAAAATTTTAATTTTAATTTTACGGTAAACACAGTAAGTTGTCCAATGTTATTCTTATGGGGAATACAAAAATTACTATTTCTCTCTTATTTACTGATCAATTTTGTTCAAACTTGATATGTTTGTCAAGTTAGCATTGACCAACAGAGGAAATTCGAAATGTGTTGCCCCTTAATAACCCTGGGGGGAATAGGGGGCATTTCCCCTCTTAAAACCACATGTGTAGTGATGGATTCTGTAGTGCCTCCAAAGCAGGGATTTGGGTGGATATTTTTGAAAACTTGTTTACAAGATTTGCTGTACATTAGACCATGCTTTGTATTCTATATTTAGTAAATAAAAAGTAATTTATTCATTAAAGTTGGGCTAAAAGGGAGAAAGTATGTGTAGGTTTCCTGATGCCGTTTATTATATATTAAGTTGTATGATAAAAAGATATGTTAGTACACTCGTTGGCAACTGATTAAACTAAGTCCCTGTTTCAATAACATAAAGAGGTTAGGATGTAAATAGTAAGATCATATAAATATTTAACCAATATTTGTTCAATTTTATCCATGTTAACTAAATTTAAGAAATTATTTTCAAAAAGCAATCATTTTTCTAACTGAGCTACCAAAAAGTACATAAATCATGGATCCACGCGAGCTCAATCTAATGGATAGCTCAAACATTTCCAAACAGCGTAGTTAACCTAAACCGTTCTATTAACCCCACCTCACATTGCACTAACCAGCCCGGTTTATTACACGCCTTATGTATCGTATATTCTAAATACAATAATTATACCGGTAATAATTTTTTATTCTATAAAGGATGTAGGCTTCCACGGTCGTTAATGGGGCGCTGGTTCCCCCCGTTACCATTCATGGATATTATTACACGAATGAAACTATACTTCAATGCTTGATACCATTTTGCAACATTTTCACCCATAAAACTTTCAAATGATTAATTTTATGGTTTTGAAACCCACGGGGCATTAGAATTATGTCACACATTACACAGGCTGCTATAAGGAACTGCAATCGCGTGCATCGGCTGTCAGTATTCTCAGCGAGTGTAACTCAATTGTTTCTTTTCTTCAAGTATTTCTTTCATAACTGCATACTGCCGGTCTATTTACAGAAAACACATAATATTTCGTTAGTGCTTTATATTTGTCAGTAGTCAAGTCTTCAGTTTGAACTCTACCATTTCATCAAATAAACTTTATTTGTATCCGAAATTATTGAAAACCCATTTTTATATGACTCGAGAAACAACCTTTTTGCTAAACATAAAATGAATCAGCGTTCGATTCCATCGACTTATTTTTATCCATAATGTTCATGGTATCTAAGCACCATACAAATATAATACTCTACACCATATAACACGTGTTGATGCAGGAACCTGGTCGTGACCTGCCTGGGAGCGAGCGAGGGAAGATGTAATTGAAACTGACGCAAGAAACTCGATTGCACCGCGATGAAATTCAGCTTCACGCCAAGAAACAGCCACGCATTTGAGTTTCTGTTTCCTACCATCGAGTTTGAGCAGAGAGTAATAAATACCCTAATTTCAAAAAATCGGCTCCCTTTAGTTGTATTATTTGCCCCGTTGTTAAAATCAAGAAATAAAAGGAAATGTATAACAATATTAACTAAACAATAATAAAAAGAAATCAAATTATTCAATCCAAATATTAATAAGTTCTCGCGGTAGTTAACATTTGTTAGTTTGATTGTGAGTCAAGGTGACGTACTTAGGTACTATGGCAGCGGCGCTGTCGTATTTCCAAATCCTAGTCCTGGGGGTAAATGTTATCAGTACGACGTATCTATCTATCTTGTACTGAAGAGGCTCGCCCCTTGATTTGCTTGACACGCTGCACGCACAACCCCGAAGCCCAGGTAGACGGGCAAAGTAAAGGGTAAATTAGGCAGCCAACCTCTTTAAAAATAATAAAATAGGTATGTTAATTTTAAACCAAACTATATCAAACTTTTCGCCCTAAATAATAAAAACGTGTACATATTAAATAATTACACATATAAACTTAAAATTTAGATATATGGGAAGTCTGTGTGTAGCAATGATAACAATAATTATGAAACATTTATATAAAATAAAATTATCGAGGACCCTTCTGTACTTGTAGACTAAACTCTTTAGCCTAAGAAGTTCCTGAGGTTTCAGGGTTCTAGCAAAATCCGGGATGAGTTTATCAACACAGAAATCAAGTTTTGTAGTCCAACGACCATTGGCTTCTCAGAAAGTAACGTCACTGAGTCAGTCAGTCAGACAGACCGCAGGAAACTGTAAAACAAAACATAAAGCTGACAACCATGTAACCACAGTTGCGGTTAAAGCGGTTAGTTCGGTCACCGGCCACTTCAAACGCTAGTGGCGCCAGGTCGCTCAGAGGGGGTGCAATTAGGTACACTCCCACACTCCCCACTCCACCCGCTGCCTCCCCTCGACGATCGACGACCACTCCTCTAGTAGCGCTCCCAAGAAGGCGAAACCCTTCCTCCTATTCCATTCAGCCTTCTGCAGTGTTTTACAGTTTTCTATGGTTTTCTATGGTACCAAGCTTTGTTTAGGTTTACTAAATAGCCTAAATTGTTTCCTGCAGCTGACGCTGAAACTGCGGATGCTGAGGCTTTTGCTGATCTGGATCTTCTTCAGAGTCCTCAACAAGCAGACGGCTTGGCTCTCCGACATGTTAGGGATAGGTGAGTCGTTAAACATTGTAATCTTGTAGGAAAATATAAACCGACTATAAATCCGAAGAAATGTAGAAATATTGGACAAGGCATAAATTCAATAAAGTACTATTAAAAATACTAACTCTACTTCCCAACAAGTTGTACAGCTATTCTGTTGTCACGGGATGTAACTGGGGTGACAGGGAGCAGTGAGCTGAGTTAAAGTTGTGAAACAATCAGGACCTTATACAGGGAATGTGGGTCTAAATGAGATGTTAACTCAAAAGTTTAAACAAATTCAGCTATCCAAGAGCCATGACGCTGAAGATGCAATGGAAGTTTCAATGTCAATCTTACTGTAAGGATTTTAACGTTTGAGGTGTCAAATTAAAGGTATTTTTACATAGATTTGCCAATACGTTTCAGAATTTTAAGAAAGGGCGTCACTTAAATACAGTAAAGGACTGAATTTTCGAAACAGTGGTGCTATCCGACAGCGGACGTCTAAACTACACGCTGATTGAAAGTACCAATGATGTATCCATTGAAAGTACGTTATCCGCATTATTCTCAGATTTAATCATCCATTTTAATATCAGATGTTTGTTTACAACTTAAGTAACCTTTCGTTAGGTACAAACTTGCTCGGATTAGAGCAACAGGACAACTAGTTACGTTTAATCACTCTTGCCCTCGTTTTTGCATGATTAATATCACGGATAAAAAATGTCCGTTGAAAATCTTATACTAGCTGTGTCAATTCACACGGATCGGGAGACCGGCTGTTGGTAATCTACACCAGAGGTATTTTGTTAGAGAACTATTCAAACCCTTTTAGGGGAAACGATCCAAACCCATACTGATGCCCGCGACCTTGAGCCGAAGGCCAAGATGCTGACCGTTCTCGCAAACATAAATCCATATTTGTTTAATGTTCTCAAAATAGGATTATGCCTTGGTATTTTTTGGGTGTATTGCAGAGAATTAGATATTCTCTTAAGAAAATTTAAATCAATCAGTCTACCAGCTCGTGCGTGATAATATAATTTTGCTTTATTCAATCAATCCTTATCCTAATATTTAATACAGTGTTGGCCATTATTGTTCTCACATAGGTATCACTATTTTGAGACTATTTTACCGATTTTTTCTGTAGTCCAATAAAGATATTTGATTTGATTTGATAAACGCAAGCAGATTTTGTGTCACACTGAGATCTCAGGAACCACTGGACCGATTTTCAGAGAGCTGTTGTTAAAGGTAACAAAAAACAGTACAGAAGCAAGATCAGCGGTTTTAAGCTAACTTCTGGAACACCATCAATATTTAAACTGCTCTAATTTGAGCAGCTGGATTTTCTAGTAAAATAAAAGAGGAATGGGCAAAGCCCTTCATATCCAGAATATACATGCGGGGTATCTGAAATCTTGGGACACGTTTTGTAGATTTGTTCCTTGGGCTAAAACAAACATCATACAGCATGTCTAATATGGCTAGATTTGTGAATATCGGTCAAGTTGTGATTTTTACAAATGGTTTTACTACTCAATAGCTGAAACAATGTAGCCGTTCAAAAAATTATGTTAGTTAATAAATGTGTATTTGAAGGCGTAAAACAAGTGTATGCAATTTCGTTCCATAAACTTTAACTCTTTAATAAAGGCACCCATTTAAAATTTGTAATGCCAAATTTAATGAAAACCGTTACAGTAAGGAATTTTCTGTTTAATAAAATATGCGTAATTTAATAACAATTCAAACTGCACCTAGTTTGTTGCAACGTGATACAAATTACTGAATTGTTAATTGATGTATATATATGACAGCTTAATTTATTAAATAAAAGTTAATAACTCTTTAATTTGTTGTCGGATTGTAGCATACAAGGTGTCGTTTGACTTCACCTCAAATTGCGCACATTATTACCCTCAAAAAATTGTATGTTGATTTTCATTAAACTTGGAATTTTTAAAGAGGTAAATTAAGCATATCTTTCAAAGCATGTTAGATTTCTGAATAAATAATAATGTGTTATATGACATGATAAAGTTTGAAATAACCAATCAATCTAAATACTAATCAACTAGTTTGTATGTTTTATTGATTTTTATTTGTTATGTGCAGAAATTTGAATTTGCAAACAAATAAAGAACAATGATTGGACATACTAGAAATAAATTTAAAGAAGCTTCAAACATAAGGAAATTTACTTCACGGCCAAATTTCCGGGAATACATTTCCTTTATTTATTTATTTAATTGTGAAAGCATAATAATTTCAATAAATAAATATTACATATACTTTCATATAATATTGCTAGAGGGGCCATACACATATTACGTAACACACTTAAGGGGGGGGTATGGCGTAGCGTTATGCTGTATTATATGGGGGAGGGGGGTTGGATCAATGTTACGTAACTCACACATATTAACCCTAAGTGCTGGCGCACTCACGTATCTTTTGATACTATTATAAATCGTTAAAAATTAAAAATAATCAAATTGATATCTAAATTAAAGTTACAGTTTGTTATATCAAAATACTTCTGTCAAAACTATTTTAATAACAGTTAAACTACAAATAAATATATAAAGTGTTTTGAGTAAGTTCTGTTTTGCTTTACACCTATGTTTTGTGTTGTTTTAGAGTGTAAAGTCATGACTGGATACAACAATGCCGTCCACATCTTAAGTTTTTTAAGGTGTTTTGTATTTGTATTAGTTAAGCCTATAAATTAAATTTGTAAAGTTTTAGCTGAGATAGTTTATTTTGTTGCTTATATTATTAGTAACAGTCTTGTTTGTTTGTGTACAATATGCTTTGAAATAAGTTATAACAAATGTAGTTAAAAGAAAGTCATTTAAAGTTTTATGATTCATTGAAATCCATTCTCTAAATTGCTAATATAACGATGTTTAAAAGGTTTAAGCTGTTTAAAGCCTACTACGATTCAGTTACATAACAAGTAGGGGGGGGGGTATGCTCAAGCATTATGGGGCATTACATGGGGGAGGGGGGTCTGAAATGAAGAAAAAATGTATTACGTAATATGTGTAATTGCCCCAGAGTAATTTATAACATGCCCTGTGTTCCATAATACAAGTTTATTTTTAAAGAAAATCTAGAATTGTTTGGGCATCTAAATTAGTATTTGGCAAAACTGTTTGGTATTAATCTTATGGAGTTATTTTGTTTCATTAATAATCTTATTACTTAAACCAACATAGATGAACAGAAATCAACAAACCATCTTATGGTTTATGGATGTGGTATGGACTTAAGTGTAAAAAAATGTTTACCTTAAATAAAGAGATGATTGAAGGATTTTACATATATATGTAAAAGGTATATGGGACTAGTTTACATTTAATTTACAAATCGCCAAAATGACAAATTCTTTTTTTGTTTTTGAGCGTTAAAAGAATATAAATAAAGTAATAGAATTTTAAAAAGTGCTGATCAATATTGGCTTATAAAGATCGATTGTATACTTTTAACGTTCAAGTTAAAGGAAATTTGTCTTCCTTAAGGAGATGAATTTTGACGTTATTTAAACCAAGATCTGAAAGTAAAAGCTATTTGAGACACAAGTGATGATGGTTTCTAAAGAACGGCGAACGATTTGCTTGAGTGTAAGGAAGTCTTCCTTTTGTTTAGTATAAAAACAAGTCAAAATATTAGTTGTCTACGAGATATTGTTCTCTGAAAGATGTGATTGATATACTTCATTTGTTTAGGATATTTCTTTCATTTTACCAAAATATTCTGCCAACGTACGTACTTATTATTTTATATTTTCACATTTTTATTTGCAAATAAAAACCTGCAGTTTTAAGAAATCAAGCCTATGATCATAGTACAAATAAAAAAGGTTGGTAACACACCGATTTAAGTGCCTTTCTGGTTAGCATATATGTTTCCTACCCCTTCAGTCAGCTATAAATAGAAGCGGCTAAAATAGAATAAAGTAAGCAGAAAGTAGTATAAATATAACATGAAAAGTACTATAAATACTATTTGAAAAGTAGTAAAGTGACGCTAGCTGCTGGTATAACGTATGCTTATCTTTCCAGACGGGAGCACACACGTTATTTAATTGTTACGGCAAATACAAATCTAATTTTAACGAAAACATGAATACGGTTAAAGTCTATACAAAGTGTCAGTAAACGTTTTACTGAACTACCTCGTTTTTTTCTAGATTACTTACATAACATTAATCATTGAGTTATTATGTATATTTCTATAGTAAAAGAAAACACAGGTTTCGTCGGTGGAATAACTAAAGCAATTGTTTTCTTAAAGAGTTATAAGAAGGGGCTCCAGGCACAACAAATATCCTGTTTCTACCTGACAACGTTCCCATAAGATAAAACTTAATTTAAAACCCACATATGTGGTCAAAGGAACATTATGATGTTGTATAGGGAAACCAGTAAGCAGAAGTACAGTATAGTTAAAAGATGCCCCAAAAAATGTTATTTTTAAACTGTTATTGGTAATTATTATTTGTTATAACACATTTGTGTTCATTGAATTTTCCAAGTATTTCGTACTTAAGACTCTCTTTATAATTATAACACTTTATAATTAGCTCAACACAATATCATTAAAATATAAAACGAGTTCGCACGCAGCACGAGTTTGCACGCAGCACGCTGACGTGAGGGAAGTGAATTGCCACATAATAAACTGTTAAAACTCAATCAGTGTACAAACATTCATTTATACCAATTTGATTGAAATCTGAAAACATTGATTTTTTGGCTGTTCTTATGCTCCTGGTTTCATTTACCTGCAATGTTGGGAATACAATTTTGCGCATTATAAGGTTAGGAGAAAGTCCAGTCAGGCTTGAAAGTAGGCTTGAGGTTGCTGAGGATGATAAAATTACACCAACAAATGAATAACAGGCTTTTCTAAAGTAATACCCCCATAAGACAACGTACTGTGTTTAGTCGATACACATGTTCTTTAATAACTCAGTAAATATGTACTCTAGAATGATGATAGAAGGCTTAAAACTTTCGCCTCACCAATTCCCATCTTTTTACATGCATAAATATTACATCCGGGGCTTTTCTGTCTCTTTTTCGGCCCAAAAACTAAATATTTGACAGATTAATCCCAAAAATAGGGGCCAATTGTTGTCCAATTGTTTATTCCAACGATCTTGTCCAACTGATTATAGAAAGGAACGTCCCTACCAAATTTGAAGTAAATCGGACAAAAAATGTGACCGCTAGAGTGCAAACACACACACACACACACACACACACACACACACACACACACACACACACACACACACACACACACACACACACACACACACACACATATGCGTTCAGGGGGTCACGTTAGGAACTTCTATGGTGGTCCCAGGCTTAAGTTTCACGTGCTGGTCATGCTAATAGTTCACTTTCCATAGTAAATTCACTAGTATTGTGATTTGATTGCTTGAAAGGTACGATACAGCTGACACTTGACAATTTTAAACTTAAGTAAGGTAAAACCTGTTCTATTTTTTTCTACTAAAACATTATCTCAATTATCTTATTAACGTTGGTGGTGTGAGCTGTGGTTTTGGATTAACGTTGAGCTACACTTAAAAAGCTTATTTCTCGTAATCCCTTTCAAGAAAAATTGCAGACTGTATTTTTGAATATATAAAATAAGTTATACTATGTTTTTGCAAAGAATTCGTCTAATTAATTGTGTGCTCTAATCACTAAATCTTTCGTTTTTCTTAGCCCACAATTAATTATAATAATTGCAGGTGCTTCTCTCATAACGATGTTAACTTCAAAGCCCGTCCCTCCTCAACGATTATCAGATTCGTTGATTTACGGCTCATTTTATTAAAAAACTAGCTGGCCCGACAGACGTTGACCTGACCTAATGTCATTGAATTTTTTTATGTCAAATACTCGTTCATTTTCAATATGAGCTCGTTCGCTTCGCTCATTCGCCTCCCGACTCCCAGATTAGCTCATTCACTTCACTCACTCGCCTATCGAAAAAATAGTTTAAGTTGCCATTCAAGTAATTTTTTTTATTTCCATTATGAGAGTTGCCATTCAATTAGGTTTTTTATTTCCATAATGAACATATATTTATGTCTTTCAAGTATGTTTAAATATACTCCTAATAAGCACATGTTCCCATAAGGAATAACATGTAAGCTTTAAAAGTTTTTATAAAAACAGCTATTTTATTGAAACATTATCTGTTTATTAATTAAAAGCAGAAAATGATAAACACATGTTCCCATAAGGAATAACATGTAAACTTCAAGTTCAGTTGTAACTTATATTTTGTATACAAAATTGTAATGTTAAAAACTTATGATTTTCCCCGCAGGTATTCCGGACGAAGAACCAGCACTGGGGCCCAAGGTGAAGCCACCCCCGGGGGAGAGGTTCATCAAGGTGTTCCATGAGGGCGACCCCAACCCTTTCCACGTCCGCGTCAAGCGACCCCTGTAGAGGAACCTTCGGGAGCGAGCAGCTCCTGCAGAGAAAAAAACCAACGGACCCTCCCACAGTGTGTCCAACTTGGATAACCAACAGACCCTCCCACAGTGTGTCCAACTTGGATAACCAACAGACCCTCCCACAGTGTGTCCAACTTGGATAACCAACAGACCCTCCCACAGTGTGTCCAACTTGTATAACCAACAGACCCTCCCACAGTGTGTCCAACTTGGATAACCAACAGACCCTCCCACAGTGTGTCCAACTTGGATAACCAACAGACCCTCCCACAGTATGTCCAACTTGGATAACCAACAGACCCTCCCACAGTCTGTCCAACTTGGATAACCAACAGACCCTCCCACAGTGTGTCCAACTTGGATAACCAACAGACCATACCACAGTGTGTCCAACTTGGATAACCAACAGACCCTCCCACAGTGTGTCCAACTTGGATAAACAACAGACCCTCCCACAGTGTGTCCAACTTGGATAACCAACAGACCCTCCCACAGTGTGTCCAACTTGGATAACCAACAGACCCTCCCACAGTGTGTCCAACTTGGATAACCAACAGACCCTCCCACAGTGTGTCCAACTTGGATAACCAACAGACCCTCCCACAGTGTGTCCAACTTGTATAACCAACAGACCCTCCCACAGTGTGTCCAACTTGGATAACCAACAGACCCTCCCACAGTGTGTCCAACTTGGATAACCAACAGACCCTCCCACAGTGTGTCCAACTTGGATAACCAACAGACCCTCCCACAGTCTGTCCAACTTGGATAACCAACAGACCCTCCCACAGTGTGTCCAACTTGGATAACCAACAGACCATCCCACAGTGTGTCCAACTTGGATAACCAACAGACCCTCCCACAGTGTGTCCAACTTGGATAACCAACAGACCCTCCCACAGTGTGTCCAACTTGGATAACCAACAGACCCTCCCACAGTGTGTCCAACTTGGATAACCAACAGACCCTCCCACAGTGTGTCCAATTTGGATAACCAACAGACCCTCCCACAGTCTGTCCAACTTGGATAACCAACAGACCCTCCCACAGTCTGTCCAACTCTGATAACCAACAGACCCTCCCACAGTGTGTCCAACTTGGATAACCAACAGACCCTCCCACAGTGTGTCCAACTTGGATAACCAACAGACCCTCCCACAGTGTGTCCAACTTGGATAACCAACAGACCCTCCCACAGTATGTCCAACTTGGATAACCAACAGACCCTCCCACAGTCTGTCCAACTTGGATAACCAACAGACCCTCCCACAGTGTGTCCAACTTGGATAACCAACAGACCCTCCCACAGTGTGTCCAACTTGGATAACCAACAGACCCTCCCACAGTGTGTCCAACTTGGATAACCAACAGACCCTCCCACAGTATGTCCAACTTGGATAACCAACAGACCCTCCCACAGTCTGTCCATCTTGAGGAACTGTTCCATAGACCTTACTAGGAAAATCCTTGCTAAGGATTTAGGGACTTTAGGTTTCAAATCTAGGAAATTTCCAAACTTTTATAATGGTTGTTAAATTTAAGCTTGTTATGCAGACGAAACCGTATGGATTTAATTTTTCAGTAATAATTATCGCTGTCACTGTCATAAAGAGCTGTTACATAACAAGAAAGGGTGCATATCAATTACTGGGATATAGAAGTAGTTTCTAAGCTGTTTTAACCTTAACATTGTGGTTCCTGGGTGGCAGAGTTTTATTTTTATTACTTTAACGCTGTTGTCAATTTTATATACCTTTAATTTAACCACTAAAACCACTATTGAAACGCTAAAAATGTCAATCACAACACCAAAATAACTGTTAGAATACCGATAGAATCGTTATTGGTGATGTTTCTAATATATGTATAAACATTAATTTAAATTACGGTGATTTTCGTTAAGCATTTTTATTCCTGTGACTGGCTATAAATCACCGGATCTTCATGCAGTTATTCCCTGCCGAGCGGGAGAGCGATACGACACATTTTTTGCCTTTTTTAGTAAATATAAAATAAAACCATTATTTTGTATGTGGTTGTTTTATTTATTTATGTGTTAATATTTAATTATAAAATATAAATTGGGCGAGTCATTTTGTCAGACAGTATTATTAATACCTTGCCCTTCAAGCAAAGCGTGGATTTTTATAATACCCATGTGGGCAGTATAAATGCTGCACTAAAGGCCAAAGTGTTTTATATTTTAACACCCGCTTATACAGAGTTCAACCTGTCTTTAAGTTGCTACAAGTTTCTGCAGAGAATTTGAGATGTAAAATCGCCACCAATTACTGGAACAACACGAAATATCAAAACGCAACGGTTAACAGGGACTACTATATCTTTAACTTTGCAAACTGACCCTATATAATCCTTCCTAAAAGATCGTAGTAATGATCGATTCGGAAATGTCAAATGGTCTCGAAAAAAAACGTAGCGATTTGGTCGTTTCACCGCATTAAATGAGGAATAATTTATATACAGAATGGTTCATATATGTACCATGATCCTTTTTATTTATTTTATAAATATGTGATTTTGGTATGTACAGTCAGAGTGATTATTTAAATAGGTTATTAAGATAAACCAATTATTTTAAATGAGTTTTCAAGCAAATTATTTAAGTTTCAATTAATTCTACCTCGATTAGCAAAAAAACTTAGTTTTAAATGCGTTAGCATATTTTAATACAGACCGCTTTAACTAATCATAATTTTGCAACGTTTTCAAAATTCTCTGATTTAAAATTCCTAATCCATGATTTCCAGGTAAGGCAGACACCCTGACATAGATACAGTTTTGTTTTAAAGCTAACTGATTAAAAACAATATATTTAAAGATAGCGTGATTTAGAGATTTAGAACTTGGCTAAAAACTAGAGTCTCGAGTTTTAAAATATGTTTTGCAGTATTTACTGCACATATTTAGCAGAGTCTACACAACATGTGAATGTTCGGAGTGCAAGGCATTAGCACGACCCAGGGCCGGCTGGCACGGGGGCGTCGATATTGGGGGGGAGGTGCTCCCCCAGTGACCTTGGTCGCCTAGATTAGAACCATTATGTCTTTTGAGTTTCATTTTATCAGGCGATATCTCCCACCCCCGCCCACCTTGGCTACTCCGCCCCTAACACTACCTGGATGATTTACTAGGGAGGAAAGGTTGCGTGAATACTTTCCTGATTAAGACTGTTCAAATAACCTTCAGTATATCGGTTGAATGGGAAGATAAATAACTGTGATATTTAAAAAAACATCAAACCACTTCAAAATTGTGGGTGTCCTTCTTGATCAGTATTTATTTAACGACCTACCTACCTGTTCATATTTAATTTAAATAAGTTTACGTGATCACTGACGGTCGGTTGTAAATAGTTGAAGAAGCTGGGAGTGTCAACAATTGTTTGAAGCAGTTTATATTATATTTTTATTTTTAAATCAATTATTTTTAATCAACAGATTAAATTTAGCTCACGATAAGGCAAGACCTCAACAAAATTAGTATCTTAACAAAATTAAGGCTATAAATTTCGCAGCTACATAGTTTCTTTTGTTATTTTGATATGTCAAAATCGACCTTACACTTCTGCACCTGCACTAGCTAAAAAATGAACTGCACATAGGGTTTCGCAACTTTGAGGTATTTTACACCTTTTCCAATACTAGAGAGTTTAAGGACGTAGACATTCACGTGATTTAAGTTGTTGGAGTTAATTTACACACTGAGAAAACAATGAATTATTTTTAGAACTGCAAATGTAATTCCACTCTGGCTAAAGATTTATTTTTCCTAACACTTTCTCGGGCTGTACTATATCGACAATGAAAAATATACCTATTATATGTCTATTATTTTGAAATAAATTAAAATTAAATTAAAATTCAAAAAGTAACTTATTAGTTCCAATAAATCTGGGTTTACCTAGCTTAAAGCTAAAGTCTTAACAGTTTTCATACGTCATATTAAAAATGTAAGTGGTTCAAAACCGACCTTTCGAAATGGTGTGTTTTATAAAACCTTGAAACTGAAAACTAAGTTTAGGCGCACCTCTGGATTTTTCTCTAAATTAATTTTGTTATCTTGAGGTTTTTTCTAGATTACTGATCTATACAAAAAATGCAATTTTTTCCCTTCTAAATATGATTTTTCCAGCGACAGACGAATTGAACGCATATTTTCTGGACTTTGTTGTAAACAATTGACATATTTGGTTAAGAATAAAATTATACAATATGTTGTTCATAAGAGGGTTTTACCCGGTCACCAGCCAATGCAGCAACTAAACCAACACACACATTCTCCAGTTAAACCAATCCACAAAGTTCTCCAGTTAAACCAACTGCATTACAACTATTTCTTTTATTCAGAAGCAGTTAACATCCAAAGTCTGTCTTAAAATTTCTTCTAACAAAAAAGCCTATCCTAGTATTTCTTTTAATTTTCACTTTTTAACCCCAAAATAGTTATACAAATCAGAATAAAGATTAAAAAGAAAACAGCTTCATACCTGCGCATGCATCGAACAACAGCTCCTACACTGGCAGGCGATGAGTCATACAATACTGTACTACTCTAGAGTGGGGCAATGTTTGCTTGGCTGAACAATTTAAAAAACAGCTCCGACAATTTCCATTTGTTTCAAACACTTATTTTTGTCATGTACGCGATTCTACTTGTTTGCAGTTTCGACGATGAATATTTGCTTCACATTTGAAATTTAATACAGATTAAACGGTACCAGGAAACTGACACATACTTTCTCCCTTTTAGCTCAACTTTAATGAATAAATTAATTTGTATTTACTAAATATAGAATACAAAGCACGGTCAAATGTACAGAAAATCTTGTAAACAAGTTGTTTTCAAAAAAATCCACACAAATCCCTGTTTTGAAGGCACTACAGAATCCATTGGTATACACGTGGTTTTAAGAGGGGAAATGCCCCCTATTCCCCCCCACCAGGGTTAAGGGGCCACATATTTCAAATTTCCTCTGTTGGTCAATGCTAACTTGACAATCATATGAGGTTTGAATGAAGTTGATCAATAAATAAGAGAGAAATAGTAATTTTTGTATTCCCCATAAGATAACATTGGACAATGTACTGCGTTTACTGCAAAAAGAAAATTTAAATTTTCTCGGCAACCAGCAATCGTAGGATAGTAATTCAAAATACTACATTATTTAGTTTTTTGAGCTCTTTTTAATGGTGAATAGTAATATTTGTTATATTTATGTTTTTTTATGAAAAATCCAAAAAACTGAATTTTTGATGTTTTAAGTCCCGTAATTTCTGAACCAGAATTTTTGCAGAAATGCGGGTGATGTCGTTTTCTTGGAAAACTAAATCTCTACAAACCACTAAAGTTTAATTAAAATCATTAGAGCCGTTTGTGATAAATTTTGATTTTTCATGTTTTTTTGGCGGTTTTAGGGGGATAATTACCCTTAAAAATCAAAAATGAAAAAAGCCTGGAGATATCGTGGATTAGTACCTACATACCAAATTTCATAAAAATCGGACCATTGGTTAGGGCTCTAGCTCTGTACACATCCAGACAGACAGACGGACAGACATCACGTAAAAATCACTTTTTTGGGTTTAGGGAGCACCAAAACGAATACTTCCACTAATACGTCAAATTTGAAAATTTTGAGGAAACAATACTTTCTCCATATACTGTGTATATTATGGTGAGAAAGTACAAATTGGTCTTACCTAAATGTTGGCTTATGGGCTAACAAATGGATACCGATAAGTGAAACAAGCCCCAGAATTATCGAGGTGATATCGTGGTAGGTGGTATCGATCACTATCGATATCAATCGCAAATACACGAAATGAGCACAACGCGAGGTCTTCTATAATAATTTGATTTAACTAACTGGTGGTATTCCGTTCTCCTCATGGGGATCTCGCATCTCGCGGACAAAGTGCAATTCAGTACAAAGTTAAAAGTTAAGCAGCACCACAGTGACAGTAAGCAGTTATAATTGTTTCTTTATCAGATTTTTATTTAAATTAAACTAATTATCTTTTTTAAAAAAAGGCGATTTTTGTGAACAGGCTACCGGCAAAGCTACTGTGTCTTAAGGTTTATGTGTTATTAGAAAGTCCTTAAATGTCTATGTGCTTTATGGGGGTTTGGAAAGCGTACATCTTCAGGGCTCTTTTCCCTGGACTTTAAAAGTTCCGATGTTAATCATATGGATGAATTAAAATATCCATTCAATTATACATTTATTAGCTCTTGATATTAACAAAATATAAAACAAAATCAAGAACAACTGTTTCAAGCTAACTTCTGGAATGACATCATAATATAAATTTACGTAACCATTTATGAGCTCTAGTGGGCAATGTTTGTACCTAAAGCCGAATTAAAGATAGAAAAAAATATTAAAACACATGTGACACAAACCAAGGCAACACTACAAACCAAATAATATATTCCTTACATAATAGTGACATAAGAATTTTGATAGGCAGGGGGGCGGACCCCAGATTGCTTTCGAAACATCTAGGCAGTAATCACTTTGTTTTGACACCTCACTCGATTAAATCGGCCATGAAATAAACACATAGCTGACAGTGCAAAACATTCCTCAGGGAATTATAAAACTACGTATTTAGTGGTGATATAGAGAATAAAACTTATTCTGTTGATAAAGACACACAAGCGGCTTAGGACAAAACAATCAAGAATAGTTGAGACGCCACGTGTGTAGTTCCCACAGCCGCATGTTGGCACGGCAAGACGGCTATCGACTACGTTAGAGACCAAACCGCACATTTCCATAAAAACCGCGGCTAAAAACGGATGACCCGGGCTGTGGCCACTGGACCAATCAAAACGCTGGGAAGTACAAACTTTATAGAGACATAATTTTACAAAAACGTATTGGCCTTCGGTTTTCAATTCAAAGTGAGTTTTCGACCGAAATCACTTTCCCTGATTCAGTACAGTACAGGTCACCCCCAAACAAACTATGTACTTAACAGTAGTTTTAATTAGATACACAATACATATTTGTTTACCAAACATCTCTTAGGGACTCTTTCCTTTGCAAAAGGGTTTCCGCGGATTTTATATAACCAGCATTCTACTGTCTAAACCACAAGTAAAACATTTATATTGTAAGTCGGGAAAACGGCGTCATAAGATATATTCCTAGATATATTCATTTAAGAAGTTATTTATAGAAACAAATCATTATCTTTTGTTATAAAACACATAAGAGAGCAATTAAAAACGATATAGGTTGTATATTTGTATTTCTTTAGCTACTAATTCATTTTGCTATTCAATAAATTGGTACGAACGTGGTAGGTTAAGACCGGAGATACTTGTAACATTCCATTTAAAAAATCGTCCTCCAATATAAAATATACAAACCCATTATATTAAAAATAATCGGTATCAGGAAACTGACACATACTTTCTCCCTTTTAGCCCAACTTTAATGAATAAATTACTTTTTATTTACTAAATATACAATACAAAGCACGGTCGAATGTACAGAAAATCTTGTAACCAAATTGTTTTTAAAAACATCCACCCAAATCCCTGTTTTGGAGGCACTACAGGATCCATTTAAGAGGGTTTTAAGAGGGGAAATGCCCCCTATCCCCCCCCAGGGTTAATAAGGGGCAACATATTTTGAATTTCCTCTGTTGGTCAATGCTAACTTGACAAGCATAACAAGTTTGAACGAAGTTGATCAGTAAATAAGAGAGAAATAGTAGTTTTTCTACATACCAAATTTCATAAAAATCAGACTATTGGTTAGGGCTCTAGCTCTGTACACATCCAGACAGATAGGCCGAAAGACAGATAAACAGACTGACAGACAGACAGACATCAAGTAAAAATCACTTTTATGGGTTCAGGGAGCACCAAAACAAATATATCCACTAACAACTCAAATTCAAAAATGTTGACGAAAACAATACTTTCTCCCTATACTATGTATAAGGGGGGAAAGTAAAAGAAAACAAGAAACAATAATCCAGCCTACAGTAAGGTTCCGTGATATAATTAAAATATTTATTGTGCCAAAACACTACAACATCCAACAAAATAAATAAAATCGTTAACTGATTTTGTTCAATGAATTTGAAAATCTACAGTCTTTAAACATTAAAAAAAATTAAAGTAGGTTGTTATGGTTGTTTTAAAGAGACACTGCCGGGAGTGACAACAGGTGTGCTACACCAAGTCTTGCAGGGTATCCCATAACGCTGACTGGTGGTTAATGAGGTTATCAGTGTCATCTTCAGCTCCGGACAACATTATACAATGACAGCTGTATGGGTTCCCCACACCACGTACCCATACTGTTCACAGTTCCTCCTGACCCTAGTTATCAAAGCCTCACTGGCAGGTGTATCCAGCAAGTCTGGCAGGGTATCCCATAACGCTGACTGGTGGTTAATGAGGTTATCAGTGTCATCTTCAGCTCCGGACAACATTATACAATGACAGCTGTATGGGTTCCCCACACCACGTACCCATACTGTTCACAGTTCCTCCTGACCCTAGTTATCAAAGCCTCACTGGCAGGTGTATCCAGCAAGTCTGGCAGGGTATCCCATAACGCTGACTGGTGGTTAATGAGGTTATCAGTGTCATCTTCAGCTCCGGACAACATTATACAATGACAGCTGTATGGTTTCCCCACACCACGTACCCATACTCTTCACAGTTCCTCCTGACTCTAGTTATCAAAGCCTCACTGGCAGGTGTATCCAGCAAGTCTGGCAGGGTATCCCATAACGCTGTCTGGTGGTTAATGAGGTTATCAGTGTCATCTTCAGCTCCGGACAACATTATACAATGACAGCTGTATGGGTTCCCCACACCACGTACCCATACTGTTCACAGTTCCTCCTGACCCTAGTTATCAAAGCCTCACTGGCAGGTGTATCCAGCAAGTCTGGCAGGGTATCCCATAACGCTGACTGGTGGTTAATGAGGTTATCAGTGTCATCTTCAGCTCCGGACAACATTATACAATGACAGCTGTATGGTTTCCCCACACCACGTACCCATACTGTTCACAGTTCCTCCTGACTCTAGTTATCAAAGCCTCACTGGCAGGTGTATCCAGCAAGTCTGGCAGGGTATCCCATAACGCTGTCTGGTGGTTAATGAGGTTATCTATACCTATAAATATAAGGACCCGAACATCCCCCAGGCCAAACCTCTACACCGAAAATTACAAAATTTGGCACGTATACTCTTTCCATGACGCAGGTAACCACCTAGAAAGGATTTTAAGAAATTCCCATAGGGTTTTGCCCCATGGGGAGTCATAGTTCCAATCCAATGTTATTCTTATGGACATTCACTTTGGTATGAGCTGATCATGATTCGTAGTAGTTCTACTGGTTAACCACAGAATGCAGCACACACCACAGGTTTTATTCCCGGGTGAAACTGGGTACGATGGCAGCTGGTCAGTGATATTTTAAGCTCATACCAAAAGAAATAATAGATACAACCTTTTCACTCATTAAGAGGTGAAAAGTAAGTTTACATATATTACTAGCGGACCCGTTGCAACTTCGCCCGCGTAAACTATGATAGCTGTGTGTGTCTGTGGTTAGCCCGTGGAACTACTACGAATCAAGATCAGCTGTTTGAATTTTCATAAGCTCAAACCAAAGTGAGTGTCCATAAGGAATACATGGGAACTTTGGGACCCAGCGGGGCGGAACACAGGGGGGATTTCATAATACCGTTTCTTAGCAAGCACCTAGGGCCAAAGAGGAACCTATATGTAAAATTTCAACTCCTTAGGCGTTATAGTTATGGAGGTTTCGTGATAGGTCAGTCAGTCAGTCAATCCGTCAGTGGTATTTGAATTTTATATATTAAGATTTTCGTAACAATTATATTTCTCTCAAACTAAAATTATTTAATTTAAATTTGAACTATACATTTTTTGTTATGAAACTGATACTGGGATAATGTATGGAGAAGACTTGATGGCCAGCTCGTAAATAAAGGGATGAGGGGAACGTTACCCGCGCCACTGTTCACACACTGTTTACTGACACAGCCAGCCAAGAAACTATCAATGAAACGTAATGGTGCTTTATGATCAGCAGTGATAAAATATTCCAATAAAAAACAAATAAAATCACTATCCAGTAGCATTTCCAAGCAAGAAAGTATTATGATAGGGATTATGATAGGGATAAGTTCCCCTCACCACTTAGTTTACTAGCTGCCAATCAAGTTATTTCCTTGGGGAAGCCCATCCAAAAAGGATCTTTTAATATTGGTTTAAATTTCGACACATGTAGAAATATTAACACAAATGTTGTTATACTATACTTTTTGTCACAAAACCATTTTTAATTTGACCTAGCAGATTTCCCATTATTTGATTACATGATTCAAAAATTAATGCTTTAAATATACACTAGTGGCTTACAGGGGCCTCTAACATGGTTTTTGTGTAAGTGGATAATCACAGCTGATCATTAGTTCATTTTGCTTATCCTATACTCTAATATGAGTAAGGCTGGCTGGTTGGCTGGCTGGACAGGTCTCATCCCCAGGAAAAATCAAATAATGTTAAAAAACTCAAATGAAAAGTTAAAAAAATTAACTTTGGGCTTATGGAGTTTCAAATCAAAACAAAAGAATTGTAACAGCTGTTCATAATAAACCAGGGAACTGTCAAAGTAATATTCATGTTGTTTATGATTATTAACATGTGGTTTCCTGAGAGCAGAGATTAAAAGATTTGAGTGAAGATTTTATATATAGAGTAGTAAAATAAATCAAAGGGACATTGAGCTATAAATAACAACTGGAGTGGCCTTAAAATGTAGAAAAGAGGCAAATGAGTAATACAAATCTGATTATTAATAGGGGAAGTGGTGAAATATTACTCCAAGTCATCTAAACAAACTGACTGGCCTTCCCCCGAGCAAAGCTTGGCCCCCCAGGTACTTAATAAAAACACTGTAGTGATTATTTTCATAAGAAAATCATTGGAACTTAAGTCCAGTGGGGCGTAGCCCACGTAATTCTTGACATTTCTGATATTTTTCCCACCATCCTTGGCACTCAAGCTTTAAAATGAATCATCATAACCTATCTTAACTTCTTCCTAGCTCAAGATATTTCGTGGGGACCGATTCGCTTACGGAATAAAATATTAAGATTATTATAAATAGGATTATGATTTCTATATTATGTATTTATGTTTTACACTAAGTTCCTTAATTTTCAAAGCCAAACTAAATACTTCACGACAAATTAATTTTTTTATGGGTGGTATACATCTAACACTCCACGTTCTTAATATAGTTATGAAACGTAAATTTAAACCATCATTTCTATGTTACGACCAATAATTACGACAGCAGTTTTATAAAAATTAACAGTGAAACATAGGAGAGAGAGTCTAAAGAAAGTAGAATATGTGTTTTGGCTGGATAAACAAACACATATGGCGGGCTTTGCCTTGCCTGAAACTCTCTCATACATCCAGGCTGCTGCTACTTCCACTCCTTAAGCAACCTTTTCATTCTGTTCCTGGGAAATATTGTAGTTAAATCTGATTTTTTTTACTCATAAAAATCTCATTATGTTACCACCAAATAAGCTTAAAAGTTCCAACTCAATTAAGTTATCTCACACATTTTAAACATTTTATTAAAACAATTTTCTTAAAATCTAGCTAGAAATTACTGAAGCTAGAATGATCTATCAGTTAATTTTATTTTATTTTATCAAAGAAACATCTGCATTTAAAACACTATACCAGATGTAAACGTGTTATCGCGACAAGAATACATCATGTATAACTCCTACATGTATCAAAATTCTGAATATATTTTAAACTCTCTTAGGGCTTCAAACCATTGGGTTTTTTTAAAGAGTCAATATTTATCTACTGTAGATAATAATTGTATTTGGCAGGCGATTATTAAAAACTATGCCCATAAATTTCCAGCATAATTTTCCAGGATAAGAATAATTTTTTGTAGCGTTTTTCATCCAGTTAAGCGGTTTTGTAAGTAAAATTGTCCCATTAGAGTAAATGCTAACAGATTAGGTTTGTTGGGTACTTCTTACTTTTCTACTACATATATTTAGACTAGTAGATACAAAGGGTGATACAAAGGGTGGGTGATCTGTGTTTAAAATTATCACAGTCTGTTTTTATTCTCAGGAAATTAAGTAAGATGTGCAACATTGACACTTTAAGGATGGCTTATTTTGCTTTTTTTTATTCAAAAGTGACGTATGGGATAGAAATTTGGGGTAACACATCAAAAAAATATTGACAAATTATTTAAAATTCAAAAAAGAGCTATTCGTTGTATAGCTGGTTTAGGATATCTTGACTCCTGTAAGGGAAAATTTATAGAACTTAGAATAATGACTTTGCCCAGTATTATTGTTTATAAAGTATTACTACAAATGGCACTAGGCCTATCTGGACTAAAAAAACTCCAGGACTTTCATTCCTATAACACTCGAGGCGCTAATAACTTAGTTATAGAAAAACATAGCTCTAAAGTGTACGCATTGGCAACTCAAAAATTCGGACCTAAATTATGGAACGCCCTTCCCCAGAATTTAAAAATATTGGCCTAACCAAAATTAAAAAAATCAATTGAACTCTTTCTCTTAAACAATCCCTTGTATAAAACTGAAGACTTTTTTGCCTTAATTAGCTAAGGCATTCCTCTTGTGTCTTTTAATCTAGTTTTAGAAATTATTTTATTTGAGTTAAATTCTTTTTTTTGATAATGATATGTTTCAATTGTATTACTTAATGTTATATGACGAGCTGGAAGATGTAATCCACACATTGTATTACTTACTGGCAATAAATTGAGTATTGAGTATTGAGTATTGAGGGTTACAATTTTAGTCTACAAAAATCATTAAATTAAGAACAAATTGAAAAAAGTAAAAAGTAAAAAATATGTTTTGTTGTGTCTGTTTTGATACCATAATGGCAATTTTTTTCATTTTAATAGAGCGGTCCACATTTTGGATTAGGTACCTTAAAAAGTTATATTTTTAATTGAATGAATCGTAAATTAATTTGTATAAAAAATAGCAAAAATAAATCCCACTCACAAGTGAGATTTTCATTACAACTCAAATCGCAATACATCAAAAGGGAAGTCCCCCATGGTACACACTGAACTGACACATGTCTATCAGCTGACACACCGACACTGACACAACCAACAACGAAGGCTGCTACTGACCAGTCTCTGAGGAAATGGAACAAGAAAGACATCAACATGCATTACAACTCAAATCGCAATACATCAAAAGGGAAGTCCCCCATGGTACACACTGAACTGACACATGTCTATCAGCCGACACAACGACACTGACACAACCAACAACGAAGGCTGCTACTGACCAGTCTCTGAGGAAATGGAACAAGAAAGACATCAACATGCATTACAACTCAAATCGCAATACATCAAAAGGGAAGTCCCCCATGGTACACACTGAACTGACACATGTCTATCAGCCGACACAACGACACTGACACAACCAACAACGAAGGCTGCTACTGACCAGTCTCTGAGGAAATGGAACAAGAAAGACATCAACATGCATTACAACTCAAATCGCAATACATCAAAAGGGAAGTCCCCCATGGTACACACTGAACTGACACATGTCTATCAGCCGACACACCGACACTGACACAACCAACAACGAAGGCTGCTACTGACCAGTCTCTGAGGAAATGGAACAAGAAAGACATCAACATGCATTACAACTCAAATCGCAATACATCAAAAGGGAAGTCCCCCATGGTACACACTGAACTGACACATGTCTATCAGCTGACACAACGACACTGACACAACCAACAACGAAGGCTGCTACTGACCAGTCTCTGAGGAAATGGAACAAGAAAGACATCAACATGCATTCTGATCGAGTGTCTGAAAAGAACCGAAAATAGGAAACCGAAAATAGTTGCCTATTAAAGCCTTGACATCCCCTGCACATTAGGCAAGCCTCATGGTGAAGATAAACAATGACTCTGCAATGGTACCTTCGGATGATTACTGTAGGAGTAAGGTAATAAAAACTTATGACAATTATGGCTGTTCTTATTGAATAAGAAAACTGTGGAAATCCATTTGTTTCATGAAAACCAAACTGAACTAGGAACTTTTGAGAAAGCTTTAAGTCTGAACCCATGAACCATAAACTTCAATAAAAGGTCTCGTTGAGAAAGTTAAAAGTAAATACCCCCGTCGCAGCAAACCTGCGTACTCAGCAAATTTCCAATGCATAATGTATGTCTTAACCACATAAAGCCGCATACCAAGTTTCATCAATATATTTACAAATAAGCGATATATACAATTTTCATTATTCTCTATAAGAATAACATTGGGGATGAGAACATAGGTTTGCTGAAACAAGGATCATAAACAATTGGTTTCTAAGCAAATGTCAATATAACTCAACTAGGTGAAGCTACATACCCAGTTTCATCAATATACATTCATAAATAAGCGATATATGCCATTTTGATTAATCTCCATAAGAATAACTGGGGGGATGAGTACGCAGGTTTGCTGCAACAAGGAACAAAAAAATGGGTGTTTAGGCAAATATCAATATAACTCAACTAGGTGAAGTCATTTACAAGGTTTCAGCGAATTTCCCCTATAGGGAAGAAGCTATTACCGTAGGTCTCATGGTAAGACTTAAGCCCGAGACCATGATAACTTTTCGTTTTGAGGTCCCCAGATGCCAAAAACACCATTCGTTCAAATTTCTATATATGTGTGTCCGTAAGCACGATAACTCTCGTAAAAAAGGTCCGATTTTAATAAAATTTGGTACAAATATGTAAAGTACCATTTATTTGAACGAGTTTGAAAACCAGACAAATCGCACCATCCGAAGGGGGGTTTTGGGGGGGTTTTGTACCCCAAAAATGGGTTTTTTTGGAGTTTTGACACGTAATTATCATTTAAATCAAATTTTAATTTATACCATTGAATTTAGCTTTAAAAAACAAACAATTTGGTATTTTGATCATTGCTCTATGTCAATTGGTTACTGAGATAATGAAAGTGCTAAACACAGTATGTTGTCCAATATTATTCTTATGGAGAAAAAGAAAAATTTTATATCTCGGTTATTTATGAACATAAACTGACGAAACTTGGTATATCGCTTCATCTGGTTGTGGTTTGTTGTTGTTTGAACAAAAAACTAATTTTTCACCTATGGTTCCCGTAGCAGCAAACCTAGGTACTCGGTCCCCATGTTATTCTTATAGAGAATAATAAAGATGTTATATATCGCTTATTTATGAATGTATATGGATGAAACTTGGCATGTGGCTTCACTTAGTTCTATTGATATTTGCATAAAAACCCATTATTTTATGTTCCTTGTTGCAGCAAACCTGCGTACTCATCCCTAATGTTATTCTAATGGAGAATAATGAATATTTTAAATATCGCTTATTTATGAATATATTTCTTATGAATTCTGGTCAGAGATTTAATGTGTTATTAAGACATATATTCCTTGGAAATTCGCTGAGTACGCAGGTTTGCTGCGACATGGGTATTATTAATTTATGTTCATAATTAAGGGAGACATAGCATTTTAATTTTTCTCCATAAGAATAACATGGGGACTGAGAACGCAGGTTTTGCTGCTACGGGTATCTTTAGCAAACAATTTTTTTTTAGTAAATATCAATAGACCACAACCAGATAGAGCCGTATACCAAGTTTCATCAGTATACATTCATAAAGAAGCGAGATATAATTATTTTCTTTGAATTCTCCATAAGAACAGCATTAGAAAACGTACTGTGATTAGCACTTTCAATATCTCGGTAACCGATTGACGTAGAGGAATGATAAAAATACCAAATTCTGTGTTTTTTTAAGCTGCATCCAATGGTGGTAATTGAATTTGATTATTTCAAAAATTAAATGTAAAAAGTAAAAAAAAAACATTTTTGGGTATAAAACCCCCCCAAAATACCCCTTTAGATAGAGCGATATGGCTGGTTTTCGAACTAAAGTCATAAATGTTGCTTTAAATATTTCTACCACATTTCATCAAAATCGAAAATTTTTTACGAGGGTTATCGCACCCACTATATATATACAGATTCGAATGAATGGTGTTTTTGGGGTCTGGGGACCTCAAAACAAAAAGTTATCATGGTCCCGGGCCTGGGTCTTACCATGCCAACTACGGTAATAGCTTCTTCCCTATAGGGGAAATTCACTAGAAATTACTTTGTTTATACAATCTCACCTTAAAAGTAAATAAAAATAAAAGTTCTAAGTTCAGAACATTTTAAATCATTAAAATTCGATCAGTTGTGTGTTTCAATCTGACTATACCAGTGAAATCAGGTGAACAATCAAAGCAGTTGGGAAAAGCTTGTTGTTATTAATGACAAAATTTATAAGTGAGATCAAAGAACCAAAGTGGACACAAAACAGTGGAACAAAAACAATAGTGGCAAGGCGACAGAGTAGAACAGATTTAATACGGGTCACGCTTCACTGTGCGACCTTCAACAATGCTCCACACCAGACTCACATTCTCTTATAGTCCCCGAACATGAGATGAACATTTGTGGGTGATAATGTACACTGATGGTTAGGTATGCTGTTCAAATAAGATGTGCTATTTTTCTAAATTGATAGAATGCACTTACAAAATACTTTCTTGTGTTCTAAATTTATTAAAATTATATCTTCAATTTGACCATCCAGTGACCCGTTCTTCATACAGAGATATTGCAGGCACATAGCCTGATGTTTTGGAAATGTTTACGTTAAAATCAGCTGACTACCTAAATAAAACCACTCTATAGATTAACTTTGGAACTTTAATAGCCCATGAGGCAGAATCCTACGTTGGATTCTGATTTATATCAATCATGGATACAAAATGATAGTTCTAGAGGACAGAAGTCACCGAACAAAAAATAATAAATTCTTTTGATAATACACTTAGCCAAAATAAGTTTAAAAACAATAGTACTTTCTCTAAAATAAATTTGTTGTAACTACTTTAAACATTAGAGCACTAGCCTTATGGAATACAAAAATATCAAAATTTTAAAATAAAACATTTGTGGTAAGCCATAACAAAAGTTAATTAGTGAAATTGAAAAATGATATAAAAAGCCCTTAGAACGTTGTTATTCAGTATGTTTTCCAAAATTGATCCAAACAGGAGGGTCAGGGCATGACCTACTTGATGGACAAAAAGATAACATAGGATAAAAAGGCCAGCACACAATCAATGCAAACGGCATCTCACCATCTGTGCTATTCTCTCACCTAACATTAATTAATTATTGAATTTAAATTTATTTTAAATTTTGCAATTTTTAAGAATACAACTGCATTTCTTTGAAATGTATACTCAAGCAATATAATAAATTAGTGGATATCTTGCTTAAAACTTAGTAAAGTTCTTCCATCTTACATATTTTCATACAGACTGTGTATGTGGTTTACTGGATCTAGTTGCCATTAGTCATTGGGCTATTAATTATTGGTCCTGGCTAAAGAACCAGTCAATATTAGTGAGTGACAAAGCTACACAAGGCATCTCACTCATTCTATACTAATAATTCATTCATATTCTCTTTAAAACGTGCTTTAGTTGTATTTGTGCCTTAGATAGTACCGGGTACCGAGTACCGAGTACCGGGGGACCGAGCCATACTCGATACTTGATTCGTTTTGTGGGTGAAAAAGATGTCCGATCTATATGCAATTTTTATTTAATGGTTCTAGTCACTGTTTTAAAAATTAATTTGTTGATAGAGTAAGAGGTACGCAAGTTGGCACAAACAGAAATAAACAAACTATTACATTTTTGCGAACGTTTGCATAAAATTCAGTCTTAAAAACATATCTTCCATATGTTTTGTTTCTTAATCGTGTTTTCAATGACAGCTGTTACTGCAGTTGTACCTGCAATGTAAATTGTGACATTTAAAGGCAATTACTTGCATTAAAACTTAGCAATTTAATTGCTGGTAAACAATTTTTTTTGCAATTTATTTGTAAACAAACACTATCTGACAGCTTCATAAAACTGTAAACAAGTGGCACATGTGGTTCAACCACTTTTGTAATGTGACTAGTATACAAAAAGTGGTTGAAATGAATAGTACACTCGTGTGCCAACTTACGTGCCTCTTACTCTACTTTACATTTTTTAAGTACTACCATAGAAAAATAAAGTAGGTATAGGTGCCTGATTTATTTTTCTATGGTACTATTATAACAGTTCACAGATTAATTTATTCACAGCTGTTGTGATTCTTTTGTTTTAATTTGAAACTCAATAAGCTCAATGTTAAATTTCCGATTTTCAAATGAGATTTTTAGCAAATTATGAATTTTTCCTGAGGTTGAGGTTTCAACCAATAAATTTTTTAGGTCCAAAAGCCCCTAGTTCCAAATTTTTATTAAAATCGTTCGGCTCGATTACATGATAAATTTTGCAAACAGACACTGCACTTATTGAAGTATAGGATTATACATAAACGCATGTTAGCAATGATGAATGTATGATAGATAAGTAGATCTTATGACAATGATCATTTCTCCTTTAGCAATATGAGCAACTATTAAATAAGAATTTCTAAAACTACAATTAGCTACCTGAGTGCTGAAACCTTGGTACCAACGAGAGGAGAGAGACACCGAGACTAAGTGTATTGGTTTCACGACTGCATAAACAACCGTCATTACAACTCCGACGTTGCCTCTTCACGGCAGCTCTCCTGCTTATTAAGCCAAGGACAATTTTCTTATGCACGCTTCAATTTTGGCTGCACGATTCTTAAAGGGAAATATTTTGTTTTTATTTCTGACATTCTTTTATTCTTAAAATCCAAGTGATTTACTCAGAATCACCTAGTAACAATATATGTGTTGACGAAGCAAACGTTTATATTAACAGCTAGATTTTGAGGACTGTCATTTAACAAATTTTGGGATTTAAGGCACGAGAGAAAAAAGGTCTTTGTATAACAGAAGGGGATATCTCACAATACAGTTTCTGCTGACCTTGTTGCAGACCTTGAAAATCCTTACATTGAGCATGTACACACATTTGGACTGACTCATTCAAAATGCTTGTTATGATCATGTAAATTTATGTCAGTTTAAAAATGGAACAACATAAGTTTGAGTGTAATGCTAAATAAATAGAGTAAATCAAAGTACACAGTATACTTGAAAAATTTGCTTCACTATAGAATAAAGATTAATTGAGAAACTATAGGTTACGCTTAACCTATTCCAGGCTAACTTTTTGAACTAATAAGAAAATTGAAAAAACCAAAAGATTTTGTTTTTTCAAGCAAAGATCCCTGTTTTATTTTGCTGGTAATGAAAAGGTATTTTACTTTTAATTTGGCAATAACAAATAGAATATGCAATAACAATCAATTTTAAACATATTCAAAAACAATTACTCATTCAAACAATACTGTAATGTAATATTCATTAACAAGCCCCATCCCGCAGCAATAGATAGCAGCTGTCGAATCAGTGATTTATTTATTAAAGGCCTAATTACGATTCAACACTGTGTGTCAACTATTTACCCGATCGGATTTATTGGCAAATGACAAAGCCAGGAGATGAATTTCATAATCTCTTGTACTTTATGTTTGTTTAGTGGCGATTCCAGATTGACGCATTATTTATCACACAGTTATCTACTGACTTTTAAAACACAGTAATATCACCTTGAACATGTTTTATAGTTTTACTGGTAATAATAATTTTAATATTTTAAACATGCATTATTATTTTTTGTACAAAACAGTTTTTTAAGTCTTTATGTTTTAAGTTTTATATTCTTCAGTAATATTTCCTACGTCCTCTCCCGAGAGATGAGAGGGCAGTACAATAATAGAGCACATGTGCGGAAAATAGCCTCATAAAATAACCCAAGACTGCCTCGTATATAACGAGTTTGTCCAGCTACCCTCTCGGTAATGTATATAACGTAAACCTGGTTCTACAAGATGACCAGGCCACAACAGAAAAATGTTCAATAATTTGTCTACTAATACGATGAAAATATATATAGTCTATCAAAAATATATTACCGAATTAATAAGTTCCAAAATGTTTAAACATGGCCTTTTAGAAATAGTTTGATAATTGTTTTTCATAACTTGAACTTTGTGTCTTACAAGGGATGTAAGTTTTTATCTTTTTAGATTATGTATTCTAAACATTTAAATTTTATTCAACTATATATAAGCCAAACTGTCCCAGGAAATTTTGAGGAATGGTGAGAACATATGGAGACAAAATCTTTATATTAATAGGCAAGCACAAAACTTGTCCTCCTTTTTTCTCAGCTTGTGTGGAGAAATTTGCGCATACCATTTGAATTTGGGTGACCTATAGATGAGTAGAAACCCATTATAATTTACATTGGCCCTCAGGGCTATGCCTCACAGGCTTTCAAAGTTTCAATGTTAATCTTATGGAAGAAAAGGAATTGATTAAATAATTCTATATTTGACAGCTGTTGATATAACAAATGCTAGGAAAACAGGAAGAACAGATGTTTCAGGCATAAAGTAAATACAAATACTACTAGCTACTGGAATGGTAACACCCTTATATTATCCTTTTTACCTCCAAAAGAAATTAAACCTGTTTGTAGGGGGGAAGGATGAGGGCTGGGGAGAGGATGAGGTAGAGAGGTTTCAGGCATAAATAAAATGGCTACTGTTTACTGGAATGGTAACACCCTTCTGCTATCCTTTTTAACTCCACATTAAAAAAATTACCTGGGGGTGAGGGTTGCGGAGGGGTAGGGTGAGAGAGAGAGGGAAGACAGAAGGAGAGAGAGAGATATAAGCCCAACAAAACCCACTAGATATTAAACTTTTTTCAAATATTCGTCAAATAATATTTGGTCGAATTTTGACCATTGGGCGGTTTCTGGTATTAGTTATTTGATACAACCTCGCCTAATAGTTAACAAATAGAAGTGCCACTTTCAAACACATTTTAGTGAATTTCCCCTATAGGGAAGAAACTATTAAAGTAGGTCTCATGGTAAGATTTAAGCCCGAGACCATGATAACTTTTTGTTTTAAGGTCCCAAGATGCCAAAAACTCCATTCGTTCAAATGTGTATATATATTGGTATATAAGCACGATAACTCTAGTAAGAAAGGTTCGATCTTAATCAAATTTGGTACAAATATTTAAAGTACCATTTATTTGAACGAGTTTGAAAACCAGTCAAATCGCATCATCCAAAGTACCCCTAAAATGTTTTTTCGGGTTTTAACATGTCATTTTTATGTAAATCAAACTTTAATTTATACTATTGAGTTCAGCTTGAAAAAAACAAACAATTTAGTATTTTGATCATTGCTCTACGTCAATTGGTATGGAAATATTGAAAGTGCTAAACACAGTACGTTGTCTAATGTTATTCTTATGGACAAAAATAAAAATTGTATATCTCGGTTATTTATAAACATAAACTAACGAAACTTGGTGTATGGCTTCATCTGGTTGTGCTTTCTGGTTGTTTGCACAAAAAAAACACTTTTTCGCCTATGGTTCCCGTAACAGAAAACCTAGGTACTCGGTCCCCATGTTATTCTTATGGAGAATGATTAAAATGTTATATATTGCTCATTTATCAATGTATATGGATGAAACCTCGTATATGACTTCACTTAGATGAGTTCTATTGATATTTGCATAAAAACCCATTATTTTGTGCTCCTTGTTGCAGCAAACCTGCATACTCACCCCCAATATTATTCTTATGGAGAATATTTAATATTTTTAATATCACTTATTATTTGTGAATATATTTCTTAAGAATCCTGGTAAGTGGTTTAATGTGTTATTAAGACATATATATATTCAATAGAAAATTGCTGAGTATGCAGGTTTGCTGCAACGGGGGTATTTAAATATTGGGATTTGATCATCAGTGTGATTTTTTTTATCTAATTTCGTAAGCCCAAATTTTACAATGAAATTGTGAGCAAACGGGATGTTGTAGAAAGCTGGGCGAGGTCTCATTTTAAGGTCTGGGCATGAAATTTTGGGGAAAATTATGCATTTTTCTTAAGCCATTAGTAAAACTGAAATCAGGTGAACGAGCAAAGCTAGAGTAGAAAATATCACTACTATTACCAAATTGGGTATAGTAGGACTAGGCCCGGGGCCATGATAGCATTTTGTTTTGATGTCCCATGATGCCAAAAACACAATTATTTTCCAATTTGAATATACATAAACAAACTAACTGGGGGAATTTACAACAACTTTTGTAAACAATATCTTTAGGAAATGTTTAGAAATGTGTAAAGTTTGTTTGAAAACACATTATCCAAAAGAGGGGTTTGGGGGGTTTTGGTTTGTAATTCAAAAATTATTATTTTTTAACCTAGGATTGTTAAAAGAAAAATGTGTACACCATTGCTTATATAGCTTACAAACAGTCAGTTTGATATTTTGAATTATTTGTCATTGGTTGGTTGAATTATTGGTATTATTTTGACAATTGGTTAGGGGCCTACTGAGATATTATGAGTGCTAAACACCACAAGTTATCTAATGTGATTCTTATAGACAACAAGTTAAATTTATTTTTCGCTTATTAATAAATATATTTTGATGAATCTTGGTATGTGGCTTTATATGGTTACAAACTATTATTATCTACATACTCAAGAGTCCTATGTAATCGTATGGACAGCGCCCTTGTCCAATGTTACTCATCATTTGTATGTGTTAAGTAATAACCACAGACAACTGGAGAAGATTTATTCACCAAAATTATAAAACGTCTCTAGCATTCAGGCTCATAATTAGTCCGTCTAATTGTTGAGAGCCAAGAAATTCTGCAGGCTACGTTTCTGTACAAGTCAAAACTAAGGAAAAATGCAAAATTGATGGTAAATTTGCAAGAGGTACACCGGTACCCTCCTCAGTGCCTCAGTCCCAGGCCAACAATAACACTCTGGACACAATGGACATTGATTTTCCTCTCACAGTAAGGACTCTCGGGCCGCGTCACGGCTGCTTAGTTCACTTTTAATTACCTCCGTTGCAACTTTCTATCTTTCATTCCCATTGTATTTTATTGAACTCGTTGTATTCGGGACTAAACTTTATTACGTCTTGAAAGTTGTTCAACTAAGAAATTATTATTGAAATTGAATGTTTCTGAAATAATTGTCGTTAGCTTTTCTGTTGTACTGACAAATTTGGTTGATCCTCCGAACGAATGAAAGACACACTACCATGGTTTACTTGCCAGGCAGTTGACGGTCATGAACCACCATTATTCCTATATCTAAATACCTATACAGCCCAATGTGTAACTCACTCACGTATACGAATTCTAGACCACTTCTAGGTGAGGTAGAAATGTTAAATTTAGCTTGCACGCAGGTTGTACCTCGAAATCCCCGGAAAAATTTCTGAAAGTTATAGTATTGAATTTTAAAACCTCTAACTTTTATATTGAAAAGTAGAAATTTTAACGTTAGGCTTATGGAGTTTTAAACCAAAACAAAATAATTACAACAGCTGTAAGAACAAATATCCAATTAACTGTCAATGTAACTCTCATATGGTAGATTATAAACAAATGATAGGACCAGTGAATAAAAATGCCATTTGGAGTGGATATATCCAAAATGAATCAAAACAGTATACTGTACTACATAAAAATACTTGAAGGGACATTGAGTTAATAACAACTGGAGCGACCCCAAGTGGGGGTCTAGGGTCGGAGCCCTCAGCGAGCGAAGCGAGTAATTTGTATAAATCCCGTTAATCAAAAATTATTATTTTACTTCTTAATTTCCAAAGGTATTTTTTTATGGTCAAGTTTATATTTCATGTTTACGATCATTTCCCCTCTGTCCTCAGCCTCAAACCCTACTAGCCCTCAAAGCTCCCACATTACTCTGAAGGAAGAACAAATATTGTATTTGGGTCACATGTGTTTTATCTTAGTTTTATTAAAATAAACCGCTCTTTTAAAATATCTGACTGCAAACTCACTGAGTTGTTTACATTTTAGGTTTTTACTGAATTGCTCTTTTATACTAAATACAAATCAAATAAAAATCCCTTTATTTACATGAACAACAAGTACAGTAATGGTGTCATTACAATTAATGTTTCCCCGTGAGGAGAATGGGTTACCAGCTGATTTATTGTCAAATGTCCTATGGAAAAGTGAGCTAAGAGTATGACCCGCCCGGGACCACTACAGAAGTTGCTGACGTGACCCCCTGAACACGTTTTGGGGAGCCGTTCAAAATTATGTGTATATGTGTCTGTATTTGAACTCTAGCACATTTTTTTACTAGTAGGGACATTCCTTTCTGTTTAACCAGTTGGACAAGTTCATTGGGCAAAGCAATTGGCAAACTCTAACCCCCTTTTTTGGGGATTTTAAATTTTGAGTTTTATGGCCCAAAAAGGGTCAGAAAAGCCCCGAACGTAAAATTAATGCATATTAAATTAAACGTAAAAGGCCAAAAATATTAAGCCCTTCAACATTGTAGCACAAATATTTACCGAGTAATTAAAGAAAATATAAATTGACTAAACATTGTACGTTGTCTTATGGGGATTTTACATTGGAAAAGCATTCATATCTTGATGTAGTTTTATCACTCCTAATTGTTGAAGAATAATGATAATGATTATATCTTGTTGCATTCAATTGTTGTTTACTTTTTGTAAGAATTCAAAGTAGTACCTTGTTTATTAAATGGAATAAAATCATGTTAATTTTGTATATTCGTGAGGTTCATTTTATGGGGTTTAATACTAATGCCCCCATACCGACTTTTGATCCAGTTGGTACCTCCCCTCCTAACCTTAAATGCATATTGTTGTCATCCCAATACTGCATTTAAATCAAACCAGGTTCATCAGAACAGCCAAAAAATCAAATGATGTCAATTTTGCAAAAAATAATACCAATGTTTGTTTAAATCTATTATTTGATTTCTTTTTTTAATGCGGAAATTCTCTAACGTCAGCATGCTCTGTGCAAACTCGTTTTTATATTATAAGCTCCACTAAATTCTTTGGCATTTAAACCTTTGAATAAAACATGATGTATTTTATGCTCAACTCAGTAGTGCCCAGAGACTACTTGGTGGCAAGTGAGAGCACAATGCAATTCCAAGAAAAGCACACGCTCCACTGTTCTTATACTGCCAACGTTACTTGGCCAATTACTGTATCAAAAGTAATTATATTTTACTATCTGCTATGATAAAACTGTAAGATGAATAATCAACAACATTTCGTAACTCCTTCAGTGCAACAAAATGATCGCACTGCATGTTTCTTCCCAAAACTGTTAGCGAACGATATTTTGCTGTGTGTATTCCATCCGAGAAGAGCTAGGAAAGATAAATCACGTTGAACTTCAATACTGTGGATTTAAATGAGTATATCAGTTGATTCGATTGTTATTTTTTAACGTTGATTTGATTCCATTTGATTCCCCATGCAATCGAGATACAATGTAACGTTTAGTAACACTTTTGGGTTGAAAATGAAACGAGTTCGCATGCACGCTGACGTGAGGGAAGTGAATTTCTGCATTAAAACCTTTAGAAAAATCTAATAAAGGGTTTAAAACAACACTGGAAACATTTTTTTTGAAAAATGTTATTTTTTGGCTATTCTGATGTTCTGGTTATATTTAAATTCACTATTAGGATGACAATGGTGTACATTATAAAGTTAGGAGGAGGTGTAGTCAGGATAACAAGTTCGTATAGGGGTATTGGGGGTGACAAAACTAGATCAAGATATGAAAAAAGCCTTTTCCGGTATAAAATACGCATAAGACAACGTACTGTCTTAAGACAATTAACATTTTCTTTAATAACTCGGTAAATACTTGTGCTAGAATGATGAGAGATGGCTTAAAAGTTTCGCCTCATTAGTCTCCATCTTTTCACATGCATTAGTTTTACATACGGGGCTTTTCTGACCCTTTTTGGTCCCAAAAACTCAAAATTAGAAAACTTAAAATCCCCCAAAAAAGGGGGTTAGAGTTCTCCGATTGTTTTGCCCAACAAACTTGTCCAACTGATTATAGTAAGGTATGTCCCTACCAAATTGAAGTAAATCGGACCAAAATTGTGACCGCTAAAGTGGGAACACACACACACACACACACACACACACACACACACACACACACACACACACACACACACACACACACACACACACACACACACACACACACACACAAATTTACTTGTTCAAAAATTCAAGATGTATGGTATAGGTGGTCTGGCTTTGTTGTGGTTGGAGTCTTTTTGTAGGAACAGAAGACAAATTGTAAAAATAAATAACCATTGCAGTGAAGTGCTAAGTTTAAATTATGGGACAGCTCAAGGAGGGGTGTTGGGGCCAATAATTTTTCTCATTTTTATAAATGACATGTTGAAACTGGAACTTAACTCCTCTGTTTTTGCCTATGCAGATGATACTGCTCTTGTGTGTGGGGCTTACAACAGACGGTCATTATTATTAAAAGTCAATGATGACCTGCAAAAAATCTCTCGTTGGTTGATAAATAATAAATTGCTTGTAAATGTAAATAAGTCTAAGTGTATTGCATTTTTTGATCATGACAAAACAAAAGAATGTTTACAAAACATGTTTAATCTGCGTTGCCATAAGCATCAATGTCTATATTGTTGTGAATGTTCTAGTATAGAAATAGTTGAAAATGTTAAATATTTGGGTTTATATGTTGATCAGTATTTAAAATGGAATGTGCATGTAAACCAATAAGCAAAAAAATTAAGAAAGATAACCTATGCAATGTATCATTTAAAAAATTTTCTTAGAAGTGACCAATTGAAACAAGTATATGTGTCTTGGTTTGAGAGTGCCATGAGGTATGGGATATTGCATTTTGGCGGTACATATAACACTCTTCTAAAACCTATTGTAATGAACCAAAGGCATGCATTGCGCAATATGTATAATGTAAAATATAATGAAAGCATGAGTCACCTTTTTACAGAACACAATATTTTAACTTTCACACAGTTGTATGAATACACCTCAATTATGCATGTCCTTAAGAATTTGATTTTATTCAAAGTAAAACAGTCAAACAGAAGTACCAGATCTAGCCAATACGTTATGCTTGAAGTGCCATTTTTTACCAAGGAATTAAGTAGACGTCAATTTTGTTATCGTGGTCCAAACCTGTTTAATGACTTTGTGAGGTTTTTTGGTAATGAAGTGATGTATGAGCAAAAGCATAAAGTTAAAATTAAAGTTACCCATTTTGTTAGAAATATTGTTTGAAACATGTGTCACACTTTGTATCTTTTTGTAATGCTAATTAATTGTCTTCCTTCTGAAGGTATTTGTATGTATTAGTGTATTTATATAATTTATTTGCATGTCCTTGCATGTTTAATATCTGTTTTGGTCCTGCACTTTTATTGAATGTTAACTTTTTCTACTGTTTGATGATGCCTCGCATAATCACGCGTTATTCTATTTATAGTCTATTTATCTACTGTTATTGCATGTCAATTAAAATTGCTTGTTACTGCTTTATTATTATACATTTAAGTGTACTGCTTGTTTGTTGCCTTGTTAAATCGCTCGTTATTCATTCATAGTCTATTTATTTTGCATGTTTAATATCTGTTATTTATTACTGCATTGTTATTTTTTGCAATTGTGTTTCTCCACTGTTTGTTGATACTTTGTAATCTGGTTTTGTATCTACAAGAAGCATGAAGAAAAAGAAATGGACAATGATAGTGTTGAAGAATAGCCAACTTACTCCCGCACGCGCCCTATGAGGTGCATTGGGAGGTTAAATTGTATGTATCTCTGTATATTTTGGAAATAAAGAGCTTTGAACTTGAACTTGAACTTGAACTTGAACTTGAACTTGAACTTGAACTTGAACTTGAACTTGAACTTGAACTTGAACTTGAACTTGAACTTGAACTTGAACTTGAACTTGAACTTGAACTTGAACTTGAACTTGAACTTGAACTTGAACTTGAACTTGAACTTGAACTTGAACTTGAACTTGAACTTGAACTTGAACTTGAACTTGAACTTGAACTTGAACTTGAACTTGAACTTGAACTTGAACTTGAACTTGAACTTGAACTTGAACTTGAACTTGAACTTGAACTTGAACTTGAACTTGAACTTGAACTTGAACTTGAACTTGAACTTGAACTTGAACTTGAACTTGAACTTGAACTTGAACTTGAACTTGAACTTGAACTTGAACTTGAACTTGAACTTGAACTTGAACTTGAACTTGAACTTGAACTTGAACTTGAACTTGAACTTGAACTTGAACTTGAACTTGAACTTGAACTTGAACTTGAACTTGAACTTGAACTTGAACTTGAACTTGAACTTGAACTTGAACTTGAACTTGAACTTGAACTTGAACTTGAACTTGAACTTGAACTTGAACTTGAACTTGAACTTGAACTTGAACTTGAACTTGAACTTGAACTTGAACTTGAACTTGAACTTGAACTTGAACTTGAACTTGAACTTGAACTTGAACTTGAACTTGAACTTGAACTTGAACTTGAACTTGAACTTGAACTTGAACTTGAACTTGAACTTGAACTTGAACTTGAACTTGAACTTGAACTTGAACTTGAACTTGAACTTGAACTTGAACTTGAACTTGAACTTGAACTTGAACTTGAACTTGAACTTGAACTTGAACTTGAACTTGAACTTGAACTTGAACTTGAACTTGAACTTGAACTTGAACTTGAACTTGAACTTGAACTTGAACTTGAACTTGAACTTGAACTTGAACTTGAACTTGAACTTGAACTTGAACTTGAACTTGAACTTGAACTTGAACTTGAACTTGAACTTGAACTTGAACTTGAACTTGAACTTGAACTTGAACTTGAACTTGAACTTGAACTTGAACTTGAACTTGAACTTGAACTTGAACTTGAACTTGAACTTGAACTTGAACTTGAACTTGAACTTGAACTTGAACTTGAACTTGAACTTGAACTTGAACTTGAACTTGAACTTGAACTTGAACTTGAACTTGAACTTGAACTTGAACTTGAACTTGAACTTGAACTTGAACTTGAACTTGAACTTGAACTTGAACTTGAACTTGAACTTGAACTTGAACTTGAACTTGAACTTGAACTTGAACTTGAACTTGAACTTGAACTTGAACTTGAACTTGAACTTGAACTTGAACTTGAACTTGAACTTGAACTTGAACTTGAACTTGAACTTGAACTTGAACTTGAACTTGAACTTGAACTTGAACTTGAACTTGAACTTGAACTTGAACTTGAACTTGAACTTGAACTTGAACTTGAACTTGAACTTGAACTTGAACTTGAACTTGAACTTGAACTTGAACTTGAACTTGAACTTGAACTTGAACTTGAACTTGAACTTGAACTTGAACTTGAACTTGAACTTGAACTTGAACTTGAACTTGAACTTGAACTTGAACTTGAACTTGAACTTGAACTTGAACTTGAACTTGAACTTGAACTTGAACTTGAACTTGAACTTGAACTTGAACTTGAACTTGAACTTGAACTTGAACTTGAACTTGAACTTGAACTTGAACTTGAACTTGAACTTGAACTTGAACTTGAACTTGAACTTGAACTTGAACTTGAACTTGAACTTGAACTTGAACTTGAACTTGAACTTGAACTTGAACTTGAACTTGAACTTGAACTTGAACTTGAACTTGAACTTGAACTTGAACTTGAACTTGAACTTGAACTTGAACGAACACACACACACACACACACACACACACACACACACACACACACACACACACACACACACACACACACACACACACACACACACACACACACACACACACACACACACACACACACACACACACACACACACACACACACACACACACACACACACACACACACACACACACACACACACACACACACACACACACACACACACACACACACACACACACACACACACACACACACACACACACACACACACACACACACACACACACACACACACACACACACACACACACACACACACACACACACACACACACACACACACACACACACACACACACACACACACACACACACACACACACACACACACACACACACACACACACACACACACACACACACACACACACACACACACACACACACACACACACACACACACACACACACACACACACACACACACACACACACACACACACACACACACACACACACACACACACACACACACACACACACACACACACACACACACACACACACACACACACACACACACACACACACACACACACACACACACACACACACACACACACACACACACACACACACACACACACACACACACACACACACACACACACACACACACACACACACACACACACACACACACACACACACACACACACACACACACACACACACACACACACACACACACACACACACACACACACACACACACACACACACACACACACACACACACACACACACACACACACACACACACACACACACACACACACACACACACACACACACACACACACACACACACACACACACACACACACACACACACACACACACACACACACACACACACACACACACACACACACACACACACACACACACACTATAATTGCTCAATTTTCTAATAGGCAACTTCGTGATTCGTTTCTCCGGAGCACTAAAAAGAGTAACATAAAATCTACTGATTTCATAGAAGGCATTCCGGCTACTAAAATCTATGTCAATGAGCATTTGACGCCATACAACAGGAACCTGTTATATCAAGCAAAGAAACTGCGGGAAAAAGGCTTTAAATTCGTTTGGATTGTGGAAGGGAAGGTGTTCGTAAGAAAGAACGAAAATGAAAGAAGCGTGCGCATTTTCACCCTGCAAGACATAAACAAACTCGTGCCTGAATTAAAGGTTTCTTAGTCATTATTAATCTAGTTTCTGGGCTCCAAATTGAGGTTTTATTTTTATGCCTGAATGTAACACAGTTGACAAATTTAAAATATTTACTTTAAACATTAGAAGCCTGAGAAAACACTATAATGAACTGGTTTTGTATTTAAGCACTTTAAATTTTTCATATGACATTATTGTGCTGACGGAAGTTTGGATCAAGAATGGAGAGGAAGATAAATACCGCATGCCAGGGTATGACTTGTTACTGCAGGACCGGCCGGACAATCAGGCGGGTGGCGTCGCTATCTACGTGGACTCTGCCCTCCCCTACACTCACCGCCCCATCCTACTTCCCACAGCTGAAGTTATCAACGTTGTCTTCACTTTATCACATAACAATATTTCTACAAAACTTTCTCTGTTTGGAATTTACCGACAATGCAAATTTACTTTTAACCAATTTAAAGCTGATTTTGAGGATTTATTGATTAATATTTATGACCCTACAATTTTTGTTGGAGATTTTAATATAAATTTACTAAAGAATGTTGGTTCAAAAAACGATTATTTAAATCTAATTTCCGCATACGGTTTTGTAAACCTAATTAATGAACCCACTAGAATAGTAGAAAATAGTGTATCCTGCATTGATCACTTACTGATCAGAAATACTAAGAATCTGAACTTTAACCATAATGTTGATAAATTGAGTATTACTGATCATTATGGAATAAGTGTATTTTTATCTGAACTTAAAATCAAAAGGGATAATACTGAATTCTGTAGAGTATTGGACACAGATTTATTCCGAAGACAACTCATGCTGTCAGATTGGCGATGTGTTTTTAATGATAATGATGTAAATAGTTGTGTACAACACTTTTATTCCATATCTCAGAGGTGTCTTGATAACTGTTACTATTTAAAGAGATTAACTAGTAGAAATAGAAGGAGGAAAGAATGGATAAACAATTACCTTGTTACTTTGATAAATAATAAAAATAAGTTGTATAGATTATATTCAAGAGATACAAATAATATAAGGTTAAAGTTGCAATACAAGAATATTTCTAAGTTAGTAACAAAGCAGATTAGACTAGCTAAAGTAAATTATTACTCTGGACTCATTGAAAAGTCATACGGCGACTCAAAAGCTTACTGGAATGTTATAAAGAAAATAATTAAAAAACGTAAAAATAATCTGTCTAGTATTAAGATTAACGATGTTTTACTTGAGAGTGCAGGCAATGAGAAAATTATTGCTAACACTTTTAATAAATATTTTACAAATATTATCCCTGAATTAAAGCAGGAACACTTTGGTTGTGACTTGTTTGTTGAGGATAATAATGAATATCAGGTATTTTTTAGGGATTTTGTTTTTGATAACTCAGAAGTAGCAGATATTATTAAGGCAATGAAAAATAAACGTAGTGCTGGAGTAGATGGTTTTAGTATTTTTGTTTTTAAGGAAAATTTAGAAGTTTTTGTTCCCTTACTATGTAAAATATTTAAAATTTCTCTAGATCAAGGTGTTTATCCAGATGTTTTTAAGATAGCCTCAGTAGTGCCAATTTATAAGTCAGGTAGTGTGTCAGAAATATCATCATATCGACCCATCTCAGTTATTAATACAGTAGCCAAAATATTTGAGTCTTTAGTTAAAAAAAAATTGCTGGAGTATTTTGATGGAAGGTCATTGTTTTCAAGGAATCAATATGGTTTTTTACCAGGCAAAGGTACAGATTTGGCTCTAGAAAGACACGTCACTACAATTACTAATGCTGTTGATAAACGTAAATATACTTTGTCTTTATACTTAGATTTCCAAAAAGCCTTTGATGTGTTGGATCACGATGTCCTTTTTTCAAAGTTTAGAAAATATGGTATTGGTGGTAAGGCATTGGAGTGGTTGCAATCTTTTTGTAAAGAAAGAAAGCAAGCAGTCAAAGTTAATAATGTTTTGAGTGAGGTTCTGGAAGTGCACTATGGCACACCACAAGGAGGGGTGTTGGGCCCTATCGTATTTTTGATTTATATTAATGATTTACTTGAACTTAGATTGAATTCTGATATATTTGCCTATGCCGATGACACTGCTCTAGTCTGCTCAGCTTATAATAGAGAATCATTACAATTAAAAATAAGTAGAGATTTAGATAAAATATCAAATTGGCTGATCATTAATAAATTATTAATCAATTGTTCAAAGTCCAAATGTTTGATGTTTTTCGATTGCAGCAAACAGAAAGAGGAATTAAAGAATGAGTTCAAGTTATTGTGTCATAAACATTGTTGTCTGTATAAGTGCTCATGTAGTTACATAGATGTAGTAGAAAGTGTAAAGTATCTTGGATTGTATGTGGATCAATTCTTGAAATGGGAGCAGCAAGTCAATCACTTATCGAGTAAGCTAAGAACAATAAATTATGCACTGTATCATTTGAGAGATAATGTTAAGAGTCAGTATTTACAAAAAGTGTACATTTCTTGGTTTGAGAGTGTTTTGAGATATGGAATCGTACATTATGGAGGAACATATTCCACTGTTCTAAAACCGGTAGTTGTGTGTCAAAGAAATGCCCTCCGTACAATATTTAATTTAAAAAGAAATGATAGAGTTTCTTACCTTTTTGCAGAGAATAAAATTCTTACGTTTGATCAGTTGCATGTTTATTGTATGATAATGTTTATTTATAAATACAAGAGTTTGTTTAGAATAAAACCTGTAAACAGAATGACACGATCTGCCCAATATACATTGATTGAAGAAGGCTTTTTTAGGAAAGAAATGAGTAAACACCAATTTTGCTGTCTTGGCCCTAAATGTTTTAATGATTTTGTAAAATATTTTGGAAATGAAATTCAGTATAAAACTCTGTCTGTAGTTAAATCTAAAGCCATGCAATATTCAATGCAGTATCATATTGAGTGAAGTTGTCAATATTTTTAAAAAATGTTTTTGTTTATTTTGTTGTTGTTAATTTAGTTTTCTGCCTGAATATTTGATTACTTAATGAATCTAGTCATTTCATCTTTCACTTGCTAGCATTATAAGTTTGCATGAATTGTTATGGAAGCCTGATAATGTTGTATCTAATATAGTCTATTTCTTGTTATGAATTTGTTTTAGAGTTTAGTGTTTTTGTTTTGAATTATTGAATATACGTAACATATTTATACTGGTGAATTTTGTTACCGGAGCATGATTAATGAAAGTGGTGGCTGTTGTCTGTGATTTAAAAAAATTCTGAAATTTGTCATCATCATGCATGAACTGTTCCTGAGAATTTGACGGAAGTGTAAAAGAACTGTACAGCTGTCAGTAAAGAAATAATGTATTAAAGAAAATGTATATTTTTCTGTCCCGCGCGTGTCCTATGTGACACATGGGATTTTGTAATAAACAATAATTTTTCATGAATAAAATTGCTTGAACTTGAACTTGAACTTGAACTTGAACACACACACACACACACACACACACACACACACACACACACACACACACACACACACACACACACACACACACACACACACACACACACACACACACACACACACACACACACACACACACACACACACACACACACACACACACACACACACACACACACACACACACACACACACACACACACACACACACACACACACACACACACACACACACACACACACACACACACACACACACACACACACACACACACACACACACACACACACACACACACACACACACACACACACACACACACACACACACACACACACACACACACACACACACACACACACACACACACACACACACACACACACACACACACACACACACACACACACACACACACACACACACACACACACACACACACACACACACACACACACACACACACGTTTTTAGCGACCCCTCAAGACGTGTTCAGGGGGTCACGTTAGGAACTTCTTCTAGGGTGGTCCCGGGCTTAAGTCTCACCATGCGAGTTGCTAATAGTTCACTTTTCCAAAGGAAATTCACTAATTATTTTATTTTCGCGCAGTACGCTTTGCTACACCCTCTTGGCTACACCCTATAACTTTTCGTATGAACAATTTTAAAAGCTCTATCACTGTTCGGGGGGAAAATTGAAAATGCTTATCACTGATAACTGAAAGAGTTGATTGAGTGACAAGTATAAATTTCCTCATAATGTTACTTTCCCTAATTTTGCCTACAAGTCACATCAAAAGATTAGAATTATTGGTTTTAAAATTACAAATTTCTTAAAGTATATTTTTAAATTTTAAGAACATTATCACCTACGGTAATTACAAAGTTACAAATGCTGATATAAACTGCTAAAATGAATAATTTGCTTAAGTTTTAATACTGTGCTAACCGAACTGCAAACAGCAAAAGAGCTGCAAATTTCATCCAAATTGGGAAAAGAGGAAGCATGATTTTTTATTCAATTTGGAACAGAAAAATAAAAGTTGTACCGTTTTTAAAAATCACTCTTTTTTAAAGTCAGTCAGATCAAACGTTTTAATTTACTTAAACAGTGAATAGATTAGTAAAATATGTTTTCCTTGCTATGTTATGAGTTAAAGTGTCCTTTTAATAAGTAGTATTTATGGGCTCTAACCAAAAACTCTCAAGATTCTTTGTATTATAAAGTTATTTATGTTTAAAACATATGGAAAGACAACAAGTTAATTATTGGTATGAAACAATCATGTGATACATTTTTTAAACAAAGTAAATCTGAGGTTAATTTACTTTTGTTGATTAAAGTATTTCTAAATTACCAGTTCCATAAATGTCCAAATTTAAAGTAAAAACGAATGGTAATAATATGGAAGAAACCTACAATTGTGGTGAAAAAATCAAAAAACATAAAAGTAATGAACAAAAGGTAGAGATTGACATGTCAGAAATCTACAGTGCCTCTAGTTTGGAAAGCAAAAGGCTCATGGACTATCTAAAGTCTCTGTCACAGACGAGTGTAGACATTAAGGGCAGCTTAAAATGTTTACACGCCTTGAAACAAAAATGTCTGAAGAAACAAAAGTTGTATAGACATATGAAGCCCTACTCTAGAAGTACTTTAGGGGAACCCTTAGATTCCCTTTCCTCTATGCGCAGTACAATACACTCACAAAGTCATTGTCCTTCGTTGGAGCACAAGGACAAACAAGAAATAAAAAACACAGACAACATTAAATCTGTAAGGATAACAAATCCAAATGGAACAACAACAGAAGTTACTTTACAGTCGGTAGTATTGATGCATGTACGGGAAATAGCTGCAGGTTCAGAATTAAATACCGAGGACAAGGAGATCTATCCGTTAGGCTCAATAACTCGACAGTCATCGAGCCAACTGAATACCAACGCCAAAGAATCACCTGAAGCCACAGAACCACACCTGCGAGTCGATTGTGAAAGCCAAAATGATGCAAATTCAAATGTTTTGAGGGTAAAAAGTTCTCGTAATTGCACTGATTTATCTACAGAGAGGAAACTATCTTGCATGAAGATGAGCAATACCTTTGCCTCTCCAGAAAACTTCAGAATACCAAACATCCACTATAATGGTGGAAACTGGCTTAATTCAAAGCCGAGTTCAATCAGTTTTCCAAAGTGTCCAAACGTTTGTTACCATAATCGCAACTCAATTCCTGATTCCAAGACATACTTGGATGGTTTTCTTGTGAAGTTACACGACAACAATGAGACGAGGATGCCCTCTTATGGATACGTCAAATATCAACCGCAGGCCAACTACTCGGTCACAACGTTCTTTCGTCACCCGGCACCTAGAGCTTCCAATACTTCTAGTGAGTTTATTCTAGGTGAAAACTTTAGTCCCAAACAGTCCGATACAGAAATTAAGTAGGTAGGCCTAGTTGAAACAGAATAATGTAATTTATTTTAACGTTTTAGTTTTTTCTTTAATTTATACAAAATGTATTTGAATGTAGTAGTAAAATAAACCTTATTCATGTAATGTCTTGTTGAATATCGTGATTCTTAATTTACAGCGTTTGAGGGCCGAGCTTTGCTTGTAGGAGAATTAAAAGTTGGAATTTCACCAGATTTGTTTTAATTTGACAGTTCATTGGTTTCTTATCAGCTGTTTGTATTTGAAACTACCATAAGCTAAATATTAAAATTCTAAAAATTCCCTTTCGATTCCTTAGGCCCAAACCCCTATTTCCAAAGTGTAATCAAAACCCTTCTGCGGACAGTATATACTATACAGGTGTTTTATCACTAAATCACGTCACTGTATAAGACGCTGAGACGACTAGTGTGTCAGGTGAAAATATGAATGAATGATGGAGTGTGGAATGGGCGAGCTTGTGCAGCTTTGTTACCGACTAAGGATTAATAGTATATTATATATGAATATACTGTAGTATTATTAGTAGAATAGGACATATCCTAATAAAATAAAAAGGCATACTGGTTTTTTGACCTGTGCTGAAACAAAATTGAACACCCGATAAATCCAGGACATAGTAAACTATTAGATTATTGTAGTATTATTAGGAGTATAGGATTTGCGTTTGGGTTGTATTAAGGATTGAAAAAGAAGGTATATACTGGTTTTTAATGAGTGTTGAAAAGAAATTGAACGCTCAATAAATCCAGTAGGCCTAGATTGTATTTAACGGGTAATAAAATAAATGTTTTTAAATATATTATTCATGAGAACAAAATTTCACATTTACTGCGAAAAAATACCATAAAAGGTAAAAACCCACCTAAAGTCTAGTTGAGGGGCAGATATCCAGGAATACTAATTTAATGTTTTTGTTTTTTTAATCGATAATTAGGAGTCACACAGAATGAGATAATAAATATGAAATAATCTCAAAGCTCTTTATCATCCTCACAGAAAACCCCTTAACTGTACTACTTCCCCCTGAAAAAGAAGCACATAAAATCATGTGAAACCTGTATCGGTGTATAAAATCACCCTCATTTCAAAAGTGGGCGTCCCTACAAACTGATAAGAGTCAGTTCTGTGAGAGTCATGCGATGTCGTTAGTCCAACTCGATCAAGCCACAGCCGCGGAGTAGTTAAACAAACAAACTGCCACCAATCGCTAAATGCCAACAATACCGTAAAACCCCTCCCAACTCCTTGTAGGCATAAGGGTTACAAGATGATGCCCCTTCAATGCCTTTTCTCAATAAGAGCCTTAATTATAACTTGATATAAGAAATACAAAGAAGAAACAAGCCAATCCAATATGTACAAAACCGAATACAAGTAGGGACACGCTTATAAGAAAGCGATTTCTAGTGAGAATGCTGGTTCAATAACAACTAAGTGAATGATAAACAGACAAGTAAGGAACTTGTTCATACTGTTAAATATTACTTTGACCACATCGAACTTTCAGGGGTAAGAACAGGCAAAGGACTGCACGACGTCACACCCCTGACTGCGATGCGCTTTGACTGCTGTTCACATGATGCACTTAACTACGCGAGTTTACATTGGCAGCTGTGGTACAGCACCTAAACCAACACGAAGAACTCATGTCTCTAAAACTCCAACTGACATGTCGTTTCTGCTCTGACTGCCAGAAACATCATTGACCGATAGTTAGGCTTGCCATAGTTTCCGAGAGTCAAACCAGGACAACGATCTTATTTCTTGGTTTGGTTTTGGGGGTGTATGGATTCCCAGCCCCCCCCCCTTTACAATAACGAGAGGTCCAGTGGTCTGCATTTTGAAATATAGTCTTTTAAAAAGGGTTTGGACTAATTTCTAGTTATTTTAAGTATTTTATTTATTTATTTTAAGCAAGTAAATCCTATATATATTTAACGGCTTTTTACTCGTATTTAAAAACTTTTAAAAGGAATGGCCTTTGATTCGTAAAATCTAGCCAGTACTTTTTTTGGTTTTAAAATTTGTAAGGTATATCTACTTTGAATAAGGAGAATTAACAAAATAAAATTCTAAAAAATTATAACAAATTCAGTGTTATTATTTGTACGATATGCGATATGCTTACTATTCTAAGAAATTCAAGTGCTGTTCCCAAACCATTCATACTTTTGACTGGAATGAACTTTTTTCAAAATTCCCTTATCCTTTTTCACTTTTTCATAAAAATCTGAGCAAGAAAGACCAAAGTTAGCTTTGCATAGAATTAATGCTCTTGCAGTGGACACTAGCATCAAATCTCTGTCTTCCCCCCAAGCGTTATTCATTTGAGAAAATATTCTTTCTACAGGTCCCATTGTGCCTGGGAAACAAAAAATATATTCTAAAACACGACCAAGATTTGAAACCGTAATTCCTTGATAAGCGGTTGAAAAGCTGCTTTCATTTTTCCTCTGACTGGGACATAAGCGAAACCGGCCGGGACACCGGGACAAGAGCAAATTACCGGGACTGTCCTAGTCAAACCGGGACGTATGGCAAGCCTACCGATAGTCCAAGAATTTTGTTTTATTATTTTAAAAAACTGTCATTATAAGAAAGTGACAAGGAGGAGGCGGTGGTATAAGGCGGATCATGATCATGATGTTTATGTTTGAGTTGTCTCAAGAAGCATCTTTCCACCCGTGAGTAGAGTCTAGGACTACGTTTTCTTTACCAACCACAGGCATAAGAGCAAAAGACTGAGCAGTTTAGTTAAAAATTGGATAAAATATGTTTTAGAACCTCCAGGTCTTGATGTTTTATAAGTAATATTAATTAAAAAAGGAATAAATTTATAATATACTGCTTTCAGTATTACAAATTTAAAATGCTCACCAAGTACACAATTACAAAAATGAATTCATAAATCAGTTTTTTTTTTATTTGAAGAACATGATAGTTAAACTACAAGAAGTGCCTCTATGGGGAAATTGTGTTCTATTGACACTAACATACTGTACACCAAATTATAGTATTACAGAAGGAACTAGTGGCTTGAAGGGGCGATAGCCCCTAATTAACCTTTCTCCAAGTAGGAACACATGTCAGTTCGCAAACAAAGTAGTCACTTAATCATATGTTTTAATGTAAACAAAGCAGACGTTTTAAACAAATTAAACCCCATGTTGTTTTAATGGGAAAAGTTTTATTCTGTTGCGAATTTATGGTAAAAAAATAAGAAAAATGAATAGTTTTCCCTCAAAATTCACGTCAAGACCTTTAAAATGATACCCCTCCCATCCTTCTACGGCCATCCAGTCACTCACAATTTCTTTACAAAAATTTGACTTACGGAATTATATATAGAGATGTAACAGATTATTTACAAATAACTAGCTAGTAATCATGTCTTTGTTCCCGTAGTATTTTTTGATCGCCGTTGATTTCCTATATTTCTTACGGCTATTTAGAACAATGTGTAGAAGGTTTGATCAAATTCAGTAAAGCTGTTTTTAATTAAAAGTGAACCAAATCTCACCCTATGAGTTTAGATGGAAAGAAATGGTTTAAACACCGGTTTTAACTTCTCATACATATAAAATTATAAAATAACTCACAAATTCAAGATTGAAAAAAAAAGTACAGACAAAACTCAACTGTATATACATGAGAAAAACCAGGCACAAACACAAGTTTATGTGCTGTAAAGTAACAGCCTTCAAGTGCCAATTGTTTACATTGCTTAGCTATTTCTGTAGGTTTAATGTTTCACAGAAAACAAGCCAATAAACAGAAACTAATCTGTTCTAAGAAAGTAAAATACATTCAACAGGCCAGACAACAATAATAATCAATTTTAACAAAACATCTACTTGTACAAAGTTGGTATTTAACCCTTTGATTGCTAGGCATTTGGATTGAGTGGTTGTATTCTGGATGTTTCATTTATTTTGTACATGTATAAACACCTGAATGTTAAAACTCTAAAAATGTGTTTCCCGAGGACACATAAAAAGTAAAGATAGATAACAACACCTGATCAGATGAGCAACTTAGAAAAAAATATATCCGACTGTAACTTCTTCCTGTGTCTACCGTTTATTTTAGGTGGGCTCTCCCCTTCTACTCTGCCACAGATAGGTGAACTCTCCTTGAGTTCTACTAAAAAAACTACCGATTGAGATAGCTATTCCTACCCCTTAATCCTAGTGTCAAATCCTGACCAGGAGGATAGTGCTTCAGACCAGACCACTTAAGCCAACTATCACACCAGTAGCAGTGGGAAATCAGATGGCAATTAAAGCCTACGAGCTAGATGAGCTATAATTCTGTTCCTGTCCATCAGGTTACACAACATGTCAGGCACAGATCACAGACTTCGTTAATACTGGTATGTTTGGTATATAAAGGTTCAGGTATCATTAAGCATGAATTTGTGCAGTAGGCTAATACAAGAAGCTGATAATACCGGCCCTTGGCATTCCAAGTTCAGATATAAATAAAAATTACGTAAATAATTTACTTTTAAAAACCTAACCAAGTTAATGTTAGACCACTGCCTAAAAACAGTTATAGCCTCATGAGCAAATTCCTCTAACGGCATCCTTAGGAAATATTTTATTTTATTGACGAAGAGAATCTTTGACACTTGCATTACGGTAGCATTGTCGAAGGTCATTTTTAGGTCACTCATCACATTCCAAAATATAATCTGTCCACTTCATTCTTCTTGGCTGTTAAAACCCCTTGGGCATAGTCTGATTAGGCTCATCAAGTTTATCGAAGCTATAAAACGTAATCTTTATTCATTTCTATGAGTTAATTTAATTTTCCTTTGCCCTTAAAACGTGAAAGCTTGTTGTGGAGATACATAGTTGAAAAAATGTACAAAACTATTTTTTCAGGGTCACAATAATAATCTAAAAGGAAGCCTGCATGGGGAACTTAAGTTGCTGATTTTAAATTTACATTAGATGACAATAAATATCCTAGGATTGATCAAGGATTTATAAATGACCTTTAAATGAAAATATATGGGTAGCCTAATTGCAATATCACAGAAATGAATTTGCACATAGGCTATTATTTTTCTTTGAAAGATTTAACTTACTACTCTATAGGCCTGCTGGGGTATCGCAACCTACAAGAATTAAAATATTTGGGCAATTGTAGTTGAGACTAAACCTGCTGGAAAATACTGATATCTCTTTGCTCAACACTGCAACCGTGATGCAACCAAATGCCGGAAAGGTTCCCAAAAAGGGCCATGTAGGCAAAGATAGGACTCAAGCCCACCTTACCTGGTTAAAAGATTTCCACATAAGAGTTATTTCGTAAATTCTGAAACATTGTCAATTACTGCAACGGAATACTATTATTATGAGGTTTTCCTTTTTGTTTGTATAACATAGAATAGTAATCTTATATAAGGCTAGATAAGTATCACATTAATGAAAATTGTGAAAATGTGTACCTATATAAACAACCTAATTAAGAGTGTCAGCAACCGATACTTAAGTTATAGGACAAATAACTCAGTAAGAAATATCTATCTCAGGTCTCTGGTTTTAATTGTGACCTACTTTAAAAGCAAATAAGTACCTGTGAATTCTAGGCCTACGCCTTCTTACATCTAAAAGCAAATTAAATAAGTTGTAAACACATTATGTAGGTCCAGTGTAAACCATAATTTATATTTTTTTAGTTTTAAGTGGAAGTATATTGATCCAAGTAATAATTGCTTGAACAGGTTCTCACTAACCTAACCTTACAGGCCTAGCCCTATCAAATGACAGTAGGTACTAAGGCCTAACACCTGTAAGAAAATATATTCAGAACTTTATATTGAAAAATAAAATGCAACTGACCAACGGGCAGTAATATGTTTTTTTAATTAAAGATTTACATTAATAATTTACCTTGAATCATAAACTTAGAGAAATCGGTAAAAACATTTTTTGACAGTTGTAAACAAATAAGCAGACGACACGGTGCAGCAGACGAATATGATTCACTTGTAAATCGTTGAATTAAAACCAAATTAATTAACATGTGACGCAGAGTTGTGTTGACAAATTAATAAGATGCGATGTATTATTATTTCATCTTACAGTAACATGCATAATTAAAATGTGTAATACTTACCAAACTGGGGATAAATCCATTTTATCTCAGACACGGATCGACCTTTTTACTCTAAATTCACTGATATTCCCACAATGCAAAGTGTGTCAAGCAGATAAATGACAGGTTCATGCAAAATAAATTTATTTTAAGATAGTATAAAAAAGATATCGACAAAATTCAATCATATGACTGCTAACTACTATATAATCGGTAGGGTATATATGCGAATTCAAGCTTACACAGGTGAAATACGACCTAGAAATCCACAGATAAACTCACTTCACTTTCGTTCATTTTCTTTGCCAAATGCGATCCGGGATTTCGCCTATTGCGCAGGCGCGGATTCCTGATAACTGTTTCGGTAAGGTACGGTACATGTACAATAATTATTGCAATTGTTTACAAGATAATTCTTACGTTCAAGAAGCTAATTGATTTGTATCATAAGATTGTCTTAATTACAAGCATGTCGATTGTTTTCAAAATTTGCAGAAATGTTAGTTTTCCATTAAATAAATTATTTTAAAATGGAAACTTTAACTAATATTTACTGTATTGTTTACATGTTTTTACTATTTTACATTAAGATTTGTAAACCAAACTCGTAGATATTATAAGTCTTTAAACCAAATTGAAATCATATGGTAATATGTATTTGTCAATAATTTTTTTCCAATTTTTTAACACGTGTAAAACATCTATTATTTGTATTAGTCACAATAAGTTACATTTTCATAAGTATCTTAGATATTTTAAATTACAATTGGCCTATGTTTCTCAGTTTTGAACACTGATGAAAATATGTTTTACAACTGTATATTGCAACACCCTTTTTTCATGTATAAGTACTTGTCTGAAACAAATTATATGAATGTCATTTTCAGATAAGATTCATAACTTTCAGGAATTTGTATAATGCAGAGAAAACATATGTAAAACCGACTGGCTACCGAACAATCTCATGGAGGCACTCAATCATATCATCCTATAGCATATATAAAGTTCAGAACATATTGGAAGAAAAAACTAATACACACAATTTTGGTTTGATTATAGTAAATAATTTTGATTAGGATATACCCTCATCAGTCCCATATGTAAATAATTTGGAAACCTTTTGATTTAATCTAAGGTGTGTTCCCTTTTAAGTTTTTAAACTAATTAAAATGAAGGATTTTCAATGTACTTCTTGTATGTACTGTAACAAGTGTACCTAATTTTTGGAGCAAATACCATGTAAAATCTAAAATCTCTTTTTTCCGAAACAGAATTCAAACAAGTAATTCAGCTAGAAATGATTGCAAAAGTTATGTAAAGAAAATGTATTACAAACTGACATCTTCTTTATCAATTCAAGATGCTAAACACAAAGACTACTACATTTCACATATTTGATTTTGGCCATATAAATGATTTCTTAAAATATAAATTGAATGGTTTCCACTTGTCAAAGTAAGTTTCTTTTTATTTAAATTAAATTCCGTCCAAAAGTCAACAAACAATTTTGATATTGTTCCTCGGGCTCAAATGAACAAACCAATAACTTAAAAACTTTTTATGTCATAATAATCTTTAAAATATGGTGTCGGTAAATAAATTGTTATCTTTATGGTTGACATCTGTTGGCTGGCTTTGATTGTTTCACTCTGGACTGTTGGATCCATAATAAATCCTTTATTTTTACTTCTGTTTATGGTAATTATGTAATTATGTCCACCCTTCTGACTGAATAATTTTCTGCTATACCATTTACTTCTTCATAAACTTCAAAGCCTTTTGATTTTAGTTCTTCTGCAGTCAATGACCTTATTTTGTGGTGACGAGCATTCCTCATGAGCTCTCCAAAAGGGCACCGTCCAATAATGACATGGGGCAAACCTTCAACTATGTAATTCTCTATTAAAACATCGTCTACACCGGTGCCTGTCCCTGGACCTGCCTTGGATGCCTCTCACAGGAGCCACATCACCAACCATCTTCACATACCGTACTTATACTTATGGCACCATCTGCGTGAGGGTATTTCCAGAAGGTGATAACAAAACAGCCATTCGGTTAAACACTAAACTCTACACTCCCAGAAGTGTATTAAGAATAAGAATAACAAGATCTATGATATTCAAGAAAAAGTCCCGATGCCAACAATAGTTGCATTATTGTCTATATACTTAACAGTCAACTGCAACATGTTTCTGATGAACAGGCAGATTGGTTGGCGATACTCTTTAGTCTTTAGTATTAAAAAATTAACACAACTATAACAGTTGATCTATTCTTACTGTATGCAGTTCAAACATTTTTGTTTGACAGTAAAAAAACACAGAATTTTAGGATGTCCTTTTTACATATATTCTTATGTAAACAAATTTTTTTTAATCATTTTTACAGTGAGAAATTACCAGATCCGGTAAACTGTACCAAGAAAAACTATTTGGATCATTTAAAAGTGTGATTGTTCTATAATTTAATTAATAAACACTAGCAATCGCCTCAGAAGTCAAAATTCAACCAAAAATAATTCTACTTAAACTCAAAGCGGCACATACGAATAATGGCTTTTGCGTGATTTTTTGTCCCATACAGCGTGAGCAGATTAATAAAATGCACCAGTGTCCTTATGCTGAACTTCATAATAATCTTTCTTTCTCTTTCTCCCTCTCACCCCTCCCCCTCCATCACCATCTCCATCTGAGAGAGTTAATTTTATTTAGGTGGAGTTAAAACGGATAACAAAAGTATGTTACCATTCCAGTAGTCAATAAAATTTGTATTTACATTAACCCTGAAACATCTATTCTTGCTGTTGTGCTAGCATTTTTAGCGAATTTCCCCTATAGGGAAGAAGCTATTACCGTAGTCGGCATGGTAAGACCTAGGCCCGGGACGATGATAACTTTTCGTTTTGAGGTCCCCAGACCCCAAAAACACGATTCGTTCGAAACTGTATATATATATATCTATATATATATATATATCTATATATATCTATATATATATATATATATATATATATATATATATATATATATATATGTATCCGTGGGTGCGATAACTCTCGTAAAAAAGGTCCGATTTTGATGAAATTTGGTACAAACATGTAAAGCAGCATTTATGACTTTAAGTTCGAAAACCAGACGGATCGACCCATCCGAAGGGGTATTTTGGGGGGGTTTTGTACCCCAAAAATGGGTTTTTTGAGTTTTTTACATAAAATTTTTGAAAAAGTAAAATTTTATTTTTTACCATTGGAATCAACTTAAAAAGACGCACAATTTGATGTTTTAATCATTGCTCTACGTCAATTGGTTACTGAGATATTGAAAGTGCTAAACACAGTACGTTGTCCAATGTTATTCTTATGGAGGATAATAAAAATTGTATATCTCGCTTATTTATCAACTTATCCTGACGAAACTTGGTATATTGCTTCATTTCATTGTGGTCTATTGATATTTGCACAAAAACCCATTTTTTGCCCTATAGTTCCCGTAGCAGCAAACCTGCATACTCAGCCCCATGTTATTCTTATGGAGAATAATTAACGTGTTATCTCCTTTAATTATGAACATAAATTAATAGAACTTGGTATGTGGCATTACCTAGTTGAGTTATATTGATATTTGTATAAAAGCCCATTTTTAGTGTTCCTTATTTCAGCAAACCTGCATACTCAGCCGCCATGTTATTCTTATGGAGAATAATTAAAATGTCATAAATAGTTTATTTATGAATGTATATTGATGAAACTTGGTATGTGGCTTTATGTGGTATTAAGATAAATTAATATGCATTGGAAATTCGCTGAGTATGCAGGTTTGCTGCTACGGGGGTATTTATTATATCAGCTGTCAAATATGCGATTCAATTGATTACTATTCTTCCATAAGATTAACATTGAAACTCTGAAGGCCCTCTGGAGGGCCAATGTAAATTAAAAGGGGTTTTTGCACACCTACACAAGAATACCTTCCTAACGTCTTTAATTTCTCCTACGATGTACACATGCTGAGAAAAAAAGAGGGACAGTTTTGTGCTTGCCGATTAATATGATGATACTCTAAAGTAAAATTAATTAAATAACAAATAAAGACAACCTACTCGTGCCTAGTTAGTGAATTTCCTAGCATGACCCGCTAGTGAACTATTAGCATGACCCGCACAGTGAAACTTAAGTCCGGCACCACCATAGAAGTTCCTAACGTGACCCTCTGAACACGTTTTGGGGGGTCGTTCAAAATTTTATATATATATATATATGTGTGTTTGCACTCTAGCGGTCACATTTTTTGGCCGATTAACTTAAAATTTGGTAGGGACGATCCTTTCTGTAATCAGTTGGACAAGTTCGTTGGGCAAAACAATCGTAAAACTCCATACCCCATTTTTGGGGATTAATCTTTCAAATTTCGAGTTGTTGGGCCCAAAAAGGGTCTAAAAAGCCCCAAATGTAAAATTAATGCATGGAAAAAGATGGGAATTAGTGAGACAAAAGTTTTAAGCCCTCTCTCGTCATTCTAGCATAAATATTTACTGAGTTATTAAAGAAAATGTGTTTAGACTAAACACAGTATGTTGTCTTATGGGGGTTTTACACTAGAAAAACCTGCTACTCCTTTGTTAAGAGTACTTTTATCATCCCCAGCAACCTCACGCCTACTTTCAAGCCTGACTGGATCTTCTCCTAACATTATAATGCGCAAAATTGTATTCCCAGCTTTGCAGGTAAATGAAACCAGGAGCATCAGAACAGCCAAAAAAATCAATGTTTTCAGATTTCAATAAAAATTGGAATACAAGTATGTTTTTACACTGATACTGAGTTTTAAAAGTTTTGTATGTGGAAATTCACTTCCCTCACGTCAGCGTGCTGCGTGCGAACTCGTTTTTATTTGTAGGGTGTGGCATATATCATATTGTTGAATCAGTTACCTAGGAACTCAATTTAATTTGAATTTTTTCAAAGTTCCACGAGTTGATTAATACCCAGCATTCTCTAACGACTTCAAAAATTACTTTAGAACATTAACCGTAAGTAATACTGTTAACCAATTTGATTTTTGATTTTCATCATATATTCAGAAGGGCAGAAAATATTTCCAGATCTAAAAGGTGTAAAAGAATAACAAGTTACAAATCTATACTTATTTAATAGGCGAGCAGGTTTTTTGTGACAATCACTCCTCCTAAACTACTGAACCGATTTTGATGTTTTTGGTGTCATTGGAAAGAGCCTAACGTGAAGTTGTGCAGGAAACTTTTTTTATGGAGAAATAATTTGTGAGTGAGGCCCTGGGGCCCCTTAAAATTTAGTTATTTTCCATAAGCTTAACATTGGGAAATAACTATAAGTTTTAAGCAATCAGCTTGTTAGAGTAAACACAGGTAATCAGCAGGCCATGTTGGCTTTGGAACGGTAACTCAATATTTATACGGGAATGTCAGTATAATATTACGTTGTGATCGCGAGCGAAGCCGCGACAGGCTAGTAGTGCTGTTTAAAATCAGAAATTCAGTTTGCTATTTAACAATTAATTTTTATACTGAGTGTCTCAAAAGTCTACGACCAAACTTCACAGGCTTGTTATATGGACTAAATCCAAAAAAATGTAATATGTTTTTATGATATTCTTCATAGTTTTCACTTGGTTCAAAACAAATGGTGGGATCAATAATAAATCCTTTAATTTCTTCTTGTCCAACGTAATAATATCACTCACTACATTGGATAGTCATTTTCTGTAGCTGCTGTAATTTCTTCATGTACCTCATAAGATTTTGATCTGGATGCATTGGCTATCAGTGATCAAAGTATATGTTCGGTCAAACACTCCCAAAAAACCCTCTCATCCTAGGACTCGTGGCAATTTTTCTACGGAATATGTCTTGGTAATAGAACACTGGTTTCCATTCCTGTTCCTTCCCTATATGTAATATCTTTACTAGAGCAACATCCCCGACCATTTTTCAAATAAAATTTGTATTAAGAAATGAGTAAGACATTGAAGCTCAAGCATTTATTTATATTTATTGAAGTACGTTGCTTAAACATATGTACCTTTTCCTTTTCGCCTCAAAGAGCATCAGTTTACAAATTCTAAATTTGTATATTTTTAGTTTTGGTTTTAGTACAAAATTTGGTTCTTCTTTTGTCAGCTGTAATTTTTGAAGCAGTTTTGATTTTAAGAGCAAAGTTTCTATGATTTAAAGGGCTATTTTTATCCTTCAACTACACAGATATTTATGTGATGGGTGTATGCTCCTTATGATACTTTTATATCACTCAACCCTTTGTAAATTTTTGGGGGAAAGAATCATACTATTTGAAATATAATTTGGCAATTCATAAACTTACTTTATTACAGATCGTATTACCATATATGCATATCATGTCATCTTCATCACGTAAGAGGACATGATTTATTTTGTTTCAAGGGAACACTGGAAAGGAAATACTGAAGTTGCCCAAACATAGTAACAATTCTTAAGGAAATTGCTTTTAAATTGATTTTAGATACAGTATAGCGACACATCATTAAAATTAACACCTAAATATCTTATTTTGTTACATGTTTTATTGAATATACTCCATTATTATGAAGGAAAAAAGATTTTTGATGTGTCACGCTGTGTTTTTAACATTTATTTTTGTCTTGCTTTCATTTAGGACGAGTCAGAAATTTTGGAAGAGATTGATTGTCATAACATGTGGATACAACCATTGACTATACACCTGTTCTAGACGGTAAATGCAATGCTAAATTTGGTTAACCAAGAAACAGCACAATCTATTGAGTGCGGTCGGCAACAGGGGCTTCCTCCTAGTAGACATTACGCGAACTACTTGGAATCACATAGGCAAACGAACAGACAGAGCACGCTTGATTGACGCTGGTGAAGCCAGTTGTAACGTCGACACCAGTTTTATCACGAGTTTTTAACACTTATTACAATATTATTTTTATTTCACACAACCTTTGTTATTACAGCCTTGCAGCTTTTTTTAAATCGTATATTAAAACTTCCGAGTTGCGAGGAAAGCGAGACAGTTGTTTTATTAGCAAAATGAGATTTTTAAAACCCGCCACGGCCAAGCTGAGCGCGCCAAGCTGCATGAGCCAGAGTTACGTCCGCCATTGCGTGCGATGGTAGCGATTTCTATCCAGTGCTGTCAGAACTACATGGATAATCTCGAATCTTTTGTTATCAGAAAGGCCCATAAGGTTTTCAGTCTAGAACAGTGTATAGTCAATGATACAACTATTTGTGTTTACCTGTCAGGACGGTATCGTCAGTACATCTTAGTACATATAAAGGTCATTTTTTTTAAACTTGTAACCGTAAGCTTTTGTTTTCTTAAGACAAGTCATCCAGATGCAAGTTAATTGTCAGAGTGATAAAGGGTAGGTGAGAGAAGTACTTCTGTTGTAATCATCTTATCATAACAGGTTTTCATTAACCCGTGCTAGACACTAACTAGCATTGACTATACCCCTACAGGTGTATAGTCAATGCTACTAGTTTAAGATTTCTTCTAATCTAGAGTGGTCTTTTGTTTATCCCCATGGAAAGTTGCATTTTTAATGATTTTCCAACTCAGCTTTTCAAAGTCTGAATAGGGCATTAAAAATCTAGATCCACTTAAGCGGGCTGACCCTTACTACATTTACGAGCAGCTTTCAAGGCAGTTTAAAATCAGCTACATTCCTTATAAGCAATTTACAAACATCGTTTTGCATATATCAGAAGTATATATGCAATAAATTAACTAGGAATACAGATGAATTGTTTTGTAAGACAATGAAACCAACAACCACACTTTGGTACAACTATATACAGTGTCTCATTTCAGAAAGGTGTCTCAAACAGTTTGCAGATAAACTGCTATAATACCTACAGGATGAAATAAAATTATTTTCCACTAAACCAGACAGATCATTTTTAACAATTAACAAAATCATACATTTCTGCTTATGAAATATACGTTATTTGTTCATGACAATGTCATACATTCTGTACCCTCTACCATTTAATGTGTTAGGGGTTTAAAAGATACAGGGTATTTTGTTAATATCAATATTTTTCACAAAAATGGTCACCATTTTTAAACGAAGAAAGATAAGCGAGTTATGTTTTCGCCAAAAAGTTTGTCTGTTGTAGGGCTTTAAAGTTATGTAAACATGACATATATTTACATTCTGAGATTCAAACTAGTGACCCTCAGTTTTTGGAACACCCTGTATTTTAAACAAGTTGTATTTGTATGTTGTTGCTTGGGGTCGATTTTATAGAAAATAATTTTATTTCATCCCTTTAGGTCAAGTAGTTTTTAGCGAATTTCCCCTATAGGGAAGAAGCTATTACCGTAGTCGGCATGGTAAGACCTAGGCCCGGGACCATGATAACTTTTCGTTTTGAGGTCCCCAGACCCCAAAAACACCATTCGTTCGAAACTGTATATATATATATCTATATATATATATATATATATATATATATATGTGTCCGTGAGCACGATAACTCTCGTAAAAATTATCCGATTTTGATGAAATTTGGTATAAACGTGTAAAGTACCATTTATGACTTTAAGTTCGAAAACCAGCCAGATCGCTCTATCCGAAGGGGTATTTTGGGGGGGTTTTGTACCCCAAAAATGGGTTTTTCGAATTTTTTACATATAATTTTGGAAATAGTCAAATTTTAGTTTTTCCCATTGGATTCAGTTTAAAAAAACACATAATTTGGTATTTTGATCATTTCTCTACGTCAATTGGTTACCGAGATATTGAAAGTGCTAAACACAGTACGTTGTCTAATGTTATTCTTATGGAGGAAAATAAAAATTTTATATATCGCTTATTTATGAACGTATACTGATGAAACTTGGTATACGGCTTCATCTTGTTGTGAACCATTGATATTTGCTCAAAAAAACAATTTTTACCAAAGGCTCCCGTAGCAGCAAACCTGCGTACTCAGCCCCATGTTATTCTTATGGAGAATAAGTAACGTGTTATCTCCCTTCATTATGAAAATAAATTAATGAAATTTGGTATGTGGCTTTACCTACATGAGTTATATTGATATTTGTATAAAACTCCATTTTTTGTGTTCCTTGATTCAGCAAACCTGCATACTCAGCCGCCATGTTATTCTTATGGAGAATAATTAAAATGTCATAAATAGTTTATTTATGAATGTATATTGATGAAACTTGGTATGTGGCTTTATGTGGTATTAAGATACATATATATGCATTGGAAATTCGCTGAGTACGCAGGTTTGCTGCTACGGGGGTATTCTGTTATCTGTTTGAGACACCTTATTTGAGACACGCTGTATAATATCTATTTATTAGTGCATTTGAATGTTAATTTGTCTTTTTATAACAGAAAATAATATATCTCCTGCAGAGAAGTAACTAATTACTAACTAATTTACCAAGGCCAAAACTATAAAATCAGATTGTCAAATATCATTTTAATACAATAACATCAACATGTGCATGAATATCACTGAATTATTCTATCCATAACGCAATTATGAAACACAAACTATAAGCAATGACGAGAACTGACAATACGAGTACAATAAAATAATTACTATATGATGGTTCTTGGCAGGCCGAACTGCGAGTCCGAGACAAGGAAAATGTTTATATGATGGTGACCAAATGAGATTGAAACTGCATTGTCAACTGACAAAAGAATTTACCATGCGGTTTCAGTATAATTATACCTTTTATATGTTCAGATTCTGATGTTCTATGTTATGTTATGAATTATTTTAATCTCAATAATTTTAAGGATATTAAAGTCCAAAATGGGAAGGAGCTCAACAGTGGTTTGTGTTCACAATAAACGCCACGAATACAAAATTTCTTTAGTACGAGACGTTTAAAACCCATCCACTATTTCTCAACTGGCTTCTTAACATTCTCTTACCTTTCCATAAAACCTTGAAATCATTAGGAAGAACACTTGAAATCTTATTCATCACGTAGTTTTGCAAGTTTTAGTTAGGAATGTACACTGCCACAAACCCAATCTTCATCTTGGGTTGGAAATGGTGAAAATTTATTAGTTATGGTTTTATCCAGATCTTGGGTTATCCGGAGTAGCTAGCTGAGTTAAAAATACCCCTGTAGCAGCAAACCTGCACAGTCAGCGAATTTCCAATGCATATAAATTTATCTTAATACCACATACCAAGTTTCACCAATATACATTCATAAATAAACGATTGTGACATTTTAATTATTCTCTATAAGAATAACATGGCGGCTGAGTATGCAAGTTTGCTGAAATAAGGAACACTAAAAGTGGGTTTTTATACAAATATCAATATGACTCAACTAGGTAAAGCCACATACCAAGTTCTATTAATTTATGTTCATAATTAAAGGTGATAACACGATACTTATTCTCCATAAGAATAACATGGGGCTGAGTATGCAGGTTTGCTGCTACGGTAAATATCGGCTAAAAATTTGTTTTTGATATCAATAGACCACAATGAAATGAATCAATATACCAAGTTTCGTCAGGATAAGTTGATAAATAAGCGAGATATAAAACTTTTCTTATCCTCCTTAAGACAACGTACTGTGTTTAGCACTTTCAATATCTCAGTAACCAATTGACGTAGAGCAATGATTAAAACACCAAATTTTGCGTCTTTTTAAGTTGATTCCATTGGAAAAAAATAAAATTTTACTTTTTCAAAAATTATATGTAAAAACTCAAAAAACCCATTTTTGGGGTACAAAACCCCCCTAAATACCCCTTCGGATAGGTCGATCTGCCTGGTTTTCGAACTTAGTCATAAATGATGCTTTACACGTTTGTACAAAATTTCATCCAAATCGGACCATTTTTATGAGAGTTATCGCACCCACGGACTTACACGCACACACACACATATATATATACAGTTTTGAACGAATGGTGTTTTTGGGGCCTGGGGACCTCAAAACGAAAAGTTATCATGGTCCCAGGCCTAGGTCTTACCATGCCGACTACGGTAATAGCGTCTTCCCCATAGGGGAAATTCGCTAAAAAGCTTTTGGTGGGGTTTAGTAGCCTAAGACATCGGTCCGTGACCATGTGGCACCAGCAGTCTCCGTGATAGCATCGGTACTACCTTGTTTTAGTGAAGTACTGGTATCATATAATTTAGAATCAAAATAATTTTTTTAATTCACAATTTATAACCTTGGGAGATTTAATTACTTCTATGTCAAGCTTATTTGTTAGGCGCCCATATGTGGATTTTTTACCAATAATGCATCGTTGTCATGCCCGTTGATTAGAATTTTAGCTATCCCAGCCTCAATGTTGTGTAAAAAGAGGTTGTAGAGATCTCTTTGAAACTAACTTAAAAAAAGATGAATGACATATAGTAATAGTTGAAACTAACTTAAAAAAAGATGAATGACATATAGTAATAGTGAAGTAACACGAGCAAACAAATCCAGATTTTGGACTTGAATTCTCCTGCAGGTTGCAGGTTGTGAAGAGCTTCAAAAACCTTTTCAAATTAGTTTTTAGGATAAAAATGTAGCCCTTTAAGCATCATTAGCCGATTGTATCAGCTTTTGTGAATCTACCACCTAAAACCACTGTTAAATATAAAATAAGCAACTGATTACTGATATACTGTTGCGGGCTCTGTCTGCTGTCTGCTGACTGCAGTCTGCACCTGGCATGTTATGTAACCTGGTACACACAATTGGAACTAACTCAAATGACGTGCACGGGGCAGGGGCGGATCCAATGGGGGGGCAGTCGCCCTCCCCCCCAAACCTAAGAATTATTGTGTTTTATTTTATTATAAAGGCATACAATGACAGTTTGAATAAATCCGAAAGAAAATGTAAGTAGCAAAAGCCTCCCGAAACCCCGTTTTTCAGTTCAGAGAATCAAATTTTGCCGCTCATGTCTACATTGTTACATTAAAATTCAAACTAAACCTCCAAACGTTCCATAAATGGAATACAATATATACCATTAAGACAGGTGAAATTTTAAAACTCCATTTTAGTATATAACACATTACTTAAATCCACGTCTTTCACCTAAAAGCGTCTTACAAAAACATGGATATTCCCAAGTATCGCGAAGTTGCTGCAGTTTGCCAGTTGGCAGACCGAAAATTCAGTGTTTTCAACATGGTCTTTGAGGTAATTTTGGCATTTTAGGGCACACACAGCAAAGGTTGCTGTATTCGGTGATTATTTTTTACTGGATTTCGCCCACCTACCGTCATTTGCTGTCAGCTGTATTTTGTTTACAGGTTAGGCTTGATTTTTGTTTAATACCGCGTAATCCGTTGCTAGGCAATAAATTAAATAATTAAATTAAATTAAATAGTGGCTAGGCTAGAAGCAAAAAATGCCTCAAATTATATGAAATGAGATCAGAGGAAACAAAGATTAAATTGCGTGCGAATGGAAGCTCATACGCCAAAAGTATTTTATTATGTAAAAATGTGGCACGACATTTTCATTTTTCGAGTCGACCTTGGCTGTCCACCTTATTCCTCATTGCATCTTCGCATAGCATAGTTCGGTATTGCATCTCAACATGTGTTTTGATACTTTTTACCTATTCTTACTGTGTGTGTAGCCACAGGAAGCATGTTTTTATACAATTTTAAATTATCAGACATTTAGTAAATTTGGAATCAACAAAACAACAGATTCAACCACTTCATTCACTAGCTTGGAGCTCACAGGGTTAAATACCTTTACTACCAATCCTTTCAGACCAATGCATTCTGCAGGTCCTGGGGAATCTTCATTAAGTGTCGCATGTCAAATTTCCTTCTTGTTGAACACATTAGTTACAAAAAACATTAAATACTCACAGATACAACAAAAATGTGACCAATAACAAACATTATGAAGGTAGTGACATGCGGAGGACTTGTCTAGACTACAAGATTCCACAGGAACCGAAACTGCAGCACCCTACACACAGATCTAAAAAGAATCACTTTGGCAGTACAGGTATCAAACCGTTTTTACTTAACTACAAGTGATTCACTGGCTCTTAACACTTGAAACATTTCCAGGCTACTTTATTTCACACATTTTCAATTGTTACAATCCTTTTTAGTTTCAATGATTTATGTAGTATCATTATACTCAATGCATATGTGATTAGATGCATACAGTCTAATATGTTGTGTTCCAAAGCATACAAAACACTTTATGATATAAGGGTTGAACACCATTGTTTGTGTTTCTGTGAAATTCAATAAATCGAAGTACGTTATTTGGAACGTATTACCTTATAAATCGAACCTCGTCATCTCAAAATGTTTGATAATTCAAACTTTTTCTATCCTCCGATTTGATTTACTGAGAATCCTCTGTATAATAACTAGCACCTGAAAAATAGAACTTGCAACCTTCTTCTTGACCAAGAGTAGTTAAGTGAGGCGAATGCCCCTAAAATATGAGACCATAGATTGGGGATGGAGGATTAGGAAACCCCGGCAGAGCTGCTAGGCAAGTCTTCCACAGATCACCAAACTACGAAATGAACCAGGAATAGAAAAAGTGGAATGGGATAAGGTATTCATGTTTAACTAAGGATCACAATGTTGGGAAGACGTTCCATCCCCTGCTGTCTTCAATCATGGAATCTGCGAGACCAAGGTGAAAGGGAAGCTTGCCATAATGGATGGACTGCCTATAGCTAAGACATCTTCATTTGCTGCATCCTGTTTGACCTCACAACTGGTACTGACTTGTCTAAAATTTGTTTCCGATAATAAGAAATGAGATTTTTACAAATTGAGAATATTCGTTTTTTTTAATTGTTATCTATAAACAATCTTGAAGTTTCTAAAATGTAGAGAAACTCTACTGATCTTGCAAACACTGTGTGAACGTCCCATTAATGTCCGTGATCAGAAAATCAACTGTGATATCACCCACCCGGACTAATCCACCAATAAATCCCGATCAGTGTAGATAAGCACAATCGTGTGGTCTTTGAGGTTGTCCAGTTTTTGTAAATCCCTAGAGTAAGTAAGATTTTAATGTCTTACATATGAAGTGTGAGTAGACTTTTTTTTGGATCGAGTCAAGTTTTGCAAATTATTCCCTAGTTTTGAGTATTTGCAGGTTTCAAACAGATAGTTGAGATTTGATTAGCACTCCCGATAGAATTCTAGGTTGTGAGTAGAACCATGTAGCCTATCCAATATTCCATAGCAATAACAATGTATTCCATAACTTAACAGCAATAACTTATGTAGCAATAACTTATGTATTCCATAAGCAGCAATACAGATTTGTGACCAGTAATAATCAAAGTAATGGTTTCGGATTAAATAATGGAATGGATAATGTCTTTGGCCAAGTAAACGAGGTTTCGCTGCCGTTTTCAGCTGATGAAACACAGTCTGGCTATATCCTATATCACATTTATATGGTCCAGTCGTCATTACAGCCAGACATTGTCAAATCGGCATTTACTGCCGCTATTTTTCAGTAAAGTTTCGATTTAAGACCAATATTACACAACTAAAGCATCACTTACAGCCGATAAGCGATATAAGCACCATTTATGGCCAATATTACGCAGACCGGTTATAGTTTATAACTGAAATACCGGTTATAGTTTATAACCGAAATACAGTTTGGCTGTCATTAATGATAGTCATATTTCCCATTGACACGTTTGGCTGATATTTGGCCACTATTGCTACGTCATTCAATGCTCCTAAACTTTGGTATTTTTTAAACTTGAGTCAAGTTTGGATATAAGCAATATTTAACTAAAAACTCAATTCTTGAGTCTTGAGTACTTGCAAAACCTTTGTATTCAAAAATAAAATAGTACAGTAGAACCTCGATAGTTTGACACTTTGTGGACTAAAGGGGTATCAACAACTATCGAAATGTCATATATTATAACTACAGGGAGTATATGGAACATTTTAACACATGGAGTATATTATGAGCAAAAAACAACAGCGTGTATCACAAAAGAATCAAAAACGTGTTTAACTCCCGCAGCGTCTCGAGCGAACTGACTTGACCTCTTGACCTACTTACTGGAAAGGGCGGGGAAAGGGGTGGATAGGACGAGGTAGGGGGTAGGAAGGATGAGTTATTTATAGAAAAGGCGTTGACGCACGTTCGCGAAAACAATAAGCGGGCTCCCATCACTGCCCGGCGAACCTGTCAAGGACACTATCGGTTGCCGCTACTGTCATGTCATGTCGTCACAGCCCGTGTCAAAGTATACCGACTGTCGAACTACGAAGTTCTACTGTCCCCTGTGACAAAGTATACAGACTGTCGAACTATCGAAGTTCTACTGTAACAAAATGTTAAATCCAAAACTACATTATAACACAAACATTTACTTAACAATTAAAAAACTGAAATTACTGAAAGTAAACCTCGACAAGGAAGTAAAAATAACTCTCCGAGACTGGTGGTATGTAACAACAAAGGTTTATTGTGAGAAGCTGTGGAGTGGTCAAGCGATGCTGCTCGCGTTGGAGGCTATCCTCGGCCACAGGTCAGCACACTCCTTGGCCACCGGGCCTGTGATGGCACTGCCCTTCATCTCCCCTGCAACAGTGACCACCCGCCATCAGCACACCACAGTGAAAATACATCCTTTCAAAGACATGTTTTAGGTAGGGTTTTTTAATTCAAAAACTTAATTTGATTGGGCAATACCACCTTCAGGTTGTGCGGTGTTATTCCTTGCATGGCGACAATTTTGAAGAACGAATCTTTTCTTATTGAATTAAAAACAAACAAAACACCAATAATACCCCCTCGCAGCAAACCTGCATACTCAGCGAACTGCTAATGAATAGGGCCTATATAACATAACTCATTAAAACACGTAACAGGATTCATAAGAAATATATTCACAAACAAGCGATATTTAAAATATTAATTATTCTCTATAAGAATAGCATTGGGGATGAGTACGCAGGTTTGCTGCAACAAGGAACACAAAATAATGGGTTTTTATGCAAATATTAATAGAACTCATCTTAGTGAAGTCAAATACCAAGTTTCATCCATATACATTCAGAAATAAGTGATATATAACATTTTAATTATTTTCTATAAGAATAACATGGGGGACCAAGTACCTATGTTTGCTGCTACGGGAACCATACGCGAAAAATTTTTTTAGTGCTGGAAACAACAATAAACCACAACCAGATGAAGCCATATACCAAATTTCATCAGTTTATGTTCATAAATAAGCGAGATATACAATTTTTCTTTTCCTCCATAAGAATAACATTAGACAACGTACTGTGTTAAGCACTTTCAATACCTCAGGAACCAATTGACGTATAGCAATGATCAAAATACCAAATTGTTTGTTTTTATATGCTGAATTCAATGGTAAAAATTAAAATTCGATTTAAATAAAAATTACATGTGGAAATCCCAAAATACTCATTTTTGGGGTACAAAACCCCCCTTTGGATGGTGCGATTCGTCTGGTTTTCGAACTCGTTCAAATAAATGGTACTTTACACATTTGTACCAAATTGCTATGACCTTTGACCTTTTTTTACTAGAGTTATCGTGCTTAAAGATATACAAATTTGAACAAATGGTGTTTTTGGCATCTGGGGACCTCAAAATGAAAAGTTATCATCTCGGGCTTAAGTCTGACCATGAGACCTACGGTAATAGCTTCTTTCCTATGGGGAAATCCGCTAAAATGTACAAAAACACGCCACAACTCCACATATAAATCACCCGACGTTTTGGAAATCCATAAAAACGTTTTCTGTTATTTAAGGTTCCTTGAGAAAACTAACTTTTATGTTTTGTAATCGTGCCGAGCGCAAAACTTAACCAAAACTCAAATTGGCCATGAGTCGTGGTCAGGCGCTCAGCACGAATAGAACAAAAAATTAAATTTGTTTTCTCAAAGAATCCTAGATAACGGAAACGTTTTTTATGAATTTCCAAAACCGGGTGACTTGTGTTTGGCGTTTTGTAGCGTTTCTATACATTTCGTGTTAGCTTTTTATGTGTTTTTAATTTAATGACAAGAAGATTTTTTCTTCAAAATTGTCGCCATACAAGGACTAATGCCGCATAACCTGAAGGTGGGTAGTACCCAATCAAATTAAGTTTTTTGAATCAAAGAAAAATACTTAATAAAAGTGGGCTACTAGGCCTACTGTTTGTTTTTTTTTCAGGTGAGTGTTAGTCACATAAAAATGTAGTACCGGTATCGCTTAAAAACCACAAACTATATTCAAGGTTATTGCATAGTTACACATCAGGCATCGGAGGAGCTGGAATCTGCTGCTGGTGGAGATACAAATTTCAACCTAGTCCATTGTGATTGAAATTAATTCAGAAAGTTGTGTCGATAACCACTGACGGGTTAAAGTCTAGAAAACTGCTACAAACTGCTATTATGTCTTCTTTTAAAAAAGTAATAAACCCATTGAAAATGAAATAAAAACCTAAGCCCAACATTTTATAACATTTGATATGAGACATTATAGGCTACATTTTTACGCATATATCGTAAATAAATATCAAACTTCACGACATTTTACAAATCCGCATTGGCAGAGGATTCTAATAACGCCTCAAACATTAAAAAGGGTGAGGTAGAACTCTAGATTTAGTTGTTTGAAGATATCTCTGCTTTCTTAGTGGTGGCTAAGACGAATTACCCATGTATTTCTCTTGGGAAAGTTGATATGTATTTTATAGTAAAAAAGCACATGTTTCATATTTATTTGACAATCCACACTGGAGAAGAGGTTTTCAATGACGCATTAATTGTGAAAATTGGCCCAGTAGAACTCTAGATTTAATCTTAGAAATAAATCCCTTACTCTTCAATAACATACAATAGTTTTGTTTTATTAATATATAGAATGTTGATAGCTCAATGTTCAGCGAGTTAATAAGAGTTATAATTCCCTTAAACATGAAAAAATGGTAGTGGAAAAGAATTCAGATTAAACAAAATATTTTTAAAAGAAGCACACGTTTTTTTCTTAGATCTACACTAGGACTAGAATTAAACCTATGGAGGGCCGTAAAGTTATTTAACCTACCTTTGTTATTAACTATGACGCCAGCGTTGTCTTCAAAATATATGAAAACTCCGTCCTTCCTTCGAAATGGTTTCCGCTGGCGGATTACGACGGCCGGCATCACCTGCAACAAAACAGCAAGGGTGAGTATCAAAGCAACACAACATTAACACATGAATAGGTGTTTGTGAGATTAAACAGTGTGTGTCAATGTTTATATGAGCAAAACCAGTTAGATTAAAAAATAACCTGCCAAAAACATCATAGGTTTCTTTCATTGACTATATTTGCCGATGTCAAAAGAAATCCAGGACTTTTTCCGTTAATTCACAACCACAACTTTTATAGCTTTCCATTCATTTACTCCTGTTCAAAATATTTTCTGTTGCATAAGAAAATATTCTGCACACCCTTTAACGTACACTCTCATTTTTCCTTTACCTATGGAATTCCCGGAAGTCTTACTGCTGATACCTATTGAATTCCTAACTCAGCTTACTTGTTATATTAAGCACACATGTCAAAACCACCAACAAACCACCAAAATTTACTTCCTTTTGCCTTTTACCCGTAATTAGGCTAGGTTTTATTGGATTGGTATATCATAGCTAAATATAAGTATTCTGGTTGGACACTTAGTTCATAGAACCGCCATTAATTTATTTAACCCTCCGGGCGTCATTTGACGATTTATCGTCAACACAGCAGCTGCCTCGAGCGTCAGTTGCCGATGAATAGGCAACTGCGCAGCTGTTTACGAAGTCTGTCAGTTCGTTTGGCTCGCTCCAAACTGGACTGTATTTGGTATCACTGTAAACAGCAGATTTCAGGCTATCTTCTTCTGTCTTGATGTCTTTATCTTTGTTTGTAGTTGACAATACGACATCTGAAATATGCAATGTCCAAAATTGCATGCCATGTTGTTTTTGACCGTTGTGAGTTGTGTAAGAGTGATTTAGTAATTTATTTAGCCGAATTTACATAAAAATAGATGGTAGTGACATACGATCGTGAAATTGATTTGAACTAGTTGAAGATACTGAACCTATTCATAATGCAATGCCAGCATGACAACCTAATGGACAGTTTGCCTACGCCTAGGCCTATTCTGAATGAAGTCAGACCTAGAGATCCATGTATAAAACCGTTAACTGTAATTGTTCTGTAACTTTTAGCTCAATAATAGGTTATATATATTTTATCCTTATGAAATTCCTGATAAAATGGATATTTTTAAATTTGTTTATAATTACATTTAATGCATATATTAAAGGGGTACAAACATGTGCGTTCAAAATTTTTTTTAAGCCAGATTGTAAAAAAAATACTAAAAGTGGATTATTTTATCAAGGTTGTGTAGCCCAGTCTCCCCTGCATAAAAAAAACATACATCATTACATAATTTACCCAGTACTTTATTATTTACTAGCCGATAGCCGCAGGCTTCGCCCTGCGGATGATTTATAAAAACTATTACAGTTGTGTGTGCTGCATTCTGTGGTTAGCCCGTGGAACTACTACGAATCAAGATCAGCTGTTTGTATTTTCATCAGCTCAAACAAAAATTAATGTCCATAAGGAATATATGGGAACTTTGTCGGGGTCTCTGGCGGAGCCCTAAGGTCAGATCAGGATGAAAACCATTTAGTTTTCCTATTTTATACCTAAAGAATCAGTGTACAAAATTTCAGCTCTCTAACTACATGGGAAGGTGGAGAATTAATGATGGATGGATGAGTGAGTGAGTGAGTGAGTGAGTGAGTGAGTGAGTGAGTGAGTGAGTGAGTGAGTGAGTCAGTCAGTCAGAGCTTTGCCTTTTATAGATAACTTATAGATTATAGATTTTATGGGTGCGTTGCGTTAGTTCCAAATGGATTTAACTCCAAAATTATATTTAAGTTCTTTAGTTCCAAAATGAATAAAATCACCAGTGTCGTTAGTTCCAAAACGCAATAATGATTTAAAATAGGGAGTGGATTTAGTTCCAAACGTCGTAGTGTCCAAAAGTACAGTCAATATAGAAATTAGCAACATTTTGTTTAGTTTTAGGCAGAACGAGACTGGAGAAAACTACTTTTCAAAATAGTGGATCTAGTTCCAAAAGCGTCCGAGTGGATTAAACTCCAAAAGTACAGCCGCCTAGAATTAATGTAGACCTCGCGGTCGTCTAAGCGGGCGACTATATGGTTGACCCCTAAGCATGTATATTGCAGAGCAAATAAAGAAGGCGTGGAAAATAAAATCAAGAAGAAGAGCTGAAGACAAAATAAATTATACCATGTTTGCGAATTTCAGTTTATAAACAAACTGCTGACTGGATCAGGCGACGCGAGAAAAATAACTCCCCACCGTCACGCGTCGCCTCTGCCCTATACCAGCTCTTGTTGCTGAGATAGCATCAACGTTATATTATTTTAGCTTTCAAACCCAAAATACGAGAAAATTATAATTTCACAAAAAAATGTGAAAGAGGACATACTTGCGTTTAACTATGACTAAAAGTATCTCTCCCTCGTGTATGTTTTGTGTGCAAACGACGCGACGCGATGCTGATCATTTTAGTAGAAGAGTTCTATGATGTGTGTGTTTGCATTTCAACTTATCTGATAGTCTATCTCAGTATTTTCGTGTGGTGCCCAGCCAGGTGGCTGAAACCTACCGACTTATGGACGGCTGTCCTTCACTGTTTATGGTAGTTAAAGACCAAAGAAGTCTTAGTGCTCGTGGAGGCACTTGCACGTTAAAAATGGAAACGGTAATCCGGATAATTTCATAACAGTTTTGAACAAAATTAACTCCTATGCATGTGAATAGACTCCAATCCCTATTATATAAAGATAAAGCAATGTTTTTTGTTGTAAAAAAATATCTCTGGCATTTATTTAAATTTGTATGTCTATCGTTTAAATGAGAGATAGATTTAAGCTTGCAAAAACTGCTCTTTGATCCGTTACCTAATAAATATGTTTTAGAGGGTTTTCATTTATAAACTGTTCTAATTCATCTTATCAACGTAATTTTTAAACAGCGTTTGGTAATAGTCTTATAGTAACAAGGTTTTAAGTTAGTTATAGTTTTAATCCTTTTATCTCAGTCACACCATTTTACAAACAAATACGATTTCCCCAGTGTATGGGGTTAAAGAGAAAGCTCATAAGAGTTTTTTAATGTTTTTTTAACCTGGTTATTAGATATTAATATATTTATAGCTTTTACAACTGAAGTATAGAGGTGTCTTAGCAAAATCCTCAATTTTTATAGTAAAAATATGCTATTGATTTTTGGAGTTTTCTTCTAAATTTTATTTCCATAGCTCCTTCTTTATTTTCTCCGCAATATAAATGCCCAGGGTCAGCTGTGCAGTATCGATGCCCGCTTAGATGACTGCGAGATCGACATTATTTCTAGGCGGCTGTACTTTTGGAGTTTAATCCACTCGGCCGCTTTTGGAACTAGAGCTACTATTTTTAAAAGTAGTTTTCTAGTGTTTTTTCCAGTCGCATTCTGTCTAAAACTAAACAAAATTTTGCTAATTTTTATATTGACTGTACTTTTGGACAAAACGACGTTTGGAACTAAATCCACTCCCTATTTTAAATCATTATTGAGTTTTGGAACTAACACCACTAGTGATTTTATTCATTTTGGAACTAAAGAACTGAAATATATTTTTGGAGTTCAATCCACTTGGAACTAAATAAACATCCCCGATTTTATGATAGTGTTTCTGAAACCCTGCAATAATTAAACAAATGGTCTGACGCTCCAGGGTAAAATAGAGGACACCCGGAGGGTTCAATTAAGGTTTAGTTATACGTTTTATATTTAGATATTGAATACAAAGGCCTACTACAAAATAAACATACTTTTAACAATAAGTTTTTACAGTAATGGTCTGTTCACAGTGCTTGGCATGTAGGGGAGATAGTGCGAGCGAGATAGTAATACCTCCCACCACTAATCCCCTGGAACGGTTGCGTTCAATCAACAAAAAAAGTATGGACTATAATGACTTCTGATATGTTTACATAAGTTTACACTCTGCTTTGTTTACATCTTAAACCGGGTGTATGAAATAATATGAAGCCGTTATAAATGAACCTTTATTGACGAAAATAACTAAGATTGGTCATTTGGATTAATGCTATTCACGTTTGACATTAATGCCAAGTCTAAGACGATCACGAGAGTTTAAATGCGTATTTCGCTTCCGCTCGTGTTATTCCAGCTAGGCCTAATTATTTGGGGTTTTAAAATAAATGTGTAATTTATATTGAATAAAAAAAGACGTGAATAAAATACCCCCGTCGCAGCAAACTTGCGCTCTCAGCGAATTTCCATTGTATTAATAAGTCTCATTACCACAAATAGCCACTTGCCAAGTTCCATAAAATACATATATATAGAAAGCCTATATTTATAAGTGATTAAGTACTATAACATTTTATTTTTGTCCTATACGTTACCCTGGAATCCCACCAAGCCCCCTAAATAGACTCGATCACAATAGTTATCGTCCAAGTATAAGTTGCGAAAAATCATGCCTTTCTATAGAAAAGAGCTTGCAACAAAGTTAACACTAAACACTGAAAGGAAACCATTACAACTAGGGCCTACTTAACAGAATATACCCTATTATTACCAATTTCAACATTAGTAGGCCTATTCAGAACACTTAAAAACCAAACCCTGAAATCTGTTCTAGGCCCAGGGCCTGCCTTGCATTGCTGCCCAGAGTACCAGTATGCTAGACCATAATACCAGTACCTTAATGGTAAACATTCAGACTAAGACTAAGTTTAGTGATATGAGTAGAGTTAATCCAAGTCAAAGCCGGACTCGAGTCAATGCTTTTTTAACTGGAGTAGCCTACAACACGAACTCAAACGGTGAATGCCGAACCTACACGAACTTGGAACGATCCAACTCGCAAAACTTCAACACTATTGGCTGGAAGCTAGTAAGCGAGAATGCCGATCCTAACTTACTAGCTACAGAACAAATCGAGTCTGAATCAACTCGCAACTCGAGTTGGCGGCAGTTCACGAGTCGAGTCACGTTAATACTCGACTCGCCACATCACTGTCCCTTATATTACGACTCTGGTCGTATCAATAGGCGCTTTCAAACTGGTACAAACGCAGTTGTAGGGGTGCACCAGCACGGCACGACTTGTTTTGTAGTCGTGTCCCTCTGCGTCTGGAACGCGACTGCAAATTATTTCAAAAGGCCTAATAGATGTACACTGTCACAACTGTGGTCATGTGCACATGCGTCCAGAATGTTGTACATATGTACAACCTAAGTCGTGTATTATGTAAAGGCTCTAAGGTAATAGTTAAATAACAGAGAGGTAAAGCTAAGTAGTAGGAATTGCTGGGCCTAGATCATGTAAAGCATGGATTGCGAGGCCTAGGCCTCCCCCAATTAAGCTTACCTTTTTCCTGAGCTCAGGTTTTCCCTTCTTCACTGTAGCGACGATCATATCACCTGATCCTGCTGCTGGAAGCCTGTTCAGTCTACCCTTGATACCTTGAACAGCAATGACATATAAATTTTTGGCTCCTGTGTTGTCAGCACAATTTATAACAGCGCCTACTGGGAGACCAAGCGAAATACGAAACTTGGCTCCTGCGGAACCACCACGACCTCGCTTAGACATTGTGAAGTTAAAACTTAACCAAGCTACACAAAATCAAATATTAAAACCCCAATTAAGTGATTTACTATTACAATTCACTCAAACAAATTCAGCGGGACACATGCCCCGAACACGATGCAGACAAAATGGCTCGCCGGAAAAGATCATAACAAGTGCTAGTACGATTACGATTACAAAACTGTTTGCGAATAGGGGTTGAGCAGCCTGTTTCCTAAAGAAAAATAAATTTATCACAAGTACTATAACAGATTTCCAATAGTAATCACAATAGTTACTTTTTCCAGTAAATCAAGTAAATTCACATACGACGAAATGCATCATATTTATGAAAAATATACACTGTTGTACTACTATTAAAGACATATTTTTAAAAGTGATATAGTATAAACTTTTTCCAGAAAATGTGTGTAAATTTCATTCTACTCTCTCTATATATAATTGTTTATTCCAGTACTATGTTTTTATCTAATTACAAGAAGTTCCCACATATTTGATTCTGAAATGAGCATTGTTGTCAGGGCCGGATTTAAGCAAAGGCTCCATAGGTGCGCCTTAGGGACCGCACCACATTAAAACGGCAAACAAATGCCTGACTACAAAAAAAGGTCGCCAGGTTGCTGACCTGGACGAATAAGGGCCCGCATCACAGATTGCGCCTAGGGGTCTACAGGTATTAAATCTGGCCCTAATCTACTATATATTTGTCAAATCCATTGACTCAATCACTCACTACTCACGTATCATCGCACAGCCTAAACTACTTGACCTAGAACCTTGAAATTATGGATAGACGTTCCTTTTAGGGTGTAGGCACCCACTAAGAACGGGTTTTACAAAATTCAAAATTTTAGGGTGGTTTTCGGCGGGTTGAAGTTTTAGGAAAAATAGGACTGTACTTCTTGTAGTACACCATCGCCTCTAGCGCCTAAAAAAGTGAACCTACCTTCAATTTGATTGAAAAACGTCAGTGTTGAAATAAATTTTAAACATTTTTTGTCCTATAAATTTTTTGTCTATCTCTTATGGTTTCCGAGTTATTTAGCAAAACGTGCCAACGTGAGCGTGCGGCGGCGGCCGGAATTGAAAACAGTGTCAATAATGTAGTACATATAAGTTTAATCACTCTCCATATTGCAGTGTGCAGACTTTTAGCTATTAAAATTAAATTAATTGCTAATTTTGATATTATTTTCTGACAAAAATCTCTGTGTTTGGTCATAATTTGATTCATAACTAAAAATATACTTGTAATTCGTTGTTAAAAGTAAAATTTGTAATATTTATATTTAGTTCTCACCAGCAAGTAAATTACAACAATCATACATGTTTGCCCAAGGATTTACGCACATGATTGACTCTTTGCTTCATCTAACGTTTGTCTGTGCGTTTGTTTGTAGCCCTTTAAACCCTCATAGGGTTAATATTATAACTGGTGATGGCGCCAAGGTGAAACTGTATTTATATACCCCGAATTTCTCTTATTCCATCAGACTACCCTTTTCAGTTTAAACGTCTGCAATTCCCTGTGAGGGTCTGTTATGCTATAACAATCAACAAGGCTCAGGGGCAGAGTTTGAAAGTAGTTGGTGTGGATCTGAGAAGTGATTGTTTTGCTCATGGCCAACTGTATGTGGCGTGTTCAAGGGTGAGCTCTCCTGGCAGCTTGGTTATTTTGCAACAAGAAAGAAGAACAAAGAATGTAGTGTACAGAGAAGTTCTTAGCACCTATGAGCTTTATCTGTCGAGCATAAGCCCTGTACGGTACTGAAAGATAGTTTTGATTGCATGTAAATAGAGTGTGATAATCTGTAAATATCTGCTAAAATTTGTTAAGTTAATGAGGCAAGGGTGCCCGAAAAAAAACTTTCTATCGGAAACGAGCATCGTTACCAGCACACCGGTTTCTTGGGAATTTCGTTTCTTGAAATTAATATATTGATAATGAAAAATTAAACTGCTATGTAAGTATCACAAATCGTCCGTTGCGAAGCACGGGTACACAGCTAGTTGTTGATATTGTCAAGTTATTTTAAATCCATTTTATATTTCATTGATTTCATGATGTCATCATTGATTTAATTATTACTTGATTTCAGTGGTTGCCCAAGTATGTATTGGTGCTTCTCTTAATACAAACTGGATGCCCCAACGAGGTAAATACATTTAGAAAACGTAACTTCTGTTTATGCTGCTATCTGGTCCAGAGCCGGATTTAAGCATTGGATACATAGGCACGCACCTAAAGACCAGCAAAACATAAAAAGTACATACTAATATAATAAAACCGCACACTAAAAAAAGGTCCGCACCACAAGTTTAGTCTAGGGGCCATCCTAAATCCGGCCATGATCTGGTCAAATAATAATGTCCATGAAAATAACATGGAAACTTTGAAAACCCGTGGAATGAAAAAACCCCTTCACTTTTCCTATTTTGGTCCTAAAGTATTAGACACCAAATTTCAGCCCACGGACTGGTCTATACAGTACAGAGCAGTGGTGAGGCTGTTCTGTTACATTGGGCAAAATGAAATGAAGCAGTCACAATATTGGTAGATTTTTGGCTATCCAGTGTGAACAACTTCCTTTCCTTGGTTCCTTCTTGTCTCTTCTGGAGGTTTGACTCCCAGTTTAGCCTGAATACCCAGTCTAGTCCGAGTCCATGTCCTTGGAGGGAGTAGTGGATCTTCCTTGCAGCCAACTGGTCTGCGGGATCAAGGTTCATACATACTTCGTAAAGGTTTGCGCAGTTGTTTTATTGATTTTCTAGTTGACCGGAAGATATATCGTGAACAACACCTGTAAGGTCACGTGATAACCAATCCAATCTGCAGTGTTGCTGGAAACACGATATTTATCATGAGAGTAGCATATTTCCCTCATCATTGTAATTAAAATAAACATTGTTTAACTAATTACATAATTTTATCAACTGTTATTTTAAGAAACTAATTATCGTTTAGACTTATTTGTATTATTAGATTAATGGAATACGGGTTTTAACTTTCTTTCTACATGTCCAGCGACAATTTAAAAACAGCTATACCATTATTATCTCCTGTAAGGTTGGCAACACGTGTTGATTTATGCATCAGCTGGACGCCCTCGTAAAGACGGCTTTCTTGCGAACATGCAAGCAAATGATAAATTATCATTCCTGGGCCGAAAGTTCTATGAACCTTGCTGCGGCAAGAACCACCGGAGTCTGGGTCGTTGGTTGAAACTAGTCAATAAACAAAATACTTCATGCTTCTATAGTTTTGAAAGTAAATACAGTTTATAATATTAATTTTTGTTTTAGATTAATTGTTTTGTTTAGAAAGAACTAACACTGCCTAAACACGGTTTTGCTAATTCTAGTGTCCCACTGATGTTACTTTACATTTTTGTTTCAATAGTTTATAAAATATAAATGTTTATTTATTATATAAATTCATAACTACAGCTTTTAGCATTTTTTCCTCGCATTGTGGTTCCTTTCAACTATTTATATTTGTCATAGTAAACCAAAATAGTGTTAGGAGCACCAGTAGCTGGATTGGGAATATTGTGGGTAACAGAGACAACTTAAGTGAAGGAAGGAACATGTAAATAGAAACAAGAAAGATAAAATATAAAAGTAGTTTTTATTAAAACACATGTATATATATTATAACAGTCATAACAAGAGGTGCCTAGCACTCAAACGGACCAAAGTGAAGAAGAGGCCAAACAATATTCTTGTTATATCATAGATTTGGATTCACTTTACGATTTACAATCTTGAAGAGATTATGTGCTTTGCAAAACGTGCTGCTCGTAAATTCTCAAAGGTTGGAGTTTAAAATATTAAGGATTTTATTAGTGGTATTGAAATGCAACACACAAACTTTTATGTTTTAATAGGGAATGTTCTGGACCATATTTTGTTCCTATATGTGATCGTACTTTAATTAAAAGCCCAATAATAACAAACGGCAACTGGATCCAGTTTCCTGGAATAAAATTTCCTTGATTTTTAGTTAACACTAAATTCGCGAACCTTAAATTAGGAGATGAACGCTCTAGCCGCTGCACTACTCAATACACATAAATTAAATGCCTACGTTACTGAGGGAAATTAAAAGAGTGAGTAACCGTTATATTGAAATTATTTGGCAGCCAAGTTAAGGCCCAAAAATTAAAACTTCTCAAAACATTGAGGTTTTATGGATTTAACCCTTATTATTTTATCTAAGGTCTACCTGTTCTTAGATAGCATAATTAATTAATAGCACAATGACAAATGCTAGGTCCAGTTTCGAACCCTTTCAAAATGTTATAATTTTGATCAGGATCGATCCGGCAAACCTCGGATTACGAGGCGAGCACGATAATCACTACGCTTCCCAGCTAATTAATACAATATTATTTGTTAACACCTCTGTAAAATATCCCTAAATCGAGTATTTTATTAATGATTCATGATAAGCACAAATTAAATACTCATGTTTTATACCTATGAATAATATCTGTGGTACAATATAAGCTTTAACAATCCCTATGCACACTGTAAATGAAATAGATTTAGTTTCAAATAACTCGGTCGAATTTTCTCGCGCCGTTGAGAGTTTACAAGCAGATCAAAGAGTGCGTGTGAATGGAAAAGCTGAGGAAACATTGAGTAAAGGAAGGAGAGGACGAGAGAGAGATTATAGAGAGCGAGAGATGATGAGTACGTAGACAAAATGCGAGGTAATTGTCACCAGTTCTCCCACGAATGTACGTATCGACATCCACACTTTCTGCCTTATTGGTTTACTGTGTCTGAATAATATTATCACTTCACCTACAGAGGCTTTCACATTCAACCTTGAGTAAAGAAAAAGGTATGGTAAAACTCAAAGAAACTGTTAAAATATTTTAAATTATACTTAATCTGTAAAAATATACTGTGGACAGTTAAAATATTCTTTTTGGGAATTTGGTATAGTTGAAATTAATTATATAACTAACTAAATTTATGTCTTTCTACAGAGGATTTGACGACACTGCTTTTGTGTTAACACTGCAGTCATATCAGTGACAGAATTTTAAGTAAACATGAGTAAATCAATTGTAGTTTTTAAATTTCACTTCAGAGGCTGAAAGACCAGAATGTTTGATACAATATATGCAGCTTCTGGACTGGGTAAATTAGTACAAAATTAAGTAACCAATAAGGCAAAAGTCCCAAGATTTTACACATTTTTTTATTATTTTCTTTACACTAAAGTACTCAAGTCTGAAACTAGGAATTCGGAAAATATCCACAAATTTATTTCACAAATGTTAAATTACATTAAATGAAGCAAATTAACTGTTAACCGTTTGAAAAGCGTTGTTTTAACTCGACAAACAAACAATTACACTTATAAAAATGAACACAACAATAAACTTAACTCCCAACAGTAACAATAAATAAAATTACCTTCTCATACAAAAACTAAAAGTAACAACTGCGTCTGCACTTAGTTAACCATTCGACTGATACATTTTCACAAGAGTTTTCAATCTGAAAATTTCAAGTGATTTAGTGAATATATAACAATACTTCATTTTAAACTGGAAATAAAGCGTAGAACAAGATCCAGTCGCTTAACAAAGAACAGAACCTGTTTAAACTGATATGACAATAGCAGATTAACACTATAAGGAAACAAGAAGAAGAAAAACAATGAATACATTGAAAGCTATACCAAAGAAATTCACTAAACTATAAATAATATCCACTGTAATCACTGTACAACAAAGTAACAACAAATATAAATTAATATAAAATAAATAAACCTAAATAAAATAATGCCTCTGAACAAGTGGTATGTGTACAGTTATGAGTATTACTGGTGGTTTACAAACATAAAACAATAATACTGACACGGTAGTCACGACTATATGAGGAAGGGAACATTCCGGTTACATGTGTACAACCAGTTGAATTATATGGTATACTAGCTGTCATCCCGGTTTCACCAGGGAATACGACAGTTGTGTGTGCTGCATTCTGTGGTTAACCTGTGGAACTACTACGAATCATAATCAGCTGACATAATTTTCATCAGCTCAAACCAAAGTGTATGTCCATAAGAATAACGCAGGGTTGGAACTTTGAAGACCCGTGGGGCGTGGCCCTATGGGAATTTCTTAAAATCCCTTCTTCGTGAGTGCCTATGCTATAAGAGGAGTCTACATGCAAAATTTTGTGTTTCTAGGTGCAATGGTTTGGCCTAGGCGTTGATCGGAATTTCGTATTTATACATAGATTTAGATTAAAGTGGTATCCAGTACAATGTATAATTAACACGAATTCAAAGGTATCTTTGTCAGGACAAATCTGTACATTCTGTAAGGAAGGCTACGGCAAGACTGACCAGTAACCAACCACCAGGGAACGGATCAGACATTCAGTCTGGTAGAATAGTGACTGAGACTTGTTGCAAGTTGATGCCCTTTACTCAGAGGTTAACCCTACATGGTGGTAAAAATTTCAATAGATCTCAAATTGCTTATTTATATCACATAAAAACATTAAACATGGATTAAATAAACCTCTTTAACTGTCTACAAATTGGATACACAATTTGTCTGAGTATTATAACCTTTTAGAGGTTGTACACATACAACGGAAAAGTTCCCAGAAGGAAATAACAAATAGTAGGTTTTGCTGTAGTCAAAGAGTTTTTAGTGATAAACACTTCACGTGAAAATCTCATAAGTTGAGCCATGACCTGATTCCGGATCACCGCATGGAGTGAATTAAGTGAGATGTTACTAAATAAATTACTATTGTATATGTTGAGCCATGACCTGATTCCGGATCACTGCATGGAGTGAATTAAGTGAGATGTTACTAAATAAATTACTATTGTATATGTTGAGCCATGACCTGATTCCGGATCACCGCATGGAGTGAATTAAGTGAGATGTTACTAAATAAATTACTATTGTATATGTTGAGCCATGACCTGATTCTGGATCACCGCATGGAGTGAATTAAGTGAGATGTTACTAAATAAATTACTATTGTATAGTTTTCAAAAGATTCCTAAAAATAATCTTCAAACAGAACTAACAACTGAAAATATGACAGATTAAACAACCGGTGAAATTGTAGTAAATGAGGGAAAATAGTTAGTTAGATTTCTACGGTATAGTTTTCCAACTATGGATGCTGAGATCCCGGGTATATGGCACTGTATTTGATACATGGTTCAAAGCATATTGCTTATTGCAGTGCAGAACACTGTGATTTCTACAATTTCCCATAAAAGCAAGTGGCCGGGACACTTCCAGTAAAACAGGCAACACAGTACAATGATTTTGAAAACATAATAATTTAAGTTGTATCGGGATGTAACAAAAATGAGATTGTAAAAGTGTCCAGCGAACATTATGATACATAAACAAGTTATTCCTAATCTACTACACAACTGTACAGCAAAACCTACTGAGCTCTCGCATTATAGAAATATTTTGAGTGACATCTGGAATGAAGAGAAACCTGAGTAGAATTCTACAAAAATAAATTTAAAATTTAAAAAGAATCGTTGCTTTTGGTAGTCTGCGTTAACGTAAAAAATTTTTCTATAATACAATGAATAAAACTATACAAATTAGAACAATACAGTTGTAACACATTCGCTTTATACATATTTGTAAATAATCAATAAATATAGACTGTCATAAATATAGACCCATGTATGAGCCACTCGAGCCATCCCAGTAGACTAACGTCCCACATGTGCATCAGATTTAAATGCCAGCAACAATATAACAGTATATTGTTATGTCTTATTATTTTGTATCGGTCCGAGGGGATATCCGGTACATATGTAGGACGATTGGTCCATGGATTTAACTAGGCCTATCTAACTGGTCACCACGATTTATGAAGTTGGCATTTGTGATGGTCAAGGGATTAACTAACGCACTGCTCACAGTTTGCCCTGTATATTTATTTTTTTGGGCCGGTCTATTTCAATCACCTAACTGGCTCATATATATATATATATATGCTGATTTATAGCGAATGTGTTAAAACAAGTTAAACACTAAATGTTAACTCTAAAGTATTTAAAAAATAACTCTTGAAAATAACTTTAATTCTTTTCACTATCTCCTAAATAAATAAAAGAAGAACCCACAATAATACAATAAAGCAACAAAAATGCTATAACTATTCCTTTTTTAGTTAACTTTTTTATAACAAGGAGTAATAATAATAAGCTTAAATATTTTTAAATTGATAGAATAACAAAAAACTTACCACTTTCTTGCAAAAAAGGATCTGATGTCAAAAGGGGTCGAACGTTATGATTAAATGTTACTCAAAAAAATAAGAGTACATGTAAACATAAAAGAGCGAAAACAAATCTTTAAGTCATACAATTAATGAATAGATTATTGTGGAAATGATAAATAAGAAAATAAGTAAGTGATCACTAAATAAGACATAGATGGCAAAACAAACACTACTTCAAGACTGGCTAGTCAGTAACCACCTAGACTGGTTAACAATTATAGTAACTATCTTCTGATAACAGAACTTGCTGATGCGCATCCACCAATTACTTGACATCAACTGACAGGAAAACGCCTCCCTACCAACATTTCTGTCAGGCATTCCATCCCCAAAAGTAATCAACACCTCAAAGTACTTATAAATTATTCACAGTAGAACTGATTCAAGAATAAAATAAAATTATTAAATGCAAAAACTAAACAATCTAACAACATATCAGAACATCAACCCCTCTATAATCTTCCCATGACCTCAGCCTGTCATTTATGTTATGTAGTTAGTGGATGCCAAAGCAGTATAACTAAATGGCAAGATATAACTAATCAAGAAAGAAGAATAACAAAACGGCAAGATACAAAATACCCAGATGTATTGCCGGTAGTTAAATAGCAAAATAAATAACAAAGAGTACAACATATCACAGATTTCTAAAACTGTAAAATTAGCTACTAAATAAAGCTGCACATAACATCTCTTATTGCTGAAATAATTGTACGATGGGAAAGTGGAAACCCCACAACTGGCCTTGTGCATACAAAAAACAACAAAATTTATAATACAAGTGTTGACTTTCATAAACAGAAATCTGAGTGAACACAATACAGAAAATATTAGTAAAAGAACCATAGTAAAAATAAAGCTCAATTTTGAAACTATAATTTTTAAGAAAGAGGACAAATCAAAGTAGATTTTCACTCTCCTGAAAACACAAGTATTTCATGATGACATGAAATCACCTCCGATATTTATTATTGCATCGACAATTCCCTAAACGCAATAAAATCGCTTCAGCCGCAAAACTGCAAATCTCACCCCGACCCTGGTTAACTCCACCGTCTGATGTGAATCTTAACAACACTAAGATCTGGAAAATTGAGGTAATAAACTGTGAGACTGAACACTTCCCAGGACAACTCGTAAGCTACCGAGACGAAATACAAGCAGAACTCGGAAATTGAGAGACTAGGCAGACTTTTCGCTACGAAACGCCGTCCCACACGTAGCCCTCACAGGAGTTCTCCTCGCTGGTGTAACTCGGTAGGCTGCTGGGCACATAAGAGTTCTGGTTGGCGTACACACAGTTGTTGGGGCCACCGTAATTGTTCGAACAGTACCCGTTGACGCTCACGTTACCGTCCACGCCCGGCTGGTAGGGGTTGTACTGCTGGTCGTACGCGGTGTTGTACCCCGCATCATAGCCCTGGTGGTAGTAGTTCCCCGAAGAGTCGTTGTAATACCTCCAGTCCTCGCCGCCGGAGTTGTACGATACTTGGTTGTAGTCACAACTGAAAATAACAAAGTAATAAGTAGGAAAATGCATTTGATTCGTAGGACACGGCTGCCCAACACATATCAGTTATTTTACTGACTACAAAATAATAGTGCTAATGTGACAAAACACAACTAAACTTTTAAACATGTAAAGGAGTATGGCACATTTCGGAAACAGCCCACAGAAAAACTTAGCACTTGCATATTTAAGTTTCCAAAAATATATAAATGTGTTCACACTCAAGCAGCCACATTTTTTCTCAGACTTACGGTACTTCAGATTTGGTAGGGAAATTCCTATCCATGAAGAGTTGGACCAGTTTGTTAGGAAAAACAATCTAAAAACCCTAAACCTCTTTTTTTAATAAAAATATATCCAAATTTTTAATTTCTTGTCAAAAAAGGGTCAATGATGTGCCAGACGATCACTGGCCTAGTTTTACCAGACAACTTTTTTATTAGCATATTAAGTGTTGTTATTACTTATGGGATGTAATAAAAATGTCTTACAACACTTAAGATATATTTACACTTATACTGATTCACATACAGACGGTAAACATATATAAAAGATGGTACTAGGCTATCGATTTCGACCAGTCACACCAGTCATCATCAGGCCAATGAGAGAACTGAAATCAATAGCCTAGTACCATCTTTTATATATGTTTACTGTCTGTATGTGAATCAGTATAAGTGTAAATATATCTTAAGTATTGTAAGACGTTTTTTATTACATCCCGTAGTTTCACCAGCCCAAGTACTCCCATACCTAATTTAACACCTGACTGTACCTTCTAGTAACCTCATAATGTAAAACATTAACAACCTATCATTGCAGGTAAATAAAACCGGGTGGATGAGAACACCCAAAAAACTAGAGATTTTTTTGCAATTTTAACCCAATTTACTGACACAATTATTTCAACAACATATTTATATTTTAAATATGGAAATATGGTGTTAAGTTGTTGACAAAAAAATCAGACACAACATTTACCTAAATTGAGTACTTTTCTATTATTTTGTAGAATGAATATTGAGCAGCCACCTGCCGATATTATAGCCGTAGTGTAACTGTTAACCACGCTGAATGTCCCCCTTCCCATACTATTCCTGTAAAACGCTAAGCTGCTGTACCTATCGTAGTTGTAGCCGTAGTGCGTCTGGTAGCCGTGTTGGACGCTCCCCTCCCCCGGGTAGTAGCTGGGACTCCCCTGGGAGCTGGGGGACTCCATCCCGTCCATCCCGTAGTGGGAGAGTAGACCCGAGATCACCGCCTTCACCTCCCCGCAGTCTCCCAGCAGGAACTCCTCCCCTCCTGCGGAACAGACAGCAGCGGTGTAACAAATCACGGAAACAGATTATACTCAGGATAGAATCAGGTTTAAGTACAGATATCAAAACTGTGGCTATAATAATTTTTTTGCAGGCTAATCTTAATTTCTACTGCATAGGAAGTATATAAAACTGTTTTTTCCTTTACAATTTTCAAACGAAACCACAGAATTTCTAACATCTGTTACAACCTAAATAATATTAATACAGTGTGTAAAACTTGAATTGTTAGGTCACTTTTAAAATGGTAGATATATACAACTCTTTAGGAGGGGTGTACAAGTATTGATTTTTTTAATCGAGTCGAGTCAAGTAATGCCAATTATTTTCGAGTTTCGAGTATTTTTGAGCGAGTGTTTGCCTTAAGTTGGAAGTTTAAAATAGAGTAATGGGATTTGAACACCACCCTAGATTTGATAATCTAAACATGGTTTCTAACTAATACATGAGAAGCAATACTAAGTTTTAGCCAGTACAAACAAACTGGATTACGTATTGACAAACAAAATGCGGTTTGACATTCGTTTCCGGCCGATAAAACACGGTCCAGTTGTCATTTGGCCAATATCACCTAGTCCATACATCTCCTATAATCAATATTAGATTAACAGGATTAACGCAAAATCGTTAGTTAAGGCCGAAATTACGTGGTCCGATCATCATTTTCGGCCGATTTCACGTGATGAGATCGCTTTTTGCGGCCGTTACTACGCGTCAATCGTTAGCGATCGTCCAAAAATCAGCAGGAAATACTCGCTCGAACTTTCGAGTATTAAAATACTCGGTCGAAAACTCTAAGTTTTGAGTACTCGCACACCCCTAATCTTTAGTTATCAAGTTGACATTACCTGTAGGAGTGTGAGTGGGCGTGACATTAGAAGGCTTCAATCTGCTGTCACTGCTGTTGCTGTTACAGTCCGGGCTGTAGGGTGACGCCTGCAACAAACGGAATACTTCCTAATATCAAATGAAATAGAATTTAGTGATATGTACTAGTTTCCTGTTAATATGTAGTAAATGGAAAGTGTCATTCTTGCAGAGACGTGCTCAATAGTTTTTATTTTTGTACAAGCCAGTGTAATGTTATTCGTAATTTCATGTCATGTGAATGTTTTTCGTATTCTGTTTTTATACATTTGGACATCATCCATCATAGATTGAAGGATAGCGTTTGGCTTGGTAATGATCCCCACAGCAGTTCGAAACCATTGGTAACCATGAGGTAGTACTGGAGAGGATTTGCCAATGCTTTAACATTAGAGTCGATGAAGCCAGGCACGCCCCCTCGCAACTGGCAATAAGATGGCAAAAGTGCTCCCGTTTAGCATGGGAAAGATAGGGAGAAATTCCCACCAAGCTAATTGGTTTTGGGGCAAATGGCTTTTTGGTTCGTATTTCTTATTAAATTCTCAAGACATTGATACCAAATACATCATATAAATATTTAGTAAATGGAATAGAAACTTAGAAGGATTATTTAAAACTCATGACAAGCGCTCACTTTCATTAAGTTTTTGGACAATATCTTACTTTTTCTGTATCCAAATAACCTATTTATTTGTGTACCTAATGAGTTGCTCGAATCTTTAATACCAAGTTCAAGCATATTAGTTGGGTATTTCTTAAGTAAAAATTATAATAATAAAAAATATTTTTTGAAAATCTCAATCCGCGCTCACTTGAATTAGGTTACTGCCAAATAAACTACTAATTCACGTAGCTTACTAACTGCTTAAACTTTTAATACTAATTTTAACCATGTTTGAATGGTATTTTTTTAATTAAAAAATATATAACTAAGAATAGTTATACATCTATCGACCCGCACTTCCTTTAAATTAGCTCCTGGCCTATATAATATATTTTTAACCAAACAAACTAAAGGGTTTTCTTCCCTATTAAGTGTTGAAACTTTTAATACCAAATTTAACCATGTTCGAGTGCTATATGTCTAGATGTAATAATAGACTTGGAACAATTATATAAACCTTTCAACACACACTCTCTTTAATTAGTCTCCTTGCCAATAAAATGTGTTAATACACAGATAAACTATTTATTTATGTTCCTAATTTAGTGCTCGATCAGGTAATAACCGATATTAACCATTTCTTAGTGGTTTATGATTAATAGAAGTAATAATTACTCAGAAGAACTAGAGAAAACTCTCAACCCAAGCTGACTTTAAATAAGTTCCTGGCCAATTTGGAACCACCCCACCCTTATTAACTGCTGAACCTTTTAATACCAAATTTAACCATATACTAGTAGTATGAGTTCTATACAAGTCATAATGAACTAGAATTATATCAATCTTTCAACCCGCGCTCACTTTATTTACTTTCCTTGCCAAAAGAATGTGTATGCACACAAATAAACTATTTATTTATTGTACTCGATCAGGTAATCAGGTCTTGCGGCGCACGGCCCCGGTGGCATGGCGGCTGCCTCCCCTCCCCCGACAACAGTGCAGCCTGGCGCAGCTTCACTATTTGTCCGCCATGACCGCTCCATACATACTACCTCCACGTTGGTAGCATTGCAAACTAAACGTGGATCATTTGACAGTAGTGCAGGTAATTTAAATCTTTTTTCATTAGTATAAATTGACCCAGAGGCTAATCCACAACATGGTTCACACTTTTATTTGGTTGATGATTCCCCTGACTCGCAACTCGGAATGCACACTTTTTTTCGAATAAGATTTGATTTTCGCACAGTAGTGCTTTTCGTTTACAATTAAAATCAAAATTTTCCCCTGACTTGTATTAAATAGTAAGCATTTTCCCTAACTTCCAGCGTTTTTCAAACTTTTTCCATGACCTTTTCAAAATTCCCTGACTTTCCAAAAAGTGTGAACCATGCACAATGACATGTTTATTGTAGTTGGAGAGAACTACAACTTTGGTTCAATCCATAACATCTCCCTAATCTAATCAGTTGACTTCTTGGAGTGGTACATCAAAAGCAAAGGTCAGCGAGGTCGTGGCTCTTACCCGGGGAACCTTGACCTTCTTCTTGCTGAAGGTCTCCTCGTGGGCGTGGGAGTAGTCGATGGCCCAGTAGCTGCCCTTGCCGGGGTCGTCCTTGGGCCGCGCTACCTTGGTGAAACACTTGTTGAGGGACAGGTTGTGCCGGATAGAGTTCTGTGACACAACAGGCCAAGATTAGCGGTAAGGTGGGTGATGGGTTGTGATTAATGATATTAAGGACGTGGGAAGGCTTAAGTATTCAAGATTTTATATTTAATGTTGCTTAAACTGAGGACAAATTGTGAGCTCAGGGAATCATGCAAGAATACTGACATTATAGCACTGGTGAAGAGCAGCAGATTAAGGTGGCTGGGACACATGCAAAGAGAGGCGAACCGGATGCTAAAAGTGTGGACGGGGCAACCAGTGGGGAGCTGGGAAGGTTACTCAAATGGAATGATCAAGCGAAACACAACCTCAGGAGGCTAGGAGCAAGTCTCGAGCTGGCAGAGGACAGGCAGATGTGAAGCAAAATTTTTGACGAGGCTAAAAATCACTTGGGTGAGCGAGAAGCTTAAACTTAGTAAAAGATAAGGAGAGCTCTCATCTTCAATCATCATATAAAATCCACTCCACAGACACAAACAAAATATTTTCACAATATTTTAAAGATTTCATAGGCAATGACTACTTTTACAAGAAGAGTCACTGAGGAGGTATTTATATTACATATTTCTAATATTGTGTATTTTCGGTTCGTGTCTATGAAGTGGAGTTCAACTGACTTGAGGTCTGCTCTCCATATCTAACCTATTACGGTTAACCTAATACATACCTAAATTACTAATCCTGATCAATTTGATTATCTGTCATTAATAAGCCAAAACTGTTAGAACTGAATAAAAATACTAAACATTTGGGATCCATAAATTGCGAAATATCTGTTTTGTTTTAAATTTAAAATCTGCCAAATTAGGTAAACAAAATTATTCTGATAAAAGCTTGGTCAGGCCAACTATAAAACTTCACACAACACACTATGATTTCTCACAATTGCTCCTTTATCCCAATTTTTTAGGAATTCGGCTCCTTTAGACAAACATAATTTCATATACCGGTAGGCCAACTACATTAATTTTAGACTACATCCAAATTAATTAATAGCAATTCCTGTGGTACAGAAGAAGTTGGATAAACATTACATGCTACGGCTCAATATTACAGAGGGTGATGGCAATACCTTCCAGCCCGTGGTGGCGTCCCTGTAGTATGGAAAGGTCTGGATGATGAACTGGTAGATCTCCGACAAAGTCATCTTACCCTGCGGGGCATTGGTGATGGCGAATCTGATCAGGCTGGCATAGCTGCAATCACAATCATAGTGTCAGTTTCTCAACTGCTGGACTGTAACTATTCAACTATTCCCTGTCATTTTCTTTAAAACTAACAGGGATTGTGACTGAAATTTTAATTTCTGCTTGATCAAGTTAATTAAAATCCTGTATTACTATGTAAATTGTTATAGACTAAATTCTAAAATCCCCCAATCTTTGTTCCTTTACACTTGTGCATCAACATAATGAGCATTTGTAGACTGTGACATGAACAAGGACTATTTAAATACTAAACATTATATTTTGTTTGTGACAGATTTATTTCTCTCATTTTTTATATTTTTTCTGAGTGGTATGAAGCCTTATAAGTCACATTAAAGTTGTTCAAGACAGAGGTGGTGGTGAAAATACCTACGCAAAAGACAATTTCTCCTTGCCTCAGACTTTGCCTGCCCATTTGTTATCTTCGCTTCAGAGGCAGACCAACAAGCAAGATTAGCAAGATTTCTAAACGTCAGATTAGATCATAGTGCAGCTGGCCAGGACTGAACGATAAAGCCGTAAACCTGTTTGACCAACACTGTCCGATAGATTGCGTCTTTAACAACGTTTACAACATGTCGCAAAATAATGCTTACATCAATAGAAAAACACCATGGTGGACTGCTATTAATCTTCTTATAACAGCTACCACTTGACAACTATGACCTTATAAGGGGATACTTCTTGAGCTCGTCCAAGGTATTAAGTGGCTGATTCACTGGCATTCACGCAACACTTGTTTGAATGTGGAAATGTCGATTCCACACACTTTAGGCAGAGTATTAAAAATTCTTATTGCAGAGCGAGGGTGACTCTTTACAGTACGGCTGAGACGACAGCGTGGCATATCCAGGTGCTGCGCTCGACATTTCCCGTAATTTTGCTGTTTATCCCTTCAGTCAAAATTGTTTAAGATTTCCTTAAGGAGAACCAGGATGTTTAAAAACGTTCTGGCTAAAAACCTAGAGTATACCAAGTTTACTTACAACTGGTCGGCAGTTTTCATTGTAACACGAAGATATTATAAACGTGTAAGGTAACAAAATTGCTATGCCAGTTTGGGGGCTTATGAAAATTAAGACTCATAAAAATGTTGTGAGCCTCAAATCTAGGTTTCAAAATTCATTGTATTTGATAAGTTCTTTTACTGTCTTAGTTAGTCTGTGATACCAATGCTAAGCTTAACAGGTTTGAAAACAAATTTAAATTACGTTTTTAGTAAGCTATGCTCATGTTCTCCAAAAGTAAGATGTAAAGCTTTTATTGTGCAAAATCAGTCTTGCCATATTTGGTGATCATGCTTAATAAGTCTTTCTATTGGTCAAATCAACCGGGATGTTGTGGTGAAGAGTACCGGTGTATAAAAACCCTGTGCCGGGAATGCGCGCAGTTAGGCAGAATACAGTAGGATGCGAGCAGTCATGTGACCGCGCCATCGGTACCACCCTTGTACGGTAAGTACAGGGTTGCAATTATTCTCTGGTAGGCTCCCCTGGCTCATTATGCAATGTAATTTGTATTCCTTAAGCCTTTCTTGATCTTTGTTTAAATTATTCTAAATTTTACTACCTGCTCATGAATGAATACCGGGTTTTTGTAAATGTAGGCCTAACCAATTGGATAATATGTTTCAGTTATCTGTTGTAACTGTTGTAAAGTCCGTGGTCATTAATAAAAGCCTCTCTTTACGCCCACATGTTGTTATTATTGCCATCCTGACACCTTAAGATGTAGGGATTTCCCCCACCCTAGTCACATATAACAAATATATACAATTTGCATATTAATGTAGACAAAATAGTCTACAATAAAAGTGACACAAAATGTTGAGTATTAGTTTTAAATGCTTCTGTCACATATAAAATGCACTCATTCTCCAGCCTAACTTTAGTAATATAAATAACTATTATGACAATTCAAATAACTTTAAAACTAGATAATGGTGGTATTACATAGGTTATCATACCTTCGACAATAATCAATTGACTATTGACAGAGGTAAGATAACCTATTTAAGTCTTGAATATAGTCCAGGGGTCTCAACATGAATTTTGAATGGTGGTATATTTATTATGAAATTACCTATAAGGAGGTTTCCCATCACGTGATCGGTTGGGCGAGGTGGTGGGAGGGGGAGAGGTGGTGGACATCCACTGTTGTTCTCCGTTGTTTAGACCTCTCACCATCTCTGCCATGACTAGCCACCAACATGCCCTCTGCAATGAACAATATATCGATAAGTTAACAGGCTACTCAGAGAAAACATAATCTAAATATTCAAAACCCTTTGAAATGGAACCTTCTGTATTAAAAGGTAATGGTCAAAAAACTGTATTTAAAAAGTGAATTTAAATATTTAAAATGGTAGCCTATTAAGATCAAAATATCATCAACCCAATATTTTGGTGTTCTGGCAGTAGACCTACCCCAGAGTGGTATTGTCAAATTACCAAAGCATTCAGTTGCTACAGGCCTTAATAAATATTTCAGCTTATGGAGACAATGTCATTGTACTTTTAGCTACAATGAAGGTAGGCTTACTTGTGTATCAAACTCAAACTCTATTCAGTGAGGTGCAGCAGTCAAGTTAAACTCCACCTTTCACATCTACACTTAGGCCATCTAGGCAGATGTTTTCAACATGATTTCTTTGATTAACTTGCGAGGCGGTCTTGTGAGGTGGTTTTCTTTCTTGTTTGTGAGGCATCGCCAACATATTAAATGATAGTTTTGTTTCAAATCAATAATTTCTTTAAAATCACAGGTCTAAAAACTTTGTACGAATGAATTTTAACAAGATAGCCCTTAATTTATGATTTTTTTAAGTTGAATATGATTTCTTATGGAGTTAAGGAATACAAATAATATAAATTAGGTCATTTACATGATTACTCAAATTAAAATTGACAATATCAGATGCACACATTGTTTTTGACCAAGAATTTAACTATATATATTATTTTTATACAAAGCATATCGAACATGACATAATGACAGCATCATAGAACCAACTTCTTATTTGAAAAGTAGTAGGCCTTTTATATTTTATATTTCAACTGATTATTTTTGCCGGTTTTATTTCCTCCCAATATTATCCTTTTTATTTATTAAATAAAAGCCATGAAGTTCTTAATAACTGATCAAATTATAATTTCCAATTAGCCTATATAAAATGATATATGATTTGTTCAATGGCAGCTTCAAAAGCACGGGATATGCTGCCGAGGGTGACAACTGCGGTGATGCCCTCTTACTTTTGTGATCAATTTAAAATTAAACTCACAAGATAAAAATTCTAACTGAACATTAAACATAATTTGCTAAGGATTTAACACATTCAGTGCGGCGCACCGGATTTCCGGCGGTTGCCCAACAAGGAAACAAATGCAATTATCCTGAATATACACGATTAACGCAGTGAATGCGTTAAGCAAGTAATCGCTATAAATGTGCCAGGAAACAATTATTTATTCTGCATCTGCAGTAAACTTGCAAAACCTAACCAGGAGTTAAAGGATGATTTTGTTTACGTTCGGGTGGCCTTGTGGTGTGTTCAGAGTAGTGGCCTGTTAGGTTAGGTAGCTTGGATTATGTTTAGTTTTAAAGATTAAGGATATCCGCTGGATGCTTTGCTTTTTTCTTAAAATGGAACAAGTTTGGATCATTGGAAGTCTAACAAACCTAATTTGGTCCACTGCAACAAAACTAAACAAACCCAGAGGACCATCCTTAATCAAACTTAATTGTACTACACCCATTCTTGAAACAACTGAAAAAATCCTTGATCTATTGTCTATAAACCTGAAGTAGACTGACTGCTAGAACATTAATCTGTATACAAAACTAAAAAAAAATTGACATAGTTCTGACCCCTTGACAGAGACTGCGCTGGTGGCTACAGTGATAACGAGTTTGCACGCAGCACGCTGACGTGAGGGAAGTGAATTTCCACATAAAAACTTTTAAAACTCAAAATCAGTGTAAAAACATACATTTGTCCAATTTTTATCGAAATCTGAAAACACTGATTTTTTGGCTGTTCTGATACTCCTGGTTTCATTTACTTGCAAAGCTGGGAATACAATTTTGCGCATTATAAGGTTAGGAGAAGGTCCAGTCAGGCTTGAAAGTAGGCGTGAGGTTGCTGGGGGTAATAAAAGTACTCTAACAAAAGAATAACAGGCTTTTCTAGTGTGAAAACCCTATAAGACAACGTACTGTGTTTAGCCGATACACATTTTCTTTAATAACTCGGTAAATATTTATGCTAGGATGACGAGAGAGGGCTTAAAACTTTCGCCTTTCTAATTCCCATCTTTTTACATGCATTAATTTTACATCTGGGGCTTTTCTGACCCTTGTTGGGCCAAAAAACTTGAAATTTGAAAGATTAATCTCCAAAAAATGGGTTTAGAGTTTTCCGATTGTTTTGCCCAACGAACTTGTCCAACAGATTATAGAAAGGAACGTACCTACCAAATTTGAAGTAAATCGGACAAAAAATGCGACCGCTAGAGTACATACACACACACACATATATATATATATATAAATAAAATTTTGAACGACCCCCCAAAACGTGTTCAGGGGGTCACGTTAGGAACTTCAATGGTGGTCCCGGGCTTAAGTTTCACCGTGCGGGTCATGCTAATAGTTCACTTTCCAAAGGAAATTCATTAACTAGTTGCATCGGCGCTTTACAGAGGTACCGGTATCAATGTATTAAGGTATACTACAAAGAATATTTGTTTAAATATATTTTAGGTTATTGTGATGGAATAACTCTTAGATTAAAAGGAAATTTATCAGTAGTTTTAACCAGTGATAAACCAAAGTAAGTTAGTAGCCTAAAATTACTCAGTAATTTGGTACAAATTGGAATTCAATTCAATTCAAAATTCTTTAATCATAGGCAGTACACAGAGTATACATTGAATAGTGTCAAGTGTATTTTCTTACATCTAATACATATTTGCAACAAATTAAATCAAACCTACATTTTTTAAGTAAAGCAAAGTAAATAATTGTTATTTAATCACATTTTTAAACTATAACGTTATTACATTTTCCCAGATGCTCAGGGAAACTTGCTCGTGTTCATAGAGGGTACATAGAACTTCTCGTGGTACATAGAAGGTACCATATACCTTCTACATTACCTTTCAAGTTTTACGAGAGGTGGAAAAATTCATTTAATGAGTAGGGAGCTATGCTAATCAGATATTCTTTTAAGAATTTTTTGAATTTGGAATTGTCATTTTCTAATTTGATTTCCCTGGGAATATACTCTAAAAACTTTAGTCCCATGTATGTTGGTTTCTTCTCAAAAAATTTCAGTTTATGACGACTTGTAATAATCTTGTCTTTATTTCTGGTATTATGCTGGTGAATTGAGGAGAAGTAATCCAGATGTGTTACCGGTATTTCACTTTTAGCGAATTTCCCCTATAGGGAAGAAGCTATTACCGTAGGTCTCATGGTGAGACTTAAGCCCGAGACCATGATAACTTTTTGTTTTGAGGTCCCCAGAAGCCAAAAACACTATTCGTTCAAATTTATATATATGTATATATATATCTATATATATATATATATATATATATATATGTGTCCGTGAATGCGATAACTTGAGTAAAAAACGTCCGATATCGATGAAATTTGGCTCAAATGTGTAAAGTGACATTTATGACTTTAAGTTCGAAAACCAGAAAAATCGGGCCATGGGAAGGGGGGTTTATGGGGGTTTTAAATTTTCCAAAAATCAGTTTTTTACATTTTTCACCCTAAAATGTTTAAAAAACTTAATTTTGGTTTTGACCATGTTATAGAGCTTAAAAAAACAAATAATATAGTATTTTGAATTATTAACCTAGGTTAAGTGGTTGCGGAAAAAATCCAAAAAAACCTGCTCATAAAATCTCCCATGTTAATCTTATGGGAAAAAGGTTTTTGGCTTTTCTTCAGTTAATTTTACTTTAATCTTAACATTTGCTTTTACCAATCACTTCAGCTCCACAAAACAATCATTTTGGTGTTTAATTTGTGATTCTACGTCCAACCGTTGCAGAGATATTCAAAGTGCTAAACACAGTACGTTGTCCAATGTTATCCTTATGGAGAATAAATAAAATTTGATATCTCGATTATTTATGAATGTATATTGATGAAACTTGGTATGTGGCTTCATGTTGTACTGGTATATTTATATTTGCACAACAAATAAATTTGTTGTTGATTGTCCCCGTAGCAGCTAACCTGCATACTCAGCCCTAATGTTATTCTTATGGAGAATATGTAAGTTTTATATCTCCCTTAATTATGAACATAAATGAATAAAACTTGTAATTTAGCTTCACCTGGTACAGTTATATTGATAATTGCATAAAAACTCATTTCTTTCTTCCTCGTTGCAGCAAACCTGCGTACTCAGTCCTAATGTTATTCTTATGGAGAATAAATAAAATGTTATAAATCACTTATTTATAAATATATTTTTGTGAAACTTTGTAAGTGGCTTTATGCAGGAGTGATAAACATATAAATGCATTGGAAATTCGCTGAGTACGCAGGTTTGCTGCGACGGGGGTATTTGCTGTTAAAATGGAATTAAAAATATATTGTCCATATACAGTTAATATTTTAAGACCAATAAAATGTTTTTTTGCAGATACATCCTGTTTTAAATTAAGCATTATTCTAATGGCACTTTTTTGTTTTTTTAATATGTTTTCAAGGTTAAATTTTGATGTTGAATTGAATGTATAACGACAAAGTAGGTTTAAACAAACTGGGTCTACTACTTTTGCTTCCAACACAACCTTTGTTAATGGTTCAGAACTGCATCAAAGTTTTTGTACACCGATTAATAATGAGTTGGGTTAGCTATCTATATCAGGTGTATTAATGCTTGAAAAAAGAAAACGCATAGGTATTTAAGTTTGCATACAAAAACTTATAAAAATAAATAAATTTAATTTTCTTGGTCATTGCAACCTTATTACACAAAGAATACATTGTAATTTGAATTTATTTACTAGCCTATGTAGGCCCTAAATGAGTTTATAATATTTGCAACAAATTTGTTACGTATTGCCAAGTGTAAAATTAGATGATAGGCTAGGCTGTACATTTTTATCAAAATGAAAATGTATTTAAAGTTAATATAAATGTTGTTACTCTGTATCTTTAACCAACAAACGGATCAATTATCACACATTGTATTTTTCTTTGGAGAAACTGAGACCACGGAATGCTATAGACTGGCAGTTTAGCGTGTTCAATAATTTGAAACTGGCAGACCTATGAATGACATTCGTCATCCACTAAACTTACCACCCATCCCACCATCTTAAAGATCCAAAATCTTTATTCGTCAATCAGAAAAACAAAGATTAACTTAGGCTACAAAATTCTTTGACAGGATAATACCAATAATTAAAATAGTACTCTTCTATAGAATAAATAAGATTTTTTTGTTATTAAAGTATTATAATGGGGCTCCGACAATGTGTAGTCTACAACGTAATTTACAATTGGTAAAAACTATAAAATCACAAAAAGCATCCACAAGTGCCCATACCAACGTTGAGCAGTGGACATGTACAATCAAAGCGCCACGCAGGTTGACAAAAGTTGATGGCCAACCTTCTTACTTTGAGGCCACCTGCAGGCTAAACTAAGTTAAGAATTTTAATAAAAAATATGAAGGGCCTACAACACAAATTTTTTATTTGTGCCTTTTCTGATAATTTTCTTGCTGACTAAAAATCGCTTGACCAAATAAACTTACGTATTAACAACAGTTCTCACAGGATATTTTTTTTACTCGATTGGTCACTTTAATTTGGACCTGTTGACACGGACATATCTTAGATTCTACTGTGTTATTCAATTTCCGAGCAAAAAAAATTAGGTATCTGAACTCTTAAGTTTTAGACGGTATTAATAAAACACGGCAAATAAAAATTTGTACCTGTCATGTAGTTGTCCTGGAGTTTGGACCTATGAGTGGTAAAGGATTGGCTTTTTGCCAAGTTATAATGTGTTGTAGGCCTATAAAGGGATTGCCAGTCTATGGAATCTATGGACTATTCCTCGAGTCGCTGGTAGAACTGATAGCAGCTGATTAGCAGGTGAGTAAATACGAATCTTTTCTTAGTTTGTCTCATCAGATTGTTTATTAGTTGGCCCAAACCTGAATGATGGATCAATTATATAGGTCTAGCCTTTTAATATTACATTCTTTATAATATTATAAATTATACCTAGGCCTATTGCAATAAGTTTGCTTGATCTTATACTCTTATAATCAATTACAGGAGTGACTAATTTATATGAATTATTAATGACAGGTATGATTGAGTTCATTTCAAGGATTAGTCAGTTTTCATTACCACTAAGCAGTATTAAGGGGCGACAAAGACAATTTTATAATAGCCTTGATCTTAGCTCTACTTTATTCTACACGTCTGAAAATAAACTACTTACAACAGATGCAGATCTACAATTATGGTTATGACTATTTGCCAATACAAATTTTCAGGCAGATTGTGTTCAACATAAGAAATAATTTAATCAAACGTATCTCACGAAGGCGAAATTTTACGACGATGTTCACCTAGACCTAGATAAGGTATTCAAAATATAATTCTATATGGGCCACATCATATTATAAAAATTAATTAATATTTAAAATATATGCTACCATGAATTAAACTCAAAAACTTACTTCAGAGAATGATTAAAATCGTAAATCCAACATTACAGACGAAGAGATTAGATAAAGATTATTAAGTTTAGCCTACTTTTCACAGAAGAAAAAAATATTGCCGAGGCTGTAGCTGAAAAACGCAAACTTTCTATTAGATTCAGGGAAAAAAGAAAAACTAAGAAATAAAAGAATACAAATTATTGACATATCGCAGAATATTTTGATTGTTGTTCTGCAGATATGTTTTCATATTAGTTAGGGGATTTAGATAAATAAATGTTTAAAGCCTATTAACTCTATTAACTACGAATTTCAGTGGTTAATTCGGATTAAAAGAACAATTTTTATTGAAGTTTGTTTACTCCTCTTTGGAAAAAGTCACAGCCTTTTAATTTCATAAAAACTGTGAAATGAAAAATGAAATCATGATAAGAAATTCTGTCGTAACAAATACTTACGAAATATGTATAATAGTGACATGTTAAGATAATGAAACCAAAATTTGTAGTAATTACAACTGAATACGAATTCAAGTTTAACTAAACGTAAGGATCAATAATCGTAACAGTTTGATGACGCAGTCAGTGATGTAACATTGTTAACTCTTTCAGTCTTTTACACACTAGGTTTATAATTTTGCCTTTATATTGTAGAGTATAACTCGTGAACCCTTCATCATAGTTATAAGTTGTAATGTAAATAAAAACTTCATTTCATGACTTAATTTGAATAGAACATGTTTTATATTTATAATGTATAAATACTATATTTACAGTATAGTATTGGTAAGTTAGACAAAACTATGTGGGCATCATGAATAACTCTGTAAAGGCTATATAATAGGTGAATGCCCACAGTGAATATATTTTAATATATATGAATACAGTTTAAAACTAGCAACGCAAATCGAAATTTGAATCTACAGATATTTCTTAAGTCAATTGACAAGTTCAGAGTTCAGACGAAATCTCTCGTCATTATAGTTTATTAACAATTAAAAAATATGTTCATAACGCATTACAAGACAATGGTTTAAACCATTTCATGTAATTATTTACTTATATTTGTTTGATGCTCTTTTAATTAAGCAATTATCAACGCTCTTATTCAGTTTATTTAATAAAAAATATTCATAAAATAGTAACCCTGCGAGTTTACGTGCACTCGTTTTATATGATAGACTAGACTATAGTTAAAATTTCCTTTAGATACTTTTAAAGCTACTTGATTTTGTTTCAAGATTTGTCGATATAGATTTAAATACCGCCGTGAAAATACAGTCTTGTTTCATAGTCTGTTTTTACCGCTCGCGTGGTGGTTTGGAGAACTAAACGGACGCGCAGCAGTGTTGCCGCGGCAATCCTTCCCCGGGAATTGTGCACGGTGTTGTTAGGGGAAATTTCCCGGTTCCCGCAGAATTCCCTTCGCTACACAAAGCGCGGGGACTGTGTTAATATGCGAACTTTGTTTATGTTTTAATATATTGTGTTAAAACTAAATCTTGTACCAGGTGTCCCACGAAGAGGTTTAAACGTTTGATTTTATATTACGTGCCCATTCATGCACCGAACTTTTTTAAAATTTACACAGTTTACAAAGTAGGTTCTAAAAATAATCTGGAAAAATGTCAGCTCCCTAACCTTAATAGAAACAAAATGGCGGCATATTGAAAAACGATACTTTAAAAACATTAAAAAAGGTGTTTTTGGTTTTGTAAAATATTTTTATTGTTACATTCTAGGGCAATATGACTTTTAAATAAAAGAACTAGAACATAGCCTAATGGAAAACCTTAAAGTCCAAAATTATTCAAACTGTAACCCATCCACAGCAACACACTGATAACAGCGCGTAACACAAAGAAACTCCGCGGTATCCGGAGAAGTTCCTCTTCTATTGATCGTTTTAGTTCCTCATCATTATTGAAGCTATGGGTATAAACTTGTTCCTTCAAATAACCCCATAAAAAAGTCACAAACAGTTAAATCAATCAAACAGCTGTTCTTCAACAATGAGCGTTAGAACCGCAACGTAGTAAACAAATCAGATAATAAATCATGAAAGTAGTTTTTATAGGAAGCAAATTGGTAAATTTTTCAATATGCCGCCATTTTGTTTATATTAAGGTTAGGGAGCTGAAATTTTTCCAGATTATTTTTAGAACCTACTTTGTAAACTGTGTAAAGTTTAAAAAAGTTCGGTGCATGAATGGGCACGTAATATAAAATCAAACGTTTAAACCTCTTCGTGGGACACCCGGTATATTAGATCAAGGAATGTAGAAACTGGTGCCTTTAATAACCTCCCACTACAGGCAAATATAGCTTTTATTTCAAGACGAGATTGTGATTTTTCGGCAAACCATATACAGTAAGATGGTTTATTATTCCAGAAAATACTGAAATCAGAATGATCAAGTTACAAATAAAATATGCCTTCAAAATTAAAATATTTAACTCACAAAACATTCAAGATTGCTTATTTTACGAGAAATAATATAGTAATTTCATCTGGTAATTGGCAATTCTTTTAATAATGTTTGTGTTTTTAAAGATTAAACAAAATTTGTATTATCTTAATTTTTCCTATAGGAAAGAAGCTGTACCCGTATGTGGCATGGTGAGACTTCAGCCCAGGACCATAATAACGTTTTGTTTTAAGGCCCCCAGATCCCAAAAATCCATTCGTTAAAATTTGTATATATATATAAATGTGTGCCTATTAACACAACATCTCTCGTAAAAAAGTCCAATCTTAATAAAATTTGGTACAAATGTGTAAAGTACCATTTATTTGGATAAGTTCAAAAACCAGATATGCTTTCCGAAGAGGGGTTTTAGGGGGGTTTTATACCCCAAAAATGAGTTTTCTGTTTTTTAGCGAATTTCCCCTATAGGGAAGAAGCTATTACCTTAGTCAGACCTGGGCTCGGGACCATGATAACTTTTCGTTTTGAGGTTCCCAGACCCCGTAAACACCATTCGTTTGAAACTGTATATACATGGAGGTTTTGTACCCCAAAAATGGGTTTTTTGAAGTATTTACAAGTAATATTTTAAAAAGTCAAATTTTAATTCTCACCATCGGACTCAGCTTTAAAAAACACACAATTTGGTGTTTTGATAATTTCTCTACGTCAATTGGTTACAGAGATATTGAAAGTGCTCAGCACAGTACGTTGCCCAATGCTATTCTTATGGAGAATAAGAACAAATTTATATCTCGCTTATTTATGAACGTTTACTAACGAAAATTGGTACCTATACAGCTTCATCTGGTTGTGGTCTATTGTTATTTGCACAAAAAAGCAATTTTTACCGATAATTCCCGTAGCAGCAAACCTGCGTACTCAGCCCCATGTTATTCTTATGGAGAATAAGTAAAATGTAATGCCTCCCTTAAGAGTCTTCATCACCGGAAGTTGCTGGACGCTATCTTGGAGTTTTGTTCCATAAGGCCAATGTTAACTTTGTGCCTCCATTACTCCTCACCTGATCGTCACAAACAATTCATTTTGGTGTCAAATTAAAGGTTTCGTCATCCTCTAGGGAAATACAATATCGAATTCCTTAATTTGGGTATCCTAGTTTCATAATAAATAGTTTAATTTTGAACTGGATCACTTTACATGTTCTCATTAATTTGTAACTAAATAAAAATTTGACGATTGTATTTCCCTAGAGGACGACGAAATCTTTAATTTGACACCAAAATTAATTGTTTGTGACGATCAGGTGAGGAGTAACGGAGGCACAAAGTTAACATTGGCCTTATGGAACAAAATACCAAGATGGCGTCCGGCAACTTCCGGTGATGAAGACTCTTAATTATGAACATAAATTAACAAAACTTGGTACGTGGCTTCACCTTAATTGTTGAGTTATATTGATATTTGCATAAAAAATCATTTTTTCTGTTCCTTGTTGCAACAAACCTGCTTACTCATCCCCCATGTTATTCTAATGGAAAATAATCAAAAGGGTATATATCGCTTATTTACGAATGTATATTGATGAAACTTGGTATGTGGCTTCACCTAGTTGAGTTATATTGATATTTGTATGAAAACCCTTATTTTGTGTTCCTTGTTGCAGCAAACCTGCTTACTCAGCCCCCATGTAATTCTTATTGAGAATAATTAAAATATTATATGTTGCTTATTTATTAATGAACTAGTGGCTTGAATGGGCCAAAGCCTCTAACCTTTCTCTAATACTCCGCCTCATCTGATTTTCATGCTGAGGAAAATAGAACATTATAAGTAGGATCACATGTTATAATGTGAACAAAGTAGACGTTTTTAAATCCCCATGCTTTTCTTATGGAGGATGTTTTACGTTATTTCTCGTTTGGTAGCTTTTTATAAATACTGTTATTTTCCCGAGTCCCTGGGTCCAAGAACTTTAATTTGAGCCGTCTCCCATCATCCTGCGATTTGCCAAAATCCCACAATTTTGACTTACAAATTTCGCTTACAGAATTATATATAAATTTATTGATGAAACTTGGTATGTGGTTTCATCTACTTGAATTCTATTTATATTTGTATAAAAACCAATTTGTTGTGTTCCTTGTTTCAGCAAACCTACATACTCATTCCCAATATTATTGTTATACAGAATAACTAAAATTGTATACATCACTTTTTTGTGAATTTGTTTGTATGAAACTTGGTATGTGGCTCAATAAGGTATTAGACTATCTTATGCATTGGAATAATTAAATTACTGTAATTGTTTAGCCAATAAGCTTGAGTCTTATTTGCATTAGGCCTATTTTTGGAATTAACTCAAGGACGAATTGCTCCAAGCTCCAGTTATAGAACCAGAACCAAAAGCTGTTAACGGTCTTAAGGCTAGTTAATTGGTAATTGAATGTATATACAGAGTGTTCCCGAACTCTCTGTGAAAACTACTAGAACTTGTTTATAGGGCCAACACAAACCGTTTTGTATAAACAAAGAGCCTATCTCAGCATCCCTGGGGCCTAAATCGAAATTCTGGCTCGACAGTGACTTATAAATAAAAAATAATCAACAATTCGGTTAAGTATTAACTTCAGGAAGTGAATGGTGAATGAACAAAAAGCAGGAATTTTTTTAAATATGTAGAAGTACGATCATTTCACAATCTTCAATTTATATTTAAAGTATTTTGTATTTTAAGTATCTAAAGCAAATTATTAGGATTATTCGATATCGTTAATTTATAGCTCATTTTTAAGAGCAAAAGAATATCTAGTGATGCCAGTGAGCAACATTTCTATATCACAAATAGTTCACCCATAAACAATTCGTAAATATTTAATAATTGGGAATTTTTTTGATCGATTACTATTTGAGATATTGAAATTTTTCTAACTGAAATTGATAGATTTTGTTATCATTAAAATTATTCATAAATCAACTATATCGGATAACCCGTTGAGGAGGAACGGGCTTTGAAAGTTAACATTGGCCTTATGGGGGAAGCAGGTAGAAATGCGAAAAGTTTCGTGACTGGAGCGGCCCTCTTAATTCAACACCTACATTATTAAAATCGATCCAATAGTTTTGGCTATCAGATTTACGGAAGAATTATTTGAAAAAATTAACGTCCTAATTATTGTTAGTAAATAGTGCAAAGTCATTTAGCGTCGGGGAAGACACATTTAATTTAAACAAACCAAAATGCTTGATGACTCACTCAATGGCTGTTCAACAGATTTGATTCAATACCAAAGTAATATAAATCGATCCAGTAGTTTTGGCTGGTCGACTTATGGGGGAAGAGCTTGCAAAAACTTAACATAAGCTCTTATGGGAGTAAAAACTTCAAAGTCATCTAGCGTCAAGGACAACTTATTTTATCAAATGAAAATTCTTGATAGCTCAATGGTGTAAGAGCTTCAACACCAAAATTTTATAAATTTGACCAATATTTTTGGCTGGCCGATTTGTAAAAAATTGTTGAACAAATTAACAAGTGCTCTTATGGGAGCAAAAAGTGTAAAGTCGTATAGTGTCGGGAAAAACATATTTAAACAAACGAAAATGGTAGCCCCCTCCCACTACACCTCGACAGCACACCAATGTCACTCATTAGACTTTGAATTTGAAACTGTACATTATTCAGGAGCAATAAAAGTACACTATTTATTCATTAACTGAGATTATATTCATTACTGCATCACCTAATCTGTTGCTTCATCACTTCATTATTGAGTGTTGTATATATATGTCTTAAAAGTCTCTGTGGTAAATTTGATTTATTATAAAGATAACATTTATAAAACTTGCACACCAATAAATCAACTAAACTTTCAGGATAAACTTATTCATCTCAAGATTACCTCTTACGTTTATGACAGATCACTTCATACAGGCTCTATGACCGTCTGATTTTACATGAAAACCAAAATGACATATCATTTAAATACATTTTCTGTTTTGTTAATCTAAATGGTGCAAAGTTTCTTTCTTGAACTAAGTTAACATAACGTTGAATTTTTAAATCAAATAAGAAACGTTGCCTGGCTCGACCCGGAACATAAACAAAAATACTTCTTGATCAATGAACAAAGAAATTATTTGTGCAGTTACAGACAGGTCGCAGCGCCGGAAGTACTTATTCCGGTGATCCGGTTGTACAATATGGCTAAAAACTCATAACGCTAATTTCCCTCCCATCTGGTTGCACATAATTATATTGGGAAATACAAAATATTTTCCACAAAAATGAGTCCACACATTACATACACGTATTACGTAACACATTAAAAAAACTAACTCAGCTAAAACAAAAACGAGTTCGCACGCAGCACGCTGACGTGAGGGAAGTGAATTTTCACATAAAAACTTTTAAAACTTAAAATTAGTCTAAAAACATATTTGTATTCCAATTTTTATTAAAATCTGAAAACATTGATTTTTTGGCTGTTCTGATGCTCCTGGTTTCATTTACCTGCAAAGCTGGGAATACAATTTTGCGCATTATAATGTTAGAAGAAGGTCCAGTCAGGCTTGAAAGTAGGCGTGGGGTTGCTGGGGATGATGAAAGTACTCCAACAAAGGAGTAGCAGGCTTTTCTAGTCTAAAACCCCCATAAGACAACGTACTGTGTTTAGTCTAAACACATTTTCTTTAATAACTCGGTAAATATTTATGCTAGAATGACGAAAGAGGGCTTAAAACTTTTGTCTCACTAATCCCCATCTTTTTACATGCGTTAATTTTACATTTGGGGCTTTTTAGACCCTTTTTGGGCCCAAAAACTCAAAATTTGGAAAATTAATCCCCAAAAAAGGGGTTTGGAGTTTTAGATTCTTTTGCCCGACGAACTTGTCCAACTGATTTCAGAAAGGAACGTCCCTACCAAATTTGAAGTTAATCGGACAAAAAATGCGACCGCTAGAGTGCAAACACACACACACACACACACACACATATATACATATATATATATATATATATATGTCTATATATATATATCTATATATGTTTATGTTATTATGTATATATATATATATATATATAAAATTTTGAACGACCCCCCAAAACGTGTTCAGGGGGTCACGTTAGGAACTTCTATGGTGGTCCCGGGCTTAAGTTTCACCGTGCGGGTCATGCTAATAGTTCACTTTCCAAAGGGAATTCACTAAAAAAGTATAACTAATACAAATATAAAACAACGTTATGGTAACAGTTGTCGTGTAATAAGCAAAATAAATGTGTAGTTAATATTAAAAAAGTACTTTTGAGGGATCATAAAACTAAAGTCGTCAGATAAAATATAAAAATTTATAGTTATAAGAACCAAACAGTCAAATAAAATGCGTATGAGCATTATAACATTATTAACAGATACGGGAGTGCGTAAGAACATAGGGTTAAAATGTGTGAGTTATGTAACGTTGATCCAAACGTTTTAGAACATACCTTCATAATATTCTTTAGCTTTTTTGTGAGGAATCATATCCCAAAGTCTTCAAAGGTTTGAACGAGTGGTGTTTTTGGCTTCTGGAGACCTCAAAACAAAAAATTATCATGGTCCCGGGCCTAGGTTTTACCATGCCGACTATGGTAATAGAGGAAGTTCGTGAATACATAGTAATGTTCTTATATTAGGGATATGAATTAAGTATGCCTTCATGTATAACTGTTCGTTTTGATTTATATTAAAATATACTAGAAACTAACAAATCAGTTTTTATTCTTGTATTTAGTTATGTTTTTCGAATATGTTTCTTTGATTATATATTCATTAGTACAGATCATTAATAACTGATTTATTGCAACTTTCATAGTTAAGTCCATGTTAATTTTGGGTTTATCATAGGATATTTTCAAGTATTGATTTCAGAAAAGTACAATAAATCAGTTATTATAATGATCCGGTCTTACTAATCGCTACACCGTATTTTAGAGGATAAAACTGTCGAACATTTTTGTATTTTTTTACAGTTAACATATTTTGAGATATTAAGATTTTAAAACAAACAATTGATGCCATTTTGAAATCTACGGTTTGTTATTTTCTAATTAAAAAGATCCTTGTTTCCAAACTCGGTTGTAGGATTCTTATAGAAAGTATCTTTCTTATAGAAATATATATTTTTTAGAACTAAATGATTTAATCGTTGTTGATTTATTGCTAATGGTGGATAATCATAATAATTGCCCTTGATTTTTCAACGGGTGTTACGCTAGTTTATCTTCTTCTTATGCGACGAGCATCTTTACTTCTTTGGAACTGGGAGCACTGATCGTTGATCGTCTGTACTCATTTGGGAAACAGCTATAGAAGTTATGTGATTGGTCGGTTTGAATGTGTCATTTACGAAGTATATTTAGTTGAGGTGCAAGGTGGATTCGCTCTCTTTTGGTAAGTGATAGGGCTATAGCGACAACTAGTCTCCTTTAAATTAAATTGAATGCTCATCAAACTGGCTTGGTTTGGGGCTCTATATGGGGATCGATCCCTTCTCGGACCTCGGGTAATGGTGTGAAGTGTAAACCCGTCGCGTTGCACTTTCTATCTATATCTATAACACGCTAAGCCGCTTTTTGTAAACAGAACTCCTCCGTTATTCCTGGACCGATTTTGACGATTAAGGTGTACAAAATATGGGCCCAGATTTGTTGTGCAAAGTGGGTTTCAATTTCCAATACTGATTTTATGAAGGGCACAAGACTCCCTCAAAGGTAAATTGTTCCCCATAAATTTAACATGGAGATTACCTTGAATTCAGTTGCATTCTAAAACAGGTGGTGATATAGTAAAATACAGGTAAACAATAAGATCAGCTGATAACTGATAAAAACAATAAAACTTTGTTTTGCTCGATTTAGAGCAACAGGTCCACTAGTCTATATTTATAAATACCCCCGTCGCAGCAAACCTGCGTACTCAGCGAATTTCCAATGAATATGTATGTCTTAATATTACATTAAGCCTCTTACCAGAATTCATAAGAAATATATTCATAAATAAGCGATATTTAAAATATTCATTATTCTCCATAAGAATAACATTAGGGATGAGTACGCAGGTTTGCTGCAACAAGGAAAACAAAATAATGGTTTTTATGCAAATATCATTAGAACTCATCTAAGTAAAGTCACATACCAAGTTTCATTCATATACATTTATAATTAAGCGATATATAACATTTTAATTATTCTCCATAAGAATAACATGGGTACCGATTACCTAGGTTTGCTGCTATGGGAACCATATGTGAAAATTTGGTATTTTGTGCAAACAACGATAAACCCCAACCAGATGAAGCCATATACCAAATTTTGTCAGTTTATGTTCATAAATAAGCGAGATATACAATTTTTCTTTTTCTCCATAAGAATAACATTAGACAACGTACTGTGTTTAGCACTTTCAATATCTCAGGAATCAATTGACGTAGAGCAATGATCAAAATACCAAATTGTTTGTTTTTTTATGCTGAATTAAATGGTGAAAATTAAAATTTGATTTAAGTAAAAATTACATGTGGAAACCCCAAAAAACCCATTTTTGGGGTACAAAACCCCCCCAAAACCCCCCTTTGGATGGTGCGATTCGTCTGGTTTTCGAACTCATTCAAATAAATGGTGCTTTACACATTTGTACCAAATTTCATTAAGATCGGACCTTTTTTACGAGAGTTATCGTGCTTACGGACACACACACACACACACACACACACACACACACACACACACACACACACACACACACACACATATATATATATATATATATATATATACATATATACAAATTTGAACGAATGGTGTTTTTGGCATCTGGGGACCTCAAAACAAAAAGTTATCATGGTCTCGGGCTTAAGTCTTACCATGAGACCTACGGTAATAGCTTCTTCCCTATAGGGGAAATTCGCTAACAAGACTCGGATTCGATAATGGCCAAATTTATCAGTCCGTTTGATATTCATAGTCGAGAGGTTGAAGTAATGGGTAGTTTCCACTTTGACGGCCCGCTAACAGACCGGCAGATATGCGCACTTGTTTTGTATTTATATTTCGTTTGTCGGGCTTTTGTCCTAGGTTGCAACCGTCTCGCAAACTCCAAAAATTGTGTTTGCATCAGTCACGACCATTATCCCAAGATCGGCCAGGCGAATATTAGTGACGTGTCAGGTGGTGATTTGATTATTTTGTTGGTCTTTACTCTTAAAATTTATTAGCGAGAGGAAGTGTTTTTGTGTGTAAAATTATTACGTTTCCAATGACCGGCCCAAGGTTTTTCTTGATTTTTATGTTTGACATATTTAAAAACAATGTAATATTCTAAATTTAAATTACTCTCTCACTGCCAAGTTACAAGTTAAAAACCAAAATTTGAGTAAGGAGATAGTGCTAACATTTCCAAATATAAACATGACTTTAGTAAAGGTTATAATTTTAACTTGAAAGAAGAGTTGTTTACAGAAGCAAAGGTTAAGAGTTCGAACTCTTATTAAAATATAAAACTGAACTACAAATATTTACAATGACACTAAATTCAAACAACTCAATTAGAAAACTTTAAACTATACGACATTTTTGTTGTTCTAGAACTTTAGTTTTACAGGCGCTTGCTGGGGTCGGGCCAGACGGCACGTGGACATCCGCAGTAATTTATGACATGTCAGAAGCGACATGTGTTTTCAAAGAGGCTTTTTTATAAGCCTATTGAAGAGAAATCTCAGTTGGCTGACCCTTTGTTCCTTTATCTCAAAATAAATTGGGTTATTTCAAATGTTTTCGCTAGTAATTCACGCTTCACGCTTCCTATGTTATTTTACAGAAAACAGAAAGTCATAATCTAGGGAGAAACGATGACGAGGCTTTCATTAGGCATAAGTGAATACCCCAAAATGTAAGTCCAAAAATTCAGAAGACATTAATGAAAAAGCTGTTGGCTCGGTATGAACGTTTTCGTAAAATATTCACGTAGGGGCAAGAGAGGTACAGTCAAGCATAAAACTGATGGGTAACACTAGCTGGGATAGACATTAATTTATGTCTACCTGTGGCATATTGTAACAGACATTCAAAATGTACCTTCACAACCTTAACCATTAGAGAAAACGGGCATCCATTTTATCTGACGGCGTTCACAGACAAAATTAAGGCGCGGCGGACTAGAAGTAACCATGTAAACGGATCTATGTATTTCATAATATACAAAATATTATCTAGTAGGATATTAACACGGGCCGTCAAAATGGACCTACATTTCCTTAAACATTAAAACAAAGAGAAAATTAATGTCGCTGCCTGGCAATACTAGCTCCTATAGACATTTATCCCGGTATTGCATATATTACCATATATATAGTGGGATATTGCCACGGGCCGTCAGAGTTACCCTACACGACCCTGAACGTAGAAGAAAATTCTGTGAGAAAGCGCAATACTTCATATTTAACGGTGTCTACAGAGAAATGACGGCGCGTGGCAATACTAGCTACTATAGACATTTGTCTATATATTGCATATATTACCACATATATAGTGTGATATTGCCACGGGCCGTCAAAGTTACCCTACACGACCTTGAACATTGAAAAAAATTCGGTCGGAACGCGCAATGCTTCATATTTAACGGTGTCTGCAGAAAACATGACGGCGCGTGGCAATACTAACTACCATAGACATTCATCTATGTATTGCATATATTACCATATATATAGTGGGATATCGCCACGGGCCGTCAGAGTTACCCTACACGACCCTGAACATAGAAGAAAATTCGGTCAGAACGCGCAATGCTTCATATTTAACGGTGTCTGCAGAAAACATGACGGCGCGTGGCAATACTAGCTACCATAGATATTTATCTATGTATTTCATATATTACCATATATATAGTGGGATATTGCCACGGGACGTCAGAGTTACCCTACACGACCCTGGACATAGACGAAAATTCGGTCAGAACGCGCAATGCTTCATATTTAACGGTGTCTACAGAGAAAATGACGGCACGTGGCAATACTAACTACCATAGACATTTATCTATGTATTGCATATATTACCATATATATAGTGGGATATTGCCACGGGCTGTCAGAGTTACCCTACACGCCCCTGAACATAGAAGAAAATTCTGTCAGAACGCGCAACGCTTCATATTTAACGGTGTCTGCAGAAAACATGACGGCGCGTGGCAATACTAGCTACCATATACTTTTATCTATGTATTGCATATATTGCCATATATATAGTGGGATATTGCCACGGGCCGTCAGAGTTACCCTACACGACCCTGAACATAGACGAAAATTCGGTCAGAACGCGCAACGCTTCATATTTAACGGTGTCTGCAGAAAACATGACGGCGCGTGGCAATACTAGCTACCATATACTTTTATCTATGTATTGCATATATTACCACATATATAGTGGGATATTGCCACGGGCCGTCAGAGTTACCCTACACGCCCCTGAACATAGAAGAAAATTCGGTCAGAACGCGCAATGCTTCATATTTAACGGTGTCTGCAGAAAACATGACGGCGCGTGGCAATACTAGCTACCATAGACATTTATCTATGTATTGCATATATTACCATATATATAGTGGGATATCGCCACGGGCCGTCAGAGTTACCCTACACGACCCTGAACATAGAAGCAAATTCGGTCAGAACGCGCAACGCTTCATATTTAACGGTATCTGCAGAAAACATGACGGCGCGTGGCAATACTAGCTACCATAGACTTTTATCTATGTATTGCATATATTGCCATGTATATAGTGGGATATCGCCACGGGCCGTCAGAGTTACCCTACACGACCCTGAACATAGAAGAAAATTCGGTCAGAACGCGCGATGCTTCATATTTAACGGTGTCTGCAGAAAACATGACGGCGCGTGGCAATACTAACTACCATAGACATTTATCTATGTATTGCATATATTACCATATATATAGTGGGATATTGCCACGGGCCGTCAGAATTACCCTACACGCCTCTCAACATAGAAGAAAATTCTGTCAGAACGCGCAACGCTTCATATTTAACGGTGTCTGCAGAAAACATGACGGCGCGTGGCAATACTAACTACCATAGACATTTATCTATGTATTGCAATACAATGTATTGTACTAGCTACTAATGAATTAAGTTTTTTCCGTGATAAAATTAACTGAATCAAAAAATGAAGTTGGCTACAGTATTATTGGATATGTTATACGATAACAATATAATAAGGCCAGCTAAATTATATACTATTAAAACAAATATGTCTTAACTTTTAATACAACATATCTATTAATACAATCTTTTCATAGATATTATTTCTTTACATTAAGTATATACTTATATACTTATATGAATAGCCGTGTGAAATAAAACAACATCACCACAACACTCCAAGATTTTGAGCCCTGCAGGGAAAATGAGGGGAAATCATTGCAGCACTGAGAAATTTCAGCGCAGCTGCGGACAGACGGCACCCCCTGAATTGTCCGTCATGGCCGCCATTGCCTGCACTAGACTATGGAACATGACTACAACTTCACGGCGGTATTTAAATGTGTAGTCCGTTGAAAGCTGTAAATTTAAAATTTCAATCAGAATTAAAAACATTGAGCCCCTGAAGCAACGATATTTTGCGGGACAAAGACAATGTACATATAACTGAATGAGTTACACGCTTATGGAAACACGATTTCTTGTGAGAGCCAACGAAGTTGACAGGACCGTATTTAGGAACTGTGGTCCCCTAGGCTCAGTCCAGGTCCCCAGGTCCAGGTTGGTGACCTTTTTTTGCGCGTGGTGCAGGCCCCTAGGCGTCCGCCTATGTAGCCTATGCTGAAGTCCAGCCCTGAAATATATCAACCTTTACGGTGAGAACGTCACCCCTTAGACACAGATAGAGTTGCAATCAATGTTGGAGAACAGCGGCGATTAGTTTACGGGAAAAGACCATGTGTGAGAAGTTAAAAAAGCTGTAATGTCACTTAATTACCAGTCCCATATTTTCAGTGCTGCTGGAAACAGGATATTTAAATTAAGTACCAAATAGTATATAGTATCTTAAAGTAAGGCTACATAGGCGCACTCGAAGGGGCCCGCACCGCTAAAGAAACACATAAAATAAGATTGCCAACCAGAGCGGCAAGTGCCGTACCACGGTTTACTTCAGCTCCTAAATTAGGCCCTGTGTACTTGTGATGACTGTACCCATATAGCGATCACATACAATACCAACCATGGGAGAGCTTAATGGCCCAAGTCAACGAGGTTACTATACCTGAAGCACTCGACTAGAGTAAAAAAAATTGAATCCTACATGGTTGAACACCATTTTGCCCCATGGTATAACCATAACTAACATGATAACAATCAAATCCTCTCTTCACTAGTTATATGTTTGTCAGCTTAAAACGTGTGACTTGTAGAGAGGATTTGATTGGTTAACTGAGGAAAATTGCGGTCAGCAAGTAGGCTTCACTTGTTTACCCCTGACGAGAGCTCTAGATATATTAACCTCGTTATCCCGTCAGGTGAGACTGCATGTGGCGTTTAAAAAGTTAGGGTAAAAAGCATGCTCAATCAGTTTGCGGTTGAATAGGCTCTTGATTTGAGATACTGATAAAATCTATAATATTATAAAGAAGAGGTGGTTTCTGTCTGTCTGTCTGCCTGATGTTCCAGGTGAACGCAAAAACTACTTAACCGACTGGGCTGAAACTTTACACAAAGGTAGATCTTGAACCCATGCAACACATAGGCCTATTCACTTCCTTAAAATCCCCTCGGGCTATGCCCCGTGAACGTTCTAAGTTTCAATGTTTACATTTCATAAGAAAGTAAACATTCAGAAACTGTAATCCGAACAGCTGAGGGCACTTACATTTGACAGCTTAAAGATCAGAAGCAAGAACAACAGCTGTTTCAAGATAACTAAAATGAAATTTGCTTTGACTATAGAACGGGTAAGGAAAACCCCTGTGCGAAGCAAGGTTGGTAGAGCTTTCAGACAAGGTGTGCTGAGTCGATCTATTTAAGGATTTCTGCTTTACCGGAAGAGACCTCGTAAAAACAGGTGGAAGGTCACGTGATCACCAATCCAATCTGCAGTGTTGCTGGAAACACGATATTTATCGTACGAGTACCATATTTTTCTCACCGTTGTTAAAATGACATTGTTTAACTGCTAGAATATTTTTATCAGCTGTTATTTAATGAAACTAATAATATATCGCTTTGATTTATTCTGATTATTAACTTACACTGCATATAAAAAACAAAACCTAACAGTGAAAAGAAACGTGTTTTAATCTAGTTTGAAAAATGAATAAGCTCAATTTATTAAAACAATAAGGAAGGCCTAATAATAACAATAATATTATTTTTTATTACTACCCGATGTCCATGAACAATAAATTGTATTGTTTAATATTAGGTATCAAGTTTAAGATGAATTCCATTTACAATAAAGGCTTCAAATTATTAAACTTAGACAAGATTGACTAGTTAACTTAGTTATTTTTTAATTCTTTGACACTTATTCATGTAAACAGTTCTAAATACCAACGGCTTTTAATTCAATTTGTTCTACGACTGTAATAACAATTACCTAATTAACATTATTCAAGTAAATACGTAAAAGTCATGTACCGAAAGTCCACTGTCCAGTGGCTATTTAAAACTAACTGTAACTGTACCAATATTATACTCTGTAAGGTTGGCTACACTTTATGGTATGTTGTGGATTTATGAATCAGCTGGACGACCTCGTAAGACCTCTTTGCTGCGAACATTGCTCTTATGTAAATCAGCACACCTTGTCTGAAAGCTCTACCAACCTTGTGTGCGAAGAACGTGTACATCGAATATATATATATTTATTTCAATATACCGTATAATTAATCTATATAAATAAAATTAGAGTTTTGTCTGTACATTGCTTGGAATTATGAAATTTTTGCATATTTTGACGTTTTAAACCCTAGGGAAACCAAAACAAATCTTATCTCAATTTATGTCTGTCTGTCTACCGGTAACGCTCAAGGACGGCGTTTTGTTCGCTTTTCACTGGAAAACGGGTGCAGTGACATTAATGAAACGTTGTTTCTTTGTTCTATATATGCGTGAGAAGGTTTTAGGGCACTATAAACTGGCATACGCCTTTTAAAAAATAATGGCGGCCGCTCAAAAACGTGATTTTGTGCGGTTTTGGTCATGTTTTGTTCGCTTTTCACAGGAAAACGGGTGCACCGATTTTTATGCAACTTTTTTCTATGTTCTATATGTGCGTTAGAAGGTTTTAGGCTAATTGGATTGTTTTAAATTACCTTAGGACACTGCCCCATAGGGTTTTTAAGATCCTATGCTATTCTTATGGACAAAGCATTTATTTATATTGAACCAGATGATGGCATAGTTATTCTATAAATAGGTTTTTAGTTCTTTTTTAAAACGTTGAGTGAAGATTGGTAATAAATAACATAAGTGGATATATGATCTAAATCTATATTTGTCAGACTCATGCACTCACTGACATAGTGATCACTTTATCTAAGAAACGACAATGTCTATTGAAGATAAAATTTTGGATGGTGGTTCCCCTTATGCTGCAGATTCACAATAAGAATTCGTTTAAAAAAGTCCTATAGGGTTCTTCGCTAATTTACTTTTATGGCAATTGTATGAGTATTAGTACTTTCTGGACCTTTGTAAGTTACATTTCGGTAGGAACATAACTAATTCATCAGAAAAAAACGCAGCCTATTCCTGTTACGAAAATGATTATGTGCTTCGCCCCCCGGAATTTCAAAATACAATATTTTAACAATCTTGCACATACTCTTGGACTGATGGATCTGAAATTTGGTAGGAATGTAGCTGATAGGTCAGTGCAGACATTTACCTACTCCAGACACAAATATACTCAAGGACTCTGGCCCAATGGCCATAATATAAGCGCGTTAGTCATAACGCATAAACTACTCAACCAGTAGAGCTGAAATTTGATGCCTTAAAGGAAATAAGAAACAACATCATGGGGAGTCACGGTGTTGTTCTCTGGAGATCTTACACAGACCCTTTGTCGTAAGTGAGACATGAGTGGACGAGTCTACGCCTCTCTAAAAATATATTTTATGTAGCCGAACACTGAGCGTCTGAACTTAACAGTAAATATGAAAATGTATTTTTGAGAAGATTAAGGGGTTGATCAGTTTTCTTATGCGCTTTTAAAAGTTGAGATTGGGACATTGAAAAACAAATTAAGGTCTCAGAAACGTCTATCCTTCACTCAGCACTATCGATGAATCACAGGATTTATTGATTAACAGTTTGTTACACCGAGGTTCATAAACAGTTTAATCTGGAAAGTGCCTGGTTCTGTGATTGTGCCATCCTCACGTCCACCAATGAACAAGCAACGGAGATCAACACAAATGTAGGTCTATTCCAAAGGGAGGAACGAACATATACAATATTTAATACCGTTCATTTAACCATGACCACTGTTAAAACAGTTTGTATATATTGATTTACATTTATTTAAATAAAATCAAGTAGTCATGTTTTTAAAACATATGATTTTTCCAAGTTTAAATTGTTTATTTACAATTATATTGAAAACAGGACCTGGCAAGAATGGTGATTTTAAAAGTGGTTTGTCAATGTTTTTAAAGTTTAATGTTTCGTTACATTACTATTAATTTATTGGAATGTAAAGATTAATGTATCAAAGTATTTAAAATGTTAAATTAAACAGGGTTAATATTTTGTTGTACTTGAGTTCTTTTATTTCTAAAATCAAATCCAAAGTGTTACGTGAACAGATTTGGAGTAGCAAAAACCACACCGTTCACTACCCGACAGAGTTCCTCAACTTGGCAGCAGTACCCGAACTATCTGCCATAGTATATTTCGTTAACTTTAATTTAATTCTACTTTAAAAGTGTAAAATGTAATTTTAATATTGTAAAATTATGTGGGTTGTTAATATTTTTAGTTAATCTGCCATTTATGTACAACCCGTACGAAGGACGGGTACATCAGCTAGTTGTCAATATTTTAATACCAAAATATTATTATATTTTTCCAGGTTATTGATAAATGTAAAAGTTAAAAGAAGAATTATAGAAAACTAGTGGGCCTGTTGCGTAAATCAAACTTTTATTGTTTATATTAGTTATCAGCTGTTCTTACTGTTTACCTGTCTTTTACCATAGACTAACTACAGTAGTTAGTCTATGCTTTTACTATTATTTACTGTATCATCACGTTTTAGAGTGCAAACTGAATTCAAACTACTTTCCATGTTATATTTATTTTAAAAAAATTGAACTTTGAGGGTGTCATGTGCCCTTCAGGAAAACAGTATTGGAAAACCATTTTGCATAACTACCAATCTGGGCCATTTTTTTACTCCTTTATCGTTGAAATCGGTCCAGGAATAGGAAGAGTTTTGTTCTTAAAAATCCGCTTAGCCTATTATAGATAAGAAGATTCTCAAGAAGTGTTTACTTTGTTTGCCATCACATACACTATTACAGAGTATACTATTTTTATTCGTGTCACCAGTAAGATTCTCTAATTTTTACTTTCTCCCCTTATACATAGTATATGGAGAAAGTATTGTTTTCGTCAAAATTTTCGAATTTGAGTTGTTAGTGGAAATATTCGTTTTGGTGCTCCCTGAACCCAAAAAAGTGGTTTTTACGTGATGTCTGTCTGTGTGTGTGTGTGTGTGTCCGTGTGTGTGTGTGTGTGTCTGTGTGGATGTGTACAGAACTAGAGCCTTAACCAATGGGCCGATTTTTATGAAATTTGGCATGTAGGTACTAATCCACGATATCTCCAGGCGTTTTTTTCATTTTTTTGAATTTTTGATTTTTAAGGGTAATTATCCCCCCAAAACCGCCAAAAAACATGAAAAATCCAAATTTCTCAAAAACGGCTCTAACGATTTTGATTAAACTTTAGTCGTTTGTAGAACTTCAGTTTTCCAACAAAATGGCACTACCCGCATTCCTGTAAAAATTCGGGTTCAGAAATTACAGGACTTAAAACATAAAAAATTCAGTTTGTTTGGATTTTTCATGAAAAGACATCAACATAAGAAAATATTACTATTCACCATTAAAAAGAGCTCAAAAAACTAAATAATTTAGTATTTTGAATTACTATTCTACGATTGCTGGTTTCGGAGAAAATTGAAATTTTCATTTTGCGGTAAACGCAGTACGTTGTACCCATGTTATTCTTATGGGGAATAAAAAAATTACTATTTCTCTCTTATTTACTGATCAATTTCATTCAAACTTGATATGCTTGTCAAGTTAGTATTGACCAACAGAGGAAATTCAAAATATGTTGCCCCTTAATAACCCTGGGGGGGGAATAGGGGGCATTTCCCCTCTTAAAAGCACGAGTGCAGCAATGGATTCTGTAGTGACTCCAAAGCAGGGATTTGGGTGGATGTTTTTTAAAACATCCATCTTGTTTGCAAGATTTTCTGTACATTCGACCGTGCTTTGTATTCTATATCTAGTGAATAAAAAGTAATTTATTCATTAAAGTGGGGCTAAAAGGGAGAAAGTATGTGTCAGTTTCCTGATACCGTTTATTAATACCGGTACCAAATTTAAGCAAATTAAAATACAAACTTTGGTAAATTTATGAAAATTTGATAATATACTAGGGGTGGGCGAGTACTCGAGATTCGAGTACTAAAGACTGCTCGAAGGCCGAGTCGAGTAGTAAAAATACTCGAGACTATCGAGTTGAGTGGTTGACTACTGTCGCCGTTTACCCAGATAGTTGAAAATAGCGTGTACAGTTACCCCCGCCGTTTACCCACGTTTACGGTGCTAACCAATGTTTAACAAAATAAGGTGACTAAAATAAAGAAAAATAAGCTTAAAATCTATTTTTAGCTCATATGAAAGGAGACGTTGACGGGTGGGTTATTTATGGATACCTGTGAGTTAAGATAAGTAAGAGAGGGGCACAGGGAGTGTTTTGGTCGTGGTAAAAAAATCACTTTATTGTTAAAATGTTCTGGTTTTGATAAACCAACCCTAAATCGTTGTATGGATATATATTTGTAATACTTGCCTTTTGTTTGTTATGGTTCTTGAAAATAGTATAACCTATAAATATTTTTTTCATTTAAATTATTATTCATTCATGGTAAAATAATATAAATGTTTATAAATAAAGTTTAATAAGTAAAAAACAAAGTTGTCAATAAAAATTAGTTTTTTTTACTTTTTAAAGAAATACTCGACTCGATACTCAAGATTTCAGACTGGATTTCTGGCTGGGTTGAGACTGGTCTTTACCAGTTTTGAGGCTGACATTGGGTACAGCAAATGAAGTTGTCATTACATATGGCAAGTCTTTACCATACCTTTTGGTTAATAAGGTTGAGTTTGGTCCAATACTCGACTCGATTTTAAAAAACACTACTTGCCCAGCCCTGTAACATACTAAAAAAATCTCCAGAAAACATCAGAATAAAGATCAATGCTAACACCTGTAAGTAAGGCAGTTTTATATATACCTGTCATAAAATAATTTTTTATTTTGTTTAATGATTCCAGCCCCTAGATGTGTCTTTTGAGGTTTTACAGGATACCTTCAGGGTTTTGTACCATGGGATTTCACAGTTTCAATGTTGTAATGGAATAATAGGAATACAGTAGTCTTACAAACTTGACACAATGTGGACTTGGACACTGCCGAATATGGTCAATATCGAGTCGCCCAGAGTTACGCGAAGAGCGTGAGATACAGCTGAGTGTCAGCGTGTTAGATACTTTTGGCAAAACGGAGGCGTCGGGTCCCAGGACTACCTTAAGACTGGTCTTTACCAGTTTTGAGGCTGACATTAGGTACAGCAAGTGAAGTTGTCATTACATATGGTAAGTCTTTTGGCTGTCCATTATGACAAACTTCCCTTTCACCTTTGGTCCCTCCTATTGTGCAGCGGCTGGGGACAGAATCTCCGGGTTTGGTCCCCACCTGCCAACCTGAGAATGAATGGTCCCTGGCTGTTGTACATACCCTGTCAGTTGAGTTGACCAGTTGGAAGGCAAAATGAGGGTCCCCTGTTTGAGAGCCTCATCCCAGCTGTCACAGGGGCACGGGAGTTGGCCCTCTGAAGGGTCGATTTGGCTGCTGTCCCTTCCCACCCTTTCCTTTCCTGCTATATCCTATCTTTCCGGTAACCTGCGCAATATTCCCGCTTGTGGAAGATGAGACTAGCAGCTATGCTGGGGTTTCCTAATCCGCAACAATGATGATGATGACGGAGGCGTCGGGTGTTGACTCTATTGTAAATTGAAATTTAACAGCTGTGATTAACAATCAGCTCAACAGAAATATCACATTTTAGTAGGTAAGCATAATTTTTATAAAATAATTACTGGAACACAAACATAATATGGATTAATTACCTTTGATTGAGCTGGATAAAGACATAAGTAAGGTATTTGCTGAATTGGAGCAGCTGGATATATTGTATGGGACATTATTCTATGGTGAATGTAACTCTACTGGTTGATGAATTATGTATCATGTATTACACAGTTTTATTTGAAACAATAAACAAACTTGTTTATGTACAATAAATTACTGCCCAGCACAGCAACCCAAGATCACCTGTGCATCGCCTTCATTTAGGGCGCCACATATAAGTTAAACACGTATTTAAAAGCTAAAATAAGCTCTGGGCTGAAGGCATGCTTAGTCGGAAACCATGCTGTTCCATTCACAGCACAGGTAACTTTTAATCTTAGAGAGAAGCCTTTGCTGATTGTTTTAACTTCAGGATCTAAAACAAAACTTATTGTTCTGAAAATAACCTAGATTACTCCATTACAAATAGGTCAGAGACAGGGTAAAAACTACTCACACATGGTACAGTCTGTTTTTATTATCTATTGAAAAGTGTAAACATTATTTCCATTATAATAAAATCGTTACATTAAGAAAACTGGTTATAAACTGCTTTACATACGGCAATTTTGTATACCTAACTGAAGTGTGTTATGTCTGCAAATTTGATTAATTTGTAGGAAAATAACTAATAACAAGAAATATGCGTATAAATTTAAGTATATAAAAATTATCAACTGTGAGAAGATTTTTATTTTAATATAGGCCTATTTAGTAAAAATACTTCAAAAATTATGTCTCAGTTTGAGTATTTCGTGAAGGACAGATTCATTATATTAACATATGCAAAATACATTTTTTGACCCCAATCAAAAAATCAAAAAAATACAAATAATTAGTAGGGATTCACCCCTGTCACCACTTGGGAAGGGTCGCCACTTGGGATCTGCACCACTTAACACTTTGACTGCGCGTGGGACTCCGGAATCCCATCGCGGTCCCGCGGCGCATGTGCGTGGGACACCGGCTTCCCACCAAGTCTGCTTAGCAAAAATGACTCAGTGTGAGCTCAGGCTGGGCCTGATATTTTTTCACTCGGAATGCGAGCATTATTTTGGTGTAGGTTGGCAGTAAAGTTCCCCCAATATCCCAGCCGTCACGGGACTTCCTTGCATTCGCTTTCGTACCACTTAGTCCCTCTGGATGGCGACCCTGGTTGACTACTGCTATCTGGATTGCGCTGCGACCTGGTGGCGCTTTGTAGAACTACGTTCAGTTGTGTTGTAACGCAGTACGGCAACGTACAGTGTTTTTGTCGTTCGTTACCCGGGAATTGAAAATGTGACCGTGCCTATCGGAACAGTTGCTGCGTGGAGAGAACATGCCCCACGTCTCACGCGCAGTTAAAGTGTTAAGATACTCATTTGAATTGTGGCTGAAGGCGGAGACAACTTTCACAGGGCTCTTCCAAAATAGTTCAAAACAATTTTCACTGATTTTCAGATACTATATCAGTCAATATTTATAAACTAGGAGAGTATGGGAAAAGAAAACTCTGATAAAATTTGGAATGAGAGTTGAGGTAAAACTATTAAACTATTATTTCAATTGGTACACTTAATATTAAATATATTCAGTAGAGGCAAAAAGATAAGATTATCTTTTTTTGAGTGTATATTATTTGTTCTTTCACTCATCAGTCCCTCAGTAAGGTGAGTTAGCCGCATCCTATCTTTTCCCCTCTACTGAAATGATCAAGCCTTGGTAGCAAAAAACCTACCTTAACAGCAAATAAGTATAATTCTGAATTAGATCGTAAAATGAAAAAAAAAAACTCCAATGGAATATTGATTTATCAAATTTTCATCAAATTTTACTTTTCCTATTTCTTCCTGTTATCCAGATTTGTAAGAACCCTACATCTAACATCTTATTAGATCATCAAAATATTCCTCAGGGGTAAAACATTCCTTTGCAAAACTAAATCTGTCCAATACAAATGTATAAAATGTAATTTTTAAAACATTTTAGCCCTTCAAAAAACCACAAGCTATATCTCTTAGTATTTGTTGGATACTAACAACCAAGCGATGATTTTATGCGCCTGAAATACTACAATCCAGATGACAGCTTTTGGTAAATTTAAAATTAAAACTAAAAATATGGGAGTTTAATCTTTTTCATCAGATTCACAATACACCTATTCTCTTTCACGAGCCAACTTTTGCTTTGACAAAATAAAATACCGTCTTAAAATTCCATCTTTACTGTTACACTGTTAAAAACACGTACACAAGTATACAAATGTCTACATAAAAATCATAGAACTCGTTTACTCTCGCTATTGTATAAATCGCAAGGTGCACATTTACACTCGGAGGTAAGACAAGTGTATGAGTCGTAAAACCAAGGTTGGTGCAGGCGGTCGGGTTAGGTTAGGTGTTGCGGATGCCCAGCGCCTGCTCCAGCTCCGCCCGTTTCTGCTGTACCTTGGTGTAGAAGTAGCGGCACACGGCCTCCTGCGCCCACGGCTGGTAGTAGAACTCTGCTCGCCTCTCCTCCTCCGGGTTCCCCACCACGTCTGTCATCGTCTGCGAAGAAAAACAAATGATGTTAACGACAGCTAACCGACCTTCACTCAATCTAATTACCCACTGTGTTGAAGAATAACGACTAGGTGAATGATTGTTTTTTATAGGCATTCCGTTAAAGGGATTGCTAAATGTTTTTGGGAAAGAGATCCAAACCCCTACATTAGTGGTAGGGGTGTGCAAGTACTCGAAACTTCAAGTTTTTGGCAGAGTATTTTAATACTCGAACTCGATTCGAAGTTTTGAAAACTACTTGAAAGTTCGAGTGAGTATTTCCTGCCGATCGCTAACGATTGCGACTGTCCAAAACGCGTAGTAACGGCTGCAAAAGGCGATTGTATCATGTAAAATCGGCCGAAAATGACGATTGCAACCGGCCAAAACGCTAAGCAACGGCCGCAAAAGACGATCGTATCATGTAAAATGGCCAAAAATGACGATTGCAACCAGCCAAAATGCGCAGTAACGGTTGCAAAAGGCGATCGCATCACGTAAAATCAGCTGCAAATGACGATCGGACTGCGGAATTTCGGCCGTAACTAACAATTTGGTCATCTAATATTGATTATAAGCGATGTCTGGACCAGGTGATATTGGCCAAATGACAACCGGACCGTGTTTTATCAGCCAGAAACAAACGATAAACTGTGTTTTGTTTGTAAATACGTAATCCAGTTTGATTGTACTGGCCAAAACTTTGTATTACTACTCATGTATTAGTTAGAAACCATGTTTAGATTGAAACCCAGGGTGGTATCCAGAACCCATTACACTATTTTAAACTACCAACTAATGGCAAATACTCGCTCAAAATTACTCGAAACTCGAAAATAATTGGCACTACTTGAGTCGAATCGACTCGATTAAAAAAATCACTACTCGCACACCCCTAATTAGTGGACATCCCGGGAATCAAACCTGAAGTCTATTGAACCAAAATCTAAGATGTAGATTAGCGAGACAGCCATCTCGTTTTACTTACTATGTATTGTAACTAAAATAGCTATGCAGCTTTTGTATGCAGTTATGAATGTGTTCATTATTGTTGTGTTACCGGATCAGTAATAGACTTTTAAACTTATCTTACCTTTAACAGGTGCGTTGAAAGTTTAAAAAACAAAACACGAACATAAACACATACACGGTACACGGAAATGAAGTTACGGACATGACGAATTGTAGGCCTACTTTTAACATTTAACGAACAGGACGGATGGGAGGCGCGCCGGTCGTGTGTTGAGACTCAACTGTTCGTTAAATGTTAAAAGCAGACCTACAATTCGTCATGTCCGTAATTTTGTTCCCGTGTACGGTGTATGTGTTTATGTTCGTGTTTTGTTTTTTAAAATTTCAACGCACCTATTAAAGGCAAAATAAGTTTTATACCAGTGGATCTGAAGATAACAATGTTATTGTTGAAACGTGCATAATCCTGCAAGGATAGCCCTTTTTGGATCAGACGGCAGATTATCAGGTACTTTTTTAAAAATATGTATGTGTACATAAAATTGCAAGTTGTAGGTTATGAGGATATTATTTGTAACCCTTCCAACACAGTACAATTTGCTTTCCCTTAGATTCAATACTTATAAGAGAAAAATTAAATCATGAAAACAGATCAATATTTTTTAAACGGTTTGACTACTTAAACAGTTTACACTTGGGGGGCCTATAGGTAAACCCTTGATGTACAAATGTAAAGTGCTTTTTATAAGTGTGCAAATACTCTGTTATAGGCCACTCAGTTTTAGTCTAAAATATCAATTTTCCTTCGCTCCAGGTCATTTTTTATACCTATTTCATAGATATATCCGTAAATGGTTTTATCTGTTGTTGGCTAAAAGACGGATATAGCCGTAAGATTTATATATGGTGTAACCTTATTATTTTAGTTAAAACATAAATTATGAACAAAAATTGCCCAATAAAGCAATTGAAAATAACATGCGTGTTTTCGAGATGAACTGACAATTTTCACTGTGGCAAGTTGGCAACGATGTAATATGAAATACGCATAAAGTTTACATAACACTTCGTTTTATTTAAACTTCCTTGCAAACAAATACAAAATAATTTTTAGAGATATATTCGAGATTAATATATCTGCATTTTCTTAGTTTATTTCCGGACCTTGGACGGATGTATCTGTCAACTTTTCCAGGATTTTTTTTTATAAAATATTCCAAAAAAAATTTTACAAGGTTTATTGATTTTGTACATGTGACATAATATGACTATGACATACATTTGTACAAAAAAATTAAATCAAAATTGTTTCTTTTAGTACAAAATAATAGTGACCACAGACATAACATAATTTGGTCCAGGAAGAGTTATGAGAGGTTAAGACTAAGAATGCGACTGACCTTGAGATCGCGGGTCTGCGAGATGATCCACTTGTTGATGAACTGCTGCGGGTCCTTGGCGAAACTGAGGAAGAACTCGCGGTTGGTCTTGAGCTGGTTGATGGTCTCCACCGTCTCGTGTATCTTGTTGTCCAGCCCCTGTATCTCCTGCTGGGAGGCCGTGGACAGTAGGAAGTTGTTCATCTGGGTCTTCAGTGTGTCGTCCACCTCCACGTCAATGTCGTAGCACGCCGTCTGCTTCACCTCAGTTCCCTCCACACTACGACACGAGACCGGTACAATAGGCTGTCGAGGGAGCTTTGGAACCGGAGGGACAGGAACAAAAGATATTTGAAACTTGATTTTTCCTACGTTTTATTTTGTTAATACCAGTCTTCATGTAAAACTTCAGCTCAAGACGTCCATTAGTTGATGTGTGATGGTTAATATGAGAATTGTTAAGGCCAGTGGGGCAGAGCCTAGATGGGTTTTAGGAACAAGAGTGGGAACTAATGAAAACTAGAAAGATCAGACCAAAGGAAGGAGATTTATGGGATTATAAAATTTCCCAACAATCTGTTGTTTGTATTTTTAACTAAAATACTTAGCCACACAATTTTGGTTTTCATCATTATTAGAACTTAGGCCCCTAAATAAAATTGTGTATCATTAACCTAGGTTAAGTGGTTGTATAGGGAAACAACACATTACAAAAATTTACCTTCTTGTGAGAAAAAAGATAATTTGATTAAAAACCTCGCTTATGTTTTTGCCAAAGTTTTACAGCTCTAAAAAACAATCATTTTAATTATGTTTGCATTTTTGTTCCACGTCAATTATTTGCAAAGATATTGAAGATACAGTAGGTTAAGTGTAATATTAATCTGAAGGTAACAAATGTTATTTCTCACTTATTTATAAACATATTTCAGATAAACTTTACACATAACTTCATGGATTGTGGTGTAATGGTATTTGCTTATAAACCCCAATTTTTTGTTCCCCATGGCAGCAAACCTATATATCTACCTGATGTTATTTTTATGGAGAATAAATAAATTGAGACTTATTTAGAATAAATTTGGTTATAAGCCTCATGTGGTAATGAGGAAACTTATTATAATGGTAATTATTGGAAATTCACAGTGTACGCAGGTTTGCTGCAACAGGATATTTTATATTTTCACACAGGTTTGCTGCAACGGATATTTTATATTTTCACACAGGTTTTCTGAAACAAGGTATTTTATTTTTTAAAGATTAAAATTTGTTTTCTAACCGTAGATTTATTTGTGAAGCCGTCAAAATAATCATGTTCCTTAAGTATACCAAATATTTTGGTACAAAAAATTACATTACCTACATAAAACCTGAAAGTATAATCTGCTATGGCCTTCTACCTATGGTTTATAATTGGATACGAAAATATTTTTTTAAAAGGGTTTTATTTTACTTGAATGTGAACATCATATGAACAGTTGAGTGACCAACGATCCTGCAGGTAAACATACCTAAAAAACTACTACTTTAGGTAACAGCCCAAGTAGATACCTGATGATGTGGTTGATGACGATGGGGTCGGGGGGGTGCAGGAGGGGGTTCAGCCTCTGAGGAATCTCAGCAAACTTCATCCTCGAACACGAGAAGATTTGCTCCAAATACTTGTCACAGTTGATGTACTCTCTCTCATGGGTGTCCTGAAATGTTACAAATTAATTTAAAAATTGTTTAATCAACATTAGGGAAGGAAAAAGTGTTTCTGCAATATTACTTTGATAGATAAAATGAATTAGGTTTACTACCTTCCAAGTAGGGGGGACTCAAGTTCAAGTTGTTGAGTGGACTTAAGGTGTAATATGTGTGAAAAGGTATATGAGCCTAAGTTTAGAAAAATGCTGGACCTGACACTCTAGCTACACCGCAACGATTAGTGGAGAGACAAAAATATTTGTTAGTGCTGCAGTCTATGTAGTGAAAATTAGTTAATTTTTACAGCTAACAAACATTTAAAAATAATCATGTAACAAGATTAAACCCTCATCTCCCTTAGGAACAAATTGAAAAGCCAACTGGGCAAAGCTAAAGATATTTTCTAGTATTTTCTGGATTTGGATAAATTTATAAAGGGATAATTAAGAACATTATAACTATTATAAGTGTTCTATAAGTAGGAGTGTGCGAGTAGTGATTTTTTTTAATCAAGTCGAGTCGAGTAGTGCCAATTATTTTCGAGTTTTGAGTATTTTCCATCAGTTGGTAGTTTAAAATAGTGTAATGGAATTTGGATACCACCCTAGATTTGATAATCTAAACATGGTTTCTAACTAATACATGAGTAGCAATACAAAGTTTTGGACAATAAAAACAAACTGGATTACGTATTGACAAACAAAACACGGTTTGACATTCGTTTCCGGCCAATAAAATACGGTCCGGTCATTTGGCCAATATCACCTGGTCCAGGCATTGTTTATAATCAATATTAGATGACGAAATCGTTAATTAAGGCCCATATTAAGTGGCCCGGTCGCCACTTTTGCCGATATTATGATACCGTCGTCATTTTCGGCATCCATTCATAATTTTTGGCCCATAATATCGGCCAAAAATTATGACTGGTTCACATATAAAGGCCGAAAATGACGACAGTATGCATAATATCGGCAAAAGTGCCTGAAAATGACGATCGAACCGCGTAATTTCGGCCACAAATGACGACGGAAAACATAATACCGGCCGAAAATGACGACGGTATACGTGATTTTCGGCCTTTATTAGGTGATCCAGTAGTAATTGTTGGCCAATATTATGTTTTCGTCATCACTTACGGCCGAAATTACGCAGTCCAATCGTCATTTCGGCCGATTTTACATGATACGATCGCCTTTTGCGGCCGTTACTACGCGTTTTGGCCGGTCGCAATCGTTAGCGATCGTCGAATCAGCGGGAAATACTCGTTTGAACTTTAGAGTATTGTTCAAAACTTCTAGTCGAGTTCGAGTATTAAAATACTCGGCCAAAAACTCAAAGTTTTGAGTACTCGCACACCCCTATCTATAAGGTAGGTTCTTATCACAAAACTAAAACTGCCTCCAGTTGTACTGAGGATTTCCCATTTGATTACATTAATTCCATAATTTAAAATATAGATTTGGTATCCGAGAGGATTTTTCCTGAAGATGTTGAATAGAAGTGATGTGCACGCAGAGTGGAGACCTTTGCAGTGAAATCCAAGCTATGCAAGAGAGTTCATTTTGCCTCTCTCTTTTACTTTAACTCCAACACAAAACCTTCCAAAGAAGCTCCTGTTAAGAAATATCAGTTCAATTTTTGTACATAGACTAAATTACCTAATTTAGCTCAAATTGAAAAAATCATGTCAAGGACTTGTTTCGGTGAAATTACATTGATTATAATGAAGTTGTTTGACCAGATGGCTTTGTCAGATGAATTTAAACCCGATATTTTTCAACCCCCTTATGTTTGTGAATGGTGGAACGATCTTAAATCCATATTTGAGGTCAGATTAAATTAATGAGGGGTGAAAGTTAGGTCTTTCTGTTAAAAGACTTTTGCGAACTAACTGGGCCCAATCACAGGTTTCAGCAGGATCCTTACAAGTAGGTAGTGCAAGAGGATATTCAGGACCTAACTGATCCTGTTGGCCTGGAACTGGTGGTGATGCTGTTTGTTCTGGATCCCACAATACATCTTAAATCCTTCAATTGCTTTTTGTTCAGACCCTTCTAAATACTTGACTGCTTCATATTCAGTATTTCTCAGTAGAAGTAACACTAAATTACAGTCCTCGACGGCTCTCTGACTGGTCTATACTAGTGCAGAGGTCGACATTGGGTACCGCAAAATGAAGCTGTCACAGTATTGGTAAGTCTTTTGGCTATCCAGTGTGACAACTTCCCTTCCTTGGTTCCTCCTTGTCTCTTCCGGGGGCTTGACTCCCAGTTGAGTCTGGATACCCAGTCTAGTCCAAGTCCTTGGAGGGAGTAGTGGATCTTCCTTGCAGCCTGGGACGGGTGTCTGGGAGGAAGGGCCCTTACCCGACGGTTATCGGTCTGCCAGGCTGGGGGACGAACCGTCCTGGGGCCACCCGACCCCTGAGAGGTTGGAGGCTCTGTGCGATGGCGGTCCCTGTCTGGTGGACTTAGGGGGACATTGGGTTAGAGTGCGAATCGTCCTGGGGTGTTGTCACCTACAGAGCCCGGGAGCTAAGTAAGGATCTCTCTCCCTTTTGTGGAGCGAGGCAGACTGACCCCATCCTACCACCTTTCCCATCCATCTTTTCCCTCTTTCCGGTGGCTGCACAATATCCCAAGGGAGACGTGCCTAGACGGCTATGCTGGGGCCTCCTAATCCCCCAATAAACAAACAAACAAAAAACACTAAATTACTATGAATACAAGATTTGCTAAAAGCACTATAAGAGCAGGACTTAAGGCGGTCCCACACTTCTCGCGAACACGCCCGAACTCCGAATGTTCGAAGTATTCTCGAGAAGTGTGGGAGCTGCACGAACTTTTGAATACATACGGGAACATACTAAGGGATGTTCAGTGAACATTCGGGAGAATGTTCGGCCGAATATCCAGGCGTGTTCGCGAGAAGTGTGGGACCGCCTTAAAGCTTTTGGCCATTCCCAACCCATCAGTTGGCTCTGAGAAAGCTACCTGGAGCTTGTGAGTCTTAATGTACTGCCAGAGTGCGTTGATGATGACAGGCCGAGTCTGCGTGTGCACGCCCAACAGTCTCGCCAACCGTGGGTCCAGCTTGAACTGCAACGGTTGGTAGTCCAGCAGCAACAGGATAGTGCAGCGTACGTTCTTGTCTCCAGGCCTCTTCACCTAGAAGAAATATTGTTGCTCATTGTCATTTGATAGTAACACTAATGAGTAAAAATTATGTGAGTTGAACAAATGTTATTTTCAATCTGGAATTATTTCTATTAATAAATTTATAATTGCATTTCTGATTTTTAATTGTCTTTTTATGCATTCACTATTGCTCTACACCTATCTTTCTTGATATATGATATACTGTAGGCATAGTTATACATTTTTTCATCCAGGCAATCTCGCTCCATGAAACTAGTTTTACTGTTCCATTTGAATTTTGATATTGACCATATAAATACTTACGTTATTTATATTGCTATGCACTTGAGTGAATATGGTACCCAGTGGACTTGTAATAACAAGCCTCAAGTATATTGTACTAACTGCTACCCGCGGCTTCGCTCGTGACAAAAAAATACATTCAAAATATTAACCTGACCAGCACTATCAAATAGTCTTTGTTTCGTTGTACCATCTGACTTCCTTTGCCCTTACTCACAAACAACTACAGCCGGTAATTTTATAGATGATATCCTCCTATAAGATTTGCGTTGGAACTTACACGACCCGGGGGGTTGAGCCCTAAGCTTGGATTTGGAAATTATCAGGTCTATATGCTAATGTGATATGTTTGCTATGGTCATGCAACATTTTAGTTTAATCGGTCACGTAGTTTATGCATGATGGAACTCCAAATATCCATACATACATCCAAACAAACATCCAAACTTCCACATTTGTAATATTAGTAGGATTTGTAATATTAGTAGTTTGATAAACTACTGCTATATTGTAATTTGATATGTTCCTTTTTTATAGCATATAAATAACAAATTCAATAGGCCTAAATTATCCTTGGCTGGTGGCAGAGGTTAAATTATTTTTCAATGCTGAAACACACCATTTTAGATCAGTTATCCACTCTATAGAGGAGGAAATATATAGGACACACCTAACTCACCTCAAGAAAGAATGACGAGTTGGTCAGTATACAACTCTATCAACTACCTTATCATTTATCGGGTGTTGTTGGCCTACCTGGAAGCCGTCAGTCTCCTGAGTGGTGGGGGTGCGATGCCACTCCACCAGGTGATTGTCTGGCCCGTACAGGTCCTTGTCTAACTCTATCACGAGGCTCTTGAAAAACGAGGAAAACTTGCGCTTAACCTGCACAGTGCAAAACACAACTTGATACCGATACATTATGTCGACAACTGTAAATGAAAGACTGTATGTTGAAGATCAGGGGTACTTAAGTTGAATATTTACTGTTACTCTTTACATTGATAGACCTTTAATATTAGTTTTTAAACTCCCTATGGTGCAGAAAATATTCAATAGGCCTACTGCAATTCAATATTCAATTAACACCATTAAAATAATACAAATTTTGTGTTTGTTTAGTGCTTACATAAAAATGATTTTGTGAATTCATATACAAGATTACAAAACAAATTATGCAAACCCACAGTTATGAAAATATTACACATTTAAAGTGAAGTCTTTCCACCATAAAATCTTCATACAAAATTAAATTAATGTCATGGCATGATTACTTACAGCTCATTCCTGTGAAATAATTAAGTTCCAACACAAGTATAATGAACAGATAAAAACTCAAAACGACACCTTAATCTAATACCAAAGCCACAAACAAACAATTTGTTTCCAAGTTACAGAGCTACAATCAAATAGGTAGTCTAAGTGGATCGCATTCTAATTATTTCTTGAAAAGCACATCTTTGGAACCAATTTAATTTAATGTTTGGCTGGCTGCCAATTTAATCGTCACCTGGAAAAGGATTACTTTCAATTGTGCCCATAGTTTAAAAATTCATGTTTTGACCTGACAATGTCTTGTACTAAATTAAGGTTACCTATTAGGAACTACTAAATTGTACTAAATTAGGAACTACTTAGGAATTATACTTACAATACTTTCATTTTTAGGAACAGTTTGATATTCTCTCCCAGAATAAAGACAATTAGTCGTGCTACACAAATTTATACACAAAAACACTGATAAGAAAGATAAAAACAGGAAACATTTAGTGAAAATAGAAAACCTCGTTGGCTATTGAAGACCATTGTACTTTATATTCTAAATAAGTTGGATTGTCACAGACAACCATGTGCAAACCTTGTTGGGATCGTTCTTGGCATCCTCGAGCAGTCTGCCCTCTACCCGCAGCTCCCAAGACGCTACGCTGCCGTCCTCCCCTCCCTCCCCCGCGTCCTTGGCTGGGTAGAAAGTGTTGGAGATGAAGATACGCAGCTTACGTTTCTGTTTCATAGGCCGCTTCAGTGCTTCCTGCAGACGGATAACAATTTAGTTCTGAACTACAAACTATTTAAACTGTACAGTCCATGCTCTTTAATCAGAATTCGGTACTTTGGTATTATACGGATGCCACTATTTTTGGAGGTTCATTTTTACCGGATACAAAGGATAACTACATAATTCGAAAAACGTACTTTTATTGACTTACTGTAAAAATTTTACATCATTCTGATGAGCGGTCTTTGTGTTGTGCCTCCCAAAAGCCAGCGATGTCCGCTAGGATCGTGTTGAATGCGTCGCCGCCGCTAGCAGCCACACCCGATCGCCACATGTACTCCGCAAAATATACAGCGCGCTGCGGCAGTTATGTTAGGATGGGTTATCATAAAAATACGTACGGTTTCCTCTTCATTTCGAGGTAAATCCCACACCAAAAGAACGTCACTCATTATGAAAACAAATGTAACGTAGTGCACGGCAATAAATCACTCATGACACTGACCCAGATACAGGCGGTGACAGCTGATGCACGCGCTCCGGTCAACGATTTGACCTTGGCCTATTTGGAGGGGGTTTGGCGGCCGGAAGTATGACTCATCAGGTATCATTCGATTTGTAACGAAACAAGGAAAGTCCTACAATCATTTTTATGATAACCCATCCTAACATAACTGCCGCAGCGCGCTGTATAAGGGTGGCATCCGTATAATACCAAAGTACCCAGAATTCTAAGAACCGTTACGTTCTATTAACCGGCACCAGCCGAACCACTCACAATCGGTTTTCCTGGTTATGTTCGGCCTCCATGGACCTTGACGACACTATTTATAAATAAACAGGGCACCTATGATGATGATAGGGAACCTGTGGCATGGATCCGAGTAAAACCTCGTTGTCTTAGGCCAACCGTCAATGATCCAACAGCCAATAGTATAATGGCCAAAAAATTATTATTAAACCACGAAATATGACATTTTATTGGTTGCCGACGATGGAAAAACCATGTTTTGAAGGTTATACATTAACACCTTTTGTACAAAATGTGTGATGCCACTTGAGATGTATGTATATATAAACCTCAATTTGAAGATGAAACTCTGTATGAATCCCAATATATTATTCCAAAACATCTGTTAACAATTTGGTGTCAAAAAATCTCTTTAAATACTGTAACTCTAAAATAAGTATAAATTTAGGCAAGAATTCAGGGAATGCAATACAACATCAAAGTGAGATGTTCCAAAATCAAAGATTATATTTAAAATCACATTCGCTTATACCTAAAAGATCGTACAGATTACAATAATACAAGTACAAAGACTATTTTGACATTTATTAGCATTTAACTCAATTTATATTGTTAATTTCCAAAAAAAAATCAAATTTAAAACTATGTGAAAAAAATATGAGGTAATTCCCAAAATATTCCTTCCGTAGTTTCTAGGGAAATATTAGGGGTCCGAATATTTTCAGCACCCTTGACTGTGACAAGATAGAACTTCACTGCCATCCGCCAGGGTACATTGATCTTGAAGGCAACTGGCCAGATCATAAAGGTCCAAACTAGTCTATTACATCCAAACAACCTGAGAACAAATAATCAATATTCTTACTTGAATGTCCAGGCGCTTCCGCATAATGGTTGAATCCAGTTTCCGCTCAAACGCCAACAGGTCCATGTACGCCTGAGACTCTGGTACAAGATCTCGCACCTTCTGCGGTAAAATCTTATCTGCCAACTTCTTCTTCTTTTTTCCGCTGCTCCCTCCGCCACTGGAGTCAGAAAATCCGGCACTGACGGGACCGAAGTGTTCCAGTGTTAGTGGGTTAGTAATTTTTCCAAAACCAAAGTAACGAAGCGTCGTATATTAGTTCTATGTTTGGTTAACTTACATGCTTCCTCTACCCATAGGGCCTTTGCACACTGGGTCACCTTAACAGCGCCACTACGGAGTAACATTGTTTCATGTGGTGCACTACACACTTAGGTTTTGTTCGTAACTTGCTGCACTTCTGGTGCCTTGGGAGTGTGATTTTGCGTGCAACTAGATTAGTGGCTCCACTACTTGGTAGCACCGCCCCTTATCGAATACTGCACACTACCACTTGCCACTAACACCAAGCCACCGGGGATTAATACTCAAATTTGGTTTATTTTTTATTTTTATCTATAATGTTAAATGAGTGTTTTAATCTCTTAATCTCCATTGATTACATTTAATCAAACTGACTGCATAAACAAGTTTGTTTTGGAGAATATTTAAGCAGGCTACTACCTATGTGTTTATGTGAAGTAAGAAATTTTCTATGAACCGTAATTTCTGTTAGCAGCACTATGGTGGCCCAGCAAGCAAAAGCCGATAAAAACAGATCATGCAGCTGAATGAAAGAATACAGCTCAAGAATTAATAGTAATTATCTAACCAGGCCCATACAATAAGATCAAACTAGTGTAGATCCATCATGCAGTGAGGATAAATATCATACACTGTAGATAGGCTATCTATGTATGTGATAGGCTATCTAAAGCGTGTTATAGCCTAGTAACAAAATATGTTGGATCAGCATAACTAATTAACATGCATGAGTTAAAACTGGGCAAATAAGTAGGCCTAGCAAAAACTTTTTAACTGGCACCTACTGGTTTACAAATATATTATCTACTGTCCTAAATTCTAAAAGGATGACTTTTAAATTAAATCATCAATTACGCTAATTTATAATTTATCTTCTCTTACTTTATAACAATGCATTTTACACACTCAAAATAAACAGCTTACCACAAAATGTATGTAGTAGCCACCTTAAACAATCATAACTTACAAGAACAAATTCAATGATATTTCCTTAAAAAGAAATTAAGCTGGACCTTTTAAAGTAATTAATTTTAACTGAGACGTTTTACAATATTACAAGGTTAGTTAGGTAGCTACGTGGTACAGATTAAAACAACTTCAAGGGTTTCAAAAAGTAATAGTATATTTTAAAACAAGAGTGGAAAGTGGTATTTTGCTGTTTCTCCACCATTTGAAGTGTTCGACAAGTCTCGCACTTCAAACATATGGTCTCGAACATGCAAAACACTTCCACTTGAGTTTTGAACAATATTATTCACTAGAATACTTGGTACTTTGGTATTATACGGATGCCACCCTTATACAGCGCGCTGCGGCAGTTATGTTACGATGGGTTATCATAAAAATGATTGTAGGACTTTTCTTGTTTCATTACGAATCGAATGATACCTGATGAGTCATACTTCCGGCCGCCAAACCCCCTCCAAATAGGCCAAGGTCAGGTCGTTGACTGGAGCGCGCGCATCACCTGTCACCGCCTGTATCTGGGTCAGTGTCATGAGTGATTTATTGCCGTGCACTACGTTACATTTGTTTTCATAATGAGTGACGTTCTTTTGGTGTGGGATTTACCTCGAAATGAAGAGGAAACCGTACGTATTTTTATGATAACCCATCCTAACATAACTGCCGCAGCGCGCTGTATGTTTGGCGGAGTACATGTGGCGATCGGGTGTGGCTGCTAGTGGCGGCAATGCATTCAACACGATCCTAGCGGACATCGCTGCCTTTTGGGAGGCACAACACAAAGACCGCTCATCAGACTGATGTAAAATTTGTACAGTAAGTCAATAAAAGTACGTTTTTTCGATTTATGTAGTTATCCTTTGTATCCGGTAAAAATTTAACCTCCAAAAATAGTGGCATCCGTATAATACCAAAGTACCGAATACTTTGAGATCAGCTGTTTGTGTAATGTGTTTATCATATGAGTTGTTGCTAATGGAAAATTGTCTACAGTAAACATTACTTTCCACTGTAAACATTACATCTGTATGTAAATATGAAGTTTCGCAGGTGATAAACACATAACGAAAACAGCTGATCTCAAAGTAGTGTAGTGAAAAATCTTATTCATAACTACTTTTGGCATTGGCTGGTTAAAAAATGCCTATAGTGTCATCCAATTAGGGGTCAATCCATATGAAGTGGTCCAAGAGAACATGAGAAAAGTATAAGCCTGAACCACAGTTATGGAGGCAAACCTGGGAGCATTCTGAGGCTTCTGCTGAGGCGGTCGGCTGTCAGCTGGACGTTTGCTGGACTGTGGGGTCATGCCCCCCTGGCGCATCGGGCTGTACGGGGCCTGCTGCTGAGGGCGGGGCATCATCTGTGGCCCGGGCGGAGTCCCCATGGTCGGCTGCTGCTGGAACCCTCCCCCAGGCCGCTGCTGCATCTGATCAAGGATGTTTTAAAGGGAGGGATTTCTTTAAGAAAAGATGTACCCGGTACCTCAGAAGAGGTTTCATTAACAATTATCATAATGTTAAAGTTTGTACTTGAATAAAGTTCTTGTTTTTATTAGAACTGCCTTGAGGTTGTCCAAGCCAATTTCTCTTGCAGTTGGTTGTTTTTTGGTTAGACAGTTTAGGTATTTTCTTTTTCAGAGCCCCTTCAACTAGCTCTGAACTATAAATAAATTTGGTTGAAAAAATCCGTAGCGTAATTTTACATTCAATACATTCTAGAAATTAGGCTATATGGTAGTCGATAAACCTTTTGGTGATTAGTCCTACAATAGCTTAAAATGTTTTGAGCTAGAAGTCACAAGTTTTGGGTAGGCTATGTTCAGAGAAAAAAGATAAATGAAAATGTATAATAGGAAAAAACATTGAACAAATCATGTGTTATCAGTCGAAATCGGCAATTTGACCATGTGTTATGAGTAAAAAGTCAATTGAACTGCATTTCATTGGCTAAAAAAAAACGATTCATCACATTTTATAAAGTCTGAATACAACATCCAAAAAGTTTTTCACCAGCCAAAAATTACAAAAAAAAAATGCAAGGTAGCCAATATTCTAGAAATGGCAATCTAAACGTGATCAATAAACCATATAGAATTGTCAGTTCCATCGCATTTTTTCAGCAATGAATAAAGCTGGATCACATTTTATAGGCTGAAAATGAAGACAGGATCATGTTTTATCAGCTGAAATCAATGACTCAATATTAATATTTGATTTGTTCACACGCCTTATACAGATCTACAGCCTATATTACAAAATCAAGTTAGTTTGGCCTACAATTTTCTAAATATTGGAAAATTCAGACGCTGATGAGTAGGGACCCACTGCATTTTTTAAACCTAGTAAAATTAACATTTATATTGATAACCTGATCCAACTCGACAGCCACAGTGTGCTGACAATCGATTTACTAATGAGCAATGGATTAAAAAATTAAGTGAGGAATATGAAAGGTTGATAAGTTACCCTAGCTGTGAATTTTATTCTTCAGGAGATATCGGTAGCAAAAGGGAGCCACCGGTAACTTACCCTGATGAAGGTTTTAATACCATAATAAAGTGTATTACTGTATATCAGTGTGGCAAATTAGACACTAACAAAATGTGTGTGATAAATCAGCACTAGCAATCGCCCAGAGGTCGAAATTTGACCAACAATAATTCTACGTAAACCCAAAGCGGCATATGCAAAAAATGGCTGTTTGCATGAATGTTTTGCCACATCCTGGATGAGCAGTTAAATTTAATGCATATTAACCAGTGTGTCCTTTGTAGAACTTTACATAAACCCTCTCGCTCTCTCTACCCCTCCCCCTCCATTAACCTCACTCCCTCACAGCCGGGTTTATTTTGTTTAATGGGTAGTTAGAACGGATAAGAGAATGTTGTTACCATGCCAATAGTCAGTGGTATTTTCGTTTTTACGTTACAATAGACAATAGACAATATTCTATGTTAGTCCTGTAACATCTGTTCTTGCTGTGTGCTACCTACTATTTTTTATTATATCAGCTGTCAAATATACATTTCAATTAATTAATGTTCTTCTACAAGTTTAACATTGAAACTTTAAAGGCCTACGGGACATAGCCCTGATGCCCGGTATAAATTATAAGGGGTTTCTGCACATCAACTCGACAATAACCTTTCTAACAATATGTGTGAATTTCTCTTCTCATATGATGCACACAAGCTGAGAATAAAGGAGGGACAGTGCTAGCCTATTAATGTGTGTTTTTTTGTATGATTGTTAAATGAGCATCTTTGCCACGGGTACAATTTAATAAAAGGCCACCAACTAATCGGATGCGATATATCGATCTTAAACATTGGACATATCAAATCAAAACCCTATATATTTTGAATCGTATTTTAACAGTTAAGCCTATGTCAAAAATTATTCACTCTAAATTTATATTAAAGTTATATCTAAAATCATCAATTTGTATGTTATAGGCTGGTCAATAATAATATGCAATGTCAGTTGAAAATATATTTTAATTAAACATTTAACAAATAACAAACAAAAACCAAAATTAAAAAATACAATAAAAAATAAAGATGTGTATTTAACTAAGGTAAAACTTAGTTATCTTTGCCAGGGAAAACTCTACAGTCTGAGTTCATGAATTGAGTTTCAACGCACCCCATGACGACACTCGAATGGTTGGGTGTTTGTGTTATTAAGGTTAAAATTAGATTTAAAATGTGATTCGTTAATCAAATGTTTAAGATCGATATATTGTATCCAATTAGTTGGTGGCCTCTTATGAAACTGTACCCTTTGCCACCTCCTAATGAGTACAGGCATAGGCCTACAGGCCCATGTCAGTGTCATTATAAGTAAATAAATTAAACTGTCAGAGTAAAAACTTCCAACTTAAAGATAATGGTCATTCCAGCCAGCATAATAATTCAGAACTATAATTTTCTATGATGCCTTAGCAAGGTTTCATTGTACCGGATCGCACCCTAACCAAACTTTGTCGAGGAGTTGGTCCTAAATCAATCGTTAAATTAAATATTTTGTTGAAAATTTGTATAGCCATACTTACTGGAAAATTAGGGCCTGCATATTGCCGCAATTGAGGTACTGGAGGTGCAGGATATCTCTGAGGAGACTGAACCGCATTTTGTGGCGGCTGTGCATTTGGAAATCTCTGCGCCATCTTTAACCTTTAACTACTTTGACTGTCTGACGTCTGACGTTTGACTTGACCAGTGTTGCCACCAGGTAGATGAAATTTTACCCTAAACGTGTGGTAAAATTACCCTAAATTACCCTAAACTTTTTGAAATTACCCTTAAATTATCCTAAGAGTTGATTTTATTCTATAAAATCTCAAAATACACTCGAGAAAGGTTTTAAAACATGATTAAGGCATACAAAGTAAGGTAACATAGCATTTATGACTTGTCTTTGGTACTAATATCACACAAAAACGAAATATGTATTAGAAAATTAAAATAAATAATCTGTTGTTATATTTTTATTCAGCGCTATACTTAATGTGCTGGTATTGCTGATAATATAAACTTGCTGATACATGTTATTAACAGTAGATGGGACTGGGAGTACTTAGTACTTTATTGTTTTATAAACTTATTTCAGTTGTACAAATTTGTTAATGTTCTTATTTCTAAATAATAATGCCCAGAAAATATGTTTGTCATCTTATTACTATTTGATTAGATCAGTAGGTTTCATTGAAATACACCACATCACACAAATTTACACATGTTATGCCTAGTTGTAATGTTTGTATGCGCGCTCACCTGCGGCTCACCCATGGGGATTTCACAGGCATAAAATACAATTTAGCTCCTTCATACAAATATGTGTCAAAATGGAGACAATCTTCAGTAAATATATTTTCTTCAACAGCACTGTAAATCTACAACCTATATAAACCAAATAAACCCGATATATTTTTACTGTTTAGGGTATTCTATATTATTATGTTGTGCCCAATTTTGGACACATAACATAATGTGCCTCAATTTTATCCGTTCAAAAATTATACTTTGGGTCCTTTGTGATAATCATGCACTCTAGTCTAATACTCAATAGGATAATATACGATGTACATGCTAGTTTTATCTCTTTTATAGTACTTTTAATTTACCCAGCACTTTATGTAAATGTTTTAATTCCTGGAAAAACCAGCTTACATTTCCAAAACATCTAAATTTAAATTATAAGGGGCTCTAGATTTTACCCTAAAATTACCCTTAAAACTTCATTACCCTAAAATTACCCTAAGACCGGTAAAATTACCCTAAAAAGGGTAATTACCCTAAAAGTGGCAACACTGGACTTGACACTTACTGACAAATATCAACGACAACCAAACAAACCTTGTAAGCCATAGAGTATAAATGACTCAATTATTAAGCAGAATGTTAATAATGTTATGAACATTGATTGGGTATACAGATGGTGTGTTTTAGTCAATGGTTTGAAAATCAAACAAATGAAGTATAAGTTACAATCGTATAAGTTTAGACCGATGGTATAGGGAGTATTTCGGCAATAATATGTCTAGAACGGATGCCAAGCCCTTTGTATCTTGTATGTAGGCTACACCACTGTTTTGTATGTAGATTGTTTTACATCACACGAGACCTATGAATTCCCGCTCCGAATACACAATCCTTAGCAAACTCAAAAATATCTAAGGCATTGTGTAGCGCTATATAAGACTTTTTATAATTACGTTTGATATATAACCTATGCCGAAGACATACAAGTTATCCATTAAGATTCGTCCATTTTATAGGAAGTCTATATGTATGTCTTAAGGTAGGGGTGCATACATATATACACACCACACATTGTTATTTAATCATCGAAAGGTCAGTTTAAATGGCTAAAAACGTATTTTAAAGTAAAAACGTGGCCCGGGTTGTGGCAATATAGCCTACTATTATAGTTAAGACTTTTTATCACCCACCACATGTTAAATGTAAATGTCCCCATCTTGAACGCCTGCGGGCGTATAACGAAATCGTGGTTTCAAGCATCACCCTCACGCTGTAATGACGCTGTTACTATCCTAGGTGCGTAAATGGCTATTTAAGTAGTTTGACCTATTACTTTTATTTGCGATTTTCTCCTTACTTCTTGCGGGGGCCGTCAAATTGAAAGAAAGCTTGGCAACCTTTTTTTTCTGAGCTTTACTGTAACTTGCATTGAGGTGAGGTTTTTGTAAATAAAAGACACGAGGTTTTTTCACTTTTTCTATAAATAAATGCTAAAAAGACTTACTGGAATAGTAGTCTAATGTTGTGTTATAATTTTAACAATGATGAAAACGCTACCTACTACGCTAAATGACAAGGAAGACGTCACTTTGTTGACAAAACATGTCATCGCAACAGGATGTAAGAATGTAAATACTACTTTTACAGGGAAGAGTATAAAATGGAAAACTAGACTAGACTAGACTACGGAAGCATCTTTGGCCCGATCTTTTGTGCTCATAAAATAATGTAAATCATGTATAATACTGGATTATTTATGTGATCATATATATAAAGATCAATCAAAAATGTTTACCTATCTGCTAATAGCTCTGATATTTTATAAGAAGGCAATTATTGGGATGATGGAAAAATTGGAGACTTAAATAAAACATTAATGAAGAAATAATTTAATCAAAACTTACTACCATTAAATATTTAAAAACCAATTAGTTTTATTGCTTCATCATAGTACACATCTTACAATTTGAATACAATTATAATGGTTTGAGTACAATCTGAAGTGGTCAGATCATATTGATTACCTAAACTGTACACAACCCATCACTGTAATTATAATAAACATGGTTTGACTGCTTACATACCCTTTGATCAGATGTTATTTGATAAAACTAATATATTGTTTTTACATATTTGTATTATTAGATTTAATGGATTAAGGGTTTAAATTTTCTTTCTACATGCCCAGTGGAAATTTAAAAATAGCTTTACCATTAGTATCCCTTGTAAGGTTTGCAAGTTTTGCAACACTTATAGAATGTTGTGGATTTATGCATCAACTGAACGACCTCACAAGACATCTTTGCTGCGAACATTACTCTTATGGAAATAATCATACCTGGGCTAAAAGCTCTACGAACACTGGATGACACCGTCTACAATGTAAACAATGAAACGTATTTGTAATATTGAATTTAATAATTGTATTTTCTATATCCACTGCTGTTATTGATTGATTTATAGTAGTGTATCATTAGTATTCGAGTTGGTTGTATTTAAAAATATATTCTATAATATTAATTCGCTACATGCAAACTTTGTAAACAATAAGGTTTTTGTGTTTTAAGATATACCCCTACATATTATACACTAAAACGCGAGTCTAGGTGTGCAGAAGTGCAAACTGGCTTTAGATTTTCGATTTAGGATTCAGTGCTCTGCCCCACGGGACTTTCAAGTCCCAATTTTATTTATATGGAGAAAAGTTTGATTTGGTGTTGTCACAAACCGTCGTGCGTAGAACTCGAGTAGTGCTGGGAGACAGAGGCCACCATGTTGGATAGCCAGTTCCAGAGGTAGCGAATTCCGTGGCTCGACACTTTTGAATTAGCAGGTTCCGGAGACAGCCAGTTCGAGACTCTGATAGTTAGGCAATGCCACGGTTAGCCAGTTCCAATAAGAACATTGGTTAGCGGGTTCCGAAGTTAGCCAATTCCATTGATTCAGTGGATTCACTTTGGAAGAATCGGACAACCACTGAGCTCAAGGAGGTTTATTGTATACACTGCATTGTATTCACAGGTTTATTGACTTCACTGCTTCACTATTTTTTACGAAAAAGCGAGCCGGTGATGTTGTCAGGTTGGTACACTGGTGAGGCAAATATCTCGTTCTTTGAACTATCCTAATGTGTTGTTTTACTCCTATAAGTGGATCTACTTACGCAAATCACTGGAATAAAAGTAATAAAAGATGAAACAAATTATTTTTTTCGTTTGATTTATGCATCTACTCTTGTCGTGAAATATGATAAATGATGAGCAAATAAACAAATTCATGTTTATTAATGTTCAAATAATGAGTAGGTATTGGTTTTGAGTAGGTATAGGTATTGGTTGAGTCACTTTGTCGACGCGATCAATTTCAGCGAGTAGTTCTTTGTCTCACCAAGATTTGCAGAGAACGGCTCGCAATTTTGTTCATCAGTGTTGCCTCTAGTATTACCACTGAGCTTTAGGTTATATCTGGAGTCACCACTCCATGGTGAAAAAGCGTGTCGCTGTGTTTATGGTCGTTATGTTAGCCATATGTGTTTTTGACGTTTTGTGGTATAGTTATTTTATTTCCTATTGGTTGAAATTTTGACATTGTCCACCCAATGTATTTTGACTGGTTGGTCCAGTTAACGGTAAGGTGACAACACAATAGAGCAAAAGGTTAGTGTTGACGGCCTGTTTTTGGAAAATATTTAGCCAGAGAGTAGTGACTCCAGATATAAAACAGAGCTCAGTGAGTATTACCAATAGAACTCCTTGACTGAGCTCTAACCCACCACAGAGAACGCGCCTATACCAGTGTGATCTATACTATCTGGAGAGACGACTGCCATGCAGTTTTTGACGAAAAGGCGTGCCGTGGAAATCAGCTGGAAACACAATATTTCCCCTCTACAGTACCAGCTTAACACAATAAACACCATATACAAGGTGTCATGTTCCTGTAATTTCACATAGCAAGGTCTATACACTTTGCTCAGGTTTGCTGAGTCGATTTATTTAAGGTTTTCTAGATAACTGAAAGAGACCTCGTAAAACCAGCTGTAAGGTCACGTGATTACCAATCCAATCTGTAGTGTTGCTGGAAACAAGATATTTATCGTATTCGTACCATATTTTCTACATCATTTTAAATAGTTTAACTGCTTACATTTTATGATCAGCTGTTATTTTATGATACTAATATATTGTTTTGATTTATTTGAATTATTAGATTAGGGGATTAGGGGGTGATTAGGGTTTGAATTTTCTTTCTGCATGTCTAGTGACAATTTAAAAATAGCTGTACTATTTTTACAGCCCTTAAGGTTGCCAACACTTTATAGTATGTTGTTGATTTATGCATCAGCGCATCAGCTGGACGCCCTCGTAAGACATCTTTCTGCAAACATTACTCTTATGGAAATAATCATGGCTGGTCAGAAAGCTCTACGAACCTTGTTAATATAGTACCTGTTCAATATATCATGATTATTGTTATGATCGTCATTGACGTTGTCTATTGTATGTTTCTGATTGCTGAAAGACAATAAAGAGTTCTGATTTTTATTTCTGATTTCTGTTCGTATTATAATGTTGGTATGGAATAGGCGAAAATGCTGCTGATGCCGATGATGGCACGAAAACCCAATCGAGTCGATCGAGTAGTCTCCACTGAGCTCTATGAGTGGAGTCACTACTCTCTGCCTAAATATTTTCCAAATACCCCCGTAGCAGCAAACCTGCGTACTCAGCGAATTTCCAATGCATATATATGTATCTTAATACCACATAAAGCCATATACCAAGTTTCATCAATATACATTCATAAACAAACGATTTATGACATTTTAATTATTCTCCATAAGAATAACATGGCGGCTGAGTATGCAGGTTTGCTGAAGCAAGGAACACAAAAAATGGGGTTTTATACAAATATCAACATAACTCATGTCAGTAAAGCCACATACCAAATTTCATTAATTTATTTTCATAATTAAGGGAGATAACACGTTACTTATTCTCCATAAGAATAACATGGGGCTGAGTACGCAGGTTTGCTGCTACGGGAGCCTTTGGAAAAAAATTGTTTTTTTGAGCAAATATCAATGGTCCACAACCAGATGAAGCCGTATACCAAGTTTCGTCAGTATAGGTTCATAAATAAGCGAGATATAAAATTTTTCTTTTCCTCCATAAGAATAACATTAGACAACGTACTGTGTTTAGCACTTTCAATATCTCGGTAACCAATTGACGTAGAGAAATGATCAAAATACCAAATTGTGTGTTTTTTTAAGCTGAATTCAATGGAAAAAACTAATATTTGACTATTTCCAAAATTATATGTACAAAATTCGAAAAACCCATTTTTGGGGTACAAAACCCCCCCAAAATACCCCTTTGGATGGAGCGATCTGGCTGGTTTTCGAACTTAAAGTCATAAATGTTGCTTTACACGTTTATACCAAATTTCATCAAAATCGGATAATTTTTACGAGAGTTATCGTGCTCACGGACACACATATATATATATATATATATATATATATATATACAGTTTCGAACGAATGGTGTTTTTGGGGTCTGGGGACCTCAAAACGAAAAGTTATTATGGTCCCGGGCCTAGGTCTTACCATGCCGACTACGGTAATAGCTTCTTCCCTATAGGGGAAATTCGCTAAAATGTGCTGTCAACAATGACTTTTTGCTCTATTGTGTTGTCACCTTACCGTTAACTGGACTTATCAAAATGCATTGGGTGGACGATGTCAAAATTTCAACCAATAGAAAATGAAATAACTATGCCACCAAAACGTCAAAAACACATCTGGCCAACATAACGACCATAAATACAGCGGCATGCTTTTTCACCACGGAATGGTGACTCCAAATTTAACATAGAGCTCAGTGGTAGTCTCTCCAGTTATACATAGAGTTCACTGGTCTATATGTTAAAATAACGTATATTTCTGTGCTAGCAAAATTAGTACTCTTTGTCCCTCTAGGCTTTGTCTAGCCTAGACAAAGAAGCAGAAAAAAGTCTTATGTCAGAAAAATCAAAATAAACTTTTACTTTCTTACTTTTTGGAACCTGTCACTTGGGTTGTTCTTTATTTTTAGGAATTTATTTATCTAATCTACTGCAGTTAAACCTTAGGAAGATGGGAGCTGTAAAAAGAGTGTAAGTAGTTTCATTTTAAATTACAAAAATACTAGTTTCCAGATTTTAAAATTTACTTCATGTGAGAAAGATGTTCATATGTCAACCATACATGTCCGATGTTCATATGTCAACCATACATGTCCAAGACATACATACTTTAAGGAATTTGTTAGTGTTCATGTGTGTTCAAATATAGGCTAATGACTTTGCCTTGAAAATGTCCAATTCAGTCTCATAGGCTTTGGCATCTGGACATGAACGATGACCGTCTTAATTGAAACAATAACTATATAGGCCTAATACATTAAATGCTCTGGGACCAGAAGCTTATAATTCTGTTAAAAGCTGCTCACTTTTATACCTAGTTAAGCCTGCTGTTCCCCTGTTACCTATAGAGAGTTCTCGATACAATTTTTGAACTGTTATAATGCAATAATATACAGCTTAGTTACTATCCTTAAGTATAAAAGTAACCTAATTGTAATTTGTTGATGTTATTATTGATTTGTTTTGTTACTATTTAAAAAATGTAGTCCTTTAAGTAAGTAACTTAGTACTTATGGCCTAGTTGGTTATTACTGGTACGCTATGGTCAACGTATTGTTGCCGTATACATGATATCTTCAACTTGGATCGACAACTGAGCTTGGCAGTACTTAAATTTGATTTTTAACTCTTGAGTGCTCACCTCATATTCTTCTCAGGTTTGTTCGATTACTGGAGCTAACTTCCATTTGTCTTTGGAATGATTTGTTGCAGTGATAGGCTACTTTCTAAGATGGTATCAACTTTGGATGGTTAAGTAACAAAACCATATTTTGAATATTTTCTTATTAAAACATTGAAATAGCCAATAAAGCAATTTCAATCTTCTACTAGAGTGGAACTTGCTATTGACTTTAAAGACTTATTTTATGATAAATATCCAAAGCAGAAGTACCGGTAACTCTAATTCTAACTCTTCTGCTACGTTCATTTCCTGCTAATAAAATTTACAGTTTTACTACCCATGTACATTTATTACATACTGTTTTATTCCGTCAAACGATCGTCAACCATTGCAAATTTTAGGTAGGTAGATAAATAAATAATTATATTTAGATGATTAGTCATTGCACTGATCATTAAATCAGGTTAATGTTAACTAAGAATTTACTACTGAAATTACTGTGTAGGTATTTATTATTGAAGCTTCTTTCTTCAATATTTGGAGGTTGGCACCATTCTTGTTTTCATATAGACCTACCTACTTTAGTTTCGCCAAATCCGATTATCAATTCAAATTCACCCAAGAACACTTGAGAAATTTAAGTCTAAGTAGACCTGCTAAGATTAATAGTCTTAAGTATTATTGTCAGCGACTAGTCTTTACACATTGTTCTATGTTTCAGTAAAAATGTTGAATGGGAAAAAAATCGTAGAGAACGATTGAATTTAACTTTTTTTGAACTAAGTCGCTTGTTACCTGATCATGACCCAACCTTAACTCTCACGAAATTGGAGATCCTCAACAAGTCCATCATATACATCAAGGAGCTGCAGGAGAGAAACGTCAGCCTTTTAGGGACGAATCAGAGTGAAGTACTCGGTGAGTAACTCTTAAGAGATCCTGTACATTGATTGTTGGAAGTTGTTACAGTAAGATGTCTTGTAAGATTCTTCACTCATTGAGGTCTGTGCTTTTCTCTGACTGGTGTCCTAAAAATTAGAAATTAGGTCTCTCCTAATCACAGAGTTCATTGACCTGTCAAGACTTGCATCTAAACATATAATAGGCAAGAGTATCCTTTATAGTTGGTCGCCTATTTTACTAATTTGTATGTTTTCTCTATTGGCAGTATGCTCATTTTAATCTATATCTATATACTTATTTAATAGGCAAACAGGTTTTTTGTGACAAAATCACTCCTCCTAAACTACTGAACCGATTTTCATGTTTTTGGTGTCATTGGAAATAGCCTAACATGAAGTTGTGCAGGAAACTTTTTTTATGAAGAAATATTTGTGAGTGAGGCCCTGGGGCCCCTTAAAGTTGAGTTTTTGGTACTTTGGTATTATACGGATGCCACTATTTTTGGAGGTTAAATTTTTACCGAATACAAAGGATAACTACATAATTCGAAAAAACGTACTTTTATTGACTTACTGTACAAATTTTACATCATTCTGATGAGCGGTCTTTGTGTTGTGCCTCCCAAAAGACAGCGATGTCCGCTAGGATCGTGTTCAATGCGTCGCCGCTGCTAGCAGTCAGACCCGATCGCCACAGGTACTCCGCCAAATATACAGCGCGCTGCGGCAGTTATGTTAGGATGGGTTATCATAAAAATACGTACGGTTTCCTCTTCATTTCGAGGTAAATCCCACACCAAAAGAACGTCACTCATTATGAAAACAAATGTAACGCAGTGCACGGCAATAAATCACTCATGACACTGACCCAGATACAGGCGGTGACAGGTGATGCGCGCGCTCCGGTCAACGACCTTGGCCTATTTGGAGGGGGTTTGGCGGCCGGAAGTATGACTCATCAGGTATCAATCGATTCGTAACGAAACAAGGAAAGTCCTACAATCATTTTTATGATAACCCATCCTAACATAACTGCCGCAGCGCGCTGCATAAGGGTGGCATCCGTATAATACCAAAGTACCGAGTTTTTTTCCTATAAGCTTAAAATTGGGAAATAACTTTTGAGTTTTAAGCATTAGCTGGATAGAGTAAAGACAGTTAATCAGCAGGCCATGATGGCTTTGGAACGGTAACACAATATTTATACGCGAATGTCAGTATAATATTACGTTGTGATCGCGAGCGAAGCCGCGACAGGCTACTATAGTTTGTTATAAATATCCAACATTTGTCTGTAAATGGTTAAAGTAAACTTGTCAATTTCGATCTTTTATCTTTTGTTAAAAGTCACGAGTGTAAACAAATGAATTTGTGAATTCATGGCATGAATTTATCCATTTAGCATTTTTTTTTTTTTAAATAGTGCAGTAGTTCAAATTCAAATTCAAATTCAAATTATATTTATTGTCACATTTTACATTTTTTACATAGCAATGCTATACAAACTGGTGACATGGTCAAATGGTACTACATCTAAAACTTAACTAAAGTACAATATTCAAAAACCAAGACAAGCAAGTACCGTACAAAATCAAACCAATACAAGTGAGCAAAACAAAACAAATTTCAGATTAAAGGCGAGAAATACCTACGTTTCTTATAAAAATATATCAATTTTGCAAAACAAACTCATTTATACTATAATAGCTACTGGTAAGCAAATGCTCTTTAAGGGAAGGTTTAAAACTGTTTGAACCAATTTTAGATTTCAAACCAGGAGGAAGGCTGTTGAAAAATTTCATCCCAGCATAGGAAGGAGATCTTTCATACAGGCACAAACGATGTATCTTAAATTGCAAGTCCCTCCTATGCCTCGTATCATAATCATGATCATGCTGCTCCTGGCTTATTTTTTCAAAATTGTTTTCCAGCAAGAGTAAACATTTATAGATGTAAAGGGATGGCAGTGTCATTAGATTAAGTTTCCGAAAGAGGGGTCTACATGAAACTCGATAACCTGAAAAAGTAAGAATTCTTATCTTAGTTAAGAGCAGTCAAAATGATTTAAGTTTACTTTATGCCCAGGAAGTTATTCTACGGAAAGTTGTCTCAAATTTGAATCTTATAGGCCCTATTATGCTACATAAAATATAGGGTAGCAAAGTTTAGTTAATATTTAACAATTTAGACGTTTACGTTGGTAATTTAGTGATATTTGGGAGATATCGGTTTAACTGGAGAAATTGTTAGGCCTATCTAGCAAGGGTTCTAGTCTCAAGATGTTTTACTGTCAAACTTACTGTCAAAATGTCTTACAAATGTTCAGTCATATCTACTATAAGCTATCTTATAAAACCTGTGCTTTTTATTTTCCTTAATTCTTTCTTTATTGTCTTTTCTTCAGAAATAACATCGGGTTAAGCATTTTCACAATCATAATTAAAATCCCATATTTGCAAACCCCAGATTTGGTGTAAGCCTACAGCTTAGTATTCAATCCACAGAGTTTATTATTTATTCCTTTATCTGCTAACAATGTTTTTAAAGCCCTTGGAAACTTACTAACGCTAATAATTCCTAACAAATCTGACCCTGTATTTAGGTAGGCCCTATCGGTATCCATGTTTGCAAACAAGTTTGCTCGCTATTGGAATTAGTTATTGTCGGTTCCCCAGTTCTTGATTCCTATTGGTGTTACATCTCTATCCGTTCGTCAGAGAGATAAGTGGTAATGGTTGTGCAGAGGCTGAGATGACATCACTGCGGGATCAGGTGACAGAGTTGCAGAGGAGGAATCAGCAGTTGGCGGAGCTGCTGCAGACAGCGAAGATATCACTACCCCCTCGCCCCCTCCCCCACTCCACACCCCTTGTATGCCCGCGTAAGTGGGCGGGCAAACTGTCTCCGAATACTGGTAAGCCTACCTTAATGCTTTTGAAATATTGATTAATTTTGATCAGGGCAACGTTTTCAACTATTTTCTTTAGGCTATCTCATTTCATATACCAATACTGTAAATCTTAATCGAGCAATAAATACAGATATTGTGTTTGTCTTTAAATCAGTAAAAAAATAAAAATAAAACTAGCCTAATATTCAAGATTCAAGGTTCAACATTTCTTTATTCACAGTATGCAATCATGTACATAAATAGTGTTAAAATACAAAAAGCTCATTTAAATTACAGTAAAATAACAATTGTAACATTAAAATTACGGTAAAATTATTCAATTAGGTCTACAGTAAAAAATATTGTCACATTGATGTGACAATAACTAAACTGAATTAGGTATTAATGTTAATACCTAATCAAACATTTTCAAATTTAGCATTCAGGAATTCCTCAATAACTTACTATAAGGAGCCATATTTAGTAAATATGATTTTAACTTCTTTATGAACTTAGCTTTGTTTTCTTATTAGTGAATTTCCTTTGGAAAGTGAACCATTAGCATGACCCGCATGGTAAAACTTAAGCCCGGGACCACCATATAAGTTCCTAACATGACCCCCTGAACACGTTTTGGGGGGTCGTTCAAAATGTTATATATATATATGTATATATAGACATATATATATATATATGTGTTTGCACTCTAGCGGTCACATATTTTGTCCGATTTCCTTCAAATTTGGTAGGGACGTTCCTTTCTGTAATCAGTTGGACAAGTTTGTTGGGCAAAACAATCGGAAAACTTTAAACCCCTGTTTTTAGGATTAATCTTTAAAATTTTGAGTTTTTGGGCCCAAAAAGGGACAGAAAAGCCCCAGATGAAAAATCAATGGATGTAAACAGATGGGAATTAGAGAGGCGAAAGTTTTAAGCCCTCTCTCGTCATTCTAGCAAAGATATTTACCGAGTTATTAAAGAAAATGTGTTTCGACTAAACACAGTACGTTGTCTTATGGGGGTTTTACACTAGAAAAACCTGCTACTCCTTTGTTAGAGTACTTTTATCGTCCCCAGCAACCTCACGCCTACTTTCAAGCCTGTCTGAACTTTCTCCTAACCTTATAATGCGCAAAATTGTATTCCAGCTTTGCAAGTAAATGAAAACAGGAGTATCAGAACAGCCAAAAAATCAATGTTTTCAGATTTCAATAAAAATTGGACAAATGTATGTTTTTACACTGACTTTGAGTTTTAAATATTTTTGATGTGGAAATTCACTTCCCTCACGTCAGCGTGCTGCGTGCGAACTTGTTTTTTAACTGTGCTAGGTACTGTAGATTTCTTAAGAAATAATTTCCGATTTATGAGGTTTCTTTTTTTAATAGATCTAGGCTGTGTTGTTAATGGACAATGGTATTTTTCCTCCTGGTATCATAATTATGAGATACTTCTTTTTAATTTATTTTATGAACATGTCAAATAGTTTCAAAAACATATAATACATGTACTGTACAAATTACCATTTCTTTAAAATAAGGTTTTACTGACTCATGATGTTTTAATTTTTGTATTGTTCTAATTGTATTTTTTTTTGGAAAGTAAGATATTTTTCAAATGATGTTGTGATGTTCCACCAAAACACTAATTCCATAACTTAACCTGTACTTCCACAAGAGCATGATATATAATTTATTTTTAACGTGAACATGGTTCCTCAAGCTACTGAAGTTTATATTCTAGTATCTTGCCCAATGCGGCAAACAGCCAAAATGAATATAAAAAATCCGGATAAATTGGTGGTCATTCCTTGCTTCCTGCTGATGAACAAGTATGTTGGGTAGCACCTCATCTGGAAACTTAAAATAACCTAGTGTTAGAAATAAGATACATCAGAATAATACTGAAATTGAAATGGTTTGAGTTAGCCAAAGAATGTTTTTCAACATAAGAGATCATGGCTGTGCTTAGGCTAGCATATATGTTTTTGATTTCATTCGTTATTTTTTATCCCTATTTTACTTTAGGGCTCCGGCCCACGGGTTTTCAAATGACCAATTGTATTCCTATGGTCATTCATTTGGTTTGATTTGGCTATATGATAACATAAACATATCTTCATTACACAAAATAGTTCAAAAAGCTAACCACAGAATGCAGCAGACCCAGTCGTATTGCCCCTGGGCAATACACCTGTGCACCTGTTGCACTGTTGCACCTGTGAAGCCAAGAACTGCACCTTCTATTACGGCATATTTTGAAGCTCTAGCTATTTTTTCTGTTTTTATGTTGGGGCAAGATCTAATCTGAGATGTTGGAAAATTTTGTTATTCAGTCACAGTCGAAATAAAAACATACAGCATTTACAGACAGGTGTTAGACATTACAATATAAGAATCTTACTACTAAGACCCAGGGTCTGATTAACCATTTGGCTGACTAGGCTGACTGGGCTGCATCTTGGAAGTGCAGTGATCAATTGGGTAGAGGGAATTTTAGATCCGGGCGCTCTTTCCTGTCGCCACACCTGTTTTATTTTCAGATTGACAGGTTACTTTAGTTGTTCCTTAGCTCATGATTAGGGATGGACGAGTCCAGAAATTTCGGGAAATTTTCAAAAAATAAATTTATTTTGGGACAAGATTATATTCTTAAAACTGTCATCTGCGGTGCGATCGTCATTTACGGCCGATATCTCATGGTCCGGTCATCTGTTCGGCGGATAGTGATGTGGATCGTCATTTTTTTATATAAAGTGCGGTGCGATCGTAATTTATAGCCGAATGCACATGTTGCGATCTGATGAGTATGGCAACTATCACATGGTTCGGTCATCTATTACGTTGATGGTCTATGGTCCGGTCGTCTTTTACGGCTGATATTACGTGGTGCGATTGTCAGTTACGACCGATGATATACAGTGCGATCGTAATTTACAGCCGATGTTAAGCGATCTGGCTTCCCCCTTCAATAGTCGTGAGAGGGGGGAAGGGGGCAAATCAACTCAATCCCATGGGCGCCACACCTCTTAATCAGGTCCTGTTAAGACCCACCCAGTGCATAAACACAAAATAACATACTGTAACATAACATTAAAAATGTATATAATGTTCTTAATGTAAAAAGGCAAACCATCATAAGTTCTCTAATTTCCCGGTATGCAAGTGGTATGTGGATACTTATACACTGATTCTTTAGGTGTAAAATAGGAAGTAAAATGCTTTGATCCTGATCTGATCTTAAGACTCTGTCCCTCTGGACATTAAAGTTTCAATATTATTTTTATGGACATTCAACTTATTTGACCAGATAATAGCACAGCAGTTATTATGTATTTGAAATAGTTCAAAAGGTTAACTGCAGCTGTTGTAGTAATAGGCTAACCCGGCTACTATAGTGGCTCATACGTACATCAAATAAATACATCTTTTAAGATTTTAGTAATTAAGGAACATTGTTTTATATCACAAGGTCATATAACATTGTCCATAAGCATAACTTTAGAACTTAATTGGAAATCCATGGGGAAGAGCCCTTCAGAAAAATTGGAATCAAAACCAAAATCAAACCAATATTAATTTTCATATTTTAGACCTTAAGAATCAGTGAACAAATAATTGTTGTCTCCAGTATATCGGGGTCTTATTGAATTAGTTATGAACAATCTAAAGCTTTCACTGTTATATGTTATGAATTGTATATATTAATAGTAATGCTTTAATGAAGTATGCATTATAAGGTTTCAATCGTTGTAATACTCTAAACTAGTCCAGTGTGCACTCTATACTCCAAGTGTGCAGTGATAATTCTACTACAACATAAAAAAAATAATAAATTAAAAGTTCTTGTTTGGGCAAAAAGCTAATTTGTAAGGCAATAAATCAAAATTAGAAAAGCCAAATTTACATGAGATCTTTGCTGCTTTTATCTGCAACTTATGTGTTCAATGTTTAGCTATTTCAATGTTTATTACAGAGAAATGTTATAATATGTTTCATAAATATATATATGCATTGAAATTACTTGTCTTAAACTCTTGTAACTCTTGCTTCAGGTATGAAATATCTGATATAACATTTCCAGTTACAGGTGTCAAGAATGTTAGTGAAAAGAAAAAAGGGGAGACCAAAGAAAATCCAGTGAATCCAGTCTCTCTGCCAAAGTTATCTATAAAGAAAAAAAGTGTTAAAATGAAAAAGAACTTAAAAACAAAAGTAATAAAACATTCCCATACTAAAATTAGTAAAAGCGAGAGATTAGCATTAAATAGTTCCAGCAATCCTCTAAGAGAATTCAACAACGCTTTAGGTGTTCAGAGTGTGTCATCAAAAAGTGAGACGGTGGTCCTAACCAGCTCAAGTGCCCCTCTGAGGGAGTTGAACAGTACGTCAAGCATTCAGATTATGTCTCAGTCGTCTCAAACAACATCAGTGTCACATTCTGATGTTAAATGTACAGCAGTGCCAGTTGATAGTGTGCCCGTGGGCAGTACGAGTGTTCAGAGTACGCTAGTATTGTCTCGGACAGTCACATTGCCGTGTACTACCATCTCTCTAGTGTTATCCAACTCCAAGGCTAGCATTGTCACTGTGGCAAAGTCAAATGTTCTTCCTGCCCCCATTATGGCTACAGGTATGTTAGTCTTTGAAATTTTTGATCCATGTCCATACCACCCATTTGCGTGGGTTTTGTGCATGTTTTCCAGTGAAATTCCTTTACTTAAAATTATAAATTTAAAACAAACTTATGACTCTTATAACTATAAATCGTTACAACAATTATGAAATTGCAATTATTTAAAATTATTTTCGTCTTCATCTTTGTAGTTTAGCCTCCGGATTACTGAGAACCCTGCTTTTAAGTCATTCAAATTGTTGCAGTAGCAACTATTGAATGTAAAATTAGGTGGAGAATTTTATACAGTTCGGGGCACAGTGATGGGCATCTGGTTAGCATTTGTTCTAGAATGACTTTTTGCCTCCATTTGGCTTAGTACCGTCAGTATTACATTATACCTTTGGCAAAAGAAAGCAGCATTTATTTATTTAATTTTAAAACATTTGTTTTGGTTATTTTTCTTATTGTCTGCTTTTATTTACGAGAAATTTTAGTAGTTTCTCACCTTTCCCTGATGCCAAGCACCGTCCCCTGAACTGTACCAATATTTGAGCTCATGTTCAAGGTAGGTAAATTTAAAATTAATTTATAAAATAAAAATGACCTACTGGAAAATTATTTACCAACATTATAAGTGGAATGGGATAAGAGGAAGTGAGGATATGGAATAAAATTATAGTTCGTAAATTTATTATTTTATTTTCCAGGATGCCAAACAATACGACAAATCAACTGGGTTTGGACACCACATCAAACTTAATTATTTTTCAGCTGCAGAATTTTTATGAGAAGAAAGATAAGCCTATAACTTTATATTTTCTAGGAATACAGTCAGTGCTGCAATGCAACCCAAGTTTAAGCTCGCTGGGCCCGGGGACTCTCATAATGCCTGGCGGTCGAATTGTACCCGTGCCCCCACCACCGACTGTTCTGGCACCAACCCTTATCCTGTTGCCAACTACCACCACCACTGTAGCAGTCACAACCACCAGACCCTCTCAGAAGCCCACCAGCAGTCTCAGGCCGATTGTGCCAAAACCAAGGCAAAGAGACATTACAAAGACCACCTTCGCCAACAAAGTGCCCATACCGGCCATCAGCACTTATAGACAGGGATTGTGTTCTGGTCCAAAACCCCCTCATGGTAACCATCATGTTACTCTTGATACAGAAAAGAAATTGAAGAAGAAATCAATATTGAGTAAACAAAGTGTAAGAGAAAAATGCTCCTCCACTGAATTGACCGTTAGTAAATCACTCAGTGACATATCGGGTGAAAAGATTTTAGAAAGCCATTCAATTAAAATTGACACGGGTAAAAGTGTTAGTGATAGTAAAGGTCCAGATAAAATCATTGCATTGAAGAAAGGCAAGCAATTAGGACAATGTGTCGCAAAAAGGAAATGTGAAACAACTAATGAAAACAACAAGGAGAAGGGGCCTAAAATAGCAAAAATTGATGCAAAATCTGTTGAAAAGGATTTTGTAGCTCCTTGTGCAGATTCAAACACATCTCACCAGGAATGTAATAGTTTTGCAAATGTATCAACCTTACAGAAATGTCCAACTGATATTGATTCCACAGACAAATTAGAGAGCAGCAAAGGACCTGAGAATGTTTCAAAACAGAGAGAATTACATAGAAATGAAAAATGTAACATTATTCAAGAAAATAATAAAAATCCATCTGCAGTAGAAAATGTTGCTATCACAGAAGGTTTATCCTCAAATATAGCAACCACAGTTGGAAATCAAAACTCAGTTGAAAAAAGGAATTTGATTAGCAAAAGGAAAACGGATGTAATTACTTCTACTGGAAGTATTGACTGTGATAGCCCAGCTTTTTGTAGCTCAGAGAAGACATCACAAAACGTAATCGTTGATAATCAAAATGCTGAAAAGGCTGTAGAGCAAAATCTCTGTATAAAGAATAATCCAGTAATAAATTCTCAGATTTCTAAAGAAGGGGGTAGTCAGTCAGTGAACTCTGGGCCACACATGATAAACCCTAGCTCTTGCCTGATTGCCAATACCACTTTGTCGACAGAAGATTATAATTTTAGTAAGGTTGGCCAGCAGATTTCCCAAACCCATGTTGATGATCACTCAGTGAGCGGAGAGAAGCACTGTGATCTGATAAAAACTGTACCAATTGATGTTAGCAACATTTGTAAGGATACTAATTGTATAAACAAAAGTGCCCAAAATACCAATGGCAGTATTGTTTTGAGCACAAACAATCAGCAAACACCTCAACCAAATTTAAAAGACAACACAAAACAAAAATCTGAGAATTTGGCTGTCAATGAAGTATACTTAAAAGATAAAAGTCATCAAGTGGTAAACACACCTTTATCTATTAGCAGTTCTACAGGTAAGGTTGTTGATAGCTCAACTCAAGTTAGCCTCAATTTTGGTGTCAAATCAAACCAAAGAGATGAAGTTTTCAACCAAAACAGTCATACAAATAGGTTACATTTCAATAATGGAAATCCATTGTTTTTTAAAACAAGTGTTAGTGTTAACTCAATAGAAAAAGATCAGATCCGAGTTTTAAATGTTAATCAAAATAATAATAAAAACGAGAGTGGAAATCAGACTCCTGCTGGCGATTGTTTTGGCAGAGATAATTGTAATTTGGACATGCACTTTAATAATGCACACCAAGTATCAAATATTGACTCCACTAACATACCAGGTAATAAGAGTCAAATGCTCCCAGATGACAAATTACATTTGGGAGTGAAAGGAAATCTTGCATCACAATCAGATTATAAGGACAATAAATCAAAAAATAACTCAATGTCAGCTGTTAGAGTTTTCTCAGGGGAACCTGGCAACATTCTTAACGTAAATTGTGGTGGAAATGAGGGGTGTCAGGACCCTTCTACCACAAGCAATATGTTCCCATTATCTGATCAGGAAAATTTAAGTGTAAATATTTATACAAATGAAAGAAAGGAAACCCTAAATAATGTACAGTTTAATGGAAATAAAGGGCCAAGTTCAAATTTGACAACAGTGCCCCGTGCTAATAATGTTCAGGATCCTCCAAACTCAGGAAATAACAGTTTTAACTCCCAACAAACTACGCATCATTCATGTCTTGATTCGGTTCAGTCAAAAAATAATTCAAATTCATATAGTGAAAGGTTCCATTTTAATGAGAACGTTCAACAGAGTGTATTGAATAAAACTGTTCCTGTGTCTACAAACCAAACTAAGATTTCCTTCAATTTCCAAAACATACAAACAAACAACAATATGAAGGTCGTTTCTGATATAAATGTCCAAACAAATAATTCTGGAAACTTCTACACAAGTGGAAATCATCAAAAGCAGCAAAATGAAAGTATAAATGTACTTGGGAACAAAACGCAGAATACTGTCCTCAGTGGAAATTTCAATTTTATCAAGACTCATCCATGCTCGGATACGAATTCAAGCTCAAAAATAAATATTTCAAACTCTTCCACGAATCATATACATTTCATAAATACTCAGAAACAAAATCCTCTCACAAACAATAGTTTGACATCTAATAATGTAACACAAAATGTAACTGACAGAACATTTCTTGTTAGTGATCAAAGCAAACAAATCACTAAAACTAATTCTAACAGTAGTGCTCAAGGTCTAAACTCTGGAATTAGTCTTAGAGGTTCTAATCAGCACCATGTAAGTAGTTCTGTGAATGTCTCTAAAAACGCCAATTGTCAGAACCAACAAGAAGTTTCAAAGGATGGTAACCTTTCAAGTAAATTTCATCCAGAGACCAATAAAACATCAGTCTCACAAAGCTGTAAATCAACTCAGGTGACTTCCCACCAACTTTCTTTTGCTGATGGTGAAAAACAAATTGTAGAAAATAAGCAACAGGTAAAACAAAACACAATAAATAACGGTTCGAAAAAACCTGTGGATGAGTTGAAACCCATGTGTGATAGCAAATCCTTGATCCAAGATGATAGTCAAGAACTGACAAGCCTATTTCCTACAGAAAAACTCCAGTCTTGCTCAGATAGTCTATTTAGAGATACATGTGCAGATTTCAGAGACCGTAATCTGTTCATGCCAGTGAGCCACTCTTACATGGATGAAATGAGACTCAACCTCCCTCACTCAGACTTTTCAAATGATTTGCTCTCTTCTTTGCAAGTTCCCAGCTCAGGTCAACATCCTGAGTCAATTTCTCCAACAGCTGCTTTCTTGCTTGCCTTTCCTTTGGTGTCTACGTCTAAAACTTCAGAGTTGATAACAGAAAATGAAGGTGGTGAAAGTCAACACGCAACCCCTACTACAATTTTGCAAATTGGGAACATAGAACCTTCCAGTAGTGAATTATTCCATCAAACTGCTTTAATGATGGAGAACAATCCAAACATGTTGAAGCAGAACAAACATTCTGACACAAGAAAAGATAACAGTTCAAAACAATTGAAAGATATTGAAAACTTCAATAAGTTCCAACAAATGGAAATCAATGAATTGATGAGAAATGAGAACTTTTCTCTGAATAATTGTAAGGAGAAGAAAAACTTTGTTGCATTAGGTGAGCAAGATATATTTTACCCATGTACAAAGAAAAAGTCTAATGGTAAAACAAGTAACTACCCAATGCCTTCTGCCATAGTTCCCCACGGACAGAATAAGGCTTTTGAGTTCTCTGAAAGCAATCTTAGAAGTAACCCTGATCAAGATAGACAATTAAATCATAACGAGAAAAAAAATCAAGCTCAAACAGAGAATGGAACTAGTTCTCAAAATATTTATAACTCTTCATCACAACCTTACACTTATAGTTCCTTTCCTAGTGGAAATGAATTTATGATGCCTAGTTCAAATTACCTCTCATCAAACAACCAACCAGGAACTGAAAGTTCAAAATCAGTATCTTTGCCTTCCTCTAACTTCAACGTAATATCCTGGACCACTGCATCTATTACTTCTAATGCAAGTCAACTAGATTATACAACTCCTTACTGTAGCTATCCACAAAAACCGTACAGTAATACAAATGAAATTAAGATACAGAAAAATGTACAAACCAACTTTGAAGTGCAAAAAGTTAAAAACAAATCTATTTCAAATTTAAATCCTCTACCTAAATTTGCAAACTTTCAATTTAATAACAGTCATTCAAATCAAGACCTGCATGGTTATCCACAGTCAGTCCAAACTGATATCACTAATTATAAACCAGAATCAAAAACAAAGAAACTAAAAACTGGCTCTCAAAGGGCTCCAGTTAACTGGATGACAGCACCTGATGTAAGACCTCTTCTACCAGATGCCGGTGTAGCACCAGTCCTTCCAGATGTTATGTTCCAGCACCAAAAAGAATTGGATTTTCCCTCTGCCCCAAATAACATGATGATGCTGAACAATTCAAGCAATATAACTCCGTTCAATATTTCTACTTCTACCTCCAATAACTCACAAACGTTCTATCCGAATTCCCACTTTTCTGGGGTAGACTTGCAGTTAGATTTTGCTCCTTTTCCAGATATAGCTACAAGCAAACCATTAAGGAATTCGACCAATGTTCCAAATAGTCAACAAAATCCTCACCACTATTCGTGGTCACCGAGCAAGTCATCTATTCCGTTGATGCCACATATTGACAGTCATATGATTCCATCTACTTTACCCACATTAGTGGGAGATTTGGCTCTAGGAACAACTACTCCTTCGGGCCCAGTCGATACCTTCAGGAATCTGAGTATGCCCACTACTCCCTTCAATATTGAAACACCAGTGAAAAAGTATGAGAAAAAACATGAAACACAGAAGCCAGCAGCCAAAATTAATGAGAAGGATTGTTTTCCTAATTCCGATAGGAGAAATAATAGGACTGTCCCCGAATATTGCCAAAAAACACATACCCACCAAAGTACCAATACTTCATCAAGTTTCCTGTCTGTAAGCCAACTGGTGGATCACGTGAAGACTGAGCAAAGCCCATCTTCCAGGAGAACGACAAAACCATCAGGAACTAAAGTCAACAATACTGTTCAAAAGAGAAATACAAGTAATCAACAATCAGACAAGTCTAAGGTACCAAACAATATTAATAATCATAATAACTATCATAATTCAAATCCAGGCATGATGGGTCAAAAGAAATTTGATGCACATTCAGGAGTATACCAGGAGGTTCACAATACTGGAGTAGGGTTCCCAGGAGCATTTGCGAACCAAGGAGGTCCTATGCCCTGGCAGAGTGAGAAGCCCCTTCGATCAACCACTCATTACAAAGGTAGTTACAGTGCCGAGTCCCTCATAGCAGACCAGTCTACCCCTGCACAGGGCCATGTCTCAGAATTACCACAGTTTCCCAACCAGTACAACCACCCACCTGTGGTTTCTTCAGCTAGTTATCCCTCTACGGACTTTTCACACCAAAACGTACAACCACTCGAATTCCATCAGACACATCAGAACTGTTTTAACTTTCCATCGAATTCACATTACTCTTCAGCATCGTTCAATCCTGATGGTGATTATCACTTGGGCCTGGACCACCTATTCAGTTTCAACCCCACTTCAAACAAACACTCGACATCCTGTCAGACCTCTACAAAGGATAATCGGAGCTCTGGCAAGAGAGGTCAAAATAAACAAAGAAGAGAGGAATTTACACCTCAGTGGACTCCTCAGGTTTATCCCACTTCCATGAGACCTAAGGGCCCTCTGCCGCCTCACTGCCCTCCTTCTACATCCTCTCCAAGCCACCAAGGAACCACGACACTGACAAACTTCAATCTTAGCACCATCTTTCCAGAGATAAATGACAAGGTAAAAATCTATATTGATATATATTACATTAGTTGGTAGATAATATTTTAAAACAGAGCTTTATTAAATTCCCTGTGGTTCTGGGTTTTGCTGTATGTTAAGGTTATTTAGAATTCACTAGGTCCACAACATGATACCTGAACTTTTTGATTAAAAGCTCATTTTATTAAGAAATAAAATGTAGATAATTTATTTAATTTTTGTTATTTACTTATTTAGTGACGTTTTGTTTTGTAAATATTTTTTCAAATATAATTTATCTTTTACCTATACCGTTTTCTCACAGTTAATTATGGAATATTTTCGGTTTCCGTGGAGAGAAATTTTATCTTCATTGGGTGTCCTCTGTATTTTGATTCTCTGAAATTATCAGTGGCTGACCTTTTATTGAGGAGATATGCAAGGTTTAACTAGACATAATTAATATTTAAAGGGGCAGAGGAGGTCTAAATGTAATGTTACTTTCTAAAGAGCTACAAAATCAATTTACAAAATCTAAATTGTTTGAGTATTGATATCCTTTATTGGATTAACACGTTCTCTGCGGGAAATCACGTAATATATGTTGCTATATGCGAAAAAAATTTTTTTGTATTTTCACTTACCATTTGCTGCCAGAAGTCGAATATTGTGGAATCTCGGTCCTCCTATGCCAAAACAGGAAGCTGCCGCCATTTTGAAAATGCGTTGTAGAAATACAACGCTCGCTCCTGGCGCCGGTCTTCAACGCAAACGCACACAGCACTCCCTCCATTTTTGCACCTCTTGGTTATGAATACACAGAGATATGTCTCAAAAGTACTTTTATTGTAATAATAATAAAAATAACATTGTTTGTTATCATAGAAAATGAAAAATAATACTATTTACAACCCCACCAACCCACTCGAAGTTCTTTTGTCCATTTATGTAACTGTTCGATCAAAATGACATGGATATATGTGTAAACCTTTTTTGGATCACTGGATAATATCAAATAATGGTAAGAAAAATTATAGTAAATGGAAAAAAAACTATTTACAACCCCGCCAACCCACCCGAATGTCTGCTATTTACCCATGATACAGGTCAAAACATCTCGGGACACACAGTCCAGGCTGTTCCTGACATTCAGGACAGTACCACACGGTGTACTTCGTGACGCCATTCCTGCTGCACACTCTGCATCGTTTTTGTTTGCTTTTTTGTCCTGTAGGTGGCCTCTCCGATATCTTGACGGGCACGTGAGGAACACTTCGACGCTTCAGGGGCCTCTCCGGCTCTGGTAAGTCCGGGAGTAGTTTGTCCACAACCGATAGGCGGAAGTCATACAATGACATCTTATTTTTGCCTGCTGTGGTTATTACCTCATTGTACAGGTAGTGGGAGTTGGAAAGACGTGGCATTTGAATGACGTGTATAAAGATTTTTTTATACCATCTCAAAGTCTTCCTTTCGCAAGGGTAGTACGCCATCATCATATCGCTGCGATCTACTCCTTTCATAAAGTGGTTGTATTGGACGACTGGCAGCGGCTTTTCCCTCAACTGGTTATTCCTATTTCTGGACATAACCATCTCATTTGGAAACTCAGTTGAGATGTATGAAACTACACGCTTGTCTTTCCATTTCCCGCACATCACACTTTCCGCGTACCGGGCAACAGTCTCTCCTTTTTTCAAGGTAGCAGACTTGACATCTTTCGATATATATTTCCTGTCCAACCGTAAAGTTCCTGTACAATAGGTGTCTCTACGGAGCAGTGCTGAGGCCAGCGAGAAGCTATTGTAATAATTATCCATGAATAAGCTGTGGCCGACATTCAACTTTCCCTGCATCAGTTTCAAAACTACGTTGGCGGCATGGCCTTTACCGCCATAGTCATCGAGGACACCACAGTACATGAAAAATCGAAGGATAAGTCCGTGCGGATCACAAAGGCTATATAGCTTTATCCCATACTTGTGCCTTTTCCCCTTGATGTACTGGCGGAAGTGAAGCCGGCCACGCCACAACACCATCCCCTCATCGATGCAAAGTTTTTTTTGCGGGTAATAGATGGAGTCCATTTTGTTATTAAAAAAATCGAGTAAAAACTGAACTTTGCTGGCACGGTTGTTTGGATTAGGTCTTATTTCAAAGTTCAGGCAACGCAAGATGATTAGAAATCGGTCTCGGGTCATGAACTTGGCAAATACCGAATGAAACAGTTTTCCATTTTTCCAGTAATCTTGGATTCGGGGCAATTTATGAACTCCCATATGCAATACAAGTCCAAGAAAAACTTTCAACTCGTCAACGGTTAGATTTTTCCATTTGCAAATTCTAGAGCCAGGGGTAGTTGAGGGTCCAAAGAATAATTGAAATGCATATTGGTTTGTGGCGGCCACGATTCCCTCCAAAAACACAATATCTACCAGTAAAAAGAAAAAACTGATTGGAGATATCTCCTGAGGTAAAGGAACTAAGAACTTTTCCTCTTTAGTGAAGGGGATGTCTCGCATACCTATAGTTTGCGGGTTCCACTGCGGGGGGTTGGCATCATAGTCCGGGTCACCGACCTCTGAGTCATCGGTCTCAGTCAACGTCGTCCAAATTGGGGTCAGGGTCATCAGGATTTAGGGCGGGAGCCGGGTCGTCAACATCCTCTTCCGGTTCGGGGCGTTCCGGCGGCAAACTTCGCCGATCGCGACGAGAACTTGGTCCCGGGGGAATATCCATCGTTATTACACAACCAATGAACACTAAAAAGTATCACTGTGTCACTACGAATGATAAACTAAAACGACACACGAAAAAACTAACCAAAATAACATAAAAGGAAACAGTAAACAAATCAACCACCTGTTACGAAAGCCAGCTGCGAACTGGGTCATCTGCAAGATGGCGTCGTGAAAATACAACGCTCGCTAGCTGCGCTCTGGTGGCGATAGCCGGAAACGACTATTGCAGAAAAGTCGAAAAATATCTTCCCCAGAAGCGACAGAAACAGGAAGCGCATCGCCCCTCTGCGGGCCCCACACTGGTCCCATTTGTCAACAATGACACAGCGTTGTATTTGTACAACGCTAGCTCCTGGCGCCGGGTAGGCACGTTGTAAAAATACAACGCCCGCAGAGAACGTGTTAAAGATATTGATGTACCTTGGTCTATGAAAAACTCTTTGCTGTGATATTTGAGCCAAGGATTGAATGGTCAAAGGTGTAATGGTGGTTTGCGGTTTAATGGTCCCAGTTGACATGTCAATATTTAATGACTAATTAGTCCTGAAATGGTTCAAGTACAGTGATGTTACAAGTCAAACAAACAATAACCAGTAGATACTGATCAATTAGCTCTGGCCACAGTCATTTTACATTATGTACAAGTTAGTTAGTTAAACATTAAAGTAATAAAATATGCAAAAACTCAAGACGGTTAATAATTTAATGAAAGATTTCAATGTTTTACTGTAAAATTAACATCTTTTTTACGCAAAGTAAGGCAGTGATTCCCAAACTTGTTTAGCCTGCGGCACATTATAAAGAAAAACCAATATCCGTGGCACACCTATTACTCAGTATTTTGCCTATTACCTTTATTTTCTCCACCGCGGCAGTCAGTTTGGGAATCTCTGAAGTAATGAAAGGAATGGTGTATGAGGTGTAATGGTGATAAGGCAATGTTAACAATCTGGTTCTTTACCACTTGCATACCTTAGCCCCAATACTATCGGTAGTTTTACTGCTGGGAACAAGGTTGTTATGTCTGCATTTTTTTACATTTAAAACACTAATTTAGGAATTCATGTAATCAAATGGGAAATCCGCCATGCAAATTTTAAGTGTTATTATGACAAAAACCTATCCTATAGTACCTATATCAAATGTTTTGACTGTTATATGTGTAAAAATTCAGAAAATATTTGAAATCCTGAAATTTTAGGTTTAACTTCTTTGGCCTTTTAGATTCAGTGTTTGTCTATTGCAGACGTTGATTTTGTGTGGTCAGGTGATTGAGACACATTTTATATAAATATATGTTTATATCTTCCTGGTGTAACTGGGATTGTCAGGCGTAGTATATTGTAATCCTGTACATGTTAATACCCAGTCCGATGTGTTGTCAACAGGTCGGGATGACTGGGCCACCACCTCCGAGTAACTTCCCACCAGCACCGAACTTCCGACCTCATTGATTGCTTTATTTTATTATTGAAGGATCAGACATCATCATCAAATATATCATTTTAATGGGTTTTTGAAAAGCAAAAGAAGCGTACATTACTTTTATGTACCTGCAGTAAGCACAGTCTAGTCAAATAATTAACATTTGTATTAAATGTGATATAAATCAAGTATTGTATACATTGTTTGTAAATAGCGCTATAGATTTTATTGCTTTATGCCAGTTTTTATTGTTGATATTGACAAAAGTGTATTAAGAAATCATTATAATTTTTGTTTTTATATCATGTGTGAAGGTGATTCATTCCCGATCATTCCCTTTCCTTTTTCATGGTTTCAAGATTTAAGAGCTCTTTGGTACCAAGATTTTGCTGGATGGTGACAAGAACTATTAAATCCATGATAAGTTAATAAATGTGGTCAGAATAATGACACATTATTTCTCCCTTTTAGCCATAGTACTGGGGGGACCAAGCCATGACTAGTTCCTAAAACAGTGAATCAAAAAAGTATTCTGACTAACCCATGTGAAGGAATTGGGGACGAAGGGATGAGAGGGATGGTACAATTGTAACTTTCAAGGAATCGACAAGCCTCGGTGGCCCAGTGGATACGGTATTAGATCCACGATCGGGCGGTCCCGTGTTCAGTTCTCACTTTTTATATTTACTTTTTGAGATCTGAAATTGTCTTTTCAATTTTAATTTAATATGTACAGTGTTAAATCTTACTTTTGTTGTTTCATTGTTCAGGTCTGAAATTTCTGGTTTTTTTTAAACTAATTTATTTATACTAATTCATTTATTTGTAATTATGTTGCACAACGAACAGCCACCATACAGCGCTCTGTGGAGTTAAGTTACTAAATTTTGTCGTGAACTGCAACCTACTTCACATTAAGGCTCAGCTCAGACTCGCTTGACGATCTACCATCCCTCTCGTCCCTTCACCCCCCACTCCTTCACATGGGTAGTCAGAATATACTTTTGTGATTCGCTATTATAGGAACTAGTCCAAGCCATGCTTCTTGTTATTTGATAGTTTTCACGGGTTAAAAAACTCAATAATGAAAAACGAAAGTTGTGTTGTCATCAACACAATACGAGTTACAAAAACGTCAAGTTATACAATTTTTCTAAAAATAATCAAATTACAATATCCCTACTTGGAAGCTCTAAAAATTCAACAGAATAAAATGGGGTTGAAAGTAGCCATTCAAACAGTCTTTTCAATTGAATTAAATGGAATATCAAGAGCAGATTATAGTAATTAGTTATACAGTTTAATTCCTCGAGTTTTGGCCATTCTTCGATAAGGTACATAAATTTTTTACTGATTTTTGTGTAGTGTAGGAGTGAATATTATTTCTTGAATTAAAACTACTCAGATTTTTAAAGATATATACAGTTAAGTATCAAATGTATAAGTTGTAGACAGTCAGAATATTCAGATCTTTAAGGAGAAGTTTGCAGTGAGCTTTCCATGATGAGTTTGTGAGTATTCTAACAACTTTTTTCTGAATCAAAAGGATATTGTGCGTTTTAGATGAATCTCCATAAAAAATAAGCCCGTTTCCGATAATTGATTGAAAAAAATGCTTAGTATGAAGTGATGACGTATTTTAATGGAACCACATTTAATAATCTCTTCAACAAAAAAGCTACCCGGGAGATTCTTTTTGTTACGAGATCCAAATGAGGGCCCAAGTTGAGGGTTGAATCAAGAGTTATCCCCAAGTACTCCACAGTTACTGTTTGTTGATGAATACCAGGGGTCTTTTTTTAAGTAAAAATGACTAGTGTTTTTGTATCGTTTAAAAATAAATGATTTGTAGGTGCTACTGACAGTTCTCTGGTTGTTAACATACATACATACATGATACATGTTACATACACATACATGATACATACACAGCTATTATGATTCTTTTGTTTTGATTTGAAACTCCATAAGCCCAATGCTAAAATGTACATCTTTCAAAAAAGTTTGTTTAGCAGAATATAAGTATTTCTAACAAAGTGTGAGTTTTCCTGAGGTTGAGGTTTTCACCAATGGTTGTTAGGTTTAAAAGCCCCCAATTCTTAAGTTTTAGCAGAATTCTACTGGGTTCTGAGATCAATTTTGTGAACAAGTATCGGATTTTAATAAACAAATTCCTTTATAATATAGAATATAAGTACCTTAGCAAGTATAGAAAATATTTTTTCGTAAATCTTCCCATAAAATCCCTTTTTGGAGGAACTTCATAGTAATTTTTGCTATACAGTTTTTTTTTTTTTACTTTTTCCATTTTTAAGAGGTTGATAGCAAAACTAATAGAAGAGAGGAGGAGGTTTGGTTTTTAAAGAGGAATTTCCACACTCCTCTATCCTGGGGCTGGATGACAAACATATTTTCTGACTACCCCCTGTTTGTCAATGTTAACGAACATACAAATAAGTCTTAATGAAATAGGTATTTAAATGCAAGATAATTGATAATTTATTTGGTAATATTGTAGTTAGTCATGTATAATAATTATAGATACCTACTAATTTATTTGGTTTTGAATTTTTTTAGTGGTGGTAAGGGATGGTTACCGAACTCTTAAAAAATAAACGAGTTCGCACGCAGCATGCTGACGTGAGGGAAGTGAATTTCCACATAAAAACTTTTAAAACTCAAAATCAGTGTAAAAACATACATTTATTCCAATTTTTATTAAAATCTGATAACTGTGATTTTTTGGCTGTTCTGATGCTCCTGGTTTCATTTACCTGCAAAGCTGGGAATACACTTTTGCGTATTATAATGTTAGGAGAAGGTCCAGACAAGCTTGAAAGTATGTGTGAGGTTGCTGGGGATGATAAAAGTACTCTAACAAATGAATAACAGGCTTTTCTAGTATAAAACCCCCGTAAGACAACGTACTGTGTGTTTAGTCGATACACATTTTCTTTAATAACTCGGTAAATATTTATGATAGAATGACGAGGGGTGGCTTAAAACTTTCGCCTTTTTAATTCCCATCTTTTAACATGCATTGATTTTACATCTGGGGCCTTTCTGACACTTTTTGGGCCCAAAAACTCAAAATTTGAAAGATTAATCCCTAAAAAAAGGGTTTAGGGTTTTCCGATTGTTTTGCCCAACGAACTTGTCCAACTGATTAGAGAAAGGAACGTCCCTACCAAATTTGACGTAAATCGGAAAAAAATGCGACCGCTAGAGTGCAAACATATATATATATATATATATATATATATATATATATATATATATATATATATAATTTTGAACGAACCCCGAAAACGTGTTCAGGGGGTCACGTTAGGAACTTCTATGGTGGTCCCGGGCTTAAGTTTCACCGTGCGGGTCATGCTAATAGTTCACTTTCCAAAGGAAATTCACTAATAAAATTGGACAATCGTGGATTATAGTATGTTCATACCAAATTTTATAAAAATTGAGGTATTGGCCTGCACACATCCTTACAGATAGACATCACCTCAAAAACAGCTTTTTGGGGTTCAGGAAACACGAAAACAAATATTTCCACCAGTAAATAAAATTCATAATGTTTAACAAAAATTGTCTCTACATATGAAGATATTATTTGAAAATACAAGGCCTAGTGTAGAAATTGAAAATTTACAATTTTGTGTTTTACTGTGTACCACCATTCAGTGAAAGCCCCGTTATAATACAAGTAATCCATTTTTCTAAATGCATTTGATCAATTAACAGTAATTTCTAGTTGTATATCTGGCTCTCCCTTACATTTTACCAGATATTTTCCCCCTGCGCCCGGATTTAGGGATCTTATATTGTGTAATATATATTATCAAATGAGAAGTCCGCTGTGACAAAGAAGTAACGAACCTGAACGTGTCATCGCAATTAACACCTACAATGCAAGCTATATCCAGTATTTTCGTTTTGATTTCTAAATGTATCAAATTATTGAGAAAATTAACAGAATTCATTTAGGACCTCGCCCCACTTACCTTAGTTGTTTCTAAGGATCTAGGCCAGACAATAATTTAAACATATTAGCCATAAATGTATATGAATGTTCGTTTTAGCATAAACTAACTGTAGTTAGTCTATGGTTTTAGTGTATAGTCAATGGTTTTAGGATGCAGCAAACTTCCAAGGTTCGTAGAGCTTTCAGACAAGATGTGCTGAGTCGATCTATTTAAGGTTTTCTACTTTACCGGAAGAGACCTCGTAAAAACAGCTGGAAGGTCACTTGATCACCAATCCAATCTGCAGTGTTGCTGGAAACACGATATTTATCGTACGAGTACCATATTTTCCTCATCAGTGTAATTAGAATTAACATTGTTTAACTGCTTACATTCTATGATCAGCTGTTATTTTATGAAACTAATATATTGTTTTGATTTATTTCTATTATTAGATTAATCTATTAAGGGTTTAAATGTTCTTTCTGCATGTCCAGTGACAATTTAAAAATAGCTGTACCATTATTATACCCTTAAGGTTGGCTGCACTTTATGGTATGTTGTGGATTTATGAATCAGCTGGACGACCTCGTAAGACATCTTTGCTGCGAACATTACTCTTATGTAAATAAGCACACCTGGTCTGAAAGCTATACGAACCTTGGCAAACTTCAGCTCTACACTAGAAACATATACGAAAAGTAACAAGAATTTTCTTAGTGTACGCGAAACTTGCTTATAAGGCGTTATATTTAACATCAAACCAAGGAACTGACTTATTTTCTTTGGTGGTCGTAGGAACAGGGAATCATTTAAGTACTATTTCTGAATGTTATAAATATACACTTTATACAGTGCAGAATGATTTGACTACTTCAGCTGTTCAAATACGTATTCGATTTTTTATTCGATATCATTCCATTCTATTTCAATTCAATTTCAATATTTTCCTTTTACAGTACTAGTACTTGAATACTTCAATACTTCAATATGGTGGATCTTATTATCATCATCCTTGTTCGCTGATCAAGAGTTTATGAATTTGTGTGTTTAATTTAGTGAGTTTATTATGTGATATATAAATAAAACAACATTAGTTTATTGTTTATACTAAAAAGTGGTTAGCATAAATTTGAAATAAATGTTTATGAACCTTTACGACGCAACAATAAGTGGAAAACTTGGTCCTTGAAGTTCTATTTTTGTTTTTGTGATAGACATAACCTAACCTTCCATTAGTAAAAAAAACAAAAAGGTGCTGAAGATTTTTATGGAATATTGCTGGTTTTATTAGGATTTTAAATACAGAGGTATATAATTTTAAACCATGGAGGACAAACGTGTGGCTGATTATTTTGTTGTTGCTGGACTACCTGAAGAATTGGAACCTGTTGATGACATATCCAAAGATGGGTATCACTTGAAGTGGTATGACACGAAGCCTCCAATCACTGATATTGCTGTTGTTTTTACATCATTAGGTGAAACCTGTCCTAAAGACTTTGAGATGATTGAAGAAACACCCACTGGTATGTTGATTTTAAATTAATCCTTGGAAGTTCGTAGCCTAGGTCTTTCGTACAAAACATCCCCAGGCCTTCACAGATAAAACAATTTAAACAGCCAATCAGGGTGTTCTAGCCTACCTAGTTGGTTTGCTTAATTTGTTCCATTGTGATAGGCTGTGTGTTCTGCCAGATATGTCAACAATTCATTTAGACAAATAATTTTCCTTTTGAGCTCCATCCAACAATGCCTTTAACTTGTTCAGTGCGGCGCGCCGGATTTCCGGCGGTTGTCTAACAAGGAAACAAATGCAATTATGAATATACATGATTAACGCAGTGAATGTGTTAAAAGCATCCAACTCTTTTGGTTGGCCTCGTCGCCGTCCTTCCATGTTTCCATCTTTGAGAAACATGTAAATGGAAACCTGGGAGGCTGACAACCAGGCCTCCCAAATAAGTTGTAAAGATGCTATTACTCAGTGTTGGTTAATTATTATTAGGCCCACCACAGGTAGGGGAGATATAGCACTCTTTGAAATGAAAACTATTTACCCTCAACCTCCTTTCCTGCTCGGAATATACAAGTCGACAGACAGACACCACCTGACCATTTATAAAAGAAAGGTGGTGTCTCCTTTCAATAGTCAATAGTCAATCATCTTTATTCATAAAGAAGTACAGAGTACAACATTTGAACAGCGTCGAAAATGGTACAATTAATGAACAATCACATCACCATCTTAATTAAGTACAGCAAGAGCTAATCAAGGATTTCAACTTCCACTTTAAACAATTGTATTTTATACGTCACTTAATGTAGACTAAATCCCTTTAGAGGGAGATGGAAGAATTTCTCTAACGAGTAAATGGCCGCATCAATTAAATATTCTTTCAGTTGTTTTAAAATTTAATGTGATTTTTTTAATTTCTTATTTGCTCTGAGATACTTTTTAGAAATTTTTCCCCAGCATATGAGGGTCTTTTCTCATAAAATTTTAATCTATGATGATTCTGTGTAGCCACATTCTTTTTTCTTGTATTATAATAATCCACAGGTTGGTTAGAAACTTCATGTGTCATTTTATTTTTGACCAATAAAATAGAATCAAAAATGTATTGCCCATATACAGTAAGTATTTTTAACTGTTTAAAGGGTTCTTTAGCTGAATCATTGTGGTTTAGTTTAAGCATTATTCTTACTGCTCTCTTCTGTTGTTTTAATATATTATCCGAATTAACTTTTTTGGTTGCTCCAAATAGACAAATACGGAATGAAATGAAAGAATGGATATAAGCAAAATAAATATCCCTTAGTGTTGTAACATTACAATAAAAGGACATTTTTGAAAGGGCATCAATTCCAGAATTAATTTTTGTTAATATTCTGCTCACATGCTCATTCCAATCTAATTGTTGATCTATTGTTAGACCCAGGTAATTTGTACAAGTATTTTGTTCAATTAAATGTGAGTCATACATTATTATTGGTTCAGGGTGAACTTTATTTTGTGCGGTTTTAAACTTAATAATTTTTTTTATGATTAAATATTAAATTTTGGTTTACCAAGTAGCTGCCCAAATTTCTGAGCTCCACAATAGCGGTCACTTCTGTTTGTTCTAATGTTGGGGATGATATCATTAAGTTGGAATCATCGGCATGGAGGCATAGTTCACTGCTAGGTTTACACGACAGTGCATTACCTATGCCCTTTAAATAGCATATAAAAAAGTAAAGGTCCCAGAATAGACCCCTGCGCAACTCCATATTTGACTGGTTTTATTTCTGATGCTGTCCTAATTATTTTATTATTTATTAAGTGAGTTACTTCAACATACTGTATTCTATTGGTTGGATAAGAATCAAACCATTGTAATGAATTTTTTGATACCCCAAGTGATTGTAATTTTTGTAATAGGATAAGATGTTTTACACTATCAAAAGCCTTGGATAAGTCCATGAATATGCCTATTGTGTTTCCACCTCTATCAACAGACTGTATTACAGACTCTAAAAACGATACTGCTGCCATAATAACTGATCTTCCAGATCTAAACCCATGTTGAATGTTATCTATTAAATTAAATTTTTCAAGATATGATTTTAGCTGAAGCTGTACTATTTTTTTAATAAATTTTAGATATGGTTGGTAGTAGAGACACAGCAGGGATTCAGCTGGGATAAAAATTCTTTGAGCAAAAATGCTACAAGCTCTTAGAGACTTGTAGCAAAAATATTTTCCTTTTCGCATTTTTATCGTGTGTCATTATACTATTTTTTGGTCTTAAGTTGTTTTTTGCTTGTATTTGTTTTTAAGGTTTAACATTTAAATAATATATAATTCAGCAGAGTCTACTTTTCTTGGAAACTTATCTTATCCATTTTAACCATTAAAGTCGGTAATGGAAATATACTAAACATTCTAATAGAATAGGCCTAATATGGCACCAGAACAACTAAAACTCACACACCCCGAACATTACACACTCTGAAACATAACCTCAAAGCATATCGCGATCGCATTTGCGCATCAGCGATTTTGAGTTGTCTATTTTCGCTAAGGTACCTCAACACTTTGGCCCGATCATTGCGATTTCGAGCGACTCGTGCTCGTGTAACCGTCCACATTCTGCAGCGAGTCGAGACCGCGAGCGGCACTAAGTATGGAGGACCTGCCGCTCGTCTCCTTTGACTCGGTCACAAAAACCGACAAGAATCGGTGCGATTGCGAGGCGAGCGCAATCATCCCTTCGGTGGCCAACTAGCCCTCGACATTCTCGCATTCGCCGATTCGCTCGGCTAGACTCGGCTACTACAGAGTGCCCGCCAAACTTGAGTCACAGCGCATGACGTCTGCTAGGGGGTTAGCTACTGTCACTACAACTGTCATATCAGTAACTCGCCCGATCTGTTTACAAGGTACGCAGTTGAAATCGACAGACACTGTTTACGTAATGTAGGTTCGTCTCCTCTACCACTCGCTCAGAGGCGATCGGTAAAGTGACTTAGTGCAACCAACGCAACGTTAAGCCTCTACAACATCCCAACTACTCTTCTAATCTTTTTGGTTGTGGATCGTGATCATGGACTTTTAATGCAATTTGTATTGTTAAAACCAGATTTTCTGCAATAAAATTTAAAACAATTTCTTATACTTTTCTTTGTAGCAAAAAAGCGACAGCCTGCCCAAATATTGTCGCATTTTCGTGGTGCATGTCGCATTTTGCGCAGCTTAAACCCTGAGACACAGGTCGATAACTAGTAACAATATTTGCAGAGTCATCTTTCTTATGTATCGGAAAAATTTTTGTCTTCTTTAGTTGATCTGGAAATGAGCCGGAGATGAAAGAAGAATGAATTAAATGAGCTAAAATTTTACTTATCACTTGTACTTATCAATTTTACTTTGCCTTGTATGTTCCGTTTGAACGTAGTACTTCTGAGCCAATCATGCTGAAAATTTGCATGTAGGTAGATAATTTATCTGGGCTACATTTAGGCCTAAGTTATTCCCATCTTGGCAATCCCTTTGGGTCCCACCCCAGTGGCCCTTAAAGTTACAATGCTATTCTTATGAGCAGTAGAATAGATCAGATAATTACTTTAACAGATGTGATATTTTAAGTAGGAATAAACTTAATAAGTTAATCGTTACTGATAATAGCTCACTAATAAAACACACTCTGACGCCAAAGCATCACTTTATAATTACTACTACTTCCATGCAGTTTTTTGTAAGCTATAACTTAAATTATGTTCAATTTTTACGATAATGTCAAGTTTAAGCTTAGTTGTGTTTTGACAAACTTATAACCTAACTTAACTGCATTAACTTAACTTAACAGCAGTGCACTGTTCCAATTTAAGGTTACTCTCTTTGCTTGCCTCTTAAACTCTTTTCCATGTTTCCAATTTTCAGCTACATAATACTCAGCTCCTTCATTAACTTTACCAATTTAAATAACGAGTCGCACGCAGCACGCTGACGTGAGGGAAGTGAATTTCCACATAAAAAACTATTCAAACTCAAAATCAGTTAAAAACATGCATTTATTCCAATTTTTATTCAAATCTGAAAATATTGATTTTTTTTGGCTGTTCTGATGTACCTGGTTCTATTTACCTGCAATGCTGGGAATACAATTTTGTGCATTATAAGGTTAGGAGAAGGTCCAGTCAGGCTTTAAAGTAGGCGTGAGGTTGTTGGGGATGGTAAAAGTACACCAACAAATGAATAACAGGCTTTTCTAATGTAAAACCCCCATAAGACAACGTACTGTGTTTGGTCGAAATACATTTTCTTTAATAACTCTGTAAATATTTATGCTAGAATGACGAGAGAGAGCTTAAAAGTTTCGCCACACTAATTCCCATCTTTTGACATGCGTTAATTTCACATTCGGGGCTTTTCTGGCCATCTTTGGGCCCAAAAACTTCAGATTAATCCTCAAAAAAGGGGTTTAGAGTTCCCCGATTGTTTTGCCCAACGAATTTGTCCAACTGTTTATAGAAAGGAACGTCTCTAAAAAATTTGAAGTAAATCGGACAAAAAATGTGACCGCTAGAGTGCATACACATATATATATATATATATATGTCTATATATATATACATAACATTTTGAACGAACCCCCAAAACGTGTTCAGGGGGTTACGTTAGGAACTTCTATGGTGGTCCCGGGCTTAAGTTTCACCGTGCGGGTCATGCTAATAGTTCACTTTCCATAGGAAATTCACTAATGAGTTAAATTTCATCACACTCAATAGAAATGAGTGCTAGGTTAACATACATAACTATAAAATATTTGGTTTCCCCCATGATGTTCCTGACTACCGGTGCTGTATTATAGAGGGTTCCCTGTTCAAAATTGCAAAACAAGTTTTAATGATTGGGATCGAAATCAAGGTCCTAGTCCTATTGATGGTTCTGCATTTATCACCAATAAGGCCTATTCAATAAAAAATTGTGTTTGTGATTTCTTCAAAGAAGTGGCGTCACTTCTTTAAAGTGGTGTATCGTCACTTCTTTGTGGTATTGTCTAACATTTTAACGGACAGCCCTTTCTGTGAGACTGGCACTCACATATGATTTATTGTTTATCAAGCGCCTAGGCCTAATTAAGTTATAACTACCGGTATCAATATCACAGTGCCTTCCTAAGACTATATGTCGGAAATAAATGTAGGCCTAGTATATTATTACTTTACGTTTATGTTTAATTCCTGCAAGCTAACTTAATGTTTATTTTTTCTTGTTTATTTATAAAAAACTATTGATGTGATAGCGTTAAATCTTAATGCATTGACTTAAATGGAAACATATCTCTTAGTCTAGTTTTTCGTTTTACATAGCCCTAACGTTCGATCATATCAAGTTTTTCTCCCTGCTATATATAAATTGCTATGGCTATGGTGTTAGGGGTTGCAATCCCAGAATCCCGATTAATTTTTGTTGTACCCAAAAATCCAGTCAATCCTGGGATTAATGGGATTGTAGAAACTACAATTTTCCAATTCTTTATATTCAGTCCATATTAATTTATGGTTAGGTATCTATTAGTATCGTACAAATTATTATAATATAATTATTACTTTATACTTGGTTTAGGTACTAATGTTGTTTGTAAAGAGAACGTGACCTCCAATGATTAGTTTTTATCCATTGTAGATTTCTGGTGATTGTGTGGTAAGTGACTGGCGCGGCATAGTGATTGGCCGCCTTATCACAATATATTTCACCGAAATGCACTTGCCCAAGATTTCCGTTTTGCTACACACTCTCTTCCCACGGTAATATTACAGACATAAAATCTTTAATTTGGCTTCCCCCAAAAGGTTTGATCGTTCACTTTAATATATTTAGCATTGACATTGCCAATTGTTATATGAAATATCAGTAGGTACCAGTAGTTATTTTCCAAGCTCATTGAGTCTACAACAGTGCAATTGTTTTTATTACGTATTGTGTTGTTTAATGTTATTTTTTATTTAGTAATTTGAATCCCGAAATCCTAGGATGGTAAATCAGGTACGGGATTGAAATCCCAACTTGGTATTCACCTCACATTATGTCCTTACCATGGTCATGTCCAAAAACAGACATTTGAGCATTTTTTTAAATTTGAAACCAAAATAATAAATAAATTACAAATTATTTTACATTTTCATTCCTAAACACAGTACTCGCTGTCTAATGTTTTTATTGTAAAGAATAAATTTTAAATATCTCTCTTAATAATAACCATAATATACTGATGAATCTTGCTTTGTGGCTTAATCTGGTTGTGTGGTCTGTTGGTATTTGCATTAAAATCTCGTTGTTCCCATCGTCCCATTGGCAGCAAACTTATTGTAAACTCTGCTCTAATGTTATTTTTATAGAGAACGTAAAACACTATACAGTATATCTTGCTTATTTTATGAACATGATTAAACTGGTAATTTTGTTTCATCTGGTTGTAACCTCTTAAATTTTGTTATTCTTATGTTATTGATAAAATGTTGCATCTCGCTTGTTGCTGTTGAGACTTTTTCGCTCGCTAAACAGACACCACTGCTTTTATTGTTTTTCCACAAAGTCCTTATTAGACTTTAATATTTTTAAGACTTAAATTTGCAAGATGTAGGTGTTAGACAGTTTGGTCTTCAAAAATTACAATATCCCCCCCGTTGCAGCAAACCTGTGTACTCAGCTGGCTAATTTCAAATACAACCGTATGTACCTAACCACCACATGATGCCACGTTCTAAGATATGCCAAAATTTATTTATTAACAAGCGAGATACAACATTTTATCGATTTTCTATAAAAATAACATTTTATCAATAACATAAGGAAACAAAATTCAAGAGGCTACAACCAGATGAAACAAAATTAGGCTACCAAGTTTAATCATGTTCATAAATAAGCAAGATTTAAAGTTTTTACATTCTCTATAAGAATAACATTAGAGCAGAGTTTGCAAGAATTTGCTGCCAAGGAAACAATGAGATTTTTATGCAAATACCAACCGACCACTCAACCAGATTAAGCCACAAAGCAAGATTCATCAAGAGAGATAACATATTTTACTATGATTACTAAGAGAGATAACATTTTATTTATTCTTTACAAGAGTAACATTGTACAGCGTGTACAATGAATACTAGGTATTCAAATATACAATCATTTTAAAATTTTTTATTTTTGTTGGGTTGAAATTATAAAAAAATTTAAAATGTCTGTTTTTGGACATGACCATGGTAAAGACATAATGTGAAGTGAATACAAAGTTGGGGTTTCAACCCGTACCTGATTTACAATCCCAGTGTTTCAGGATTCAAATTACTAAATAAAAAATAACATTAAACAACATAACCAATCTACATGATAAAAACAATTGCACTGTTGTAGACTCAATGAGCTTGGAAAATAACTACTGGCACCTACTGATATTTAATATAACGATTGGCAATGTCAATGCTAAATATATTAAGGTGAACAATACAACTTTTTGGGGGGAGTCAAAATAAAGATGTTATGTCTGTAATATTACCGTGGGAAAGGAGCGCGTAGCAAAACGGAAATCTTGGGCAAGTGCATTTCGGTGAAATATATTGTGATAAGGCGGCCAGTCACTATGCCGTGCTAGACACTTACCACACAATTACCAGAAATCTACAATAGATAAAAACTAATCATTGGAGATCACGTTCTCTTTACAAACAACATTAGTACCTAAACCAAGTATAAAGTAATTATTATATTATAATAATTTGTAAGATACTAATCAATAACCATAAATTAATATGGACTGAATGTAGAGAATTGGAAAATTGACTGGATTTTTGGGTACCGTATATTGACCCGGATCCCGGGGTTGTATCCTAACACCAAGGCTCTACGTATCAGATAACTGAAAAGTGATTAAAACCTGTGTGATTATTCTGTAAATTTGTTATAGTATCAAGTTTTACTCAATTTTGTAAATGTTAAAATCACCAGAAACAACTTAAAAAATAATTTATCCTACTAATATTCTAAATTTGAAAGTTGTAAGTTTATTTGTATGTTGGTATGTTTGTTTGGATATTTGTGGCTCAGTTATACTCTAACCACTGGACTGTGATTGAGCTGAAATTTGGCAGAGAGGTACCTGACAGTCCTGAGTAACGTATAGGCATATTAAAGTTGTGAAAATCATACAGTGGAACCTCCCATATCCGACCTTCCCATATCCGACTCCTCCCGATATCCGACCGTCCGTCTGTCTATTGTTTACTCGCGCTCTCATGGTCCGTTTCCGTTCGCGAGCCTGTACAGACTTGAAAAAGTGACTCATCGATACTATGCTTTACTTTTGGGTAAAAAACTGTCAGATTAGCCGTGGTTGTTGATGTGGAATGTCAGTTTGTGCGTTTATGTCAATATTGTTTTGTTCATTTTTTGTACCTGGGAAAGGCATTTTACGCTCCTCCCGATATCCGAACTTTGGCCGTTCCGACCACGGCCCGGTCCCGTCATGGTCGGATATGGGAGGTTCTACTGTATAGGGCTTTGCCCCACAAAATTGGGTAGGTCTCTTTGGCACAAAGAACCTTCTCTTAGTCGAAAAACTCCTTAAAATCAAATCAAGTATATTTATTGCCACAAGTATACAAAGTTGCATCATTCTTCATTAGGCTATACTGTACCAATAAGTCAACTTCAATATATTTCTTATCCAAATAGTTCTTGACGCTATAAAAACAACGCTTACCAAGCAAGAACCGTTTTACATTTATCTTAAATACTACTAGATTTTTTACTTTTTCTGGAGTGTTTGCAGATTGTTGAAAAGTTTATTGAGTTATAAAGGGCATAGTTTCTTTTTAGTTATAAGGATGTGTTTTTTTTAATGGAGATTTTTGTGCTGGTATGATATTGTTATTCATATTTCTGGTTTTACTGTGTAAAGTAATGGAAAGAAATCATTATATATGTGCTGGTCTCTTTTTGAGAAGGTTAACGACTCCAAAATATAAATTGAAAAGAATGTAATTAATTCAAAAGCCTTGAAGTAGTGATCACAGAATTTTGTTGTCAATTCTTGTCATTGTTGTCACAGCCTTTTCTGAAGAACGAAGAGTGTCTTTGTATGAAAAGGCTCAGATCATCAAATCATGACTGCATACGATAGAAAGGGGTAAATTAGGCCATAGTGTGATGAAGGAAGTATGTTTTCAAACATGGACATTCTTTTCATTCAAAAAAATCCTGATGATACTTGGGTTGCAACTCTCTCTCTATGTGAGGGAACAATTTTTTAATTTTCAACCGAAAGAATTCTTAGGAACTTAACTTTATATTTTGCAATAGAAACACTTTCATCAACAGCAAAATTAGAACCATACAATAGGTATTATTATCCATCCACTCACTTTCACCTTAATTTACCACCTTATGTGTCAAACATGTCTCGTAATGATAATAGAGGTATACAATACAGTGTCATTCAGTGTCAATGTTAAAACTGCAATCAGTTTTGGCTCCGGGGCATAAGTGCAAGATAAATAGCTAAAAGACCTTGGGCTGATTAAAAGAGCCTCTAGGGCCTACTGAATTACTGAAGATAGAATAAAAGAAAGTCTGATCAAGCCTTGGATGAATAAATGCAAAATTACCAGTCTCTAAGCCAGTGAGAAGGCCGAACTTTAATTCACGGTACAATTATTATCTATTATTCAGTTGTTTTTGTAAAACTATATTAATTGTGTACAAAAAAAATAACATAACATAAAGCGAGCATTGTTTAAATCATTTGTAGAGTTGTTTAAAACCTTTAATACCTGTGTACAAAATTATAGTTTAACCAACTACCAATTATTTTCCCTATTTTAAAATAGGATTTAAATTTCATTATTAGTTGATTGGACATTATCTAAAAAAATTCATTAGGCTAGAACCTTAAAGACTGTTTGAGATAGTATTGGTATTGGAAGGGGTTTAATTTTTAGTATCACAGCCATTATTTGATTCTCACAAAATAGAAGATCACTGAAATTATTTTCATGAAAGCATTGAAAAAATGTGTAAAGGCACAAAACCAAGAAAACAGTTGAGTAGTTTTAAAAGTGAAGTAAACTCAATTTGAATGAGTGAAGTCATCGAGTGCAGTGTTGTGGTGATTGTGTCGGACTATAATTATCAATGATCTGCTTATTTATGCTGGCTGGAGTCACCAAAGTCATTGCGCAAGTTGTGTACTGTGTTTTGTCGGCCTTGAAACTGGATTCCTCGAGTGACTAACTGATAGACAGACAGACAGCTTTGATACACAATCTCCAACGCTTCCTGTCATCCCTGCCTCCGGTATCATATTTAACTCCCTTTTGTCATTCTTATTCAATTGTGTGTGGGTGGGAGGAATGTGACCACACACCTCATAGTAGAATGCTACTCTTATACCATCGTGAAATAAGAGAGCGTTAAAATGTTGAGAGAAATTAAAATGATTAAGGCGTTGTAAATCGAGGTTGGTGGAAATTGGTTTGTTGTAAGTAAAACTTTTTTTAATTTATAGAAGGCAACCCTATGGGGGGATCGGAGGACCAAAAACCTCCCTCAAAATGTTGAATTTTAAAAAATCCCAAATTTTTTATTCTGATTTTTCGGCAGACAACTAATATTTTCCCTCCTGATGTCACACCAATTAACCTAATCAGGAATGCTCATATTTTTGTATCTGATCTTTAATTAAATTTGTATCTTGTTGAACTTTATTGACATTTTTTTATTCATGGTGAAGCCTATGGAATTGTAGGTCAATTACCTAGCTAATAAAAAAGTTATGTGTTGTTAAAATCAATTCTTATATGACATTCTAATAAAGTGTAACTTGATTATGGGAGCATTATTTCTGAAACTGTATAGTCATTTTACTAACTACAGGAATTTAAGACAAATTCAAAGTAGGTAACCTATTTAAATAACCTTATTAAATTTGTTTGTGATTTATTTTAAACTAGTATTAACGGCCACTATCGCGACCGCAGGAAATAATCAGCTGTTTCAGGAACAAAGCTTGTAGAAATATAAATCCACAGCTGAATACTCCCGGCTCCGCTAATATATGCTAAAACGGCATAAAACAAAAAACTTTAAGCTACCGTAACTCAAATAAGGTTGCTTTTCAAGAAAAACAAACAACACGTGCAGCTTACCCGACCTCGATTACCCCTAAAAAATATCTTGTCGTAGCTTGGGAGCCTTACAGCTCGAGAAACAGCCGCGGGCGGACACACAACGTGGTATCGATGATTAATATTGTTTAATTTTGAATCAGAATCAGAACATCCTTTATTAATTTTGTACATTTCATACATGAAAAGTGTCACTTAAGTTCCCAGAATCTGTAAATTTAAAGCTAGGTGAAAAAAACCATCTACTTTATGACAACGTTGTTTCCTCTAACTTTAAACAAATACAAAGTTAATCTCTTACTAAACATTTTGTTAAAAAATCAGTCCAACAATGTTTCAGGATCTGGAACCTTATACTGCATGCGAAAAAATACTTTGTGTACAATTTATATGCGCATAATATTAAATATTGTGTACAAATAATTAGAATAGTAGATAATTTTTAGAATGTTTCAAAAGATTTTACATTTACTTCACAAATACTATGTTCAAATAAATATAATTTACACATATAAAAACTTAAAAAATATTATAAAGATATTACAATTTTATGCATATTCATAAAAGGTTCAAATTATTAGCTTATAAAAGATATAAAATAGCATGAAAAGTTAGTAAACAATTTTTATAAAATGAAAACAAACAAATAGTTTTTAAATGTGTTTGCACAGTGTAGCAATCGATCGGTGGCAAGGCGTGATATTTTCACTTAGTCATCACAGAACGACGTACCTAAAATTCCATTTTCCCAGAAGAGGTAGTGAGTTACAGGAAAATATATGTACGCAAACCTGGCATTCTTAGTATGAGAACTCAGTGTTTTTTTTTTTTTTTTTTTAAAGGCTCATAAACTGTCTCAACATATTAATTGTAAGATTTTCTGTTAAAAGATTAATGAAATAAAAACTATTTGTTTCTATTTTATTAATTTAGTTTAATTTATCTAGGCATCATCTTTAAGCACTAGTTCAAAAGGTATCACCTATGAAATGTACAATACACCAGTATAGCATTACAATATAATTTGAAAAAATGTTTGGGTGTTTAAACAAAATTGTTCGATTATAAAGGTTAAATTTCTTGTCAAAGGAATCTATGTTCGGCAATCCAGTTATCGGATAACGATCGTTTCAGGAACAAGTTCCCTTCTTCAGATCCTACCGAACATCAAACCTCACTCATATCTAGGTTGTAAAAACACTTAAACACGCACATAGAAACAAACAAACATTTACTTTTAAAACAAAATGGCCACAGACTCGCACTGCTCGGAACACGGCTGTCCAGGTTGCAGGCCGGATGTGTCTACTGATATTGGGTTTTGAGAAACATGACCTCCATCAACCATATACCATACTATATTGAATGGTATAGTATGGTATGACAATTTCAGTCTTGGTGTGAAAATCTAAAAAGCAATTTTAGTTTTATGATAAATCCTCTCCTAAATTATTATAATACTTATATGTGATTTTAATTCTAAAATAAACGTTATCAGGAAATTGACACATACTTTCTCCCTTTTAGCCCAACTTTAATGAATAAATTATTTTTTATTTACTAAATATATAATATAAAGCACGGTCGAATGTACAGAAAATCTTGTAGCAAGTTGTTTTCAAAAATATCCACCCAAATCCCTGTTTAGGAGGCACTACAGACTCCATTGCTACACATGTGGTTTTAAGAGGGGAAATGCCCCCTATTCTCCCCCTCAGGGTTATTAAGGGGCAATATATTTCAAATTTCCTCTGTTGGTCAGTGCTAACTTGACAAGCATATCAAGTTTGAACGAAATTAATCAATAAATAAGAGAGAAATAGTAATTTTTTTGTTCTCCATAAGAGTAACATTGGACAACGTACTGTGTTTACCGCTAAATGAAAATTTAAATTTTCTCCGCAACCAGTAATCGTAGAATAGTAATTCAAAATAAATTATTTAGTTTTTTGAGCTCTTTTTAATGGTGAATAACAATATTTTTTATATTTATTTATTTTTTTATAAAAAATCCGAAAAGCTGAATTTTTGATATTTTAAGTGTTGTAATTTCTTAACCCGAATTTTTACAGGAATGCGAGTGGTGTCATTTTGTTGGAAAACTAAAGTTCCACAAACGACTAAAGTTTAATCAAAATCGTTAGATCCGTTTTTGAGAAATATTGATTTTTCATGTTTTTTGGCGGTTTTTGGGGGATAATTACCCTTAAAAATCAAAAATTCCAAAAAATGAAAGTAACGCCTGGAGATATCGTGGATTAGTACCTACATACCAAATTTCATAAAAATCGGACCATTGGTTAGGGCTCAAGCTCTGTACACATCCATGTAGACAGACAGACAGATAGACAGGCAAACAGACACACAGACATCACGTAAAAATCACTTTTTTGGGTTCAGGGAGCTCCAAATAGAATATTTCCACTATCAACTCAAATTCAAAAATTTTGACGAAAACAGTACTTTCTCCATATACTATGTATAAGGGGGAGAAAGTAAAAACATTCTACTATGCTTCAAAGTGAATCATCATTTAATTAAGTTTGTGTTTCATAATTGTTAATTATATAATGATTCATTTAGTATTCAAATACTAAAGGAAGAAACAATTTAATGTATTTTAATATAATCAATAAACAATTTTGTATACATTTTATTACCAAACAAAACTTGTCCACTATTGCCTACTTTAAAATTTTCTTATAGGAGACAATTAAAAGAGTTCAACTCTTTATTTTTTTTAACTTTTTATAACGTTTATCAATCCTAATGAAGGCAGAAAACATTATGAATTGTTCAGCTAGTTTATATTTAAAAAATTAGTTTGTAGTAAAATTTACAAAATCTTTTAAAAAGCTAAAAATAAAGCAGTAATTGATCAATTTGTTGAAGCGCTGGTACTAAAGTGCCTCCTTGGAGGTGTTGCCTTGCCAAAGGTTTATTGGCTATAAAACAGCGGTGATTGCCCCGACAAGCAACTGATCTCCCATTGATGTAATAAATCATCGTTGCTTGACCCGTGGTGAACCGTGCTCTAGTGATCTCATCTTGGCTTCTGTCGGTTCAAAAATTTGCATTCTCCGTTGGTTTCTTCAATGTAAAATTGAATTAGTTCATTTACCAATCTTTCTTTATGAGTAGAGAAGCTTGATATTTCTTCATTTTACTCTGTAAATACTATCCAAAATACAGAGAGTAAAATGAAGAAATATCAAGCTTCTCTACTCATAAAGAAAGATTGGTCAATTAACTAATTCAATTTTACATTGAAGAAACCAATGAAGAATACAAATTTTTATGAATTTAAATGGCCTAAAATAGGACTTACATCAGTGGTTGAAGCAACATGTTAATGGCAGAGTCTAGAAGGCAGGTTGAAGAAAATTGTGAAATTAAGAAAAGTTGATGTCTATTTTGTATAAGTACTTTGATAGATTTTGATAAGTATGTAGTTAAATCAAAATTAGTGGCGGTTTGGTTTGACTGCCTAAAACTAATGTTTAGTTATATAAAACAAGCGTATGCATTAAAAACATTTGTCTTCTACAATACATGTGCAGTAAAAGTATATAACATATGATGAATATTTTTCACCTGTGAAAAAATAACTTTTTATAACATTGATGCAATCACAGTATGTGTTGGTGATATTATAAGTAATATTAGCAGATGTCCCGTTCTCCACACGGGAATCTCGCAGGCCTAGGATCAGATGTTGTAAAATGTTTACATTATAACCAGCTGACTACCTAAATAAAGTAACATTGGAACTTTGAAAGTCTATCAGGCGGAGCCCTAAAGGTGGAAGTTTATCAAATCTATCAAAGGCACATCTCAAGAAAAAAAAATTTGATTGAAACCAAACATGTATACGAAATAAAAATTTAAGAGGCAGAAAATTTCCAAACAAAAATCAAGAAATTCTTTTAATAATATAAAAAGAATTATAAAGAAAACCTGAATTAAAGAATTATAAAGTTATTGTGTGTTCTGATTTATGGTTGCTGCTAACTATTTGTTCAATAAAATAATAATAATAGTAATGTTTTGTTCAGCCAAAAGCTTTCAATTTTGTTACATAGTTTATACAAATTATTATAAATAATATTCAATCCCCATTTACCAAACACATATACTTATAAATATACATACATAGCTCAATAAATACAAAATATTATTCATTCATATTCATACATATACTTTATATTTTATTTTGTCTAAATAATGTTTTATTACAATTATATACATTCTCTCTCTGTAATATGACAGTAACAGTTCAGTTCTACTTATATTTGTATTTTTATTTTATTTTTAATACAATTATATATTCATATATATAAAACAAGTTTTCTTCAAACCTGTTATCAATAGATCTCTACATTTAAGGAATTCACCAAGGATATGGTGAGGTCGGCTTCTCAGCTATCTCAACGGTTAAGGTTATCCTTGTTCCTTGTAGTTTCCTTAACGTATTCTGACAAGAGGTTTGAATGGTTTGCTCCAGATCGAGTAGTCTATGGTTTTTTCCTCAAATAGAAAGCTGTGACGCAAGAATAGATTAAATCTAGAGTTGAATTTCTGACTAACTCAAAATTAGTTTTTAGCACTGTATAATGCTAAAAAATTACTTATGTTAAATGGTTTATCCTAAATATAAAATAAGTCAATTATTTAAGTCTTTATAAAAGCAGCAATGGTTGTAATATCAAAATAATACTTATTAGGAAACCTGTGTGTATAAGTGACTCCTTTATGCTGTCAAGTCAACATTTACTTGAAGCATTTTATAGATATTTCATTGTAGCGATCATTGTAGCGATAATAATAATAATAACGAGTTCGCACGCAGCACGCTGACATGAGGGAAGTGAATTTCCACATAAAAACTTTTAAAACTCAAAATCAATGTAAAAACATACATTTGTCAAATTTTTATTGAAATGTGAAAACACTGATCTTTTGGCTGTTCTGATACTCCTGGTTTCATTTACTTGCAAATCTGGGATTAATATTTTGCGCATTATAATGTTAGGAGAAGGTCCCCAGACAGGCTTGAAAGTAGACGTGAGGTTGCTGGGGATGGTAAAAGTACTTTAACAGAGGAATAATAGGCTTTTGCAATGTAAAACCATAGAATAAATTTCTATGGTAAAACCCCCATAAGACAACGTACTGTGTTTGGTCGATACACATTTTCTTTAATAACTCAGTAAATATTTATGCAGAATGACGAGAGAGGGCTTAAAACTTTCGCCTCTCTAATTCCCATCTTTTTCCATGCTTTGATTTTACATCTGAGGCGTTTCTGACCCTTTTTGGGCCCAAAAACTCGAAATTTGAAAGATTAATCCCCCAAAAAAGGGGTTTAAAGTTTTCCGACTGTTTTGCCCAACGAACTTGTCCAACTGATTACAGAAAGGAACGTCCCTACCAAATTTGAAGTAAATCGGACAAAAAATGTGATCGCTAGAGTGCAAACACATATATATATATATATATATATATATATGTCTATATATATTAATAATCAAATGAAACATTTTTCAACTGAGTACCCTTAAGGAATTTCTTTATTTTTATTTTTATTTTTAAGACTACATGTTTCGGGACATAAGCCCATCATCATGGTCAACAAATACCTAACCTCATATATATATATATATATATATGTCTATATATATATATAAAATTTTGAACGACCCCCCCAAAACGTGTTCAGGGGGTCACGATAGGAACTTCTATGGTGGTCCCGGGCTTAAGTTTCACCATGCTGGTCATGCTAATAGTTCACTTTCCAAAGGAAATTCACTAATAATATTACACTCTATTGTATAAAACAGCATTTGATGCATAACACTGTTAAATAACTCAGCAACATACTTCATTTACTTTTAAATTATTGTATTGCTGTATGTTAATGTAACGACTGTTGAATCAGATTGGGAGGCAAATTTGTTAGGAATGTCTTTGAAATATCAGTTTGAATTTATCCAAACAACTATTACCTCAGCTGATACTTGTTTAAATGAATTCATAATGAACTCGTGTTAAAGAAGAGATTGATAGTTGGCTGGACTTCTGTGGAAATGAATAACATACAGGTTTCTGGCTATTGTTTTTAACAACTTGACTAAGGTTTTACGTTCCAATTATGAGGTTTTTTTAGTGAATTTCCTATGGAAAAGTCAATTATTAACATGACCCACACGGTGAAACTTGAGCCCGGAACCACCATAGAAGTTCCTAACGTGACCCCCTGAACACGTTTTGGGAGATCGTTAAAAATTATATATATGTGTTTGCATTCCAGCGGTCACATTTTTTGTCCAATTTACTTCAAATTTGGTAGGGACATTCCTTTCTGTAATCAGTTGGACAAGTTTGTTGGGCAAAACAATCGGAAAACTCTAACCCTCTTTTTTGGGGATTAATCTTTTGAATTTTGAATTGTTGGGCCCAAAAAGGGTCAGAAAAGCTCTGGATGTAAAATTAATACATGTAGAAAGATGTAGATTAGTAAGGCGAAGGTTTTAAGCCCTCTCTCATCATTCTAGCACAAATATTTACTGAGTTATTACAAAAAATGTATATCGACTCAACACAGTACGTTGTCTTGTGGGGGTTTTACATTAGAAAAGCCTGTTATTCAAATTCTGTGGTGTATTTTTATCACCCCCAGCAACCTCACGCCTACTTTCAATCCTGACTGGGCCTTCTCCTAACCTATTAATAGCAATATTGTATTCCCAGCATTGCAGGTAAATAGAACCAGGATCATCAGAACAGCCAAAAAATAAATGTTTTCAGATTGTGATAAAAATTTGAATAAATTTATGTTTTAATACTGATTTGATTCTTAAAAGTTTTTATGTGGAAATTCACTTCCCTCAAGTTAGCGTGCCGCGTGCAAACTCATTTTCAAATACAGTAGAAATCCAATTATCCGAACCCCAATTATCCGAACCCCAATTATCCGAATATCCAATTATCCGAATCGATTTTGAGTGAAATAATAGAAATATAAAAATCAAGAAAATAACAGCGGGAGCGCGTGTAGCGATAATGCGCCGTGAGCGCTAAAATAAAAGCCCGCGCTGTTACCTTCCGGACGATATTTTCGCAGGGAACAATGAGTCATACCCCCTTTCCGCCCTGCTCATCATCAGTCGCTACAGTTCTTTCACCGAGATTATCGTTCGAAATGAGTACAAAACATTAACATGTTGTCCTTTCGCTAAGTGATAAACTCACTTTGCTCGAGATGTTCAAGTGAAATAACCAACATTGAACAGTGAAATACGTACAGTATGTATTGAAAAGAGCAACTGTATATACTGTATTCAATTTAACTACTGTAATTTAATTTTTATGACGTATATTCTTGATACAGTTCGCTCACCCTCTGTTCACTACATTTATAATAACTTTGTCGATAAAATTCTGATTTTTTATGTATGGTGATGTTTTTTGCTTAATTCCCGAGGTATACCTGATTATCCGAATTTCTGCATATCCGAATTGGCCCGATCCCCAATTAATTCGGATAATCGGAGTTCTACTTAATAAAATAAATTACGTAGGATTATTGAATTGAAATGTTGCTTTTCCAATTCATTGTGGTGAGATAACGCTCTCTATTTCTGTTGGTTTGGTTGCAGGCCTGTCAGCTGATCTGAACCACGGCAGCCTCCGCAGTCCGAAGGTGTTTCTCTGCTACCGGCGAGGGCGAGATCGGCCGCCATTGGTCGACGTTGGGTGAGCAACTCAAGAAATTACAAGTTTACTCTTAGAATTGTTGTACTGAATCAAGGTTACCTGGCTTTAATTGTCATAGATAATTGTGTATGTATTACATAGAAAGGACTGTTACAATTCACAGTGAGCAACAGGGTTTAGGTTTTTTTTTTTAATGGCCGGTTTATTTTTTCATTACAAATAACTTGATGTGGGTTACCTAAAATTCGTAGCTTACTATGTCACCTTATGTATAATGTTTTCCTCAAACTGTTATTGAAAGATCACATACACTTTAAATTTCCACTTTTGCACTGCTATATAAATCTGCACTCAAAGGTGTTTTCACCTTGATTACCTTGATTAATCATGGTTTTGGTAATGTAAAACAACTCGTTGATGCACATACTCGTTGATATGTTGATCGTTGTATACTAGGCAATCCTGGTGCAATACTCTTATATATACATACTTCTTCTTACTCTCTCAACACAACAGTTACTAAGTGGATCAAGTAGAACAAACTAAATTCCTTGGACTCGTAATTGATGAAAATTTAGACACAATGACTATCTAGTAAAAAAAACTTCATCAGGACTAAATGATTTGTGTCAAATGGCTAAAATATATAACAATGATACTAAAATCAATTTTTTTTTCTTTGGTACATTCACATCTAGCATACGGTATAAGCATTTATGGAGCAACAACAAAAAATAATTTTGACAGAGTTTTGTTACTACAAAAAAAAACTCTGAAAATTATATTCAAACTTCGAAAATAGATTCAGTTAAAAATTATTTTTCAGACTTTGGCGTTCTTAAAATGGGTTGTACATTTTTAAACAATAATGTTTGTTAAGCAAAACGAAAACCCAACAGTAATACTCAGTCATCATCAATATAAAAAAGACTTCATAGAAACGTGGAGCAACACAATTTGCGTTTCTATAAAAAGAAAACTCACTTCATGGGTAATACATTTTTTAAAAATTTTCCTAACAAAATTTTATTGGAAAATAATTTTATTAAGTTAAAAAATTGTTGAAGGAATAGCTTTTGAAGCTTTCCTTGTAATCTTTGGAAGAATTTTGTGAAATTTGAAAAATAAAATAATTTATTTTATATTTGTAACTATTGTAATTTAAAGGTTTTTCATAAATTAAGTTTACTATCTCAGTTTTTTACAATAAGGATATTTTTGATTCTAATATAATAATACTCTGGTGTATGAACATTGATTGTGTGTACATTAAGTCCTATATTAATGTTCTATGTATCATGTACAATTTATGAAATTTTTGATTTGATTTGATTTGACAAGTGAGAAATGCTAAAATTGGCATTTGCAGATATTACCTTCAAACTTGAATAGACTAGTCCAAGGTTTGTCAAGAAACTAGTTTAATTTATTATTCTTTTTAAATTCATCACCCAAAACGTTTTATTACAACAAGTGTACGCAACATGTCCCAGGGTGATGTACGAGGGCAAGGAGCGGATCCTGCCAGACTCGGAGATCCTGGACAAGAGTGCCGGTGGTCGCGTGGCCAACGTCAACAACTCGGTGGCCAAGACTTTCCTGACGTACCGACGCGCGCCGCCCAGCATGCCCTGTAACGCCCTGGTGGTGACGGAGGTCGTGGTCATCTGCACCAGCAAGGGCGAGATGCCCCCCCACGCCTTCTGCATGATCAGCAAGAACCTCAACAAGGGACTGGTCAGTTGACCACTAAGTAATCCGTAAACACATATTTGATAGATGTTATTAAAGTTGGTCTTTAATGTGATTATTGTGATTCGCTAAATTATCTTATAGTAAAACTCAAACCCTCACACTCACCCTCAAACCCAAACCCTCACAATGTCACCCTCAAACCCAAACCCTCACAACTTCACCCTCGAACCTCACCCTCACAATTTCACCCTCAAACCCAAACCCTCAAACCTCAAACTTATTAGATCATACTTTTGAATCGTTCATACTGACCCACAAATGTGATCTTGCCTTGCGTCACCTAGTTGCAGGTTGTTCTCTAGGTCACTAAATCCAGTTTGATCACTTGGTTAGTTTTTAGGAATGAAGATTAGAATAAGTATGAATGAAGGAATGAGCTTTTTAGAATAAAGATGTTTTATTGTCCATTAAACAAAATATCACACACAGGGGCTTAAAATCGTTTTAGAATATGTCAACTAAAGTTTTACAAACACTGGACTAGTAATAAAGATTAATATGAAGAAACTTAAGTTTTAGTTAAAATAATTCATACTTAAAATATTAGTTTGCAGGGTAAACAGTATCTATACAAAAGGAGCATCCCATTAGTGGATAGAAAAAATGGATCTTTTCAACATCCCTCCCTCAAAATTCATGTAAATTCCATCTGCTCTTTCCTGGGCTGACAGGAGGCGATTGGAGGCCTGGGGCAAAAACCCCTATTTTACTGTCTTCGTATTTTTTTCTTTTGGGGGGGCAGAGCGACTGGAATTCAGACAGTCAAATTGAGGGACTCATCATCCCTAACACCAAAGGTAGATGGAATGATTTTGGAATTTTAAACCTTTGGAAACTCTTGCAAAAATGTTACCAAAATGCTGTTTACCTACCCTGAGTTCAGTAGGTACGAGTTGGTTCGGCTACGATTGGTAATGGTTAGTGGCGGTTAGGCCTGGAGCAAACTCCTTCGGTTGCCCCCCTGTTGCAGCCAGGCTCTTGCATTGCTTCAGATGCCTCCCCCCCTTGTGGCAGCCCCGGCTCTTTCACTGCTTTGGTTGCCTCCCCCCCTTGTGGCAGCCCTGGCTCTTTCACTGCTTTGGTTGCCTCCCCCCTTGTGGCAGCCCTGGCTCTTTCACTGCTTCGGTTGCCTCCCCCCTTGTGGCAGCCCTGGCTCTTTCACTTCTTCAATCATTCACCTTTCTCATCACTACGGACCTTTCAGCTGATCAATCCTTGACTCCATGATTCAGATCATGATTGAAGGGCCCTATGAAAACTGTGATATCTATGACACTAATGTAATATTTGTCATTGTGTATGTAAATTATTGCTTATATTTATCAATTAATCATTATCAATAATGTTTTATGATCGCAGGTAGGAGCTGACATATTCATCTGCTACAAGAAGTCCATGAACCGTCCAAGCCTCATAACGTATAAACCTGGTGAGATGTTTATAGTTAAATTGTTTTATTGATTTTTGTTTTGTTACTCCATTGCAAATAGCATTTTTGTAAGTATAATAAAAACTTTTAAGGGAAAGCGGTCCAAACCCTTCACATGTTTGTGGACACCCTAGGAATCGAACCCATGACCCCTTGAACTGAAGTGAAGACGCTGACTGTTGGACTAGTGAGATGGCAAAGCACTCACGACTATTACTATTACTATTAATTGGTTTGGAATTGTGATGTCGTTTTATTAAATATTTCACCTGAATACAAATACACTTATTTGGTATGATTTTACAAAATAATATTTATAGTCAACACCACTCGAGAAATGGTAGACTGATCTTTATAAACTGTTTATCATCTTTAAAGTGATATATTTTACAACTATTAAATTGTACACCTTAAAAAAACATACTGGGTCAGGTTCTTAACATATTCAGCTTTAAATATATAAATATTTATCATTTTGAAACGTTAAAAACCAGAAACCTGTTAACCAAAATAGTACATATGAAATTTTAACGAGTAATCATTTAGTATAATAACTCATACAAACTAAAAAAGATCGAGATAAGCCACATCTTTTTGATTTTAACAGAATGTGGATAGATTTCAGTGATACAGTTTCATGCAAGTGTTTATGTTTCTCACATTATTTTGGATTCCGTCAAATTTTCTTAGCAAAATTGTTATCCCTGTTTTAACACTGCTAACTCATTCCTAACATACAGTTGGACACATTCTGTCTTTTGCTTTTGTGAGTTGACGGACTAGTTGTGAGTAGGTTGAACACTCAAGTCTTATCTCCCGCTGTTGCAGGTATCCTGGCCCGCTACCCCCACCACGACCAAGACAGCTTCCCCCTCCCCCCCTCCGTGCCGCTGTTCTGTCTGCCGATGGGAGCCACGCTTGAGGCCTGGCCCACGTCCGCCCGCCAGCCCGACCCGGTCTTCTCCACCTTTGTCCTCACTGTGTCCGATGCTGCTCAGAAGGTACATAGACTCGAGAATCCTCCGCAACCCTTTCCTTCCTTCCAAATTTGCGTAGTTGATTCAAATCGCTTAATGGGAAAATTTTGAATTCATGTGTTATTCATAAAATCAAGGTATTTTACATGATATAACCTTTGCCAGTGAATAATGTAATGTCTTAATTATAATTTTTGTCTAAGATAGGTTTCTTACCTCCATCAATAGTCCAAAATGTTTGACATATATCGATTATGCCAACATGTTTCGGATCAAGTGCAATATTTTCAAGGCTTACAAATGGTCAAGATGTTAAAATTTAAACAAAATACAACACATATACAAATGAATTACGACACGAACGAATAAACATTTTGATAGCGCTATCCCGGTCACGGGCATCCCAATAAGTCCCGGCACTGGTATCAGACTCATAGTTTTTGGATAATTTGTTGGACCTTAAGTGTCAGTTAAATAATCAATATTCTTTAACGGGCATATTCTGAGAGAATAGCACAAAAGTCAGGGGTTTGATATTACAATGAGTTTACGAGTCGAGTTGTGCAGGTGTACGGGTCGGCGGTGACGTTCTACGAGCGAGTGCCGCCGGACAAGTTGACGGAGGAGCAGCGTCGCAAGCTGGACCCGGGGGGCCAGGGGCAGGGCGACACCGCCTGTGTCACCTACAACATGAACAAGTGCATCTGTCTGCTGTCGTGCTGGCCGTTCTTCGACACCTTCGAGAAGTTCCTGCTGTTCCTGTACCGGATGTCGTGCGAGGGCAGCCACCCGGTGCCGATTGAAAGGTGGGTCTGAGAACCTGACAGGTACGGTGTTTGGTACTTGAGTTTCTACAATCAAAAATAAACGTCCTACATTCAGTAAAACCTCGAACAACCGTCACTCTTTCAATCGTCACTCTCTGTTATCTGTTTTCCGTCTTTGGGAATTTTACGATTTATTAGCGTTGGAATTCACGCCATACAGCAGTGTCTGAGATCTTGTGCATGAGCTATTATGTTGGCAGTGACTTAATTGTGACATAATTATAAGTTACAATGACATTTCTGTCCGTCTGTTCATTTATCTGTCACAGTTTCGGTCCCGAAGGTGACAGTTAATAGAGGTTCCACTGTATTTAAAAAACTGGTGATTTTTTATCTAAAGATTCTGAGTGGACCCCTCAACAGATTTTCATGATTATTTTTTTGAATGAAAAATAATTTTGAGTAGAAGGGAATGATAAAGCAATAATTTCCATGTAGAGTTATAATTTTTTTTTTATTCGATTTTAATTTTGAAAAGTCCAGCAGGCGATGCAAACATTTTAAAGTTTGTTTTGAAAGAACTTTAAAATCATATTGTGTTAACCATCAGCTGTGAAAAATTTGTTCCATGGATTAGGACTAGAGGTGTGAGGATGGTTTGTACAGAGTAAACATTATGTGTTAATAATCCTTTGTTTTATGCGGGAAAAGCCGCGACAAGCAGTTGGTTTTTAATTAAATTACTAACTAAATTCATTGAATAAAAAAAATACATTACAGCTTTTCAGAGTTTAATAAATATTTTGTTTGAGTATTAAATAAACTGTTGAAGTTTTAAATCTTGAGTTAGTAGTAGCATATTCCTGATGTAGTTTGTGACTAGTTCATGTAGTTTTGTTCACTCTAGTACCTTTTTGAGTAAGTGTATTTATCAACTGTACAAAATTTACCACCACGCAAATTTCATAAAGTGTAGCAAACTAAATGTTAACATTGTAAATTTATAAATCTGTTTTCAGTTACTTAAACAAACAGCTTTTAAAACCGATTACACTTTTACCTTTATGTCGGGAAAAAAACAAATTGAAACGTTTGAAATCAGAGCTGATCACATAGTTCACCAATGGGGCAACCTAACCAGAGTGAATTGAGAAGGCCAGTGTGATGTACTTGTATGGGTTTTCTGTGATATACTTTGTGCCCGTCAGTAACGAGCGCTATCCGTTGTCGTGCCAGGTACATCAGCCACCTGCTCCAGGAGGTGCCGTTCCCCTCCGTCCAGAGGCCGCGGATCCTACTGCAGCTGTCTCCGGAGGATCTGCTCATGTTCACCCAACCTGAAGACCTCCCTCTCCCTCGCAGGTATTATACCACCTCTACCCCTACCACAAATATAATATCGGTGGTCTTCTCCACACCTTTATTTTTTTATTCATCGCGTTATCGCAAGGGTGTTTATTTATAGTGTTTATTTCATTCTGAATGCGTGGGTGGATCTTGTGAATCCTGTGTTATCTGGTCTCAGTTAATGGTATTTTATAGTGTTTATTTCATTCTGAATGCGTGGGTGGATCTTGTGAATCCTGTGTTATCTGGTCTCAGTTAATGGTATTTTATAGTGTTTATTTCATTCTGAATGCGTGGGTGGATCTTGTGAATCCTGTGTTATCTGGTCTCAGTTAATGGTATTTTATAGTGTTTATTTCATTCTGAATGCGTGGGTGGATCTTGTGAATCCTGTGTTATCTGGTCTCAGTTAATGGTATTTTATAGTGTTTATTTCATTCTGAATGCATGGGTGGATCTTGTGAATCCTGTGTTATCTGGTCTCAGTTAATGGTATTTTATAGTGTTTATTTCATTCTGAATGCGTGGGTGGATCTTGTGAATCCTGTGTTATCTGGTCTCAGTTAATGGTATTTTATAGTGTTTATTTCATTCTGAATGCGTGGGTGGATCTTGTGAATCCTGTGTTATCTGGTCTCAGTTAATGGTATTTTATAGTGTTTATTTCATTCTGAATGCGTGGGTGGATCTTGTGAATCCTGTGTTATCTGGTCTCAGTTAATGGTATTTTATAGTGTTTATTTCATTCTGAATGCGTGGGTGGATCTTGTGAATCCTGTGTTATCTGGTCTCAGTTAATGGTATTTTATAGTATTTATTTCATTCTGAATGCGTGGGTGGATCTTGTGAATCCTGTGTTATCTGGTCTCAGTTAATGGTATTTTATAGTGTTTATTTCATTCTGAATGCGTGGGTGGATCTTGTGAATCCTGTGTTATCTGGTCTCAGTTAATGGTATTCTATAGTGTTTATTTCATTCTGAATGCGTGGGTGGATCTTGTGAATCCTGTGTTATCTGGTCTCAGTTAATGGTATTTTATAGTGTTTATTTCATTCTGAATGCGTGGGTGGATCTTGTGAATCCTGTGTTATCTGGTCTCAGTTAATGGTATTTTATAGTGTTTATTTCATTCTGAATGCGTGGGTGGATCTTGTGAATCCTGTGTTATCTGGTCTCAGTTAATGGTATTTTATAGTGTTTATTTCATTCTGAATGCGTGGGTGGATCTTGTGAATCCTGTGTTATCTGGTCTCAGTTAATGGTATTTTATAGTGTTTATTTCATTCTGAATGTGTGGGTGGATCTTGTGAATCCTGTGTTATCTGGTCTCAGTTAATGGTATTTTATAGTGTTTATTTCATTCTGAATGCGTGGGTGGATCTTGTGAATCCTGTGTTATCTGGTCTCAGTTAATGGTATTTTATAGTGTTTATTTCATTCTGAATGCGTGGGTGGATCTTGTGAATCCTGTGTTATCTGGTCTCAGTTAATGGTATTTTATAGTGTTTATTTCATTCTGAATGCGTGGGTGGATCTTGTGAATCCTGTGTTATCTGGTCTCAGTTAATGGTATTTTATAGTGTTTATTTCATTCTGAATGCGTGGGTGGATCTTGTGAATCCTGTGTTATCTGGTCTCAGTTAATGGTATTTTATAGTGTTTATTTCATTCTGAATGTGTGGGTGGATCTTGTGAATCCTGTGTTATCTGGTCTCAGTTAATGGTATTTTATAGTGTTTATTTCATTCTGAATGTGTGGGTGGATCTTGTGAATCCTGTGTTATCTGGTCTCAGTTAATGGTATTTTATAGTGTTTATTTCATTCTGAATGCGTGGGTGGATCTTGTGAATCCTGTGTTATCTGGTCTCAGTTAATGGTATTTTATAGTGTTTATTTCATTCTGAATGCGTGGGTGGATCTTGTGAATCCTGTGTTATCTGGTCTCAGTTAATGGTATTTTATAGTGTTTATTTCATTCTGAATGCGTGGGTGGATCTTGTGAATCCTGTGTTATCTGGTCTCAGTTAATGGTATTTTATTTGATTTAGCTACAGATGATTAGGTTTGTTGCCCCCTGTTCACTGAAGAAATATACTTCACAAAGCATTGTAACGATGTTGAGGTACCAAAAGTCAAACTCTAAAGTTGGTAAAGACCCATAAGGTGTTGCAGGTAAATATCTTCAATTGATTATTCTTGAATTTACGTAGGCTAAGTTTGAACACTTTTGAAGTCCAAAATGCTCATTGAAGTAAGCTAATAGGTAAAATATTTTTTGTGAAAAGAAGCAGTTAGTAAAGCAAAAATTAAGAAACATTGTAAGATGAATATTAATCATAAAAGTTCAAAGGTGTTTGATACCTGTGTTAGAGCACACATGACTTCCAAATACAAAACTTTGGCTTTGCCAAAATTCCAACTGTGTTACTGAGTTTTTCATATGTGTTACAGTGGCGCAGGGTTCAGACAGCTGCTGATGAACCTCGGCCCAGACAACTGTCTGATGCTGCTGCTGTGTGTGCTGACTGAGCAGAAGCTGCTGATCCACTCCCTCCGGCCCGATGTGCTCACTGCAGTGGCCGAGGCCGCCTCGATGGTCAGTCACTCGCACTCCTGCCATTTATTCTTTTGAAAGCATGTTTATAATTTGACGTTAATTATCAGTATGTCAAAATTTTGAAAAATTGAAGTTTTTAGGAAAAGCAAGAACATTTTCTGGACGTGGTTGCTCAGAGGTACAGTGCTGGCCTCGCAAGTCAGCCGTGGTCAAGCGTAGGTTCGAGCCGTGGTCAAGCGTAGGTTCGAGACGTGGTCAAACGTAGGTTCGATCCCGTCTGACTGCTCTGATACTTTTCACGAGCGGTCACCACCGGCTTACCCATGTGACTGTTTCCGTTATAGTACCTTGTTGTTTTTAGATTGCCGCACTGGCATGTGGCGATGTGCAGTTGACGTTTTAGTTTTCAAAACAAAGACAAAATTTGTCTCAACAATTGCATAATATAGAATTTTGGTACAGATGTGAAGGTAGCCCTGTATTTTAGAACAGTTCAGACTAATACTATGCACTGAATACTGTTGATGCTCTAACAAGTAAGGTTATAGCTCAAAATTGATCTGATTTGATGGCATTGTTTATTGTTCAGGTATTAATACTTACTAGTCTGCTTTGCAATCAAACCAAGGAATTCTGTAGTACTTTATTGTGTTAATTCATCAGCTGCTGCACCAATTTTTCCACAAATACTACTGCATGAAGAGAATTTGTCGTGTTAGTAGTCAAGAAGATTTATTTGTATTATACTAAATCAGTAGCATTTTACCATTCAGTTATATTATCTTGTTAAGAATACTGGATGTGGCTGAATTCAGGTAGCCACATATTGTTTGTTACCCACATGAAATTTGATTGTTAAAATATTGGGAATTGAAATACTAATAATATCCTGGTGTCAGCCAATCCAGACTAGAGCATCCCATTCAGACTGCCAATTTAACCTAGATAACACAGACTTTTTAAAAATCCATCTTATTGCACTTTTAGCGAATTTCCCCTATAGGGAAGAAGATATTACCATAGTCGGCATGGTAAGACCTAGGCCCGGGACCATAATAACTTCGTTTTGAGGTCCCCAGACCCCAAAAACACCATTCGTCCGTGAGCACGATAACTCTCATAAAAATGATCCGATTTTGATGAAACTTGGTATAAACCTGTAAAGCAACATTTATGACTTTAAGTTTGAAAACCAGCTAGATCGCTCCATCCGAAGGGGTATTTTGGGGGGGTTTTGTACCCCAAAAATGGGTTTTTTGAATTTTTTACATATAATTTTTGAAATAGTCAAATTTTAGTTTTTACCATTGGATTCAGCTTAAAAAACACACAATTTGGTATTTTGATAATTCCTCTACGTCAATTGGTTACCGAGATATTGAAAGTGCTAAACACAGTACGTTGTCTAATGCTATTCTTATGTAGGAAAAGAAAAATATTATATCTCGCTTATTTATGAAAGTATACTAACGAAACTTGGTATACAGCTTCATCTCGATGTGGTCTATTGATATTTGCTCAAAAGAAATTTGTTGCCAATGGCTCCCGTAGCAGCAAACCTGCGTACTCAGCTTCCATGTTATTCTTATGGAGAGTAATTAAATGCTCTGTCTTCCTTAATTATGAACATAAATGAATAAATACTTGTATTCACCTAGTTGAGTTATATTGATATTAGCATAAAAACAAATTTTTGGTGTTCCTTGTTGCAGCAAACCTGCGTACTCAGCCCCAATGTTATTCTTATGGAGAATAATTAAAACTGTATTTATCGCTTATTTGTGAATATATTTTTATGGAACTTGGCAAGTGGCTTTTTGTAGTATTAAGACATTATATCTCCATTGGAAATTCGCTGAGTATGCAGGTCTGCTGTGACGGGGGTATTTTAATTCACCTCATGTTTGCCCCACTCAGATCATCTTCCCGTTCAAGTGGCAGTGCCCCTACATCCCGCTGTGCCCCATCTCTCTGGTGGAGCTGCTTCATGCTCCGCTGCCGTTCCTCATCGGAGTCGACTCTCGCTTCTTCGACCTCTCCGAGCCCCCTCGAGACGTCGTCTGTGTTGACCTGGATACCAATATCATCACACTGTGAGTGTAATTTTGTATGGCAGCTCGCCATTGTTTATTACCTTAGCTATTTTGGTTACAAAGTTGAATGAGTTAGATAGTGGTGTTGAGTTAAAATAAATAGTATATCTCCGATAATTTAAAGAAAGCCATGTCTTAACTCTCCACTCAAATGCTTCTTCATTTCCAGCTAGAGAATAAGCCAAGGAGCAGTATTTTTTTGTTTAAAACAACCTAAGACGTTACAAAGTTTGTATAATGAAATAAACATAGTCAAAAAGTGTATGGGAATAAAGTGCTGTCTGTTCTATTCATTATGAACATAGTTAAATAGGGATCTATCAGAAAACCCCTTGGTGGTTTATTTAAGGATCTAAAACACCCTTTAGAACTATAGGGTGGCTTGTGAAAAACTCAAAATGTTGTACTAAACAAAAGTATTTTCATAAAATTTCGGATGATGGAAGCCTTATTTTCAAAGAAAGATCTGGAGGGATTGCCATTTTATGGACATAGACAATTAGTAACATCATCACCTTTAGGAACAAATTAATTTTCATTGTACTAAATTTTGCTGGTGACATTTGATCAGTAAAAACAGTCTTATAGACTAAAAAAATTGCGGAATTTCCATTTCCATTTCCCTCCTAACTAGAGGCTTTGCTAGTCGAGTCTTTAGCATAGTGGTCAAGGCTACAGACTCCAGAACCATTACAGCGGTCCTATCATGAGTCGATCCCAGTCCTGGCATGTCAGTTTCATCAATACTGTACAACTCATACTGTAATGGCTCACCCCTTGCTTTGCTGGATACGTTCAACGCACAGATCTGTGGCCCAAACTTTTTTAGCCTGTGGCACACTATAAAAAAAGCCATTAGACGCGGGACACCTATTAATCAGTAATTTTACCTATTACCTTTATTTTATTCTCTGTCTCACGACATACTTGTGGAACGCGGCACGCAGTTTGGGAATCTCTGGTCAATGTGGACGGGCAATGTGATGATAAAATAAACTGCCAACCTCTTCTTATACCGATATAGATGATGACAGGGGAGAGGCCAAGTACAACCTGCACATGTCGTTCCTGCCCAAGAAGCCGGCGCGGGTGTTGCTGGCCAAGTTGCATGACAAGTTGCACCTGCTGTTGCAGAGCAGCGTGTCTTCGGCCGCCAACACTATCGACCTCCTAACTGTACTATGATATTGATGTTGACAAGGGAGAGGCCAAGTACAACCTGCACATGTCGTTCCTGCCCAAGAAGCCGGCGCGGGTGTTGCTGGCCAAGTTGCATGACAAGTTGCACCTGCTGTTGCAGAGCGGCGTGTCCTCGGCCGCCAACACTATCGACCTCCTAACTGTACTCTGATATTGATGTTGACAGGGGAGAGGCCAAGTACAACCTGCACATGTCGTTCCTGCCCAAGAAGCCGGCACGCTGGTGAAGTTGCACCTGTTGTTGCAGAGTGGTGTCCCCTTGGCCGCCAACACTTTCGATCTCCTAACTGTACTATGATATTGATGTTGACAGTGGAGAGGCCAAGTACAACCTGCACATGTCGTTCCTGCCCAAGAAGCCGGCACGCTGGTGAAGTTGCACCTGTTGTTGCAGAGTGGTGTCCCCTTGGCCGCCAACACTTTCGACCTCCTAACTGTACTATGATATTGATGTTGACAGTGGAGAGGCCAAGTACAACCTGCACATGTTGTTCCTGCCCAAGAAGCCGGCGTGGGTGTTGCGCGGCATGCTGGCGAAGTTGCACCTGTTGTTGCAGAGTGGCGTGCCCTTGGCCGCCAACACTATCGACCTCCTAACTGTACTATGATATTGATGTTGACAGTGGAGAGGCCAAGTACAACCTACACATGTCGTTCCTGCCCAAGAAGCCGGCGCGGGTGTTGTGCAGCACGCTGGCGAAGTTGCAGCTGTTGTTGCAGAGTGGCGTGCCCTTGGCCGCCAACACTATCGACCTCCTAACTGTACTATGATATTGATGTTGACAGTGGAGAGGCCAAGTACAACCTGCACATGTTGTTCCTGCCCAAGAAGCCGGCGTGGGTGTTGCGCGGCATGCTGGCGAAGTTGCACCTGTTGTTGCAGAGTGGCGTGCCCTTGGCCGCCAACACTATCGACCTCCTAACTGTACTATGATATTGATGTTGACAGTGGAGAGGCCAAGTACAACCTGCACATGTTGTTCCTGCCCAAGAAGCCGGCGTGGGTGTTGCGCGGCATGCTGGCGAAGTTGCACCTGTTGTTGCAGAGTGGCGTGCCCTTGGCCGCCAACACTATCGACCTCCTAACTGTACTATGATATTGATGTTGACAGTGGAGAGGCCAAGTACAACCTACACATGTCGTTCCTGCCCAAGAAGCCGGCGCGGGTGTTGTGCAGCACGCTGGCGAAGTTGCAGCTGTTGTTGCAGAGTGGCGTGCCCTTGGCCGCCAACACTATCGACCTCCTAACTGTACTATGATATTGATGTTGACAGTGGAGAGGCCAAGTACAACCTGCACATGTTGTTCCTGCCCAAGAAGCCGGCGTGGGTGTTGCGCGGCATGCTGGCGAAGTTGCACCTGTTGTTGCAGAGTGGCGTGCCCTTGGCCGCCAACACTATCGACCTCCTAACTGTACTATGATATTGATGTTGACAGTGGAGAGGCCAAGTACAACCTGCACATGTTGTTCCTGCCCAAGAAGCCGGCGCGGGTGTTGTGCAGCACGCTGGCGAAGTTGCACCTGTTGTTGCAGAGTGGCGTGCCCTTGGCCGCCAAAACTATCGACCTCCTAACTGTACTATGATATTGATGTTGACAGTGGAGAGGCCAAGTACAACCTGCACATGTCGTTTCTGCCCAAGAAGCTGGCGCGCGTGTTGTGCAGCACGCTGGCGAAGTTGCAGCTGTTGTTGCAGAGTGGCGTGCCCTTGGCCGCCGACACTATCAACCTCCTAACTGTACTATGATATTGATGTTGACAGTGGAGAGGCCAAGTACAACCTGCACATGTCGTTTCTGCCCAAGAAGCTGGCGCGCGTGTTGTGCAGCACGCTGGCGAAGTTGCAGCTGTTGTTGCAGAGTGGCGTGCCCTTGGCCGCCAACACTATCGACCTCCTAACTGTACTATGATATTGATGTTGACAGTGGAGAGGCCAAGTACAACCTGCACATGTTGTTCCTGCCCAAGAAGCCGGCGTGGGTGTTGTGCAGCACGCTGGCGAAGTTGCAGCTGTTGTTGCAGAGTGGCGTGCCCTTGGCCGCCAACACTATCGACCTCCTAACTGTACTATGATATTGATGTTGACAGTGGAGAGGCCAAGTACAACCTGCACATGTTGTTCCTGCCTAAGAAGCCGGCGTGGGTGTTGCGCGGCATGCTGGCGAAGTTGCACCTGTTGTTGCAGAGTGGCGTGCCCTTGGCCGCCAACACTATCGACCTCCTAACTGTACTATGATATTGATGTTGACAGTGGAGAGGCCAAGTACAACCTGCACATGTCGTTTCTGCCCAAGAAGCTGGCGCGCGTGTTGTGCAGCACGCTGGCGAAGTTGCAGCTGTTGTTGCAGAGTGGCGTGCCCTTGGCCGCCAACACTATCGACCTCCTAACTGTACTATGATATTGATGTTGACAGTGGAGAGGCCAAGTACAACCTGCACATGTCGTTCCTGCCCAAGAAGCCGGCGCGGGTGTTGCGCGGCACGCTGGCCAAGTTGCACGACAAGTTGCACCTGTTGTTGCAGAGTGGCGTGTCCTCGGCCGCCAACACTATCGACCTCGACTTCCAGCTCAAGCGCAAGGAGGTAAATCAGCCTTAACAGTCTATCGATACAGAGCTGCTCTTCAGTTATTATACAGTTTAATCTTGATAGTTTTCCATTTGCTAAACTGAAACGTGTGGTAATCCAACAAGGCCGTGCTAGTGTAACTCCCATGAGTGTAAGAGAGAGCATGCGCTATGGTCTTAGCTGGAGATGGGAGGAGGGGGCTGGGGACGAGATTTCATGTTTATGTTCTCTAAGGTAGGCCTCACCAAGTAGGCTATTTAGCATTGTTCAATGATATCCTCGGTAGTTCATAATCTTTGCTAACCTGACAATAGTAAGGTCACATAGTTGTCAGATTATGAAGAGTGTACTGTGCAACTGATTTCTGGTTGCACACAATTCTAATATGGCCTTGTTCATAAACCTAAGTAATACTGAGGCATTCATAATTGTTGTCCTTGTTGTTCAATTTTTTCCATTGCTTTTATTTATGTAATGAGTTTTTAGGGGAAGTAGTTCAAGATATTGGGTGCCTTCTGGTTTTTTTTTCAAGGTAATGAATTTTTAGGAGAAATAATATAAGAATTTGGGTCTCTTCCTGTTTTTTTTTTTTTTCAATGTCAATAATTATTATTATTAACTGCATGTTTTAAATTCTTTTCTGACCTGTACATTTTAAATTGTTTTTTAACATCATATTTGTAACTCTTTTCTGAGCAGCTTATTTATTTTTTTTTTTAAATGCATATTTTGATTTTTAAACCTAAGCCTTATATGCTTGTAAAAATACAATCTTTGGTAAACAGTATTATTGTAAACCAGGTGTAGAACTCTTAACATAACTCACAAACTCTATCAACTATGACCCAAGCTTCTAAAATTACTTTGTTTCCAACATTATAGCTCAATGTAACTTTCAAACAAATTTTGTTGTTAATCACTGAATCTAATACAAATTGTGATTCTGCAGTTGAATTTCGAAGTGGAGATCCAAGAGGCGTTCCTGCGATTCATGGCCATCATTCTGAAGGGCTACCGCACCTACCTGCTGCCTATCATCAAGGCCCCCACAATCGGTACTACTGACACCAACTCTCTGTTCAACCTCAAAGGTACCTCACGTGTAACTGTAATTGACCTATATTCAAGTTTAAAGCAGGAACTTAACATGACGCAAGTTTTCTCTTAGTTGCACTAAATACAATCGTGATCCCCACGTTCGTGTTCACAAGCAAAAGCTCTGATAGATTTAATATTTCTTGAACTCCTATGTGAGTGGCAAGAAAAGAGATGGTATTTTCATTAATTTTGTTTGATTGTTTTGCCTACACTTTGAAGCAATTCATTATTAGTGTTGTTCATCTGGTCCCTACTAATTGATATGCAGTTGTGGTGTGGTTGACAGGAACTTTTTGATTGAGTTACCATCATCCTATGACCTTGAATCTATTAGTTTATTTTAATGAATTAAATCACTTTTTTTGTAATGTAGCGAGTAAAATCAGAGAAAAATGTTATAGAATGTTTGTTTGGAAATGGTAATCAAACCGTAAACAATTTTTAGTAATTATATAAATTATATAGGCCTACTGTTACCAGAAAGAAATCAACTTCAGTTTGTGATATTGAATGGAAAAAATATAATAAATGATAAATGGTGTTGTAAATTAAGGATTGCAAAACATTTTGGGGAAATCTGTTTCAAAGTTGACCTTAATGTTTCTTTTCTTCGAATGTTCTCCTCGAAGGAGTGATACCATATTTATCAAATTTTACTCCTTTAGAACCTGTGTAATGCTAGCTTAATTTATGTCGTTGGACTCACCTTTATCACAACATTTCAAGGCTTAGTCACTGACAAAGGTTATCCTTTGATCATAATTATTATAATTATTAAGGGTTTTAAATGATCAATTCATTGGCGAGCTCAGATGAGAGAAAAACCTCTTACTATTTCTCCATTGCTTCTCTGCTTTTCTAGAGGATGAGTCAAAATGGTAGATGCTATACAGCTCAATTTTGAAAGTCTTATTGGATGCTAATAAACTTAGTTGTTGAGATGTATTTTTGTTTATTCACTCCAAGACTGCAGTTGGTTTTAAATTGTTAGTTTATAATGTCACTGATACAAATTTTTCTTTCCTTGTAGCCTTCACCCTCTCTCGTGATAAGTCGGATACCAAGTTTTTTGCGCTGATCGTCAAGACACAAATGTTTATCCGGTTTATTGAAGAAAGGAGTTTTGTTTCCGATATGGATGCTGGGTTAGCATTTTTCGATGACTGCACTGAAAAGGTAAGTTTTTCTCAGCGAGTTGTTTATGTATTAGCTAATTTGGTTCTAGTACTAATGACTTATATTTTATAGTTAAACAATTTCTGTCCTGAATTTATACATTTAACAGTAGGGTAATGAGGAGAAACAAATGTTTGTCAGTTAGCTTTATTTTATAACTAAACAAAACTCAAAATACAGGTAATTTTAAAGAAGAGAAAATGTTACATGAAAATTAATAGCGATTTTACTGTGCAATCAGAATTTTTTATTGAGCTCTCTGTCTTCGTATCTGTGAGTGACATTGTTTTTTAACTCATTTTAACTCAGTATAACATTTTGAAGTTTTATTTTATTTTTAACGATAATATTTTAATTTAAATGGATTAGTTAAGAAAAAAGTTTGTCAAGAAAATTCCATTTAATAGAACTTTATTTTCATTACGTATAAAAATAATAGTGTCTATGAGCTGACAATTTTTCTATTGTGTTTGTTTATTTTATTTTTCCTGTTGAAATTAAAATTACAACCCCACAATATAAATAATTTTCCTCTTTAAAATTTGCAAATGTGACCAAATTATTTTAAAAATTTGAATTTCCCATCAAACATTTAAGAAATAGCCATCGTAACTTAAATAAAATGCCCTCACTGTTAACAACGTTTAACCAACACATATGAAGATATACTCCAATTTTTAAGTACTCGCACACCCCTTATTTTATATTTTATATGTGGTCATAACAAATCTGTTGAGAATTCATTGAACGATTCTGATTAATATCTTGATATTTTGTACAATCTATTAGAAAAACAGTATTTGTTGTATGCGGCTAGAAACAGATAATTTTAATTTTACTTATACGGTATATTTGAATTGTAGTTATATTTTGCTTGTAGTTGCATGGTAGTGGTACAGAAGGAACTTTGCATAGTTTTTATGATGTTTCATTTTGATTTTGCTTTAGCACTCTAAATTGAGTTTTTTCAATTATTTGCTTTGAGTTATAAACGAGTTAATGTTCAAATCATCTCTGGTGTAAAAACTTGCAGCTCCTGGAACAATGCTCCGTAACATACCCTTCGCTAGAAGGCTATTGTTTGTTCACTTTTTCTGGTTATATACCAATTTAAAGGTTCTACATTTAAATAAGTACTCATTGGTTAACATTGGTTAACATAAAGCATTGCTTCATGCAACCAGAAACTGTCTGTGAAATTTAGGGGGAATTATTGTTGATAAAATATGAAGAACATAAGAGTATTTATTTGGGCACATAATCTTGAATTGTTTTTCACTTTTTGGCTAGTTCTTAATGGAAATCTTCCTTACATTTTAGTTGTGAGGATGATATTTTTAAATTAAACATAGGGAAGTGCCAATAAGGCAAAATACGTGTTACAGATGTTTACCCAAGAGTTTATGTAAGAGCAAGAATAAGAGGGGAAAGGGAATGTTACAATTTTGGGGGGAAGTTGTGTGGTTATAAAACTAAACAAATTATTGTAAACACTTTGTAGTGATCATTTCCACATACAATCTGAATGTTATCTACTATTAATACTACAGACTCATGAACTCATGCCAGTAGCATTTGTTAGTAAGCTTATTAGCATTATTAGTAGTCTTAAATCTATATGTGCATGCAGTAATTTAATTCCTTCTAGAAAGGAAAGAAACTTTTTACTATATCAAAATTTAACCCTCATCAACTTATTGTGATTTTTTAAGGATTTTTTAATCCTTGAGAAAAGCTTGGGAAGGTTTAATTGCATGCAATTATTGCAAAGCATACCTGGATTGTGCATGATGGCCGCATGAGCCGCATTAACCGCATGTGCACGTGTTGGTAGCTGGCCGCAGCCGGGCCCAAGACTAAGCACATTTTGCAGGACGGGGAGGTGCGGCTGCTGGACACGGATGAGACGCATCACAGCGACCGGACGGTGTTCATCATGCCCCCCGAGCCCACGGGACTGCCGGCTAACACCACCTACACCTATCAGGCACGTACGGTCTTCAATGTTATTTATATCCATCATTTTCAGGATTTATTGTTAAGGTTCAAATGTAAAACGTATTTGCATCAATAACATCTGACCTGAGATTTAGGTTAAGGTGGCTCTAGGCCAAAATAAAAAATAAACGAGTTCGCACGCAGCACGCTGACGTGAGGGAAGTGAATTTCCACATAAAAACTTTTAAAACTCAAAATCAGTGTAAAAACATACATTTGTCCAATTTTTATTGAAATCTGAAAACATTGATTTTTTGGCTGTTCTGATACTCCTGGTTTCATTTACTTGCAAAGCTGGGAATACAATTTTGCGCATTATAAGGTTAGGAGAAGGTCCAGACAGGCTTAAAAGTAGGCGTGAGGTTGCTGGGGATAATACAAGTACTTTAACAAAGGAATAACAGGCTTTTCTAGTGTAAAACCCCCATAAGACAACGTACTGTGTTTAGCCGATACACATTTTCTTTAATAACTCGGTAAATATTTACGCTAGAATGACGAGATAGGGCTTAAAACTTTCACCTCTCTAATCCCCATCTTTTTACATGCATTAAGTTTACATATGGGGCTTTTCTGACCCTTTTTGGGCCCAAAAACTCGAAATTTGAAAGATTAATCCCCAAAAAATGGGTTTGGAGTTTTCCGATTGTTTTGCCCAACGAACTTGTCCAACAGATTATAGAAAGGAATGTCCCTACCAAATTTGAAGTAAATCGGACAAAAAATGTGACCGCTAGAGTGCATATATATATATATATATATATATATATATATATATGTCTATATAGATATATATACATATATATATATATATATATATATATATATACAATTTTGAACGACCCCCCAAAACGTGTTCAGGGGGTCACGTTAGGAACTTCTATGGTGGTCCCGGGCTTAAGTTTCACCGTGCGGGTCATGCTAATAGTTCACTTTCCAAATTCACTAAAAAACTTAAAGGAAAGGGATGCTAGAGAACTTACCCATTGATATGTGTAAATCAACAGGAAAGGTGTATCACTGGGATAAAGTCACACAAATATACACATAAACTTGATAATTTCTGGGACCAGTTGTCCCTTTCTTAATCAGTTGAGGACATCATGTTGAGAACACCCTTAATGTCCATACCCTCGGGTACATCGAACCCTAACAGGCATGCCTAGCTCCAAATTAGGAGAAAACACTTTACAGACCTTGCATTCTTCAACTGGGCTTTAATTTTGAAGAAAACAATTTCAGTAGGCCTATGTATTTTATTTTATCGACAATGCAGTGACTACAGTTTAAAAAATCTGAGGGTGAGATGAAGTTCTCTAAACCGGTTACTCCTTATGGAAATTTGGGTAAGAAGTAGGAAAGAGGTAAATTTTTTAACTTTATGGAATTTTTTACTTTTGAACGATTTGCCTTTTTTTGGTGAGGTAAATTATGATTTCTTTGTTATTGGGCTACTGTCACCTTAGTTTAATCTTGGGGGCCTTGTTAGATGGAGATAAAAACATTATCACAAGACGAGTATATACACACAAAAACATGAGTAGCACCCCAGAATTTCCTCCATTCGACAAGGCCCCCAGGATTTAACTAAGTTGAGAGTAGCCCAGTAAAAAATAAATTTTGTAATGTTTTGTGATTTATGTGTAGACTCAAATAGTTCTGGTTTTATAGTTTGGACTATTTTGTATGCTACAAACAAAATAAGAATTGTCCTAGTGGCCAAGGCGTCGGACTCCGGAACTGTGGCAGCGGCCCTGACATGGGTTCGAATCCCAGTAAGTTTTATCAGTACTGTTCAACTTGTACTGTAATGGCTCAGTCCTTGCTTTGCTGGATATGTATGTTCCACGCACAGATGTATAGTCTATGTGGACAAGCAAAGTAAGGCAAAGAGAGGCTGCCAACCTCTTTAAAAAAGAAGACAAATCTTAAGGAGGTTTTCTAAACAAAATAAAAATGGTAGGGATGACTTTGTTCGGTTTGTGTTAATCTATATTAGACTGTACTGATGCTCGCAGGGCTTCGATATGAACCCAGTGCTGTTCTCGCACAACGAGCCCAAGTCACTGATGAAGGCCACGAGCGCCAGGCTGAGTGGCGGGGGGATGGTGCCGGGCAGTCCCATGGCGCGCCGCACCAAACACGAGATCAAGTCCGCTCAGAAACTCGCCAAGAAGTACGCCAGCTCGCCGGAACTGTGGGCCAAACTGCTGCTGGGCACTTGCTACAGGTGTGGTCATTAGTGTAGTCTTGGACACACTTCATTTGTACATCGTTCTTGCACATATTGTAATATTCAGAGCATCTCATAATACTGAGGTTTGTAAATGGACAGTTTTTCACAATAGCCCTAACATCCTAACCAATAACCACAGTATTCATATTCACCTTAAAATACACCCTAGAGGCTTACACAGTGATTTAGTGAGTATAACCATTTCCTACTGTACTGTGGGACCTGAGAAAAGTGAAAAACTGTTGATGAGTTTTTGCAGGACCGAATAGGACAGCATTATACAGGGTGGTCTGGAACTAGCGTTAAACATTTTTTTGGTGATAGAACTACATAAATGCAACTTAAATACACAATTAAAAAAATTATACCCCACACATCCACTAAAAAAATAATAATTTTGTATTATATTTTTTAACCGTACTTTTACCCAAAAATTAATAATTTCTGGGAAACATTTGTCAAACTCTCATACTACCATTGTATTCTAAATTAAATTTCAAGTAAGGACAAATAGGTTTTAATGAGCAAGACACTACATAATCACTTATTAAATTCATTAGAATTGTAAAGTTATCATTTCCTTTAAAAAATTAAAAATGAATATTTCATGCAAAATTCTTTAACAAATTTGCTAGAGAGTAGCAAATGCTATAAAAACTGCTTCAAAATGTGGGCTTTCGGAAGATATGATACAACATTTGATTTGTTACTATTTTTGTACAGTTATGCGAGTTTGAGTGGTGTAAAACGAGGTTAGGCCAAAATTACACTAGTTAAAAGTCTGGATTTTAGATAACTAAAATACCACTAATTTAACTTGCAGCACTATTTTAAATAGCATTATTTAAGGTCAGATAAAAAGGATAATGAAATCCTTATTAAAAAAAATAATAATTTAGGGACAGTGATTGTCATGTACAAATCATTATACAAGGATATCTGAAAGAATTCCAATATCTAATAAATGAGGTAATGAGATGAAATAATGAGTTCATGAGATAATTTATCACGCACAGATACCAATGTTATGTTTTGTTTGGACAAAGTATTTCTAGTGGATTTTGGCCATTTACTCAGTGGCAGTGATGTCAAGATGTCGTTTTCAAATCAAGAATATGTGGAAATGCATTTTTTGTATGGTTACTGTAATGGAAACGCGAGTGCGGCTCAAAGGGAGTACACTGTCCGCTATCCTGGTCGGCGCGTTCCCAGTACGCAAGTGTTTATGCGGTTGCATCAGCGTTTGGTAGAACGTGGATCTGTGCACAAGGAGCGGAGTGAGGTGGGTGCAGCAGCTTTGGATGTGTACACTGAAGAGCAAATTCTGGATCGAGTTAGAGAAGACCCGGGGATTAGTAGCAGAAAAATTGCAAGTGAAACAGGCGTGAGTAAAACTACAGTTTTGATGGTTTTACACAAAAATAAATTCTACCCTTACCATTTCACAAAAGTTCAAGGCCTTGAACGTAATGACTATGCTGCTAGACGAGATTTCTGTCGCTATCTACTAAATTCTGATATTGAACAATACCACTTTTTCAAAAAAATCTTATGGACAGACGAATCTATTTTTACAAGACAAGGTGTATTCAACTGCCACAACATGCACATGTGGGATACTGAAAACCCAAGAGCAGCAAGAGAAATGTCTTTTCAAAGAAGATTTCATATAAACGTTTGGGCTGGTGTGGTTGGCAATCGTTTCTTGGGACCTCACATTTTTCAGGGAAGTTTAAATGGAGTTATGTATCTTGAATTTTTGCAACACGATTTGCCTCAAATGTTGGATATGATTGACCCTGCGCATCGTCAACATATTATTTATCAACAAGATGGTGCACCTCCTCACTTTACTACAGACGTCCGAAATTGGCTGAGTGCTAACTACCCAACTTGGATTGGCCGAGGAGGTCCTGTACCTTGGCCTGCAAGATCTCCTGATCTGAATCCCATGGACTTTTTTGTGTGGGGATTTATGAAGTCTGAGGTGTACACAACTCCTGTAAATAGTGAAGAGGAACTTCTAAAGAGGATCCAAGATGTAACACAGACAGTTAGAGAAAACTAAGCCATAAAGTGACAGTTGGTGCAATGCGAAAGAGAGCCAGAGTCTGTATAAGAGAGAACGGAGGACATTTCAAAATAAACTGAAATGAAGCTGTAATCTCGTGTGATCCATCTAACATTTACGATTTTATCTTGTAATTTTGCAGGTAAAAAAGGAATTTTAACTTGATGATATAGCTGTAATAATGCAAATTTTCATATGTGTCTTTTTAGTATGACAGAGTTTAATTATTATTTTCCCAAACCACGTGTTACACCATTCAAATGCGCATTACTGTACTAAGATGGTAACGAATCTAGGGTTGTATCATATCTTCTGAAAGCCCACATTTTGAAGCAGTTTTTATAGCATTTGCTACTCTCTAGCAATTTTTTTAAAGAATTATGCACCAAATATTCATTTTTAATTTTTTAAAGGAAATGATAACTTTACACTTCTAATGAATTTAATAAGTGATTATGTAGTGTCTTGCTCATTAAAACCTATTTGTCCTTACTTGAAATTTAATTTAGAATACGATGGTAGTGTTAGAGTTTGACAAATGTTTCGAAATATCCCAGAAATTATTAATTTTTGGGTAAAAGTACAGTTAAAAAATATAATACAAAATTATTATTTTTTTAGTGGATGTGTGGGGTATAATTTTTTTTAATTGTGTATTTAAGTTGCATTTATGTAGTTCTATCACCCAAAAAATTTTTTAACGCTAGGTCCAGACCACCCTGTATAATAAAACGACATATTGTGCTAACAAATCGGATCATACGGTGAAATCAGATTATTTAGTAATTTTTAAGATTAATTATCAGTACACCAGCGTAAATGTCATGGTTAATATTGATTTAATTTAGTGTAGCAGGAAAATATGTATAGGACAAGTATCCTTACCATGGAGAGTAAAGGCATCCTAATGATAACACACTGACACTAATAAACAACACAAAAGAATATTTCAAGGCCACTGGCCTCTTTGTCAACTTGGAAAAGAATGACAATTGCCCAGTTAGTGGTGGAGCAGGGTTGCCAACAGGAACTTTTTATGCGTTTTTTTGAAGTGGTAGTGTGCTATCATTAGGATACCTTTACTTTCCAAGGTAAGCCTGCTTGTCCTATCCATATTTTCCTTCTATATTGGCAAGAAGCCCTATCTAAAATTTAATTTGATTGATATTTTGTGACACAAATTACATCACATATAAAGGTTGAACATTGATGGCAGGTGACTAAGTCGTGTGTTATTGTTGTGCAGCATATGGTTCATCCACCTGCCCAGTCTGGTGTTGGCGTCGCAGAGTCGGGCAGCCGCCACTCTACGGTTGGCTCAGGAGCTGCTCGTGAGGCTACACAAGGCGGGCTTCACCATCAGGGACGAGGTCGGTGGAACATTGACTTAATATTGTTTGGAAAACAGGTTTAATACCAGCGATCTGCCTCATGATCCTAGGTTAGTCTTAGAATGGATTATTCGTTCCAACAAAGGTTATTTGGTCTTCTTCAGACCCGCACAAAAACGTAACATTTTTACTGACACATAATGGATGAATATCACTTTAAAAGTACAAAACATAGAAACACAGGACAAATAAATATACATGTAGGCCTACTATGTGTGTTTTTTTGTTTGTTTTTTTTTTTCAATGCCAATGGCATTTTTGTTACGTAATGGTGCACGAAAACACTTTTAGGGGAAGCGGTCCAAACCTCTCAAATTGTTGTACTTTTAAACTGAGATGCAATCTGGATAGAAAAATTCAAATTATTGTGCGGGTCTGAAGAAAACCAAAATAACCTTTGTTGAAATAAGTCATCCGTTCAAAAGATAAACAAGCGTCAAGAGGCAGATTGCAGTTATTTAACCTTTTTTACACTTGTCAATGTGATTCATAAAACAATGTCAATACGAAGATGTTATTGTTTGTTATCTAAAGAGATTCCTTGTTTAGATATTTATCAATCATTTAAACTACTGCATGTATTTTTCTTCAAAATTTTGCTTACACATGAATCTTCTGTAGTTCTGTTATTACTATAAGTTAATTTGTTTTACAAACTTAAAATTGCATTCATGTTATATAATAGCCTATCGGTAGATTTGTAATGGTTCCCTTAATCTTGTTTTGCATTCAGGTGTGCTACCGAGTGATGATGCAGCTGTGCGGAGTGTACAGCCAGCCTGTGCTGGCGGTGAAGCTGCTGTTCCTGATGAAGAGGTCCGGCCTGCAGCCCAACGCCATCACCTATGGCTTCTACAACAGAGCTGTGCTGGAGGCTACCTGGCCCTCGGACATGCACAACAACAGCCAGCTGCTGTGGAACAAGCTCAGGTAGATAAGTGAACAGGAGTGTAGTATCAATAGCATCATAATGGCCAGTTACTCTGTGGCGAGCTAAGGTAGATGGGTAGACAGGAGGTATCAGGACCTTCAGAATGGCCAGGTGCTCTGGGGCTCAGGTTGATGGGTGGACAGGAGGTATCAGGAGCAGCATAATGACCAGTTATTCTGGGGCGAGCTAAGGTAGATGGGTGGACAGGAGGTATCAGGAGCATCATAATGGCCAGTTACTCTGGGGCGAGCTAAGGTAGATGGGTGGACAGGAGGTATCAGGAGCATCAGAATGGCCAGTTACTCTGGGGCAAGCTAAGGTAGATGGGTGGACAGGAGGTATCAGGAGCATCATAATGGCCAGTTACTCTAGGATAAGCTATGTAAGAGAGGTATTAGGAGCTTCAAAATGGCCAGTTGCTCGAGAACAACTAAGGGAAGCTAGATGGACAGGAGGTATCAGGAGCATCAAAATGACCAGCTTTTTTGGGGCAAGCTAGGGTAGATAATTAAGTAGCAATGTTGGTATCAGATTTGTAAATAAATAAGGGCTTTTATTAGCGATTATAAAATTATAACATTTGTTTCTCAAAATAACTACAAATAATTATAATTAAATAAAGATAGAAAACAAGAATCTTCTACAGTTTTGCCATGAGAATGTCTCAAATTGTTTTTTTTTGCCAATTTATTACTGTACAATTTTGTTCTTTCAGAAGAGCATTGTACTCTTTTGGCCCAAGTTAAGTAGTGTCAAGTGTGTGTGTGTGTTTGTGGTACCAGGAGCACTAAACTGGGCCATATGTTCAGAGATTAAAATTAAAATATATTTTAATTCAAACAGTTTGTACAATTATAACAACTAGTCAAATTTTGAATGGCATCAAAATATCAATTTTACTCTTAAGAGTATTTAAATAAATATACAGCTACTTTTCTTGTACGCTAATAGTCTCATATCTTCGTGTGACCAACGATCACAGTGGCATCTCATTGTAAACTTTTAGCCAAATGTGCCTCTTAGTCATGTAACATTAACCTCAGATTAAATGTTATTACTCTATTTGGACTTAAAATAAATAAAACTCTTAGCTTGACACTTAACTAAAAATAAATTACCTTACTTTATAATTAGGGGTGTGCGAGTGGTGATTTCTTTAATCGAGTCAAGTAGTGCCAATTATTTTCGAGTTTCGAGTATTTTCGAGCGAGTATTTGCCATCAGTTGGTAGTTTAAAATAGTGTAATGGAATTTGGATACCACCCTAGATTTTATAATCTAAACATGGTTTCTAACTAATACATGAGTATAAATACAAAGTTTTGGCCAGTACAATCAAACTGGATTACGTACTGCCAAACAAAACGCGGTTTGACATTCCTTTCCGGCCAATAAAACATGGCCCGGTTGTCATTTGGCCAATTTCACCTGGTCCAGACATCGCTTATAATCAATATTAAATGACAAAATCGTCACGCCGAAATTACGTGGTCCGATCGTCATTTTCGGCCGATTTTACGTGATGCGATCGCCTTTTGCGGCCGTTACTACGCATTTTGACCGGTCGCAATCGTTAGCGATCGGCGGGAAATACTCGCTCGAACTTTCGAGTAGTTTTCAAAACTTCGAGTCGAGTTTGAGTATTAAAATACTCGGCCGAAAACTAGAAGTTTTGAGTACTCGAACACCCCTATAACTCCTATAACTATGTAGTAGAAATGACTCGATACTGTGCAGGAACGTTGTGCTGGGGGCTGCGTTGTTCCGTCAGGCGGGCCGCCGCTGCGCCAAGCACCGCCGCCTGTCGACCGCCACCGAGGACGGCAACTCCCTGACGGCGGAGGCGGTGGACGGCGTCTCCCACACGTCCATAGACAGCGCCGCCTCCCACGATCCTCAGCCCACTGGTACGGCGCAGTAGCTTTAACTTGGAAGTATTGCTAAGAATGGTTAATGAGATCCACAAAATGGGTTGTACAAGTAGTCATTTTGAGTGCAAAACCATTCTACACTCATCATTTATTCATATTCGCCTTAAAATTCGCCCTAGTTGTGTCGGCGTTTTATAGAGAGAAGATTAAGAGATTAAACAGTTTCTTCATTAGTGTGTAGTATGTTGCTGCAATTGAACAGGATATAATAGATTTTGTAACACAACAAAATATATATAAATTTGTGTTGTACCTACATGTGAGACAGAAAATGTACGAATAAGATTGTACAAGGCAATTGATTTTGATCAGTCACAACTATATCTTCAGGCACATGAGAGAATTCACCCTTTATTCAAATCTATATTTACAGTAGACTCAGAAAGATGATCTTGATTTTTTATAAATTTTGGTTGCAAATAACAAACAACGAAAAATTCACATATTAGCGCCTTCAGATTTTACGCTATTAGCCCGCATTACACAAATGCCATATAGTTTGCATTGTCGGGCGCTGTGTGTTTCAGTAAAGTTGAAATCGTTGATGATTTATGAGGCAGTTGAAGTTGTCACATGGTTCGAAGTTGTATGACTCATGCCCATCTCCAGAAAATCCAAATTTTTCTAAATCCGGACGACCGTCCACCACATTAGTCCGATTTCTGAGAGTACTGGATATTTTTTGCTACCTATTAAATTTAGATATTTTCTATTTTAACAGGGCGTAACGTATTACATCCTGCGATGAGTTTGAATCATCAGATGGATTTTGAATCTTACATTTTACTGTCAAATATGGCCTGTTATGGTTAGAGTCTACATAATTAAAAAAATAATGCTTTTTGTTCACTCACTTCCTGAAGTTAATACTTAACCGATTTTGATGATTCTTTTATTTTATTTAAAAGATAATTTCAAGTGTTAAGTCACTGTCGAGCCAGCATTGTTATTTACGCCCCAGGACTCTGCCCCATGGGACTTTCAAGTTCCCATGTTATTCATATGGAGGAGAGTTTTATTTGGTTTATGCCACATGTGCTTTTTCTTGATTCAATAAACAGCTGTTATGAAGATAATATCCGCAAATTTTTGTGGGGGAGCAGCTCGTAATGATAATAAACTTTCAGCTCAACAGTTAAGAGGTTTTAAAAGTACACAACTATTTGAAATATATTTAATCTTAAATTTTGTTTGAGAACTGACTTAAATAATGTGTTACCATTTGGCGTGGTACATAAATAACCATCAAGGTGGAACTTTTCGATGTAGGCCTACTTGTTTATTTTTATATTAAGAGTTCAGTTTTTAATTGTTCATTAGTTCCCACGAGAGTGAGGTAGAGTGTAGCTTGTAGACTGTGTGTGTAGGGAGTCAGTCGGACACGGGGTATGTGAGCTCCAGCGGGGAGGTGAAGGAGAGTTCCCCCACTGACGCTGTGGAACCAGGGCAGGAGAGTGACGACGACAGCGGTACGTCACGCTACAACCCTGGCACGAGTCTTGTCAGCTGGGAGCGATGGTTCACTATTGTATACTGCCCAGCTCGTTGATTGATTTTGTCAAACTCTGATATTTTTTACGGTGTTGGATATTGAAATTGATTATAAGTTATGAAGATAATTTTTAACGTTGTACTCCAACAGCTTTTTCTTTTTTTGCTTGTATTTCAACGCCAGCAGCTTTTTTTTTAGAGCTCAACAAACACTAACGGAACGTGGTCCAAACTCCTTAAATTTTGTTGGACACCTTGGGATTTGATCCCATGACCCTTTGAACTGAAGCCAAGACGCTAACAGTGAGGCGTCCCTTTGTTTGGTCTGTAGTTGAAACGACTCTGAAATCATGTAATCATGTAAGCATCCAGTAATTAAAACCTTTGGCCTTTTGATCCGTAAGGCTACTGTGACGCCCAACAGAAAATCTTTATGTAGTATAATTTTGTTCATGCGTGTATATGCTAAAAGGAAAAGAGAAAATCAAAATCGGTGCTCGTGTCAAACTATGCAATCGTTAGAAGTTGAAATATTATTATGTGCAGTTTTCCGTAAACTTAGATACAAAAACTCTATTTTTTAATTTAGTCCAATTTTGTTTGATTACATCCTACATTTCTTCTCGGAAAAGTCACATTACCAAAGTAATTACATTAAAAAAATATATATATATATATTCTATAAACATAAGAGTTGTCACTACATTTAAATAGATTTAGATATTTTTACTTATGATTGTCAGTTATGTTTTGGATAGAAAACCATTTGGTATAGCAAACTGTAGTTGTTTGTTTTGTTAATATTTTTAATAAATGATTTCCTTTGTCATGCTCTCCTAACTAAAATACAAAATGCCTTCTCTCAAAATATTAATGAGCCGGTAAAACAATAAAATGCAATCTCCAAGACTGCAATTATTTGCTCAACCTTTTACTAAATAAATGTCATTGTTTTGAAATATTACATGACGATTATATGTTATAGTTTGTCAATACGTAGTGTCAAATGCCGATTAAACAACTGTTTGTACTGGGCAGTGTGCGATAGTGAGTGGGCCTAGGGTTTATGTGTAGATGGTTCTTTACAGCACGACTGTTTGGGTGTCCGGTGTCCTTGGGTCTTTCCATTTCGGCGGTTGTGGGCACTTGTCTGGAGCATGTTATCTTCACTGCGTTGTCTGGTTTTGGCCTGTCTAACTTATGTAACGATTGGTTTCAACTAATATTTCACCGGGGTGCCTCACGAGAGTAGGCCTAACATTGAGCTTATCCTTCTTCTTCGGATGCTAACCCTCAACTGACATTAGCCTCTGCGGGTACTAACTACAATAATCGCAATACTGCTGAATATACATGAATGTATTGCAGGATTGCTCAGATCTGATATCTTGCAGCTCTTCTAAACAGTTGTAACTGCATGTCTGAGTTTCGGGCTTTAAGAAATTTGCTAATACTTATCAGCATGATGTACTAACTTTATTACCTAACAGCGTATTTAAATATGTCTGTAATCTGAAAGTATTTGTTGCAAGTCTAATTAATTAACCTTGTTGCTCTTGGTTCTTTTACCTTTATTGTAAATTTAATCTAGGAATTTAAGTTTACAGTTTTAATCTATTGGATCACCAAGTGGTTGTCTGTTAACAACATTGCCTCTCACTTCAGTCCAGAAATAAATTGTTTAGGCTTAATTAATTGCAACAGAAAACCTTCCTAGCTTGGGAATAGTTTTAAAGAAACAATGTTTTTCAATGCAAACAATGTTTTACATTTTTCTTATTAAAGATGCTTAGGGTTATGTAATTTAATATTGGTAATATTACAAAAATAACTTAATTTGAGCATTAAATTAACCATTGAATTATTGATTTAATAGGGCATTAAATTAATCGACGAATGAAGAGTGGGGATTATTGTTTGTATTTACCATACTTATACATTTTAGTAACTTTTTAAAATTTATAATAATTTTAACTTTTTTAAAATTATTTTAAAATTGTTAGATATGGCTTTATCCAACTTTTGTTAAAATGAATAAACGAGTTAACATTGAGACTATTAATCCAATGACTGTACTGAGTATATTTATTTTCCCATGAAATATATTATTGTCAAAGTTGCAAAATCTTAATATTACATGCTACTTAGAAGTGAACATCTTGTAGTCGATAGAAGTGAGGTTAAGTTGAATTTCTCTATACTAAAATCTAATTACTAAATTAGTTTTTTATATTTTTTTGTAGTAAGTTATTTACTTTTGATTTAATCAAGTGAGTGCTTATTTGTAGCTTCATTAATGTATTTACCTAGTACGTTTTTAATTAGAGAAGGCTGAATCAATATTAAAATAGCGTATTTGAGTAGCTTAACTTCAGTTTTTAACCACTATGAGATTGATGAGCCTCCAATCTTACCGATTATTACTAGTACCTTTACTGATGGAGAAGTTCTGGTTGATTTTCCAGGACCCAACTCACTGGACTTTGCCGCGTTTGACCGCTACCGCACCCGACACGGCAGCATCGTGCGGCCCTCCGGCCTCCCCCTCTGGAACCCCACCTCTGCTCTCAAACAACAAGGGTGTAAGTGTTTCACGTTTTACATATTCATAACAAATTCCTTGATTTAATGAATTTCTTAAAATCCCCTTGAAATAACCACAAGGCACAATGAAAATTATACTTCCAAATAACAAATAAGTCATGTATAACCTCTATGTAATAAATTTACAGTAACCCCAGCAAAAATAAATTTACCTCTGTATAATAAATGTTTTATTGTAGGACCTCTACATAGAAAATGTAATCTTTATTTAACAAACTATCCATGGATCAACCCCCAGTGTAAGGAACATTTCATATACAAACATAAATTCAAGAAATCAACTGTGCCTCAACTTGAATTACAATTGAAAACACACCATGTTTTATATTGACTGCTTATTTCAGTCAGTACGTCAGTTGCTGTAGGAAACGTGTAAACGAAACAATGAGTTGCGCAGTAGCCGTGGCAGACAAACAAAAGCGGTGTGTGTTGAGCGTTGAGATAAAACGTAACCAAGTAACATAAAATATTCCTTATCATGTACAGTAAGTCACAGAGTTTTAACAAGGTGAAATTCCATTCAGTTTGTTAGAGTAATTTTGTGAACTTCTATATAGCAAAATGTAGGCCAACCTAACCTCAATTTAACGAACCTCGTTGTGACTAATTCCTTAATATAGCGAGTTTTGTATTCAGTCCCTTTAGATTTATCATGTCAAGGTTAGACTTATAAAGTGGAAGTTTATATGTAAATATGTTGTTTTATTTTCAGTGAGAACAATTTTTTCACACTAACTTAGTGCACACTAACTTGTGCTTAATAACTTTTTCTGTGGATTCTACTGGCAAGTGGAATACTCTATGAATACCCTTGCTTGTATGTCAAGTTGTATGAATTACTTTAACGTAAAGTGGAACATAGAACTAATTGTGAAAACTTGTTGTATTCTTTTACCGTTTTATAGTTTATATTTTATGTAACATGTAATAATATGTAATATGTATTATAATATAATATAAGGACTTGACCGAACTCATTCCTCACACAGGGGCCTATGCCTATGTAGGGATTGTTTTCCAATGTTTATTTAAAAATTGTATATAAATGTTTGAAAATTAACAAAAAATTATTTCATTTGAAATTACTGTGTGGTGTTTTATTGAAAATCGCTCTGCTTACAGTCGAGAGCAGTGCAGGGGTGTTGATGGCAGGAGTGGGGGCAGTGCTGGAGGAGGTGGGCGAGGTGACATTGACGGGGGCACAGGAGCCCCGACCTCGGCCCCGCTCTGGCAGCTGTTCCGACACAGGACCCTCGCGGCCACCCCACCCTCCCCTCAAACATACCCCCACCAGCCCCAAGCCTGAGGCTGACTGCTTCAAACTCCTCACCAGGTAGGACACGAGTCCGGGGTTTCTTTAAGCTTTAAAATATATTTAGAAGGCTGAGTAAATTAAACTTAAAGTGCTTCATAAACTAGAAAGGTAGAGAGTGTGTGTGTTTTTACTCAAAGTTTGTAATTAGTGATGGTAAGTTTATTTTATTTAAAAATTATTATGACCAATCAGTCATCACTGTGAAGAATAAAAAACATAACGAGTGTGTGTCTATGAGGTTTGGATCGGATTCTGTATTAAGCTGAGAAGGGTCCCTGAAACACAAGAGAGCAGATCTGTGGTGCCTAGGGTCTTGGACCTACAGTAAACAAAACACTAAGCCTCAACCTCAAAAACAATTTAAGGAAAACTTAGGTTTACTTATTTAACTAATTTAATTTTGATCACAAATAAATATGTGAATTAAAAAAAATAATGAGATTAAATATTAGTCAGAAGTAAGTTAAAACGATTCTCTTATTCCTTGTTTGCTAGCTTTCTCCTCTTCTCTAGAAAATAATAATTTGTTATGAACTATCTGCTATGATTATGATATCTTTATATTATTTTTTTATTTATTTGGACTTTACCTAACGCTTCTAGTGTTTAAAACTACCCTACGTTTCAGGAGGTAAGAGAGGAGTTTCCTTACCTCCCGAAACGTAGTGTAGTTTTAAACACTAGAAACGATAGGTAAAGTCAAAATAAATTCAAATCCATCCCTATTATGAGTTTCAAAAATACAATCTTTATATTGTTTTAAAAAGAAATACCGATGTGTAAAATTCTTATTCTTACTGTTTCATATTTTTCAGCTTTTTCATCTTGTATCAGTAAGGGGACAGTGAAAAGTTCATTTGTTCCCCACAGAATTTGTTTGTGTATTACCGTTTTAAAATGTTTAATAAATTTTACATTATGAAAATATGTTAGGGTATTACTACTTTCCAACAACTTAACGAACCATTGACCTTTTCGGATACTTCAGATTGCTGCAAATAGCTTTACTGTTTGAAATGGTTTTACTTGTGGAGTTTAAAAAAATAAAAAATAAATCTAGCTCTGTAGGTGCAAATATAGTTTTTAAACTCTAGTGTAAAATTGTAATGTATGTTGAAGGTCAGAGAGCTTTGCCAATGATGCGGGCATTTTGGCAAAACTGCGCGTGATGGCACAGCAGCAAGACCCTGTCACAGAGAGGAATGGCCGACTGCCTCACTCGGTGAACCGTCTGAGTCAGCCAACGACAGTGTCCAAGTCACTGTTCCGGCGGCGGGGGAGCCTCAACCTGCGGAGACTGCGGGAGAACGCAGGAGCCGAGACGGGGGGCAGCTGCGACTCATCCACGGAAAACCTGGGTGGCAGCTCAGACGGAACGGGGGGCAGCTGTGACGACTTGGCGCAGACCAACAAGCGGAGCAAGATACTGTCCTCGCTCACCAACAAGATGAACAAGATCGGCAGTGACATGTGGACCCACCGCAGGAACTCCATAGACACCAAGCCTAGAGTTAGCAAGAGCAGTAGTGAGTCGCTGAATAAATCGCCGATCAAATCCCCCTCGAGGACTCCCGTGACTGAGAACGACCCGTTGGGCGCGTTGATGAGTGAAGTGGAGGAGATCGAGAAACGAACAGAGGAAACGCACAAGACAGTGTCTCGAGTGAGTTCGGAGATAGAGCTCGACCAGTCGGGAGCCCCTGTAAGTAACTTTGATTTTATTGCTCGTAAATAGTACAGTTTAGCTTTTAGAGAGAACCACTATATAAATATTGTACAAATATTTATTACTATTTTTAAACATTTTAGAATTATTTAATCAACTTGACATGTCATATATTCACTGCTGAATTTCAGCCATTGTATGAATTTTTGTGATGAAAATAAATTGAATTGAATTGAACTATACCCCCACCCACACCATTAAATATGGATGGAACATATGAGTATATTGCATAGTAATTTGTTGATTTACAATTTGTATACGCCCTATTTATTAAAGGAGTATTGATTATTTATTTCCAGAGTAAGTCACCCTTTTCGGAGTTAGAAATATCTAACTCTATAATTATGGAATTAAATTTTACTGGAAATGTCATTAATTTTTATGCTTAGGTTGTTTTCCTTGTGTTTTACGACAGTATGACTCCATCGCTTGAATGCATGATCGTTTCTCTTGGCCGGGTGGTCAGCAAATGACCCAAGCAACGCTTATTGGACTCGTTAGTCCAACTAAATATGCAATAGCCTACCGAAGATTAAATATATGTTAAAATATAATTTGACAACAGACTTGAAAACTAGACTGTTATATTCTAGCCAAAAATAAAAGTTCTTATATAAACAACCCCTTTGGATGACCCGGGCTTGATTAGCCAAAATTGTATGATAGTCTGGGGGTCTGTAATACTTGTTATCATGACAAAACCGAGTGTTAAAGGATAAAGGAAAAGTTGCAGCTGCCTTGTTACGAGCAAGATCACTATTCATGGTGTTGTTGCAGGTGTTGTTTGATCGTCGCAAGACAGAGTGGGGAGGGGGAGGGGTGAAGCGCAGTGCGACGTTCCATGACCGAGGCGATGAGGAGAGCGAGGACGAGGGTGACGAGGACAGTCGCGCGACGGAGGCTCGGCCCAGAGGTGAGTGTGGGAGATACTGGAATTTCCCATGTGCAGCTTGTGCATTGAAACAGCTGATTTGAGTTAGTTGATCTTGTCGCTGTAAGATTGATCTTGTCGCACTACCAGTCCGTTGACAAATAAATAAGTGTGAATCACCCATTAAATTTAAATTGCTATGGTTTTGAATTGTTTGTTTATTTTTCTCATTTAGCGGTGAAGGTTTCCAAAATTTCCCTCATCAAAACCAATAAAAATGAGCCATCATTAAATGATGAGGTTTTGATGAGGGAGATATGGTTGGCGAAAAAAAAAAACACTGTTGTTAATAATATATAAAAGTCAATTTTTCTCCAAGATGTTGTTTGAAGAAATTATTCTCTGCCAACCGTATATTACTCATAGTGAAACTTGGCCCACTATTCTAATGTACAAAGCAAATTATATTAAACTCTCTTTTATCTAGACTTGATTTAGAGTCCTGTCTGTCAGACCAAACAATTTAAAAATTGTTATAATCATCAAACTTAAATTTGTTTCCAATTTTATATTTGAGAGTTTTACTAATATGGCATTTATTTTGGCACTAGAAAAGTATATAAACCTCAACAAATTCAACTTTTTGATAATAATGAATATTTTAGATTTAGAAAAAGAACGTAATTAAATGACACTTATGCATAGCTTGCTTCCAGTCTGGAATATGAGTTTCCTGAAAATATATTACCCTTGTGATCATTGCATTTTTAGGGAATGGACGAAAAAGTATGCAGCGGTCGTCAACGATGCCTATAGATGACAACCCCACACAGAGCCCTTTGAGTGCCTTGGGCTCCACGTTCAAACTGCCCTTCGCGTAAGTACCTCCCCCGCCTCAGCGCTTTTCCCCCTCCCCCTCCCCCTCCCCATCAGTGTTCACTGCCGCTTTATCAAGCCAGGTTTTTGCATTTTCTGTAATATTTTTTGACAGTTAACAAATCAATTTTGTTTTTGTGTTATGCCTATATTTACAATATAACCTTTTTTGCAGTGAATATTGTCACAGTTTTTTTATGGTTTAAAGTGAGAATTCAAACACATAATTGGCCACAATTAAAATAAAATAAAATACAAATAAAACAATTCCCTCCTCAGGTTTACTAAAGTTAGTAAAAAGTGAAGAGAGGCTGATGATGGAAGTAGTTTTATCTAGTTCATTTAGCAGTTTCATATGTTTTGAATCTTGTTTGCCACTTCTCAAATGTGAACAAAAGTCATGTGAAAAAATGTCATACTATCGTATAATTTGGTAAGTTGGGAAAAGGATAGACAGTTAGCTTACCTGAAGAGAATAAAACAGGTGTAACACAAATGTGAACAAGTCATGTGAAAAAATGTCATACTATCGTATAATTTGGTAAGTTGGGAAAAGGATAGACAGTTAGCTTACCTGAAGAGAATAAAACAGGTGTAACACAAATGTGAACAAGTCATGTGAAAAAATGTCATACTATCGTATAATTTGGTAAGTTGGGAAAAGGATAGACAGTTAGCTTACCTGAAGAGAATAAAACAGGTGTAACACAAGAGACTCTTCTCTTCTGATGCCAAGAGGGACGAAATATTAAGTGATTTTTATGTGACTCCTGTTTTATTCTCTTCAGGTAAGCTAGCTGTCTATCCTTTTCCCAACTTACCTAATTCTGACAGCCTAGAGATTTTCCAAATCTAAATACCTATATAGCCTGATGTGTAACTCACTCACTCACTCACGTATACGAATTCTAGACCACTTCCAGACGAGTTAGAAACATGAAATTTAGCATGCAGTAGTGATGTGTCAAAACCAAAACTCGAATCTCAAAACCACCAAAACTTTGGAAAAGTTTCGGTTTCGAGATTCGATCGGCGAGTTTCGAGAATCAAAACTCAAAACTGCCGAGATTTTTTTGTGTCATTGTTGTTTTTTTAACAGACATCACGCCCGAGTGTTGATTAATAATGTGAAGGGTCAAAAGCCTACTGTCATCGGTCGTCTGCCTTCACCTTTTGTGGATTATTGATTTTTTATTTGTGAAAGAACAACTCTAACCAAAGTTTATAATTAAGCTACAAATAATTGGTTCACTAGTAGTTCTGAAACTAATATTTTTCTAGGATACTTCGAGAATGGCAGTAAGTTAACTGGTTTATTTGGAGTAACTGGATTTATTTTTCATAACCATAACCAGGCAAGTAAATAGGATTTTGGAATTTGACTTTCGAGTTTCGAGATTCGATTTTTTAATTTTTGGTTTCGGTTTCGAGATATGAAATTTCTGGTTTTGACCATCACTAGCATGCAGGTAGTTTGTACTTAGAAAATCAAGGGAAAATTGTCAAAAGTTAAACATTTCTATTTTGAAACCTCTAATTTTTATCTTGAAAATTGGAAATTTTAACATTGGCCTTATGTAGTTTATTTATTGGCCTTATGGAGTTTCAAATCAAAACAAAAGAAATCATAACAGCTGTTAAAAAAATCCAATAAACTGTCAAATTAACTTTCACATGTTAGAGTATAAACAAATAAAAGAACCGTTGAATAAACATAACATCTAGACTTGATATGTCCCAGATGAATCAAAATGTATACTATATAAAAATACTTGAACGGACGTTGAGTTTCAATAACAACTGGAGTGATCCAAAGCGGGGGTCTGGGGGCGGAGCCCTCAGCGAGCGAAGAGAGTGAACCTATACTTTCGTATAAATAATATTTTGGTATGATAATCACTGCTTTTTATTAAATTGTTTTTGAAAAAAATGAATACGTGTTTCAAGTTAAATTTTTAGGTATTTTTAGGGTTAGGGGTTTTAGTTTAGGGTTATTTCAAGTTAAATTATTTTAAGTATAAAAATATAATTTAAGTATAATTTTAACAAATGAGAAATTTAATTTTAAAAATTAATCAATTTTCTTCAAACACTGTTCAATATTATTGGAAAGAACAATAATTGTTATGACAATTTTTGTTGAGATATTATGCCTAACAATTGGCAAGGCAAAGCCTTTATACTCATATTGACTTATTTCCTTAAGGCTGTACTTCATGATTAGTTTTTGTTAGATCGTTTGTTGTAAGTTTTATTATGTAAAAGCTAAATGTAATAACTTTTCAAGCAAGTTTTTTTATTATAGAATAGTTTAATATGTTGCTAAATCCTCATCAGCGCTACCCATTTTAATATGTAAAAACAATATTTGAGTACCGGCATGTACATTAAAAAGAATTTTACATCAATAAATTCAGTAGTTTTCATGAGAAGTTGCGTCAAGATAGTTGTTAACAGTTTCAATATTTTGTTGTTGTGTAGTTAACAAGTTGAGCGTTGCTGTTGTCTTGAATGTTTAAATCAAAATTATACTTTCATGAAGGACTTTTGAAAGGTACGACGAAAGACATTGGTTTTTGGAACAAATAAACTCGGATAGGCTAATGGAAACATGCTGTTAACTTATCTCAGGCCAATAAGAGTTTTGGCAATAAGATGGGTTCGTAAATGAATGTTTTAAACTGTCCTGTCCGTGTGAATGTGATGCAGTTCGATTTTTAGGTGACAGCAATTTGTTCAAGTTTTGTATTTGAAAGTAATGACACATCTTGTTTCGATTGTATTTATTTTTTAAGCAAGTGGAATTATGAAAGCTTAGGTGCTCAACCTTTTATTTACAACCCTAATTCAGGAGCCACACAATCATCAGAGTTGATTATCTGGACTACAACTGTTTTCAGTGTTTTTCATATCTAACTGCCATCAGTACCTGATAAGATGGAATGTAATTCCACGTCACTGTTATGTTTTATTTATTGTTAATTATAGTTGGAAATAAATATTGCGTCTTTCTTCCTTTAAATTTAACTCACAAGGCAAAGATAAGCGTTTTTTTAAATTGAATATTTTGAGTTACCTACACTTTATATTTGTTTTTTCCTATTCCCGAAATTCCCTTTCTAAGAGGGCTTGATACAGAGGGCTACAGACAGAGCCAACTGTGATGAATCACGAGCGGCAGTGATGGAGGGAACGAGGTTTATCTGTCGCTACGCTCCTCTCGAATGATCTGGTCGAGACAATCAGCTGTTGCTAGAATGGCTAATGTGTCACGTGACTGCCCTCGACCAGCTCTGTGGAGGAGGAGTGTAACGGAGATGAGTCTCGGAACCCCCTCCCCTCTCTGTGCTTCACCGCGGTTGGCACTGTCTGTTCAACATTACTGCGCCGCGCTGCCGGTGTTCAGATGCAAAAGCCTGACGAGCAACTCACCAATCATTGTTCTGCACCACTCCACACTAGCACTAGATATGTCTTGTGTGTATTTTAGTGCTTAGTATTAACGTTACGTCTCTCTCACCTGCATTCTTGATCTGTATTAGGGATTTGAAATAACTGCAATCTTTAGTACTGGGACATGTTTATTATTTTCAATTATTAACAGTTACCTGCCTAGAAAAATTAGATGGTTGTCTCAATTGTGCAATCTTTAGTACTGGGACATGTTTATTATTTTCAATTATTAACAGTTACCTGCCTAGAAAAATTAGATGGTTGTCTCAATTGTGTCTTTATTTATCTGTGTTTTAATCTAGAATCTTGTTGTAGTTGATTTGTACTCATTTGAATTAAACTTGGATTTTTTTAATTTTTTGTAATTTTGTATCAGATTTATGTAATTTCAATGAAGTAATAAAAAATAATAGTAAATTGTAAATTTATCTTTGTGTATAAAAAAAATTCTTTGTATGAATTGTATAAACAATCATAAAAATACTATCCTGCTTTTGTTAAAAATGAATAAGGGTAATGTAATTCATGTAAATGCATGTAATTCGCTCAAAGTCTGAAATGTCTTATAAATTAATAAAGACTTTTGTAACTTCTTTCAGCAAAACGTTCACATTTACAGTCGTTTGTTTTTGAAATACAGGAAAATAATCACTTGCTGATTTTGGCAACACAATATTCCCAACATACAAAAAGTTGTGATGATTAAGTAAGTTATAGGGTGCAAATATGACAATCTATAATTGACCATAGATATTGATACTATAAATGAAAATCCCATACTTATCGTAGGGACATTTCTGACTTTGATTTCTTGAATTGCAATTGATTGGCGGTGAGGCGATTGTCAATGGTGGGGGTGGGAGAGACGGCCAGTAGCATGTAGCATGTATCGGATGGCAGCTTAGTGCGTGTGTATGTGTCGTAGCCGCTATTCCCCCTCACGGTTCAGTCTGCGCAACAAGGCTGCGGAACTGCGCCTCAACACGCAGATCATCGAGGACGCCATCACCAACTTCAGGTAAGATCCCGTCCGCGCCACGTAAGTAGCTGCTTACTTGTCGTAGACTCAAACCTCGAACCATCTATGTATTTGGATTTGAACGAGTGGTGCTTTTACTCATAACTGTTTTAGTTTTTGGTAATGCAAGATGAATTTCAGGGCTACTTGTGATTCTATGATTTCTACTTTAAACTTATGATTTGTGTTTTTTATATTTTTATTTTTACCGTCTTATATTTTACAATTTTCAAGCAAAAGTTATCTGGTACTACAAAATGTTGTGTTTACTTCAGCAATTAAGGACACCTTTAGATATGTATGTTCTGTTTACATATACAGTCAACTCCCGATTATCCGGGGTAATGACTAGTTGGAGGGTCACGGATAACCCAAAACCACGGTTCAAACAAAGGGATTCAATAAATTGAATATTACAAATATAATGAAGGTTTATTAAAAATTGTATACTACAATATAGTGTTTTAATCTCATTTAAAATATATTTATGTAAATTAAATACTTGTAAAAATATTGAAATTGTGATAAAATCTACAAACACGATAATAATACAGTAGTTAATACTAGCAATGGCTGATAGCAGTAAACACTATCCAAACCGCCGAATTATGTTTGATACGTTAAAGATCTCTAAACACTGAACCCTCTAAACTACACCGAACAGTATGCTAATTAATTTCGCACTGAGGGAAAACCCCATGAGGGTGAACAGCGGCGGGAAGGGTGATTGTTTTGAGATGTTTCTATTTTTAGACGACCGCGTCCGACCGTCCGTCTGTCCGTTCTTCCGTCGCTGAGGGGGAACAGGGGCGGGAAGGGTGATTGTTTTGAGATTTTTATATTTTTAGATGTCCGCGTGCAACCGACCGTCCGTCCGTCTGTCACACTGCCTAGCCAGGTGCAGTGTCTAGAGCAATGACAAGGTCATCGCTCCCGATCACGCGCCCACGGCTCATTAGCGAGATGTCAGAATCTGAGATTATGTTGTGTTTACTAAATTGTTTGTATGGTATTTATTCTGATAAATAAAGTAAATGAAATACGATTCTGGAGATAATTTAACAAAATAAATTGTTATTATTGCTCTATTTATGTTTAGAAGGGGATAAATAAAAATAATCCAAATAAACCTTTTGTGACCCCTGTTAAACCGCAACCTGATTAACCCGCTCCCGGATAATCGGGAGTTGATTGTACAAGGTTTAATAAGTATAGTAAAAAGTCTGTTAATAATTTTACAGACTCAGTTCAACAGTTTGTTAGGATTTTCAACCACAGTAAATAAATGTACACTCAGAGAATATTTTATTCTTAAAATAACAATCAGTTTCTTTTAAAATATGGCTTTGGGTTATTTTAAGTGTGGAGTAGTTATAGAAAGATAATTAAAATGTTTTGGGATTTGGGAACTTCAAAGATAGCTAAGATTTAATATATATTTGTTACCTTTTTCATAATTGGTAAAAATAGTTATTCTGGCAATGTAAACATCATTAAATTACATTATATTGATAGTTATCATCAACTTTATCGATTTTTCTTAAATGAATTTAAAACTTAATTTGTTACACTAATGTCCATACAAATTGAACTAGAATACATTTAAAATGTTAACATCAGTCTGCCAAGGCTAGTCTTAGCCTTTTACAATAGGTTAACCTTAGCCCACCTACAGGATTATTGATTTTGTCCAATTTAGTGTATTCTAAACCTTTGTACGACGTGGATAATCTTTTGGCTATCTGTTATGACAAACTTTCCTTATACACCTTTTCCCACTATGTTTGTTCCTAGAGATAATCCACGGTTGATCACAGTTGCCTAGTTAAGTAACCGAGGCATGTGTAACGATCCCCTGTCTGCTAAGGATTAATAACATGATTCACTGGAACGTCAGGGGAGTTTGAAAAAGGTCAGGAAAGTTGGAAAACGCCAAAAGCCAGGGGAATTTTTTAATTTAACTGTAGCTAAACGCAAATCAATACTTTGCATAAATCAAAACTTGTTAGATTTTGTTAAATTGGTTTTTATGGTACAGCGAAGAGGAAGTGAAAAAGATAAGGCAAAATATGTATTGAACAACAATAAACTGTTGTAAACAATAAAATAAACAGGAGAGCGTTGGAAAGATAAAGTGGAGGCCGATAAAAAATCCTTTTGTTAAATGTTCCCTTTTGTAAAAATAAAATGTGCATTCCGAGTAGAGAGTCAGGTAAAATTAACTTTTTTGGCCAGGGAATGTCAGGAAAAAAAGTGTGAACCATTGATAAACATCATACACACCGGAGAAAATATGCCTACAGACCCCCGAATGAAGCTTAGGGGGGATTTGGGTGGGAGGCATTTATGGACTCAAGCTTACTCCCCCCCCTCGCCCCCTGAGACGCTTCTTCCTAGTTGGGTGTATGTGCCCTTTCTTTTCCATCTCTGCAGGTTTATTTACTTCCGGAGACCTCCACTGAACCCCGTCATGAAATACATTCTTAGTGACTTTGCTGCAGTTTCCTCACCAAAACATGTAATATCTAACTGCATGGTGGAGGAAAACAAATAGGTGTGCTACTCCAGTGCTTAAAATAGGTCAGTGCCGTGCATCGACGTCACACGGGATGCAAGCTCCACTTCGCTGACATACAATGGTTTTTTTTCTACAATCAGCTGACAGTCGGCGCTCACCTGATGTGCCGACTTGCATCCCGAATGACGTCACAAACCTGCGCAATAGCACACCTGTTTGTTTCCTTCCACCATGATCTAACTTTGTAAAAATCACTCAGCAACTCGTTAGGTTGGTCTGCTCATGCAATTGTAGAGGGTAGGACCATCTGATAAATGCACCTCTACTAAATAAGGCTCAATAAATAAATATTTCACAGGCCTATGCCCCATGCTTACATCACTTATGTTCCAATATTGTATCTGTAGTTTATTTTATAAATTTTCTAGGAAAACTTAAATTAAGATAACGTTCCACAATGGATATGCAAATAAAAGCTTGCTATTTTGTTTGCTGGGAGTGTGTTTTTATGTGGGATTGTACGGGTTACAGCCCGAGCCACTTGACCAGCAAGAAGTCCAACGAGCTGCTGATGGGCGGCCTCCACAGCCTCAAGACGGCAGCTACCAACGTGGCCAAGAAGTTTGACGAGATCAAGGAGGCCATCTCCGCCAACAGCACCCCCGTCAAGACCAGTAGCCTGTGAGTCTCCTTGCATTGATAGTTTGATTTATTGCAAAAAATGTTCGGTAGCATCGGTTTTCTCATATCCTTATTCTGTCGTCTGGTTGATTTTCTAAACAGTGGACATAACAGCGGACTTTTTACTTTATCAGTGTTTTAAAGTGTTACATGTAGTGTTTCTTCGTGAATTTCACAACAGGTGACTGCAGCTTAGACAGTTTTGACGCTAGTAGAAAACCGATTCAAATTCAAATACTTTTGTTAAAAAATGCTTACATGCATTTGGCCCTGTAAGTTTTAAAACTTTTTTACAGGGACCACTTAATACATTGTATGTGTACATTACTCAATGTATTCCCTAGGTACAAATTAACGATAACCCAAAGATATTTCAAAACGAAAGGGGATATATTTCAAAGTGGCAGTACTTTAAAATCTTCTAATATTATAAACATTTAGTATGGATGAATTAAATAATGTAATTTAACATCAGTAAGCTTATCAAAATAAGTGGCCACTTTATTCCAGAGAAAGAGGTTACTGAATGATGAAACATTACTGTAGCCACTTCCGGACTTCAAATTAAACATTTCATCTATACAAACGTAGATCAAGACTACCCTTGCATTCAGAATATAAAGGGAATACAATAAGTGAAAACACGTAATAAAAGTTATATCGACAACAGCATGATCTCTGTGCGGTTTGTGCTTCTCAAGGTTGAGCGTGGACACTGACGAAGGTGAGGGGGAGGGACCCCAGGAGTCGCAGCCCCGCCGCAAGATATCCTCCGAGACCGTCACCCAGCACCTCGACTCCTGGAGCTACGGGCTGCTGGATTTGTTCAGCGATGGCAGCCGGAAGGGCAGCGTTTCCAACCTGCAGCCCCTCGGTTGGTGAAGTATTAAAGCTCTCATTTTTAAAAAGTAAATTAAATTTTTTCAAATATTGGAAGGTGAATTTAATAAAGTCGAGAGTTGTATTGGGGAAAAAATTAAAAGTAAAAATTTGTCATTATATTTCGGAATTTGAAACAATTTAGATACAAAATGTGTTTAATAGTAATTTTAGAGATTCTTAAATGTGTTTTATCTTTTTGGTTCAAGTTTAAAAATAATTCAACAGTTATTATATTCAAACAATATACAACTTTAAATAGTTGCGATAGATTACCCTAATTAACCATTTGAGCGTGCACCGTTTGCTTAAGGTCCTCCCTCCCCTTCCTGCCACCGACTGATATGGGATTTGAACCCTCGAGCCAAGCACTACCCTCTGGCTGGAGGACAATGTCTTAGACCGCTCCCAACCTAACAGGCTAGCTGTTGTATCAGGCCGGGAGGTATTACGCTGTGCACGTTCGAGATAGCTCCGTTTGTGTCCACGAGGCTGAGGCTTCACATCATGTCAGACGTAGACTGCAGGCAGAGCTCTCATTGATACAATTGCTTACACTGTAATTAACAGTGTTTAAGGTGGCAGATCCAAGAGCCAATACAATCGGCCTATGATGCTCAAAGGGTTAAAGTTAAGTCAGCGGTGTTATTGTATTTAAGTTGTTGTTAACTACTGAAATAAAGTTGTTTCACCCACATGTGATCGGTGTAATGTTCACAGGGGAGACCAACAACAGCTGGTGGTCACAGTTGTACCTGCTCAACAAGAGGCTGTACCCCAAGGTGGGGCGCGACCCGGACGTGCCAGTGGCTCTGGACGTGGCCATCACCACCTGTAGTGTAGCACAGTGTATTGTCTCACAGTGTGATCGGTGTAATGTTCACAGGGGAGACCAACAACAGCTGGTGGTCACAGTTGTACCCGTCAACGAGAGGCTGTACCCCAAGGTGGGGCGCGACCCCGACGTGCCAGTGGCTCTGGACGTGGCCATCACCAGCTGTAGTGTAGCACAGTGTATTGTCTCACAGTGTGTCGGTGTAATGTTCACAGGGGAGACCAACAACAGCTGGTGGTCACAGTTGTACCTGCTCAACAAGAGGCTGTACCCCAAGGTGGGGCGCGACCCCGACGTGCCAGTGGCCCTGGACGTGGCCATCACCACCCGTAGTGTAGCACAGTGTATTGTCTCACAGTGTGTCGGTGTAATGTTCACAGGGGAGACCAACAACAGCTGGTGGTCACAGTTGTACCTGCTCAACGAGATGCTGTACCCCAAGGTTGGCCGCGACCCCGACGTGCCAGTGGCTCTGGACGTGGCCATCACCAGCTGTAGTGTAGCACAGTGTATTGTCTCACAGTGTGATCGGTGTAATGTTCACAGGGGAGACCAACAACAGCTGGTGGTCACAGTTGTACCTGCTCAACGAGAGGCTGTACCCCAAGGTGGGGCGCAACCCCGACGTGCCAGTGGCTCTGGACGTGGCCATCACCAGCGTAGTGTAGCACAGTGTATTGTCTCACAGTGTGTCGGTGTAATGTTCACAGGGGAGACCAACAACAGCTGGTGGTCACAGTTGTACCTGCTCAACGAGAGGCTGTACCCCAAGGTGGGGCGCGACCCCGACGTGCCAGTGGCCCTGGACGTGGCCATCACCACCTGCTGCAAGTGCCACAACTGCGGCTCTGTGCTGTACGACGAGGAGATCATGGCCGGCTGGTCCCCCGACGACTCCAACCTCAACACCAAGTGAGATTCAGAATCAAGATTAGAAATAGCGTCATATTTACTTAAAATCTAAATACATCTGATTGAATATCATGTCTCTCCAGTGAAAGAATTCTGCCAAAGTGTAGTAACGCCAGACTTGGAGCCTCGTTTTTAGTTGCTGAGTTCCACATTTTGGCTCCCATGTAGCTTGCTCTCTTTTTCGTAGGGTTGTGTGAGTAGTGATTTTTTTAATCGAGGAGTCGAGTCGATTACTGCCAATTATTTTTGAACTTCGAGTATTATCGAGCAAGTACTTGCCATTAGTTTTTAGTTTAAAATAGTGTAATGGGATTTGGATACCACCCTAGATTTGATAATCTAAACACGGTTTCTAACTAATACATGAGTATCAATACAAGGTTTTGGCCAGTAAAATAAAACTGGATTACGTATTGACAAAGAAAACATGGTTTGACATTCGTTTCCGGCCGATAAAAACACAGTCTGGTTGTTATTTGGCCAGTATCACCTGGTCCAGACATCGTTTATAATCAATATTAGATGACGAAATCGTTAATTAAGGCTGATATTAAGTGGCACGGTCGCCACTTTTGCTGATATTATGTATACCATCGTAATTTTCGCCCTTTAGTACGTGATCCAGTCGTAATTTTTGGCCGATATTATGTTTTCCGTTGTCATTTACGGCCGAAATTACGTGGCCCGATCGTCATTTTCGGCCGATTTTATATGATGCGATCGCCTTTTGTGGCCGGTCGCAATCGTTGGCGATCGTCGTTTTCGGCTGATTTACATGATGCGATTGCCTTTTGCAGCCGTTACTACGCGTTTTGGCCGGACGCAATCCATAGCGATCATCATTTTCGGCCGATTTTACGTGATGCGATTGCCTTTTGCGGCCGTTACTACGCCTTTTGACCAGTCGCAATCGTTAGCGATCGCCTGGATATTGGCAGGAAATACTCGCTCGAACTTTTGAGTATTCTTTAAAACTTCGAGTCGAGTTCAAGTATTAAAATACTCGGCCAAACCTCAAAGTTTTGAGTACTCGCACACCCCTACTTTTTTGGTTACACTAGTGCTGTATATAGGAAGACAGTTAAGTAAGGGCCAAGTGTCCAGTAACTCTTGGTTTATTTAAGCTGGTTTTATCTGAATCCCTGGCTTCTGATAAATAAGTTTTTAAGTTTTGGTACCTGCTAATAAATATATGCAGCAGGAATCAGTAATAAATATAATATTTGTTCTACTTTATTACAGTAATTACATGTTACATGTCCACAAAATATTTTGAAGAAGCAGTTAAAAGTGTCAACATTTTGACTATTCAAGTCATTATAGCAATGTAACGTATTATTTATTGGAGGTACCACTTCCTAATTGGTCCCGGCATAGCGAGAGAAAAATAGCAGATGGGAATGTGAATTGTTGTGATGAGGAGTGCTGAAACGTATTCTAGATGACAATCAAGGTGTAAATCTGTGTGACCTCCGTATTTAATCAGAGTTTTGTGTTGCGCAGGTGTGTGTTCTGTGACAAGGAGACCGTGCCGTTCCTCAACGTGACGGGGCTGGACTACCGAGGCTGCTCCGTCATGCTCACCAAGACCAGCGTCGAGAGCCTGTATCACAAGCCTGCCGCAGGTATTGGTCTGATTTTTTTTTTCTGGTTGAGTCGAGTAGTGCCCGCCTTCGCCCTTAGGTAGCGCTAGATTTTTCAAATTTCAGGCAATTTCGACGGTTATTTTCGTGGGTTTTAATTTCCTATCACTTTAATTTAGTATTTAAAGGCTTGATGTTTGGCACTCGATATGTTTACTCATTACTCTTTACGAAACAGTCAATAAACTAACTTGTTTTAATAATTAAACACCTGAAAATATAAAAACCCTAATGGTTCCATAAATGACAAACTGCATTATCGACTTACTCAGGTAATTCTAGATAAGCTATAAACGTGGAATTAGGCCTACATGTAGCTTGTCCATTGAAACCCCCAGGAAAATTGCAAAAAGGTGTAATTTTAAATCAGAACCACATAAAAAAAATCAAAAATGGAGGAAATTTTGAATATGGCCAAAATAGTGCCTTTTTATTTTGTTCTAGTGGACGAATGGATGGTCCTATCAATAAACGGAATACCTCCACTTGCCAAGGATTTTAGACGATCTAAAACTTTGACTTCTGACTTTTTGTCGTGTCTCGTCTTCTTCACCCTTAGATAGCGCTAGATTTTTCAAATTTCATCATATTTTCAAGGTTTTGTGGTGGTTTTGCATTTTTTATCATGTGAACGGATTTGATGATTTAAACCCATCGATCTAGGGACGAAGCCTCCCACAATGGTCTAGGGATCTAGGGGTTAGGGAAGTGGGGCAGTAGAGGAGGTCTAGGAGGGGAGAGGGTTGCATATTATTTGTTTGGGTGTATGAGATATAGCATGCATGTGCCTTGAACCCTCAAATATCCTTAAACATTCCCAAACTCTACTATTTCAATTGTTAACCCCCTCATATTTAAATTACTGCTGATTTGCCCATTTTTTAGTATAAGTAGTAGTATAATGTCGGTTCTGGGCCACTTAATATGACCCAACTTTCACTTTAGCTAGGTACCTGGGTCACCCACGGGTCCTATCCACCCAATAGCGACCTGGGGGCAAAGCCCCCCACAGGGGTCTGGAGGCGGAGCCCCCAGCGAGCGAAGCGAGTCCATCATCTACACAGAGTGTGATGTCTGTCTATTGATGTGGTGATGCTACAGAGGAAGCTGGGCAGCCAGTGGCGGTGGAGCCCATCACAGTGCCTTACCTGAACCCCCTGGTGTTGCGCAAGGAGCTAGAGTCCATCCTCTACATAGAGGGCGATGTCTGTCTATTGATGAGTGGTGATGTTACAGAGGAAGCTGGGCAGCCAGTGACGGTGGAGCCCATCACAGTGCCTTACCTGAACCCCCTGGTGTTGCGCAAGGAGTTAGAGTCCATCCTCTACACAGAGGGTGATGTCTGTCTATTGATGTGGTGATGTTACAGAGGAAGCTGGGCAGCCAGTGGCGGTGGAGCCCATCACAGTGCCTTACCTGAACCCCCTAGTGTTGCTCAAGGAGTTACAGTCCATCCTCTACACAGAGTGTGATGTCTGTCTATTGATGAGTGGTGATGTTACAGAGGAAGGTGGGCAGCCAGTGGCGGTGGAGCCCATCACAGTGCCTTACCTGAACCCCCTGGTGTTGCGCAAGGAGCTAGAGTCCATCCTCTACACAGAGGGTGATGTCTGTCTATTGATGAGTGGTAATGTTACAGAGGAAGCTGGGCAGCCAGTGGCGGTGGAGCCCATCACAGTGCCTTACCTGAACCCCCTGGTGTTGCGCAAGGAGCTAGAGTCCATCCTCTACACAGAGGGTGATGTCTGTCTATTGATGAGTGGTGATGTTACAGAGGAAGCTGGGCAGCCAGTGGCGGTGGAGCCCATCACAGTGCCTTACCTGAACCCCCTGGTGTTGCACAAGGAGCTAGAGTCCATCCTCTACACAGAGTCTGATGTCTGTCTATTGATGTGGTGATGTTACAGAGGAAGGTGGGCAGCCAGTGGCGGTGGAGCCCATCACAGTGCCTTACCTGAACCCCCTGGTGTTGCGCAAGGGAGTCCATCCTCTACACAGAGGGTGATGTCTGTCTATTGATGTGGTGATGTTACAGAGGAAGGTGGGCAGCCAGTGGCGGTGGAGCCCATCACAGTGCCTTACCTGAACCCCCTGGTGTTGCGCAAGGAGCTAGAGTCCATCCTCTACACAGAGTCTGATGTCTGTCTATTGATGTGGTGATGTTACAGAGGAAGGTGGGCAGCCAGTGGCGGTGGAGCCCATCACAGTGCCTTACCTGAACCCCCTGGTGTTGCGCAAGGGAGTCCATCCTCTACACAGAGGGTGATGTCTGTCCTCAAATATCCTTAAACATTCCCAAACTCTACTATTTCAATTGTTAACCCCCTCATATTTAAATTACTGCTGATTTGCCCATTTTTTAGTATAAGTAGTAGTATAATGTCGGTTCTGGGCCACTTAATATGACCCAACTTTCACTTTAGCTAGGTACCTGGGTCACCCACGGGTCCTATCCACCCAATAGCGACCTGGGGGCAAAGCCCCCCACAGGGGTCTGGAGGCGGAGCCCCCAGCGAGCGAAGCGAGTCCATCATCTACACAGAGTGTGATGTCTGTCTATTGATGTGGTGATGCTACAGAGGAAGCTGGGCAGCCAGTGGCGGTGGAGCCCATCACAGTGCCTTACCTGAACCCCCTGGTGTTGCGCAAGGAGCTAGAGTCCATCCTCTACATAGAGGGCGATGTCTGTCTATTGATGAGTGGTGATGTTACAGAGGAAGCTGGGCAGCCAGTGACGGTGGAGCCCATCACAGTGCCTTACCTGAACCCCCTGGTGTTGCGCAAGGAGTTAGAGTCCATCCTCTACACAGAGGGTGATGTCTGTCTATTGATGAGTGGTGATGTTACAGAGGAAGGTGGGCAGCCAGTGGCGGTGGAGCCCATCACAGTGCCTTACCTGAACCCCCTGGTGTTGCGCAAGGAGCTAGAGTCCATCCTCTACACAGAGTGTGATGTCTGTCTATTGATGAGTGGTGATGTTACAGAGGAAGGTGGGCAGCCAGTGGCGGTGGAGCCCATCACAGTGCCTTACCTGAACCCCCTGGTGTTGCGCAAGGAGCTAGAGTCCATCCTCTACACAGAGGGTGATGTCTGTCTATTGATGAGTGGTAATGTTACAGAGGAAGCTGGGCAGCCAGTGGCGGTGGAGCCCATCACAGTGCCTTACCTGAACCCCTGGTGTTGCGCAAGGAGCTAGAGTCCATCCTCTACACAGAGGGTGATGTCTGTCTATTGATGAGTGGTGATGTTACAGAGGAAGCTGGGCAGCCAGTGGCGGTGGAGCCCATCACAGTGCCTTACCTGAACCCCCTGGTGTTGCACAAGGAGCTAGAGTCCATCCTCTACACAGAGTCTGATGTCTGTCTATTGATGTGGTGATGTTACAGAGGAAGGTGGGCAGCCAGTGGCGGTGGAGCCCATCACAGTGCCTTACCTGAACCCCCTGGTGTTGCGCAAGGGAGTCCATCCTCTACACAGAGGGTGATGTCTGTCTATTGATGTGGTGATGTTACAGAGGAAGGTGGGCAGCCAGTGGCGGTGGAGCCCATCACAGTGCCTTACCTGAACCCCCTGGTGTTGCGCAAGGAGCTAGAGTCCATCCTCTACACAGAGTCTGATGTCTGTCTATTGATGTGGTGATGTTACAGAGGAAGGTGGGCAGCCAGTGGCGGTGGAGCCCATCACAGTGCCTTACCTGAACCCCCTGGTGTTGCGCAAGGGAGTCCATCCTCTACACAGAGGGTGATGTCTGTCTATTGATGTGGTGATGTTACAGAGGAAGGTGGGCAGCCAGTGGCGGTGGAGCCCATCACAGTGCCTTACCTGAACCCCCTGGTGTTGCGCAAGGGAGTCCATCCTCTACACAGAGGGTGATGTCTGTCTATTGATGTGGTGATGTTACAGAGGAAGGTGGGCAGCCAGTGGCGGTGGAGCCCATCACAGTGCCTTACCTGAACCCCCTGGTGTTGCACAAGGAGCTAGAGTCCATCCTCTACACAGAGGGTGATGTCTGTCTATTGATGTGGTGATGTTACAGAGGAAGCTGGGCAGCCAGTGGCGGTGGAGCCCATCACAGTGCCTTACCTGAACCCCCTGGTGTTGCACAAGGAGCTAGAGTCCATCCTCTACACAGAGTCTGATGTCTGTCTATTGATGTGGTGATGTTACAGAGGAAGGTGGGCAGCCAGTGGCGGTGGAGCCCATCACAGTGCCTTACCTGAACCCCCTGGTGTTGCGCAAGGGAGTCCATCCTCTACACAGAGGGTGATGTCTGTCTATTGATGTGGTGATGTTACAGAGGAAGGTGGGCAGCCAGTGGCGGTGGAGCCCATCACAGTGCCTTACCTGAACCCCCTGGTGTTGCGCAAGGGAGTCCATCCTCTACACAGAGGGTGATGTCTGTCTATTGATGTGGTGATGTTACAGAGGAAGGTGGGCAGCCAGTGGCGGTGGAGCCCATCACAGTGCCTTACCTGAACCCCCTGGTGTTGCGCAAGGAGCTAGAGTCCATCCTCTACACAGAGGGTGATGTCTGTCTATTGATGTGGTGATGTTACAGAGGAAGCTGGGCAGCCAGTGGCGGTGGAGCCCATCACAGTGCCTTACCTGAACCCCCTGGTGTTGCGCAAGGAGCTAGAGTCCATCCTCTACACAGAGGGTGATGTCTGTCTATTGATGTGGTGATGTTACAGAGGAAGCTGGGCAGCCAGTGGCGGTGGAGCCCATCACAGTGCCTTACCTGAACCCCCTGGTGTTGCGCAAGGAGCTAGAGTCCATCCTCTACACAGAGTCTGATGTCTGTCTATTGATGTGGTGATGTTACAGAGGAAGCTGGGCAGCCAGTGGCGGTGGAGCCCATCACAGTGCCTTACCTGAACCCCCTGGTGTTGCGCAAGGAGCTAGAGTCCATCCTCTACACAGAGTCTGATGTCTGTCTATTGATGTGGTGATGTTACAGAGGAAGCTGGGCAGCCAGTGGCGGTGGAGCCCATCACAGTGCCTTACCTGAACCCCCTGGTGTTGCGCAAGGAGCTAGAGTCCATCCTCTACACAGAGGGTGATGTCTGTCTATTGATGAGTGGTGATGTTACAGAGGAAGCTGGGCAGCCAGTGGCGGTGGAGCCCATCACAGTGCCTTACCTGAACCCCCTGGTGTTGCGCAAGGGAGTCCATCCTCTACACAGAGTCTGATGTCTGTCTATTGATGTGGTGATGTTACAGAGGAAGGTGGGCAGCCAGTGGCGGTGGAGCCCATCACAGTGCCTTACCTGAACCCCCTGGTGTTGCGCAAGGAGCTAGAGTCCATCCTCTACACAGAGGGCGATGTCTGTCTCACTCAGCCCAAATTCGTGGACGAACATCCCATCATTTACTGGAACATGGTACGGACCTGCATACCGTAGTTGGGTGAATAATTTTTGTGGAATTACAAATTTTTTTCTTCTGGCCTCCGGAGACCTGATGGGTTTTTCGGGTGCAAAGACGGTGGTAAATTCTGCCAAGCAGTACTACTGATGGCTGCTATATTAGCGCCATTACTCCCACTGAGAATTCAAACTTTTTCTTCTATTCAGAGTCCACTCTATAACCTTATAAAAATATATTTTTGTCATAAAAAGCTTCTGAGATAACCACTCCACGGATTTTCTTAATTTTTTTAAAGAAAGGGAATTTTGAGTAGAATGTTGTGTCAAAGCCATATTTTCAAATTGAAGTTTTACTATTTTACAAATTGACTTTAATTTTGAAAAAGTCTAGCAGCCAACATTTTAAGGTTGTTTTCAAAGAACCTTAAAATCATATGGTTAAAACAACATTCCCAATTAATAATCAGCTGTGAACATTTTGAACCATGGAAGTGTGAACCAGAACTGTCCAGTCGTGCAACTCTGAATGGGTTAACCGATCTGTGGCAATGTTGGTGGGAGGGCTTAAGTAAAATAAACGGTGGTAGGCTTGTTTGGAAGTTGACAGGATTGGTTAATTCTTTGTGAGTTGCACATGGTCAACACTGATTTTGCTGTGTTTTCCTTGGGTTTACTCTGTATGTGTGCCACTCTGACTATAAACTGAAAGATACACCATTTAGCCATTAAAAACGTTTCTATTCCAATTCATATGTTTTGTAGATGGAGTGTTAGGAACGGCACCAGCACGTTATTCTTAGCCATTGGGTTCAAAGGGTTAGGGTTTTTAAATCTGCTTATGCATTGCTTTTTCTAAAAAGGCCGGAAAAAGTTAACAAAATGCTTGTTCTTCTGAAAAAAAATAATACCTGTACTGTAGATATATGTGTGGTTGCAGGTGTGGGTGTTTGAGCGGCTAGGTGTGGAGTCGCACCTGCGTGGGCTGTGTTTGCACGCGGCGTCAGTGCTGCAGCAGAGGTTGGAGTCGCAGCTGCACACGTCCTGGGCCGCGGCGGACCACGGCAACGTGACGGTCAGGACACTCTGGGACAACCCACGGCTGCACGACGAGGTCAGGGACTCACGCTGTACACCGTTAAAATGCTAAGTTCTCAGTGACTACTGAACCGATTTTTGTGTCAAAGGGGCTAATGCGTAGATTTGACGATTCATAGATTTCCTCAGAATTCACATCCATTCTTTAGGCTACGCCTCACAGCTCTTCAAAAGTTGCAATGTTAGCCTTATGGAATAACTAATGATTGAAATTGAGCAAATGACAGCTGTTGAACGTAACAAAACACAGCACATAAGCAAGATCAGCTGATTTAAACTAACTTCTGTGATGGCATCACAATTTAAACTGCTTTAAACTGTGCAGCTGGCTAGTTACTGATTACAGTTGGATGCCCTTTGGTTTTACACCATTTTGTGTTTTCTGAATTTTGGTTGGGAGTTAGAGTTTAAGCCTGGTTACCAAGCCAAGCTAGAACTTGGGGTGTGCAAAAAGAGTTTTTTATTTTTATATTTATTGAATCGAGTTTAGATTATGTAATAAAACAGGATTGCTGTGTTCTGAGAAACCTGATAAAACTTTTATGACTAACATACACATGTTTATATAACCGCTCGTATGTCCAAATAGAATCATCGTTGACCTTAGATAAACAATAACACTTGACTTGTAAGTCCAAATGGGCCAACACTCTGAGGGAATTTAGGATATTTTCTGAGCCTTGACATGTCTAGGAATCCTAATATTTTAATAGTAATATGTTTAGGTTATATCATGGTAACCCTTTAAACTTATTTTATTTTCCATTTGATAGCAGATGTTTCAAAAAATATTATTCAAATTTACAATTATTATTATTATTCAATTCAATACATTTTTGAAAATCAGTTTAAAACTAAGAATCGCTCTAAATCTATTAATTAGTTTAATACAACAAAATTTTGTGTGGCTTATATGGTTGCTTCCGTTGTGTTGCAGATTGGGCAGCCTATGTACATGCTGTGGAGCCAGAACGACCAGCACAGCTCGCTAGTGAGCGCGCTCATCACCGACCGGACCACCATATCCCGCAGGTATGGCCACTAGGACCTCCCCACTATCCTACACATTTATACGCTACACTGGCAGTAACGCTAGTGTTACTGATGGGATCTTCCTTTGAATTATTACCATGGGTTTGCAGGGATAGGGTTCGCTAGGCTTTATCCAGCATGGTTAAAATATGATTAGTATATTACATTTCTGTGGGGATGGACAGGATTTTATGGTCAGGACCAAACGGGTTTTTTCTATTCTTCCCAAATTACAGGAAATTTTCCGGTCAGGATTTTTCACTCGGATTTGTGCAAGCCTACTCACAAATAATTAATCAATATATTTAATAGTAACGTTTTATGACATATAAATTAAACATTTTTCAGTAAGAGAATTCTAAACTTAAGACATAAAAGTGTTGCTTTATGGATGTGTCAGTTCCGGTTCACAGTTCTCGGTTTGATCACATTCTGGAGAAGAAAGCCAAAACGTAAACCGATCAATAAGTTAATTCTCGGTTTTGATTCCATTGCATATGACGGCCAAATCATAAATATGGGTTATAAACAACGATTGCCCCGTGTAACATCAGCTGTAATTTACTATTGCATCGAGTAATATCGGCTATAAATGACAACTCACCTCATGATTTTAGTTGTAAATTACAATTCTATCGCTTAAACTCGACCACAAATGATAAAACATTGTCTCAGTTAGCCATAGAAGATAATATAGACCACACATCATCACTGTAATAGATGTCCGAACCTTGTGATATTGGCTGTAACTGACGATCACAGCACGTAAATGCTGATTACTGCGTTATCAGCCATAATATATGACCAGACGTGATATCTGCGGTAATTGACTGAACACAATGCATGATGTAGGCCGTAAATTATGACCGCACTGCACTTAATGGTGTTCACATTGCACTAGGCAACCGAACCTCGTGATATCGGCAACAAATGACGATCAAACTGCATATTAGCCGGAAATGACGATTGCACCGTTATCAACCATAACAGACAACCACGCCACTCATGATCACAAATAATCCAGTCCCAAAATCATTCTGAAGTTAAAACCCACTTCTAAAAACTCTCTCAGGTTCTCTCTGTCTATCCCTACATCTACATTTCTGCTAGTCCAACAAGTCCAACAGCAAGGTTGGGTTCTTTTATCTAATCTATCAGCATTTTTACTTCAAATTACAATGTAAAAACAATTACAATTTCCCCGATCATTTTTTTCTCTAAGGTTTCACAGATATACTTCGTTTTTATTGCATTTTATAACAATTATATTACCGAACAAAGAAATTATTGTGGACATTTGCCATCACTGAATGAGAAAATTAAGTTTCACTTACCGCATCGCTGACATCCGAGCTTCTGAACCTTCACTTACCGTATCGCTGACATCCGAGCTTCTGAATCTTCACTTACCGCATCGCTGACATCCGAGCTTCTGAACCTTCACTTACCGCATCGCTGACATCCGAGCTTCTGAACCTTCACTTACCGCATCGCTGACATCCGAGCTTCTGAACCTTCACTTACCGCATCGCTGACATCCGAGCTTCTGAACCTTCACTTACCGCATCGCTGACATCCGAGATTCTGAACCTTCACTTACCGCATCGCTGATATCCGAGCTTCTGAACCTTCCACTTACCCTCTTGCTGACATCCAAGCTTCTGAACCTTCACTTACCGTCTTGCTGACATCCGAGCTTCTGATCCTTCACTTACCGCATCGCTGACATCCGAGCTTCTGAACCTTCCACTTACCGTCTTGCTGACATCCAAGCTTCTGAACCTTCACTTACCGCATCGCTGACATCCGAGCTTCTGAACCTTCACTTACCGCATCGCTGACATCCGAGCTTCTGAACCTTCACTTACCGCATCGCTGACATCCGAGCTTCTGAACCTTCACTTACCGCATCGCTGACATCCGAGCTTCTGAACCTTCCACTTACCCTCTTGCTGACATCCAAGCTTCTGAACCTTCACTTACCGTCTTGCTGACATCCGAGCTTCTGATCCTTCACTTACCGCATCGCTGACATCCGAGCTTCTGAACCTTCCACTTACCGTCTTGCTGACATCCAAGCTTCTGAACCTTCACTTACCGTCTTGCTGACATCCGAGCTTCTGAACCTTCTTTTGTCTATATTTATAAACGAGTTCTCGAGATAATTGCTGTCAGAAGATTGCAGTAGATAATGAAAGTCTGTTATGATTGCAACTTAAGAATTCATCAGTTTAGTTAATTAAATTTATCACATTATGGTCATAGTTCTTATGGTAGAAGGAAGCCATAATTAACACAGGAAGAAATGTTTTTTTCAAATTCAACATAGAATAAATTAAATCTGTTTGATGCTACAGGAAATTGATATTAAACCAACTACTGGTAATCTAAGGACAGAATTGATCAACTCTCCTCATCTCAAACTTCCCCGAGTAAAAAATAATTATTAAATTGTCATAAAATGTTCTTCAAAATCCTTTCTTTTTAGAGGTTTTTATGGCATTATTTACCACGGTGCAATGGTGTTATTGCCTGTACTGTGTCTATGGACAATAAGCCGATATTATTGCCCACCGGTGCTGAAAGGGCTGAAAAGACAGTCATGTCTTATTTTGTTCTAATTAGAATGTGGATTTACAATAAATCCTAAACATGTTCTTCATATTTTAGTCAATCTCTGGTAGAAATCTAATATCAGAAAATTGGTTTATAGAACTCCAAAGTGTTGGCCCTCTACTAACGTAATAAGAAAAGGCAAACTGATAAATTCTAATATTGAAAATATGATACGACTTACACGATTTACTACAATCTGCTGCCAACTTTTTAGTGAATAAATTTGTATTTTAAAATTTGTTCACTCTTCAGTTTCCCTAGCAACTGCTTACTTTAACAATTAACTACGCTCATCATCAGACTAGTTCCTAAAACAGCGAATCACAAAAGTGTTCTGACTACCCCATGTGAAGGAGTGGGGGACGAAGAGACGAGAGGGATGGTAGATCGTCAAGCGAGTCTGAGCTGAGCCTTAATGTGAACTAGGTCACGACAAAATATAGTAATCTAACCTTACCTAACTCCTCTGAGCGCTGTACAGTGGCTGTTCGTTGTGCAAAATAATTACAAATAAATGAATTAGTATAAATAAATTAGAATTAGTATAAATAAATTAAAGTAAAATTAAACAGAAATTTCAGACCTGAAAAAGTAAACAAGAAAAGTAAAATTTAACACCGTACAAATTAAAGTAAAATTTAAAAGAATATTCCAGATCTCAAAAAGTAAATATAAAAGTGAGATTTGAACACGGGACTGCCCGGTCGTGGATCTAACACTGTGTATCCACTGGGCCACCGAAGCTTGTCAATTACCCTGAAAGTTACAATTTTACCATCCCTCTCGTCCCTCATTCCTTTTCATGGGGTAGTCAGATTACTTCATTGATTCGCTGTTTTAGGAACTAGTTCATCATCAGTTTTAATCAAGTTTATAAGTTCAATGTAGCTGATCATTGCTAGATTTTGGCCTAGCACACATCATAGCTTTGGATCGCCCTATCTAGCGCTCCCATGTGTACCAGGCCTCTGGGTGGGTCAAAAAGTGATTTTGTACCTCACAAGAAACTTTAAATGTGTGGTAGATCAAGGGGAGTAAAAACGTGCGATTGCATGTCATCCCTATTTGTCCACTGGTTTGTCTTTCTCCTGTTAGGATAGCGTGTGATCTAACCCTATCTTATTAGCGGATCCCCCTATCTTATGCTTATTAGCAGATTTCCCCTATAGGGAAGAAGCTATTACCCAAGGTGGCATGGTAAGACTTAAGACAAAGACCATAATAACTTTTCATTTTGAGGTCCCCAGATGCCAAAAACACCATTCGTTCGAATTTTATGTGTCCGTAAGCATGATAACTCTCATAAAAAAGGTCTGATCTTAATGAAATTTGGCACAAATGTGTAAAGTACCATTTATTTGAACGAGTTCGAAAACCAGACGAATCACACCATCCAAAGGGGGGTTTTTGAACCCCAAAAAAAGTTTTAGGGTTTTCACATGTAATTTTTATTTTAATCAAATGTTAATTTTTACCATTGAATTTGGCTTTAAAAAAAAAATTGGAGATATTGAAAGTGCTAAACACAGTACGTTGTCCAATGTTATTCTTATGGAGAAAAATTAAAATTGTATATCTTGTAAATTGACGAAACTTGGTATAAGTTATGGCTTCATCTGGTTGTGGTTTATTGCTGTTTGAACAAAAAACAATTTTTCGCATATGGTTCCCATAGCAGCAAACGTAGGTAATCAGTCCCCATGTTAGTCTTATGGATTCAAATGTATTCAAATGTTATATATTGCTTATTTATGAATGTATATGGATGAAACTTGGTATGTGACTTCACTTAGATGAGTTCTATTGATAATTGCATAAAAATCAACATTTTATGTTCCTTTTTGCAGCAAACCTGCGAACTCATCCTCAATGTTATTCTCATGGAGGATAATTAATATTTGTAGTACCGGTTTCGCTTTTTTGTGAATATATTTCTTATGAATCCTGATAAGTGGCTTAATGTGTATATATTCATTGGAAATTCGCTGAGTATGCAGGTTTGCTGCGGCGGGGGTATTTTTGGCCTTATATAAGCGGTGTTTAAAGCTTCTCCTATTTAAATGACATGTCATCCAAAGCCAGATTGTGGTGTTAAGTTACATTGTGGTGGTTTCAGCGTGATGGAGCAGATCATCAACTCGGTGAGGTGCAACGACTTGGTGGATCCGCTCAAGCGGTTGGCAACCGAGCGGCAGAAGCTCAAGGGCCGCCACTCGCTGTACCGCGACATTCTCTACCTGGCCTTCAATGTCCTAGGCAGGGAGAACATTGACCAAAGTATGTCTTCCGTCTTCCGCCACTATGTTGGCTCAGACCATGTACTATGCGTATTTATGTAGGATATGTTTTAATATACAAACTCTAGTCACAGTAGCATATAGGCTATGCTAACAAAGCGCAAATAAATTTGTGCAATTTTATCTGAACTTTTGCTTCTTAAAATGTATGACACATTAACTATTTTGTATTTGTTTGTAGAGCTTGGATTATTTATTTTTCTGATAACTTTGTTAGGCCTAACTATTAACACTGTGATATTACATTGATAATTAAGATTGGCTAGTTGCACAGTTGTATCAGTTGTATGGTGAACACAACCTGGCTATGCAGAAGAGATTAATAACGTTTTATATCTTGTTAACTAACATTGCAAAATGAATGTCTGTTTGGATAGTATGCTGAAAGGAGGACCGTCTGAACTTTTGAGACCTCTGCAATTCTTATCAGTTCAGTTTAATATCTGAATGTAACTGTCCTCACATGATGTATTGACTTACGAGTATATAACCATACAAAATAATTATCGAACAAACAAAAAATTGAATTAGTAGTTTAATTAAATCTAAATTTATTATTTATTCTGCTGTTTTCATGTATTATTGTTTCCATTTATTTATTAATGGCAGCTCAAGCCAATATCTGCATTCTGATATTTTTATGGAAATTAGTGTAAAATTTACTTAAAACCTCTTGGACTGCACATAAATAATGATATCTCTAGGATATTATCATTGTTCTTTCCTTGTCTATCTAATGACCAACATGTGTCTCAATGAGGGTTTTATAACTGCTGTATGTGGGAAAAATAGATCTTTTTGAACATCTGGATCTAACTTTTTTTTTAATTATACCAACAGTGTTCACCTTTTATAGTTTTAGGACATTGACAACATCTGATTGGCATTTGTATCTGCTACAGCTTGTTAGAACTGTAGCACAACTCCAAAGTTTTCCTGTGCAAAATTCAGTTACCAACACTGTTCCGTTTGGTATGCCTGGAAAAAACTAGTTTACGCAAATTGTTAATGAAAAATTAGACTAAAACTAGGTTTTTGTAGTTATTTGACTAATTATGGCTTTCTTCAACTGCCCTTCCTGTTTAAACTCATATGAGCTTCATATTGCAGGTGCCTTTGACCGTGAGTATGTGACTGCTTACGAGACAGTTGAAACGTGTTGCGACTCCAAGCTGTTCCTGCGCTGCGACGTCCCCCCCTCCCAGTCCGTCCTCTTCTGCAGACATGTCTTCAGAGAGCTGCAGCTGTGACCATAGCCCCTAATCCAACTATTTATTGTCCATTATTTATTTTTGTTACTTATCCAAATAAGTTGTTTTCGTCCATTAGTATTAGATCGGAACAATTTTTTATTGTAGAAATGTCGTCTTACATGTAAGCAAACTGTGGCCTTTTTCATTAAGGTTGTACATGATTTGGCTGTTATCGTTATTCAAATTTTGTTACCTCTACTTTATTACCAAGGATGTTTTTAACAAAGTTGAATTTTCTATCGAGTATACATTCTTGCATGCAATAATGTAAACGTAACGTGAACTCCAAAAACCTGTTAGGATATACATCTTTTATCCATTTATTTTAGGTTGATTATTTTATATATTTTAATTAAATAAAAAGAGTGTATCCCGTGAGACTCAGTATAAACTATTTTTAGTGATGGTTTTCAATTTGGACTCCATAAGGACTTTTTAAAAAGAGCTTTAAGCAGTTTGAAGCCCAGAGCAGTCACCAAGTGGCTGCAACAGTGGGATTGTCCTCCAGTGACTTTAAAATCTCAGAGAGATGTTTTATTATATGGCTATTCTAAATCGTCCAAAACTGATAACAAGTCCCCTGGCAGTAATTTATTTAGCAATGATTGGAGAGTTAAAAAATGTGTTAATCACCTTCCATTACTTAATTTACTCAATTATTGTTACACGTATCAAATCAAATTGGTTGAATTATATAACCATTACTTGTGTAACCACCTCAGCATGATCACTTGTGAATTCTAAGGTTTAGATATGTACAAAAATGGTTGAATCATTGTACCTTAATTCATTACAGTTTCTCCTTAAAATCGTCTCGTGTACCAAAATAACCACTTTCTGATCATTGTACTGTAGAATGCTCTGTTGGCTACATCGGTTTTTCAGGTTAGAGAATTGCACTAAATGTTGAACAAATTACAACTTAATGTTATTATTACAACAAAAGCTAATTTTGTAAAATTTCGTTTCTTGCTAAAGTGCAACTAAAAAATGCAGTAGATCCTAAAATAATCAAAATGTTATTTAACATTTTTTATTTTATTTTTTTAGGTTTATTTATAATTTGATTTTAATGTTTTGCTCAATTTTAAATCTTGTGTTTAATTATACGTAAACTATCTTAACGTGCCTCCTAGATTATCTAAACAATTTAGTTGTGAAATTTGCTAAAAAGTGATATATTATTTTTGTATTACAAAAAAATGTATATAGACCTGTATAATAAGTAGCAAATAATATGCAGGGTGTGGCATAAGCTAATGCTTAGGTTTCGGCTATTTATCTTTAGATTAGCCTAGCAAACTGTTTATATTGATCAATTATATTATTATATGTTATCATAAAATTGTTATAATATGTTCTTTATTTTTCCTAACATGTTAAATTATCTATTTTTGCATGAAATTCATTTAATATATGAATCAAATTTAAGATTGGGATAGGATAACAGTTTTAAAGTATGAAGATGTAAAGTTAATATAGAGAGAGATCACATTTTAACCATTGTCAAGCTTGTGAAAGGAGTAGTTGAATATTTGTTGATTTGTTGAATTTTGTAATATATTGTACGTTAAAAACTTGCTTCAGGTGGAAACCCACAATAAGGATGGGTAAAAGTAGCAAAACATCTGATCTTATATGCAACTCGCAAAGAATTCACCCATCCTGAAACCTACTCCAGACTATTTGCTTGAAGTGCGACCTTTCCTTCAACTCAACTGCTGACATATATAGCTGTCCATGAGTTGCACATAAAAACCACCAAGGCCGGGTTCACACGAGCGCTTTTCAGCGTCAACGCAGCGTTTTTTGCAGCACGTTTAAGCAGTGCATGCTTCGTTTGAGTACATGCTCTGCTTAAAAGTGGTGCAAGATGACGCTACGTTGACGTCGCTGCAAAGCGCTCGTGTGACCCCAGCCCAAGATGGGATTCGAACCCTCGATCCAAGCACTATTCCCATGACTGGGGGATAGACCTTGGACAATTCAACCCACCTCTAGCAGTTGTATCGGACCGTGTGGTATTACGGTCTACATTTATTTCTTGATTTATTTGGACTTTACCTATCGCTTCTAGTGTTTAAAACTACACTACGTTACGGGAGGTAAGGAAACTCTTCCCGTTATCAAGTGAACCCTACTTACATCTAAATATCAAGTTCTTACACCTAACTAACCTACATTTTATTTGGATTTTCTTAATTTTAGCGAATTTCCCCTATAGGGAAGAAGCTATTACCGTAGGTCTCATGGTAAGACTTAAGCCCGAGACCATGATAACTTTTCATTTTGAGGTCCCCAGATGCCAAAAACACCATTCGTTCAAATTTTTATATATGTATATATATATATATATATATATATATATATATTTATATATATTTATATATATATTTATATATATATGTGTCCGTAAGCACGATAACTCTCGTAAAAAAGGTCCGATCTTAATGAAATTTGGTACAAATGTTTAAAGTACCATTTATTTGAACGAGTTCGAAAACCAGATGAATCGCACCATCCGAAGGGGGGTTTTTGGGGGGTTTTGTACCCCAAAAATGTGTTTTTTGGGGTTTTCACATGTAATTTTAATTTAAATCAAATTTTATTTTATACAATTGAATTCAGCTTAAAAAAACAAACAATTTGGTATTTTGATCATTGCTCTACGTCAATTGGTTACCGAGATATTGAAAGTGCTAAACACAGTACGTTGTCTAATGTTATTCTTATGGAGAAAAAGAAAAATTGTATATCTCGCTTATTTATGAACATAAACTGGCGAAATTTGGTATATGGCTTGATCTGGTTGTGGCTTATTGTTGTTAGCACAAAAAAAAATTTTTCGCTTATGGCTCCTGTAGCAGCAAACCTAGGTACTTGGTCCCCATGTTATTCTTATGGAAAATGTTTAAAATGTTATATATCGCTTATTTATGAATGTATATGGATGAAACTTGGTATGTGACTTCACTAAGATGACTTCTATTGACATTTGCATAAAACCCCATAATTTTGTGTGCCTTGTTGCAGCAAACCTGCGTACTCATCCCCAATGTTATTCTTATGGAGAATAATTAATATTTTAAATATCGCTTGTTTGTGAATACATTTCTAATGAATCCTGTTAAGTTTTTTAATGTGTTATGTTATATATTCATTGGAAATTCGCTGAGTATGCAGGTTTGCTGCAACGGGGGTATTTTTCTTTTACATTTTAATTACACTAACACAAAAATAACAAATCCTATACAATAAATAAAATACAATACACTAACACATCATTTACATACACAAACAAATGGAAAACTGATTATACATTACCTGTTCTGCATCGTTGCCTCCAAGCTGACGGCAAACACGGGCAACCTCACTCTCACGTCCGCTCGCCATCAGATAGCGCACTCGACTAGTGGATAGCGGTAGTGGAGGGGAGAGGGAGGTGAGGGTAATGGCTCTCTCCCCTCCAATACCGCTAGCCACTAGTCGAGTGCGCTATCTGATGGCGAGCGGACGTGAGAGTGAGGTTGCCCGTGTTTGCCGTCAGCTTGGAGGCAACGATGCAGAACAGGTAATGTATAATCAGTTTTCCATTTGTTTGTGTATGTAAATGATGTGTTAGTGTATTGTCATTTATTTTCTGTATAGGATTTGTTATTTTTGTGTTAGTGTAATTAAAATGTAAAAGAAAAAATTAAGAAAATCCAAATAAAATGTAGGTTAGTTAGGTGTAAGAACTTGATATTTAGATGTAAGTAGGGTTCACTTGATAACGGGAGGAGTTTCCTTACCTCCCGTAACGTAGTGTAGTTTTAAACACTAGAAGCGATAGATAAAGTCCAAATAAATCAAGAAATAAATTCAAATCCATCGCTATTATGAGTTTCAAAAATACGGTTTACATGCTGGGAGAGTTAGTTCCGTTTGTGTGTACCAGATTACCAGAGACCACAGATATTTCATCAATGCAATTGTACAATCAGTAATTAATAATGTTATTAGGTGGCAAATTCAAAAGCCATTTATTTTTCTCACATTAGGTGGGTATATAAAATTCTCTTTGAACAGTAATCATAGTGATTTTATTTACAAATGTCAACCTTAAGCATATGAGATAAAACAACAATTCAGCATCTAGTAGTACGGCCTTCGTGGGTTGTTCTGTAACATGAATATTATTATTTTAGTATAATTAACAAGTTATACAAAATATTTTATATCAAGATCCATATATTTTATTTTTAATGATTAAGAACCTTAGTTAGGTTTTTTCAGAATTAATTAAGATTTAATACAAATAAAAAATAATAAAGAGGCAAAATTAAATTGAGGATCAAACTGGATTTGGAGCTGTTTTCTTTTGCAAATTCATGATATAAGGGTCTCAAAAATGCTAAGAACACATTGTCATTAACAACCACCGAAATATATAGCCTGCTCATAATCAAGGTAAACTGTATTGAGCATCTTGCTTGCCTAACAGTTAGCGTCTTGTACTTCGGTTTAAGGTGTCATGGGTTCAAATCCCAGGGTCTCCAATATGAGGGGTTTGGACTGCTTTTCCTTAAAAGCGGTTGTACTGTACTCTTAAAAAATATGCCGTTGGCATTGAAATAAAAATAAATTAGCAAAACTGAATGGGAATCTGATAAGACATTTGCTATCCAAAAGATACAAATTTAAATTATGGCAGGGTCTTATTCAGTGGCGAGGCCTGTGATCATCTATATATTTGGCAAATTAACTAAGTTCAAGAAGTCTTAAAACAGTATGTCAATTATAGAAATTCGGAGTTATTTATTTGAATTGATACCAAAAATCCATCAATGAATAACCAGCCGAAAACTAGCCATCTCAGCACCCGAGAACACAAAGCACTGCCGAGCGAACCCAAGGAATGCTTCTACCCTTCCACTTGCGCTTCCTGGAAGTAGTTTCACTCCCCTCCCTACCACCACCACTGAAAGCATCACATCCGTTTCGAACATGTCCGACATTGCTACGAAAAGCAAGTCTCGCTACTTACTCGGTACATACTTCGGGCTTGCAGTGCTCATGGATTCTAGGGTTCTCATAGCAAGTGATTTTTGACCTATCGGTGCTGGAATCACATGCCGTTTGAATATGAAAATATGTTGCAAGTTTTAAGATTTTTAACTGGTGATTGTTCTGTTTAAGTTATACGCTTTTGCTTTATGCTTGACTATAGTCGAAATCATATTTTATTGAACGCCAATAAGCTTTTTTAAATTTTCCCATTCTATTCATTATATTTCTATTTGGGGAAATATAATTTGATGTATATAGTCAATGATATGACTGAGTGAAAATGTCCCGCCTCTCCACTAGTTTTATTACAACTAAGCTATCTACACTGGAGAGCATACCATGGGGTTGGGCCTGAAGCGGTAGGCGAGCATCATGCGCTTGCGGTAAGCATCGTACTCATCGTCGTCAGCGTCTACGTCGTCCGGCCGCTCCACGCCCAAACCTTGGCCCTCCGGTCTCATACAGGCTCTGCGATAAAACACACCTTACGATTATGACGTAAATGTACATCAAATCAGTATGACAAGGTTTTTCTAATTGTTTACTTGGCATGTGTCTTTTTTAGTGATGGACTTGACTTTATTCTTACAAAAGGAACTAAATTTTCATGTGACACACAAGATACACATACTGAGTTTTGTAAAACAGATGCAGATGTAGTTTTTTAAAGAAGCATATTAGCTAGGTTAAAATTATATTAGTTAGATGGCATATTTTGACAGGCGATTGTCATTTTTTAGTTTGTTTATTATCATACATTTTGGCTAGAATTAATGCGGCCAGGGGAGGGGGAATGGACCCAACCCCTGTGGCACTTTAAGGGTGGCTGGGCTCAAATGATAACTCGAGTGGTGTGGACGTACCAAGTAGGGTGGTCTTTATTGAACATTCTTAAACTATCACAAAGTCAGGATGGTAAAATTACCCAGCCACAGGACAGAAGGTCCGTGGGGTGAATATCCTTAATTTATCAAAAACCCTTAAGTACAATTTAAAGTTCCCTTAGGTTAACATGTCATAATACAGTTTCAGAACATATCATACGAGTGATCTAGGTAGAGGAGAGGCAGGGACAGTCCTAGACCTGAGTAACAGTAGCCGATTTACAAAGCAGGAGAATCTCACCGATCATCGTGACAGGCGCAGATGATCCTCGCTAACTCTGCCTATCTGGCTGACTACTCTCTCTACTGACTCAATCTCTCTAGCTGAGTGGTTCTGCCAGCAACCTGCGCTTACCGGCTTATATACCAGAACACCTCCCAGTTCCCGACCAATCAGAAGGCTAGTTTTGGCAACAGACCATATATGAAGGTATCTCGGTCTGGAAACTTCTACGGGAAATCCGGCCTTATCTTGAGGTTAACAATGGTCTCGCTTAGTTAGGTTTTCTGACGGGATTGTATTTTGGTTTCAAGGAAAATCAGATAATTTGGACTCAAGCCACACAGGCCAGAAGATTTTCTCAAAGGATAAGAATTTCGAAACCCCTCATAACAGAATGTACACTTCAAGGGCACAGGTGGAGAAATATCAAAAGAAACCAGAACTATTTTCTACGTTTTACTTGGGAGGCAGACAGAGAGAAAAATAGTATATTTCATTACTAGTGCCAAAAGTGAATTTTGTCAGCACTCGATCGTGTTTTCTGTGCGAGGCGACAGCCGAGAGCGGAAATTTGATCAAGTGCCGGAAAATACTTCAGGTACGAGTCATGAACAATATTTTTCATTACACTGTAAATACAGTCAACTCCCGATTATCTGGGAGCGGGTTAATCGGGTTGCGGTTTAACCGGGGTCATGAAAGATTTATTTTTATTATTTTTATTGATACCCTTCTAAACCTAAATAGAGCAATATCCCCAGAATCGTATTTAATTTACTTTATTCATCAGAATAAATACTATACAAACAATTTCGTAAACACAACATAATCTGAGAGTGTCATTTCGCTAATGAGCCGTGGGCGCGAAGGGGAGTGATGTTCTTGACACTGCACGGACGGTCCGGTCGGAAGCGGACTTCCAAAAATAGAAACATCTCAAAACAATCACCCTTCCCGCCCCTGTTCAACCTCAGCGAGGGACGACGGACAAACAGATGGTCGGATGTGGACGTCTAAAATTAGAAACATCTCAAAACAATCACCCTTCCCGCCGTTGTTCACCCTCATGGGTTTTTTCCCCCAGTGCGGAATTAATTAGCATACTGTTCGGTGTAGTTTAGAGGGTTCGGTGTTTAGAGATGTTTAACATATTAAATATCATTCAAAGTTTTTTCTGCCATCAACCATTGCTAGGATTAACTATTATTATCTTGACTGTTTGTAGATGTTACCACAATTTAAAGATTTTCAAAAGTATTTAATTTATATGAATATATCTTAAATGACATTAAAACACAATATTGTAGTATAAAAATGTTGATAAACCTTTATTATATTTAAAATATTCAATTTATTGAATCCCTTTGTTTTAACCGTGGTTTTGGGTCATCCGTAACCCTTCGACCGGTCATTACCCCGGATAATCGGGAGTTGACTGTAATAATAATAATAATGAAACATCTTTTTCAGACATTTTTATCAGATTTTATGAGTAATATTTCTTACAACATAATGACAACAATAGTGTTTACATTTGTTTACGTTAATCTAGTAATTAGATTAATAAGCACACATCGCATTTCAATTTATACTGCTAACTAAATGAATACGAACACCTGATTTTTAATGCAAAACACTGCTGTTGGTAGACGCAGCAAGCTACTGGCCCTGTTGGTGTCAGAATAACTAATAACAGTGTGGCAAAATCACCAGTTGTGTTTACGACACTAGGGTGGAAAAGAATCACTTTCGGTGCTCACAGCTGATATCGAAAATAGCTAATTTCGGCACAGTGTGATGAAAATAAAATTGTGTGTCCCAACTTCAATGGGTACACTGGCAGCTACAATAATCATCGGTTTAGTACAAATCAACATGGTTCACACTTTCATTTGGTTACTGATTTCCCTGATCATAAAGTTATTTTTTCCTAACTCTCGAATCGGAATGAACACTTTATTTACAACAGGTAATATTTATTTTGTTCAGCCTCCACCTTCATTAGGCCATCCAACGCTCTCCTGTTTCGCATCCTTTTGTCATCCTTACGTTTATGATTTAATTGAAAACTTTCCTTGACTTTTATCATTTTTCCAACTTTTATCAAATTCCCTGCCTCTCCAGAGAGTGTGAACCATGAACAACAGAGAGCGGCACTGACTTGTTGACGGGGTCGGTGATGCCGCCGCCCTCCGGCCCCAGCCCCTGGCCCTCGGTCCAGCCCAGCTTCTGCAGCATCTGGAACCCGATGTTGTCCTCCTGCAGCTTGAACTCCTTGTAGTCCGAAAGGTCCGGCTCCCGACCTTGCTTCAGTGCCTCGTACTGGAACAGCAACACACTTGGGTCAAATCACTTTCTTTCAAAGACATATTTTGGGTGGGGTTTTTTTTTATTCGAAATACTTGATTTGATTGGGTTCTACCCTCCTTCAGGTTATGCGGCGTTAGTCTTTTATGTAGCGGTGGGTAGTGTCCAATAAAATTAAGTTTTATATCAAATTACTTTATATTCACTACATACATGATGTACGGTATGTGAATGCATCGATAAATTTCAGTATTCTAACCTAAGTATAAAAGTATGTGTGTGATATTTTAGAAAATTACAATAATGTGGTAAAACTAATAACTTATGTTTAAACTAAATGGTTCATGGTATGTTTTTTTCAATCAATAAGGTTATTTTTTATTGATATGTCATGACTATTTCTTTGGTGGGCTAAGTTTATACTTATTTTTGGGTTATTTGGGCACATGGTCAATCTTAAAAACATACACAAACCGGATCTACACACTACGTCCCGACGATTCGCGCGAAACATCGGGACGTAGTGTGCAGATCCGGTTTGTGATGTGTTTGTGTTTGATTTTAAGATTGACCAAGGATTTGAATACTAAGATGGGTGTTGCCCAAATAACTCAAAAATAATTACAATAAGGTTATGTTTAACCATTTTTTCCATCTTTGCCTGAATTATGCCACTAATATTTTGTGTAATTTTGTCATCTTCTAGGTATTTTCTCACCTGAAGACGGGATCAGATTACAAATCCCGAAACGTCGTGAAATTTATTAATCAGTGATGATGGAAAATGTTTTTAAATAAAATAAGCTACATTCTTCACAGGAATATACCATACTATTCAGCAGAAACCTATACGGAGTATTTCAAAATAATTTTTAATAATTTTTATTTTTATTCTTTGAGGTAATAAATATAACTTTTATTATTACCTTATATACCTTCCATAAATAGACTTTTTTGCAAAATCATATTGTCCTCTGGCTTCTACAACAAAGTTATCTATTTCTTGTATCGTGATTATGTGCATCCTCCATGTTTAAATTATTTCTTTCATTGCTTTTAATATGCATGTTTAAATGAATCTAATTAAAAAAAAAATTCTTTGAATTATTAACATTAAGGGTGTGCGAGTCCTCAAAACTTTGAGATTTTGACTGAGTATTTTATTACTCTAACTCGACTTGAAGTTTTGAAAAGTACTCGAAAGTTCGAGCGAGTATTTCCCGTCGATTTCCGGACGATCACTAACGACCAAAACAAGTAATAACAGCCGCAAAAAGTGATCGCATCACGTAAAATCGGCCGAAAATGACAATGGCTATCGATTGCAACCGACCAAAACGCGTAGTAACGGCCACAAAAGGCGATCGCATCACGTAAAATCGGCCGAAAATGACGATCGGACCGTGTAATTTCAGCTGTTAATGACGACGGAAAATATAATATCGGCAAAAGTGGTGACCGGGCCACTTAATATCGGCCGTAACTAACGATTTTGTCATGTAATATTGATTATAGGCGATATATGGACCAGGTGATACTGGCCAAATGACAACCGGACCGTTATTTATCAGCCGGAAACGAATGTCAAACCGCGTTTTGTTTGACAGTTTGTCCAGTTTGGTTGTACTGGCTAAAACTTTGTATTGCTACTCAAGTATTAGTTAGAAACCATGTTTAGATTATCAAATCTAGGGTGGTATACAAATCCCATTACTCCCATTTTAAACTACCAACTGACTCGAAAATAACTGATACTACTTGACTCGGCTCGATTAAAAAAATCACTACTCGCACCCCTATTTAACATTATGAGATACAAATTCATGGATCACATAAACAAATAGACTTGTGTTGATGATAGTTGGTTTCCTTTGGTCATAACCCATCTTGGAAATTAATCTATTGAATATGAACCCCAATAAGGTCTTAAGGTCTATCAAAATATCAGGTTTGCTAATTTCCAAAAGTTATGTCCAGCCTCGGACAATGTCATCCTACTACTGTACAATGGCATGCAAGTTATTTTCGGAAAACAGGAAGTTAGCAGACCTTGCAGCAATTGCTACCTTCTGCTCACCTTTTCCATGAACCTGGACAGTTCGTCGGGAGGCAGGAAGTCGCCGATGTGATGCTTGCCCTTCGCCGCCTCTGTGAGCTCGTCGGCCCAACGCTGCGTCGCTTCCATCTCCAAACTCCGCAACCTATGTTCCCACGTTCCTCCTGCGATAAGTCATCTTTACTGTCACAAAATGTTTTACAATATCCTGGCAAGCAAGACAAAACAGGTGGCAATGTTACTCTATACTCTAACATGAGTAAGGTTTGATTGGTTAGTTGGTTAATTGCTTGAGACTCTGATCTCAAAAACGCCTCCAACAATTTTCTTTAAATGTTGGAAATAGTAACTAATTTCTGAGATAAAAATAAGTTCTAGACAGGTCTCATCCCCAGGAAAAATCAAATAGTGTATTAAAATAAATATGAAAGTGAAAAAATTAACACTGGGCTTATGGAGTTTAAAATATAAAAAATCATAACACCTGTTTATAACCAATTTATTGAACTGTTAAAGTAATACTCTTGTTGTTTACGTATTAACATGTGGTTTCCTAAGAGCAGTGACTTAAACCATTGAATGAAGATTAAGTATAGAGTGGTCATGACATATCAAAAATGAAGCCATAACATCTATAACATCTAGAGTGACCTTAAACATGCAGAATACCCCAGTCGTAGCAAACCTGCATACTCAGTGAATTTCCATTAAATATATAACATAACACATTAAGCCACTTAACAGGATTCATAAGATATATATTCAAAAACAAGTGTTATTTAAAATATTAATTATTCTCTATAAGAATAACATTAAGGATGAGTACACAGGTTTGCTGCAATAGATAGGTTTTGAAATAATAGATTTTTATGCACATATCAATAGAACTCATCTAAGTGAAGTCACATACCAAGTTTCATCCATATACATTCATAAATAAGCGAACATAACACTTTAATTATTTTCCATAAGAATAACATGGGGACCAAGTACCTTGGTTTGCTGCAATGAGAACCACCCACGAAAAATTGGTTTTTTGTGCAAACAACAATAAACCACAACCCCAGATGAAGCCATATACCAAGTTTCATCAGTTTATGTTCATAAATAAGCGTGATATAAAATTTGTCCTTTTCTCCATAAGAATAACATTAGACAACGTACTGTGTTTAGCACTTTCAATATCTCAGTAACCAACTGACATAGAGCAATGGTCAAAGTACCATATTGTTTGTTTTTTAAGCTGAATACAATGGTGAAAATTAAAATTTGACTTAAATAAAAATTACGTGTGAAAACCCCAAAAAAAACATTTTTGGGATACAAAACCCCCCTTTGGATGGTGTGTTTCGTCTGGTTTTCGAACTCGTTCAAATAAATGGTACTTTACACATTTGTGCCAAATTTCGTTATGATCGGACCTTTTTTACGAGAGTTATCGTGCTTACGGACACATATATATATAAATTTGAAAGAATGTGTTTTTGACATCTGGGGACCTCAAAACGAAAAGTTATCATGGTCTCGGGCTTAAGTCTTACCATGAGACCTACGGTAATAGCTTTTTCCTTATAGGGGAAATTCGCTAAAAGAGGCAAATGAGGTAAGCAAATCTGCTCGTCAGAAGAGGGACTTGGTGAAAAATTACTCCAAGTCATCTAAAACAAATTACTCCAAGTCATCTAAAACAAACTGACTGACTTTCCCCGAGCAATAAGTTTGGCCTCCAGTACTGTACAATATTACAATTAGCGGCCTCCAGTACTGTAGAATATTACAATTAACTAACTAAATTACTGAAAACTAAACATGGTTACAACCAAGATTGGCTATCATTCAAAAATTCATCAACACTGTAGTAATCTTTAATCAACAAAAATTCAACTATTTCGCCTTTAAAAAGTGTCAGTTATATGAGTGCTTCATAGTACATCAGAAAATTGTCGAATTATTTTTCCTCATATCAGAAGGTGTATTTTCACAGGGATTAATTCTGTGGAAGGGATATTGAAAATCGTAAAGAAATCTAGTGTTTTATGTGCGATTGTTATTTTGCTAAAAATATTTTTTTATGATTTTAGAAAACAAACCATTAAGAATATATAGATTAGGGAGGGTTACAATTTTCAAATCTTTAAAAATTTGTTTACAAGAGTAATAATTCTCACAAACCTTTTTTTGTAAATTAAACAAATATTTAATTAATGCGATCACATTTGAAATTGTGTGATTACATCAATATTTGCTTTGCATATTAGTGACAGATTTTTACTCGAAACTAATCTCTACACCATTCTCCAGCCCCAAGTTACGGTACCTTCAGTCTCCTCGTCACTGTCGTACTCGTACTTGTTCTTGCCCGCTGCCTGTAGCCTTTGCAGCTCCTCTCTCTTGTGCAGCATGTCTTGGTACAGCAGATTTATCTGGAGCAACAACATCCGTCAGCATGCCACCAAAGTTGCATTTCAAAATTCATGCATAATTCCATGTTTTCCAGGTTAAAATATTAAAATTCTAGATAAACTCACGTGGAATTTTTTATGTGTGTAAAAGGTTATATAGGTGTACACACCTATAAAAATCTATACATTTCATAAAAGTGCTACTTTAGAAAAAATATGACTTTAAATGTTTCACCAAATTTGAATATAGGTGTGCTGAATGAATTTTGGTAACTGGAAAAATCTTCTAGACAGGTGCCGAGTCTATATAATAAAATATTATAAAGATGGTAGGCCCTATATTTTTTATTAACATTATAACCGATGTTCGCAAAAGCATTTGCCCTGATGAAAGGTCACCCAATGATCACTCCAACATCGCTAATGTTGCTGACGATCGAGACCGTGTAACGTAGTCACTGATGATCGTGAAATACTTCAATGATCCCTCCAACATCACTATTGCTGCCAATGATTGCTAACGTCATTGACAACCAAAAACAAATTGCACAGTTGACACCATGACCTTGATTAGGTCAACCAAGTTGCTACAAATCTTTAGTTAACTCAAGAAAATGCTATAATCAACAAATTCCTTTTCTGTGCTGTGTTTATGCCATTGTAAATAACATATTATCTTCTTTGACAATACCAAACGGATTAGTTTTTATTAACTTGGTTGACAAGCATTGTTGACTGATGATGGGCGTACGAGCTTGACATTAATCTCCTATCGATTCAAAATATAATTAGGATTGTAAGGAAATTGAGTACTAGCTTCGATCAGTAAAAACAATGCCTTTTCACAGGTACTAAATTAATAAACACACTTTAACAATATTCATTACACGTCAGAATTCAAGGTAACACTTTAATTGATACTGCCAAATTCCTTAGTTTTCTAACTATGTATGTCTTGCATTATGGCCAAGTTTTTCTGCAGCAAGCAAAAAATATTGTAATTAAATTACATGGTAATACACAAAAATATTATAGACGTCAGTTACTATCCATTACACTATGAAACTATAAGCCAACTAAACATAGCTCCAGCGCCCAACTCTATGGGAGGAATTCTACACAATGAAATGTTCATAAACAATGTTCTGGGCTCTACTGTTTTCTAAACTCCAGCTGATAGTGGATTATGTAAATCGGTTATAAATTATCTACTACAATTACTTTATAGTGATCTTCGGCCTTCTTCCACTCAGCATCGGTGAGATTAGTTCGTCCGAAGGCTTTCATAGCATAAGCTACCAGCGCAGGGTCAGTCCGTGTTACTTTGCTGATCATAGATCCCGACATGCCTAACAAAACACATCAGATATTACAAAATTGCCAACAAAATTAAAGAAATAATGACCAATCTTAAGAAAGACAATAAAAGATAGAGCGAAAATGAAAATATGTCTTGTTAGTGTGAAGTATTTTTCTGGTTTAAAATTCAGGTTATTGTTGTTTTTTTTGTTTTTTTTCAAACCTATATCAAGGTTATATGCATCTGAAAAAAGTTATAATAGACTGTCAAAATAATGAACATATCATAACGGGAGGGTGTGTTTTCATTGGAGAAAATATGTACAGCAAGAAACTCTTATTTTTACGTAGGGATATTGTCAATATGGGGATTATATTTCTTAAATTACTTGTATACCTTCCTAATCATTTGAACAACTGAAATAAACAGTAAATTTTCGTTTTTAAGGAGGTTTTTTCTAACAAAGTAGCCGAATAACTGATTCGGATAACAGGAGTTATACAATATCTGCTTGGCCACCAAGACTTACCAGGTACGTTTACTGTTGGGACAGACGGTGGGACGGGTGGCACCACTCCTCCCAGCACCTTGGGCAAGGCCATACCCACGGGTGGGACAACGGGTGGTCTGGGCGGCATGCCGGGTGGCATAATGGGCAGTCCAGGAGGCATGCCTGATAGCCCGGGAGGTATGCCTGATAGTCCAGGAGGCATACCGGATATTCCAGGCGGCATACCGGGTAGACCAGGAGGCATACCGGGTAGACCAGGAGGCATACCGGGTAGACCAGAAGGCATACTGGGTAGACCAGGAGGCATACAGGGTAGCCCGGGTGGCATGCCTGATAGACCGGGTGGCCTGGGCGGCATGGTGAGTGGCCCAGGCGGCAGCGCGGGTGGGGCAGGTGGCATGACAGACATCACAGGCGGCATCTCCACCTTCTCATCGCTAGAGGCCCACCGACTCCGACGCTTCTTCCTAGGTGGAGGCTCTTCTGTCTTGATTGTTGTTGAGTCTGAAAATTAAAATAAGGGTTAATAAATTCACACTCTGAAGTACATTTAAGAATGTAGTAGGCAATTTTACCTCCATAAACTGTCCAACATGACTGCCGATCTTCAATGAAAGTATTGTTGACAAGTTTATCACGTATTTATTGTATTTTTAGTGCTATTTAGTAAAAGCATTGACAACTATTTGAACCCTTAATCATTATTTTCTGTACATAGGACAGTTTGGTGAAACTTAGGAGATACATAGGACTTATTAGATAGGTGGAACATGTTTCCCTACCCTTACTGTTTGTGTGTCCACCAAAACCATGATTAGTTATTATTTTTATTGTTCAGGGGTTGAACACATTAACAAAATGTCATGTTGCAGCGTTAAAGCAATAATATAATTCAGTTAGTGACCTTAAAATTATCTGAAGTTTCAACAAGTGTTTAAAAACATTCCAACAAAATGTTGAGATAACACCTGTATTCAAATTTTTGTAGTTCTAATTTAATTTTTTCAATTTCATCACCACTTAAATTATCTATTTTCTATGAAATCAAATGTAATTTATTTAATATTCTTTGTCCTCTGGTAACCCTAAATTTAGCGAAGTAGGTTATTCATTGCCGTATGAATAAAGATATATACATACATGTAATTAATGAATAATAAAGGATCTACGTAAAACCTAATTAAATAAAGGTTATTAGCTAAAGCTAAGGCTGAGCCAAAACGTAAAGGCTAGTAAAAATCTCCTAAAATGATCTACTAGTTGAGCTCATTAAAGACTCTTAGTATAGGTACACAAAACCTGGGCACTGGAACAGCACAATAAGCCTAAAAGAGTGACGTGCGCACTGCGCAGGCCCGGACACCCAATTCTCGGGAGGTGGGCCGCAGCTCCCCCAAAATTAATCTATAGCATTTTAGGTATTTTTACTTCAAAGGAAACAAACTGTCAATTAGTATTAATAAGAATTATTCAAACTTTCTCTATTTATACTTTTGTTGCCTTCCAGTAAACAATATTTTAAGATAGACAATCTAATCAATCAATCAATTACCTTGAGAGTTTGAGTCTAGAGCTTCTTGTTTCACTTCAGTTTTAATTTCTACACCAACATCTTCAAATTCTTGTTTGATTTCTTTAGTATCTTCAGACTTGATGAACATATTATATTTTGTTCCAAAGTCCTTTTCATATTTGGTACTAAAGCCTTCTTTCTTCACTTCTTGCCTAAAATAACTTTTAAATTTATTTAATTTGAAAAAAAAAGTTCACATACAATTATGAAAATGAGAGCGGGTCTGTCTGCATTACACAAAATCTAGTGAATTAACTGATGAAATGGAAACAGTCAATTCAGTAGGGAAACTAAATTAACTGATATAATTTCTATACTTATTGTATCCATTTATTATAAACACAATTTATAAATAAAAAATGTTTTTAATTAAATTGAAAATGTTCCTTTAACCCTTTCAGTGCTACGATCCGATATATCGGATCACGGCTTATTCACGAAAAGTGCTAAGATCCGATATATCGGATCACGGAATTTTGCCGAAAAATGCTAAGATCCGATATATCGGATTTTACAATAATGCATGTTTATTGTAATATATCCATGCAGAATGCGGCAAATCAAAAGGGAATAAATGTCCTAATAGAAAATAACAAACACTTTATATTTTTATATAGTTCGTGTGCCACAATGATGACGTGAATCTAGGCGGCAGTGGCGTCTGTCGCTTGCTACGCAGTAGCAGCCTACAGCTGTGACAGCTTTGTTTACAATTGCGTATTGTGTGTTTATAATATGTTGCGTTTTGTTACAACTATTTAGGTTATTGTTGTTTACTATTTTAGAGTATTATGGGTGACAAACAACGTTCTAACTCGCCAGTCAGCGAGGGTACAATTGGACAATTTGCTAGGGAATCAGGACTGAACATTGATTTTTGTGACAGTGAAAATGAAGGTTATGATGTTAGTAGTCTTAGTAGTGATAGTGAAGTAGTTGATGATACGGATGAAGATCCGACTTTCAACCCTGATCAACCTTGTACATCGTCAGGAATTCCACCACGAGGTAACAGGCTAGCTTTGTTCTTGCCAAGATCCAGGCAAACACCCAACTATGAGACATCTGACTCAGAGGTAGATGACCCTGAACCAACTAGGCCTACGCCTAGTACTGTACCTAGAGGTGGTAGTTCTAGTACTTCTAGTCGTGGTAGAGGTGGTAGGAGTAGAGGCAGTAGAGGTAGAGGTAGAGGAGCTAGGGCCAGCAGACCAAACGTAGCACGTACACAAAATGTAGCAGAAGACAGCAGCAGCTGGGACGAGGTCGAAGAAGGTAATGATCAACCTCCTGACCATGAATTCCAATTTTTGGAGCATAGTGGGCCTAAGCATTGCCCCCCACCAAACTCAAAACCCATTAGTTATTTTTACTTGTTCATCACAGCCTCCTTACTATACTCCAAATGTTTGTGGACAACACTAATCGGTATGCCCGTAAAGTCCGTGCTGATAACCAAGGCCTGTCTCCTTTTAGCCGCATGAGAAACTGGGTTGATGTCACTGTGGCAGAGTTGAAAGCTTTTCTTGCCATGATTCTAAATATGGGGATGATACGAAAACCGAGTATAAAAAGCTATTGGGACACACATTTTAGTTTAGAAACACCGTATTTTGCCAAAATGATGCCGAGAGACCGTTTTCAAGCTATTTTGAAATTTTTCCACCTCGTAGATGTCGACACACTACCTAAGCAAGGAGAGCCAGGATATGACCCGTGTGGTCGATTCCAACCCATTATTGATCATGCTAACAGATTGTTTAAATTTTATTATTATCCGAGCAAAGCATTATCGGTTGACGAGTCTCTAGTTGGGACAAAAAAACGAGTCGCCTTAACACAATACATGCCTGCTAAGAAACATCATAAATGGGGTATTAAACTCTGGGTGTTGTGTGACTCTGTGACACGCTATTGTGCACAGTTTTATTGTTATAGAGGGGCTCAACGATCCGATGACAATGAAAGAATTGTGGAGACTGGGTTGGCCAGCTCAGTTGTGATGAAACTATTAGAAATGGCAGGATGTCTAAACAAAGCCCATCACATGTTCCTTGACAATTTTTTTACCTCCATTGCCCTAGCTAGAAGTTTATATTCTAATAAAACCTTCCTCACTGGTACTCTGAGAAAAGACAGAAGAGGAATACCAAAACAACTGCTGGGTAAATATAAAGTTGGCCAGAAGACTTATGTGAGAAAGGGACCGATTCTTATGATGGCTTACCGAGAGAAGCCCACGAATAGCTCTCAGTTTATTGTTATATCATCTGACAGTGTAGCTAAGCCAGTTACTTATTCCATTCGAAGATCTGGTAAAACATTGCTGAGGAAAAAAACACAAATTCAATTTCAGTATAATAGGGGAATGGGGGGGATAGATTCAACTGATCAGATGCTTTACGTTTATCTTGACGAAAGAAGAACGATGAAGCACGCAAAAATAGTGTTATTTAATGTAATTGGTAGAATGGTTCTAAATTCTTATATTCTTTATAAACTAAATACACCTGGAAAAAAGCTGGAACGGGCTGACTTTATGAGGGAGATAATTGAGGATTTATCAAAAGAATGGTTGGCTACAAAAAATGTTCCAGCGGATGTTGGAGGTGGTGGGGATAGGCCTAATGTTGAAGTTGCTCAAAATTTGGGCTTTGGGCTGAGAAAAATTCCTGATGGTAAGGAAAGGGTGTGCCAATTGTGCTCGTATGACAACCATCCTGAAGGGAAAAGGCGGCGATCCAGGACATTGTGTGTGCGTTGTGGGGCGGCCGTGCACGCAGAATGTTTTGTGAGACATGTCTGTTTGTAAACATAGGAAATATGTACATAGTGTAAATATTATAATCATAAGAACACAGAATAACAGTGAATAATTTTCATGTTAGACATTACAGTAGGCCTAATGCAATTTGATAAGTGTTCAGAGTTGGTTTTACATAGACCTGCGCTAATCAACATTTTGGTAAGTTTTTTATTTATTTTCATAACTTTTTTATAAATAAAGCTGTTTGCATGAAATTTTCAGGATTTATTCATAACAATATATACTTTTAATAAAAAATAAATTTGATATCATTACTTTAAATTTTTTTTATGTTTTTATGTCTAAAAATAAAAAATAAAAAATCGTACATATAAAAATATGTACTAGTGTATATACTCTTGAAATATTTTTATCCATATTTATATATATTTTTTATTTGGGGAATTTCATTAGTTATAAAATAAAACAAGTTTCAAGTTAATACCTTGAAAATTAGACAAGTTGTGTTTTTTTTTACAAAATCACAACTTTTACCCTAGCACTTTTCAGATATTACATGCAAAAAATTCCAGCATTTTTCAGAAAAATCTAAAAAAATTTCTAGCACTGAAAGGGTTAAGTAAAGTTGGGTTTTGTGTCAAATGATAGGTGCAGTGATTTTCTACACCTAATTTCAATTGCAATGTACATTTCAGTATTTTAAAAGCCAATTAATAAAATACTGTTTATAGCAACAAAAAGTAAGGTTAGGTAAAATGTGAGAAATTGCAATTTCATATTTATGTTTCAGCGTCATGTATCATGCACATTTTTTAAGTTTTTTATTCATTTTTATTTTTTGACAAAAACATTCAACTTAATCGTCACATTTTAAGCTCGTAGACCCATGCTGTTGACTCCTATAAGAAAAAGGGGAGAAATATTGTCCACATTTGGAAAACTTAGGATTGCGTTTGACATTGAGCCTTTTAATATATGAATTTATTGTGAAATTTGATTTGAAGAGTTTACCTCCTTATTGAAAATCAAAATTGTAATTCGCAAAAGGACTACTCCATCTTTAATATTAAAACCAAATTTATTGGTTTTAGGAGTAACGGGTCCTAAAGTGGGATTAAGTTCCAAAATGGTTTTAGCGGCAGCTTATGTTGATGAAGACTTTTAAGTCGAGTAAATCAAAATAATACACCCTTCGAGTGAAGATACTCACCAATGACCGGTGCTGTCACGGGAGCTGTAACCAGAGTGGTGACCCAACCCGGGACGAGAGTCTTCCGTGCTGGACAGGTCTGTGGGAGCTAAACAACTCAATATCAGACCTCTAGCCGCTAAAGAAACCCCCTAGGCACACAACACTCCTGGCTTTAACACAAGTGAACCAAACTGCTTCAATAATGGCGTTTTGATTGACAAGGCACTGAACATTACCAAACAATAAGTGAACTAAAATAGTATTAACAAATAAATGTTTTGAAAGGATTTTTGTCAAATAATTCAACATATTCACAACTGACTTGTTGGCGAAATTTAGCAGGAATTTATGATTTACAACACACATGCAAAGGTATTCATAGAGAAATGTTCAGCATTTGCACTAGAGCTTACTGCTACGATCCACAGATGACTCGACTACAACTGAGAGGGGCGTGGGGGTGGGAGAAAAACACCTCTTCAACAGTTTGATCACTGCTGAGATACGAGACTATAAAAACAAACATAATGCAGCTCCACCAAACAATTCCAGCAGTGATGAACAGTAAATTTGCAGAAAAATATATACGAGGGTCATCCAGAAAGTAAAGAACGTTTGCTAACTGCACCTAGCACAGCTCCCCCATCACCGTGATTGTGTGTGAGCCAGTCCACTCACCTCCTCACCAAAGTATGAGCAAGTCTCGTTGCTGTGAGGTCATGCGTCTTATTTCTACAGCAATTCAAAATGGCGGCGGCAATCGAAAACCCCGCCAAATATTAGATACGCAGTGGTATTCGATTTCTGAGTTAGAAAATGTCCAGACCATAAACATTTTTCGAAAACACCAAACATAGTTTTTGGTGAAAGTGCAAAAATCAAGATCTTAAAATATATGTAATGTGCTTAAGATTTCAGCAGCTGTTTTCCTCAAATTTTCCCTAAAGTTTTTGTTTCAAATCATCTTCAGCGAGCAATGACCTGCCACTCCGATCCTCGTCGTGCACAATGAATTTTCTTTCATCAAACCTGTTGCAGCATTTTTTCCCTGAAAGCTCGACTTGATGATTTGTTTGCACTTTCACCATAAACTTTCTTTGGTGTTTTCTAAAAATTTCTAAGGTATGGACATTTTTTAACTCACAAACCGAATAACACTGCTTATCTCGTATTTGGCGGGATTTTTGATTGCCGCCGCCATTTTGAATTGCTGTAGAAATAAGATGTGTGACCTAACAGCAACGAGACTAGGCTCATACTTTCAAAATAGGGAGGTGAGTGGACTGCCACACGCCCAATCACGGTGATGGGGGATCTGTGCTAGGTGCAATAAACAAATGTTCTTTACTTTCTGGATGACCCTCATACACAAATCATGTTATCCAACTGCAAAAATAAGCGAGAACTGAGGTAGCGGTAAATTCCCTTCACATTTTTTTTTTTGTAGTCAGTTCTAAGCAATATGTGCTATCTTTTTTTGCAAATATATTCTATTTTGTAGTGAGTAAATTTACAATTAACATTTTGAAAAGTAACTAACTAAACACTGATATTATTAATATCCAAGATGAACCAGTGCATATGTTACCATAACAAAAACAAAGAATACAATACATGTTATAAGAAGGTGTTGAACTACTTTGTTTGTGATATCCGACGCGTTAGGAGAAAGACAAACTCAATTCTAGATTCAATGACGGGTGTCCTGCCAAGTTGGCTCATCTGTTGTTTACATTTTCATTGCAGCTTAGTGCTGCCATTAGAACGTTGCATTGCCTTCACTGATGTAACTTTTGTTTCAATGTTATAATAATGTATTTCATTTGAAAACCTTGAATAAAGTCAAGTTTAAAAACTGCAGTAAAAGGGTGTACTATGATATTTTAATTATTACTAACAAATTAATTTAGACTAATTATAAAACAGAAGTAGAAATAAAATAAAACTTAAAAAAATATATATATTATCATTATCCCAGTCAACAATTTAATGAACAGTGATAATTTTGAATGGGCCTATCGGTTTTTCTATCTGGAAGAATTAAATATTAGTAAATTGGCTTAAAACTACAACTCAGGCCATGATTTCTTCTTTTCATGCATTAATTAACTTCATTTGTAGGGATTTCAATCCCAGGATACAGGATCCTGGGCAACATTGGTACCTAAAAACCTAGGATTAATGGTCCTCAATCCTGGGATTTATTGCATTGTAAATTAAATTGTTATGTTTAATGCATATTAATTTATTGAAAATCATCAGTAACTTGCAAGCTGTTCCAGTGTCATTATTACTGGGCACTTGGTTAACTAATCTTAGCCCATCAGTAAAGGATATATTCTTAATGTTAGAAATAAAGTATTCTTAGGAAAGTAATTTTAACTCAGTTAAAATGTTCACAAAAAGAATGTGATGTAGTAATATTAAGCCTCGGTTATGTTTTATATTCTTAAATTTGTAGCAATCCTTTTCTTTCTCATGCAATTTTATTTATATAATAATCTAATTAAATGATAATGATACTTTAATGTTAAAAACTAAAATTTGGAATCCTACAATTTTTTTATTTTAATCATATTTAGTTTTTTAACAACCATAACAATTTTCATACCTAAAAAAACCCTATTAATACCAATGTTATATTAGCAGGAATCAAGTAAGCCTACTCTTTTTTAAATTTCAATAACTTATTTTAAACTGATGGCGGTTAGATTTTATTCAAACCAACAAGAATACAATAGGTTATAGTGTTTTTAAAATTAGCATGATGTGAATGAATATCGATGACGTAAAATACAGGTAAGTTTTACATATGGTTTTTTTTAACTGAAATCAGAGCAAAATAAAGTAAATTAACTTAAGGCTATTTTATAAAAATTTATGATCATATAACTGTAGCAATGTAAATTAAAACAGGTTTAGAAAAAATAACTTTGACCGGTCTTTTGTATTAGTAAAAAATTATCTATAAGACATAAGTTGTATATCTGTTTGGCAAATTACAAATAGTTTACAAACATAACTGTTCTAAGAACATAATATTTTTGCTAACAAATGTAAATGAGTTACTATAACCCCGGGTTGGCCTACACCAATCCCAAAGTACTGGGATTTTGAATCATCTACAGGGGTTGAAACCCCTATTCATTCACTTAAATAAAAACACAAAAAAAATTTGCAAGGGCCCTCCATTTCTACTGCCTCTAGATTTGAATTTTATATTTAAATTCTTACTCACTCTTGACTTTAAATTTTCACCATTTTAGAGCATCAAAATGAAAATATTGATTTTTGAACGAATAGAAGCAGTTTGTTCACAATACCAGCAATACCTAATCTAACATTTGTAAGCATTCCTTTGTTTGATACACATACCGTGCTACTTATTTTACTCTTGAGTACCAAATAAACAATATTAAAACATTATAGTCTTATAATAACTGATAATTTGACACCCAGGAAAACTAGACAACCTTGTTAAATACTTTTACATACCGTATCTGCCTACTGTGCTTTCGGAAATGTACTAGGCTACTTACATCACCTCATTCATACCTATTTAATTTAAACATAATAACATCATTTAACTATGTCATGTTTTATACTTTTTTCATTGTTTTATCAAGCCCTTGGAAACTAGTCATACCATAAACTCAATATGACCTCCAAGTCTGTATTAGATCCAAGTTTGTGAACCTCACTGTACTTATGACAATAATTATCCATAAGTTTCACCAGGAAACTTGTGATACCATCTGTAAAATATCATTTACTACTTTTTCTTTTGAAAGTCAAAAAGTTATGAAACATACAGGAGGACTAAAGAGATTAAATGTCTAGGGAACACTTTTTTGAGCAAGAAAGAATATAACAGTAGAGTGACTGTTAGGTAGGGCCTACCGGAGTAGACGGCCACTGGCTGTGGCTTACCTGGCTCTCCGTTGTTGTCTGACGGGAACTGGGTCTGAGAGTCCTCGATGACGATGTAACTTCTGTCCCCTCGCGACATTTCTTCAGTTCCCATCTGCGATTCTTGTCCTCTCTCCGAATCCAACCCCGACAACGAATCTACCCTGTTGAAAATTTCAGCATCCGACTCTTTATTAGAATAGGAACCTGACTTTCTGTCGTATTCCGAGTCCGAATCGGAGTTTCTTCGAGGCTGATAAAAACTTCTCTTTTCACTCCTTTCTTCGTCTTCAGAAGAGTAGTCTTCGTTCTTGAACAGGTTGTTGACTTTACGATCGACTGTGTCTTCGTCCGCTTCGGAGATTGGTGATTTATCAGTTTTATGTTTCTCTTCTTCCGGAGGCGGTGGCGGCGGCGGAGGGGGAGGAGCGGTCAGGAACGCCGGAGGTCGTTGCATGGGAGGGGGGATATTTTGAGGCCGGAGGGGCATCGGTGGGGGGATGGAGTGAGGCGTGAGAGGGGAGGGAGGGGGGATGGAGTGGGGCACCATGGGGGAAGGTGGGGGGATAGAGTGGGGCATAAGTGGAGACGGAGGGGGAATCGCATAGGGCTGCAGTGGGGACGGGGATGGGATAGATCCTGGATTCAAAGGTGCAGGCGGGGGGATAGATGAAGGAGCCATGGGAGGTGGTAACATCATCTGCATGGGGTTGAACTGAGGTGGTGGGTTGAACATGGGCGGTGGTATGGGCATTTGCATGGGGGGAGGGAACATCATCTGTTGCTGAGGCATCGGATGACGATGAATCTGCTGTTGCGGCTGCTGCGGCATCTGCTGAGGTTGTGTTACTTGAGGCAATGTTTGCTGTTGCGACAGTTGCATGATCGGTTGCTGAAGCTGCAGATTAATCTGCTGGTGCATGGTGGTTTGAGGTTGCATCAAGTTGACGGCATTCTGATTTCTATCCGGGCTGGACCAACGTCTCTCCTTCTTTTTTTCTGTGTCTTCACCCAAATTCGCGTTTTCACTAACTGTAACAAAAATACACAACAAATAATTATGAGATACATAAATACTATATTAGCAATGAGTTCTTACTTCCAATGACCAATTTCTTTCAGGTATGGTAACGACTAAATGTTATACCGAGATTGGTTAGGCCAGTGTTGGGATGGTTCCAAAAATGGCCTTACCCCGCCATGAAGGGTAAGATAGAACTCAGGCCTACCTTACCTGGTTAAAATATTTCCCGATATATTTTTGTTTGTAAATTCTGACACATTAATCACTGTAATGGATTAAATTTCATTATTATTATTATCTTTCTTTCTCTGATTTCAATTCCTGCTAGCACTATGAATCCAACAAATCCATTTTGAAGATGCAATTCGAAGAGTGAATAGTAAGGCAATCTTGGCTATGATAGTATTGCTTATATTTTTATTTTCTTCATAAGAAACATACTGCTACAGACTTTTTAGCTTAATGCACAGACTATCTAAATGAGGGGTCATGTTAGATCCTGGTCTATCGCTAGACCTACAGTATATCTTGCCTCCTCTAGACATTTCATGTCTGGGATTCTGCTCACAGTACAATTTTTCCTACCAAACACCCATTCACTGTTGTGTTCTCTAGGAGGCCATGAAAACCAAACAAATAAAATGAGTTGGTTTATTTACTCTTTTTGGTCGGGTCATTCCAATGAAGTTGTTAGAAGATTTGAATACCCCATCTCTACAGCAGAAAGAATGATAAATCGTCCCCACCAGAGTTCTAACCCTACAAATCAGTAACATGGCTTTTCAATACCGGTACATATCGTTCAGCCCTCTTGACTCCAGCATTAGGATATTTATGTAAACATCTCAATGAGTAATAATACCTACAGGTCAATTTAGAGCAAAGCCTAGGCTGAAAATTATTGTAATATAAAGATACAATTCTCCCCCAGTTTGATTTGGCGGCCTGATACCTTGAAACATCATTCATTGCTCACCTTTATTTCCATCCTCTTTTTCATCACTCCCGTTGTTCTTTATACTGGAGTCATTGTTATTTTCGGTACTTCTTTTTTTTACTTCCACTGAAATAAAAGAATATATTATAAATCTATTATCACAAAATGTGCAGTATATAGTTTAATGTGTAATGTTAGTTAAAAGTTTAAATAAATCTAATGCCAATTTATAAACAAATCTAGCTCTTCCTAGGCTAACGACAAATTTTGAGTGCATGGCTGCCATGAAGGCATTATTACTGGAGCATGCCAATGCTTAAACATCATGGCCAATGAAGCTAACAATTCTCCTCAAACCTGGTGATAAAATGGTAGCGAGGGAATAAAATGGCAAAAGTGCTCCCATTTAGCGTGGGAAAAATAAGAGCAATTGTGACACACGTCAGGTTGAATTAGAATTATTGCAAAGATAATAATTGCAAAAATTGAATTGATTTGTAATTGAATGGCCTAAGATTTGCATTCCTAATTAAATTCTCATAACTTTTTTACCAAATATTGTCACTTTTGTCTGGTGTATCAAAGGAATGTATTAGCGAATTTCCCCTATAGGGAAGAAGCTATTACCGTAGTCGGCATGGTAAGACCTAGGCCCGGGACCATGATAACTTTTCGTTTTGAGGTTCCCAGACCCCAAAAACACCATTCGTTCGAAACTGTATATATATATATATATATATATATATATATATATATATATATATATATGTTTCCATGAGCACGATAACTCTCGTAAAAATTATCCGATTTTGATGAAATTTGGTATAAACGTGTAAAGCAACATTTATGACTTTAAGTTCGAAAACCAGCCAGATCGCTCTATCTAAAGGGGTATTTTGGGGGGATTTTGTACCCCAAATATGGGTTTTTTGAATTTTTTATATGTAATTTTGGAAATAGTCAAATTTTAGTTTTCCCCATTGGATTCAGCTTAAAAAAACACACAATTTGGTATTTTGATCATTTCTCTACGTCAATTTGTTACCGAGATATTGAAAGTACTAAACACAGTACGTTGTCTAATGTTATTCTTATGGAGGAAAATAAAAATTTTATATCTCGCTTATTTATGAACATATTCTGACGAAACTTGGTATACAGCTTCATCTGGTTGTGGACCATTGATATTTGCTCAAAAAAACAATTTTTTGCCAAAGGCTCTCGTAGCAGCAAACCTGCATACTCAGCCCCATGTTATTCTTATGGAGAATAAGTAACGTATTATCTCCCTTAATTATGAAAATAAATTAATGAAATTTGGTATGTGACTTCACCTAGTTGAGTTATATTGATATTAGCATAAAACCCCATTTTTTGTGTTCCTTGCTTCAGCAAACCTGCATACTCAGCCGCCATGTTATTCTTATAGAGAATAATTAAAATGTCATAAATTGTTTATTTATGAATGTATATTGATGAAACTTGGTATGTAGCTTTATGTAGGATTAAGATAAATATATATGCATTGGAAATTCGCTAAGTACGCAGGTTTGCTGCTACGGGGGTATTTTTTAATAATAGAAAAGTCTCTACTTGCCACACTTTAATTAGGTTTGGGATTGGGGTTTTTAAATACTTAAACTACTGTATACTTGAAGTTTCAACAAAATTACTTTCATTTCTTTCCTGCGTATTTACAGTAGCCTAAATTGATAAATTCATCAATGATGATTGAACCGCGTAATTTTGACTGTATACAATGACCGGAACATAGGATGTTGGCTGAATGGCAACTGAACTCTGTTTTATTGACCATTTCGACAACCAGACCATATAATATTAGATGTAAATGGCGATAAAATTATGCAATACGTCATTATGGCTTTAGAACTGTGTATCTGCCAGAAAACAATCTAACCATGACGTGTTGGTCTGATTGGCGATTAAATCGATTCATTTTTGTCGCTAACAATTAAACTTCAAATACTTTTTCTAAAAACTGGAATTTAGTGTATGGTACGGGGTTTAGGGCAGTTTCCCTGCTCGCCTGTGCCTAAACCGACCCTGGGGTACCAAGTCAAAGGTCTCAAAATAAAGGACTTTTAAGGAGGACCATAGTTAAAATGTTAACACAATTGTAGGCAATGCCATAATATTATCATAAAAATATTTAAAACCGGCTTTGAGTTCAAGGTCTTAAGATAGACCTAGGAAATTATTGTCAAAGTACCGTATCCAATAATTATTCCAATAGAACTAGTTGTTAGAAAATAATAGCTTAAAGGAATGAAAGGACAAATATAGCCTACACTGTCACATTTGATAAACATCTATAAACAAGATGACTTGGAGGAGTCCCCAGATACTCTACTGGACTGTATCTTAGGAGACTGGACTGTATTGAAGTCCCATAAGTTTGGAGTGATATGACACAACTGATTGTGTAGGTTTTTTGAATACAAAACACTATACGGTAACATTAACACTAATAAAACAATTAGGGCGTATAATATAATTACTAGCAGAAAATGTACTCATTACTGATCAAATTATTGAGCAAATAAGGCTCAATTGATTCAGTTGGTTCAAAGATAAAATAATTTGAAGCCTATTTTGGGTTTTTATTGTTCTCTAGGATATTGCCTAATACTCTGTATAGTACACTAACACTAGACCAAACATAGTTTTAAAAATATATATTGCGCCACATTTAATTTGTTTACCTTTGATGCCAGAGAGTTTTTGAAACTGGTCCAGAAAACTTCCGTCATTTTTAAATATATTCGCTGGAAGAGTAGGAGTTACATTTTCAGGCGGCCTTTCCTTTCTGAAAATAAATACAATTTTGATTAAGGTCAGGAGAGGCTCTTCGTACAAATGTGTTGAGGCAGCAACACTATTCTGCCACCTCTTCTTTGTTTAAAACTCATTGGTGGTGGTAAATTTGTAAGTTATCGTATACAAACTATTGCACATTTGCCATCACTAATTGGACAAAAAAAATTAAGTCATCTCAGAATCTGTTAATGTGATCCCTTTTTCAGATGCAAAGAATACCTAGAACATAACAAAATCATTTATAACCTATCAAAGCTATTTCTATCTCTTCATGATTCATACAATTTTTAAATTGATCAGGCCTGTGGTAAAAAATTAACGATTTGAGATGCAGTAGACTTGTTTCCCCTCTGTTAGTGAATGACCCACATGGCGCCTGGTAGCTCCCTGTACAACATTGCCTACTCTATCATTCTGCGGCTCTCTTCAGAGGCGGCAATACTAAGTTAACACTCCTTAATCCCACTCATCCAATAGATAAACTGGAAGGTAAAGTTACAGGAAATGGCAAAAAACAGTTTTCAAGCTGAATAATACCTTCCGGTTTGTACAAACCTATAGGGCCTAGAACAATTAGATGAACACGTAAAACAACGGGTGTGGTGAGCGGTCCAAGTAGGCTACTACTTTGTATCAATAGTTTTTATTTTTGTAAAAAGATGACCATCATAACTGCCATATTTGGTCCTAAAAAGACTCACGGTAATCCTTACCCGCACGTATCGCCTGTCGAACTAATACTGTGGTGAAGAGGACCTATGGTAAATGGTAAATGGTATGGTACTATATATATTACAATTGAAACTTGATTTCAATTGTAGGTAACGACAGGTTTAGTTTCTATCAATAACGTACTAACCTAACCTAACTGCCACAGAACGCTGTAGAAGTTGGCACCCTACACAAGGCTCAACATTTTATTGTTGGAGGTTGCTCTCATCTTTCGTCCTGGGAAAACTTTAATATGAAATACGGTACCGTATAAGCAAAATAAGTTAACTTAGTTAACCCTTCCGAAGAGTTGGTCGTATATAGCCTATATGCCAACGATAGTATTCATTTGCGAGGTTTGGACACGCAACTCAATTTGAAACTTGCAAGCATTTGACGAATATATCACCAGACAAGTCAATTTAATTTAGGTATTATTAAGTTTTCCCGTGTTATTTACATTTACTTTAGTCGATTAGTGTATTTTTAATTTTAGTGGTACAATTTCTCTTGGTGAAATGGCAACACTATTCTCGCAACAGCTGTCATACACTGGCCGGCTGATGCAATTCTTTGATTTCGTCTTGCACGCAGACAGTTTGTTTATGTTCAGTCAGTTTTCTTTAAGCTGTCGTGTGAAGTACAAGCTAATGATGTTTTACACAATGTTTTCTGTCTCATGTTTTTCAAAATGACATTCAGAGTGAATGATTGACGTATATATATGATGTCCTGATGTTAGTCATTTATAAAGCCGTGTTTACACCGGAGTCACCAACAAATGTTACTAACTTTTTTGTTGGCAACAGAAGTGAAAACAAAAGTTTATCAATAAAAATGTTAGTAACATTTCGTTTTGACACTTTAAAATGTTACTAACATTTTGCCATGTATTGTTTTCCCACACACAATAGAGTGCTCGAAGATGTCGATTGTAGAGGATGTGATTCTCGCAGTAGCTGCCTGTAATATTTCTGAGAAAGAGAGGAGACTTAGGAGATTTCAGGCCAAAGATACCCAGGAATAGCAGGTAGCAGTTATATGCTAAAAGGATACGACGTCAATCCTTTGTGTGGAGAGCAGCAATGTATACGACGTCAATCCTTTGTGTGGAGAGCAGCAATGTGATAGTAGTTTTTTAAATTTTTTTTATTGCAAATGACAGGCAGTGATTTCAGTTACTTGATACTAATGTTAGGGAGACAAGATTGCTAAACAAGACACTAATTATATAAAAGTAATTCCTGTGAAGGAAAAACTTGCAGTGACATTGGTTTTATTAGCGACCGGAGACTCAAACACAAGTTTTAAGTTTACTTGTTTAAGATTTCAAATCCAACAATTTCATTGTTTGTACCGTACCTACCAGAAATGTGTGCTACTGTGATTGACAGAATCTTCTCCAGACCCACGTTTTAACTTCTTCAATTCCCTTTGGAATTGTCCAATAAGTTTGTTTCACTTAACGCCTTCTCCATTGCCGAAGTGTGCAAAACACAAAAACAATAGACCAAAAACTAAACACTGGACACAGCCTCGCCTGACAACTCATCTAGCTCGTCTGAACTGACAAGACCTGTGGGGCGTAAGAGAGGGGGTGAAAGTTGCTAACATCCAAAATACTCGGTAACATTTGTTGCTAACAAATGTTATCAATATTTGAAAAGATCAAAGAATATTACCAGATTTTACCGACACTCGGTAGATAGCAAAATTTGTGTTGCTAACACGGTATTTTTGTTGATAACATGAAATATTACCAACAAATTCAGAGGCAATTTTTTAAATGTTAGTAACACGTGTTGCTAACTCCGGTGTAAAGGCGGTTTAAAACTTGCACAAAATTATTTTTATCGTGAAATTACTTTAACCATCAGATAGAAATAAAAAATAACTTAATAAAAATTAAATAATCTTGACCCCAACCAAAAAATATATAGTGTACCGAGTCTTTACTGGAAATATTTACGCATTTGCAGCTTGAGAAGGGTTAAGTTTAAGCCACATTCAATTGAAATTTTGATAGGTCTAGCATCTAAATAAAGAATATTGGTATAACGTACTTAAACCTGATCTTGTATTAAAATCAACTTAAAGACAGATTCCTGCAGCTACGATAAGTAAAATAACAGTAGTAGTCTCTAGGCCTATCATCTAGAGCAGGAAATATGACAGTTGGGCTTCACCCAATAATATGGCTTCATGATGTCACTGTTACCATTTTGCCATAGAAAAATATTACTTGAGTGTTATACCGACCAGCTGGTGTGCAATTTGGCAATGTAAGTTAGCACGTCTATAATTGGCTGGTCTTGGTTGATAAGCCCGCAAACCAAGCTCGCAGGAATATACCTAAGCGTTTAATATGCTCACACAGACCTTTTGGAATATCCATAGTAACTCCTTTTGGATCTTGAAGATTCAGCTGCTTTAAGTTTATCTTCATTAAGCTTTTTGAGAGCTTCCTCTGTTTCTTTTTTCTTTTTTTCTTCAATGCGTTTTTGAATTTCTTGTTTCTTCTGTTCTATTAATTGCTGTTGATAACTCATCTGTTCATATTTCTTCTGAGAGTTTATATGTGTCTCATTTTTACCTTTGTTTGCAAGAGATGTTCCATCATTCCACTGCCTGTGAGCCATTTGCGAGACAAATGCACAATCAAACGAATTGCAATAGTGTTTTAATAATATTATGTGGCAAATAAATTGGGTAGGATAGAATGCATTTGACGATAAGAAACGTTAGTGCCGGACTCGACTGATCAGTGATCGATTTTCACGACCGGTAATAAACACCTAACCTGAGTTAAATTAGGACTTTTCAAATGTAGTTGTTAAAAGTAATTATTATTCACAACCTTATGCAACATAAGGCTTACTTGATGATAATTTTTAAATATCGAACATTGACAATAGAACAAATCACATAAAAACAAAAACCGTCACAGCACACTGAACAAATAGTTAAACACTATGAATTAATTGCGAATAATAATTGTGACTGAAAACTGAAAACTGAAATGAAGAGTGAAGAAGAACAACAAACTGAAAATGACGAAACGACCAAACTGCAAACTTTGAAGGATTGAAAGTAAAAATAATCTTAATATATATAAACTAAAGCCCTCACTCACTTACGGCCTAAGAGCCAGATATAATCATAGGCACGTGCCTAGGAGCCCGCACCACACAAAAAGCTCATACAAAATCCTCAAACAGCAAAAACGTCAACCACCGACCCACTGACCTTATCACTGGGTAATTTTTTACTGTCCCACTGCGAGTTGACACAAATATATTTAGGTATTGACAAGGAAGCAGGACCTGATTTAGGAGCTCTAGGCCCCTAGGCGTAACCCCTAGGCCTTTACCACCCTGGTCGACAACCTTTTTTTATTGTATGTGGTTTTTGTTTGGTGCGGGCCCATAAGCACGTGCCTATGATTAAATCTGACCCTGGAAAGAAGTAATTTGTAATTTTAGTACAGACATATTTAATCTGGCCCAGTATGTCCGCTTTCCTTTTACCTGCTTATTGGTACCTTAAGGATCGGTTTCTTGAAACAATCTTAAGCCGGATGACAAGCAATCAAGTCCTCTATATCCCTTGATTGGAATAACATTATATTAATAGATCTTCAAACCTGTTCATCAATGTCACATGGGGGTTGGCTGGGAGGAAGGCCAGAATTAAAGTATCAAAGGTACGTATTATTCTGATGAAGCCAAGAGACCTTCTGAGTTCAAGAGTGAATCACCCGCCAGGAGCTTGGACATGAGGCAGGCCCGTAAAGTCGATGAGAGCTTATTTGTTAAGGTAGTAACTTTCCATGGTCAAAGAGAGCTTATTTCTTAAGAATCAAGAATTTATTTCCGTTAAGCAAGTACATTCGACTTACACTAGGAAAACGTCATCACTTATACTAATTTTTTAAAGTCCATGGAGGTTTCTGTAACCAACTCACCATACAAAGAAAAATAAAACTCACTCGTCACACAATTTAAATAAAAAAACTACTTACGAATTTTATGTTGAACTAAAACTTATACTAATGATTCTATCCAGCTTTGGGGAACTGGACCAAACAAGTTCTTTCCTTAAGAAAGTAACTTGCTATGGTCGAGGAGTGCTTCTTTCTTAAGGTATAGTAATAACTTGCCATTGTCGGGTAGTGCTTCTTTCTTAAAGTAGGAACTAGCCATCGATCAGGAGTGCTTCTTTCTTAATTTAGTAACTCGCCGTGGTCGAGGAGTGATTATTTCTTAAGGTAGTAACTTGTCATGGTCAAGAAGAGCTTCTTTTCTTAATGTACTAACTTGCCAATGTCATGGAGAGCTTCTTTCTTAAGGTATAGTAACTTGCCATCGTTGAGGAGTGCTTCTTCCTTAATGTAGTAACTTGCCATGGTCGAATAGTGCTTCTTTCTTAAGGTAATAACTTGCCATCGTCGAGGAGTGATTCTTTCTTAAGGTAGTATCTTTTGCCATCGTCGAGGAGTGATTTTTTCCTAAGGTAGTAACTTGCCATGGTCGAGAAGAGCTTCTTTCTTAAGGTAGTAACTTGCCATAGTCGAGGAATGATTCTTTCTTAGGGTAGTAACTGGCCATCTTTGAGGAGTGTTATTTATTTCTTCAAGTAGTAACTTGTCATCGTTGAGGAGTGCTTCTTTCTTAAGGTAATAACTTGCCATCGTCGAGGAGTGATTCTTTCTTAAGGTATAGTAACTTGCCATCGTTGAGGAGTGCTTCTTCCTTAATGTAGTAACTTGCCATGGTCGAATAGTGCTTCTTTCTTAAGGTAATAACTTGCCATCGTTGAGGAGTGATTCTTTCTTAAGGTAGTATTTTTGCCATCGTCGAGGAGTGGTTTTTTCCTAAGGTAGTAACTTGCCATGGTCGAGAAGAGCTTCTTTCTTAAGGTAGTAACTTGCCATAGTCGAGGAATGATTCTTTCTTAGGGTAGTAACTGGCCATCTTTGAGGAGTGTTATTTATTTCTTAAAGTAGTAACTTGTCATCGTTGAGGAGTGTTTCTTTCTTAAGGTAATAACTTGCCATTGTCGAGGAGTGATTCTTTCTTAAGGTAGTATCTTGCCATCGTCGAGGAGTGATTTTTTCCTAAAGTAGTAACTTGCCATGGTCGAGAAGAGCTTCTTTCTTAAGGTAGTAACTTGCCATCGTCGAGGAGTGATTCTTTCTTTTCTTAATGTACTTATTAGTAACTGGCCATCTTTGAGGAGTGTTATTTCTTTCTTAAAGTAGTAACTTGCCATCTTTGAGGAGTGTTTCTTTCTTAATGTAGTAACTTGCTATGGTCGAGGTGTGCTTCTTTCTTAAGGTATTATCTTGCAATCGTCGAGGAGTGATTTTTTCCTAAGGTAGTAAGCAGGCTAGTAATAAAAACTGTCTTTAATTAGTTAACTGTATTTTGTTGCATTTTATATCACAAAAGTTGTCTTGAAAAGGTCACTTTTCAAGCTGCTCAGCAACTATAACACATATACTAGTAGTTACAGTGATTAACTGGACCTATAGAAACAATAAAACAACTCTTCCTGAGATTTTTCAAGACCTGTAGGATGGAGTCTTATTGGTTAGTTTACAAATTAAAACCATATACTTCAAACTATCAAAACCTACAGAATAATAGATGCAAAACATGTGAACAGTTAGCCAGAGTTTGTAAGTTCTAACCCAGAGGTGGCACACAACATTTTTGCAATTTAAATTATATATTTAAACATCAGTTTTTATTAGATAATTTGGTAAACAAAAGTGAAAAAATTCTTTTTAATGACAAATTTATTATATCTCTCAATCTGCAGGATTGAGACATTAGCAAACATTATTTATTATATCCTTAAGAGATTCCTGGAATGTCTTTTGGAAACTACTGGGAATATTGAGGATTTCTCTGGGATATTCGTAAAATTTCAAAAAGATTATTTATTAATAACATTACTAGGATGGTCTGCCGTTACACTTTAGGCGTATAAATGAGCGAAGCAACAGTTACAACGTTAAAGCGCGAACAAAGAAGATCTAAGGGGAAGAACGCTATATTTAGTAAACAGACTTAAAATAATATAAACAAAACGGTGACTTTTTTTTATTTAAATGACGTCAGTTAAAAACATGTGACATAAACCCAATAAAATATTTCTTCTATTACAATTACATGTGAACTTTAAGACCCAGTGGGGCGTAACCTAGGAGGAATTTTGCAAATCTCTCTAAAGAAAAATCTTCTCCTCTGTATCACCTAGCTACTGGCCAAATGTCAAAGCCATTACACTGTGATGCCGTTTAAAGAAGTGACAAAGTGAGGGAAAGAGAGCCAGTGGTGGATTTTTTTTGGGGGAGTCATAGGGGTCATGACCCCCCCAAATTTTCTCGAAAATATAAATAAATGGCTGCTTAACAATATCATTTCACATATTAAGTTGTCAGATAGCCTAGAAATGCGTTTTAGAGTCTTATAATTCACCAAAATTTTCCAGGGGAGGGCCCCTGGACCCACCGCTGTCCAGGGGGGTATTCCATACCCCCCAGACCCCCTGGTTACCCCCCCAAATTTCACCCCGAATCCGCCCCTGAAGAGAGCTTCGCTCAATTAATACTGTTTTATAACTAAAACTGTTTGACAGTATTTACAGAAACATCACGATATAGTTTTTCGTGCCATTCTTGGTACGTGAATCCAAAGTGGCACATCCGAATAACGGATGTGGGCATGAATGTTTTTCCACATCATGCGAGAGCAGTTAAATAAAATGCATTTAAACCTGTGACTTTATTTGCTGAACTTCACGCATAATCTCTCTTTATCTTTCCTTCTCGCCCTCCTCCTCATCCCCTCCATCGCTCTCTGTCCTCTCACATCCAAGTTTAATTTATTTTTATGTGGAGGTAAAACAGATTAGAGGAGGATGTTACCATTCCAGTCATCAGTAGTATCTTTTTAATTAATTAGTCCTGAAACATCTGTTCTTGCTGTTGTGCTAAGCTATTATATCAGCTGCCAAATATACCATTCAGTTGATTACTGATCTTCTATAAGATTAACATTGAAACTTTGAAAGCCCGTGGGGTGAAGCCCTAAGGGCCGATGTAAATTATAGTGGGTTTCTGCTCATCTACAGGACAATACCTTTCTAACGGGGAATGCGTGAATTTCTCCTACGATGTTCATAAGCTGAGAAAAAAGGAGGGACAGTTTTGTGCTTGCCTGTTAATATAAATATTGCTAAAGTATATAATATTTTGGTATATATAACATTACCATAATCTACTTATTTGATGATACCTAATTGGAATGTATATTAACCATTAAATTAGGTGTAAATAGCTTTTACTTGGAATAGGAAAAATCGTTTACCTGGTGGGGTAGATTATTGGCTAATGAATTAAGGAGATCCATTTCCTTTACAAACATACAACTCATCAAATTAATTTGTTATGTCTACAGTAAGATAAATTATTGTAGCTAATTTTTGTTTGATACTTACTCTAAAGATTCTCCTACTGTATGTTTCAAAACAATGAATAAAGAAATATTTGAATAAAAATTAATGAATAAAAAAATTGAAAATGACAAGTGAGTAAATCCAAATTTTCAGGAGTGATAAGGGTCTTTTCTTAATAATGAATAGAATAAAGAGAAAAAATAAAATGTCTATTTATTGTGTTTACCATACCATACCATAAACGAGTTCGCACGCAGCATGAGGGAAGCACGTGAGGGAAGTGAATTTCCACAAAAAAAACTTTTAAAACTTAAAATCTGTGTAAAAACATACATTTATTCCAATTGTTATTGAAATCTGAAAACATTGATTTTTTGGCTGTTCTGATGCTCCTGGTTTCATTTATCTGCAAAGCTGGAAATACAACTTTGCGCATTATAATGTTAGGAGAAGGTCCAGGCAGGCTTGAAAGTAGGCGTGAGTTGCTGGGGATGATAAAAGTACTCTAACAAAGGAATAACAGGCTTTTCTAGTGTAAAACCCCTATAAGATAACGTACTGTGTTTAGTCGAAATACATTTTCTTTAATAACTTAGTAAATATTTATGCTAGAATGACGAGAGAGGGCTTAAAATTTTTGCCTCACTAATTCCCATCTTTTCACATGCATTAATTTTACATCCATGGCTTTTCTGACCCTTTTTGGGCCGAAAAACTCGAAATTTGAAAGATTAATCCCCAAAAAAGCGGTTTAGAGTTTTCCGATTGTTTTACCCAACAAACTAGTCCAACTGATTACAGAAAGGAACGTCCCTACCAAATTTGAAGTTAATCAGACAAAAAATGTGACCGCTAGAGTGCAAACACATATATATATATATATATTATATATATATATATATATATATATATATATATATATATATATATATTTATATATATATATATATAAACAATTTTGAACAACCCTCCAAAATGTGTTCATGGGGTCACGTTAGGAGCTTCTATGGTGGTCCCGGGCTTAAGTTTCACCGTTCCGGTCATGCTAATAGTTCACTTTCCAAAAGAAATTCACTAATAATATATATGTTTGCCAAAAAGGACAAACTGTGATATTTCACCTTGTAACTGTGTGATTCACCTTGTAAATTATGTTTTGTAAGTTATTTTAGATTTTAAATTTCGTTGGTTTACATTTTTCTTGTTACAATAAAGCTGATGGGAAGATTATTCTGCATCTGTTGTGTAATAAAGAGCTGTTTGTGGCTCTAAAAGAATGACTCATATAACTCTTCACACATTAGCATTCTAAAATAGGATCTTTTAAGTCTCATAATAGCAATTAAGATGATTTGGTCTATTTTGTGCTGAGGTTTCATGCAATAAAGGTGTCATACCCATTTGTTATCGTCATTTGATCTGATTACAAATGTTATATTAATATTAACTAGACCAGTCTAGTATAGTCAGTGGCCACTGTGTTTTGTGTCATGTTTTCAACTGTGGGATTCCCATTGAGACTCTCCATTGTACTAACAGTTTTTATTTTTGGTCAGTATACAACTTTTCTATATTTTTCACTACTTAATTGAGGATACAAAAATACTTTTGAGTTCGGTATAATAAAGTTTGATTCTTTTACTGTGACTGAAAAATGTATATAAATATGCACTGTGAAATAGATTAAGAACCTTTGACAATGTTTATGCATGTAATTACATGTTTCGAACAATAAAGAAATTTGAATTTGAATTTGAATTTGAATTTTATAGGAAAAGTTGTTGTTATTTGAATAAACCTATTTTGGTTTATGGTTTTCAAACATTAGATAAATTATTTTTAAAAAACAACTCTTAATTTTGAATATTACTTGTGTGCTAAAAATAATAAATATATATTTGATCATAATCTACTCTACTTTAATCATTCTTTCATAAGTTATACTAATAAAGTAGTAGTGTGTGTGCGATTGTCCAAATAAAACAGCCTGCTTATCAGGCCGTGGCTCTATGGTTATTTCACTTTCTTTCAAATTAAAATATCTAATTTCAATTCTTATTTGAAAAATATATATATTAACTCTGAAAATATAACTTCTACATTGATAATAATTTCAACAGTACGTAATGCTTTACATGTGAATTAAAAGTAAGATTCCCAAGGTGATGCAGAACTTTAGTAAGTTTGTGCATTGGCCCTTATTTTTATCAAATTTCCCTAAACAATTTATTACTTTCAATTAATTATATCAATTGGTTACTGAGTTATTGAGAGTGCTGTACAAAGGACAATGCATTAACTGTCTTTTGCCTAGTACTAATCTTATGGAGGGTAAGTAAAATATTATATCTTACTTGTTATAAATATATAATTTATGAAACTTGGTATATGGCTTTATCTGGTTATGGTACTTTCATAATAACCAATTTGTTGTGGTCCTCATTGCAGGTGGCAGCAAACCTGCATACTCAGCAGCTCTAAAAGTTATTCTTATGGAAATTAAGACAAATGTTGTATCTCAATTATGTATGAACATATATTACTTATTATATTTGGTATATTGATTCATGTGGTTGTAGCCCATTGAAATGTATATAAAAACCCCATATTTGTGGTCCTTGTTGCACCAAACCTTCAAACTCAGTCCTGCTTATAGAAATAAATAAAAATAAAATGACACATCTCGCTTATTTATGAATATATTTTTATGAAATTTGGTAATTTTGCTTCAGATAGTAGTGCGGCATATTACATTAATTTTAAATTCGCCTAGTATGCAGGTTTGCTGTGACGGGGTATATATATTTAACCATATTAGATTATTTGACACCTTTTAGATTATGTGTGAACACAGTAAGTAAATTGGATTAATTCACTATGGTGATTTATCTAAGTGTTGACCCAAGGTATAATTGGTATTTTAGTTTCCGTATCCTAAAAATCTTTAATTTATTTTACAGTCAGAGCTGACCTTCAAGAGTTGATGAGAATCAAGTCTAAACACTCTGACATATTACAGGTGAGTTATATTGATTTTAATAATACTGTACTAATACCGTACAAGTTCCCCTTTATTTGGTTTCACTATAAATTATGAAACAGTTTAACAAAAACCATAAAATACTTTTTAGTGATTTTAAGTTTTAAGTTTTTTAAGTTTTCCGGGGCTCGTGAAAGCCGAATACGGCCCTGGTCATGGTTTTCTCAAAAGTTATGGGTTGGCTTTTAGATGTCCTAAAATAACATTTTTGGTAAAATAAAAAATCTTGACCTCTGGTTTTGATGAAATTGTTTAACAGCGACCTTTCTGAGTTTTTATTGGAATGAGATGGAGCTATCTCCTCTACAGGTGAGCAGGAGGGCTTCCCCCTCTCCAACACATTATTTGGAGAAGAGGTTAACTTGCTATTGTTATATTTTATATTACAATTTCATCATATGTGTTAGTTATACATAATAATGTTTATTTTCAAAATTTCTATATCTGTTTCACTTATTTAGTTATTTTTAATTATCGAATCTCAACCCTTGGAAAAGAGAATTCATACGTGAGAGATGAATTATTTAATTTGCGGTAATAGTTATCAACAAACACTGTTGTCAACAAACGACAGTTGTGTATGAGCAGTGGAGGGGTAACACTTCTCCCACCTTTCTCTGATTTAGTTTGGCTCAAAGAAGATGTAGCGGGGGCCTTATCTCTTCCCCTGTTACTTGTGGGAGATTTTTTCATACAGGATGCAATTTGTTTGCTTTCACATATTAGGCTAGTCACAAGAAATATGTTTTGTAAGTCAGCACATTTGCATATAATTGTGAGATAGGCAGACACAAATGACAAGTAAACCGGTTGTATTTAACAATTTTTCCCTTAAGAAACCCTTAGTTTGATTGAAACTAAGTTCCTTTTTTTGTGCCCTTGCAAATTTTAATGTTTTGATAGGAAACAGTCCTAACCTTGGTTTTGTTACTATATAAGGTCGACCTGTTTTTTGAAAGCATCATTAATTATTCACAATGACTGACAATAATAAATAATTAATTTGATTTCCTCTTTTTCAGCATTTAAAGCAGTCCAGACACAAACGCAGTGCAGTTTCCACGACGCGGCCTCATATCACCGTGCACCACTACCACTACTACTACTACTGCTGTCCCGACGTGGCGGCTCGCGTGAGGGACGACCCTAGACTGGCGAGGGCTGTGTACAACGCCTCGTGTGGATGTGACGAGTCCAGCTGTTACTGCCAGGTGCCCTCCTCCCAACAACAACAGCATCATCAAATGCAACAGCAACAACAGCATCGGCATGAGCAAGAGCAACAACATTATACCCAACAACAGCAACATCCTCAACAGCAACATCCTCAACAGCAGCAACAACAGCAGCAGCAGCAACAACATCCTCAACAGCAACAACATCAACAGCAATATAATCAACAGCAACAACATCAACAGCAATATCAACAGCAACAACAGCATCCTCAACAGCAACAGCAACAACAGTCAAACACACAGGCCAAAACACAACAAGCCCCTAGGCAACCACACCAACAAGATCCATTCCACATTGACCGAATGTTCAACAACCCTATTGGCAAAGACTTTTTCGACTTTGTCACAAATAACTTTGTCAGAAGAGACAGTGAGAGGGAGCTAGGCGAATGCTTGACGTCCGCTTTTGACGACACGATATGCAAAGATTTCTTTAACTTTTTTGATCAAAACTTTATGAAAAAACCAGGTGTACATGCAGCAACGCAAGAAAATGTTTCTACTCATCCACCTCCTCAGACAACTCAGCAAGTGAACACCCAACAGGCAAAGACGCAACAGCCTCAGAAGTTCAAGGATTTGAAAGATTTTCAACAAATGGATAGTATGTTTAATGAGCTAGAAGATAACATGAAAAAAGCCTTTTCTAAAACAGCGGATCTAGAGAAAATGCTGGGGATTAAATTAGATAATTTTAGATGAAGATGTTTGAAAAATTACAATGTAAATAATCAAATGTATATTTGCTATAATACTTTATGAGTTTGATGTTTTTTTATATATATATATATATTTATTTTAACCTTTATTGGCGCTGGGAAGTTATTAAATTTGTTTAGCGTTTGATCTTCTAATTCATTTTAGGGACAGTTTAGCCATTTGCTTAAGACATAGAAGGATATTTCACATAATATTTATAGAAGTATATTACCTGAACATGTTGAGTTAAACAGGTAGGTGCATCTCACACGGAATATCTTGGCCTGTGGGAACTGTTTTCAGTTCAAACAGTTGGAGTAGAGCGAGATTGCCATCTGTTGTTTCCATCATCTGTTCAGCCAAACTGAAGCTTGATGTGGCCCAGCTGGTTATCTCAGTCACTCCGGCAGTGTAGTAAGCCACAAGCCAAGATATTCAGCGTGATGTATAGTTAGTTACCTAGTGATCATAAAAGTTTACCACGGTCAAGGTTATTGATTTAAAAAATTTTAAACTGTTTTTGTTCAAACAATCCTTTAAATAACTCTAATTTGTATTTGCAAATTTTCCAATTAATGAAAAATTTTCGTCTATTCGATTCTTGAAAATTATCAAGTATTTTTGTCACTTAACGCATAATTAATGCATAGCTGATCAGGATTAGCAATGTCATAATTAGTTCATTTTTGTTCATGCAACGCCAAATACTGCCTTAAGCAGCTGATTGTTAAGTCCAATATAGTACATACTGGCAACCTCATTGTAGTTGGTGCATGGTTAGTGCATGCACATGCCATATGAATACTCCTCTTCACTTCTATTCTCTTCTTATCTTGTCAGCTTACCAATCTAGATTTATTTGTCAAAACAAAGTTACGATTATTTAGTGGTCTATAACAGTTTGTTATGTTTAGTTGACTATACACAACCGATGGAGGAGAATCGGGGTGGGGGGAGGTATTCATCTCTCTCACACTCCCTTCCCTTCACACCAAGTGCTGTGAAAGGGTCTATGTCTATAGTAATTAGATTAAGTCACACATATTAACTTACACATATATTGACTTAGACTCAATAACTTGGCCGATTGATCATTACAAATATTTTGATAACATAACCAACTCAGGAAATAAAAAAAGGCTGCGATAAAATCGCTTTAATTGTACTGTACATTGTAAATACATTAAATTATCCTAAGAATGGCACAACAAAATAATAATTTCTAAAACCTAATGAACACAACTCGAGCAGATTTTTCAGCTTATGGGTACGTGTATACCAGAGCCGGGTTGGAATTTGAGTTGGTGTCCAGAACAATAGCTTTGATACTAGATCCACGCTCGGTATACAAGCAGAAATAGCAGCCGCGTTTATTATTAATTGAATCATTTAATTGGATCAATTTGTTTCAATTCAACTAATAAAATGATTAGCTTATGAACTTTTCTTCTCTGGAATATTTTGTGAATCACCCAAGTAGATTGTGTTAAAAATGTACTAAGTTGTTCTTTAGCTTTCAATTTTTTACATTGTTATATTTTTACCCAACAGGTTTAATTTTTATACATTTACAGTTTAAAATATAAAGATGTGCGAATTTATTGATGATGAACTATTTACACTATTGTGTACTGTAGTACAGAAATTGTACTTTACAAAATTTGGCATGTTTTCAAAGCGCTAACCCTATGGGTTAAATTTAAACCCAGTCACTGCGGTTTTAACGTCAAGCTGCCAGTTTATTGGCAAATTTACTAACACGATTGGCATTTTGAAACTGTTTGAGAAAATCCCATATTAAATTGTAATTAACTATGACCAAAACTGAGCAGTTAGTAAAAAACAAAATAATAAGTGACATTTATTAAGACCTTATAACCTACAATTCTTTAGTTCTGATTGGCTGATTTTAACTTTTTGTACGCCTACATGTGAGCATGCTTGTATCACGGCTCCAATATTCACGTACCCTAAGAGTAGCAATAGGGATTAAAAAAATCTTAACAGCTTTAAAATATAGCACAAGCGGAAAAACTAATTCACTCATATAAAGATTGCAATAAAATTTCACACATAAAACAACTAACTAAAAAGCCCACACTATCAATGTCAAAAACTAAACCAAGTTGTCATACTTATTTAAAAATGCATAGTTCATTTTAATCCGACACTAAATGAACATAAATTAGTAGAAATCCTGCCAAAATAATTATAACTTTGAAAGATCTTCAATTCTCAAATGGTTGACCCTTAATTCTTAATGGTTTCACCATATTTGATCATTTTACTTAGATAAACCTCATTATATATCACAAATTGTTGTATAGCTAACAGCAAGTATCTATACATTTGAGTGACCATTCCACGTCCCACTTTTTTAAGCATAGCTAAAATTCACACTCGATTTTACTTCCATACAACGCCAGCGGTTTTAACCCCAGAAATTAACACTGATAGAACCAATAGCAGGCTAGTAAGTTAAATAAATAATGTTTGGTATCTACATGCAGAGATCTTTGCCATTAACTATAATCTAGTAGAATCTAATGTTTCATAAATATTTAGGGATGAATTGTTCTTTTGAAATGCACAGAGTCAAACTTGAACTCGGTATCACTTCCGTGAGGGGGCCGCGCAGTCTTCGGTTGAACGGCCAGTCAGCTGTGGGGCGCTGGAGCTGTGCAGGCCGAGGTTGAGGGCTGTCAACAGAGGGTTCGGGCCGCAGCCACAGTTGTCGTTGAAGTCATCCAAGTCCAACGCCCAGACCATTGCTCCTCCCAACCCGAGGTCTTTGACGAAGTTTGCCTGTCAACATATCAAGTTAATTACCACTTGGTTGAATCAAATTATGAAGTAGCCACTTTTTAAATATGGCTTAAATGCCTATTTCAGAGGTAAGGCAAATTTTTTAAAAACTAGATGTGATTCATTGTTGTGCCCAAGATAAATCTTTACAGTTCAGATCTTAAAACTGTTGATTAATGTGGAGAAGTAGTCCAAATAACATTTTTTAAAGAAACGAGATACAATCTGCAAAATCTTTTCATTTTATTGAAATTTTCTGATAATTTTACTTGCTCATTTCCTATGGTAAATTTGTAGTGCTAATCTAAAAAAATAGCTTCAAGTAGTTTTAATTAGAATAATACTAGCTGCTTCCCTCAGGTTTCGCCCCGCAAATGATTTATTAAAACTATGACAGTTGTGTGTGCTGCATTCTGTGGTTAGCCTGTGGAACTACTACGAATCAAGATCAGCTGTATGTATTTTCATCAGCTCAAACAAAAATGAATGTCCTTAAGGAATACATGGGAACTTTGTCGGGATCTCTGGCGGAGCCCTAAGGTCAGATCAGGATGTAAACCATTTAGTTTTCCTATTTTATGCCTAAAGAATCAGTGTACAAAACTTTAACTCTCTAGGTAAATGGGAAGTAGGAGAATTCGTGATGAGTGAGTGAGTGAGGGCTTTGCCTTTTATAGGTGTAGATAAATAAAAAGTGATCTAATAATTTGTTGTTACGCATTAAAAAAACACTACAGAATTTATAAAGTAAATATGACATGTAACTTAAAAAGTCTTACAACACTTCAAAATAGCTGGTATTCATGCACAATGACCACACTACTTGTAAATGTTGTTAGTGAATTCTAAAGAAAGTTTGTTTTGTAATTTTTGATGTTGTGTTTACTCGATGGAATTAATTTCTTCATTTATTTATTCACACATTAATAGTTTTATACTTAAAATCTTCATTAATAAAAATTAATTAAATACTTAATTAAATTAAATCCCTTACTAAATATTTTTTCACCTTATAAGATACTAGCAGTTACCCGGCGCGTTGCTGCGCCCAAATTAAGTTTTTTACAGAAATACTTTGAATTTTTTTAATTACAGCTGTTAATTTTGTAAACACTAAATTTCTAAAACCTGACACTGCACCCTTGTATGCCCTCTGGGTCAGAGCCCTTTGGACAGATTTGCACCAAACTTCACACAAACCATCCTTGAATAATGCTTAATAATGCCTGAAAGTTTCATTACAATCTGTCGAGCGGTTTCGGAGTCCATAGGCTATGTACATATATATATATATATATATATATATATATATATATATATATATATATATATATATATATATACTTCCTCTTTTATAGATATAGATGTTACACTGTCAGTTTGTTTTACTATAACAAATCTTCAACTTAATGCACCAACAACAAAGTCAGTAAATATCTGAGCATACCTTTCTGCTGATGTCGGATACGTCGTCGTAACCAACCCACTGGTCTTCGTAGTGAGCAATGGCTCCCAGAGTCTCCTTGGCGGGCCTCTCCACCACCCATCCATCCCCTCGCACCCTCTCACAGATCTGCAGACATGCCAACATCACAGAAACACATCGGAGCAAATGGAAAAATTGAAATATTTGATGATAATCTTCAAGATAATTTTTTTTTTTTTTTTTTGTAGGCATGAGAATTTATAATTGTTAGTCAATAATAAGTTATTACTAATCTGAATCAAAGATTCTATACGAAATTTAAAAGCTTTCACAAACATAACGGTTTGTTCTAATGACAGTTGTTTCAACCAATGTTCTCTCCATGAGAGAAATACTGAGTACGGCATTAGTCAGTACCCTGATATAATATTATTAATCATATTTCTGAAGCACTGTTCACGAGACAATAAGTTATACTTTTCCTTCTTATTTTACTGGTTGCTATTCTCTTGAAATAAAATAGTCTTTATATTCGCCACCTTGGTTATTCCTTTTGTACATTTTTAATGATTTTTTAATAGAAAACTAAGAAAAGGTAGTAAGTGTACGTTTACAGGAACTTGTGTAATTTTTATTACATTTTTCTGGGTAATCACATTTTTAAGAGTAAATAATCAATGATAAAGCCAAACTGTTACAGAAACTTACTGTAAATCTGACACCAATCAGTAACATATTATCATTTGTTTCACTTGGCTCTGGAATTTAACTGTAAATATCATCGCCACCTAGTTAAAATATATTATTATTCAAGCGTATATTAAAACGATGATTCCAGCTCAAGTAAAAGTCCAAACACTAGACAGAGCTTCCCACTGCGACTGAGATTACCTCGTAGAAGGCCATGGCCCCCGCGTTGCCAGTGTAGGGCCCCGCAGTGCCCGGGCCCCGCGTGGGGGCCCCCAGAGCCACGTCCGCGGGGTCCTCCAGGGTGAAGGTCTGTCCGTACAGGGGCATGCCCAGCACCAGCTTATCTCTTGAGGCTCCTGCGTCCAGCCAGTAGTGCACTGAGAAGTTCTGTAACACCGATGCGAGCAATGAGACACGGAACGAGGCAGTTACCAAAGTGTGGATTACAGGAAGATAGTGTATTCTTGGGACGAGAGGATTTAAAAAGCAGTTTGAGTTTTACTTCAAGAGGTTTATGTCATGTAAAGCTTTGATGGTTTGAACCACAAGCAATCAAATTCTTTTATTTATTTTATTAACATTTTGGTTTTGAATATATGAGCGTCATCCAGAAAGTAAATTGTTGCTCTCTGTGCCAAGCACAGCTCCTGAGTTGCTCTCTGTGCCAAGCACAGCTCCTGAGTTGCTCTCTGTGCCAAGCACAGCTCCTGAGTTGCTCTCTGTGCCAAGCACAGCTCCTGAGTTGCTCTCTGTGCCAAGCACAGCTCCTGAGTTGCTCTCTGTACCAAGCACAGCTCCTGAGTTGCTCTCTGTGCCAAGCACTACTGTGACTGAGTGTAGACTCATCTCCCCGCCAAGTGTAAGCTGAGTATTGTTACTTAGAGGTAATGCATCTTTTTTTCTACAGCGATTCAAAATGGTGGCATCAATCGAAAATCCTGCCAAATGTGAGATCCGCGGTAATATTTGGCTTCTGAATGCAAAAAGTGTTGGGCCTAATTTAAATTTGCAGACAAACGCCAAAGAAATGTTATGGTGTCCTGGATTCATTTAACTTCAACCATCCTAACTAATTGTAAGTAGGAGTAATGTGATCCTCTATTCTAAAATTCATAATAAATCTAATGCGGTAATTTTGAGCTCTTTGAAGGCGAATTCCAAGTTCAATCGACATATAAAGACATATAAACAACAATATATTATAAACACCAAAACTATGACGGAGAGAGAGAGAGAGAGAGAGAGAGAGAAAGAGGGAAGTGACTCACAGTGTTGAAGTGAGGGAAGACGTCTCCGTCGTTGTAGTAGAGAGGAGCCACGTGGCCGGTGCGATTATCCCAGTAGCCATGGTAGTCGTAGGCCATCAGACCGATCCAGTCAAGGTGTTTGGAGAGCGTCTCAACGTCATACGCTATTACAAGACATCGAACATGTCACAATACATCATGTCAAATCTCATAATATTTGTAACGTATATTTTCAGGCAATTCTTCCACTTTCACTAAAGAATCATACAAAAATATATCCATGAATATATCTACAGTGTCCATAGGTATTATTTGTAGAACTATTCGCTCACCTCTGTCCACCACCACTTTGCTAGGGGACACAGCCGCAGACATGAGCAGCCCATGAGGCTTCAGCTCGCGACTCAACTCTGTCACCAGGGCAGCGAAACCCTCCTTGTCCGTGTCTGGCCCTGCGTTGCAATTCACCTGCAAGTTACAGATGGAAAACAGTTACAATGGTGGATTACTGCTAGCAGTAAATAAATCATACATGTTATTTCTAGATACTTGTTTTGGGGTACCACTTTCTTCCTTGAGGGACTCCAGTCACCAGCTTCTACATGCTTCTCCCAGAAGGCTAATGTGTTAACTAGGGGTGTGCGAGTACTCTAAACTTTGAGTTTTCGGCCAAGTACTAAACTCAAAGTTTTGAAAACTACTCGAAAATTCTAGCGAGTATTTCCCACCGATTTCCGGACGATCGCTAACGATTGCGACCAACCAAAATGCGTAGTAAAACAGCCGCAAAAGGCGATCGTATCGCGTAAAATCGGCTGATAATGACGATTGGACCGCGTAATTTCGGCCGTAACTAACGATTTCGTCATTTAATATTGATTATAAGCGATATCTGGACCAGGTGAAATTGGCCAAATGACAACTGGGCCCTGTTTCATCGGCCGGAAACGAATGTCACACCGTGTTTTGTTTGTCAATACGTAATCCAGATTGACTGTACTGGCCAAAATTTTGTATTGCTACTCATATATTAGTTAGAAACCATGTTTAGATTATCAAATCTAGTGTGGTATCCAAATCCCATTACGCTTTTTTAAACTACCAACTAATAGTAAATACTCACTCAAAAATACTCTAAACTCAAGAATAATTGGCACAACTCGACTCAACTCGATTCAAAAAATCACTACTCGCACACCCCTAGTGTTAACTTTAAAAAGCCATCCCTTCACAATGGATTATGCGAAATCATTGATTTAAGGTTTATTTTAAAAAGCAAAAGATTCCTAGTGATTTCAGTTAGCAGAATTTTGATATTACAAATAGTTCTCACAAAAGAATTGTAATTAAAAAATATTTTGGAATTTTACTAATCAATTATTATTTGTGGATAAGAACATTTTATTCCCTAAAATCGCTAGGAATATTTTGCCTTTATTGAGCCATAAATCAACAATATCGAATGATCCCTGCAGGGGGGATGGGCTTTGAAAGTTAATATTGGCCTTGTGGGGGAAGAAGAAGGAAACACCAAAAGTTTCTTGACTGAAATCAAAATTTGATATTTAAAGTTTGATTTGAACGTTTAGTTCCTCCACATTGATTGATCGTAATTTAAAATTATTTATTATAAAAACTTTATTTGAACGAGTGAGTTTTACTTATTTTTTTACTGGAGACACATCTTATAGCAATGAGTTCAACCAAGGAGTTCTATTGGTATTACTGGAGGTAACACTGATGAACAAAACTGCGAGCCGTTCTTTCCAAATTTTGGTGAGGCAAAGAACTACTCGCTGAAATCGAACGAGTCGGCAAAGTGACTCAAACAAATACCTACTGATGATTTAACATTAATAAACTTGTATTTGTTTGTTTGCTCAGAATTTATCATATTTCACAACAAGAGTAGATGCATAAATGCATGTAAACGAAAAAATTAATTTGTTCCAAATTTTACTACTTTTATTCCAGGGATTTGCATGAGTAGATTCACTTATAGGAATAAAACAACCAATCAGGATAGTTCAAAGAACGATAAATTTGCTTCACCAGTGTACCAACCTGACAAAATCACCGGCTCGCTTTTTGACAAAAATAGCCAGTTATACAATAAACCTCCCTGAGTTCAACTAATACAAAACAGGAGACAATAGATTTATTAATGGGGATTTTTAAGTTGTATAGTTTGGAAGATTTTAAACACATTAGATAAGTATAGATTAGTTCAAAATAAATTAAACTCAAAATATACTTTATTTATAATTTATTAACACAAAATATCTTTGAACTTTGAAGTATTCTTTAACACATTGGCCAAAGAATTGTGCCTTATTCAATACACAAATTATAAAATAAGCTTTGAACATAAGTTTTTGTTAGAGAAAACATTGTTATTTATATGATAGATTTCAGTAATATTTTGGTATATAAGTCAATTTTATACGGCTAAAAATAAAATGTTAACTCCTTTAAAAACCTACCTAACTGAAATGCTTGTTGTGGATCTAGAGGAAAATTGATATTGAATGATAAACAGGATTACAATGGTAATAATTTGGCAAAAAAGATTTTTCCTTACTTTAGCAATAACAACTTTTAACTAAGTGTTTGTCCAGTCCTCTTCCTTACAGGTTTTAAAATTTAAAATTCCTACGATAGACAAATCACTCTTGCTACTTACTTATTATAACGGATCCCCTTTCCTATTTTATAATTAAGTTTTTACAGAATATTACAACTTTTAGTTGACTTTAAATAGATTTTATAATGTTACAACTATTTCAAACAATTCAATATACTATTCAAAAACTATAAGATTTATTTATAAGGGAGCTACGAACCTGCCAGCACGTCGGGTACTCCCAGTCGAGGTCTACGCCGTCAAAGTCGTGCCTCCGCAGGAATGTGGAGAGGTGAGCGACAAACCGCGCTCTGGCGTCGGGGTCGTTGACCAGCCGACTGTACTTGTCACCCTTGGAGTCATTCCACCCCCCCACCCCCAGGAGCACCTTCACCCCCTCTCGCTTCAACTGGGTCACCTGTCGGTAGAAGTCTGGGACACGAGACGAAAAAGTTTATAATATTAACTAATAGGCACGTGATAAAGGACAAAATTGCAAGTAAAAAGATTTTCTGATTAAAAATTCCCAAGTTTTCTACTCCAGGGAAGGTGAGATATCAGCGATATAATGGTAAAAGGCGGACATGAAGTTTTAATGTTTTGTGGAATAAACTGTTAATCTTTCAACCGATTTGACTAAGATTTAGAACAATCATCAAAGACGACTATTATAAAAAAATTTAAATAAAACAGGAAATAAATAATCAAGAACTGTGATCGAGTTTTTGGAAAGGCTGGAGTTAGGGAAGCTGACTTTACTGCCAATAACTTTGCACTTTTTCTACAGAGCTACAACAATTGAACAATTCCCCTTCTAAAAGTAATGAGTAAATATTTTCAAAAACATAAAAAGCTTACCGTTGTCCACATCAGTCCATTGGTCATGTGGCTGCACTGTGAGAGACTTGGGGTCCAGAGTGGCGAAGGCGTAGACGATGTGAGTGCAGAGGCTGGTGTCAATGTTGTTAGGCAGGTACTTGCCCAGCCCTTTCCGATGCCACGCCCAGTTGGTGAAGTAGCAGACTACCTTGGTCAGCTGCGGGACTGCTGCTTGGCAAAACAAACACACATTTAGCTTTGAAATAAGTTGGAGAGTTGTAGTGTTGTCTTAAGTCATTGGGTTATGTGCATTGTCTGGGAATAATTCTGACAAGTACCATTACCAAAATTAAATTGACAAGGTTTGGGATACGACTATTACCAACAGCTTCGAGGGAACAGGTACTATGTAATAGCTCTCACCAAATGAACATGACAAATGGTAGACGCTAGCCCAAATATCGGATTTATTTTCAATTCAACATCTTTTTTGCATGGAATGGTCCATGTTCGCATTCAATATAACTGATAATATTGTTTTTACATTTGTTGCGTTGAAACTGGTACTGATCCTTTAAAGGCTTATAGAGATAGCCCTTGGGAATACCATACAGTAATAAGCAAATTTTTTTCAGATTAAAAAACAATCCACTGGAAATCCGTTTAGTCCTTTGTTTTTGTTTTGTTTTGTTTTTGTGTCTATCTACGCCAGTGGCATTTTTTAACGTTTTGATAGGGAACGGTCCAAACCCTGGTGTTTTTACTATCTAAGGTCGACCTTGCTATTGAATCTTCTTCTCATCTAGAGTTGCCTGACGTAGAGGCAAATGAGTAAATTAACTTAAAGATCTTTCTCACACCAATGGTATCCTAGATTATCCAATGGCCCCGATGATTAATCCGGATTGGAGAGTTAAGGCTATAACTATCAACTATGTAATTTATTTGCAGTAACTCACGTATCGGAGGTGTGGTGACGATTTCTACAACAGGTTTATTGATCTCTGGAGGCGTTGGGGCTGGTGAAGTTGGATGTTTACTTCCACAGTTTGCTCTCTGAGGTACATCGCAGGTTTGTTCTTTCTGCATAAATTTTAGTTTGAATGTATATTTAAATTTGTAATATAGCAAACATGAATACAAAATTATAATCATTAATTGTGTTACAATACCTTAGTTTATAGATTATTGCACCTAATTATCGTCAATGTTAACAGATAATTAAAATAGTAAATATTAATATAAAATTAGAAACTCACCGCGTTGAAGTGCAGCATAGACGGACAGACCCGTTCGACCGATTTCCCCTCAATACAGGCGTAGTACTTGGTGCAATCTGTCGTATGCGGTTCCGCTGCGATGCAACCTCTCTCTCTAATCTCTGGACCTAGCGGGACATTCACAGTTACAGCTGATGATGAGAAACAAGCATAAGAGGAAGGCTGATACGAGGAAGGCTGATACGAGGAAGGCTGATACGAGGAAGGCTGATTCGAGGAAGGCTGATACGAGGAAGGCTGATACGAGGAAGGCTGATACGAGGAAGACTGATACGAGGAAGGCTGATACGAGGAAGGCTGATACAAGGAAGGCTGATACGAGGAAGGCTGATAGGAGGAAGGCTGACACGAGGAAGGCTGATACGAGGAAGGCAGATACGAGGAAGGCTGATACGAGGAAGGCTGATACGAGGAAGGCTGATACGAGGAAGGCTGATACATGATTTTCTCCGAGTCTGTATTACTGGTATTTCCGAGCTTTAATATTGACAGGGGCTCAAATAAATCAATCTTTTGCGTATTGTGGTGATGGCCAATAGGGCAGGATGATTTATTGCTAATTAACAAACTCACGCTTTAAGTACTATATAACTGAATTATTTTGACAGAGTCCTTTCTTGAGATATCATGGGAAAGAGTTGGAGATGGTGGAGGAGGGACGGCTTCACCACTCCAGCATTTCTCGGATGGGAAGTTAAAAAATAACAGCATGGTCCTTGCATACCTGCCTTTGGCTAAAGGAATGTTTAAAATGCAACTGTTTCATTACAGCTATTAATTAGCCTACACATTATTTTGTTTCATTTAATAGTTCCGTAGAGAAATTTTTTCAGTATCTGTTACTTGATAACTGTATTGTAAAAATAGTTTATCAAATCCCAACCAAATTAACAATTGGTGTGAGAGAGACGGCATAGGTTTCAGTTGCAGGAATGATTATTGCTGTTATCTAAAAGTAATATTACCTAATACTCTGGTCATTGGTCAATCTCTATCATATCATAGAAAAGTTTTTTCAATGTCCACCTTTTCAGTTATCCAACAAAGATGAAGGGAACAGACAGTAGTGGGGTGTACCCCATTCTACACAGTTACAGCCACAGATTTTCTAAAGTTGTGGCTGTAACTGATATTCATAATTGATAATTTATAATTTATAACCCTATTATGACCAAATTATGTCCTAATTACATCTTGATGATTCATAATTTATAACTTATGAATGTCAAGATGTAATATTGTTCTGCCAATGTTCTCAATAGAAAACATATTCAGTAAATATGTATGACTATTTACTATAACCACAACAACAACACTAAATCAACTCATAAGGATTGCCTTCTCTTCAATTTGGGTTAGTTTAGATGCAAGTAATAATATGCATAATCACATTCTTGTATACATAACACTTAACCTGTTCAGACCTACCTGCAGAGTCTAGGCTGCAGTCGGGACTGGGGCCCGGGTACTTCCGCAGCACTCGGTTGATAGTCCGCAGCATGGGGTACTTCTCACAACCGCAGGTATTCCTGGAATAGCAATACCCAAGTAGAACTATTTTGTAAATTTCATCGACAAAACTATAAAACCCACAGCTAAAAAATCTGGTTTTCACATTATTATTTATACCATAAAGATATTTTGACTATTGACTATTGACTACTCTGCAATGACAGATTCACAGCCTTGTTTGAAAACATCATAAAAATAAACAACAATTGATAAATTACTATGTGATTGCTTATAATTCTGTGATGAATAAGAAAATACACGTTGCAGAAGATAAATTCTGTAGAGGAATTCGAGCACTGTAAATATTTTCTCATCTGAGTATGTCTATTGCTTGTATGGTAGCTCAATGACAGTACAATTCTTATTTATTTACTTGAAAACCTGTCACCGCGAGACATCGCATTACCTGTCACCGCGAGACATTGCATTACCTGTCACCGCGAGACATCGCATTACCTGTCACCACGAGACATCGCATTACCTGTCATCGCGAGACATCGCATTACCTGTCACCGCGAGACATCACATTACCTGTCACCGCGAGACATCGCATTACCTGTCACCGCGAGACATCGCATTACCTGTCACCGCGTGATATCGCATTACCTGTCACCGCGAGACATCGCATTACATGTCACCGCGAGACATCGCATTACCTGTCACCGCGAGTCATCGCATTACCTGTCACCGCGAGACATCACATTACCTGTCACCGCGAGACATCACATTACCTGTCACCGCGAGACATCGCATTACCTGTCACCGGGAGACATCGCATTACCTGTCACCGCGAGACATCGCATTACCAGTCACCGCGAGACATCGCATTACCTGTCACCGCGAGACATCGCATTACCTGTCACCGCGAGACATCGCATTACCTGTCACCGCCAGACATCGCATTACCTGTCACCGCGAGACATCGCATTACCTGTCACCACGAGACATCGCATTACCTGTCACCGCGAGACATCGCATTACCTGTCACCGCGAGACATCGCATTACCTGTCACCGAGAGACTTCGCATTACCTGTCACCGCGAGACATCGCATTACCTGAAGTCATCAAGGTCGAGCGCCCAGATCATAGCTCCTCCGAGGTTGTTGTGCATCACGAACTCTGACTTGTGGTGGATCATGGCCTGGTCGTCGAACGACACCCACTGGTCGCCCTGTCGAGCGTACGGCCCGATGGCACCATCCGGGTCTTTCACCACCTCCCATCCCTTCTTCAGAATCCGCTCACAAATCTGGGATTTTCAAAGAGTAGTGAAAACTCTATTCAAAGTTATCTACGCTTAGTATCTACATTCGGTTTTTTCCCTACTTTGGGTTTTCATATGCTTTGTTTGATGTGTGAATTAATCTTATATATTATTTCTCTAGACTGTTTTTCTGTCAGTCTGCGAGATCTTCCTTATTCTTTTATTAAATTCCATGATTTATCCCTCATTTTAAAGCTTATCGTGCCAGCTATTGACAAAAAATAGACCAACGGTCTAAAAATGTACCGCTTCTCAGAAATTTGAATAATATGAAAGATAAATAAATGGAATAGTTTGTTTTGACAGGAGCAAAAATGTAAACAAAAGAACATCTGATCAGCTGACAATATATAATATAATATAATTCATTTTAATACTGGTATGATTAAATTGAAACTGTGACAGTGACAAACCTCGTAGTAAGCCAAGAACCCGCGAGCTCTCGTCTCCTCCCCTGCCTCCCCTCCACCGTAGGTCGGGGCGTTGAGGCCGTTATCACTCTTATCAGCGAGGCTGAAGCTCTGTCCGTACATGGGCATTCCCAGCACCAGCTTGCGTCTGTCCGCTCCTTGAGACACCCAGTAGTGGATGGTGAAGTTCTGGAACATAGATCGACCTTAGACCTTTGGTGAGTCCTTTGCCAACATCCCTGATAGTAATCAGTAGGCATAACTGTTTGACTATTCAAACAGTGCTTCTAAAATTTCGTGCTTCTAGGTGCAATGGTTTGGTCAGGGCATTTATCGGAATTTCGTATTTATAGATATAGATATACTTTTCATTCCAACCTTGAACTAATATGTTTTTACATTTGTTTATTGATAGACAAAAACATGGTTAATTAGAGAACACTAACCAGGTGCCACTTGATAAAAAAAACTGGTTTAGACATACAATTAAGTCCTGAACTATAAAAAATGTAATACCTTGTAACCACTGCTGTAACGTGCTACAAATTAAGTCAGCTGAAAAAATCGGCTTATACACAATGTTTTAAAAAAGCAGAACGTACAGTGTTGAAGGTGACGTCGTCATCGTCAGCGTGAGCGTACATCGGAGCCACGTGACCCGTCCGCTTGTCCCACTGGCCGTGGTAGTCGTAGGCCATCACTGCGATCCAGTCCAACTTTTCGGACATCACAGGCACATCGTACCCTGAGGGCAGTGATCAGGCATTGATATGTGTTCTGATTGTAGACTAAATGTTAAAAGTTATTGGTAAATACGGTTTAGTTTAATTTGTATTTGATTTTCTCAAACCATAGGAGGGTTCCAATATGTATAAGGAGGATTGGAATGTGATTTTTGGGTGCATACTTCCATGTAGTGGGAATGTGGTTACTTGATAAGCAATATGGCTTTTAAGTTAAGAAGATATAGATGAGGTCACAATTTACAAATAATTTCTGTGAAAAACAAATTTAAAAAATTAAATTGGAAAATAGATATGGAAATATAAATATTCTATCCTATTAATATTATAAATGTGAAAGTTTGGATGTATGTATGGATGAATGGATGTTTAAGCTTCCTTCAGGCAATAACTACTGGACCGTTAAAGCTAAAATTTAGCATGACCATAACTTAGATATTCCATTAACTTAAAGACGTGAAATGTCTACATCTAACCTTAGGCCCCGCCCACCGGGCCCTGTAAGTTCCAATGCAAATCTTATGGGATAGTTTATTAAATTACCAGCTGTAGTTAAGATGTTTCACAGTTACTGCAAAGAAGTCATATTGTAAAATATAAGGAAAGATTGTATAGTGCTGGTCAGGTTAATATTGAAGTTTCGTGAGCGAAGGTCACAGTAAATACAGTAATATATTTACAGTAGTTTAACTACAGTAGGATATAATACGGTAATATATTTTAGGACATCTGAAGCAGAAGGTAAAGAACGTTAATATAAATCTACACCTCCTTTCACATTGAAAGCGTTCCAAAACAAGTAAGAAATATTTTTGTCAGAGTGACATTTAAAAATAAACTGTACATAGAGTATTACAGAATTTTGGTTGTAAACAGATGATAAACATGTTATAACTACACTGTTGTTATTGAATTGACTGATTCATGCCAAACAGATAATTTCTTATTAAATCTACATGTTTTAATATTGGAACTCGTAACTGAAATGGTATTTGACAATAGCAGTTACCGGCATCAATGACTGTCTTTGCTGGAGAGACGGCCGCTGACAGCAGCAGTCCGTGGGGCTCGAATGCTGCCTTCAACTCCCGCACCCACGCCGAAAACGCTTCTTTGTCCGAGTCAGGGCCCATGTTGCAGTTCACCTGTTATCAATTACAAAATTTAAAAAAATGACAATCATGTAATACGATTTTACTATGGTTATTTGATTGAACACTGCTGTAAGTGCTTTTCTGTTAAATACTGTGGTTCGCTTATTAAAACCCTAACAAGTATATCTCCCAGACATTTTTGTTCCATGACTTCCAACCGAGCCCACAGGGGTATAACACTTATGAGACGTTATAGCTTGAAAAGTTAAAGCCTTACTCTGATCTTTGGGTATCAGCAATGCGACCTACAGTTGAAACCTTTCAAATACTAGCCAGACCCCTATTGTGAGACTTACTGCAACCCATAACCTGCTTAAAAACCTTAATATAATAGGATTCTCCTAGTTAATCCAATTAATTAAATGAATACACATACAATATATACACATGTTTAGCGTATTCCTAGTGAAATGTTGTGTTGTTATGTGACAGACCAATGTCTTCCTAGACTAATCAAAGTATTATACATTTTATAATCCTCCTAAATGTGGTTACTTTAACATTACCCATTAGTGATTAGGTTTAAGAAATATTCAATTTTTCGTTTTTTTACATAGAAAAGCTATGGAACAGTCAAACAAACATAAAATTCGGAACTTAAGGAGGATATAAGAGAGTTGCAGATTGCATTTGAAGACTTAAGAATAAGACAAACAAAATTAAGATATTAAACGACAACATGACACATGAGATTACAAACCAGGATAAACAGTCGGATAGGAAGAGTGATTCCAGATGAAGAAAGGAAGTTACGATCTAAGCGGATGAAACAGAGCTGGATGAAACTGAGCTGAGAGAAACAGAAAAACCCCGGAAGAAGATGACTAAGTGGTCCAATAAAGGACATAAAATAATAATAATAGTTAAATTTAGTTATTGATGCTGTACTTTGTCTGTTGGATTATGTTTTGAACTGGGGATGAGTCGATTCTCGATGCCACAGATTCCTGCACATTGGTATCAGTATCGAGATTAATTCGTTCAATGTCGATACCGATACTATCGATACCGGTAGTTGTTGAAAATGGCAAAGTTACTCCCGCCGTTTACCCGCGGTGCAGAGGCCACGGGGACTGTTTGGGTCGGCAGCAAAAATCTGACCTTGGAGATAAAGAAGGAAGAGGGACAGGAGAGGAGGGGTGGGGTTCAATTGAAAGCAGTAAATCAGTAGGCTGACCAACATTATTTCTTAGTCCTTATCTTACAACCACGTTTTTCCCCATTATGAATTTAGGTTAAACAGTTTTTGTTTTTCTATAGTACTATAGCATACTATTGTAATTAACATTGAATTATTTAAAAAACTGCATTAAAACATTAGTTTGATAATTAACTACAAAAAGCTAATAAATAATTTTAAATGGTACCATAAATTTGTAACTGTTTTTAACAATAGGTATCTACTATATAGGTAGGTTTTACTGTTTTTGTAATGTTTTAAATATAGGTACTGAAAAATTTTAGGTACATCGGTGGTATCGGTATCGAGAATCGATAAATTTTGGTACCGACTCGTCCCTATTTTTAACTATTTAAATGCGTGATATATAAACAAACTGTATTTGTTTCTGACAAAATAAATTGGCTTCTCCCACCTGCCAGCACTTTGGATACTCCCAGTCGAGGTCGAGGCCGTCAAAGTCGTGCTCCTGGATGAACTGCAGCACGTGCTCCGTGAAGCGGCGGCGGCTCTCCGGCGAGTTGACCAGCTTGCTGTACTTGCCCCCCGCCGAGTCGTTCCACCCCCCGATGGCGATCGACACCTTCACCCCCTTCTTCTTCAGAGCAGTCACCTTCTCGTAGAACTCTAAACAGAAAATTCAAATATTTATCTACTTCTTAATTCCCTAAAGCCTAGGGTACAGTGAGTTTTTTACTCTCGGAGAGTTAATTCGAGTAATCGTCTTGTAAACAGGGCCGAGAGTCAGCTCGCCGAAAATGTCCGAGAGTGACAGGAGTTCTCCGAGAGTCACATTTTGCAAATTGAGTCTTGTATTGGGACCAGCTGTCGCAGGAGCGGAGAGTAACTTGAGGGAATTTGCTTTTGTAAACAGTGTTACAATCATCAAGATTTAATCTTTAGTGAGGAGTTTAATGTTGTATAAATGATAAGTAATTCCATGTACCCACTTCAACAGAACAAAGAAATTAATTAATGTTTCAATAATCTTTATATATAATTCTGTAAGCAAAATTTTTAAGTCAAAATTGTGGGTGTTTGGAAAATCGCAGGATGATGGGAGAGAGCTCAAATTAAAAGTCTCGATCTCAGGGACTCGAGAAAAATAGCAGTATTTCTAAAAATTTACCATAAAACGAGAAATAACGTAAAACCTCCACCATAAGAAAAGCATGGGGATTAAAAAACGTCTGCTTTGATTACATTAAAACATGTGATTATGTGTCACTTTGTTACAAATTTTCTCCAGCATGTAAATAGTAAAAAAATCAGATGAGGCAGAGTATTAGAGCAAAGTAGGGGCTATGGCCCTTTCAAGCCACAAGTTTTTTTATATTTTGACTGAAAATTCAGAGATGTAAACTTTTGTACAGTAAAATAACACTGATATATAACAGTGAACTTTAAAAACTAATTTTAGTTGACGGAAAGACTGATAATAGCATGAATTATAATGAGTTACAGTAGAACCTCGATAGTTCGACACTTTGTGGACTAAAGAAGTGTCAAACTATCGAAATGTCGAACTATAGGGAGTATGTGGAACATTTTAACACAGCGAGTATTATGAGCAGAAAAACAATACCGTATCACGAAAGAATCAAAAACGTGTTTAACTCCCGCAGCGTCTCGAGCGAACTGACTTGACCTACTTACTGGGAAGGGCGGGAAAGGGGTGGATAGGACGGGGTAGGGGGTCGGAAGGATAAGTTATTTATAGAAAAGGCTGTAGCACACGTTCACGAAAACAATAAGCGGCCTCCCATCACTGACCAACAAACCCGTCAAGGACACTACCGGTCGCTGCTACTGTCAAGTCATGTCGTCACGGCTCGTGTCGAAGTATACAGACTGTCGAACTATCAAAGTTCTACTGTATAACAACCCATTCTACTTAACTAAAATAACTGTGATAACTGATAAGATGTGAACCTTTCAATATGATTCTGGGAGAGGGAGCGTGTTTATGGTAATAAAAGTTTTAAGAGTAGAATAATTGGAGCTATACACTTGTCACTTACTGTTGTCAAAGTCAGCCCAAGTGTCATGAGGTTTGATGATCAGCTGGTCGGAGTCCAGCACAGCAAAGCCATACACAATGTGGGTGCACAGGTCTGCGTCTATGTCACTGGGTAAGTACTTCCCAGGGCCCTGCCTAAAAGCAAAAAATACATGTTTTTCATTTATTTTGAGTAGTGTTATTTACACTATTACTTAAAGCAACTAACACCATCGTCTTCTCACTGAGAATATAATAAGGAATTGTTATGGTTACTTATTATAATTGTTAAGCAATAAATAATTATTTTGCTTAATCTGTAATCTTGTAATCTGGAGACACAAAGTCAGACAAACATGATTACTTCATTCATAAGGACTTGACTAAAGCAAAGTATAAAGTAAGACTTTAAAGCTCAACTTCCCTTACTCTCTAGAAATCATTTACTTCAAATCGCTTTCTCACCTGTACCAAGCCCAGTTGGTGAAGTAGCAGACGACCTTAAATGTGTCATCTAGCATCAGAGTTGGTTTTTCAGTGGTGGTCGGTTTGGGCTTTGGTTTGGGTTTGGGCTTGGGTTTAGGTTTCTTCGATGGTTTGGGTTTCTTGGTAGTTGTGGTTGTGGTTGTGGTCATTTCCTCCGCTGGTGGCAGTTCCGCAGCCTCCACGATCTCTGCGTTCTCCTCTACGGCAGCCTCTGTGGTCACCGGCTGCGGAGGAGGCTTGGGGTGGATGTGGGCCGGCTTGGTGGGCACTGGAGGCGTGGAGCCTTTAGGAGGCTTGGTCGGTTTAGGTTTCGGCTTTGGCGCTTTGGTCGGTTTTGGTTTCGGTGTGGGTTTGTTCCACTGCACCCCTTCTGGAAGGTCAAAAATAAAAAATTTGTTTAAAATTTATAAGATATACACTATAAAGTAAGCTCAATTATAAATTTAATTTAAAAATACTATAGTGAACAAAAATAAAAACGAAATAGTTCTTGCAATTAAACCCATAAAGAATTATTTGTGAACAAAATGATCATGAAAACAATATTGTGAGTGTTACAAAATATAGAATTCCTTACATAACTCCAGGAACCAAAAAGGAAAATTGCATTTACAGCAATAAAATAAATGTTAAAGAAAGTCACAGTCCTTTTTTTAGAACGTAACAAAAAAGCAAAACTAAAAACGTACCAGGAGGACTTGTCAAGGTGTCAGCAATTGTTTTCAGTAGAGGGTATTTTCCTCCGCCACAAGTGTTTTTGAAGTCGTCCAGGTCCAGGGCCCAAATCATTCCCCCACCAAGGTTCATCTCTCGGATATATTCTGACTGGAACATTAGTGATGAGAGTAAAAATAACTGTATTTTATTTACGGAAAAGTACGGCAGCATCAGCTCAAGTTTCTTTTACTGTTATATTTTGCTGCAGGTTGTTCAATAAGATCGTTCAACAGGTTGCAGTTGTGTAGCAATTTGAGTGTTTAAAAAAGCTAATACCATAAAAACTTGGATAGTTTTTTTGGGTCAAGATAAAAACTGTATCTATATTTTATTGCCTTGTAATTATATGATTGATGATTTTCAAATATTTAAAAAAATGTACTATATATTACAAGTTCAACAATGGTAAAATAACAATTACAGTGGAACTTGGATAGCTCGAATCTCAAGGGTCCGTCAAAAAAAGTTAACTATCAAAAAATTCCAAAAATTGCTTTTATAGTGCTAGGGACCAAGCGAAAAATTTTAACTAAAGAAGATTTTTAATTATAGAAGTTTGTATTATCCAAGTTCTACTGTATAAGATAAATAAGATGTAGATAGCTTTTGATAAGATTTTTAATTTCCAATTTAATAATTAATAATTGTCTTTTAAGTAAAACCTGGGCTTATTTTGGTTTATTATTTTCACAGTAACATTATATGCAAAATGAATTTGAGTTATAATTTTAAAACAGAAAACCTGAGAAATTGTTTTATAATAGAAAAACACCCTTTACTCAACAAGCCTGTGCGGCATTGTAAAGACAGTAAGGTACAGCAGCAGTGTTAGTCACTTCAGCCAAGTGTCTATACAAATTGTCTCAGTTCTCCCCCAGGATTGAACCGCGTTTGATTGAATCTGTGCCTGGCTCCATCTTGTGAGGCCAGCACTCCAGTAAGCTTGTAGAACCCATAGCTTTATTGCAACAAAAATATTCAATATGTTGCCTGATAAGCTCAAAAATCTGCATAACTACTTCAAATTTGCATAACTACTTCAAATCTGCATAAAATAGTATAACTACTTTTTCAAACAATTTAAAGATGTGGCTTTTCAGTTTAGAAGACATTAATTTTTTGTTATTAATCATAAAATAGATGTAGGTTAAATTCAGATTAGTTGTACAGATAAAGGCGCACTATGGCGAGCTTTGCCACTCAGGGACTAAGCATTGCATGCTATGGGCTTCGACGGCACTTGGGGAGACCAACTCCAGGAGAGGAGGCCATGGAGGAGGTCTCTGGGGAGGTGCCATGAGCCGCCTGGTGGTGAAGTGCAGTGCGCGGTTTGAGAGCCTCCTAACCTTAGTTAAGTTTTAGATTTTTTTTTTTCTTTAGGCTCACTTGATTCTGTAGACCGTTTTTGTTTTATCACGTTTTGTTTATTTTATCTGATCGCTGTGTATAATTTTGGTTATTTTTAAGAAAAGGAACCTCCAAACAGGCTATGCCTTGGAGGACCTAAATTTTCTCCAAATTTGTTTAATTGCACGTAAACTATGTATAAAAGTGCATGTAAATTGAATATAGTTGTTTTAAATTAAAATTATGTGTAAATACCTTTTTGTGAAATAGTGAAGCTGTAGTTTATTAATCCCTATTTTATTTATAGAGACAATCACTAGGAGGCAGATTTAAGAGGATAATTTGAGTAGAGTATTGTTTATTTTTGTTTGTTCTTTAAGACGTGTAGATTATTTTATTTTTATTTGAGAAGAAAAACAATGAAAAGGAAAATGTGTGCATATTGGAAATACTTTGTATCATGTTAAAATGGAGAAAATAAATCATTCTTATTGTTATAACAGTAATGGTTTCGTACTGGTTGACACACACATTCTTTGTATTGACTGCTCACCTTGTATTTGATCATGGCCTTGTCGTCGTAGCTGACCCACTGGTTCTCCTTGTAAGCGTAGGGCCCCATCCTGCCCTCCTCGTCCTGCACCACGGTCCAGCCCTGGTTCTGCACTCTGTCACATATCTGCAACCAATGAGTTCAGTTCAATAACGGAATGTTTTCCAATTATATTACAAGTAAGCTATATAAAGAATTACTGGTAAAAGACTACCTCTTCAAACTATAGTACATTCTTAGTTAAGTTTGGTAGCGGGAGGTGGGCAGTGGGCACTGACCTCGTAGGACGCCAGGAAGCCGCCTGCCCGGGTGTATTCGCCGGCTGTCCCGGGTCCAGAGGCCGGGGCGTTGAGGCCGTTCTTGCTCGGGTCTGTGAGGCTGAACGACTGGCCGTACAGGGGCATCCCCATCACCAGCTTGCGCGGGTGTACCCCCTCATTGATCCAGTAGTGGATGGTGTAGTTCTGTGGACAGCAGGAAGAGAATTAAGAAGTATCATGGAAGTTTTGGTTGGAACCTTTTTCTAAGATCTTTTTTGTAAACATATATTATTTCAGAAGATTTACAAAAAATGCTTAAACAAGTCTCTGATTAAATTGCACTCCTCTCTTAACCCATTGGCGTAGACATACGAGCAGGTCTCGTTCCTTACTTGTAATTTTATTAACGTGTGAATTGGAGTATAAAATTGGTGTTTTTAAATGGATTAATGGCATATTTTAATTAAAATATTGTTTTCTTTCAGTTTAGAGAGTCACATTGGCACACACACAGTAGACATAAGTAAAAATTAGCAAAATCAGTGTTGACCATGTGCAAGTCTCAAAGAATTAACCGATCCCGTCAACTTCCAAGCAAGCCTGCCACCGTTTATTTTACTTGGGCCCTCCCACCAACGTTGCCACAGACTGGTTAACTCATTGAGAGTTGCACAACTGGTCAGTTTTGGTCGTGTGCGGGAATCGAACCCACGAACATCGTATTGCCACCTGGCCAAGGTGTTTCCACGATGTAGCCAACTCAGCTAACACGACCAAAGGCCTGGCGGCGATATTAAGTGTTTTCAGTCAGTCCGCGCCCCTAGCGGATAGAACCGTAGACGCCCGCGGTCATTAGTTACATATTTTGCTACTAGAGTGCAGCACCAATCAATTCCCGTTATAGGCTACTACAAATAGAATAAAATTACTACCTCAATGAGTTAAGACATATCAGGTTTTTTATTAAAACTACCAAAATTATTTGGCTGATTGAACATGTCAATAATTGAATTCAGTAATAATGAAAATATTTAATGAGTTACAGTTAAACTGTTATAGGATAATATCTTGGTTTGTATCTAGTGTAAGAACAATTTTGTGTGGATTTCAATTGCCAGGTTTATAAATTCATGGTTAAGGTTTTTATGGTACAGGTCTGTTCACGGTCTGGTACACGGTGGCGTGTATGGGAGGTAGAGCGAGAGAGACGGTGAAAACCCCTCACTACTACTCCCCTCCAACAGCTGCTTGCAGACAACTCAAAATTTTGCATGGACTGTTTTGTGACTTGACCCTGCTTTGTTTACATACTGCCTGCTAATTTACATAATTTTCAACAACAGCACAAATGTAAACAATTACCAAAATAATCAAAACATAAGTTTGGCAGAAACATGCATATTGGCAAGCTGACTGTACAAAGTGTGTGGAGGGGGAAAGGCATTACTGCACATGCACAAACCAGACGCCAACCACCGCAAACAGGGCTGTAGATGCCATTTTCAACGCTTTTTTGTTTATAAAAATAAAGAAATTAACTGATTAAATTAAATAAATAATAAACAAATGAGATTGCAGATGAGTTTAAATCATGAACAAACAATAGGACTCACTGAGTTGAAGTAGTAAAAGTCGTCATCAGGGTGTTCGTACATGGGGGCGAGATGTCCGGTCTTCTTGTCCCACTGGCCATGGTAATCGTACGTCATCACGGCGATCCAGTCCAGGCATTCTCCCATGGTCTTCACGTCATACCCTGCACAATAGAGTTGGCTCCTCATGATATAAAAATGATATTTTGGTTTTATTAGATACTATGTACAGTAAAAAAGTTTACTTGAACAAAAAAGATGTGCTTCTTCTTATAAAGATCTGTTAAATTATCTAATACGATTGTGAACAGCATAAAACAGCTTCACAGCAGTCATGAATGAATCCTCTTTCTATTCTATTTTGTAGCTTTTTCAATAATAAAATGAAAAATAAAATGAGTTTATCTTGGCATTATTTGTTTTAAATCTGGAAGCGTTAGGACAACTCTGCACATATATTGGCATTACAATGAATTAACAGTTATTAAAAAACAGCTGCTACATCATAATGCTGGAAAATTTACTCTAAACTCAGTTGGTGCTAAGAGCTTCTTCGATCCTGGCTACTATTGATTTCAAGAGAGTCCCAGGCTCAAACAGTATTGTGGGGCAACCATAGGGATGATCCCAGCAGATTCCTGCTCCATCCTGCTCCTCCTTTCTGGTTTCCATTTGCCCTTTGTTTTCCCAAATGAGCCAAGCACAAACTTCGTCACTTTGGTGTTTTACACAGTGATGGTAAAACTTGTGCTATTTTACGACAAATGCTAACTAAACTTAAATTTGTTGATACCACGCAGGGAAGCATTGGAGTATCTTATTTTATTTTAGCCTAATTGTTTTTACTTAATTATAATTCTAAATTGCTTACTCTTAACTATTAGTTTGCTCGGATGTGCTCAGTAAAAGTGGATATAAACAGTGATGCTATCGGGATCTGAGGGCAATGGCTGCCATGTGCTAAGCCTAGCTTCTCTCTACAAAAATCAATGTTATTACTTACAAAATTCCCTAGGCTATTTAAATATAGCTCACAAATGATCTTCTTTGACTTGTTAATAAATATACTTGTACTTGTGGTCTCCTTTACTTTATTGTAGTGAGTAGAATGTATTTGGTATTTATTCTGGATGTCAACAAAAGGTAGGTGTACAATTTCTAAGATTTCTTTAACTATTTGAATAAAATACAGAGTTACAGAGGAACAATACAATATTTATTTATCTATTAGTACAATTAGGTTTCAAAAGGTTCTCAATTAAAGGGATTTACAAACAATAATATACAACTCAGGGGGAACAGTTACAATGTGTGGCCTAGCCTAGAAGGTAAATGACAAATATACTGGTAGGCCTAAAACTAAATGTTCATATTTTGGGTTCTAAATGGAGTTTCTTTACAAATGAGGGCTCTTTTTCTCAGGGGGGAAGTATCGTGCTGGCTTGAATAACGTTTGGATGATATTTGAAAGAATATTAAGTCCAATTAAGCTGATGTGTTGAAAAATTACAACAATGGAAATTTTGGTTGTTGTCCAAAAGGAGAGTCCAATGGTTTCACTGACTTTATGAATGGTTAAAATACTCAAAATTAAATTTGGAAAGATAGTTCAATATAAAAAAAATACTCTCTTGAGGTTACTTTAACTTTCAGAACATTAGGCTTGTTCTATTTAAATGTCTGTATTCTTTCCAGTCCCTAAATAGAATACAATGGGAGGAGTTTACCAATCTGCTTACAAATGTTCTTCGCTCAAATACCAGTTTTTGGGGGAAATCAAATAAAAAGGAGTGAATTTAAAGATGGTATTAATTGAGCAGTAAGTCCCTAATAAAATGAGCACCAAGCAATGCAAAACTTAGGCCATACTGGGAAATTTAAAATAGGAACTGTGTCCTTCACAGATTCTAGGTCTTAACACTATGGCATCTGGAGCAAGAAGAAGGATCTAGTAGAGATGAGGTCTGGAAGCATGGTCCATTGTTGAGAAGCACATGGTCACACAATTGTTAACACTGGTCACTGTAATTTAGATTCCTTAAGGACTATTTTTGAAAAGTATATTATATTAAATTTTAATTTTCTTGCAATCCTCTCACATAACTTATATCTAAAATATTATTATTAACAAACATATTAAATTAAGTGAGTAGGCTATTATATGGGGATAGGCTATGAATAATTATTGGTGATTAAATTGATGAAATACATATTATTATACAATTGCACAGATAAATAAACATTAAATATATAGAGGGGAATGTTTTCTGAGGAGTGATGATAAATGGTGATTATTATTAGGCATGGACATAGGACAATTAACACAAATAACACATTTAGGGGAAATTAATTAATTAGTACATTTATAGGGAAACTTAAATATAAAATAACACATAATAGGAAAATTATTACTAAATGATGAATGAATGACATGTAATACTATAATTATCTCCTCAGAAATCTGTATGATATGAAATTAAAGACAGATTTCGATCAAGTATGAAATGGAATACATGAATTATTTAGTATGAAATATATTTACAGCTAGTTATGAGGTACATTAAATGATTGATGTTGGTTGGTGATAGTACACTTCTTATTCTAAATTTACATAAACATAGGAACAATACATAAATGGGGAAATATGGGATGAGGGATTAAGGTAGTTCATGACCGCACAAGGGGAATTGGGATTAATGGCACATTTAATATAACAATTGTTTATTGGCATGGGGTTGAAGTTCTCCACTCGCATAAAAACACTTTGGTTTATACACTGTTTGTTACAAGGGCAAAATTCACTGTTTATAATCATCGCATTTATAAATAAATTGTTATTCAACACTGTTTTGGGGAATAATCACACTGTTCACTTGGGGAATATGGGAAGGGGTACGCACTCGCGGTTAAGGTTCATGACGATCTCCTCATGTAAAATGATTACACTTGATGGATGATGATGATGATGAACTATATACACTGTTTTAGGAGTTTATGTTGTCAGGGTCTTCTTCACTATATACATTATCCTCTTCTATTATTGGTTCTATGTATCTTTTTAATGCAGATATGTGGTATGGTCCAAATAAGATGTCTTCGTTTTCTCTGGTTACATGAAAAGTAGATTTTCCTAATATTTGCTTGATGACGAATGGTCCTTCGTAAACCTCGAAAAGCTTTGCAGTTTCTCCATAAATAGCTCGGGAGAGGGGATGTGATTTTATTAGCACTTTATCGTTTATCTTTAATGTTTGTGGTTTTCGATTCCGATTTAACTTTGCTGATCTTTTAATTCGTTTGGCATCTAACCTGCGTTTAGCGATGAGTAACTTCTGTTCTATTGGAGTATCAATTGTGAATGGATTTTCAGACAAGTATTTTTCCCAAAAGCGGTGATCTCGAACGCCGAATTGTAGTTCGTTAGGAGTGAATCCGGTCGATTCATGATATAATTCATTGAGGCATGCATTAATATCAGGAATATATTTCGCCCACTTCTTGTGTTGACGGGAGCAATAGGTGCGTAGACATCTCTTAACTTCTCGAATAGGTCTCTCGGCAAGGTTGTAGCATGGGTGGTACACTGGATTGAAGATTAATTCGATATTATTCTGCTCCATCTTCTGGATGTATTCTCCGCTCTTGAATTGTGTTCCATTATCAGACTGGATTCTTTTAGGGTATCCATAATTTGGGAAATGTTGAGTGAATAATTTATTTAATATTGTTTTAGTGGTGGCTTTTTGCATAGGGTATAACTTGATGAATTTGGTGAAGATATCGATGACAATAAGTATATATTTAACGTTTGATACACTGGTAGGAAGAGGTCCGATGATATCAACGGCTAGCTGTTCATTCTTTCCTGTACATAGCACTCCTTTCGCTGTGGCCACCAGCGGTCGGTTGCTGATCTTACATTTCTGGCAGGTATCGCACGTAGATAAATATTTCCTTATGGTTCGATTCATGTTTCGAAATATGAAGGTTTCTTGTAATAATTGAAAGCATTTCTTAGCTCCGCAATGTAGGTAGAATAGGTGACATTCCCAAATGAGGTCTTGAATCATGCAATGAGGTACAGCAATTAACCATTTATTTTTCAATTTTTGATAAAGGGTATTGTTATGAATGCGGAAATTATATGATAACTTTTGTGCGACTTCTGAATCTGGTTGTTTTTCTAATGTTTCAATTATGGGTTGGAGTTTGGTGTCTTCTCGCTGGAGTTGGGGTAAGTTTCTTAATGCGCTCTTCAGATTTTGATCGGGGATATTCTCAATGTAATGGATAGTTAATTCTCTTGGATTGTTGTATGAAATAGCGGATTGATCGATGGAGATGCGACTTAGCGTGTCTGCAGTGATGTTGTCTGTACCTTTACAGTGGACAATTTTGAAGTTATATTCCTGTATGGTGAGTATCCATCTTGCCAAGCGATTATTCAATAATCGGCACGTTTTTAAGAAAGTAAGTGCGTGGTTATCTGTTATTATAGTTAATTTCGTTCCCAGGACAATGTATCGAGACTTTTGTAGACAATAAATGATGGCAAGGAGTTCCTTTTCAGTGGTGGTATACCTTTGTTCGACTGGTTGTAACGTTCTCGACATAAACATTATGGCAGCTTTCTCACCATTTTCTCGTAATTGATACAGATGTCCGCCTATAGCATAATCAGAAGCGTCAGTTTGTAAGAAGAATTCTTTAGATGGGTCTGGGTGTTTTAAGACGTTGGTTTCCAGAAATAGTTGTTTAATCTTCATAAAGGTGACATCATCTTCTTTAGTCCAGATAAATTTGTTCTTCTTTGAAGTTAATCGCATTAATGGTTGTGTGGTTGCAGAGAATTTATCTATGAATTTATTATAATAATTTATGCTGCCAAGGAAAGCTTTAAGTTGAGTTCTGTTTTTTGGTGTAGGGAAATTTAGTATCGGTTCTACTTTGCTCTGGTCCATGTGGAGTCCATCGTTAGTTAAGGTGTATCCCAGAAATGGTACAGAATTTTGGCAAAACTTTGATTTATTAAATCGAATGGTCATGTTGGCTTCTTCTAATTTGCTGAATATGTACTCTAGATGTTTCATGTGAGACTCGAAATCGGGTGAAATTATACAGATGTCGTCAACGTAGATTGCAGTAAAATTCTCAGCTTCTGAATCGAATACATTGTCTAGCGCTCGAACTAAAGCAGCTTGTGATGTAGAGATACCAAATGGTGTCACAGTGTACTGGTATATTTTGCCTCTGAATTGGAATGCTGTATATTGTTTGGAATTTTCTGTTAACGGTATTTGCCAATATGATGCGGTCAGGTCGATACTACTTATAAATTTTGCATTTTTGCATTTTCCAAGGATTTCATTTACACTTCTGTTACATTCAAAATCAGGTATTATAATTTCGTTTGCTTTTCGGGCGTCAAGGCATAGTCGTATTTCTCCCGTTTTCTTAATGACTGGAATTATCGGGTTGATAAAAGTGCTTTTACTCCTCTCAATTACACCTAAGGATTCCATTCTGTCGATCTCTTGTTGTACTGCATCTTGATATTGTTGTGGTACAGGATAAGTGGTGCTTTTAAAATGTTGTGGATTATCTACTCGTAACTCATGAGAATATTTGTTGCATATGCCTGGTTGTTCGGAGAAAACATGTTTATACTTATTTAATAACTGACTTAAAATTGTTTGTTCTTCTTTCTTGATATAATCATTTGATGCTAAAGATGTATTAATTTCTTCTTGTGTCAATGTGCTGTCGTTTATTGGATTTGTTTGTAACTCGTTGAAGTTGTGTGCTGTGCTATCATATTTATCATATATTAAATCATCATTGTACTCATCGTACATCATATTATTATTTGGCCTATGGCTATTATTAATTATTATTTGACATAACTGTCCTTCATGATGACACATATTAAACTTCATTGTAACATTATCATTATTGATTTTCATATTTATTTCGTTTGTGTTGAAATTTAAATCCATTTTGAGGGCAGATAGAACATCGACTCCGAGAATTATAGGTTTTATTAAATGTGGCACTATCAAATATTCAATTAGCATTGTATGTTTATCAATGGTGGTGGGAACATATATTGTGCGGGAAACACGTTTAGACTTTTCTCCAACAGCTGTTTTGATAACGGTATTATTCACTGGTAATTCTTCAAATGGTTGTAGCTTCATTTTGTTTTCATTGAACCAAGCTTCGGCTATACAAGTTACAGAAGAACCGGAATCAATTAAGGCATTAGTGCTGATATTGTTTAATATTATGTTGATTTCTGGACAGTTAATTTGTGTATAATTTAAATTGACATCATTTTCGTACTCATCTTCTAAAAGGAAATTTTTATTACATATTATGTTGTTGGACTGCATAAGATTTATAGAGTGATTGATAGTTTGACCGAGGATAGTGTAAGTAGGCGCTGTATTTAATGGGTAATCGCATGACAACATAACCCTTTCTCGGCCGTGGTCTACAGCGCCGAGTCGTTTCCCTGTCTCGTTTGAGACGGTGAGGAACGTGGACTAGCAGTATTGTTGTTACTTGAATGAGGGCTCATTGGAGATACAGTTGGAGCATTAGGTGGATTGGGATTCTGTCTAAATATGGCGCAGAGTTGATTCTGTTCGTTGGTAGGGTGTTGACGATCATTTTTGTAGTTTTGTTCATAGTTTCTGGGATGATATTGCTCACGTTGATACGGCTTGTTGTCATGATGACTTCTATGGTATTGCTGGTTGTTGTTACCATTATTCCTGTAATTTTGTTGATTTCGATATGAAGAGTTGTTTGAAGGGTATTTGTTTTGCTGGTAACTATGGTAATTGTTCATTTTTGGTTGATAGGCCCGTTGGTTAGCATATCGATCGTTGTAATTCTGTTGGTTCGAAGTGGTTGGACTGGCTGGTCGGTTGCTTTGCTGGTTGTTGTGGTTCCTGGCTTTCTTAGGTCCATCTTTTATGTCTTCTTTCTGCAGTAGTCTTTCCATCGCTCGGATCGTAGTGATGTTCTGTACGCTTATGCTGTCTTGGATTATTGCGTCAAATCGCTCCGCCATAAGAGTCACTATCTCCTCTTCACTTAGGCTGGGTGTCATCGATTGTAGTAACAATACTCTTTCTGTCAAGTACTCCGTCCGGCTTAACGTTCCGTTGGCTCTATACTTCTCCGACTCGATTTTTGCTTTAATTCCTCGTTGGACTGCCTGGCTCCAGTATTTGAGTTCGAATTCTCTGGCAAAATGTTCCCAATCAATAATTTCACTTTTTATCAGCTGTAGCCATCGTGATGCTGGTCCTTCGAAGGATGTCTCAAGCAGGTCTTTCAGGTACTCAGTTGAGTCGCAACATTGATTCCTTTCGATTCCTCGTTCGTAATACCTTCTCAATTTATATAAATATTCATTTGGATTGCCGTTCCGTCCATTAAATTTTGGCATTAGACGATCATTGGCTTCGCTTCCACTGCATATTACTTTGATTTGTCCGGCCATTCCGTTTAATTGATTTGCTTGCTTCAGATTGGTTACTTCAGTTTCACATTTGTTTAAATTTTGATTCAAGGTTTGGATTTCAATTTGTTGTGCCTCAATTAGTTTTGTTTGCAATGTAATTTTGGGGATAACTTCATTTTTCAGTGCCGTTAGGTTTGCTTTTGAATTACGTTCATTATCCAATTGCGTTTTGACAGTTAATTCTTCTATTTTCAGATCAAAATTTTGCTTGTGCTCTTCCAGATGAGTTTTGACAGTAGATATAATATTTTCCTGATATTGTTTATTTTCAAATTCGGCAGCGATTTGTTGTTGTGAGATACTGTCCAGCACGAATTGTCTCATTTGAGTTTGTGAATTTTCAATTCTAAGTATCAATTTGTCAGTTAATTTGGTAGTTTCTTCAGATTGGGCATTTTGTGTCCTTTTGATGGCATTAATTTCTGATCGAATTTCGATTTGGTTTTCTCTTGTTTCTTGTATCTGGGATTCGAAGGCATTTCGACAGGCTTGGATTTCCTGTTGAGTTTCATTGGTCTTATCGTGGATAATTTTGGTCAATTCGGTCTTGGTTTGATTTATTTGTTGTTGGAAATTTGCATTAATCGTCTGGATTCCAGATTTAGTTTCTTGTATTTCAGATTTTAATTCAGATTCGATTTTGGCGCTGGTCTGTTCAATTTTCGTGTTGGTCTGTTCAAATTTGTTATTTAAATCCAGACTAGTTTGTTCAATTTTATTTCCCAAATTAGTCATAAGGGCGACAAGCATATTCATATCGATTACGGGTGTCGGTGTAGTCGGGTTTGTAACATTTAATCCGCTAGTTGCGTCGTCTGTGTGTGCATCAGTCATCGAGCGCGAGGAATGAATCAGCGTCGACTTGTTCAATGAACTAGCGATACGTCCTCGTTCATTCTGATCAATGAATCCAGTTCGGGAACCTTCGGGTGTGTCCGTCAGCGTTCGGATCGGTCGGCTGGCGATATTTCGTTCTGGCGTTAAGAAAGCAGAGTTAGCGTCTAAGGGCAGGCTGAGAGAGAAATCTCGCGTAGAGGTTACGAAATCGATGTTCTCTGATTGGCTGATGGGGTCAGTGTAAATTTGGCCGTCTTTGCTTTTGGGCGTTTCGTCCTCGTTCTGCGAAACATGGCGGCTGCTGATTTCATCGTCGCTCGAATCGGCGTCTGCTGCGGGGTGGTTTCGTGTTTTCCGTAGATTGTATTTGTTTTCGGCCATCGTGTGTTCGTTTTATTATAATATGCGAGATAGTTAAATATGTGGTACCTTTATACACTGTTATTATTGGTGGGGAGGGAAACAATTACGGGAACTTAATATTAAATATGGTCTTATTCTAGGCTTACTCTAGTTGAGGATTGCAATGTTTATCAACTGTTATTCAAGCCAGTACGTTGGGTCGCCAAATTCTTATTTTATTTTAGCCTAATTGTTTTTACTTAATTATAATTCTAAATTGCTTACTCTTAACTAATAGTTTGCTCGGATGTGCTCAGTAAAAGTGGATATAAACAGTGATGCTATCGGGATCTGAGGGCAATGGCTGCCATGTGCTAAGCCTAGCTTCTCTACAAAAATCAATGTTATTACTTACAAAATTCCCTAGGCTATTTAAATTTAGCTCACAAATGATCTTCTTTGACTTGTTAATAAATATACTTGTACTTGTGGTCTCCTTTACTTTATTGTAGTGAGTAGAATGTATTTGGTATTTATTCTGGATGTCAACAAAAGGTAGGTGTACAATTTCTAAGATTTCTTTAACTATTTGAATAAAATACAGAGTTACAGAGGAACAATACAATATTTATTTATCTATTAGTACAATTAGGTTTCAAAAGGTTCTCAATTAAAGGGATTTACAATAATATACAACTCAGGGGGAACAGTTACAATGTGTGGCCTAGCCTAGAAGGTAAATGACAAATATACTGGTAGGCCTAAAACTAAATGTTCATATTTTGGGTTCTAAATGGAGTTTCTTTACAAATGAGGGCTCTTTTTCTCAGGGGGGAAGTATCGTGCTGGCTTGAATAACGTTTGGATGATATTTGAAAGAATATTAAGTCCAATTAAGCTGATGTGTTGAAAAATTACAACAATGGAAATTTTGGTTGTTGTCCAAAAGGAGAGTCCAATGGTTTCACTGACTTTATGAATGGTTAAAATACTCAAAATTAAATTTGGAAAGATAGTTCAATATAAAAAAAATACTCTCTTGAGGTTACTTTAACTTTCAGAACATTAGGCTTGTTCTATTTAAATGTCTGTATTCTTTCCAGTCCCTAAATAGAATACAATGGGAGGAGTTTACCAATCTGCTTACAAATGTTCTTCGCTCAAATACCAGTTTTTGGGGGAAATCAAATAAAAAGGAGTGAATTTAAAGATGGTATTAATTGAGCAGTAAGTCCCTAATAAAATGAGCACCAAGCAATGCAAAACTTAGGCCATACTGGGAAATTTAAAATAGGAACTGTGTCCTTCACAGATTCTAGGTCTTAACACTATGGCATCTGGAGCAAGAAGAAGGATCTAGTAGAGATGAGGTCTGGAAGCATGGTCCATTGTTGAGAAGCACATGGTCACACAATTGTTAACACTGGTCACTGTAATTTAGATTCCTTAAGGACTATTTTTGAAAAGTATATTATATTAAATTTTAATTTTCTTGCAATCCTCTCACATAACTTATATCTAAAATATTATTATTAACAAACATATTAAATTAAGTGAGTAGGCTATTATATGGGGATAGGCTATGAATAATTATTGGTGATTAAATTGATGAAATACATATTATTATACAATTGCACAGATAAATAAACATTAAATATATAGAGGGGAATGTTTTCTGAGGAGTGATGATAAATGGTGATTATTATTAGGCATGGACATAGGACAATTAACACAAATAACACATTTAGGGGAAATTAATTAATTAGTACATTTATAGGGAAACTTAAATATAAAATAACACATAATAGGAAAATTATTACTAAATGATGAATGAATGACATGTAATACTATAAGTATAAGGCATACAATGTATTATTTTATTCAGGATAGTTGAGAATTGACTTGGGATAATCTAGTAGACAAACCATCTTTAAGGCGCTATCGTGCCAACTTAAACTGAACCAGAATCAGAAGTCGATTTAGTCAATGTGAGATAGCGTGATCGTTACACATAATGTCTACCTCCCTCACTCCTAACTCTTTGTCAGTCACTCTCCTCCTCCTTATTGTCTGGTCGACGTAGGTTTTAACATTAGCTGTCAGGAACACCACCTGATCTATTATAAGTACGGTACCTAATAAAATATGGAAAATAGATAGAAATATATCGCCAAACATTTCATGTTGGTGATGAGACCTACCAGCGTCGATGACCGTCTTGCTGGGGCTGACGGCAGCTGAGAGCAGCAGGCCGTGGGGGCGGAACGCGTTCTTGAGCTCCCTCACCCAGCGGCTGAAGTTCTCCTTGTCCGAGTCTGGGCCTTGATTGCAGTTCACCTGAAAAAAATATTAGCAATTCGTAAAAATTCACAACTTTGTCACTTTTGTTACATTTGGTCAATCGAGTCGTCTTCGTATAGCGGAAAAAATTAGGTTTAAAAGGTTTGAAATGAAGTTGAACTGATATTTGTGGGGGAGTTTTCACAACCTAGGTGTCATAATGTTCTGTGTAATATCAAGCCATTTTGTGTTTAATTTGATTAAAATTTTTTTTTCTCAATACTCACATAAAACGTGAACAATTTTTTGATCATTAGCTAATTTACTTACCTCATTACTAACCTCATTGTGCCTTATTTTGACAGTATAATGGTTTATTTTCTTTAAAAAATATTAACATGCTTTAACAAATCAAACCAAAACTACTTCTCAGTGATGTTTTGTGATAAATCATCTAGATTTGTGGTTAGTACGAGGGTATGATAAAACTAGTAGGTCATGGTATAAGCCCAATGAATAGTAACATTTAATAATGTCTGAGCTACAATAAAAGACAAATTTAGCTAATGATTTAAAGAATGTTTTCTTATATTCAATTAATAGGAAAAGCCAGGTACTCTAACAAGTCTTTCCATTAAAAATAATTTATGATTCTGCTTACCAAACTGCCAAGCCAAAAATCCAGTTTCCAAATTTTCTTAACGTTTGATAAAGTTTTACCAAAGTTTCAGAATATTAAAATGATTCCTTTATGGCAGTTCAACACTAACATTTACACATGATGACTCCCTAAACTCTGTGACTGTTACCTGCCAACACTTAGGGTACTCCCAGTCCAGGTCCAGGCCATCGAAGCCATACTTCTTCAGCAGGGGGATGACGTGTTCGATGAAGCGCTTCCTCGCCGCGGGGTTGTTGACGAGGCGAGAGTACTTGTCTCCCTGTGAATCGTTCCACCCCCCGAGAGCTAGCGACACCTTGATGCCTTTCCTCTTGAACGCCACCACTCGCTCGTAAAAGTCTGAGGATCACAAGTATGTTTTATCTTGGTAAATATAAGCTTTACGACCTTCAAAAAGCTTTATTTGCCTTCAGATGATAAACAACAGAACTATGTTTATTTTGATTTCAGTTTTTTTTCTAACAAGTGGAAAATCTTGGCCTGTGGGAACTGTTTTCAGTTCAAACAGTTGGAATAGAGCGAGATTTGTATCTGTTGTTTCCATCATCTGTTCAGTCAAACTGAAGCTCGATATAGCCCAGCTGGTTATCTCACATCAGCGGAACCAAACACCGAGCATGGCTCGGTCCCCCGGTACTTTGATTTAATTAGCTTAGGGGATATAGCCCCAATAAACCACTAGTTTAAACTAAAATTGAAATTCGATTCTACATTAACTTTTCTCTCTCACTAAACCCAGCCGTAACCATGATTAGTCACTTTCATAATTCGAAAGCACCTATCACTACACAGCTCTAAACCACTTCGTAACTCACTGTTATCAAAGTCGGCCCAGGAGTCGTGCGCCTTCACGATGAGGTTCTCGTAGTCCAGGACCGCGAAGCCGTAGGTGATGTGGGTGCAGAGGTCGGGGTCGATGTCCTCAGGCAGGTACTTGCCGGCCCCCTGTCGATACCACGCCCAGTTGGTGAAGTAGCACACCACCTTGTAGTAGCCTGCGTCATCGCCGGCAAACAGATGAATTGTAGTGGACTACTTTGTTATGTAAAGTAAATGTTCTATATTAGCGTACAACTAATATAGAACCTTCACAAAAATTAATTCTTCACAAAAAAAATTACAATAAACACCATAAACACTCCCTCTTATAATTTTGGGGTCATTAATAAATACTTTGAAGTTTATTGGCAGAACTGATTGAAGAAGTACACATAAATTTCCATGAGAGATCTCTCTCTAAATTATTTTTTGTTATCAACTACAAACAAACGTATAGTTTGCTCCACTGGATTTTAAACCCAATATAATCCTACTGTATTTGATTTGAATTTTTTCTAATTAATTTTGTATGAAGAGAAGTTTTATAAAATGGCACTATACATATGAAGAAACAACAATACAGCCTTACATAAGCCTTAAAACTGGAAGAGGGGGAAGTCATTTTTTTACTCTATTTGCTTAAAAAATTTACTGCTCTCATTTACATTTACGAATAACAACTCATCAGCTAGTACATACCAGAGAGGGGGTGTTCGTAAGGTTCACCCTCAGTGGTGGGAGCGGGGGTGGGTTTGGTGGGGGGTGTCCACTGCCCTTCCAGGCCTGGGGTCCAAGTCCACTCAGTGGTGGAGGGGGAAGGGGTGGGGGTGGAAATCTCCTCGTCAATGTCCGTCTTGTGTTGACATCCAGCGTTGCGCGGCCAGTCACAAATCTTTGTTTTCTGCAACGGTTCATTCAAGTTAGGATACAACAATGTTCAATGTTATAATGTACTAGAGAGTAAAGATTACTCATTAGAGGGTTAATTAAACAATTTACCTAAGTGACAACTTTAATTTTGTGTCTGTAGCCAGATCAATGGTCAATGAGATTGGTCGGCCAAGTGTCGTAGAGAACTGGCAACGGCCAATTACAATGGTCTATGGCGACGGGCAGTTGAGGTTTTTAACAAATAAATCAAGTTCACATGCAGCACGCTGACATGAGGGAAGTGAATTTCCACATAAAAAACTTTTAAAAATCCAAATTGGTGTTAAAACATACATTTTATTCCAACTTTATCGACACTGAAAACATTTTTTTTTGCTGTACGGATGCTCCTGGTTCTATTTACCTGCAATGCTGGGAATGCAATATTTCGCATTATAAGGTTAGGAGAAGGTCCAGTCAGGATTGAAAGTAGGCCCGAGGTAGCTGGGGATGATAAAAATACACCAACAATTGAATAACAGGCTTTTCTAATGTAAAACCCCCATAAGACAACGTACTGTGTTTGGTCGATAAATATTTTCTCGGTAAATATTTATCCTCGGATGACGAGAGAGGGCTTAAAACTTTTGCCTCATCAATCTCCATCTTTTTACATGCAATAATTTTATATCCGGGGCTTTTATGACCCTTTTTGGGCCCAAAAAATCAAAATTAAAATCTTAAAATCCCAAAAAAGGGAGAGTTTTCCGATTCTTTTGCCCAACGAACATATCCAACTGATTATAGAATGGAATGTCCCTACCAAATTTGAAGTAAATCGTACAAAAATTGTGACTGCTAGAGTGCTATATATATAAATATATATATAAAGTTGTGAACGACCCCTCAAAACGTGTTCAGGGGGTCACGTTAGGAATTTCTATGGTGGTCCCAGGCTTAAGTCTCACCCAGTGGGTCATGCTAATAGTTCACTTTTCCAAAGGAAATTAACTAATAAAAAGAGTGGCAGACCTGGTTCCAGTGAAGGCCGGGGGAGCAGGTCATGGTCTCGTAGGTGTCCCAGTGGCACTGCAGGTACTTGCTGCAGCTGGTGGGGTGGGGGCGGAACTGGCCCCTGGTGCACGGCTCTTTCTTCTCCACCACATCTACGGTGGGACACGTCAATCAAATCTTAGTTGGTTCCAGTTTAGGAAAGATTGGTAGCATTCTTACATTTTATGTCATATAAACAAATAGCAGCTAAGAAAGTTCACTGATAATGTTTATTTATGTTCCTTGTTTGGAGCTTAAGATAAAAGATAATTACAAATATAAACGAGTTCGCACGCAGCACGCTGACGTGAGGAAAGTGAATTTCCACATACAAACTTTTAAAACACAAAATCAGTGTAAAAACATACATTTGTCCAATTTTTATTGAAATCTGAAAACATTGATTTTTTGGCTGTTCTGATGCTCCTGGTTTCATTTACATGCAAAGCTGGGAATACAATTTTGCGCATTATAAGGTTAGGAGAAGGTCCAGGCAGGCTTGAAAGTAGGCGTGAGTTGCTGGGGATGTCAAAAGTACTCTAACAAAGGAATAACAGGCTTTTCTAGTGTAAAATCCCTATAAGACAACGTACTGTGTTTAGTCAAAACACATTTTCTTTAATAACTCGGTAAATATTTATGCTAGAATGACGAGAGAGAGCTTAAAACTTTCGCCTCACTAATTCCCATCTTTTAACATGCAATAATTTTACATCCGGGGCTTTTCTGACACTTTTTGGGCCCAAAAACTCGAAATTTGAAAGATTAATCTCCAAAAAAAGGGTTTAGAGTTTTCCGATTGTTTTGCCCAACGAACTTGTCCAACTGATTACAGAAAGAAACGTCCCTACCAAATTTGAAGTTAATCGGACAAAAAATGCGACCGCTAGAGTGCATACACACATATATATATATATATAAAATTTTGAACGACCCCCCAAAACGTGTTCAGGGGGTCACGTTAGGAACTTCTATGGTGGTCCCGGGCTTAAGTTTCACCGTGCGGGTCATGCTAATAGTTCACTTTCCAAAGGAAATTCACTAATGATTCAAGGAAATTACCCTGCTATGAGCAGAAATTAAAAATTAATAGATATAAAGGAAAAATTGAGTGACTACATTTTTCAGAATTAGTTTGGTCAAATAAAAAAGCAAAATGGAAATTGTTTAAATAATTTATTTTAAGTCAGATAATTTGAGGCTAGTGTAGTAGTTAGAGCGCTCACCTCACAATCTGACACTCGCCAGATCGATTAAAAGCAAAATCCAATCATTTTTGTGTAGCAGTATTCCTACTTCTAGAAATCTTTCTTGTTTAATACTGCATATCCTTCAGATTAAGGCCAGGTTTCCTCAGTGCCAAGTAGAAGTCAGTAGCCAGTGACAGTTGCTGTCGGTTTCAATTACGCACCGTGAATATGGAACGTGTGAGTTACTGATGCGACGGTTGTACAATGACAGTAGCTGAACCCCCATGCAAAGTAGCATGGGGTCTACTGTCGCTTTTTTTACATCAAACGATTCAAAACTAAAGGCAACTGACATACACCAGAGAGACGAGTAAACTGCCCTAGATAAGAGCAAGTCAGTAGTCAGTTGACAGTGAACAAAATCAGCTACTTAGCAACTGTTGTGCTAGTTACTTCGCATCGTTGAATCCAGGCCTTAACTATCTTAACTGATCACATGTTAAAAATCAACTTAACCACTGAAACTTGACTTATCGGCTCACATTCTTGTCGGATCTTGTCCTTGTCGGTATTGCCGGTGTCGAGGCAGTCCACGGTGGCGGCCCAGTCACACATGCCGAGCACTGCGTTGTACAGCAGTCCGGGGGCACACCTGCGCACGTTACAATAGGCTCCCTTAGTTACAGGCAATGTTTAACAAGGAACAGTAATGATAAAACAGTAATATGAACTAGTATTCTTGTTAATAAAACAAAGCCAAACGTTTATCTAAATGTTCAAAACAGATTCACTCAATTATTATATAATACATCTATGTGACTAAGGTTATTTTAAGATGAATGTCTTACTACACACAAATAAGAATGCACTGTATTTTACTTTGTCATTTGGCCTTCCTACCTTTTAGGGATGTAAACTGTTATAAGAGGATAAGGAAGTCTGGGTTATCCCACACCCACAGGGAATCCTGTGGGGACACTTCTACCTTTTTTTAGTCATTTCGTGCTGGCTACCAGAAAGATGTGGAAGCTTTCCCTATACTACACCCAGAGGTGTAACTCTCCCTTGCTGGGTTTATTATTATTATTATTAATATTATTAATTAAACCCAGCAAGAGAGGAATAACAGCCCTCGGTGTAGAATAGGGAAAGCTTGTACAAAGGGATAATAAGGGATATAATATATAGAAAGAGGGAGGACAATAAGAATGGACAAGGTAGGTAGGATAAATTTGGCCAACCTGCAACCAGATGGCAGGAAATACACATAAGCCAATAGAATGAGAGTTGCTTAACCCTTAACCCTGCCCAACCTGTCGTCAAGCCCAACCTCCCTTGGTGGAAAACTTAATCATGAACTGCAAGACAGCTTAATCACTGTGTAATACACAAATTAAACTAAGGTGTATTTTAAGATGAACGTTGTACACACAAATAAGTAAGCACTGCAACTTTTTCTTTATCACTTGGCCTTTGTACCTTTTGAGCAAATAAACCGTTGATGCTCATATTTAAATTTTGTATTTTTTTTAAAGCGCCTTTATATTAAATAAAGGACCCTCTCTATCTTATATGGATCACTGTATTATCCTATACTCTAATATGAGTAAGGTTTGCTTGCTTGCTTGTGACACGGATCTCAAAAACGGCTCCAACGATTGCCTTAAAATGTTCAAAATAACTAATTTCTGGGATAAAAATAAGTTCTAGTCAGGCCTCATCCCCAATAAAAATCAAGTAATGTAAAAAACTAAAATTAAAAGTTGAAAAAATCAACATTGGGCTTATGGAGTTTCAAATCAAAACAAAAGAATTGTAACAGCTGTTCATAATCAACCAGGGAACTGTCAAAGTAATAATCATGTCGTTTATGATTGTTAACATGTGGTTTCCTGAGAGCAGAGATTAACAGATTTGAGTGAAGATTACATATATAAAGTAGTCAAATTAATCGAAGGACACTGAGCTATAAATAATAACTGGAGTGACCTTAAAAATGTAGAAAAGAGGCAAATGAGTTGTACAAATCTGATTATCAGTAGGGGGAAGTGGTGAAATATTACTCCAAGTCATCTAAACAAACTGACTGGTCTTTCCCCGAGCAAAGCTCGGCCCCCAGGTACTTGCAGTTAATAAGAAAATGAACTTTTCCTACCTGCGTTGGATCAGCTGTCCGTTCACACAGATGTAGAACTTGTCACAGCTGCCAGGCTTCTCATACAGCTGACCATGGACACAGTCTGATGGGTTCTGACACACAAAAAAACACAATTTAACTCAACTAAACAAATAACAAGATGTAAAACTTGTTAACTACCTACTACTTGCCTAACACATCCAGCATTATAGTGTAGATAATGCAAATTAGTTTTTTCCAATTTACTAAAACTGTTAATGTTTTAATCAAAGCTTACCTGTCACATTTACGTTATAAAAGAGATTTCAACAGCTTGAATAGTGAATAATTAAAAAAAAATATAAAAACAATCAAATAATACAGTTTGAAAGACGTCCTTGCAGTTTTTGTACAATTGTTTCTCAATTACATTTAAAGTCAGTACTAAAATAAGTTATGCAAAAAGTTTAACTCAATATAAAGTTCACAGAAAATCGTGGGTTCAGAACGTGCTACAAAAATTAGTAATTTTGTGATAAAAAGTATTTTTTTAAGAAAAAATGTAATGAAAAGAGACACATTAAAGTTGTGGGGGTCTCTTGAAAATAAATCTCTTTACCGGTATCATGAGTTTTCATTTAGGAGCGTACTAATACAGTGGAACTTGGATAATTTGATTCTCAAGAGACAGGTGAAAAAACCAAGGGGCCGGTTTGATCTAACCAAGAATTTTAATATTGTTTATATACGTGACCAAGCAACAAAAACAAATTAAAGAAGATGTATAATCATAGGAGTTCAAATGATGTAAATTTCACTGTATCTATAAACAATAGAAATTTGTATGTAAAAAAGGTTTACAAAAAAAATTTACATTGATTTATTTTCAAAATTAAATATACATAAAATTGCAAATAACATGATATTTCAAAGTCATTGCTGGAAAAAAGCTTTATCCATTTCCAAAGAAAATGTCCCTTTACAAAAAATGTCAATGAAAACTTTAATTTGACTATATTTCAAAGTGTTCGATTCACAAGTCTGTTAAGAATTTATTGTCCTGTTTCTACACCTTACGCATTAAAGTGCCTTAGTACTGTTCTACCCTCCCTGGACGTACCTGCGGCTTGGACGGGGTGGTGGTCTCCACAGTGGGAGGGTGATGAGTCCACCAGTTGGGGGGCCTCGTGGTCGAGGGGTGGGTCCACCACTCGTCAGGCCGACTGGTGGTAGACGAAATGATCGGCTTTGGTGGGGCATTCTGGGACCCTGTAGGGAATCATACAGCCTATTTATTATTAAAGCGAGATTACAGTAAAAACTCTATCAATTTTCACTCTTTTAACCGTCCCTCTCTGTTATTCGTCAATTGTCTACGAGAATTTTACGATTTATTAGTGACGGGATTTGCGCTGTACGGCAGTGTCTGAGCGTCTGTACAATCTATTATGTTGGACAGTGACTGTACTCCGCAACAGTAAGGCTAAAGACCTTGAGTTTGCGGGCCAACCCTCCTCACCTGTCACTGTCTGCTGTTATTGTTTTAGTTCAAGCTCTGTAATGCCTGACGAGTAACCTGTGTGCGGATTATTGTTTTGCAGTGTCATTTTTACTGTGTGGCTTGCTTTCAGAAGATGGCATTTCTCTCTCAAACTATTTTAAATTTAGTTACTGTACACTGTACACGTTTATTTAATTACATTTCTATTAATTGTCAATTCAGTTATCCGTCACAGTCCCGGGGTCCCGGTCCCAAAGGTGACAGTTAATAGAGGTTTCACTGTATTACGTACTGACAGGCAGCTCAAATTGAATAAATCATGGTCAGTACAAGTCCCGATACAATTACATCATTATCAGCTTTATTACACTGAAGTTGATTGATTAGATGGCTTCGTCAGGCGAATTAAAAACACAATACAGTACATTCACAAGAACATGACAACACAGAAAATAAACAATAAATAGCTTGACAGGCCTGTCAACATAGCAATGACCACAGTTTTGGTAGGGGATAGACTGCACATATTAATCAATGTGGGCATTGTGGACGATTAAAAAGTTACTTTAGTTGATGAGAAGAACAACTATGTAAGTAGTATGATAATTTTTGGCGAAACCTAAAACCCCCAACCCCCTCCGAGTTGGCGCTCCACAGTTTGAGAACCGCTGCAGTAACCGTCTCTCAAGGCTAGCACCGTACCTGGGCTGCACATGGCCTGGTCGGGCCAGTCGCATATCTGCAACTTGTTGTTCCAGTGCAGTGAGCCGGCGCAGTGCTGCAGTCTATACTCGCCCAGGACACAGCGGTAGTAGGCGTTGCAGTTCTCCGGTGAGGGGAGGTAGTCGCCGGTGTTGCAGGTGGCGGGGAGAGCCTGCGGGGGCTGCGCGATCGGCTGCAACGATAAACATCAGTGGTTTGGGGGAAACAAACATACGCAATTCCAGTTGCTCGAATTCCAGCGATTATTAAACCAGCAAACTTTGTGACGTTTCGATACCAGCTATTAATTAATGGTACCATTGACTATAGATACTGAAGTAAAATTCTCACCCCTAAGTCAAAGCTGTCCCTATTTTTGTGTGAGCCAGGATTCACACAATCACTAATCACCAACAGAGTATACTTCTGTCAACTATTACTTATCCTATCAGGAGGGGATAATACAACAGTTGGTGTGTCTGTAAGCAAACATAAGTTGATTATCACTTTTTCTGAGGTAGAGATTTTGCACAAGTTAACCGTTAAAACTATTGTTTTAAACCAGTAAAGAATCTTCTCCAACGTATTCAATACAAACTCACTGTTTCTGGGGAACTGGGAGATTCTAGCTCAGATTCTTCAATGCCTCCATCGATGGTTTCCTCATCAATCTCCTCCTCGGTGGTTGGTGGCTTGTCAGTCCACCATTGGCTGGTCGTGGAGGAGGTGGTTGTGGTGGGGGGTCTGCGGGAGGTGGTTGTGGTGGGGGGTCTGCGGGAGGTGGTGGGGGGCTTGCGGGTAGTGGAGGGGGAAGTGGGGGGTCTGGTGGTGGGCTTGGTGGGAGGGGGCCACCACGGAGGGGTGGGTTTTGTGGAGGTTGACGTAGGAACCCACCATGGTGAAGTTGTCGTTGATGCTGGAAAAATGTAATATAGACAAAATTAAAAAGTAACTATCCCTCAAGAATTTTTACTCTGATATAAAAGTGGTTTTAGCAATATGGCAGAAGGCTTGCTTAGGAAGCAGTATTAATTCAGATGATAAAATAATAGTCCAGTGGGTAAGAACTCTATCTCAATGATATCCATAATTTCATTCAAATTATGAAGGAACATTCTCCTTTAAATAGTTGTCAGGTTTCCTTTAAAATCTTGAAAATAAGCCAGTGGTTTTGAAATATGGACTTTGAGTAATATGTTACTGTATCATGTGTTTATCTATCTTCAGCTGCGCTATTAGACAATTGACAGGTTCTTTATTACATATTTTTTGAGTTATAGTACAGCATTATGTTCACAAAAGCATTGAATCTTAGGTATGGTCAGCAACATCTATGGATATTGGTATGTAATTTTATATGAATTAAGCCCCCTCCCCCAAAGATAGACAATAATGAAAGGCTTATAACCTAGTCAAATTAGACAAATATAGGGAAATTACTTATGCAAAGAAACAACTGTGTTTGAAAGGGCTTCATCTCACATGGTTTCAAGTAGAAGAAATGCTTACCCTCTAAACCTATAATGCCAAAACTTGTCTTAATGAACACAGCAAACCTCTTACAGCAAAACTAAATTGAATTTAAACAAAGTGCTTTACATGTGGAAGATTCTGGCTCTGGCTCCTCTGTTACTTCCTCGATGGTTTCCACCTCTTCCTCAGTGGTGCTGGAGACCACAGTGGTTGTGGTCGTAGGTGTGGTGGTGGTGGTGGTAGGGGTGGGGGTGGTTGTGGTGGTGGAGGCAGTTGTCGGATGCTCATGGACATGCTCAGTGGTCGGATGTTCATGGACATGTTCAGTGGTCGGATGTTCATGGACATGTTCAGTTGTGCTCGGCAGCCCGGCGACTCCTAAAAATAAAATTGGTTTTAAAGTAATTCATCGTTCCTACAAGATTGAAATATATTTTAAACAATATTAATACAATTTTTTATTCAAAGTACCGTATTAATTCTGTAAATATTGGTTTGTTCTTCAGGATTAATATTTGATACACAAGTAGTTTTAAGGGCGAACTTAGGAACTACGGTGCAGAATTGATTTATATGCTTCATGTGTTAATTCAAAAATGCCAAGGTGTAGAGATTCAAGGAATGAACAAAATAGGTTAAGTTACTTACAAACTAACTATGCATTGTTTCATCTTTATATTAATGTACAAGTTTTGAAAAATGATTAAAATTATTACTCATTACATACAATTATTATTGATGTCACATCTAATATTCTCGCCCAAGTCACCAATCGACTGTAATTTATGAGAAAAAGTTGGTAACTTCTAAAACAATTCCACTACCGTAGTCCAATAATTTTAAACTAACATGAACTAGTAAATAATTTTACATCTTTTGAATGTACGGAGTTGTCCGTTGAATGTTCTTGGTTGAAGGCAAGTTTTTACCAGAGTCGGGGGTGATGGTCATGTCGACCGGGGGAGGGGTCGAGGGCTGAGGGGGGCGAGTGCAGCCACCAGTGGGCGACGTGACCTCCCGCCCCAGCGCCATGTTGACGGCCCGCAGCAGAGGGTACGTCCCACCACAACACCGGTTGTTGTAGTCGTCCAGGTCCAGCGTCCAGGCCATCACGCCTCCAAATCCACTGGACTTGACATAGTCCACCTGGAGCAGACAAATTACTGATAATTAAAAATCATTATTGTCTGGGTAGCCCAGTTCTTAGAGTGCTCACTTTGTAATCTGAAGTTCGCCAGATCGATCCTGGGAAAATTTTGTGAAAGTTCAAAATTGGATCCAGGTGCCATTTCTCACTGGGCTATTAATTAATGATCCTGAATAAAGAATCAGTCAACTTTAGTCAGTAACAAGGCATCTCACCCATTCTGCCCTCATTCATTCATATTCGCCTTAAAATACACCATCGTGTCGGCGTCTTAATCAGTGATAAAGTAATTAAGTGATCACATAGTATGATAATTTTCGAGAAAGATTGTTTGCAGACGAGTATAATGACTGTTTGCAGACGAGTATAATGACTGTTTGCAGACGAGTATAATGACTGTTTGTAGACTTTCTCTGAAACTATGGACAAAGAGGTATAATTTACACTTGTCTAATATATGTCATCAGTTTAAAGTAACTGCAACAAGGTTTAGTCGGGAGTTAAAAATTAATACATCACACTCTTCTTATTTCATGCAGCAGAATGGGGGAGGCAGTATCTGCTATAAACTGGAAAACAGAAAGATGATTGTATCATTTAGAAAAAATGGGTCTAAAAAAGTTCATTATAACTTTTGAATATTTTTGCAATCAAATATATTTTGTAAATAGTAAATATATTAAGTTAATTTTTAATCAAATAGATTGAATAGACTTATAAAATAACTTTGAGGTTTAAATTTTGCTCAGTCATTTGTTTAAACAATTGAAATGCCTAAAAAACTAAATATTAGCTTTATTGACCTGGGTTTTACTTTACCTTCTTTTTGAGGGAGGTGGGATTATCATAACTGACCCACTGGTCACCGAATGTTGCATACGGGCCAGCTTCTCCTGACTGCTCCTTCCAACTTCGCTTGTTCACTGTAAAAAAAACAATTCATTAACATTTTTGGATGTAACAATAAAGACAAAGCTAAAGTCAGGGAGAAATATGTATGTATAAATATTTCTCGGAGAATAAAAGTGACAGCCTTCTGAATAAAAATATGAGTATACAGAAAATAGTGCTTTCAAATGGTATAACAGCTTAGAAAAAAAACTGTTCAATATCAGGTAAAAAGAAGAACCTTGACAAAACACCAGGCATCAGAGGTTTAAACAAATATGTACAACCTGTAGGGTTGAAGGTTGAGTCCAATATTTGCCCACCCCTACTCTCCCCCTAATAGACCTGGCCAAATACAGTAAGGACTTTATTAGAAGAGTCCTTTTAATATCTGCCCTGTTAGTTCTTGTTGTGGCAAATTTCAAACTCATCTTTACTGATTTTTGTGCTTCATCTTAGTTTAAATTGTCTGTATCAACAATTGGGACAAGATAGTCATATATCGTAACTATTAGACCTTTCAGTGCTGAGCTTCTGAAGAGGAAAGTTGAATCTGTGATTATGTATCTGACCATGTAATTTATAAGCTAGGTGCAAGTTGTATTAGTTACATTTCTGTCTACTAGGTAGAACCACTTACGGACTCAGACTGAATACAATGTTTCTATCGGTACAATTTCTTAAGTAGCAACTAACAACGTTTTTTGGTGCAAAGTCCGATAAACTCATCTATTCATCACTCAAGTTCAGATATTTCCTACAGATTGACAGATGTTCAGACCTTACCTCTATCACATATCTCGTAGTAGGCCAACATGCCCGGCTGCTGGGTGAACTCCCCGGCGTCTCCTGGCCAGATGGTCTTGGCTCCCTCCCCATTGTCCTTGGGATCGTCCAGAGTGAAGGACTGGCCATATAGAGGCACCCCCACCACCAGCTTGGCCTTGTCCGCCCCTCGGGCTACCATATTCTTCAGGGCTGAGTCCTGAAAGGTACTTGTGGCATCATCAACTGTGAGTGAGTTTGGTTATTTAGATAGAGACCAATATTAATATGTTGGTTCCATGAAAGTTGATTGGAAGAAATTATAGGATTGCCAGAATTAGATGTCAAAAACACGAGGATCATTCATAGGTGAAATTATGGAGCACTCTGAAGAGTTTTACTGTTTCATTCTAAATGGAGTTATTTTAGAATATAAGTAAGTAACGCAACGAAAAACATTAAATTACATATGCTTGTTTTGACATTTTACAAAAACGCAGCTGGACCATCTCATGACTGAGGAGTTTATATGCAGAGTAGGGGTGTGCGAGTACTCGAAACTTTGAGTTTTCGGCCGAGTATTTTAATACTCGAACTCGACTCGAAGTTTTGAAAACTACTCGAAAGTTCGAGCGAGTATTTCCCGCCCATTTCCGGACGATCGCTAACGATTGCGACCGGCCAAAACGTGTAGTAACGGCCGCAAAAGGCAATCGCATCACGTAAAATCGCCCGAAAATGATGACCGCAAAAAATTACGACCAGACAAAACGCGTAGTAACGGCAGCAAAAGCCGACCGCATCACGAAAAATCGGCCGAAAATGACGATCGGACCGCGTAATTTCGGCCATAACCAACGATTTCGTCATTTAATATTGATTATAAGCGATGTCTGGACCAGGTGAAATTGGCCAAATGACAGCCGGACCCTCTGTTTTATCGGCCAGAAACAAATGTCAAACCGTGTTTTGTTTGTCAATACGTAATCCAGTTTGATTGTACTGGCCAAAACTTTGTATTGCTACTCATATATTAGTTAGAAACCATGTTTCTGTTATCAAATCTAGGGTGGTATCCAAATCCCATTACACTATTTTAAACTCGCAAATACCCGCTCGAAAATACTCGAAACTCGAAAATAATTGGCACTACTCGACTCGACTCGACTCAATTAAAAAAATCACTACTCGCACACCCCTAATGCAGAGCCTGATGGTCTGTGGCAGATAAAAGACCTAGAGTTTTTTCTAACTTTTAAGCTTTGTTGTACCTGATTAACTTTTACAGTAAACACCCCCATAACCATCCTCAATGGGACCGAACCCTAGGTCAAATAACTGAAAGGGCAGTTAAAAATAATAACACCTGGGTATTGTCATATTAAGCACTGAAATTATAAAACTTATATGACAGTTATAATAGGTATAATAATAGGTACCAAGATGCAATATTTTACTAACTAAGGAAACAAATGATCGCCTTGTTGTGACCTGAGCATTTTTTATGGTTCAGTATCAAGACGTCGGCTGTGGCGGCAGACGTGATTTATTTCTTGGGAAGAGGGCGGTTAATCCAATGGGCGGTTGAAGTGAGGATGGTTAAGAGGGTGTCTACTATATATTTATTTGTGTCCTCATGGAGGATATACTACGCTAATCTGTCTACAAAATCAAAACAAGGACACCTTTTCCTCCCCATCATTACCTGTCGACATCTACCCCCTATCATGTCCCCTCCCTCCTGAAATTTTTTTTTTTATTTCAACGCCCACGACATTTTTGTTATGAGAACACACAAATGATTTTAGGGGAAAGTGGTCAAACCCCTCACATTTTTGGACACCCCAGGATTTTAATCCGTGATCTCTTGAATCAAAGTCCAAGACGCTATGTTTTAGGCTAGCGAGATGCCTATCGCAGAGGAACTTGAGCAACTAGATGGGTTCTGAAACCAGCAATTCAACGGAGAACACCAAAAGCCCAAGCGGCTGACATGCCTTGGGATACGGGCCGCCCCAATCTGAAATGAAATGAGGAACATAGTGTTAAAAAAAAATAGTTTTCTCGTGGTTACCGTGTTGTAGTGGGGGTACTTCTCGCCCTGTTTACCATACAGGGGGCTGACGTGTCCGGTCTCGCCCTCCCACGCGCCGTGGTAGTCGAAGCTCATCACGCTCATGAAGTCCACGGCCGCACTGAGCGCCTGGAAGTCGTAGGCTCGGTCGATGATCTCCTTGTAGCCAGAGATCGCCACGGCCAGCGTAAGCGGCGGACTCTCCTTGTCAAAGGCTTCTCTCAGCTCCTGTAGTACACATTTGGGTGATGTTAGTCTATATTTTGTTAAAATAATTTATTTATATTTCTTCTGGGATTTTCAACCCCTAAAAATATTATTTTGTATATTTGTTTTGTACCAATCAAAATATCTGGCCCTCTAAATGTAAATTTTTAAAAAAGTATTAACTTCAGACTGAACATGACTACAAACGTGTAAGATTACGTCATAAATAAAATTAGTAACTGTAGATATTGTCTACAAACACTGAACCAAAATTAGGAATGCATTCTTAACCTTCAAATATTAATAAATTATCTCCTAATAACAAACTCAGTTATACGTCATTCAAATATTACAATACATATAAAAAAAGTCTCTCTACTGTTCATCTGAAGGTGTCTTCAATGGAGACGAAATATTATATAATGTGTGTGTAAAATATCTTCTTATTGTGGATGTGCTCATTTGAAACAGTTTATTCATTTGAGTTAGCTGTGTATCCCACTTTTTTTCAATGAAACTCCTAAGCCAAGTGCTTTTCCTTTGTAAACTTAAAAGTAAACAATAAATCAACATACATCTACTGTACAAAGCCGAGCCCTAAATCCATGTTTCTACAACCTACCTGAACGAGTTTAACGAAGTTGGTTTTATCGCTCTCCGGCCCTTTCTTGCAGTCAGAGTGCCAGCAGACGGGGTAGTTCCAGTCGATGTGGAGTCCCTGGAAGCCGTTACGCCGCAGGAATGCCACCACGCTGGACACCAGAGCGCGCCGCGCACTCCCGCTGCTCACCACGCGCGAGTACTTGTCTCCCGTGGAGTCCGTCCAGCCACCGATCGCCAGCAGCACCTTGGTGGAGGGGGAGGACAGCGAGGTCAGGCGGGTGTAGAACTCTGGAGAGAACGAGTGTGTTAGAGGGTGATACATATCGAACTTCCAATACTGATAAGAAACAGGATCGCAAGAAAGGAACACAATAAGAACGAAGAGTTAGTTGTGGAAACATTTGCTTCCGCAAGGTTTTAGGTTAGGGTTTCTCTAGACCATGATACAGACACATTATGAAAGGAAAGAGTTGCCAGAGAATTTACCCATTGGGAAGAACTTATCAACAGGAAGATCGTTCCTCTTCCCTTTCATAATTTTTCTATAACATGGCCTAGAGCCACCCTAATCTAAAGCCAAGACTTGATAAGGATTATTTAAGATTATAAGGATGTAGGAGGTAGTCAGGACTGTAAAATGTCACAAACAGAGATATTAAATTTCAACTTACTGTTATCCACATCGGTCCAGGGGTCAAACGCCTTGATGGTGAGCTCGTTGGGGTCGAGGGAAGCGAACGCGTAGATGATGTGGGTGCAGAGGCTCGGGTCGACGTGTTCAGGGTAGAACTTGCCCTCGCCTTTGCGGTACCACGCCCAGTTGGTGAAGTAGCACACCACCTTCGGCCCTCCTACGGAACAGGCTAGAGTCAGTGGGAGCACCAGCTTGATCAAACTGACATGTAAAACTACTCTGGTTATTATTCTTCTCGGTGAAATTAATTTAGTTCATTAATGGCTAACAATTTGTTGAGCTTGGGATGTTTGATATTACTTTATTATGTAACAATTAATTCATATTGGTGAATCTTCTTCACTGTTTTTTATATATATAGTTGTATAATTGTTTGTATATATATTGTGAGACAGATAGATGAAGGTAATAGCAAGCCACATGGCTCCTCCTTTCCATAATTACGTTGAGAAGAAATTAACCTATCTTTGCACATTTGCAATTGGCTAAGCACTGCTTTTTCTTCAATATAACTTTTTTATCACAGTTTTTTATTACACATCAAAAGGTTTGTTATGCACTTCTTTAAGAGTGTTACTACTGAATCTGTTACTTTTTGAACTATTACTGAAAATACTTTAAACGGCAACCTTTAAAGGGAATTGGTCAAAGAGAGATGGAAGAATTTAAGTTGCAATAACGATTACGGTTACAGCAAAATCGTGTCAGCCCAACACTAATTTCCTCAGCAACAGTTGCATTTGAACAAAAGATGGGGAAACACCCCCCTCACCCCTCTCGTGCCTCTAGGAAAATGTGGTAAAGGGTTGTTTCTTCTTCCCCTACATGAGCCAAATTTGTTCATGCAGAACATCATCAACATAACTCAGTTATAATACATTTTTTATGTTCTGTATGAGCCTTTTTAGTTTATTTAGTAATTTTTAATTGTTTGAAATTCTAATACAATTTTTAACTATAGTTTGTTTGCTCAAATGGTCATACAAACCAAACTGCTATAAGAAAAATTATAAAATAGACAAACAGAGAAAAATTAATAGAACCCTTTAAATTAGATATTATTACCTTCGTCGTTGAGAGACGTAACACTTTGTACATCTTCGTTTCTCGTCATATCTGGAAAATTACATTATTGTAGATCAGTGAGTAAGATTACTTTGTAGAACATTCTTATCTTATTTTAATATAATATATTGGAATGATTCTATGTGTGAGTCCACTGTAGCAGTCAACTAGTATAATCGACTTACAGGATCTATCATTTAGTTAAACTTTGACTTGTGCTTAGTCAAACATGCAACATATTTTATGTGACTACTAAAGTTGAAACTACCACACGTATAATAAGCACAAAGTACACTACTATTTTTCAATTTAACTTGATGAGGTATTTTGGGTTGTTAAAACGTGAAGGTGGTTTACTCTGCCAGGAAACAGATTTTCTTCTGAGAAGATTTAAGTGCTTGTAGAATTACTAATGGGCCATGCTTATGGAGCCTAAAGTTTATTTTTGTAATTTCTTCAAAATTATGAAACTGTTAAAGAGTATATATTATGGACTCCTATTTTCATGTTAAACTGAAACTTATTTGAAAAATTCACCGTATTCAACTGTTAATCTAATTTATTGAAAATTATTGTAACCAAAGGTTATACACCTGATTTTTCCCAATATTCAATATATTTTGAATCCTTCAAAAATAAAGGACACTAGGCCTACCTTAAGTTAATAAACAAATGTAACAGAACATTTAAATAAAAAGGAAACAGGTTTTTCATTTACCTTCAGCTGAACATTTGACGAGAGAGGGCCAGTTGCACAGTTCAAGTTCCGCGTCATAGAACATCTCGGGGGGGCAGATGTAGAGGTGTTTGGCATGGTGGCGGCAGCGGTAGTACACGGAACAGTCACCAGGTGCGCCGGTGTAGCCCTCCCCCTCGCACTCCACTGACACTGATGACACCGAGGGTCCTGTCCCCAGCTTAACTACAAACAACAGACAGTGTTATTTTGTTTACGGAATCCTGTTTTATTTGATATACCAACTTGAATATTTAAAGTGCATATTAAAGTAAGAACCATAATCTTTTGGTCTCTTTTAAAATCCTGAAGATACAGTTGCGACCTTTAATGGAGCTATGATTGTTGCTGTTCAGTCTATATAAGACAATTAATTTAAGAATATGTTCAGTATCCTCATCCATATGATCGTAAACAAACTCATTAAAACATGAACAATGATGTAGTCTAGTATCTTTATTGTGTTTATTTGTGACAAGTACATCATTAATATTACTACAAAACATAGGTGGTAGCCATATGTTACCTTTTTTTTGGAAGATCTAATAAGAAGTTATCCAATTTGGTCTTTTACTTTGGCGTTCTGAGATGTCTCTGGCTTCTTTGCAAATTTGAAAACACAAATTCTAACAAGAGCACAACAAATTATACAAATCACTAACAACTGATTGAATTTTGTTCAGAGCGACATGAAAAGGAATCTGCATGCTAGCACTACCTGGCCGCTCCTCACCTCATTGTTAGGATTCAGGCCGGCTGAAAGGCTGTTATGCGGCACCACTTCAATGTTACATAGCTATATTTATTCTTTGATAATAGTTTACGCCAAAATAACAAAATGCAAGCGGTTTATTTAATAAAGAGGTTTCTTTTGACTTTAAGCAACTAGTACATCACTCCACTCCAACACAGAATTCCATATACAGACCCATTGAAGACACATATATTTTATATAGAATAATTACAACGTAAATTACAACATTCATTACCGGCATTTTATAACACACAAAAATATACCTGTGGAGAGGGTTGATTTGACAGTTCGCAGGAGAGGGTAAGGAGGACCGCACACACCCCTGAAGTCATCAAGATCCAAGGACCACACCATCACCCCACCGAGACCCATCTCTTGCACATACTCTATCTGGAATAAACATGATAAAAACAGGGGCTGAGTGATTTTGTTTTAATATCCCTCATTGCCACATTTTAACACCTTGACTATGGTGGGGGCAAATCTGTGTCCCTCCGAACTGGCGTGCCACGCGATGGGCATAGAACTGAGTCCCCTCTCCCCTCTCACTTCCACTTGATTGATTTTGTATGCGGCAGCACTGCGAGAAGACAAGTACTTTTATAGCAGCATGTAGCTAAGGATACAAGCTTTTTTGCCATGAAGTTAGTTTGTGAAATTTCCCACAATGACCTGACTGTCGCGGGACTTCCCGCCGCAGTCATTTTTATCTCGTCTTAGTCCCTCTAGATGGCAATTCTGGTTGACAAATGTTATCTGGATTGTGCTGCAACCTAATGGCGTTTTGTAGAACTATGTCCAGTGGTGTTGTAACTAAGTACATCACCATTCATTGTCACTGTCATTCGTCAGCCAAAAATTCCAAACGTGACTGCGCCTGTTGAATTGTAGCTGCACAGGAAGAACAACTGGACCTTGTATTGGCAAAGTCAATGTGTTAATGAGGTTTATAACAACATCCTATCAAGTATCTCACAAATAGTGGAAATTTATTTATTTAATAATAATAATAATAATATTTATTTGCCGATAATCAATTATATATGTGTAGGCTTTTTATAAAACATATTGCCGGCGGACCGCGGTTAAACTAGCTATCAGCAATAATGTCTATGGTGAGACTTAAGTCTCAGAACGTAATAGTATTTTCTAACAAGATTCCCAAACAAATTTAGTACTAGCGAAAAACTTATAAAAAATACTTATAATAAATTGTTGTAGTAGTTGTAAGATTGATGTAACCAGGATTTAAAAGCTTACCTTCTTGGCGATACTGGAGGAGTCCTCATAGCCCACCCACTGGTCGTCCTTGACCATGAAGGGAGAGCCTTGCTTGTCTCTGTAGCGCCGCCACTCCTTGGACTTCTGCATCTCACACACCTGCGAGACAATCACGAGTGTCAAACTGTGACTGATCACACCAACTTCATGACATTGATCATCAATCATTCCAGTTTATAGATTTAAGTTTTGCTTTTGGAAACAGTTTAAACTAAATATAAATAAATCAAAGTTTGTGTGAGTTTTCTGGTCGCATTAGTGTCTCTAACATGACCTATCAACTACTTAAGTATCCAGGACCAACTGAAAATGTGCTTTCTGAAGCACGGTGGCAGTCAAAGTTTGAAATGTTCGATGGGTTTCACCAGGAACTGAACCCTCTCAGCTATAACTACCACTTACTAAATATAATTTTTTAAATATATTTCCTGCTAATAACCATGACTTTAACTTCCCTGACATTTTTTCTTAGAAGATGTGACAGAAACTACAGTACATTTAAAATATGTTTTCTTGATTCTTCTTTATCAAAGAAAATTCAACTTGTGAGTGCTTTTTCAAGCTTTGATACATTCATATATTTTTGTATTTATTCAACTAAGTGATTCACCTTAAGATGAAAGATGAAACTACTTCTGCATGAGAAACACTACCAGAACAGTTGAACATTTTAAATAGATGTAAATACTGAAAAGACTGGTATCTATCAAAATACAATTCTGTATTATAAATAAAAATATAATGTAAATGAATTTGAGATATATGGAATTTTGATAGGCGCAAGGGGGACTGTGCCTCATTTTGTTCAACGATTTTGGAAACAATTTCAGCTACAAAATAAATCACTTAACAGTATTGCGCTCACAGCAGTGAAATATTCGGTGAAGATACTGAAGAATCACCTATACAACACCAAATCCTAACATACCAAAATTGTTGTACAGTATTCTTTGTCAATTGGCACTTCACATTGGTAAAAAGATGTAAATTTTTAAATAAATTTTCCTTATATATACTAAAAGGAGTAAAATATACAAAATATTACATCATCTTTATGTAATTACTGTAATAAATGGTGCTTATAGTTTCCCAAAATGTATAACACGAAGGTAACTACAACCATGCATAGTTGTGTGTCATACTTCGTAATACGCCATGAGGCCAGGCTGCTGCGTGTACGGGGCTTCCCGGCCCCCCGCCCGCACTGGGGCCCCCACCCGCCAGTTGCTGGGCTCCGCCAGGGTGAACGTGCGAGCGTGCAGGGGTATCCCCAACACCAGTTGTTCTCGACGCGCCCCTCGCTTCAGCCAGTAGCGGACTGCGTAGTCCTGTGAATCAGATATTCAGGATGAGAGGAGGAATATATAACTTCTAATGAAGTAAATAGTTTTAACATGTGACAAGAAGAATCTAAAAACAAAATAATATTGATGTTTGCTCATGTAATTGAAGTGAAGCTTTATTATTCTGTTACCCATCTTTTAATATTTCCTTATTTACAATTATTAATGGTTATCTATGTTAAAAACGCTAGTTTTGGAGAGTATGTAATCATATGGAAAATTGCTATGAAGCAAATTTGAAAAGAAAGAAAGAAAGCAAAATTTTAAGTTTTTATTGTGACCAAACTTGTCCTGTAGCATATCAACATTTTTGTTACAGTTCCTAAATGGATCAAAATTCAAATATAGTAAATTCTTTGAGGCTTTGTTCCTCTAACCTTAGAAGTTTCAGTTGTGAACTAACAGGGATGAGGATGCTACGTGATCAGAAGTTTATTTAAACATATGTTTATTAGCCACTTAAGTTAATTAATTTCACCACAGAATGCAGCAAAAACAAATATTTTTCATTCTCTAAGGATCTGTCGGTGTACTTGGCCCTGAAAAATGTAAAGGTTAAATTTAAGAGATCGATTTACTAAATGGTTGTCTTTCTACCATTTACCAAAACACTGACATGTTTCTACCATTTACCAAAACACTGACATGTTTCTACCATTTACCAAAACACTGACATGTTTCTACCATTTATTTCTGCCGGGTTGTCAGAGTTCCCGAGACCACAGAATGTATTCATATTAAAATCTCTCCAATGTTACAGACACGGTAGCACTCACAACGTTGTAGTACTGTGCGAGCGCGTCGTTGCCAGAGGGGGCCAGGGGGGCGTGGTGTCGTGCTCCATCCTTGCGCTCCAGGTTGAAGTCAAACCCCTTCAGCAGCACCATGTCTAGCTGGGGACTCAGGCGGGACACGTCATACCCGTCCTCTAGGCGAAACCTGCGGTGATGAGAATATTCTACTTATATGAGGTAGATGGGTTCACCAACTGATTCACTGATTTAAATTATGAGGCACTTACTGTACTCGGACCCTCCTCGACCTCAAACTTGAATCAAAGCTCGTGACAAGAAACTGTTAGAAAAACTGCCAAAAGTTAACATTTTTGAGGTTTTGGGTTGGGGGGGGGGTTTGAGGGGGTTGGGGACGAAGCCCCCAATGGTGATAAGCCTAATCTTATATATAACTCTTTTTAAAAGTAGAGGAGATACAGTTACCTTGACAATGCATAGGCCATCATAGAAACATAAATGTGCAATAAAGGTGAAATTTGTACATTAACCCATTGAGGTAGTAATTTTATTCTATTTGCAGTAGCCTATAATGGGAATTGATTGGTGCTGCACTCTAGTAGCAAAATATTAACTAATGACCACGGCGTCTACGGTTCTATCCGCTAGGGGCGCGGACTGACTGAAAAACCTTAATAAAGCCGCTAGGCCCTTGGTCGTGTTAGCTGAGTTGGCTACGTCGTGGATACACCTTGGCCAGGTGGTGATACGATGTTCGTGGGTTCGATTCCCGCACACGACCAAAACTGACCAGTTGTGCAACTCACAATGAGTTAACCGGTCTGTGGCAACGTTGGTGGGAGTGCCCAAGTAAAACAAACGGTCGCAGGCTTGCTTGGAAGTTGACGGGATCGGTTAATTCTTTGAGACTTGCACATGGTCAACAATGATTTTGCTAATTTTTACTTATGTCTACTGTGTGTGTGCTAATGCGACTCTCTAAAGAAAGAAAACAATATTTTAATTAAAATATGCCATTAATCCATTTAAAAACACCAATTTTATACTCCAATTCACAGGTTAATAAAATTACAAGTAAGGAACGTGACCAGCTTGTACGTCTACGCCAATGGGTTAAGATAATTTTTTAATTTTAAATGTACCGTATATATATATATATATATATATATATATATATATATATATATATTGCACCACTGTATGTCTCAGTGACCTCTTCCCCTTGATCTAACACATCTCATAACAGCTACTCACCGGGAGGGCGAGACGGATGCTGTAATAATCTTACTCCGAGCGTGAAGGACACTTGATAACTCTTCTACGAGGAGAGAAAAGTTGTCTTTGTCTTCAGGTGTTCCTCCCAGGTCTGAGGCACCTGAAAAATTTATGGTTTGTGAAGAGTGGAACCAAGAAGCAATTACTTTACTGAAATCGGCTTAGTGTTATAACATTGTAAAAATAAATGTGTCAATATTTAATTCATAGTAAAATTATCTGAAATAGTTAACTCACCTTATAGAGAGAATACCAGTTAATTTAGAGAATGTTTTTCTAAATTGTTCACTAATAATTGCTCTACTTTAACTGTCATTCTCTTTAAGTTCAATGAAGGCTACAAAGCCAAAATATTACCTTTTATTGAGTTTACATTTTGTGTTCTTTCACTCATTAGTCCATCTAGCTGTATTGTATCCTTTTCCCTCTACTGAAATGTTCAAGACTTAAGCTTTTTTCCAAAAACTGAATTAACAGTATAATTTATAGATGCTTTGCAACCATGACACAATGCTTTTATTTTTTTATTTGGAAGTTGTAACTGTAGTAAAAATATCATGAAATATATGAAGCAATCTAAAAACCTAGTGCAGGATTAAAACATAGTTCTACCAAAGCGAGTGAATGCAATCGTACCTGGATACTCCCAGTGGATGTCAAGACCATCGAAGCCGTACTCGTCGAGAGTCCGAACCACCGAGAGGATGAACATGCGGCGGTACGCAGGGTCCGCAGCGATCTTGGACAGCCTTCCCGACACTGACAGCAGGACGGAGAGGTTCGGGTTCTGCCGCTTGAGCCCAACCACTGAGCGGTAGCCACCTGCGACCACAGCACGAGCCAATCAGAACTCATAAGCAAATAAAAATTCATCATTTTGGTTTGAACTTTTCAAACGTTGCTATCAATATTTTTCAAGAATCTGGCTCATTTTAGATCATTTCCCCTACGGGGAAAAAGCTATTACAGTAGGTGGCATGGGAAGACTTAAGCCCGAGACTATGATAACTTGTCGCTTTGAGGCCCCTAAATGCCAAAAACACCATTCGTTCAAATTTGTATATATATATATATATATATATATATATATATACACCATATCTATAGGTGGCAGTAGGCACGATAACTTTTGTAAAAAAGTCTGATTTTCATGAACTTTGGTATTAACGTGAAAGGCAGCATCTATTTTCATGAGTTTAAAAACCAGATAGATAGCACCATTTTAAAGGGTGTTTGCTGAAACAGGGGGTATTTAATTTTTAAAGTATTATTTTTAGTCCACTATCTTTTTATAGATGGGTTGATTAAAAACAAGCAATAAATATAAAACAACTCTCCACAGGGTAATATTATAAAAATATATTGTAAACTTAAAATTAGTTTAAGGCATACAGTGAGCCTCTTAATTAAATGTAATTACATGACTTTTATGATAAAAATATTAATGGGATGATGTAAAAGGCCATTAAAAAATAATCATTAATTACCCTTGACGACGTCGTATTCCTCATCCTTCGGCACCATCGCGTTGCGGTGAAGGTTGACACCCGCGAAGGCATACACCACGTGGGTGCAGGCGTGCGGGTCTATGTTGTCGGCGGTGAAGGTGGCAGGTGAGCGGCGGTAGGCGGCCCACGACTCGATGAAGCACACCAGGCTGCGACCTGTCAAATTACAAGTTCTGATGAGCTTGGGCGGTTTTAGGAGTTTTATTTTGGGTGGGTCCTGCTACAAATAATAATATACAATTAATATTTTGGGTACTTTGGTATTATACGGATGCCACTATTTTTGGAGGTTAAATTTTTACCGGATACAAAGGATAACTACATAATTCGAAAAGACGTACTTTTATTGACTTACTGTACAAATTTTACATCATTCTGATGAGCGGTCTTTGTGTTGTGCCTCCGAAAAGGCAGCGATGTCCGCTAGGATCGTGTTGAATGCGTCGCCGCCGCTAGCAGCCAGACCCGATCGCCACAGGTACTCTGCCAAATATACAACGCGCTGCGGCAGTTATGCTAGGATGGGTTATCATAAAAATGCGTACGGTTTCCTCTTCATTTCGAGGTAAATCCCACACCAAAAGAACGTCACTAATTATGAAAACAAATGTAACGTAGTGCACGGCAATAAATCACTCATGACACTGACCCAGATACAGGCGGTGACAGGTGATGCGCGCGCTCCGGTCAACGACCTGACTTTGGCCTATTTGGAGGGGGTTTGGCGGCCGGAAGTATGACTCATCAGGTATCATTCGATTCATAACAAAACAAGGAAAGTCCTACAATCATTTTTATGATAACCCATCTTAACATAACTGCCGCAGCGCGCTGCATAAGGGTGGCATCCGTATAATACCAAAGTACCATATTTTGTATAAACTTTCTTTTAACACTTCCGCTGCTGACATGTTTGAACATGAAAATCTCATACGTTTCAATGTTGATCAATGTCCAAATTTCGAGACACCCGCAGCGAAAGTGTTAAAATTCCTAAAGCAAATTGTTTCATTTAATGTTTTGGTAGTTTTTTATATAGCTACTAGCACTCAGAACTGTATGGTATATGAGATCGGCTAAATCCTGATTCTGTAGTTCCGTAAAGTTCCTCGTTGATTATTCTCAATGAGGTTAATATCTATAGCCTACATGGTTGACTGTCATTTTGCCCCTCTGTCCCCTCTGCTCCCATGGCAATCAACAAGTTGACAAACATAATTTGTGAAGAGATGATTTTATTGGTTACCTGAGGAAAATGGCAGTCAGCATGTAGGCTTCACTTTTTTCCCTCAGACAAGAGCTTAGACGATATGTTAACCTCGTTGGTTAATCTTGGATCTTATGGTGCATTTTTATGCCACTTTAGGAGAAGAATGTGATATGTTTCTGCACTTGAAATGTTTTATGATACATGATAATTATAAGAAATGAGGCAGGAAGAAATTATCCAGGCCTTCCTGGCCAACCCGCTAGAACCACCCTTGCCCCGATTTTTTAAAATTTTCTTATTAGATCATGCTTTAAAATAATAATCATACTTCTTCTGCATTCAAATTTATTTCCCGACCACAAATAGTTAAATTTGTTTACCTTTAGAAAATTATTAATGATGCTTTCTAAAAAAGGTTGGGCTCAGATAATAACAAGACCAGGGTTTGGATAGCTCTTCTTCTAAATAAAAAATACTACTTGACACACTCTAAATAAAACCCAACAAAAACTAAATCAGATTCTGAAATCCAGTTTTTGAGTAATCAAAGTTTTGAGAATTCTAACTATGTTATTGTTTTAATAAAAATCTTCAGATTCATCACCTGGTTGGTTCTTGACATCCCTGGGCTGCCACCACGGCGTGGAGAGTTTAGCATACGGTGAGAGCCTCTTCTCTACAGAGTCTCTTAGAGGAATGTGTTCTTGTGATCTGAAAATTATAATTAAACTAACTTCACTGACACCTTTCAAAAATGAATACCGATTTGTTAACCAACACAGGAAAAATGTTTGTATACTGATCTAGTATGACTTGGAGGTTGACCATTACAGTAAAAGCATAAAAGTAATAAATGTTATGATATTTAATATATAATTACACTGGATTAATAATGATGATAATGAATAACACACTTTCATAGCCATAATCTGGATCTTCTACGCAGGGCCGTACTCAGGGGGGGACAACTGCCCCGGAGCCCGGGCCCATCAGGGCAGTGCCCGGGCGGCCGGGCTGGTGTATTATTTAGGACACGAAAAAAAGGTCACCAACTTGGATCCGGGGGACAACCAGGGCCACACTGCCAGGCCTGCTCAGAGGCCTGTGAAAGCTGAGTACAGCCCTGCTTCTATGGTTGTGGATCACATAATTAATGAATAACCATGAATTACCATTTTCAAAATTACCATTATTGAATATACCATTAATACACCATTAATATACCATTTGAATTACCATTAATGAATAACCATTTTCAAAAGTTTCTCTAGCTGGTCAGGAAATTTATTAATGCTGTGCAAGTTGAAGTCTGACAAACTCACATTACAAGATTCAATAACAAAATGCAATACAGGCAATTACTGGAGTTACTCTAAAGTGTTGACAAATTGTTTCCGGATGATCAGTCATAAAAAAACGACAAAAATAAATTTAAAGAAACTATATTTTGTGCTTGAGAAATGTTGTTCCCTCATATCGATCATATCAAAAAGAAGATAACAACATACTCTTCTAGACTAAAGTCTAGTTTACCTACAATATAAGGAGGTCTACACTAATCTTGCTAAATGTTCTTCCGTTTGTAGATAATCTAAAATGACGTAGATGGATAACAAATATGTATATGTATTAAAACTAAACAACTGAAAGTTTTATATAATTTATTCAAAGAACAATTTTAAAACAACTACTTCAGAAAGGTTTTTAATTACCTTATTGTCAGTGGTTGTAAATTGATACAACCCAGAGAAGAACTATTACAACGTCGTCTTGACTGGCAAGTGAAAAATGCAAGTTTGATTGATAACTACGAGAACATGGCTATGATCTTCGTAATGAAGCGCCAAAACCTAGGTTGAATAGTAATTTAACAGGTTTGAACTGCTGGCGATAAGGTAAATTTAAAACCATTGTAAATTGTCACTACAATTCAGGGTAACACTCCAAAAAATGAATAAACTAATTTAGATTATTTACAAATATATTTAAATTCACCTTAATTATTTACTACTGCTGCATAAATGGTCTTTCAATCAAAACTGAACCATGAAATGAAACAGCTGTAGTATTTCCAACTTTCAAGTTATAAAACTTTTCAAAATATATAATAAATGTTATACAACATTCATTATTATAGGCTTTCTTTGGAAGAAAACAAGCATTTCCATCAATCACTGTGAAGGAAAAAATGCTTTATTCTAGATCATTGTGTAGCAATCAAAGAATCTTTTGAAAATAACAATTTAACTTTTAAATTTCATATATAAAGCTGTGTCAATTATTGGTGCTATGAAAATTCTACTTATATGGAGTTTGGGAAAGCTCTACGATCTACATCATTCCATCAGTCTTTTGGAATATATGATTATAAGAATGTATAAAGCAAAAACACATTCCATAACGGAGTATCAATACACCACTTAAGATAGATAAAAATTTCAGATAAATTCATGATTATTTACAATATTATATTCATAATGTACAATCACTGTGCTCTTATGAAATTTGCCGACTGGAACATATTAAGTACAGAGAAGCGCGGAAGAATGCCACCTATACACTTAATTTGTATTGTTATATAGTAAAGTCTACGTATCAATTATTTACAGTCGTCATATGGGAAATAATATGGGATATGTGGGATTATGTAACTGCCAACTGGCTCTAAGAAGTATTTGCAAAGCAATGGAAGAGACATTTTCAAATATTCTGTGGAAATGGGATTTTAAACATGACCAGGAACCCTCCATAGATAAAACACAAGATATGAATTGTCTTGTCCACTTCTAAAGCATCTAAAATTTCTTATCCTCATGCTCATAATAGTGATCAAACTGAAATTTGATTTTAATGCAAAATATTGGTTTTAAAATACAATCAAAGGATTTAAGAATACAAAATAAGGCGGGTTATGAATTTTCCACTGTTGAAGTGTTTCTGTTTAATAAAGCCTAGTTACCTACTCACATATTACCTATATTACCAATGTTGTACATCAATACTAAACATTATTGGTAAATCTGGAAAATAGAAAACATTCAACAGGGATAATTCCCCAGCTATCTTCATGCTCTTGGCTTTAGCTTGGAATTCAAACTATAGATTATTCGTCAGGTAGTTGTAGTAATAGATTTTCACAGCAAGTCCTAATTCAAATTGATGGATTACACATCAAATTAATTAGAAAAAGTTAAAATCATGTTTGAAATTCAGCCAAAGGCAATGACTGTGTAAGGTGTGATGCTCTCGTGAGAGTTTGGGAATGTTTTGTAAGAAAAGTTCTCCTGTTCTCCTGTTCTCAGTCACGGCCCTTAGCTGAGAACAGTTTCAAATCAAAAAGGAACAGTTATCAATGCATCTAATTTTTACTGTAACTATAAACATTACAAACTATAATAGGAAGGATCTATAATTTAATTTAAGTTAATATAACTTACAAAAACTATATAAATGTGGTATGCTGGTGTATAATCACTTCCTGAAAAAGATAACTCAACCCGAGTCTTGTAAAACTATACAAATCATATTTGTACAAATAATTTAACTTATATTAAACTTGCGTAACTATGTACAGCAATTTATCAACTAACATTAGATACACAGAGTGAGTAAGCAATTATACATAGGAGAAAATACAATAACAAACAAGAATACCTCCACGAGAGTTCAATCAAAACATAAAACCAATACAGAAGAGACTGTACCACGAGTTTCCAAACCATCAGGTGAAGGCCAAACCAAGTCCTCTGCTATACAGGAAAGACTGACGAAGACCATGGTCACTGGTTCAGCCAAACTCACCTTCCCTTCTTGAGTATGCCTGCAAGTCTGCAAGCGAGAGGGACAAACCCTAGTACGGTACAAACGGCAAACTGGCCCGCCGTGGTGGTGGTCTGTATTAGAAACCCTGCTACCGGGCCTGGCACTGGTAAACTGCTGGCCAACAACTTGGTTCGCTCAGTTGGCACAACTGACATCGAACCGTTTGGATTCGATACTAGAATAAAGTTGCCTTTCAAAGCAGCAATTCTGTTCACAAGATCCCTGAAAAATATTAGTGTGAAAACGCAAAATATGGAAACAACTTTGTACTTGAAGTCAGGGAACATAACAATTTGGGAACCAACATAACAATCAAGAAAGTGAGTTCTGCTCAGTTATTTTTACTATTGTACAGTACCATGTTTTACACTGCAATATCGGTAGTTTTATTTAATGTGACTTTTAAGTTTTAAGGCGCGTTTACATCAAAGTTGACAGTAAATGCTATTCAACAAAGGTCGTGGACATTCTTTAGAATAGCAATAATTACTTGGCAACATTTGGCTTCACCCCATTGTAAACGGAACAATTTTTAATCCGGGGCAACGTTAATATGATTCCTAAAAAACCAAATACCTATTCCATTTTACCAACATTTATTTCTTGATTTTTGTTCAGCGATGTTAGACCCTAAAGTCGCTTACACAATGCAGGTTAGGGAGAAGAGGTCACCTTGACAAGTTAGCCTTGCTAAGGGTGTGTGGACAGAAACATGATGAGCAGCCTGCACGGTTTTTGATCAAGGTTCTGTCCACACACCCTACGCAAAAGACTCCCTTGTCAAACAGGTTACCTTCATCCTAATTTGCACCATGTAAACATGGCTTAAAACTATTACATTGTATACATGTTTGTCATCAACCAAAAGCTCTTAGGGTAGGAGACATATTAGCTGGTAGAAAAATAAATAATTGTATACATGTCTGGTAACAGTCAAAAGCTCTTACTTTCTAGAAGAGCCTTTTGTGGATTTGAAAAACATCTAACTTCAGGGTTTTGCCCAATAGCCTTTCAAAGATCCTATGATAATCTTATGGAGTTATTTTATATAAATGATTATAATATACCCCCGTAGCAGCAAACCTGCGTACTCAGCGATTTTCCAATGCATATATATGTATCTTAATACCACATAAAGCCACATACCAAGTGTCATCAATATACATTCATAAATAAACGATTTATGACATTTTAATTATTCTCCATAAGAATAACATGGCGGCTGAGTACGCAGGTTTGCTGAAGCAAGGAACAAAAAATTAGGGTTTTATACAAATATCAATATAACTAAAGTAGGTAAAGCCACATACCAAATTTTATTAATTTATGTTCATAATTAAGGGAGATAACACGTTACTTATTCTCCATAAGAATAACATGGGGCTGAGTACGCAGGTTTACTGCTACGGGAACTATCGGCCAAAAAATGTTTTTTAGTGCAAATATCAATAGACCACAACGATATTGAAGCAAAATATACCAAGTTTCATCAGGAAAAGTTGATAAATAAGCGAGATGTGATATATGTGATATAATCGAAAATGTAACCTCTTCTAAAGGTGCAGTATCTTTCGAATTTAGTGAAGCCACCGAATTACTATACTTGCTAACAAACTACTCCTAAGCACTAGCACGTCACGTCGGGATTACTTATATAATCATGAGGACTAGCACAAACGAAGGATTTTAAACATAGCTTTGTTTCTCTGTGGGACAAGTATCAGTACTCAGTTTTTAAATGCACAAGTTGGAACGGTTCAGTTACTCTCCTAGCCTCACCTCTCGTGGGCGGTGGGGACGTGTTCCACGGCGGCGCGCAGGGGCAGAGTCCTCACCCCCAGCCGGGCCGAGGCCGCGGGGGAGGTCACGTGACGGAGCACCGTGGTCCGCGGCGGGTCTTCGACGTGGCCCCGGTAGAAGCCCAGCGCCAGGGGCAGGCACACTGACAGGAACAGGGCGGCCGCCCTCATCCCGGCACTGCCAACAGTCAGACAATAAAATCAGATGTTAATTATACACAATATATGTCCTACAATCGCACTTATAATAGCGGACAAATAAATTGACAGTTGGGCTGTAGCCAATAGTATGGCTGTACGCTGTCACTGTTGCCATTTTTCTATAGAAAAATATCACTCTAATGTTATTCCGATCAGCTGGTTTGGAGTTTTGGCAATGCAGCACATCTAGTATTGGTTCGTTTCGATTGAAAGCCCGGCAAACCACACCCTCATAATAGTGGCAATTTATTTGTCCGCTATTTTATAGAGCTTATTTATTAACTAAAAAGATAAAGTAAAACAGCTGTTTTCTATTTAGCGAGCGAAAAAGTCCTTTTCGCTCTCTGCACCTTATTTTTCCTCTCACTGACAACGAAACAGCTGATCGATTGTTGCTTTGGCCCACGCTAACTGACTCGGTGTTTATAACCTCAATCTCAGGAATTCAGCCAAAGTGGAAAGAAGTGAATTTGTGTATGTTTGTGATATCCAAAATTGCAGTTGTAGGACAAATTGTGAATGAAATTTGATTATAAAGTGTCGTTGTCCCTTTCGAGAAATTACTGTTTTCTTTCAAGCTACTTGCTTAAAGATTTACTTTATACAATCTTAATACATAAATAACTATATTAGCATGAAAATAATCAACCTTCTTAAACTTCTGCGGGGAACATTGTTTTTCTAGTTTTCAAAAGCATTAGCATTTCTTAAACAGATGTTACTGGCTACAGAATGTTCGCATTCTCTTGGCTCAACACGCGGTGTGTCGTGTGTTCTGCTCCCGTCGCGTCGTCGCAGGTGTTATCGTGTTGCAAGCGCGCGTGCGACGTCGCGATTCGCCGTGAGTCATTCATGAGACATCGCAATGCGGTAGGTTATAAACACTTACTGTAATACAAAGACAAAAGTCTGTAAATTTATATAAGTTAATGAAGTCAGATTTAGATGATAATTTAATGCGACCAGACCGGGATCGCATAGTTTTACCTCATGGTTTATTGGTTCCCACCAATCATCCCACATAACAAATAAACCTTGCCAGAGACGTCTACATCATGTACACGTGACGAATTTGGATGTTCAAAACTTAGACTGCTTTGTTAGAAGTGACCAAACCCAAATACGGAATAGGTTAAATAACGTGTTGGTACAATTAACAGGATAAAACAAACTACGTCTCACAAAAAACATTTACACTTATACTGTACTTACATTCAAGACGGTAAATATACAAAAAAGGTTGTACAAGTAGATCGATTTCAACCAGTCACACCGATCATCTCAGGCCCATTAGGGTTATTTTATCCTGGAATAGGTTAGTAGTTCGAATTTTAAACCAACTGTATACCTCCCAATTTTTTTTTAAGCTATAACAAACACATGTAATGTAGCTCAAGTGATCCTAAAATTAAAAACACTTATGACTCCACGTTTCTATGATCCCGAAACTATGACTTGAATTATAAATATAATAATGTTGTCCGGATTTGCTCACCAACAGGACTACAAGAAAAATCACACACTAATTAAATCGTTTTAAAGTAAGAGAGCGTCGGTAGTTATGTAAATTTATAAGTTGAAAAAACCTATTTCATTTTCATTTCTTTACTTTATTTTTATTTGTTTTTAGGGCGGACCCAACAGTAGGCCAGGGGGTCGGCCACGCGCGATATAACAATGCTGACATAACTGTCCGCCGTCACGGCTGTCAATACGACAGATGATTGACAAACGCGCACACGATCACACTCTACTGATTAAGTCCTGGATGACAATTGTTGTTCTTTTAATTAAACTCCAGTTATAAATAAAATACAGCCACCCCGGTCCTTCCCGCGGCATTATTTGAATAATTAAGGTACATAGGCCCTAGACGAATAACTGACGTCGGCGAGAGGAAAGAGAGAAAAGAAGACCTCTCGTCAGCGTTCCATGTTTACAGTTTTATGATTCTTTTATATCAATACGCAACGCAAGTAAGTTTTGTTACGGAATCATGGTGTCAGCAGGAACTTACCTAATGGTAACAATAAATGCCGCATAAAACGCTAGCGTAGTGACAATATGGCAAGACCTGAACTTGTTTTGTGTAGGCCAGATTCCAGGGGTCTTCTTTCCTCTCGCCGACAGTATATAGGATGCATTGGAAGATAATAACACAAATAAACTATCGATAAATCAAATTTTCAGTATCAATTAACACTCCATTGGTATTAAGGTCAGTGAATTTAACAAATTAAAAACGTTTCGAGCATAAATAAGTTTAGTGGTAAATATAAATCAAAGCCCCCCTGATTTAAATGTGAAGTTTTTATTTGTGAGTCGAGGTTTCGGACCCACGTTTATAAGTGGCGGACATAATTTTATTGTGTAGAAACGTATTTTCCATCCGATTACATTAACTTTTGGAACAGAGAGATATGTTTGCTGAAATTCGGGACAACTACAACATTTGAGCCTGGCAAAGATGTTGTAGGCGTATTTGTATTTTTTGCATTTTAATTCTGTGCTTAAATTCAATTGCAAAACACACAACAAAAATTTTAAAACAATATATGGTTGGACAATGATTAAGCGACCTTGTAAGATCACGTGTAAAAGATATAGGCAAAAACGGTGTTATTTAAGAGGGGGCTCCAGTCGGGACCGCGCCAAAGTCGGACAGCGTCAAATCCGGACATATTTTTAGTCCTGATTTGTCGCTGTCCCACTTTGTTGCATCTGTAAAAATTAAAAGTGTTCCAAATTGATGTCTTACGCACCCAACAAACCCGAGAAATTTCTAAAGCGTCCGGATTTGACGCTGTCCAACTTTGACCCTGTCTGACTTTGACGGAGTCCGACTTTGACGTCGTCCCATGCAGTTGTTGTTTTTTTTATCGACGAGAAATAAATGGGTTAACCTATTAAACAGTTAACGGGAAATGTCAAAAGTGTGTCATTCACCGATGTTTATTATTTGTCAAGTGCAAGAGTGGACTGAACATTTATTTCCCCTCTACTCCTTCAGCACTCCCTGCCGTTAAAGTCACTTTTACCGATCGATGTAAGTGCCGAAAAAGTAGCAATGTTTTCCACCTACAAGTAATTTGACCGTATCGTGTATTATTAGCAAAAACGGATAGAAACTAAATGTTAACTGTTTCTACTGTTTACGTATTTAGTCTATGTAAGCTTCTTCGGAATTATGATGCGAATTTCGTATGAGAGAAAACAAAGTACAGTGCGTTGCACGAGTGAAAAACCAAGCCGTCCATAAGACTAGTGTCTTAAGAACGGCCTGGAATTTCACTCGTGCAACGCACTGTATACAAGAACAGCAACAAACTTTAGCTCGGCTAGTAATTTTGTGGCGAGAATCATAACGAACACAGAGTAAGATAATCGATACACAAAGTATATGATAGATACACAACGTATATGATCGATACACGACGTATATGATCGATACACAACGTATATGATCGATACACAACGTATATGATCGATACACAACGTATATGATCGATACACAACGTATGGGATCGATACACAACGTATATGATCGATACACAAAGTATATGATCGATACACAACGTATATGATCGATACACAAAGTATATGATCGATACGCAAAGTATATGATCGATACACAACGTATATGATCGATACACAAAGTATATGATCGATACACAAAGTATATGATCGATGCACAAAGCATATGATCGATACACAAAGTATATGATTGATACACAAAGTATATGATCGATATACAAAGTATATGATCGATACACAAAGTATATGATCGATACACAAAGTATATTTTACATCAATTGTATAAAAAGCCAACTACTTCCAAGTAGCAAGCGCTGCTCTTTGGAATCAGTGGACATCAGTAAAACGTACCATCCTCGGGTCAATACCGACGATTGATAAGGAAGGCGTGTTCCTGATATCACGTCGGCCCTTGGCAGAGTGACACATCGCCGACAGTTCTGCCAGGGGGAAATGAATTTCGACCTTACAACCGACCCTCGATACGACTGCGGTACCAATGCAGGTTACCCTCTCCGGATAAAGCATAGAGTAAATATTACTAGCTGTGCATAGTCACATTTTACATGGCATAAGTGATTATGACGGAACATAAAACTGTAAATTCACTCTAAATTTAAGAACACATTCAACTGCTCGAAATTATTTTACAGAGATTAGAATATTAACAGGGTAGAACATGAGTATTTGTGAGACAATATGTGTGCATTCAAATTCGGCAGAAGTTATAAAATGGCGCATAGCCATACACCATAATCATACATCAAATAGATTTTAAAAGACATGATAAAGACATTGTAAAGAAAAAATTCACATATAAGGGAAATAAGTTCCTAGGAAAAATTCCTAATTAAAAGGATCAACAAATATGAACAAAATTACTAAAGAAAATGCCAAAGATTTATTTTACAGAAATTATTTTGTATAACCTTCACGAGTTCTTAAAAAAACACAAATTACAAAAAAATAATGAAGAATTTAAAAATCATTGTACATTTTAAACATAATTGTAATTTATATTTACTTGAATTAAAAATCCATTCTGTGGCACGTTATTGATAAATATTATATAAATAAATAGCTTAAATACTGTAGACTACGCTACTATAGCTACTCTAATTATTCACGTATTTTGATGAGCGTGTACACTACACAGTTTTTATACAGGGGACAATTAATTGTCAAATGACATACAAGCCGATGAATCCAATCGATTAATTAAGTATAAAAACTACTCTAGCAGTATGATGCGATTAAAACAAAGACTTAGCGTAGGATAAAAACAAATAAAATAAAGAATACTAAAATTGCTTTCATAAATGTATTATGGACAGTATGGCTGTAGCGGACATAGTAGTGGAGCACGGCAATTCTGGTGGAGATCTCTGCAACGCTTCTGGCCTATAGCCAGAAAAATTTTAGTAAATTTTATTTCACGCGATGACAGATTTTTCGTCAGAAACGGCGAGACTTCATGTAAAAAAGGTGTTATAAAATATGTCTAGTTTTGTTAACTTCTTTATTTAAATCGTAAATCCATTTTATTGTTTAATATACATTAAATATATTAAACATAAATCTAATCTCTGTAAAATAATTTCGAGCAGTTGAATGTGTTCTTAAATTTAGAGTGAATTTACAGTTTTATGTTCCGCCATAATCGCTTATGCCATGTAAAATGTGACTATGCACAGCTAGTAATATTTACTCTACGCTTTATCCGGAGAGGGTAACCTGCATTGGTACCGCAGTCGTGTCGAGGGTCGGTTGTAAGGTCGAAATTCATTTCCCCCTGACAGAACTGTCGGCGATGTGTCACTCTGCCAAGGGCCGACGTGATATCAGGAACACGCCTTCCTTATCAATCGTCGGTATTGACCCGAGGATGGTACGTTTTACTGATGTCCACTGATTCCAAAGAGCAGCGCTTGCTACTTGGAAGTAGTTGGCTTTTTATACAATTGATGTAAAATATACTTTGTGTATCGATGTAATGTAGATTTAGACATTTTAAACCTACCCAATGATCAACAACCCCCTAAGAAAAAAAAGATATTCAACTTACCAGAAAAAGTATCTAAGAAGAGAGAAAGGAACCCTGAATTATGGAAAAAGAACGTAGCTAAAATAAAAAGGGAGCAAGGTCAGGCTTACCTGTCGCAAAAAGGTAGGCTGGTCGAAGGAAAAAAAGTAAATGATGGCATGCTATGTAATGAAAAATGCAGGTTTCACTGCAGTACAAATCTGTCATTGGAAAGAAGGTTTGAGATTTTTTCAAGCTTTTATAATTTGGATATAAACTCAAAAACAACTTACTATTTAAATCTATTGTACCAGTTGATGTAAAACGACAAAAAAATGCATTGACCAAAAAACGGCATTCCTACCGTTTACGGTAGTCTTACGGTATTACGTAAGAAGTAATATGGAGGATGTCCGTGTATGTAAAAAGGCCCTATGTGCCTTATACCAAATCAGTATGAAGAGAATTGATTTGCTTCAGACCACAATTGAAAATGGTGCGAGTGCTCCTCCCCCTGATCAAAGGGGGGCACCATATGTCAAGGTCACACACGAGGTTAAGAAATATGTTCACGAACATATAACATCATTTCCAGCGGAGTCCTCACATTATTCCAGACATAAAAACCCGCACAAAAAGTATCTATCCTCCTTGTTAAACATAACAAAAATGATTTGTACATAAATCTTTGTGATCTGGAAAACAAACCTGAATATTTCAAAATCAAATTATGTACCTACCGGGACATTTTTAACAAGGATTTTAACTAGTCTTTTGGACATCCAAGAAGCGACACATGCTCAACCTGCGATGCTGGTGAAAACACTGAGGAACATGAATCGAACTATAAAGAAGCATTTCAGTACCAAAAAACTGATAGGGAGAAGGCACGAGCAGATGATAAAATTAGTTATGCAACAGTAGATGATACAGCAGACGATGCCCCTACCACGATTGACGACTTCACGTGCCTTTTATTTAAGGCAACTATGGTTTTACAATTTAGGTATACATATTATTGCCAAAGATTGTGAGAAAACTGATTTTTGCACTTGGACGGAGGACATAGCAAACAGAGGGAGCAGTGAGGTGGCAAGTTCTCTGCTCACCGTATTTGAAATAGATGTTACCTTTAATAATATTGATCACTTGATCATTTGGTCAGATTCATGTGCTAGCCAGAACAAGAATATTACCCTTGTTTTGCTTTATCAGTACCTTGTTCTGAAAAAACGTTTCAAAACCATCGACCACAAGTATCCAGAAGTTGGTCATAGTTACCTAGATTCTGATCGGGACTTTGGCCAAATTGAGAAAATTCTCAGGAAACAAGAGAATGTTTATATACCTGACGAATACAGAAACATAATTTCATCAGCCAACAAAAAAATATGGTTATTGACATGAAAATTCACTTTCGTGACTTCAACAAGATGTTACAAAAACTCAACCTGACACACCGCAAAACAGACCTCCTGGAAGAAAATGTTCGGTTTCGTGATGGAATTAAGTGGATAAGGGTGGAAGAGTTTGGAAGTTATCTGTACAAGGAAACTTATGATGAGTATACACCTTTTGGAAAAGTTGATCTGTTAAAAAGAACCAAGGCAAGTGACATAAATAAGGTGAACAATACAAATTCTTTGAAGGATGTAGTTGTCGACAGAGTTCAGCAGCCTTATGGTGAAGTCAGCACAGAAAAAATCAACAATCTAAAGGAACAGATGAAATTTGTAAAAGAAGAGCACAGATGGTTCTATCAGAACATTTTTGAAAAACATGCCTAGCTGTCTTGTAATGTATTATAGGCAACAGTATTTTGAACTTTTAATTATGTAGACCTCTATGTTACTAAATATACAAAATAAACTTTTTACATTTTGTATTTTATTATTACTTTAGTCTACCTAACTAGGTCCAATTGGATATCATTTATAGGCTCCATTTGTGGTCTAAATAATAATTGTGTAATTTAGACTTCAGCACTTACCACCTTCATCCATTCCAAAAATAATCTTTTTCAGTGGATAAAAGAGGTAAGTGATAAACAAGTTTCAAAATGGTAAGGAAATACAAGTTCATTCCATATAAGATTTTGTAAAAGAAAATGGAATTTCAAGCCTGTTAAAACAATGTCAACAAATATTTTATCAAGCAAAAAGTTTAGATTAAATAAGTAAACAACTTTAGGTCCATTTTTCTCAAAAAATGCCAAATGCTAGTTACCCCCTTCATCCACTCATGTCTTCAATTAAATTCAACTCTTTTTATAGTCTTAGTAGTTTTTTAAGTCATGCATAATAAAGCTGTCAGCGGTAAATTTTCTGATACCTACTAAAATTTAAATTTAAATAAATGATTTTTTTCCTAATACATTTGTTGTTGTATTTACTTCTGAGTCCAATCTAAGAACTCGAGTTAGTTACGATTTTACTGTTTTAAATCGTAAATTGAAATAAATTACTCTGAAATTAGTTTAACACTTTTTAACTATAACTAAACATCCGATAGTAAAATTTAAAATAATACGGCTGCACAATTGTAATAAATTATACTTATAGATATTTATTTTATAATTTTATTTTGTCCAAACTCTCTTACCGATATCTAGCAGTGGCGACGGTAGAGGGTTGACACGGCAGACACAATAGACAGAGGAGATCCGACACAGGTAGGATGGTCAGTGGTCACTGGCAGGTCGCCGGCAGGACATCCAGGGGTCGACAGCAGCGCCGCGGCGGCCGCCTGGCGAACCTCTGGCCAATGACTCGCTTATCACTGATATCACAAGTCCTAATTGGGGTATTAGATGGTAGGTCAGCACCCTGTGGTCACTTGTCTTTACCCCTTTGAAACAACATCGTGCGAATTAAATGCAAAGGCTAGTAAATTGCAAATAGACGCAAGAAATGTAAAAAACAACTCTAAGGAGTGGGTTTCCGTGAATGGTTATTTCTCTCTGAAGATAAAATCAAATCCTTTTTTACGCTGCGTGACAAAATTTATCACCGATACGGTTGAAAAGGACAATTACGTCCAATAATAACCCTTACCACGCTTTTTTGGCAGGACAGTTTCCCAAAAAAATGTGTCATGTTTTTTTTCAGTTAGAAAATTTGAGTTTAGAAATGTAAAAATAAGGTTATTACTCCACCCCCACCCCAACCGAAATAGAGAGTTCCTCCTCCCACTATTTTTTTATTGTTTGCCTCATTGAAATGCTATAGCCTAATAATTTAGTAATGTCATACTAATATTATTAAGCTTAACGTTTGTGAGTTTGTTTCTGACTCAATCTCGCTACAACTACAGATCCGATTGAGCTGATATTTGTTAGGAAGATAGCTAATATCCTAAAGGCCTATTCACGTTTTTAAATTTCTTAAGGGCTTTGCCACTTTGCCCCAGTGGCCGCTAAACTTCCCATGGTAAACTTATCGGCACTGACATTTGCTGGATCAGATGATAACTAAAACAGGTGTTTTGCATGTAATATTTCAACAAGATTTTGCGTTTATTTGCTTATATTTTGGTTTACACTTTTGTTGCACGTTTACCATGAAAGTACCTGTGTCACAATAATACCGGGGAAACGTAAATCAAATTTGACTCAAAGTTCGAAAAAGTCCGATTTAATCAAATGAATAGAATTCAGGAAACTTCAGCACAAATACAAGCTCCACGGCAGGCAACACACAGAGCAGAAGAAACGCCAGAAGAACAGCAATTTCGACGTGAAGAGCAAGCTCAGCGGCAGGCCAGGTTGAGAGCAACTGAAATGGCACTACGGCAGAGCAGTGATCTACAGAAACTGTTGAGGAAGCTGAAGCTGGCAGACAAGCTATTGCTGTAAGGGCCATGCCTCTGGGCAATTGCCAGAAACACTTAAGGTGTATTTGAAATTGCTGCCTTTGAATACGACGCGACTCTCAGTCAGTTAGCATATATCTTACTAATGCTATGTCTGCGCTATGTAGTGAACGCGGGCGAAGCCGCGACGGCTAACGCCTGAGAAATTCTTCGGATACAACCAAGCATTTAGAAAATTCTACTAGATGAATAGCTAGTACACATAATACAAAAGTAAATGCCCGGGCTAAAATCAGTTGAATGTGCCTGATGAGCTTTGACCGGATAAAGGTCAGACTCAGAAGTAATTTGTATGATTAGTCATCCTTGTATGATTTGTATAAGATTAACGTCGTTCCTGCAATGGACTCGACGGTGAAGTCCTATATGACACAATGACATATTAATATACATACATATGACATAATGACATATATTTGGGCTTGATACATTGTAATCTTGTCCAAGGACCTTTCTGAACACAGTCAGATGGACTGACATATTTTAAAGGATTGTTTTTAGCTAATAAATTAAAATATGACAGTTATTAGTGTTCACTTTCTCTCAACTCTTTCTGGGCTTCTATACAATTATTTAACAGTAATTTACACTATTTTTGGAACCACTTAACAATCGCATTATACTTATGAATATATTGTAGATCAAATAAACCTTGTGTTCATAAAACAAAACGGATGTTATAGCTTATTGTTAGCTTGTGTGAACTCAACAAAAGCTATCGTGGTGTACTAACATAAATGTTTATAATCAAATTTCAAAGGCCACTTTTAGTTAGGAATAAGCTATAATCACATATTAAGGAATTACTGTAACCCGACTCAGATATTTTTGTTTCATCGTGTTTTTGTTTCACCCATATCGCGGCGGTCCGTGGTGAGAATAGCCTAAAGACACGATACCGTAGCGGACACAAAGATAAGGTAACAGTTATAGAGCCCATTAAAACAGAATTAGTGGAAACTTTTATGTATTTTAAACAAAAAATTACATAACTAAGTAAAACGCTTGTTTTTTAAGATTTGTAATGTTACAAAATATTTTGATCAATCATTATTTATCTAAAAATGTATGTACAACAAATATTATATATTTTCGCACGGTGAAAAGTGCACAATCCATCTCGGGCAAAATGTTGCAGATAAATCGTGCTCAGTCAAAATCATTTGAATACATACACGCTACTAACACAATCATAGAATAAATTAATCTATTGTATAATTAAATTGTATAATATTAAATAATTAATCATTTATTGTATAATTAAATCATGACCAGCCTTCGCTATATAAATGCGTAGTTACATAATGCATTTAAATAATACTGTTAACAATTATAAAAGAGCGTTTCAAATAAACCTCAGAAAATTGTGTTGGCGTTTCAACAATAATTATGTAATGTGGGGCACCTAAAGACGCATACATTTTTAAATTCTAACTTAAGTGAATTCTTTTAATCTCACCCATTCTGTTCCAAGACGACCGCAACAAATATTTAATCAACTGCAAAACTCCGAAACATTCAACGATTTTCAATACCATCTTTTATACAATGACGAAACTATCCATAAGTTAGATCTGAACCACACGGCACTTAGAACACTTTTGAAGATTAAGTTAGTTTAAAGTCCCTGCTACAGCGTCCGATATTTCTGGCTGGTAGAGAATTCATAAAGTGCAAGATTGGACGAATAAAGTCAATTTTAGCAAATTTCCCCTATAGGGAAGAAGCTATTACTGTAGTTGGCATGGTAAGACCTAGGCCCGGGACCATGATAACTTTTCGTTATCGTCCCCAGACCCCAAAAACACCATTCGTTAGAAACTGTGTATACTGTATATATATATGTCCGTGAGCATGGTAACTCTCGTGAAAGTGATCCGATTTTTATTAAATTTGGTATAAACATGCAGAGCAGCATTTATCACTTTAAGTTCGAAAACCAGCCATATCGCTGGGGGGAATTTTGTACCCCAACAATGGTTTTTTTGAACTTTTTACATATAATTTTTGAAATAATCAAATTTTAATTTCCACCATTGGATTCAGCTTAAAAAAACACACCATTTGTTATTTTGATATTGATAGCACAGCTCCCGAGATACTGAAAGTGCTAAACACAGTACGTTGTCTAATGCTGTTCTTATGGAGAATACGGGCATATTTATATCTTGCTTCTGTATGCACGTTCACTGACGAAACTTGGTATATGGCTTTATCTGGTTGTGGTCTATTGATATTTGCTCAAAAAAAATTTGTTGCTAAAGGTACCCGTAGCAGCAAACCTGCGTACTCAGCTCCCATGTTATTCTTATGGAGAACAATTAAAATGCTGTCTCCCTTAATTATGAACATAAATTAATAAAACCTTGTATATGACTTCACCTAGTTGAGTTATATTGATCTTTGCCTAAACACCCATTTTTTATTCCTTGTTGCAGCAAACCTGCGTACTCATTCCCCATGTTATTCTTATATTAATCAAAATGGGATATATCACTTATTTATGAATGTATATCGATGAAACTAGGTTATATTGATATTTGCATGGAACCAATTGTTTATGTTCCTTGTTTCAGCAAACCTATGTTCTCATCTCCAATGTTATTCTTATGAGAATAATTAAAATTGCATATATCGCTTATTTGTGAATATATTTTTATGAAACTTGGTATGCGGCAATATGTGGTATTAAGACATACATTATGCATTAGAAATTCGCTGAGTACGCAGGTTTGCTGCGACGGGGGTACTGTGTTTGTACCACAGCTTAGTAGTTAGTATTGTGATGTAATTCTCTAACTGATGAAATTGTTTTGATAATTGTTAATCCTATTCGTTTTATTCAGAAGAAAACATACGATGTATCCTATACTCTTTCACGAGTAATGTCTGTCTGTTAGTTTGTTTTACAATTTACCTCGGAATCGAGCGGAACGATTTTGTTAAAAATTTGGAATTTGAGGCTTTTGGACCTAAACAAATCCAAAACACCGCATAAAAAAGTAAAATCCAAATAAAAAATGGCTTATGTATGGGTTTCTGCTGGTTAAAACCTCAACTCCAGGAAAATTCATATTTTGTTAAATCTCATTTGAAAATTGGAATTTTTAACATTGGGCTTATGAAGTTTCAAATCAAAACGAAATGATCATAATAGTTGTGAATAAATTAACCAGTGAACTCTCGACGTACACAAGGTAAAGTATAAACAAGCGATTTCTTGAAAACCGTGACTAAAACCTTTGAATAAATATTACATGTAGAGTGGACATATTTTTCACCCACGAAACGAATTAAATATCGCCGAGTATGGCTCGGTCTCCCCAGTACGTTTTGTATTACGACAGTTGTAAATTGACATAGCTAATACATATTGTAATTAATTAGTAAATGGCCGTAGTAAATAGTATAGGAAGATGATTCGTGGTGTTTGTGTCTACCAAAAAGCATTTGCTGTAAACTTCTCCGACTTTTAAAATTGTAGGCAAAATCACTAAATTATCTGAAGAGAATATAGAACAACGCCGGTTTGATTTTGTACCACAAGCATTATTAACATACAATATACATACAATAACAAGGAGCAATACAATATCCGAACAAACAATACACAATGACCCACACAATGTACATATGCCTACTCCTTCCGTGCTATACGCAGTTGATGAAAAACTTATCAACTCAAAATAGATTTCCCAAAGTTGAGTTGAGACCCTTCTCGGTTCAGAGTATTGCATTTTCTCCAATTAACAGTATTTATAAACAAAACTGGAGGGTCAACACTATTTACGTGTTGTTGACTGGGGTTAGTGTCTGGGGCAGTAAAATGGCAACAGTCTGCCTTGAACTTGAACTTGATCCGACCAGGGACCCGGGACCGCGCCCGTCTCTGGACGACAGTGCCGGGGTCAACAATCTGATCAGCTGATTGGACACCTTCCTGCCAACCACACTCCTTATCTTTACAGCTAAATAACGAATAGGGAGTAGATCTATCCATCAGGGTGAGTTGATATATACCTGCCAGTAATTTCTTGGTGTAGTAGATTGAAATATCTTCTTTCAAGTACGTAAAATAACTGATTTAACTTTTGATATGCATACCTAAAGTCGTCATTATACTAAGGAGAACCCCTTAACTTTGGGAGGAAATCACGGCATAAACCTTCTCTTCAAACCCGCCTAACATTGTCCAAAAGAGAAGCGCTCTATGCTAGTGTGAGATTTTATAATCCAAATTACCTGAAGTAATTTAATAATTTAATTATTTGTTTGAACATTGTATTTTATAAAATTTAGTGTTCAATGTAAACGCATTTCTGCCAGGCTGAAAATGAAACATGAAGCTCGGAGAGAAGATTAAAAATGTCATGAAACGTTTTTTTTACTCTTGCGATCATGTTTTTTATTGATCTAGTTATATTTGTTATTACTGAGATATACAAATTACATAAACATATTGTATTCAGCTAATTAATAATCGTGTTCTTAATTTTCTCTTATATGGGCTCATTCACCGTTGTTTTAATAGCGGACCTCGTATTTCAGTGCTCATCACCGCAAACTGTAACCATCTTCTATATTATTAAAAGAATTTCTTGATTTTGTTCGGCGATTTCTACCTCTAAAACTATTATTTTGTATACATATTTGGTATCAATGAAAAGCTCTTACTCTCTAGATGTGTCTTTTTGGGGGTTGAAAATCATCCACCTTTAGGTCTTCGCCCCATAAGCTTTCAAAGTTCCAACGTTAATCTTGAGGCGATATATTTAGCCAGCTGATTATAATGTAAATAAACCTTTAACAAAACTGCCTCTATGCCTGCTCGATACCCTGGCGTAGAACGGGCCATCAGCTAGTTCAAATTAATTTTCTGATGAGTGACTTACTCAAATCACCGAAAAATAAGACCGTTAAACCATTCATAGGAGATTGTTTCAGCTCGCGTTTCGATTGCACAAACAAGCGAGCAAGCAAACAAACAGGCATTGCCCACAAAAATTAGAATAAACATACATAAAGTTAAGAGTTAGGGTAGTTCAGTTAAACTGGAGTTGTTAAATTGGCAGTGTTCAACAGTAATCACACCGAAGCAGCGCGAGACTGTTATTACTGTAACCAGCAATTTTACTAATGGTATAATGTCTGGTATTTCGACTGTAAACTTGCAAAGATATTATTTCCGAGTAGCCTTTAAAATCATCGATTATTGGGTTTCGCCTCATTACAAGTAAACGACTTATGCAGCTCCCACTCTATTCGCCGAATATTCGGCCGAACATTCTCCCGGAAGGTCACTGAACATTCGTCACTGCTTATCAACAATGTATAAATTCGGGTTTTGGAGTTTGTGCAGCTCTCACACTATTCACAAATAATGTCCGAATATTCGGCCGAACATTCTCCCGAAAGCTCACTGAACATTTTTCACTGCTTATCAACAACGTAAAAATATGGTTTTCCAAGTTTGTGGAGCTCCTATACGGCGAACTGGCGAACATTCGGTATTCGGGCGTATTCGTGAGTGGTCTGGAACGGGCTTTATTGGGTAATGGGAAACCTAAACTAACACTGGCAGCTAAAAGAAGTGAAGGCTTCTGCTTTTACAACAAATAGGCTCGTTGTTTTACACCTGCTGCTGAAGAAGGGTGCGACGCCGTGAGCTGATTGGCTGTTTGGTCTGCCACGAGATCTGTCACTGTATACATACAAAAAAGTAAAAAGGTTTTTTATGCAATTGTTGTCTTTACAGCGACATTTCGATCGCCTAACCCGTAAATCGTCATTTGTTGCCTTGTAACTTGTAGTTCTGGGGCATAAGTAATTCCATGGGATTTTGAATGAAGAAGTTATATATAGGCGGCAATAGATAGATAATGAGCTACAGAACCGTGTAATACCGGGTGGCCGAGCCGGTGTATGACGTCATACTTAACAATGGCCCTCGACACCGACATTGATGTGTTTTTAACGCTATAACTTTTTTACGGTTGATTGTATAACGATTTTGTAAATGACCTTTTTTATTAACAGTGAAACGAAGAACAAAACGAGGAACACGGCTCGGCCACACTTTGGGACAAAACACCCGGTATTAGGGCCTAAACGATTCTGTAGCTCATTATCTATCCATTGCCACCAATTATATAACTTCTTCATTCAAAATCCCACAAACTTAATAAACAAAATAAGGATGGGTAGCGCAGTGGTTAGCGTGCTCGCTTCATAATCTCAAGTTCGCCAGATCGATCCTGAGCAAAATCCTGAGAAAATGTTGTGAAGGTTTGATACTGGATCCAGCTGCCATTGGCCATTAGGCTGTTCATTAATGATCCTGGCTAAAGAGTCAGTCGGTCTAGTCAGTAACAAGGCTACACAAGGCATCTCACCCGTTCTACACTCATCATTCATTCATATTCGCCTTAAAATACGCCCTAGTTGCGTCGGCGTCTTACACAGTGATTTAATGAACTTTGTTTTATTTGCAAATGCCCCTACACTATTGAAGGATGCACCGAAGTCAATGTGCCTTGCAGCAACTGACGTGCAACGATATAATCCAACGTGACAAGGATGACTATCTATATGCCTTCGGTTATGATAGATCATCTGGCCAGATCAAGACCGATCGGATTATCAGATTGGCAAGCGCATAGAACCGAGACCCTTTTATACTCTACTGCTAGCGGCAAAACAGTATAATCGTAACTTAGTAAAAGAGTTATACATCATATGCACAACTGTACAAATTGTGTTGCCATTACACTGTTCTTTAATTATGTTCAGCTCATAACATATCTGAATGGTGTAAAACGGCATTTTATAGCATAAACAGGTATTTTAGGTTGAAATTTAATAAATACTGATCTTGATACGTATTCCTTGTTTAAAATTCATTGTTGGTGATGGTGAGTTTATGTCGTTTAAGAGATTATTGCGGAAATTTTCCATCACTGATTAGTAAAAACATGTTTCACGACGTTTCGGGATCTGGAATCTGATCCCGTCTTCAGGAGAGAAAAAAAAACCTAGAACATAACAAAATTAAACAAAATATTAGAGGCACAATCCAGACAAGGCTGGAAAAAACACAAAAAGCTAAAACAGAGAACTTTAAAAGCAGTCAAAATAGCAAAAGGAAAAAATCAAACCAAACACAAAAGCCAGGCACAAAACAGAACACACGATGCGATACAGGACTGCTTTGATAGGTATGTTTTCCTACTGAGGGCGGCCCGGGCCCTTCAAAATGGAAGGATCGAAAATTGAAAAACCACTATGAACGATAATGGATAAAAGCAATTTTTTCATACCTGAGTTGTTTGATAAACATCCAGAAATAACGGGGGTTTTCGGTTACAAAAATTGCCTAATAATTTTACTTTTCAAATAAAGGGTTTCATGTAAAATGTATTCTGGCTACATATTTTTGGATTCGTCAGCTAAACATGTGGTACAGGTTTTTTTTATTCCGCTTCCGTTTAGCGTCAGTCTTATAAATTAATGTACGTGTTGTTTATAAAATAAATAAATAATTGTAAAGTTGTTACACTAACTACATAATAATTCTATTATAAATACAACTAAAATTAAAATCGTCATGCAACTGGAATTATTCTTCATCAATCTCGTTTTTGTATATCCGGTTTGCGCAATATAAACTTATTCTCGTAATACATATTAAGTCTCAATTTTCTCGTTGCAGCAAGCACTGTATCCCGATCCCGTCCGTGGTTTAAAGTTGATACACTAACTACATAATGGTTCAATTATAAATATACAATAAAAATAAAATCTTCATCCAACCGGAACTTTCTTCGTCAATCTTTGAACTTGTTTCTGTATTTCCGGTTTGCTCAAGATAAACTTGTCGTAATAAATATTAAAGTCTCAATTTTCTATTTGTAGCAAGCACCGTACCCCGACCCTCGCCCGGGTCCTAGAGCTCTACCGCTGCGGCGCCTTTGCGGCGGTTATTTCGCAGCCGAGCGATATCGACGGAGGATCACAAGAGCCCCAGGAAGAGGGAGGAGGAGTGGTTTGGAGCAGATTTTATCCAAAAAGCTCCGAGACTGGTTGACAACCACAACCAGTTCGGCCTGAACCCGTCTCTGGGGTCAGTGTCCGATCGTTAGTGTGGGCGACCTGTCCACTGTCCACGACCTTACCCTGCCATTGCCGGGATCACACCATCTCGCTCATTCTGAAATTAATTTTTCACTTGAAATATTCCATTCAAGGGTACCTTTTACGATGCTGATTTAAATAGCATCGTAAAAGGTAATATCGGGTTAGGTAATAGGTAAGGTTCATTATATCTTCCATATAATTGTTTATATGGAAGCTTTTATAGTTAACACTTTGTCTTATAGTCTTGTAGGTTATGTAATTTGGTCGAAAATGGAAACTTTTCTTTATGCTTTTATATCCGCCCCTAGAATGGATGAACAGCTGGTTTCGTAGGTAGTTTGTTTTCCTTCAATTCACTTCTACGAACTCGCTCATTCGAACTAAACTTCCCCTTTTAATATTCCATTCTTGGGTTTTTTTATGCTACTGATATAGGTTATATATGGAAGCGTTTTACAAGTAACACTGTTAGTCTTAGTTATGTAATTTGGTCGAAAATAGAAACTTTTTGTTATGCTTTATATTCGCCCCTAGAATGGCTGCTTCCGTGATAGATACTGTAGTTTATCGTAGGTAGCTTTTTTCTTTCAATTCACGTCCACGATCTCGCTCATTCTATAATTAATCTTCCCCTTGTAATATTCCATTCACGGGAGCTTTTAGCGAATTTCCCCTATAGGGAAGAAGCTATTACCGTAGGTCTCATGGTAAGACTTAAGCCCGAGACCATGATAACTTTTTGTTTTGATGTCCCCAGATGTCCAAAACACTATTCGTTCAAATTTATATATATGTATATATATATCTATATCTATATATATATATATATATATATATATATATATATATATATATATATAGATATATATATATATGTGTCCGTGAATGCGATAACTTGAGTAAAAAACGTCCGATTTCGATGAAATTTGGCTCAAATGTGTAAACTGACATTTATGACTTTAAGTTCGAAAACCAGAAAAATCGGACCATGGGAAGGGGGGATTATGGGGGTTTTAAATTTTCCAAAAATCAGTTTTTTGCATTTTTTACCCTAAAATTTTTAAAACACTTAATTTTGGTTTAGACCATGTTATAGAGCTTAAAAAAACAAATAATATGGTATTTTTAATTATTAACCTAGGTTAAGTGGTTGCGGAAAAAATCCAAAAAACATGCTCATAAAATCTCCCATGTTAATCTTATGGGAAAAAGGTTTTTGGCTTTTCCTCAGTTAATTTTACTTTAAACTTCACATTTTCTTTTACCAATCACTTCAGCTCCACAAAACAATCATTTTGGTGTTTAAATTGTGATTCTACGTCAAACCGTTGCAGAGATATTCAAAGTGCTAAACACAGTACGTTGTCCAATGTTATCCTTATGGAGAATAAATAAAATTTTATATCTTGATTATTTATGAGTGTATATTGATGACATTTGGTATGTGGCTTCATGTTGTACTGGTATATTGATAATTGCATAAAAAATAAATGTTTTGTTGATTGTCCCCGTAGCAGCTAACCTGCATACTCAGCCCTAATGTTATTCTTATGGAGAATAAGTAAAGTTTTATATCTCCCTTAATTATGAACATAAATTAATAAAACATGGTAAGTAGCTTCACCTGGTTCAGTTATATTGATAATTGCATAAAAACTCATTTCTTATCTTCCTCGTTGCAGCAAACCTGCGTACTCAGTCCTAATGTTATTCTGATGGGGAATAAATAAAATGTAATAAATCACTTATTTATGAATGTATTTTTGTCAAAATTGGTGAGTGGCTTTATGTACTAGTGAGAAACATATCAATGCATTGGAAATTCGCTGAGTACGCAGGTTTGCTGCGACGGGGGGTATTATTTATGGGAGTTATGGGAGCTTTTTATATTTGAAAGCGTTTTACAAGTAACACTGTTAGCCCTAGATTATGTAATTTGGCCGAAAATGGAAACTTTTTGTTTTATATCATACTTAATTGTCCCTAGAATGGGTGATTACGTGAAAAATAAAAGTTTTATGTGAAGTATTTTTTTCCTTCAATTCAGTTATAAATCTTTAGGCTGTTGTCAGTCGAATTTAATCATATTAGCCTACATCCCTTATCAACAGATTATAAGGGGTGTGTGTAACCGTTCAACCAAGTTTTTCACAACCAAATCAAATTTTAATAGCAAGCAAAATTTTAACATGTGTGAACAATATTTAAAGAATTAATTTTAGCAAATTTCCCCTATAGGGAAGAAGCTATTACCGTAGGTCTCATGGTAAGACTTAAGCCCGAGACCATGATAACTTTTCATTTCAAGGTCCCCAGATGCCAAAAACACCATTCGTTCAAATTTTTATATATGTATATATATATATATATATATTTATATATATATATATTTATATATATATATATGTGTCCGTAAGCACGATAACTCTCGTAAAAAAGCTCCGATCTTAATGAAATTTGGTACAAATGTGTAAAGTACCATTTATTTGAACGAGTTCGAAAACCAGACGAATCGCATCATCCAAAGGGGGGTTTTTGGGGGGTTTTGTACCCCAAAAATGGGTTTTTTGGGGTTTTCACATGTAATTTTTATTTTAATCAAATTGCAATTTTTACCATTAAATTCAGCTTAAAAAAACAAACAATTTGGTATTTTGATCATTGCTCTACGTCAATTGGTCACTGAGATATTGAAAGTGCTAAACACAGTACGTTGTCTAATGTTATTCTTATGGAGAAAAAGAAAAATTGTATATCTCGCTTATTTATGAACATAAACTGACAAAATTTGGTATATGACTTCATCTGGTTGTAGTTTATTATTGTTTGCTCAAAAAAACAATTTTTCGCCTATGATTCCCGTTTCAGCAAACCTAGGTACTCGGTCCCCATGTTATTCTTATGGAAAATATTTAAAATATTATATATCGCTTATTTATGAATGTATATGGATGAAACTTGGTATGTGACTTCACTTAGATGAGTTCTATTGATATTTGCATAAAAACCCATTATTTTGTATTCCTTGTTGCAGCAAACCTGCGTACTCATCCCCAATGTTGTTCTTATGGAGAATAATTAATATTTTAAATATCGCTTGTTTGTGATTATATTTCTTATGAATTCTGTTAAGTGGCTTAATGTGTTATGTTATATATTCATTGGAAATTCGCTGAGTATGCAGGTTTGCTGCGACGGGGGTATTTATTGTTAAAATGGCATGTAAAATATATACAGTCCACTTGTTTTTAATTTGTCATACATCCATAGTGTGATTTATTTGTATGTTTAATTTATATTTGAGATAATTCACAAATTTACCAGTACCATAGGTAATGCTCAGATTTGTCATATATAGTTGTTCTATGTATCTTGTGTTGCAAATTTAGCTTATTTAATGTGACAAATTTTGAAACATTAATTCATCTTCTTAGTTTTAAGTAACATTTTAATAATCCCGCTAAACACATACAAACCAATACTCTGTTATTGTTTGTGATATTTTGATTAAAGAATCCTAACATGGTTCATCAAATTAAATATCTATATAAATAAAGCAGAGTTCTTGTCTGTGTGTGGATCGCCGTACGGCTAAACTACAAGGAGTTGAGGCATGACATTTTCAGGGCAGGTTCCTTTAGGTTACAGCTGTTGTACCTGACTCTCAGTTTCCTCTAAATCCTCTTGGGCTACTCCCCGTGGGACATCCAAAATTCCAATGTTAATCAAATGAAGCCATACGGTTACAGTTCTCTGCTATTTATTTAATGTTATTCAAATAAACAGCTGACATTAGAAATTTACTTTTTAGCGAATTTTCCCTTTAGGGAAGAAGCTATTACCGTAGTAGTCATGGTAACTACATTACCGTAGTGATGGTAATACTTAAGCCCTAGACCATGATAACTTTTCATTTCGAGGCCCCCAGATGCCAAAAACACCATTCGTTCAAATTTTGTATATATTTATTTATATGTCCGTAACCACGATAACTCTCGTAAAAAAGGTCCAATCTTCATAAAATTTGGTACAGACGTGTAAAGTAGCATTTATTTGAACGAGTTCGAAAACCAGACGAATTGCACCATCCGAAGGGGGGTTTTGTCCCCTAAAAATGGGTTTCTTGGGGTTTTTGCATGTAATTTTTAATTAGATCAAATATTTAGTTATACAATTGAATTCAGCTTAAAAAACAAACAATTTGGTATTTTGATCATTGCTCTACGTCAATTGGTTACTGAGATATTGCAAGTGCTAAACACAGTAAGTTGCCTAATTCTATTCTTATAGAGAAAAATAAATTTTATATCTCACTTATTTATGAATATAAACTGACAAAATTTGGAAATGGCTTCATCTGGTTGTGGTTTGTTGTTGTTTGCACAACAAAAATTCTCAGTTATGGTTCCCGAAGCAGCAAACCTAGGTACTCGGTCCCCAAGTTATTCTTATGGAGAATAATTAAAATGTTATATATTGCTTATTTATAAATGTATATGAATGAAACTTGGTATGTGACTTTACTTTGATGAGTTCTATTGACATTTGCATAAAAACCCATTATTTTATGTTCCTTGTTGCAGAAAACCTGCGTACTCTTCCCTAATGTTATTCTTATATAGAATAATTAAAATTGTATTTATCGCTTATTTGGGAATATATTTTTATGAAACTTGGTATGTGGTTTTATCTGGTATTAAGACATTGGAAATTCACTGAGTACGCAGGTTTGCTGCGACGGGGGTATTTAAATACATTTTATACCCGGGTGAAACCGGTATAATCAGCTACTTAATAAATATTTACTGCTTATTTTTGAAGATAGAAGATGTTCCAACTAAACAAAACATGAAAATATGTCTACGTATTTTGGGAATTTGCAAAGTAAATTAAACTCTCCATTACTTCCTTACCAACATGATTTGAGAGAACTCTTGGGCAGAAACAAGCAGTATTACGTTTTTTAATATTATTTTCAGTTTGTTATTCCAGGTTAATTTGTTATCAATTTCCATACCTAGTACTATATAGACGTATTACACTTTTAAATTTGTCCCCATTTTATAATCCAGTAATATTTTATTTTATTTTCTTGTTCTTTTTACACTGAAACTAAGACTTTATATACATACTAGTTGTTGTCCCCGTTCTTCGCACGGGTTAGAAAGTTAAGTCAGCTTGAAACAGCAGTTTTTGCTTCTGCTCATTAAGCTGTCAAATGGAATTATCCACAGCTGTTCGCATTACAGTTTCTGAATGTTCACTTTCTTCTGAAATGTAAGTTTCAGCCCATATTAGATTAATCGATTAAGGGTTTAAATTTTCTTTCTGCATGACCAGTGACAATTTAAAAATAGCTGTACCATTATTATACCCTTAAGGTTGGCAACACTTGATGGTATGTTGTTGATTTATGAATCAGCTGGACGCCATCGTAAGACATCTTTGCTGCGAACATTACTCTTATGTAAATAAGCACACCTGGTCTGAAAGCTCTACGAACCTTGAGAGCACATGACCTTCTTTTTGATAATCTTTCCATTTGAAACAAATTTAATAGTTCCTCATAAAGTACTGCAAAATAATGCCCCGTTAATTTGTAGTACAAAAATCTCAAAAACTTTTTTTAATCTTCTCAAGAGCATCAGCACAATAACGAGGGACTGGGTAATGATACTGTCAAATTCTAGCAGAGGCCCAACTAGTGACAAAAAAAAGATTAATTAAAGAACTGACTTTGCAACCGTTTTACTCACGTGATGTCATCCCCTCCATTCCTCCTTTTATTGCCGATAGTTTGAAATATATATTAACATAAGGGATATATATTATTATTATTATGGTGTATATTTTATAAAGTACTAGCTGCTGTGCCCATGCTTTGCAACGGGGTGAAAATTCAGAGTAGAAAAATTGTGAACAAAACAATGACAGTCTGAAGTTAGATATAATCCTTATACTTAGCTGTTTATTTAAATTAATTGAATTAGGAAAACACAATGTGACATAAACCAAATAAAACTGAAATGAAATTAAAATGCTTCTTTAATCCATATGAATAACATGGGAACTTGGAAGTCCCGTGGGGCAGGGCCCTGAGGACTTTTCTAAACAGCAATAGGCCTATGACACTCTTGGGTACATAAGACTATATTTGTGCAAAATTTAAGCAGAATTGGTTCAGTGGTTTGACTTGATGGAACAATAGACAGACAGAGAGACACCACCTCATTTTTATAATATTAGTGATTTCACTGATATAATAACGTTCATCAAATCTACAAGGCCTATTTATTAATGAACTATGTAATGGATCGTTTTGTATTATAATTAGTAGTAAAAAAACGGTGTTAAGCGGTTTCAAAATAATGTTTATTTATGTGAAAAATGTATTCTCTCAGAGTATTCCCTATTATTAAAATACCCCCGTAGCAGCAAACCTGCATACTCAGCGAATTTCCAGTGCATATTAATTTATCTTAATACCACATAAAGCCACATACCAAGTTTCATCAATATACATTCATAAATAAACGATTTATGACATTTTAATTATTCTCCATAAGAATAACATGGCGGCTGAGTATGCAGGTTTGCTGAAATAAGGAACACTAAAAATGGGCTTTTATACAAATATCATTATAACTCAACTAGGTAAAGCAACATACCAAGTTCTATTAATTTATGTTCATAATTAAAGGAGATAACACGTTAATTATTCTCCATAAGAATAACATGGGGCTGAGTATGCAGGTTTGCTGCTACGGGAACTATCGGGCAAAAAATGGATTTTTGTGCAAATATCAATAGACCACAACCAAATAAAGCCATATACCAAATTTTGCCAGTTTACGTTCATAAATAAGCGAGATATACAATTTTTCTTTTTCTCCATAAGAATAACGTTAGACAACGTACTGTGTTTAGCACTTTCAATATCTCGGTAACCAATTGACGTAGAGCAATGATCAAAATACCAAATTGTTTGTTTTTTTAAGCTGAATTTAATGGTATAAATTAAAATTTGATTTAAATTAAAATTACATGTGAAAACCCCAAAAAACACATTTTTGGGGTACAAAACCCCCCAAAAACCCCCCTTCGGATGGTGCGATTCATCTGGTTTTCGAACTCGTTCAAATAAATGCTACTTTACACATTTGTACAAAATTTCATTAAGATCGGACCTTTTTTACGAGAGTTATCGTGCTTACGGACACATATATATATATATATTATAAATATATATATATATAAATATATATATATATATATATATACATATATATATATATACATATATAAAAATTTGAACGAATGCTGTTTTTGGCATCTGGGGACCTCAAAATGAAAAGTTATCATGGTCTCGGGCTTAAGTCTTACCATGAGACCTACGGTAATAGCTTCTTCCCTATAGGGGAAATTCGCTAAAAAGAGAGAGAATAAAGTATGATTTAATATTAGAAAAACACCAGATAGACTAGGTTCATAAGTTTGAGTGCCTGTCATGCGGTCTACTAGGAAATGTTCGGTATCAACAACTAATAATCGAAAACCCGCGCGGCAAAAACTACATGGTGGTTTTGGGGAGAAGAGATGAAGGGAGAAGTGGTGCCTCGGGGGTTCCATCGGCACACCTGTACAGTTTGTTTGTGGAGGGGGAAAGAGTTCTCGGAATTTATCTTGGACACATTCAGAACTTATTGTCACCTGTGACAATGTATACATAACCGAATAAGTAGGGACAGGCTTATGGAAAAACAATTTTTAGTTATAACTCCGCCCCCTAAACACAGATAGAGTCACAATCGCATATTCGACTCTGGTTTCGGACTGGACTTAAGTGTTTACGGTAAAGTTAATTGTTAAAATTCTAACAGCTGGCTGAAATATATTGACAGGAATCTGTTGTTTATTATTATGTGTTTACAAACAATCATACTGATTTTGACGTTTTAAAGGTAAACAGTAGCGTGCGCGACAGGACCAAGGTGAATTAGCAGGGATAGTCAGCGCTATATTCTCCTCTGAACTTGGCTGGGCAAAACTAAAATAAAATAACATGGGTGTCCCTTGTTATAGGGTTATGTGTACATCGCCTGTGGAGTCGGTGCTTCTGGCAGTGTTTCCAGGCAGCGGGGATCCATAACAGACATTGAATCTATGAAGACGGTAACGTAGAGCGGATCTATGAAGATGGTAACATAGATCAGATCTGTGAAGTCGGTAACATAGATTGGCTCATGTAGTACACAAACAGCTAGTACATTTTAAAATTTTCTTTTTGATTACCTTAATCATCCAAAGAAGACAGTTTATTTGTCTAACAAATGAACTGAAAAAGGTAGATATTCTTAACTTATAGGCACTTTCAGAATATAAATTAGTGTTATTTTGATTTTCAAGCTTTATTCCTTTTTAGAATAAACTATTAGAACATACCCATTCTTCGCAGGGGTTAGAAAGGTAAGTCAGCTTGAAACAGCTGTTCTTGCTTCTGCTCTTTAAGCTGTCAAAAGGAAGTATCCACAGGTGCTTGCATTACAGTTTCTGAATGTTTACTTTCTTTTGAAATGTAAACATTGAAACTTAGGACGTTCACCTGTTATTTTCCTCTATGGGTTAATATTATTTATATGTTAATGCATGTTTCCCATTGTGCCTTCATTAAGCCTTTATAATTTGTCGGTGCATACAGCAAACAATCAGGAGTGTCAGTGGGAAATGAAAGGATCTCCTACTAGCTGCTTTTCATTATTTTGTTTAGATCAGACATGAAAACATTTGGAAGTTAATAAAGGGCTGCATTTTGGATTTGATACACTATTGTTGACGATAAGCAATGGTTCACGAATGTAATCTTTTGATCTGACAATAATAAAGGTGATAAAATTAAGTTGTTGCCATTATTATAACATTTTTTGGTTAAGCTCTTTTGATTAAGAACAATTGATTCTGAAAATATAACTCCAAAGTATTAATACTCTCATATCTGTTAATTCATCCCATGCAATACATTTTTCCAACACTATCTTTTTACATTATAAACCTTAGACTTGTTGTATTCAGTCATATTGATTGCAGAAAAGACTTGGTAATTGATTGCTATTGGTAAACAACTTGGTTTTCAGCAGATTTTTAATCCTGATCAATTACAACGAATGCCATTTGCATTAATTAAAGTTATCTTCACCTTTAATAATTCAAAACCATATTTTTCTTACCCAGTTAATTTAATATAAATTCTACTTATGTTGTACAAAGCGATGATGGTGCTCCTTGCATAACTCTTCTGTTAATGTTTATTGCTTTAGTTTCCCCTTGTATTACAGTTTTGTTACCTGTTTGCAGGGCTGATTTTTAAGTTGTTTTATGTTATTTTACATATCTGATGTATTCATCAGGTGTTTGGTGGCTGACTGAGGACCCTTTTAACTACTTGGAGACAGCTAGGTGCACAAGATTTCTTTAGCATACTCAATATTTTACATTTTAACATTTAACGCCCCTCATGAAGACCCGTTTCCCCTGACCCTGGAACATTCATCCCAGGAGAGATGTCTATTGGAATATATCTCATTATTTTCTCTGGGCTTAATGACAATGTCTTCTTTAGGAGTGTTAACATCAATTCTGCCATAACAGTTTCTAACTGATGGGTTTGTGATGGAGAAACACTCTTGAAATCTCTTACATAAAAGATTGGCTTCAATAGAACAAAGTTTCTCTTCTAATCACATGACCAGACGACATTCTTTGCGTCTCTGATTGTAGTAAAGCTATTGAGCCTTTTCACACAAGTAATTTATATTTTCATCTGCTCCTATCAATTTTTGAAGCACTTACTTGGTTTTTTGAATCTTCGTTCTTTGTACTATAAATTACTGTTGACCAAATAAGTACTACGCCTTACCAATCGACTATTCACACTATTTTAGATCACTCTAAAGCATCAAAAGGTACCTATAAAAGGCAAACCCTCACTCATCACTCGTTATCCAACTTCCCAGCTTAGAGTGGTGAAATTTGGTACATTGATTCTTTAGGTCTAAAATAGGAAATTTAAAGTTTTGTCATAACGATTCAACTATTTCGCTTTGCCCAAGGGGGCTTCCAAGTTACCATGAATTCCTTATGGACATTGCAAATGGCTGATTTGATTTGTAGTAGTTCCACAGGCTAACCACAGAATGCAGCACACACAACTGTCATAGTTTACGCAAGTGAAGCCGCGACAGGTCTGCTAGTTATTTATGAGGTCGTACGAATACTATTCGACTAGTAAACACAACCCTAGTCGACTCTTGGTTCCTAGGTTAAACGTCTAGCTGACCACCCCACCTTAATTACTTCAGGGTGAAATCAGAGTTGGATCACCAATAAATAATTTATTTAAAGTCAAAATACAAAAACAAAGTATAAAAATAAATGCATGGCATTTGTCTAAGCGATGGAGGCGATCCATTTGTGGACTGCCTTGAGCTCGGCCGTCGTCTCGGGGGTGGTGTTGAAGGCGCAACCCTCCGCAAACTCCACAGCGATGGGAGCGAGGTATTGGAACTCAAAGTCTTTACCTGGGATCCCCAGAGTGGCCTGGGCCGTGGAACCGTCCGTCCCGCTCAGCTGGCTGCTCTTGGTGCGGCGCACAACGTTGCTGGAACACAAAAACTGTTTTAGTGGCGTTGGTCTTATGTGAAGTTTTTATGGCTTTGACAAGAATTATGAATGGGGCAGTAATCTAAAAGAACCACCTATCCATTTTGATAATATATTCTTTATTCAACCATAGACAATTATACAATTGCTTAGGCTTATTATTTATAAAACTGCATAGACTTAAATAATAACTTCTTAAAATAGTTATAGAAATACACATTATTCCATGGTACTATAATAACATTTTTCATGAAACAATCTTTAAATTTTTCTGTTTAACGTCCGAGAGTATTTTTCTTTTAGCAAATTTCCCCTTTAGGGAAGAAGCTATTACCATAGTCGGCATGGAAAGACCTAGGCCCGGGACCATGATAACTTTTTGTTTTGAGGTCACCAGACCCCAAAAACACCATTCGTTCTAAACTGTATAAATATATGTGTCCGTGAGCACGATAACTCTCGTAAAATGATCCGATTTTGATGAAACTTGGTATAAACGTGTATAGCAACATGTATGACTTTAAGTTCGAAAACCTCTATTCAAAGGGGTATTTTTGGGGGGTTTTGTACCCCAAAAATGTTTATTTTTTTATTTTTTACATATAATTTTTGAAATAGCCAAATTTTAGTTTTCATCATTGGATTTAGCTTAAAAAACACACAATTTGGTATTTTGATCATTTCTCTACGTCAATTGGTTACCGAGATCTTGAAAGTGCTAAACACAGTACGTTGTCTAATGTTATTCTTATGGAGGAAAAGAAAATTTTATATCTTGCTTATTTATGAATGTATACTGACGAAACTTGGTATATGGCTTCATCTCGTTGTGGTCTATTGATATTTGCTATAAAAAAATATTGTTTGCCAAAGGCTCCCGTAGCAGCAAACCTGTGTATTCAGCCCCATGTTATTCTCATGGAGAATAATTAAATGCTCTGTCTCCCTTAATTATGAACATAAATGAATAAAAACTGGTATACAACTTCACCTAGTTGAGTTATTTATATTGATATCAGCATAAAAACCTTTTTTTTGTGTTCCTTGTTGCAGCAAACCTGTGTACTCAGCCCCCATGTTATTCTTATGGAAAATAATTAAATGCTCTGTCTCCCTTAATTATGAACATAAGTGAATAAAAACTGGTATACAACTTCACCTAGTTGAGTTATTTATATTGATATTAGCATAAAAACCCATTTTTTGTGTTCCTTGTTGCAGCAAACCTGCGTACTCAGCCCCAATGTTATTCTTATAGAGAATAATTAAAATTGTATATATCGCTTATTTGTGAATATATTTTTATGAAACTTGGTAAGTGGCTTTTTGTAGTATTAAGACATTTATATCTCTATTGGAAATTAGCTGAGTATGCAGGTTTGCTGCGACGGGGGTATTTTATATCTTCTGATAATTTATTATATAGTACCTATCGTAGAAGAATAAAATACCTATCGTTCCATGCTATCTATCCCCCCCACCCCCACAGAGGTGTTTTTGGCACCATGGGATACAGGAATTGAGAAAATGAACAGGAAATAATCTAATACTTTAAAGGAAAGAGTACTGTTAGAAAGGAAAATTATAGTAAAAAACTCACTTGTTCGATCACTATTTCTGTTTAACTGTTGGATTAACGAATTTAGGGCCTATACCTTTTTTAGACTCTGTAGCCTTAACACTGCAGTGGTCGCGCGGATCACTATTGTGATCAATGGCTTATTTTTTTTCTGCACGACTATATTTATAGTAATGGATTATATGATAGGCGGAGAGTATAAAACAAAGTATAATGCACATTTTAATACAATATTTTTATTATTTAAAGAAAAACACCTATTTATGAGACTATTTGCAATTTTAACAAAACTTCCACTTCCACTCCAACAATGCTCTCACAGTCACTCTCTGTTTAGTTTAACCATTTCCGTAATTTTTCACGGTCTTTTTCTGACATTTTAAACACTACATATACGCGAAATATAGAAAACAAACACAGTTTTAAAAAAAAATCACACTGGAGCAGGTTAAAAAATTGAGTGCGTGATTGGTCGCGTGGATCACAATAGTGATCCAACTACAAGAACGGGCACCCAGTAAACACTGTTGACAGCAGGTTGGCTGTAACAGCACTGGCCACTGGCCTGTTCCAAGGGTGGGGGGGAAGTAGATGGCCGCTCAAGGTCAAGCGTTGCACCAACTGCTGGTGGCAACAAAAAATATACCTCTGGATCACAATACTGATCCGCGCGACCACTGCAGTGTTGTATATTCAGTAAAGTAACCATATTTAAATTGTTTAATAAAGGTTATTATCAATATTGCTAATGTTTGAACTACGGTATACCAGAACTGGACAATTTATGCATAGTTTGTAATTATGAGGAAATACTATAATTTTAACTATGGTATTCAAACAGAAATGGGATCCAAACAAATTGAAGGAATTATTGTCTTATATGATAATCCTATCAACAAATATATAAAACATATCTGCCACTCTAGCAGATGATTTGTTTTCCTGTTTTTCAACAAATTTTCCCTATAGAGAAGAAGCTATTTTTTTATGGTAGGGATTTTTATGCTCAGACATGTCGTCCATTTTCCTTCTTTGTTTCCCTCCTAAGCCTTTAATATCCAAGTTTATCTTTGAAAAGTTGTTATTTGATCAGTTGATTTACATAAAAAAAGATGACCCAGAGTTTATCCAATTCAAAGCAGAACTTAGCATATACTTACTCCCTGTTTTACTTCTGGGTATTTACACCTATATCCATGTAGATTCTGTTGTTAAAAAAATCTCAAAAAGTCCAAATGAGTAGTACCCATTCAATAATTTTAAGCACCACATAGGAACCCCAGGCCCTAATACCGCAGTGAATGTGTCAGGTATAAAATCGAAACAAGAGTTTGACTTTAAATACTAACAGTTCCTTTTCCAGCAGCGTCTTGACCAGCTGGGAGCCCTTGGCGAGGGTCTGGTCTTGTTTGTTGCACAGCAGCAACAGCCGAGGCGCCGACGCCGCGATCACAGGGTCTGTCAGCACCGTGTACAGCAGCCTGCAACATGGACAGACCACTGTAGCAATTTTGTTTTAAATTGAAATACAAACCAGGAAAGAAAGTATTTTAACTCTTGGGTTTCTGTGAAAAAAAAACACAAATCATAAATTATTTTAAACGTAACTCGCAACAATTTCATCCGTTATCTTTTGTTTTTGTAACAAGCCTTTAAATCCCTGCCTCACTTTAAAGTTTTTATGTATAAAGTCTGACGGTCCCGCCCATGAAGATGAATGCAGATAAGATAGCTGATTTTCTTCTACCTTAAGAAATTAATAATATATCTAATCAATCTTAAAACTGATCTGAAGTTTATAAGTAATTTGCCAAAAAATTTACAAAAAGCTAAAAATTGCGAAAATGCCCACAAATTTAAATACAAAGTTGTTGGACTTATCAGGGATTTCCATTTTTTTATATTGTTGTAGTGTAACTTTTAAGAATTAAAAAAAAAGTTGCGGACCACATGTGTGCTTTTGGCACAAAAATATCATCTCGTATCTTAACCCTTGAGCCCCAAGTGCCAATATATCAACATTTGAATCTGCTAACCAGTTGCGGTATAGGCAATTATACTGATAAAAGGCATGTCTACGCTCTGGGTCTGAGATATGGTGTGGAACCAACTCGACAGGAGTGTGGGTTGTAACACTGCCCGGTCTGATACAGCTCAAGTTTGATCAGTGGGAGCGGTCTAAGGCATTATTCCCGGACTTGTATTGAGGGTTCAAATGTTCAAAATGTGCAACTCATGGAAAGATCACCTGTTTGTGACAGAGCTCAAGGGTGGAACCTTACAGGTCCATGTTGATAAGTTGAGGTGTGAGTATCCATTTGGTCCAGTATTTTATAGTGGTTTTATTGTTTGATTTATTTGGATTATGAAGAACATTAGGTTTGTCCCAGAACAAAACATTTGGAATTAAAATAAGATACCTATCTCATCACAATTAAAACTCTAATTATTACTTTAAACATTATTTTTTTATTTGTGTACAAAATCTAAGTATTTTTTGACTCCCTTACATCCTACATGTTTCCCTATTTAAAATCTATATCAATACTGGCAGTGTAGTGTACTGATGATAAAATTCACTTTGAGACCTAACCCTCCGAGTGACCTTCACCCACTTTCGGACGACTATTTTTGACCGCCGAGTGTCAGTCGCCCGATATCAGGCGACTTTGCACGCCTCCAGTTTTATGTAAGATTTCCGCATACGATTGAGCGATCCCGGACAATGAGCATACCAATGTGATTAGCGGATTCTAGGCTTCATTATGACTATACATGAGCATCGTTCGTGTTATTTTTACTATCATCTGTGACTGAATTCCAAATGTCTGTGAATGTTTGTTGTTGTTATGGTAATACAGGCTTTAATGCCTCCAGTTCTGAGCGATCCCGGGCAATGAGCATACCAATGTGATTAGCGGATTCTAGGCTTCATTATAACTATATATGACCACCGTTTGTGCTATTTTTAGTATCATCTGTGACGGAATTCCAAACGCCTGCGATTGTTGTTTTTATGGTGATATAGGCTTTAATATCTCCAGTTTTTAGGTAAGTTGACTTTTTAGACTTATTATTTAGGTAAACTGTGCAAAACTATATATTTTCTTATTCCTCATTCAATTTTGAACAGAATGTATATCTTAATGTTCTTATTTAGTGTGAATAAAGTGTTTTTACATATGTGGGTACTGAACAAAACCAAATTTTCCTAATTTCTGTATTTGAACTGATGCCAAGTTGCTATAACATTAGGTATGAACATCAAAAGTTACATTTTTAGATAGCCTATTTAATAAGCTTTAAGAAAATGTACAACTTTATACTTATTTGTTATAATTTATATATTTTATAAATGTTTTAATAAAAGACCGCAAAATGGCCAATAATTGGTGGACGTTAAGGAATTTTCTAATAGGCACTCGGAGGGCTAATGCCAGTTATAAAAGCATAACATCAAAATCATAATCCTATACTCTTATATGAGTAAGGTTTGCTTGCTTGCTTGTAACTCTGATCTCAAAAACGGCACCAACAATTTACTTCAAGTGTTGGAAATAACTAATTTCTGGGATAAAAATAGGTTTTAGACAGGTCTCTTCCCCAAGTAAAATCAAATAATGTAACAAAATGAAAATGAAAAGTTACGAAAATTAACATTGAGCTTATGGAGTTTAAAATAAAAAAAAGAACAGCAGTTTATACAGCAGTTCATAGTCAACCAGGGAACTGTCGAAATAATACTCGTGTTGTTTATAATTGTTAACTTGTGGATTCCTAAGAGAGCAGTGACTAAAACTGTTGAGTGAAGACTGCATATAATGGTAAAATCCGAAATAAATCAAAGGACCATTGAGCTATAAATAACAACTGGAGTGACCTTCAAAATGCAGAAAAGAGGCAAATGAGCTATAAAAATATAATAATCAGTTGAAACAAGCTGACTGGCCTTCCCCGAGCAAAGCTCGTCCCCCAGGTACTATTTATTATCTACCACAGGCTAATATAAAAGTGGCAATCTCTCTACTTAAAAACAAAAAACTCTCTACTTACTCAGCAACATCCCTGATTTCCTTCTGCACTGTCGTGGCGTCGATGACAAAGATGATGCCTCGTGCAATTCCCTTGTAGAGGTCGAAGAACTTGCCACGCACTCTCTCATGCCCTGGAATGTCTACTACTCGCAGGAAACCCTACAACATAAGTATTTATTAGAATGCAGTCAACTACTTTAAATTAAAACTTTTATTATTTATTTTTAATAGGCCTAACTTAAAAGGTTACATTTGTTTTTACTGTAAAAGTATCACACCAGAAACCACAACTAAGTATACCTGGATTTTGCTAAGGCATTTGAACCTATCATATTAGGCTACTTAATCAAGAAATTAGCATACCTTGTGGTATCAGAGACAACTTTATCAAATGGTTGAAGAGCTTCTGAAGAATAGGTGGCCTTTGGTTATATATAGGGTGTGTTAACAAAGAAGAGACTGGTCATATCTGGTGTACCACAAGGCAGCCTTCTAGGTCCGCTTCTATTTAGTTTATTTGTAAATGATGTGGGTGAATAAGAGTCAAGAATACATATTGTCTTTAAACAAAATACTGTATATGCAATTGATCAAGTTAAAGTCACCTATCAGATTTCCTGCTTTTAGCAGATGATGTTGAAGTTTGTACTGAGATTACATCCAATGAAATGAGCCTAAATAAGTATTCACAATGGTATATCAAAAATGATATGGGAGCTCAATGTAGAAATACCCCCGTAGCAGCAAACCTGCGTACTTAGCGAATTTCCAATGCATATATATTTATCTTAATACCACATAAAGCTACATACCAAGTTTCATCAATATACATTCATAAATAAACAATTTATGACATTTTAATTATTCTCCATAAGAATAACATGGCGGCAGAGTATGCAGGTTTGCTGAAGCAAGGAACACAAAAAATGGGGTTTTATGCTAATATCAATATGACTCAACTAGGTGAAGTCACATACCAAATTTCATTAATTTATTGTCATAATTAAGGGAGATAACACGTTACTTATTCTCCATAAGAAAAACATGGGGCTGAGTGCGCAGGTTTGCTGCTACGGGAGCCTTTGGCAAAAAATTGTTTTTTCGAGCAAATATCAATGGTTCACAACCAGATGAAGCCGTATACCAAGTTTCGTCAGTATATGTTCATAAATAAGCGAGATATGAAATTTTTATTTTCCTCCATAAGAATAACATTAGACAACGTACTGTGTTTAGCACTTTCAATATATCGGTAACCAATTGACGTAGAGAAATGATAAAAATACCAAATTATGTGTTTTTTTAAGCTGAATCCAATGCGAAAAACTAAAATTTGACTATTTCCAAAATTATATGTAAAAAATTCAAAAAACCCATTTTTGGGGTACAAAACCCCCCCAAAATACCCTTTTGGATAGAGCGATCTGGCTGGTTTTCGAACTTAAAGTCATAAATGTTGCTTTACACGTTTATACTAAATTTCATCAAAATCGGATAATTTTTACGAGAGTTATCGTGCTCACGGACACACACACACACATATATATATATATATATACATATATACAGTTTCGAACGAATGGTGTTTTTGGGGTCTGGGAACCTCAAAACGAAAAGTTATCATGGTTTAGGGCCAAGGTCTTACCATGCCGACTACGGTAATAGCTTCTTCCCTATAGGGGAAATTCGCTAAAATTAGAGGTCATAACATTTCATAGCCACAGATCCACTCAAGAAAAATGGGTATAGCCTAAAACAAGATAACACAGTCAAAGATCTGAACATTATTGTCATCTCAAACTTGAGTTCAAAGGAAAATGTCCGAATGAATTGAAGATAGACTAACTCCATGCTTACTTTTACTGTCAGAGCATAACTGTGAAATTTCTCGTCAGAGAATAAAGCGATGGTCTGTCAGGCAGAACCATGATGAATTTGATCATATATCACTGGTTAGACCTCGCCTCGAATTTGCCTCTATAATATGGACACCTTATCAAAGAAGACATTGCCTTCTTGAGAGTCAGACTAGTTTTATTAGGCTGATTGGTCAGCGTGTTTATTACTTGGATGTGCTAATTGACACTATTCACTTGAGTTGAGAAGAAGAAATATATATGAAATATTCTTATACATCTACTGAAACTACTGAAGAACAATGTGGATTTCCCTGATCTGCTCCATTTAATAGACATCCAGATCCCGCTAAGTACTCGTTAACAAGTGACCTTTGAAAAGATATCTATAGATCATGCCTCCAATTTATGTCTTCTAAAATAAACATACGAGACACAAGCTGTTAAGTTGGATTGTTATACAGCAAAGGTATTAGTTTTAATAAAGCCACTGGTTTGTTAAGGTTACACGTAGGTATAATTTTAAATTTGACTAACTGAGAGGTTCCGAATCAGTCAAAGACAACCAAGTTCTACAACAATTGGTGTTTTAAACTTACATTGTTCACAATGAGTTCTCCAGTGTTTTCTTTTATTGAAGTATGGGTGTTAACGTGTCGATTGTAAAGAAGCCGAGAGAAAACCAGAGTCTTTCCAGCATCACATAGGCCCATGATTAGCACTCCTCTACGAGCATTTTGTCTGCGCTGCCACAGCACGAATAAGACTGCAAGAAAACAATTTTATTTGTGAAGTTTAATATTGGAAGTTGATTAATGTAATCAAATTTGACTATCCCTAACACTAAAAATCATGAGATCAAGCGGAGCAGTTAGGCCCAGCAGCATTTAAACCTGTAACTTTGGTGATAGTTTACCTTACTTTAGGTACCGCTATGCATTAGAGAATGTAAGATTGATAATTTATAGGTACGGACTACAATTTTTTTAACTTATTCATTGGTCACTAGGCCCCTATCAGGTGGTAATTAATTTATACGGAATCACCCTTTTACCCTTTCGTGATGTATTGATCACGAGACTAACTGTTTTGATGTTTCTTTAAGGACCAATTCCTTTATAGAAATTAAGTAGTGGTACAAGTTAGGCATAAGTTAATTTTCATTATCAGCCAGGCCATACAAGTTTTCATGTTCTAAATATTCAAGATTAAACTGCACCTGGCTCCATTTGTTTTCGTTCACAGATTAGGCAGTAACTTAATACTGATTCACCCTAGCCTGTTCTGGGGAAATCGGTAAAGTGAAGGGGCAAGCCGTAAACCCCTAAAAATTGTGTTATATTATCATTAGGCCTTATAAAGGTCTCTCTATTCAACATTTAAATTCTGCACTTTCATTTTTGTCTGCAGATCTGTTTTGCATGGCATACCTGGCCACAAAAGACTTACTGTGAACACATGCACATACACACAGACATCTTATTAATTTTCCTGGAATTGCAATATAGGTCCAACAACAAACACAGTGAGTTGAACACTTGTTGCTTGTAGTATGAAAATATAGTAGGTAGCATTGAATACCATACCATAAAACCAGTCTTTTCAGGAAAGTACCTCTTCCCCCCACCTTGTTCAGCGCTCACAAGACTGTTTGTCCAAGGTATGTGGCAACCCTTATATTACCAAATTTGTTGGTCTGTAGTTGATTTTATACTAATAATAGTAGTGGTTTGTGTATATACACCACTAACATGCAAAATTTGCAATGAGGTAGCCTCAGATGAATAACACCCCCAAGATCATAACATTTGTATAATGACCAGAAAGGGAGATAATGTACTAGTACCATAGAGCTCAGGTAAAGTATGTGTCTTCCATTGTGCATTCAACCAATTTTAGTTTAACTCTCAATATAAGCATAAAGGGTGCCCAGTAGATGATGCTGCTGTGGAGGCTTGGCACTACATTCTCAAGAGTAGGCCTAGGCCCCTACATTCGAAGATGGTGTAGCCACAGTCTAATATAACTAATAGGGTATACAGTCATGAAACTCATACGTGAGTAAATGTGTCGCCCGGAACTCACTAGCAATCCATACGGTTGGCGGCACAACTAATATAAAACACTACTTAGCGATCCACATGGCTCGAGGCGCACCTAATTTAAAAACACTATTTAGCAATCCATACAGCTGACGGCACAACTAATGTAAAACACTAGTGAATCTAATGGATGGAAGCGAAAACTAATGTAATGCACTAGCGATCCTTGTGGTTGGCGGCTTAAACATGCCTTAGCCCGGGCCACCAGTATGGATAGGTGAGTTTCTTGGCGGCAAATACACTACTGTTCTGTCTTCTGTCACTGAACAAGCAGACATGGCACTGGTTGTAGTCGCGCTGCCAACTGCAACAAGAGCTTGTGAGCTCCACTTCCAGGCTACAATTTAGACAGCTGAGTTTCTAGACTGTGGTGTAGGTGTAGCCTACCTTAATGATTGAAATTATAAAATTGTCATTAACCCTGTTAACTGCAGATTTTTACTTCAAATATGAAAAATTACAGCTCAATACTTACTGATCGTTATTATTACAGCTATCACTGCTACAATAACCCCAAGCATATGGGAATTAAGGCCAAAAGTCGGATCAAACATTTTGTCTTTTTTCACATGGACGTCTGGCTCTGCTGACATTTTTCACTTTTACTGTTTAATAACTAATAAAAATTAACTAGATTATTAGGTTGTTAATTAATACAACACCTCTGATCTAATAAGAAATACACCTAATGATAAACTGCAACAACACACACACAAGCGAATCCCATCCCCATCTCCATCGAAATCGAAACGAGAATGAGTGAATGAGATCGAGTTATCGAGACGAGACGCTCGAGGTTCGATTAAGATTACAGAATGACGTTTTGTGACGATAACTTAATTTTTTTAATGACAAAGAGTAAAATATGTTCCCTGATGGTAATACGCAGCAGGCTCAATGAGTTTAATAAACCAACCTCGTTGAGCAGACTGCATAAGTAAAACTATAAGTAGCAAAGTTATTAATTATTTTTATATGTTATATCCTATAGAGCTTATTGGGGCTGCCACAATAAAATTGGGGGCCTGGGTCAAAAATTCGGTGGGGGAGGGTCAGAGCCCTCCTTTTATTACCTTGGTATCATTTGGCTAGGGGCCCCTGGAATCGGGGGCCTCAGGAAAAGTGTCCCGGTTGCCCCCCGTCCTCGTGGTGGCCCTGATGATAACGACCCTAATAAAAAAACCTTATACAATACAAACCCCAGTGACATGTTGTGGGATAGAATGTCATGGGGTGGTGTATTGTATAGCACAAAATATGAACAAAATAATGTAAACAGTGGGTTAGAATTAATGCAAAAATATAATTCTTATATAATTTTAGCTGTTACATGTAACATTATCCTGCCATGATCAAGTGTTTGTTTTTGTCTTTGTGTTGTGAAATGTTGTTTTTAAAATTTGACGCAATCCATTCCCTCCACCACAGGGTCAACAATGAAGAGGTTAGTATGGTAAAATATAATATTTTATAGTATTTATCTAGTGGCCATCTAGCCATAAGTAAAAAGGTATATGCTTGAGATTTTTTTTGGTTATTTAAAATTTCTCCCATTTATCGTTGGAATTAAATAAATAAATACCTTTTTAGGGTAAAAAGAACTAAAATTGTTGTTCTTTATCTACCTAATTAATTTTCAACTATTTCTATTTGTCTGGCTGAACCAGCTGTTTTCAGTTTTTCGGTCAGTTGTGATGTGAATTGTGAGTGACGTCAGTTTGCGCCTCGCTGAGTCGCTGTGTTGTTTTTGTTTTTTAAGTTGCACATGTTTTTGAATTTGAGGTTACGTCTTTCTTTGTAACCAGTGGTTATTATCAAGTATGTATATAATTATTTAAAATACACAGGGGCAACTAAGTGTAAGCTATGGATAACGTATTCAAAGAAATTGCTTCCGTTCTTGAAGATGGACCTAAATTAAATCAAAGTGATCAATCTAGACTGGCAATAATGCATATTTTTGATGTTATTTTAAGCCTGACATCTCAAGAGGAGGCATGGGAATTTTTCTCTGAAGACTTCTTATCAACCATAATAAAGTATACAGGTCCAAATTCATGCTATAACGAAGTTGTCTTCAAAATTTGTATCAATCTATTATCTATAGATATTTTGAGTTCAAAGCTAAGTGCCTGCAAAGACATAGTTAACCTACTTAACCTTTCATTACAGAGTATCACAGATACGAACTGTCCATATGCTGACAAATGTTGCATGTTTCTTTCCAATTTAACTAGAGAGGAAATCAATTGTAAGTTTATATCAGAACATTTTACACCATTTCCAGAGAACTTGAGCCGCTTAGTGGCAGCATTTACGACTATTGGATATAACCCTAAATGCTCTCTAGATCAACTAGCTATGGTATTTTGTAACCTGAGCCAGTTAGCTAAGGTTCGAAATGTCTTGACCCATTCTGACAACATCATTCTTCAAAAACTGATACCTTTTATAAATCATGATAATGAGATTCGTCGAAGTGGGATTATTGGTGTGGTTCATAATTGTGCATTTGACTCTAGTATCCACAGTTGGTTGCTCAGTGAAGAAATAGACTTACTACCACGGCTACTCTTGCCTTTGGCAGGCCCTGAACAGTTTGATGATGAAGACAATGATAAGTTACCAATAGACTTACAGTACCTTCCAGACACCAAAACCCGAGAACGTAGTCCAGAAATTCGAAGGCAATTGCTGGAAACCTTAAATCAGTTGTGTACTACAAAATTTGGCAGGAAGTTTTTAAGAGATCACAATGCTTATATTATTCTGAGAGAACTGCACAAATGGGAAGAAAACCCTACTGTTCTTCTTGCCTGTGAGAATGTAGTCGATATTCTCATAAGAACTGAAGAGGAAATTGGAATTGATCACTTAAAAACTGTCGATATTCCAGAAGACTTGGAGGAAAAGTTTAATAAACTAACTTCGAGTGAGTAGAACTTCAGTTACGTATCTAAGCAAGGTATATTTTAATGGGGCATTTGTCTGTTGGTAGTGTCAGCTTGGATAATTTTAGTTTTTGGATTATAAAGTGACTGTTTTAAAAGCATTTACAGTCTTAATTTTGACATGTAGCCTATCTTAATCAATCACTTTATTGTCACAACAATTTTTTTTTTATCGAGTACAGCTAGAAAAAACAGGTGACATTGTCAGAATCATTCTAAATGTATATGCTAAATAAAAGTATTTTAAAATACTTAGGTAGTCAACATTTTAAGAAAGTTCCAAAACAGTGTTAACAATGAAATTAAGGCCTAATTAAATGTAACCATCATACAAAAATTCTTTAACTGAGTAACTTAATATGCCTTCGTTAGTAGTAAAAAGGTTAATTTATTTTAAAATTTAAATACATCTGTAATCAGTTTGTACTCGGAAGGCAGTTTGTTGAATAATTTCATACCCATATAGTGGGGCATTCGCTCAAAGAGATTAAGCCTATGTTTGGGATATTGAACATCAGTTTTGAACCTGGTCTCATAGTCATCATGGTGCTGATGCTTAATCAAGCTGTTAAAATTAATCCTTACAAAAACTAAAACCTGAAAAATATATAAACATGGTAACTTAAAGTAAGAATTTTTAAGTTTTTGAAAAGTGGCTTGGAAAATGTTTACAGGGGCGAAAAAGCTATTTCTATATACTTTTTTTGTATATATTCCTACATACTTTGTCAATTTGTAATTGACAAAGCCTCTGATGTATTGCCCCAAAGCTCAATACCATACTGAATGACAGAATGGAATAAAGCGTAATAACCCATTATTTTAGTTTTGAAATCAACTACCGTACCTCTCGAATTACAAGCATTTGATATATTGATGTATTTAGCTTTTCATATCAAAATTTATATGAGATCCCCACGTTAAATTCCTATCTATTTCAATTACTAAAAACTTGGTACTTTCACTGGAATACGGTTTTTCTCGCCATGCAGTGAAATTCCAGGGCAATATTTATGTTTCCATTGAAGAGTTGAACATTTCATCAACATCATAGGTTTTGATGATAGTTAACAAATCAGCAAACATAAATATAGGGTACCTCTGCAGATTATTACCTCTGGTTGGTGATTTGGCAACATTGCTTCAACTGTCATCGGACAATTTTCATACAGTTACCGTTAACACTTTTAGTAAAAGGATCAAGGGTGTTGTGACTGATCAAAATTGTTAGCCTTTGGGGTTTCTTAATAGAAGTCACAGGTGTGAAAAGTTATGCATGCAAACTTATTATTCTTGAATATGCCTGTCCTTTTACTAGGAAATTCCAAAACTAAACTCCCTTTAAAAGGAGCAATTTCCTGATACGTGATGCTTGTATTATTTTGTTATATTGGTTTATTTTATATTGTTTTGGTTCAGAAAATCTTGTATATATTTATTAGAGTTCATTCTAGCTATGCTGTCATAGAAATATCGATATCCACATACAAAATTAATAGTTATCGTGAGATTATTCACGGTAAGTCACGAGTCACATATGACCCCAGGATGTAAATACTTTTTTTGGAGATAATTTTCTGTTTTAAATCTTTGTATATAGGCCTAAATGATGTATTTTATACCATTTTTGTGGATTGTATTTAACTATATACTGTATAAATAAAGGAAAATAAAATTGCTGTACAATTGTCATAGTCTTTCTATAACGTAGCCTACCCATTTTCGTATCCATAAATGAATAGTTTATTTTACTCTAGGGGAATCTAAAGTTTTGAGTCGTTTTATTTTTGTCAGTTTAATTAGTTAAATAGGTACTGAGAGAAAACATTATCATACCGGTAGCTAATTCAAATGTATTAATTTTATTTCCAGTATCAACCTATTTATGTAATTAAATTGAATTGTATTCAATTGAACTATTATTTTATTTCCAGAATAATAAAGCGTACAAATATACAAACCTTATAAAACCAAGTATGCAAAATTAACAAATAAAAGCAAACCCAGTTGCCATGAAGGTTTCTTTACTGCCCAAAACGTGCTGGTAGTGTAGTTTTAAACACTAGAAGCGATAGGTAAAGCCCAAATAAATCAGTTGTAAAAAATATAGCCTGATGCAGGATTAATTAAGCACTTTCAAATATTGAATTTAGAATGAAGTTAAGATATGTTCTTGCTTTTAGTGCATTTACTCAAAACTGATTAAAAACATTAAAAATTGATTCAATTTTACTTTTGGGTCTTTATTAACCTGCTTTCTGGAGGAAGTTGATGTTATTTAAGCTCTACAGTAACTGAAACACAGGAAAGCCTTACATTAAAGTAGTCCTTAGATAGCTCTCAGACTGGTCAATGTCAGTTTGGAGTTAAACATTGGATACCACTCAAAAAGAAGCTGTCACCAATATTGGTAAGTCCTTTAGGCTATCCTTGTCTCTGATTTTATGACCTACGAGATTCCTGGCAGAGCCTGAATTTATCAATAAATAACCATTCATGTCCAAAATTGTAGCTAATTTTTTTATTTAGCCTATGTATGGAACTTTTAAGTTCTCCAAATATTTTAGGTCGAAGACAGTTTATTTTCAATACTGCAAATACGATTTCGCTCTTAATTTTCATAACAATTTCTTAGATCGACTTGGGAGAGAACAAAGTCCAGGCTACAGTTAATAGAGGAGTAAACACTCAAATGACTTCAAATTTTATCACAAAAAAGTCCTGCTAACAATCAGTTGAGACCTCAAAAGAATGGAACACACGAGCCTGATAAAAGATGCCAAGTCCACAGGAGATGTGACTTGTCACAGATCGCAGTTGTAAATATGTTGAATGGGACAAAAAATTGCTAGGGTGGACTGTTGCCCTAAATTTAGGAAGATCAGTCTCTGCCTTTATTTTGCACAGAAGCCCTAAACTGCTAGGGCTAGAGGGAGTGGCAGCCATGTAGTGATCAAGTGCCTGGCCTTCAGGCAAAGCAAGAAAGATAGCCAGCTAAAAAGCTCTCTTTCTAAAAAATAATGAAGGGTTTCTTATTAAAACTCCAAAGTGTTTGAGATTCATAAATTGAGGCAGGAACATTTTACAGGAAAAATAACCTACATTAAATGTTGGTTCCTGGAGGCACGCTAAGCTCTTAGGCTGATAACTCGTCATGCACGAGTGCATTATCTTTCCCCCTCCCAGTTAAACAAATTACCTGTAAATTAGGGGTTACCAATAAACATGCGAGGAACATATAAAAACATTTATTGTTTACTGGAACTGAAATACACGAGGTTTTGTAATCACGTTTTCAGAAACAAAACCCTATACAGAAAAGGAACTGAAATGTTAATTTATTGTTTAACACAATATTTGGGCTTGGCTTGGTTAAGTATAAAACACTTAGGTAAAGATGATAACACATGTCTACAACAATATTATACAGGAAGAGTTAGTCTTAACATTAATATATGAGCACTAAATTCTAGTCCTAAGTCATACCTCCTCACAAAATCATCGTTTGTTGAAAGTATAAACTATTTGAAGATCATAAGTAAAGTTATTCGTTTCTGTTTTTAGGTAACTTTTTATAGGTTTGGTGTGAAATGCAGCTCAAGCAATAAGAACCACGAAGAAAGTGTACCGTTAAAATTTATATTTTCTTATCATTATATACAAAACTAATAAGAAGGCGAGTTAATGTTATAACTCAAAGAATTAAACATAGATATGTTATTTGAGAAACAAAACAGTTTTAAAGCATAGCAAAGCAGGTTTCTATTGGCAGGCAACATGGGAGAGGATGTTGTTTTAAACAAAGTTTGCCCAAACATTCTGCAACATCAGAATAGTCAAAAGTAGGATGTGACAGTGGCTATTATGAGTTAGGAAACAAATCCAGGAGTCCAGATTGCATTTCTATATCACCCAACTGTGGGCTGTCGCTCTGGTACGTTATCTATATGCTCAGGAAGTTTATAAATGACTAGATGTAAATGAAAATAGGAGCAATTCAGGGGTGGCAAGGGGGAAGCATTTGCCCCCCCCCACCACCTCAAAAAATGAAAGAACATATTGCAGTATATGAGAAGTCACAATCACGATCAATTTGCTCCCCTCTCCCCCTCAATCAAAGTACTCAATTTTTGATTACGTAAGTGAATTAATTAAATAATTAGAGGTAAAATTACAAATAAGCTAATGAAAGAGGGAGATTTTAGTTGGAACAAATGTTTAAAATCTTTTTCCTACGTCTGCCCAAGAAAGCGGTTATTTTCGCACTCGATATACGTCGCAAAACAGGTGATTCCCGAATTAATTTTACTTTGCGCACTCTCGATTTACTTTGCGTACTCCAGTGTTTCAACTTAAGAACAAAAAAATAGTCAAAAACAGTATGCAGGTAAAATTGTTTATGCATGAATTACGTTGGCAACACTGGATAAAAAACATCTGATCTATTGTTGGTGTTCCCAACAACATAAACATAACCTGTATTTTGCTGAAGTTTCATTAGAGTGTGATTACATAAAAAAGTGTTCATAAATTGTGAGTAGGCCTAGTTATGTTACTATTACTTCGATCAGGTATAGTATATATTTAAGTTAATTTTTAATAGTGGCAGCCTTCTTCTAAAAAAACGAATAAATATAATTGAAATACTTTATTCTAACTGTAGGAAATATATCATATATATTATACATATCACACTGTATAATCAATATTTGGCAGATGTAGGAAAAATTTAATATGCAACTCGTGCGCAAAGTTTCTTTGCGCACTTGTTGCATAAATAACTATATACTATGTTTGAGAACTTGCTTATCTCAAACATGGCATATAAATTATCCTTTTAGAATTAAAATAGAGGATAAGATGTAAAGAGTTATATCCATAGCAAAAAGCAATATAATGTAAGTAAAAATATTTTCTGCAAAAGTATGAAAATTTGTATTGTTTAGCAACCTAAAATGTTCGACTTACAATTTAGGTAATACTATTTTTACTAGTTCTGTAACATTCTAGCAGTTACAATTTTCACTTGAAATTTAGTTTATGTAACAAATGAGCCTCACGATCATAAAACAAATTAAAGTGATTTTATTGATCATGAATTAATTAGGAAAGTACGAATATTGTAATCTATATATATTAATATGCAAGGGGTTTTTTTCTTCACAGTCATAACTCGATAACGGCTTGACGGATTTTAACGTTTGAGGTGTCAAATTAAAGTTATTTTTATGCAGATTTGCCGATATGTCTCAGAATTTTAAGAAAGGGCATCACCTAAATACAGTAATGGGCTGAATTTTTGGAACAGTGGCACTGTCCGACGGCGGGAGTCTAAACTACGTGTTGATTTAAAGTACGTTGTTATCATCTGTTTTAATATCAGATGTTTTGTTAAGTTTGTTGACAACTGAAGTAACCTTTCGTTGGGTACAGACTTGCTCGGATTCAAGCAACAGGACAACTAGTATTTTATATTATATATTATAGTAGAGTCTCGATATCCAAACTAAACCGGCCGCGGCAAGGTCGGATAAGCGGGAAGGTCGGATAAAACGGAAAATAATAAAAACAATGCTAATTTTTATTTTCTAGGCGAGCGGAAATCAATCGTTTGATTGTGCATGGTTACGGTCAGATAACATGGAAAGTAATAAATAAAAACAATGTTAAACATTTTAATTTTTTTTATTTTTATAGGCACGCGGAAATCGATCGTTTGATCGTGCACGGGGACGGTCGGATAACCGAAGGTCGGATAATCGAGATTCTGCTGTATAAGGCTTAGTTGATTTCCTAATACTTAAAAAACCTGTTAAAATGAATTTTACTACAAGCTTTTTTTTAAAAAAAAAGCACAGTCATTCAACTGTTTCGCCTAGCTTCGCCTTTATTAATTTAACACACATTTCCAAATTTTCTTAAGCTATTTCATGTTTTTGCCAAACTCTTCAAATTCAAGAAAGAATACTATTTTCGGCCTAACATTTTGTTTTCTTATAAAAACTATAAACTAAGTATTAGAAATACAATACAACGTTATAATGAAACAAAACTAGGAATACACGAATCCACAAATTAGAGTAACAGTAACAGCAGTTACAATTACGATCAAATTAAAGAAACTACTACCTTACATCTATTATAAGTAAATATATGTAGGCCATATGATAGTATATACATATTATAGTTACAGTATTTGTAGCAATGTACATATATGCTAATATTATGTGATAAAATAATAAATGGAATATTTTGTTTGTTAACGATTTTTTGAAGAGTTTTTTAATACCCTAAATTTAATATTGTGAACTAATTAAGTTTACTGAAGAAGAAAGTTTTGGAAAAAATGGTTCAATCATTATTTTTTCATTTCAGACAATTAATGGTACTTTGGTATTATACGGATGCCACCCTTATGCAGCGCGCTGTGGCAGTTATGTTAGGATGGGTTATCATAAAAATGATTGTAGGACTTTCCTTGTTTTGTTACGAATCGAATGATACCAGATGAGTCATACTTCCGGCCGCCAAACCCCCTCCAAATAGGCCAAGGTCAGGTCGTTGACCGGAGCGCGCGCATCACCTGTCACCGCCTGTAATCTGGGTCCTGGGTCAGTGTCATGAGTGATTTATTGCCGTGCACTACGTTACATTTGTTTTCATAATGAGTGATGTTCTTTTCGTGTGGGATTTACCTCGAAATTAAGAGGAAACCGTACGTATTTTTATGATAACCCATCCTAACATAACTGTCACAGCGCGATGTATGTTTGGCGGCGTACCTGTGGCGATCGGGTCTGGCTGCTAGCGGCGGCGACGCATTCAACACGATCCTAGCGGACATCACTGCCTTTTGGGAGGCACAACACAAAGACCGCTCATCAGAATGATGTAAAATTTGTACAGTAAGTCAATAAAAGTACGTTTTTTCGAATTATGTAGTTATCCTTTGTATCCGGTAAAAATTTAACCTCCAAAAATAGTGGCATCCGTATAATACCAAAGTACCCAATTAATCATTATGTACATTTTTGGATTGAACTGGTTTTTTTATTCTCAATAGATTTTTGGAGTTATGCCAGTCTAACAATTGGTAAAAAACGTATTTTCTACAAATAATGTATTAGACACAGAGAAAAGATATTGACATAAGGGTGAGTTTCCTATCCTGTTCTAAGCAGTAGTGGGCATGTCGAATACTGACACTATATATTCAATATTGCACTCCCATATCTAGCCCTTATTCTGTGTCGCCAATCACTAAACCTATCAACTAAGTTACCACTAAATCACAACCACTATTTGAGTAAAAAAAAATTAAAAGGGGTACCTGTTACATTTTTAGTTATTCTTTTCTAAGACGGTGATTTTTACTCTAAAATAGGTTGTACATACCTTCGGTTAAACAGTTCGTAATTGTGAAGGAGTTTCACAACATGTTTCACCGTAAACACGGAATTATCAAGTGATTAAATACAAGAGCTTTTATCCAAGTAGGACTCGTCAGAATTTAAAAAACACAAACAGTTCACACATCAGAGAGATGTTTTTTGTTGCAATAGTGTAGCCTATATATATATATGTTGTTCTTAGATTTTATAATTGTATTTTTGCATGTTCTACGACTGCTGATCAAGTTTGTATTGACAAAATGCTTATAATATTTATGACGTGTAATATATATGATATTTTGAAGCCATTAATTTTTCAGCGAGTAAATTTTTATTCTATTGACTAACACTAGTCTGATTAATCTTGATATGAACACCTTAAAATATTTTTAATGAAACAGGGTTTAACCGTTAAGTGTTTATTTACTAAAAGTAATTAAAATATTGTCGATATGAGCAATGAACCAATCTCATAAGAAACTGCGCCAACAATCTATACTCTCATTATAAAACCTTATGTTTTTAAGAAATAAAGCCAAAGAAATACACATGGTATAATAGAGGACTAAAAGTGTAAATTTGCCTTGAAATTTGTTGTTACTCTCAAAGTATACATCCACTGAAGAAATTAGGGTTAAATCTAAAAATAAACCAATCCTACCACAGACGGGATATGATAATAATTTATATGTTTGATTTAAGTAAATGAAAGTTACAGTAAAAGCCCGCTAATCCGGCATTCGATGGTCCGGCACTTTCAAGAAACCGGCATCCGTCTAAGGGTTCTAAAAAAAACTGTTTTGTGCACTGAATAAGCCTTTCGTGATCCTCAGAGTCCGGACGCGATCGGCAGGAGTAACTATACTGTATGTATTAAGATATAACACTGTAAATCTATTTTCTGGTTGAAATTTTTGTTTTTAACATTTTAAATCACTGCCGAAATCAGAGAAATGTCAATCTAATATGGAATAATGGGCGAATGATTTCCTCTTGACTCTATTTTTAGCGTTATTTCCGCTAATCTCGCAATAACGGCTATTTTTAGACGGCGCTCAGTAATCCGGCACTGCCAAAGTCCCGAACGTGCCGGATTAGCGAGCTTCTACTGTAATTTGAACTTAAAAAATACAGGCAACTAAGAAAATTATCATTCTACAGATGAGGCTACTTTGTTAAAATGAAAAAAAAATATATATATATGTAGTGAAACTTTCACGATAACTTATTTTAACAGCATGAAATTATATAAATAAACCGATTTTGCATTGTACAGATTCAACTTCAATATTTTTTTTTATGTTTAACATTTTCAATTAAACTTGTTTTGTTACTTAATATACTTAATACAATTGTTGCTAAAACTAAAGGTACAAAAACGTTGTCCTCTAAATGAGTTAATAGATGTAAAAAAAAAACAGGTACCGGTATAAAAACCAAAATTAATTATACTTGGTGAAATAGCTAGCACATGTTTCTAATGAAGAAATTGCTATTTAATTCTACTTATAATAAATATGTAAATTTAAAATATTTGTAGAATTTCAAAATGGTTACCAGAAATTTAATTCTTTTGTCTTAACCCATTATAAAAAGAATATAGTGAAATTTAATTTTTAAAATCATGGTAGAGATGGGTGATCAGAACTCCTTCATGACATTTTGGAATTTAAGAGTGCCCTTAAAACTACAACATGTTTTTCCGTAATCCCTCTTTTGAGTCCGTTCTGTTCTTCTCTCCTGAACATGAGCCAGTTCCTCCCCCTCCACCCAAAAAATTGCTGCATCTCCTCCCCCATTATCACCAATTGTTTTATTTTTAGTAAAAATATCACCTGTTTTACATAATGGATAAATAAGAAACAAAGTTAACTTTCTACCTTAATAGTTCACACAAATCGTAAACAAATGAAAGAATAAACTTTTCCATGACACAAAAATTGTTTAACCATTTTGAAACACATACTTTTGCACTCTGGATGGATTAACCTAGCTATTAATTCATTGTTCTTTAGTAGCAGTACATGTACAATGGCTTTGGCCTCCCCTAGGGTATAACTTTGCAGTTCTACTTAAAGCTTGCATTGCATTGTGGGACATTCCGTTTGCTGAGCCTCGTGTCCGGGGATGGAGGGTTGGGCGGCCTCTGGTGAGGTAAGGTACTGATATGTTGAGACGAGAATCGCGTTTGGTTCACGGAGAGGGGACGGAGTGCTCTGAGGGCGTTCCGTCGCTCGAGTTGACCGAGAATGCTTTCACAGGGGGCCTTCGTTGCCTTAGCACTGTTGGGTCGAAGTTGGGGTGTCTTCTGGCGTGTTTACTGTAACAAAGAAACAGATATTTGTATTTGTTACCAGTTACGAAAATGCATACATTTATTACTGTATTTTTTCAGAAACATTGACCGTAATATTTTTACAAACTGAATAAGTGGCAGGGTAGATTGTTTGCCACTTTGATTCTGTATAAATTAAAACAAATCGGTACTTGCCTAATTTGTTGGAGGATAATATTTACAATTCATATTATATATTATTCCGTCACACATTATTGGTGCTGTGGCCTCATGACTAGAACACTCCCATACAAAGTCAATCTTGTATATGGATTAAGGAAATCAATTTAAAAACCACTGTGCATGCAGCATGCTGACATGAGGGGAGCGAATCTCCGCATTAAAAACTTTAAAAATCAAATAAGGTGTTTAAACAAACACTTATCCCAACATATGTAAAAGTTGGAAAACAATTGATTTTGTTGGCTGTTATGATGATCCTCTAATTCTACTTCTATGCTATGTTGTGATTAAAATCAATGACTACATAAACTACTTAAAATATTATGCATTGTAAGGTTAGGAGGAGGTCCAGTCAGGAGTGGAATTAATTAGGTTTGGGTGTAGTGGGGATGATAAAACTACTTTTATATTTATGAAAAATAGCCTTTTCCAATGTCAAATCCCCATAAGGCAAGACACCATTAATAACGCGGTAAATATTTGTGCTATAATCATGAGAGAGGCCTTAACAGTTTTGCCTTTTTACGTTCTATCATTTTAAATTAATTTATTTTATGACTGGGGAAATTTTACCCTTCACTGCCCAGAGAATCAATATTTGAATTTTCAAAACCCTAAACTAGGGGATTAGGGTAATTGTTCTCCACAAAATGGGGTACAAACAATTGATTTCCACTCAAGTTATACACCATATACACCATGAATCTGGTATAACTGTGATCTTTAGAGCTTGCAATTGTAACTTGTAACTGATAAAAATCTGTGTATAAGTCTCAAAACAGGGCCGTACCCCGCCAGGAAGGGGACCAATGAATACATAGTCTTATAAGAAGAACACGTCTTATGGGCCAGTCTGTCAGTATTTAAAACTTGTCGTGCTAGTATTGCGCTCGGCCACGAGGCAGCACGCGCTGTCTACCCAGCCACTCCTCCCCCGCGACTGTCGCTACAGCCAACCCCGCCCTACTACGAGAACGAAGGGACCTAGGCCACGGCAACACCTCGTGTTTTCGGTACCGGTCTGCAGTGCTAGAGGCGCTTCACAGCGGCGAGGCGCAAAACTACGGATTTCCAGCGCGCCAACTTCAAATAAGCAACAGAATTTTTAACACAAGACCTGTTCTTCTTATAAGACTCTGTACTCTGTATAAGACTCATTGGGTCTACCTTACCTGGTTTAGATTTCCCAATAAATTTAATATTTTGTTTTCTAAATTCCAATACATTGTTACGGAATAAATATTATTATTTCCAATTCACCGCGTTTCTTGGAGTTTCTCTATTGCTCACCTTAGGTGGTCGCTGCGCATAAACTTCTTGCTGCAGACGGGACATTTGAAGTTCTTCTCGCCCGTGTGTGTGCGGAGGTGCCGCGCCAGCTCGTCCGACCGGGCGAACCGCTTGCCACAGTCGAGCCATCGGCACGGGAACGGCCGCTCGCCTGCAATCACAAGCAACATGTGTTCAATGTTTGTTTATACTAAAGTTAATTTTAAATGGAAAACACAATGAGCTTTATGTAATGCATATATTTTAACTCATTGGGAAAACACACCCCTTGGGTTGTCCAATAAATAATTTCCTTTGCGACCCGTACCTATTATAGTTTATTATTTTTCGGCTCCAAAAAAACAGTAGCCTAACTTACTATTTAGGGAGTTTTACCTTTTAATCCATAACAGGTAAGTTGAAGAGAAATCCTGACCTAGCTTATAAAGGCTCACTTTTATTCAATTAGAGTTTAGATAACAAAAGAGCAAAACAAGATTACAATATTTTTTGTAGTCACCTGAATATTGGCAAAATGTTTGAAGGCCAAAACCCTGAGTAAATATTTACATATTGACCCAAGTCTGCCACAAGCAGGTGACCCATACAAACAAATAATTTTCTGCTTTTAAATCAGCTTAAAATGCACTAGACTATATCTATGCTACTCAACAAGTCATTTAAATTTGAGTTAGCTCACAAAAAAAATACAATTGACCTTTAAGCTTCTATTGATTGGAACTTTATTTTAAAGGATCGAAGTTCTGTCTACCATTATGTACTGCGTGGTTTGCTTTAATAAACGAGTTCGCACGCAGCACGCTGACGTGAGGGAAGTGAATTTCCACATAAAAAACTATAAAAACTCAAAATCAGTTATAAATGTACAATTATTCCAATTTTTATTCAAATCTGAAAATATTGATTTTTTGGCTGTTCTGATACTCCTGGTTCTATTTACCTGCAATGCTGGGAATACAATTTTGCGCATTATAAGGTTAGGAGAAGGTCCAGTCAGGCTTTAAAGTAGGCGTGAGGTTGTTGGGGATGATAAAAGTACACAAAAAAATGATTAACAGGCTTTTCTAAAATGTAAAACCCCCATAAGACAACGTACTGTGTTTGGTCAATACACATTTCCTTTAATAACTCGGAAAATATATTTGCTAGAATGACGAGAGAGGGCTTAAAAGTTTCGCCACACTAATTCCCATCTTTTAACATTCGTTAATTTCACATCAGGGGCTTTTCTGACCCTTTTTGGGCCCAAAAACTCTAAATTTGAAAGATTAATTCTCAATAAAGGGGTTTACAGTTTTCAGATTGTTTTGCCCAACGAACTTGTCCAACTGATAACAGAAAGGAACGTCTCTACAAAATTTGAAGTAAATCGGACAAAAAATGTGACTGCTAGAGTGCAAACACACATATATATATATATATATATATATATATATATATATATATATACAACCCAAAACGTGTTCAGGGGGTCACGTTAGGAACTTCTATGGTGGTCCCGGGCTTAAGTTTCACCGTGCAGGTCATGCTAATAGTTCACTTTCCAAAGGAAATTCACTAATAACAGATGGAAAAGGTGTCCTGCAATTATATCAAATCTGAATATCTGAAATTTAAAAGAACATAAACAAAAAGTTTCAAGTCAAATAATACACTGAAATCATGCCGAAAATAGAATGAAAATTAAATTAAATTTTGGCAAATTTATTAGGATCAACTAATTTGTATTCAAAGATTTCAGTTTATGGTATGGAATATACAAATAAATTGTTTCTGACAATGCATAACGCCTTCTTTTTCAGGACGCTCACCGCAACACAGTAATATGTTGCTGAAAGTTTGTTTGAAGCTGAAGGCGTTACCTAATCTCTATAAATAGTAAAATGGAGCCGAATTGCCTGGAATACTTATAAGTTGTTGTAATTGTATTGTACAAATTTGTTTCTTCGCAAAAAGGACGATTTACTTGTATGCTTTACTAAACTCTAAATGTATGTTGGACCGCCAAAATTCCGTCTGCTTTTGACAGGAAACTCTTTTGAATTGTGTAGCCACTAAATCCCCAATTATTGATCCCTAATTGCCAAAACAACAGTGAAATGTACAAAACCATTTTGATGATAACTGGATGAATTTCCACACATTCAAGTAAGCAAGAACAGTATGTAAGCCACACACAATTATTATTGCCGTTATTAGTTTACATTTACACATATACTGTAGCATATTGCTATTACAATACACATACTAGGTATATCTATATCGTCTGTTTATTAATGCTCTTTTCGTTGATACAATAAAAAAAAGGTCTTTTGCACATTTTCTCATCTACACTTTCAAGAAATTTAACCATCTTTTCTTTAAAAGCTGTTATTAATGTCATTAATGTTAGTTCATCTGTGGCTCTACTTTTACGACAAATATCAATAATCCAATACAACAGTTGGTCTCTGGTCCGAATAAAAATTCGGAGACTCCAGAAGACTTACAGTATTTGCAAAATGTAAATTTAGATTATAGGTTTTCTTTATAAAGGGTTTCCTCTGCTTTCTTAAATGCCTCGTGACGGCCGTAACTACTAGTAGTACTGTACCACGATATTTGTCCTTGTACCTAATGAAGAACGCTGCTGAGAGGTATGTTTGAATTTAATTACTGCCGCCGGGTGGTGTACTGTGCTTTAATTATAGCTGATTATAGAATAATTCAAGAGAAAGAAATTTTGAAAATAAGGTCGACAATATTTTATTAAATGACTGCCCTTAGACCTACCTGATTGATAACAACTGTTAAAAAACCTGTATAGGATACACAACAAACTGAACTATTTAGAAATGCATCACAATTTATTGCTCCTTATACAATATTATATTATTGCCATGTATTTTCATTAATGCCAACGACAATAAAACTATTTATTTATTTACAGCACGGACACCGCGGACTGTCTCAGCGTCGGACCCGCATTCAAATAATTTGTCCTAGGAAATCAGCAAGGGAAATTCGCCTTGGCGCCTGTTAAAAAAGTGCTGTAACAGCTAATTAATTCTTTGATTGAACAACATTTTAATTCATGAACACGTTTGTTGAGCCAGCTGTCACGCGGCAGCTGCGACAGGGCCGACTGTGGAGTAGCCTAGATGATGGTGGTGCCTGCATCTCCCGGTCGCAGGTGTTCCCCCATAAAGGATTGGGTTTTGTACGTATTAGACCTAAAAGGATGTAGAAAAACCAAGGAACTCAGTCACAAAGTGGGCGCGTGCGCTTGCCTGTGATTGTACTGTGATCTTTCTGAATACGTTTTGCCAAATGCAACCTCGTTTTTGCTTTATTGAGGCTTTAGGTAAGCTGTTCGTTTGTTGTAAGGGGCAACCATTTTCCAAACGTCTTCAATAATCAAATAGTAACTGGGAAATGTATGTTATTTATATTACAAAATCAACAAACGTACGCCTATAACACAAACGTTGTAATTTATCCCACGTTTATCAAATCCAAAGCGTAGCAAAAATAATAAAAGGCGTAACTTGAAAAGCGTTTTATGGTTATAGTTTTTATAAAAGATATAGGGAGCCTAGAGAATAAGCCTGAATGTTGTAGAGATACATGAATTTTGAAATTTAAAGGGCGGGGATTACATCTTCTATAACCTTGGCTGACATCTGGTGGCTAGAGCGAATTTACTTTTTTTAAATTTGTCCATCCCTGACTGATTAGGTTACTTCATAGATTGTAATTGTACATATAGAGGTTAAACGTGTAACAATGTTATTTTGAAATGTTTACAAGAGGTTTGTTATTGGCGACTAATACAGTCACGTACTATTGGCGACTAATACAGTCACGTACTATTGGCGACTAATACAGTCACGTACTATTGGCGACTAATACAGTCACGTACTATTGGCGACTAATACAGTCACGTACTATAATTTTACAAATTTTAGTGCTGCACTTTGTTTATTTGGTTAATTTCCGGTTCAGATTATCGGATGTTCCCACTTTCAAGTTCTAAATCCAACCATAGATTAAACATACTTGTGGTATTCTTAATCTATGATCCAACATTCCCGTTGGAAAAATATATGTTACTTCCCAATAAACTAGAATGCACAACACTATTTTAGACTGGGAAACAACTTGTAATTTCCCTCACAATGTTGCCAAATTGTTTGCGACATGGTCTTTTCATAAACAAAGTTTTGTTTTGCTAAACAAAAGCGGGAAGTGGAGCACGGAGAGGAGAGGAGAGGAGTGGAGAGGTGGGAGGACTACAGGATGGAACTTGTCTGTACCGACGTCGACGTCACTGCGAGGTAACGGCGCGGCGCGGCGCGGAACAAACGTTTGGATGTTGAGACTATTAGCACAGCGCGCGCCAAGCACCGCACACCACTGTCTATACACTATACACATGCAAATGTGGGGTAGGGTCGCACTGTCGCACCCCACTCGACAGCAGTGGTCCAGTACGCAGTAAAAAATATCTCACAGCATCCGCAAAAAATCCCATTTTATCCCTCAATCTAGTATGAAATATCACTCAAAATATCTCTAAATTTAGCATTGAGTTTCTAAAAATATTACTCAATATTAATTAGTTTGAAGTTTATAATCAAAAACAGTTATTGTTGGATCTGCTTGTATTCTTTGGTTTTAATAATTTTAGTAAAGGACAAACATCCAAAAAGAGGACAAAAATGTTTTCCTCTTGTCCGGGGAAAAGAGGACGTATGGTAACACGATTCAAGTGGAAACACTGCTCTGCAGTTGGGTTCTTCGACTATATTACTGGCACCCGTCAAACTACACATCAACTGCTGGTGCCGTGCCCTCTCAAACCCCGTACCACCACCCTAAATCTCTGGACCGTACTAATGAGGGTCGGCTGATAACACACCGCTGGTTACTGCCGACTGATCCGATCCTACTGGAACTAGTTCTTAGGAAAGGATCCTGAACTGAATCGCTACACTCTTAAACAGAAGTATTGTTTAGTTATAAATGCAAAGTTAGTTTAGATTTGCTATTTAAGAAATTATTGTAGACATTTTCCATCACTGATTTCCATCGTGAATTTTCACGATGTTTCCGGATCTGGAATCTGATCCCGTCTTCAGGTCAGAAAATATTTATAACATACCAACAATACACAAGACATTAATGGCACAATCCAGACATTAATGGCAAGGCTGGAATAAACACAAAAAGCTAAAATAGAGACCTTTTAGCTTTTTCCAGTCCATCCAGCCTAGCCTGGACTGTGCCAATAATATCTTCATATTGCCTATTTTTCTTATGTACTAGGTATTTTCTGACCTGAAGACGGGATCAGATTTCAGATCCGGAAACATCGTAAAACTTGTTTTTAGAATCAGTGATGGAAAATGTCCACAATAATTTCTTAAATAACAAATCTAAACTAACTTAAAATTTTTATTAAACACTACTACCATAGATTAAGCATACTCCTAAGGAGTATGCTTAATCTATGCTACTACTGTTTAGAGTGTAGCGATTCAGTTCAGGATCCTTTCCAACGAAATAGTTCCAGTAGGATCGGATCAGTCGGCAGTAACCAGCGGTGTCATCAGCCGACCCTCATTAAGTACGGTTCAGTGATTTATGGTGGTGCGGTAAGGGTTTGAGGTGTGACCGATGGTGCATCACATACACAATAACAAAGATATACTTTAGAAACGAAAACGACCTGCCAGGCTGTCAATATAGACCACAGAGGACCATCGAGAGGACAGAGTAGTACCATTGAATATAGAATAGAGTACTCTGTGCCTCTGTCCTCTCTGCAATAGACGGAACCATTGATTATACCTACATCCTACGGAGGATGTATAATCAATGACGGAACTAAACTTCCGCTGTGAGTGGCTTGATGGTTGTAAAATCAAATGGGGGAGGCTTCAAGAACCGAAGGGTAAAGAACGGGACGGAAGGGAGGGAGTAAGGGGAGAGGGACTGCCAGACCTTTGTGGGACTCCTTAGGAGGGTGAATTAATGGGGGAATGGGGGTCAAAATAACTATTGGAGGTGCGGTATTTACTGATACAAAGTGAAGGGGAATTCTCCCCTTCCCAACGTTGGACCGTGGGAGGGTATGCAGACGTCAAAAAACAGAAAATACAAAATAATTTTAGTAAAATAAATTAATGTAGTATAGTTTATCTTTAATTTTAGACAATGCAACATTACATTTTTAAGGAGTATGCTTAATGGTGTTGCTATGTAGTGTCCTGTTCTTCGCGCGGGGATCTTAAAACCCCAGTTGCTCTAGAAATGTTTCAAATAATCAAAAAAATCCATAAGAATCATGTCTGAACTTAAGAAACCCGTGAGGGATTTTTGAAACACGAATATGTTTATCCGGAACCCGTATATATTGCATACCTTCATGTGAACTTTCAGCTCAATCGGTTCAATAATTTTCAAGTTGGACCGGAACATACATAACGACGGATGTCACCTTCAGAATATCGTAAAGGTCAGGGGGCGGAGTCCTACAATATTTGTAGCACGGGAGTATATTTTTACTCTGGTAAATTAACTTTTCGAATAAGTAACTGTAAATCAACAAGAACAACTTTGAGGTTTTGACAACCCGTGGGGCGAAGCCCTGACTTAACTTCTTAAAACCCAGCCTCATTGGACAGCTGAAGCATGAGATGAACCACCAAGCCAAATTTAGCTTCATAGTCATTGTGGTTTTTTAGATAGAGTAATTAAGACCGAGTAGTACTTGGCTTATACAGGGTAGGTTTTGCGCCCACTTGCTATTTGAGTTAGATTCAAAACACACGGTAACAATAGTTCGGACACCAAGTACGGCCACCGAAAACTGACTGTCGATGCCGTTAGATGGTCACCGATATCGGAAGTTGGGAACGTGGCGGAAGCGCGACACTCCAACGACGCGTGATGTTACATAACAATAGCTTGAACGGCCTTGACTTCCGCCACGCGGGTTGGCGCGAACTGCCTAGATAATGCGTAGTTTTTAAACGGGCGAGACCGACACACTACAGCACTACAGCGCCAACGTGGAGATATGAGATATCTGTGTGACCTTTGGAGATTACTACTGAATTGAATGAGTTGTAGACGATATTTTTTCACACATCAGTTAAAATAAATATAGCTACTGCACCTTGGGAAAATTAACGATGTGACTTTCAACTTCATTAGGTCGACAAGTGCAGAAACTACGAACTAAGAACTATTTTAAAAACTACTACGGCTAAATTTTAGTACTGTATAATACTATATCCACATCTCTCCTATGGAATGGATTGTGGGAAAGATGTCTTCAAAATTTTTAGAGTCTATACAGTCTTAAAAAGAAAGCAGTGGGAATAATTGTCAAATTAAAATACAGAGAGTCATGTGGTCATGCCTTCAGGGACATGGGTTTGCTGACCATTGCCGGTATTTACATTAAAGACACCATATCAGTTCATCACTTAATATTGTACGGTCAAAATAAGTACGCATTGACACAAGGCAGTCTCATACAGCAGTATGACATACATATCGCATCGGCGTTTGAACGCCTTCCCTCGCAAATGGGCGTCAACTCTCGAATTCCCTCCCTGAAGGCCTCGCTCGTTGTCAGAGCAAAATGCTTGGAAATTTAAAACTCGATTGAAACGCTACTTAGTGTCTCTGTCTACTCGTGGACGAGTTTCTCGCCGACCTTGGCAATTCTGAAAGGAGTTTTGGGGTGCCCTCAATATGAAAGAGTGTGAAGTTTCGATGAGGCGAGCAAGGCTTAGTGTTTGAGCGTTTGAGTGACAGGTACAGTTTGTGGACAGGTACTTTGAGGTTAAACACCAACGACTTTTGCCATGAAATTGTTTCGATTGTTTTTCAGCAATAAAGATCAATTTTATTTAATGTTATCTGCTCTACGTGATCACTATGAGATAACTACATAATTGAATGGGTTGTGGACGATATATTTTTTCACACAGTAAAAACAAATATAGCTACTACACCTTGGAAATTATAGGACTTTCATCTTTATTAGGTCGAATTGTGCAGAAACTACAACAAATGTCGAATGTAGGTCAAGTCAACGGGGCCTCGCGGCAAGCCTGAGGTCACACCCACGGCCGTAGCACCAGTTTAACCGCACATTTGTTTATTTATTTCTCAAGAAATATCTTCCTCCTAGATTGATTTAGTTGACTCCCTTCTATTTCAAGTTTGTCAAGATCAAGTATTTCAGTTTACCGAGGGTTCAGGGCCACTATGGGGAGGGACGTGCCAGGGCCATAGGGACCGTTTGAATTAAAACCATAAAATAGAAAAACGTACAAATCTAATAGGATTTTGTAAATGTAAATTAATTGCAATATTTTATAATATTCCGTCAAACAATTATCTGCAATGTTACAATTGTTTGTACATTAATTATAATTGTATTACAGCATACAAAATAATATTTTTTATTTTTAACGATTGGATGTTACCAGGTAGAGCTTTGTAATGTTAAAAATGACTGAAACTTAAAATTGGTTAATAATTCGATTAGTTTAGATCCAACCAGGGAGGTTTATTGTATAACTGGAGGTAACACTGATGAACCGTTGTTTCCAAATTTTGGTGAGGCAAAGAACTACTCGCTGAAATCGAACGAGTCGCCAAAGTGAATCAAACAAGTACCTATCCAAGATTTGAGACTCAACTTGTATTTGCTTATTTCCTCATAATTAATCATGTTTCACGGACAGATTAGATACATAAATCAAACGAAAAAATTAATTTACCCCAGCTTTTATTACTTTTATTCCAGTGATTTGCATGAGTAGATTCACTTATAGGAATAAAACAGCCAATCAGGATAGTTCAAAGAACGATAAATTTGCCTCACCAGTGTACGTAAATCACCGGCTCGCTTTTTAGTCCAAAATCGTTAAGCAGTGATATCTCCAGTTATATAATTAACCTCCCTGGTTTCAACTCAGCTGATAACCGTTGACGCTTTTTAAAACGGAAAAGGAAACGGAAATTAAGGTTAAAGTAACTTTACAATTGTCAGGTAAAGCTGCGTTTACACTGAGTAACACATTTATATAATAAACATGTTACATGTAACACGTTATATGATACCCATCACTTCGTGCGGGAAACCTACAACTTTTTCTATAACACGAATGTATGTTTTGTAAAACAATGTTTTGTGTAACATTTTACACGAATTTTTAATTTTTTCGTATAGCACGTAACATGTAAATTGTTTATCTAACATGTTTTCAAGTGTAAACACAGCTTAAGGTCTGAATAAGAAAAAATCACTTTGCAGTTTGTCGCAGTCAGCACTTTCGAGGCTTCCATTTTACAAAACAGTAGGCCTAAGTGAATTTGTTGCAGTGCAGTAAAAATATACTCTATTGTTCTAGCTTACAGTATGCATAACAATACAAATAAAAATCTAAATAACACTTAATTTTCCATAACAATTTATGGAAATTATGAAAAAATGTATGGGAGAATCATTAACTTAAATGAATTCATTACCAGAAGGTTAACAATGATATAGTAATTTCAATCATGTTGAATGCCAGTAGGGCGGAGCCCAAATTATTTTCAGTCCGCGTCTATGTGTGGTTCATGGACGTTTTAAGCGGGGTGAAATATACAAAAGAGTTTCAATCGATTATTTTCTCCCAATGAAACAATACAAGCGCCATCCCCATCGCTAGGCCGGGCTCGGGTCAGCTGTTATCGATCTGTACTGCGCGTGTGGGTGAGCGCGGCGCGGCACCGCCACGCCACAGCTCGTGACCTTGGCCTTGGCGCCGCGGTGACAGCGCCGCCCGCGGATCTTGACCTGACTACTCGCAGTTGCCACGCTCGCTCACAGATAGCGCTCTCGCTCATCACACTTCCGGTTAGTCGCTCCATTTCCGGTTTTCAGTGATTGCTGAGCGGGGTCACCAGAGGGAGTGAACGGCGGCGTTTTCACACGCACACACACTAACTAGATTCTAACAAATGTTTCTCCTGCTTACACATTTAATCGTGTTTCGTATCTTTTGAAATTCTCTTCTGCATGCAATGTTAAACCCGACCATTCGGCTTTGAATATGATCTTACATGTGTACATGTACGATTTTAATCAAGTAAATGATAACATCATTGTTATGGACTAAATTTTGTATAATTAATTGTTTCATTTGATGTAACCTAATCCAAATCCTATAAATGAAAAATTAATCTTAAATGAACAATGTTTGCTTGATTGGTCGGTTGCACAATTATCTCGAAAACGGCTCCGAGGATTTCCTTCAAATTTTGGAAATAACTAAGTTCTGGTATAAAAATATGTTCTGGACAGGGCTCAACAGGAAAATGACGATAGGTCGTAATGTTAAAAAACAAAATTGAAAATTTAAGAAAATTAACATTGGCCTTATGGAGTTTCAAATCAAAACAAAATAATTGTAACAGCTGTTCATAATCAACAAGGGAACTGTCAAAGTAATACTCATGTTGTTTATGATTATTAACATGTGGTTTCCTGAGAGCAGAGATTAAAAGATATGAGTGAAGATTACATATACAGAGTGGTAAATTAAATCAAAGGGACATTGACCCATAAATAACAACTGAAGTGACATTAAAAATGTAGAAGAGGCAAATGAGTTATACAAATCTGATTATCAGGAGGGGGAAGTTGTGAACTATTACTCCAAGTCATCTAAACAATCTGACTGGCCTTCCCCCGAGCAAAGCTCGGCCCCCTAGGTACTTATAATTTAGACATACCTTCAAAGACTACACGAAAGACCGACTACGTCGATGGTATAATCCAGATTATTTTTGGTACGGATTCACTATAGCTATAGCCAATAAGCACACAGTTTTTGAATTTGATGAGCACCCTAATTATTCTACAATTTCCTAAAATACAAAGTAGCTAAAATTTGACAGTGTTTATTATAGGTACGGTAATAACACATTTATAATATTAGAACCATTGAAAATTAATGGTGGTACTTATAATCCTATACTCTAATATGAGTAAGGTTTGCTTGCATGCTTGCTTGCTTGCTTGCTTGCGACACTGATCTCAAAAGCGGCTCCAACGATTTCCTTCAAATGTTCGAAATAACTAATTTCTGGGATAAAAATAAGTTCTAGACAGGCCCCATTCCCAGGAAAAATCAAATAATTAAAAAAAACTAAAATGAAAAGTTAAACAAATTAATATTGGGCTTATGGAGATTCAAATCAAAACAAAAGAATTGTAACAGCTGTTCATAATCAACCAGGGAACTGTCAAAGTAATACTCGTGTTGTTTATGATTATTAACATGTAGTTTCCTGAGAGCAGAGATTAAAAGATTTGAGTGAAGATTACATATATAGAGTAGTAAAATAAATCAAAGGGACATTGAGCTAAAAATAACAACTAAAGTGACCTTAAAAATGTAGAAGAGAGGCAAATGAGTTTACAAATATGATTATCAGTAGGGGGAAGTGGGGAGATATTACTCCGAGTCATCTAAACAAACTGACTGGCCTTCCCCGAGCAAAGCTCGGCCCCCAGGTTCTAATAATAATTTCGATAGTATTATATTCGAGCAGACTCAATAACTAAACAATATTATACTTCCAACTGTAGTTATTAAAACAAATGGAAAGTACAATGCATGATATACAACTACAGCATAACAAATAGATAGTTTTCTAAGGTGGTGGTAACTATAAAAACCTCCTGAAATTAATACAAAAGTCCCTATTGCATTAGCGACCTTTATAGTTAGGCTTGCCATAATTTCCAAGGGTCAAACCAGGACAACGATCTTAACGGGGGGTTTGATTTTGAGGGTATGGATTCCCCCCCCGCCCCTCAAATAACGAGAGGTCCGGCGGTCTACATTTTGAAATATAGGCTTTTAAAATGGGTTTGGACTAATTTTTAGTTATTTTAAGTATTTTATTTATTTATATTAAGCAATTAAATCCTGTGTATATTTAACGGCGTTTTACTCGTATTTAAAAACTTTTAAAAGGAATGGCCTTTGATTCGTAAAATCTAGCCAGTACTATTTTTTAGTTTGAAAATGTTTAAAGGTATATCTACTTCGAACAAGGAGAATTAATTAAATAAAATTCAAAAAAATATAACAAATTCAGTGTTATTATTTGTACGATATTCGATATGCTTACTATTCTAACAAATTCAATTGCTGTTCCCAAACCATTCATACTTTTGACTGGAATGAACTTTTTTCAAAATGGCCTTATTCTTTTTCACTTTTTCACAAAGATCTGAGCAAGAAAGACCAAAGTTAACTTTGCATAAAATTAATGCTCTTGCAGTGGACACTAGCATCAAATCTCTGTCTTCCACCCCAAGCGTTATTCATTTGAGAAAATATTATTTCTACAGGTGCCGATGTGCCTGGGAAACAAAAAATATATTCTAAAACACGACCAAGATTTAGAACCGTAATTCCTTGATCAGCGAAGTGGATGAAATGCTGCTTCGATTTTTCCTCTGGGACAAAGGCGAAACCGGCCGGGACACCGGGACAAGAGCAAAATACCGGGACTGTCCCGATCAAACCGGGACGATGGCAAGCCTATTTATAGTGCACAGAGTCGAACGTCATGTCTGTAAACAATATATTATAAACCAATTTAATGTCTTTCTCAAAAATAATATACACGTTTACTTTTTATCTCCAACGTACGGCACTCCTTCATAAAAAAATATACGAACACATCAATAGTATCATTATTATTTTCGTGTTTTTGGGTATGATTTTCTTTAACATAAACAAGAAAAAGCTTGATAATTTAATGGATGGGTCATTTGATTGCAATGGTTGTTTGGCGAGCAGAAGAAGATTTAGCCACACTCCTGGTTGTTTGAGTGAAGAACAAGGAGACACGATGATCTTCCTTGTATTCAGGACTGCTAATGTTTAAATTATTTGACCATCGCACATTATTAGCGAATTTCCTATGGAAAAGTGAACTATTAGCATGACCCGCACGGTGAAACTTAAGCCCGGGACCACCATAGAAGTTCCTAACGTGACCCCCTGAACACGTTTTGGGGGGTCGTTCAAAATTATATACTATATATGTATGCACTCTAGCGGTCGCATTTTTGTCCGATTTACTTCAAATTTGGTAGGGGTGTTCCTTTCTATAATCAGTTGGACAAGTTCGTTGGGCAAAACAATCGGAAAACTCTAACCCACTTTTTTGGGGATTATTCTTTCAAATTTAGAGTTTTTTGGCCCAAAAAGGGTTAGAATAGCCCCGGATGTAAGGTTAATGCTTAGATTAAGATGGGAATTAGTGAAGCGAAAGTTTAAGCTCTCTCTCGTCATTCTAGCATTAATATTTACCGAGTTATTAGAGAAAATGTATATCGGCTAGACACAATACGTTGCCTTGTGGGGTTTTTACATTAGAAAAGTATGTTATTCATTTGTTGGTGTATTTGTATCATCCCCAGCAACCTTATGCCTACTTTCAAGCCTGACTTGACCTTTTCCTAACCTCATAATGCGCAAAATTGTATTCCTAGCATTGCAGGTAAATGAAACCAGGAGCATCAGAACAGCCAAAAAATCAAAGTTTTCAAATTTCAATAAAATTGGAATAAATGTATGTTTTTACACTGGTTTTGAGTTTTAAAAGTTTTGTATGTGGAAGTTCACTTTCCTCACGTCAGCGTGCTGCGTGCGAACTAGTTTGTGTTTAGAGTTGCAATCTTTTTCAACAAAGCGTTTGTCGTCAAGGAGTAACGTTGTCGGTCAATTCATCGTCAACTTGCAACGATTTATGATTTTTTTTTATTTCTGAGTGTACGTTTAATTGTATTTTAAATTTTAAATCTAGAAGATAATATGGCAAAATAAAGAGTATTTCTCCAAATGAACCCTTGAAGCGTAACGAGCTTCATTAGTTGATTTTGTTTAGACTTTTTCCAATAATTATTAAATATTTTGGGTAACCTCGACATTACGAGTTTTGTGAGAGGGACACGCCCCGGTAATCTGCGATGTAAATCTAATGGTTGTGTAAGCGTTTAGACGGGTTAGAACGACGAAATAAAATCAATTAAGCCCGTTAGGGTGCGACTATTATAAAAGAATCATAACTGCTGTTCATAATGAACCAGTCAACTGTCAAAATAGCTCACTGGCACCAAGCAGCTGAGGAGGTCTATGTATAATACTGGAGTTATACCGGGTAACACCAGTAAACACCGCTTATCGATTAGCGACATAGAAGCGAACCGATCGGTGATTTGGCAGGTCGGTGAACTAGTGAGGACAAATTCTCGTTCTTTGAACTATAGTAATTGGTTCTTCGGTTCTTCTAGGTGAATCTATATTCATTCAATTCACTTGCATATTAAAAGAAATAAAAATTGGAACAAATTCTTTTTTTCGCTTGATTTTCGGAGCTACTATTGCTGTGAAATATAATAAACTATAAACAAATTGTCAAATACAAGTTTATTAACTTTCAAATGATATATGATTATTAGTTTGATTCACTTCGTTGACTCGTTTAATTTGAGCTACTAGTTCATTTTCTCGACCACAAAATGTCCTGACCAACATGGAGGGGGCGTGATGAAAAATAATTACTCCAAAAATATTACCAAGCTCTGGCCTTTTCGAGCAAAGCTTGTTCCCCCAGATACTTGAGCTCTATAATTCTGTATGAAACATTTGTAAAGAGAAATTGTGAACGTTTGTTGAATTGCAGGATGAAAGGAGATGGCTCAAATTAAAGGCATTAAACCAAAGGAATCTGAAAAAAGTCTTTAGAAAATTTCATCCCAGCACGGAGAAGTCATATTACTCCTCTGTGATCCCAGCCAGAAATAAGGACAAACTGTCGACTCAAGGAAAACAAACAGTTAGAAGGCGCGCGAATAAATTAAGATGAATCAACTATAGTTCCACTTTCTACCACATTCAAAACACTTCTTTGTTTTGAATTTCCTATGGAAAAGTGAACTATTAGCATGACCCGCACGGCGAAACTTAATCCCGAGACTACAATAGAAGTTCCTAACGTGACCCCCTGAACACGTTTTGGGGGTCGCTAAAAATGATATATATATATATATAAATATTTATATAAATATTTATAAATTTATATGACACATTTATTGCTGTTGGACAAGTTCGTTGGTCAAAACAATCAGACAACTCTAACCCCGTTTTTTGGGATTTTAATTTTTCAAATTTGGAGTTTTTGAGCCCAAAAAGGGTCAGAAAAGCCCCGAATGTAAAATTGATGCAAGTAAGAAGATGGAGATTAATAAGACGAAATTTTTAAGTTGTAACCCCTCTCTCATCATTCTAGCAAAAATATTTACCGAGTTATTAAAGAAAATGTTAATTGTCTTAACACAGTACGTAGTCTTATGGGGATTTTACACTGGAAAAGGCTGTTTTTCATACCTTAATGTAGTTTTTCACCCCCAATATCACTATACCAACATGTTATCCTGACTAAACCTTCTCCTAACCCTAAAATGTGTAACATTGCCATCCTAATAGTGAATTGAAGTATATAACCAGGAGCATCAGAACAGCCAAAAATTACATTTTTCAATTTTCCAAAAAAATGCTACCAGTTTTGTTTTAAACCTGTATTAGATTTTTTAAAGATGTTAATGCGGGAATTCACTTTCCTCACGTCAGCACGCTGCGTGTGAACTTGTTTAAAGTTCATTTTCATTTATTTATTTATTTGACGGAAACCCCTTTTTACAACAAGGACATATTCAGGTGAATTAAATTAAATTAAAATATAAATTAAAACAAACACTAACATAAATTAGAACAAAATTAAAATTAAATTATTCATTGTTGGTGATGGTGAGTTTATGTCATGTAAGAAATTTCTGAGGACATTTCCATCAGTGTATATTTGTTTTTCTCATTCAGTGATCACCAATGTCCGTTATAATTTCTCAAACATGTCATGCCACGATACGTTAGAATCTCCGCCGCGCGACCTCTCCTGATTCCATCAAACGTCAAACCTCGTTACGGATTCAATCAGTTTTAAGCAGATTGGCACATCGCTCGCCTCTGGCAGGGCGGTACGGTGGCGCGGCGCGTGGCGTAATTATCAATTACTGCGCATTTCCATCCCATATCCGTCTCCGGGCAGGGCAGGGCAGTCCCGCCGACCCCCGGGGCGATCTGTTTGTGCTCCGGTGATTTCTCACTTTTCGTTTAGTTGTGCTCCGCTCTGCTTCACGCGTCGGCAACTGCGGTCGAATGCGGTCTCTCCGGCCTGACATCTTGTCAATGACAGTGAGGAGTCAGTGAAAACAAATCTTGGAAATTTAAAACACGCGTCTCATGATAACAATGCTTGATAGTTTATCAATAAAAACCTAATCAGGGTAGATTTTCTGAGATGAGTTAGTACAGTTTCTCACCACACTTGTCGTAGTTTGTACAGTTTCTCACCACACTTGCGTGGTTTGTCAAGTGAGTTTGTACAGTGTCTCATCACACTTGCGTGGTTTGTCAAGTGAGTTTGTACAGTTTCTCATAACAATTGCGCAGTTTGTCAAGTGAGTTTGTACAGTTTCTCATCACACTTGCGTGGTTTGTCAAGTGAGTTTGTACAGTTTCTCATCACACTTGCGTAGTTTGTCAAGTGAGTTTGTACAGTTTCTCATCACACTTGCGTAGTTTGTCAAGTGAGTTTGTACAATTTCTCATCACATTTGCGTGGTTTGTCAAGTGAGTTTGTACAGTTTCTCATCACACTTGCGAGGTTTGTCAAGTGAGTTTGTACAGTTTCTCATCACACTTGCGTGGTTTGTCAAGTGAGTTTGTACAGTTTCTCATAACAATTGCGCAGTTTGTCAAGTGAGTTTGTACAGTTTCTCATCACACTTGCGTGGTTTGTCAAGTGAGTTTGTACAGTTTCTCATCACACTTGCGTAGTTTGTCAAGTGAGTTTGTACAGTTTCTCATCACACTTGCGTAGTTTGTCAAGTGAGTTTGTACAATTTCTCATCACACTTGCGTGGTTTGTCAAGTGAGTTTGTACAGTTTCTCATCACACTTGCGAGGTTTGTCAAGTGAGTTTGTACAGTTTCTCATCACACTTGCGTGGTTTGTCAAGTGAGTTTGTACAGTTTCTCATAACAATTGCGCAGTTTGTCAAGTGAGTTTGTACAGTTTCTCATCACACTTGCGTGGTTTGTCAAGTGAGTTTGTACAGTTTCTCATCACACTTGCGTAGTTTGTCAAGTGAGTTTGTACAGTTTCTCATCACACTTGCGTAGTTTGTCAAGTGAGTTTGTACAATTTCTCATCACACTTGCGTGGTTTGTCAAGTGAGTTTGTACAGTTTCTCATAACAATTGCGTAGTTTGTCAAGTGAGTTTGTACAGTTTCTCATCACACTTGCGTGGTTTGTCAAGTGAGTTTGTACAGTTTCTCATCACACTTGCGTAGTTTGTCAAGTGAGTTTGTACAGTTTCTCATCACACTTGCGTAGTTTGTCAAGTGAGTCTGTACAGTTTCTCATCACACTTGCGTAGTTTGTCCAGTGAGTTTGTACAGTTTCTCATCACACTTGCGTAGTTTGTCAAGTGAGTTTGTACAGTTTCTCATCACACTTGCGTAGTTTGTCAAGTGAGTTTGTACAGTTTCTCATCACACTTGCGAGGTTTGTCAAGTGAGTTTGTACAGTTTATCATAACACTTGCGTAGTTTGTCAAGTGAGTTTGTACAGTTTCTCATAACAATTGCGCAGTTTGTCAAGTGAGTTTGTACATTTTCTCATCACACTTGCGTAGTTTGTCAAGTGAGTTTGTACAGTTTCTCATCACACTTGCGTAGTTTGTCAAGTGAGTTTGTACAGTTTCTCATCACACTTGCGTAGTTTGTCAAGTGAGTTTGTACAATTTCTCATCACACTTGCGTGGAATGTCAAGTGAGTTTGTACAATTTCTCATCACACTTGCGTGGTTTGTCAAGTGAGTTTGTACAGTTTCTCATAACAATTGCGTAGTTTGTCAAGTGAGTTTGTACAGTTTCTCATCACACTTGCGTAGTTTGTCAAGTGAGTTTGTACAGTTTCTCATCACACTTGCGTAGTTTGTCAAGTGAGTTTGTACAGTCTCTCATCACACTTGCGAGGTTTGTCAAGTGAGTTTGTACAGTTTATCATCACACTTGCGTAGTTTGTCAAGTGAGTTTGTACAGTTTCTCATAACAATTGCGCAGTTTGTCAAGTGAGTTTGTACATTTTCTCATCACACTTGCGTAGTTTGTCAAGTGAGTTTGTACAGTTTCTCATCACACTTGCGTAGTTTGTCAAGTGAGTTTGTACAGTTTCTCATCACACTTGCGTAGTTTGTCAAGTGATTTTGTACAATTTCTCATCACACTTGCGTGGTTTGTCAAGTGAGTTTGTACAATTTCTCATCACACTTGCGTGGTTTGTCAAGTGAGTTTGTACAGTTTCTCATAACAATTGCGTAGTTTGTCAAGTGAGTTTGTACAGTTTCTCATCACACTTGCGTGGTTTGTCAAGTGAGTTTGTACAGTTTCTCATCACACTTGCGTAGTTTGTCAAGTGAGTTTGTACAGTTTCTCATCACACTTGCGTAGTTTGTCAAGTGAGTCTGTACAGTTTCTCATCACACTTGCGTAGTTTGTCCAGTGAGTTTGTACAGTTTCTCATCACACTTGCGTAGTTTGTCAAGTGAGTTTGTACAGTTTCTTATCACACTTGCGTAGTTTGTCAAGTGAGTTTGTACAGTTTCTCATCACACTTGCGTAGTTTGTAAAGTGAGTTTGTACAATTGCTCATCACACTTGCGTAGTTTGTCAAGTGTGTTTGTACAGTTTCTCATCACACTTGCGAGGTTTGTCAAGTGAGTTTGTACAGTTTCTCATAACAATTGCGTGGTTTGTCAAGTGAGTTTGTACAGTTTCTAATAACAATTGCGCAGTTTGTCAAGTGTGTTTCTACAGTTTCTCATCACACTTGCGTAGTTTGTCAAGTGAGTTTGTACAGTTTCTCATCACACTTGCGTAGTTTGTCAAGTGAGTTTGTACAGTTTCTCATCACACTTGCGTAGTTTGTCAAGTGAGTTTGTACAGTTTCTCATCACACTTGCGTAGTTTGTCAAGTGAGTTTGTACAGTTTCTCATCACACTTGCGTAGTTTGTCAAGTGAGTTTGTACAGTTTCTCATCACACTTGCGTGGTTTGTCAAGTGAGTTTGTACAGTTTCTCATAACACTTGCGTAGTTTGTCAAGTGAGTTTGTACAGTTTCTCATCACACTTGCGTGGTTTGTCAAGTGAGTTTGTACAGTTTCTCATCACACTTGCGTAGTTTGTCCAGTGAGTTTGTACAGTTTCTCATCACACTTGCGTAGTTTGTCAAGTGAGTTTGTACAGTTTCTCATCACACTTGCGTAGTTTGTCAAGTGAGTTTGTACAGTTTCTCATCACAATTGCGTGGTTTGTCAAGTGAGTTTGTACAGTTTCTCATAACAATTGCGTAGTTTGTCAAGTGAGTTTGTACAGTTTCTCATCACACTTGCGTGGTTTGTCAAGTGAGTTTGTACAGTTTCTCATCACACTTGCGTAGTTTGTCAAGTGAGTTTGTACAGTTTCTCATCACACTTGCGTAGTTTGTCAAGTGAGTTTGTACAGTTTCTCATCACACTTGCGTAGTTTGTCCAGTGAGTTTGTACAGTTTCTCATCACACTTGCGTAGTTTGTCAAGTGAGTTTGTACAGTTTCTCATCACACTTGCGTAGTTTGTCAAGTGAGTTTGTACAGTTTCTCATCACACTTGCGTAGTTTGTCCATTGAGTTTGTACAGTTTCTCATCACACTTGCGTAGTTTGTCAAGTGAGTTTGTACAGTTTCTCATCACACTTGCGTAGTTTGCCAATTGAGTTTGTACAGTTTCTCATCACACTTGCGTAGTTTGTCAAGTGAGTTTGTACAGTTTCTCATCACACTTGCGTAGTTTGTCAAGTGAGTTTGTACAGTTTCTCATCACACTTGCGTAGTTTGTCCAGTGAGTTTGTACAGTTTCTCATCACACTTGCGTAGTTTGTCAAGTGAGTTTGTACAGCTTTTCATCACACTTGCGTAGTTTGCCAAGTGAGTGTGTACAGTTTTTCATCGCACGTGCGTGTAAATGGTTTCACGTATGTGGAACATTTTTGGCCCAACCGTCTGGGTAAAAACAGACCTCTATACGAACATTTGGTCGGTCTTCCCGAACGTCACATTAAAACCGATCATGTTTTAGAAGCGTTTCCTTTCGAACATGAATTTTCTCCCTACGGTCTTCGTCACGCCGAAATCGTCCTCGCGCACCGTTACCCTCTCATTACCATTTGGCGCATACAACGACCACAACTCTACGGTCTGGCCCTCAGTGGGACAAACGACAAACACAAGTCTAGATGGATCTGGTGCACCAGTGACATCGATGAGTTGGATAAGGACGACAGGAATGAAGGCGATGCTCTATTTGTGACACGGAAGAGACCACCGCGACACTCAAACGAGTCTGTAGCGTTGGGCGAGTGCCAGCGGGCGATGCGACGTGAGCGATGCAAGCTGTTGCTGTTGTCACCTACTTAGCCGTGCCGTGGAACAATAAGCGGGGAGGTGGAGGTGCTTTATCTCGGGGTAGGAAGACAGAGATTAGCGTGGCGTGGAGTCTTTTATCTGACGCCAATTTGACGTAGATGAAATAATGTAATTAGGCTGGCAATTCGCTATATATATGTTTCCTTGCAAATAAAACCAAATAATTACGATTTTTTACTGGTATCGTTATATATTATTTCTCAAGCGTTTTTTGTCGGTAGGCCAGACACTTCATCAAAACAAATATTTGGTTCATAATTTTTAAGATTACCTTCATCACTAAGAGCGAAAAATAAACCAACAGTCAAAAACCATAAAAATGATAGTTTAATGGGCGATTCTCGCTTCTTTATTTTTCATGGTACTGATGACACCTTCTTACAGCGACTATTTCAACTAACTTGAATCAGGCGTTGCAATGTGCAAGCTCCGCTTGGGTATAGTTATACTTTTATTTGAAATGAGCAAATTAAATAAACAAAATTAATCCCTGCTCGTTAAAAGTCAGTTGATATTTTGAAGAAAGTGCAGAATGATTTGTTTAGAAGAGGAACAAATGCAACGAATGCTCAAGCTGGGAGAGGAAGCGCTCAACCTCTTCAACCGTCGGAAAAATCGGCAGATTTCTACAAAAATCACAGAATAAAAAATACATAAATAATTAAAAATTACTGTCTCGGAAATGGACAAGCACGGAAATCAGAATGGAGGGACAACTTTGCCCTTGGAAGATACGATTATTTAATTAGAAAGAAATACAGTACACGTGAGTGTTATGTTTTTATTAGATAATCATGATACTACCACTGCACATGTTTTTTTCGCAAGACCCACTCCACACAACCGACGTAACGCGTACGCTCGGTGGGTATGGTATTGCGATTGACGTTACGTCACCACTGCCACCCGTATCACATCAGTGACATAAGCCCGTGACAGTGCTGCCACTGCCTCGGTAATAATGTCAAAGTTTGTCGTCCGTTCTTCCACAATAACAGTCAATTTACCTCGAGTTTATGTAACTCGTTTGACGCAAGCGGTTTACGTCAGAATCGTATTTTTTAATATTTATTGCCAGATAAATATCACGCGTGGTTGCAGTGAGATGTCAAATTATCTAATCCAGCAATTTGTTCTGACCAACGAGAATTTATCCTGTACTCTAATAAGAGCTATGTCGGTTTGTTAGTTTGCAAAATTTATCTCGAGACCCAGAGGAAGGATTTTGCTGAAAGTTTGGGATTAGGGGCTTATGGGTCTAACAAATCAATTGGTGAAAACCACAACCTCAGGAAAACTCGTATTTTTCTAAACAACTCATTTGAAAATTTAAAATTGTAACATTGGGCTAATGGAGTTTAATATCATAACACCGGTTACTATGAATAACAAAAACAAACCATTAAATCAGCTTCTATAAATTTAAATATTGTAAACAGCTATTTATCATTATGAAAGTAAAAAATCTACTTGAATAGAAACTCTCATAATGGAAATAAAAAAACTACTTGAATGGCAACTCAAACTCTTTTTTCGATAGGCGAGTGAGCGTAGCGAACGAGCACATCCGGGAGGCGAGTGAGCGAAGCGAACGAGCTCATATTGGAAATGAACGAGTATTTGAAATTAAAAAAAAATCAATGCCTCTTCTGCGGAATCAATCACCGAGCATGGCTCGGTCCCCCGGTACTTATAATAAAGCGTGCTAACGTAGTATGTTTATTAGCCTACATGAAGGCCGCAATATTCCCCTCTACTCATAAACATACCCTACCTCCTCCATGATAAACAACTGTCGCAGTCTATAAAATTATGTAAGGGGCTAATCTGAAATTTGTACAATCGTGATCCAAACAAAAAACAATGGTCTTCATAAACATCATACATCAAATCAAAAGTGATTACGCACCGCAAGAAAGAAATATTTTTTTAAATACAATATTTATGTCAAACTATCTGTTACCTGCGGCTTCGCTCGCAAAACTTCAATATTAATCTGACCAGCACTATCAAATCTTTGTTTACATTTTACCGCATATCTTCCTTTGCTTACTGTCAAACATCTTAACTACAGCTAGTAATTTTATAAACGATATCCTCCCGTAAGATTTGCATTGTAACTTACAGGTCCTGTGGGGGAACCCACGGTAAGGTAGACATTTCCAAATTTATAAGCAGCCTCAGCTATGTTTATGCAAAGTTTTAGGTTAATCGATCCAGTAGTTTTAGCGTGATGTAATTCTAAACATCCATTAATACATACGTCCAAACTTTCATATTTATATAGTAGGACATAATTTAAATCGCATGTTTAATGGAAACCTTTGTTATATTATTTCAAAAGTACCCTCCGTGAGCTTCACCTTTTCATCTAAAATGAGCACTATAAGCTCTTTGATTTTGACTACAGAACTTGCAGAACAAGTTGAATTTAACTTGTATTCAACAATTGGAAGCTTGTTGCTAATAGCCAACGTTTCAGAATAATCGAATGGAATGTCGTCAGATCAAACCACCTGGGTTTACATCTGCACATCTGCACATCTGCACATCGCAGCTTGCCAGTAGTACCAATGTGCTCGTACATGGCGTGTTACGAGGAACGAAACAGCTGTGAGCTGAGAAATCAAGTGTAATTGTCCGCGCTACAACCAGAGCGCGCGGTGTTTCATCAGCTGGTGCCCCGCGGGGCAAAGGTCACACGCCACACGCTCCACCCCCCACACGCCCCATCAATATATCCTGGAGGGGAAATCGGGTACTGAGTTTGGCACTATAGGATCACGATAGTAAAACAAACATCTATCTAGATGTGAGTCTCGATGTAGCTGATGACTTGTGTGGCTGTTTCCGGCCATCATTGAGAGTGGAAGGGGGTTGATTTGATGTTTCCAAATTGTAATGATTGACAAGTTTTAGATTAACTATAAAGTGGTCAGGCTGCATTGGTATTTTAAAATACCTTTGATATACTTCAATGGTTAGTTCGCAGGTTAGTGTCTAGATGGGTCGCGGTGTTACCGAATGTCATAATTTAACTGGTAGTTTTTGAATAACAAAAGGCGTAGAAGTTTAAGCGAACCAAGATTACAAGTATTCATATTACTATATAATTTTTTTTACTTCATTGTAGGAGATGGTGAGTTTATGTTATTTAGGAAATTATTGCGGACTTTTCCCATAACCGTGCTGTACAGTTGTGTGTTTCTACTAGTTTTATACCTGTATTTGTTGTTCACTGCTTTTACAGTTCTATGGTTTAGCTTTATTTCCAGCTTTGTTTGAATTGTGCCACTAATTTTGTATGTTCTAGGTTATATTTTCACTTGAAGACGGGCTCAGATTCCAGTTCTTGAAACGTCGTGAAACGTTTTCTTAATCAGCGATTGAAAATGTCTGTAATCATTTCTTAAACATCATTCTATTCAACTCTTTGATTTTTTAATAACTAAAAAACAAGCACAAATTGTTGAAAGTAATTACAATAAGAACCGCGGTTTTTTTATTTAAAAACAACATCTTTTCAATATTCACAAGTTACTAATTTCCAAAATACGACTTGTGACTACACCTTTGTACATCAAGAGCGCCATATTATTCAAAAGTATGTTTATACTAGTAATGTTCTAGTGCTATTCAAGGATCTATTCTATTAATGTTCCACAATTACTTAAGAAATACCAAACCAACATTTAACAACTTTAAGACGTGAGAATCGTCAAACATTTAGAAACATTTGAGAATGTTTTATTTGAATTTACTACATTAAGTTCTCGCCAAAAAATAAAGCCTCTCGTACGCCTCCTCGACTTTTCCCTGACCCTGGAGAGGGACCCGGGTCGCCTTGGCGGCTGGGAGTGGTCCAGCTAGGGAGGTCGACGACTGAGAAGACAGGAGACGGGGCCGGGAGGCCCTCTCGAGGGGGCATCTCCGCTTCACCTGCTCAACAGCTGGTAATGCCTACGCTCAGCTGTTCTTATTCCACTGTTGCCACGATAATGAGTAGTTTTGTGTTATCAGCTGTTATTGCCTCCACTGTTGCCAACTTGTTTATACGATACGTGCATAATAGTTGTTGGGAGTAATTTTTCAGGTGCAATTTTCAACACAGATGTAACTTTTACAACTAAACTTAAAGGGCAGGAGCATTTTCTGTGGTGTTTTCTTTATCGCATTCTTGTCGTTTGTGACAAAAGTCACAAAGAGACAAAACATTTCAGAAGACAACTGTGATGCATTTGTAATAGTTATGATTTAACAATTCATTCTGCAAATTACACATCATTTACATTATTATTATTTGTTATATATTATTTTAATTACGCGTTAAATTACATCAATAAAAGTCTACATCTGTGTGCAGAGATATTGTGTAAGAGAAACCAGTGATAACCTAATACAGCGAAAACAATATTAAAATACAGCACTGATACAGTATTTAACTGTGAATTTTTGTAGAGTTTTTATTTTTATCAAGCTTAGTTCAAATTTTGATGCCAAGAATGATACAAAGTGCCGTATCATGTTTCACCTGGACTAGTTTTAATTTTAATGAAAGCTTTTGGTTCAGTAATTGGTTCATAAATATTTATAACTGGCCGCGTCGCCTTCGTCCACCACTGTTGATATTTAAAGTCCATAAATACTCCGTGCATTACTGATCTTTCTTAACACTATGTCTCGAAAGAAAACTGAAAGGCGGTTGATTTAAAGTAAACAATTTAAAATTATGGGGGGGGGGTAAAATTTAAATAGTCAGTAAATAAAAATGGAATACTTTTAAGCTGCAATAAGGGACGGAAATTCACGCTGCTCAAATTGAAATAGTTTTCGAAAATCAGATACAATACTACGTTATTAATATAACTTAACACGTTATATAATAAATTATTACGTTTGATTTCTCCAAAGGGATTTAATTGTTTTCAAAAGTCTTAAGACTGATAGCTTAAGGAACCAACAGAAACTGTATATTTCTTTATTATGAACATTGTAAATTTTCACAGATAATACGAATTGTAGGCCTAATTTATTAATTCTTGCTAATAAATTATTTTTTACTTTTAACATAAAAATACTGCTTGTTTTATTGCTCAATTTAGATTTAGAACAATTGCATGTAAATCGATTGACCACGTATTGTGCATGATTGTAGTGCTGTCTGACAATAAACGTTGATTATTGATTATTCGAGAAAACTATTTTAAGGCAAAAACAAATACAGTACTTTAAAATTTAATTATACTGAATATTTTAATAAAACTTTCAAACGAGATCGCACGCAGCACGCTGACGTGAGGGAAGTGAATTTCCATATAAAAACTTTTAAAACTCAAAATCAGTGTAAAACATACATTTATTCCAATTTTTATTAAAATCTTAAAACAGTGATTTTTTGGCTGTTCTGATGCTCCTGGTTTCATTTACTGCAAAACTGGGAATACAATTTTGAGCATTACAACGTTAGGAGACGGTCCAGACAGGCTTGAAAGTAGGCGTGAGGTTGCTGGGGATGACAAAATTACTCTAACAAAGGAATAACAGGCAAACCCCCTATAAGACAACGTACTGTGTTTAGTCGAAACACATTTTCTTTAATAACTCGGTAAATATGTATGCTAGAATGACGAAAGAGGGCTTAAGCCTTTCGCCTCACTAATTCCCATCTTTCAACATGCATTAATTTTACCTACGAGGCTTTTCTGACCCTTTTTGAGCCCAAAAACTCAAAGTTTAAAAGATTAATCCCCAAAAAAGGGGTTTAGAGTTTTCCTATTGTTTTGCCCAATGAACTTGTCCAACTGATTACAGAAAGGAATGTCCCTACCAAATTTGAAGTAAAACGGACAAAAAAATCCGACCGCTAGAGTGCAAACACACACACACACACACACACACACATATATATATATACACATATATACAATATATTTATACAATTTTGAACGAACTCCCAAAACGTGTTCAGGGGGTCAGGCTAGAAACTTCTATGGTGGTCCCGGGCTTAAGTTTCACCGTGCGGGTCATGCTAATAGTTCACTTTTCTAAGGAAATTCTAATAACTGGGTGTCTGTGCATTTCAGGCTACAACCAAGCGATTACAAATAAATAGAATATTTGCTACAAGTCCATATACGCGTGAAACGTGATGATTTAAAGGGATACAAAACATTTTATTTCGCCCACTTACGTAAACACTGAACTCGAGCAAATAATTTAAAGTTTACCCAAAATAGGCACCAGTATCAGACATTACCCTATCTAAAGAACGTTAGTTAGATAGTGAACGCGTTTTCCTTGGTCCCATTTCTCGAACATGTCATTAGCTCAGGGTTCATAAGTAGGGGGCAAAGACCGATTCAGAACCAGCAAAGGCGCGGTGTGGACGCGTGGACGCGAGGACGTCCCCCCCCCCCCCCCGGGTGCCCCCCCCCGGGTGCCCCCCCCCCCCGGTGCCCCCCCCCCGGTGCCCCCCCCCCGGGTGCCCCCCCCCCCGGTGCCCCCCCCCCGGTGCCCCCCCCCCGTGCGCCCCCCCCCCCCCGGTGCCCCCCCCCCTGTCCCCCCCCCCCCCCGGCCGCCAGCAGCACTTTTCGTGATGACCTTGAACATGAGGAAAAAACTTTCGAAAATTAATAATTAGCCTATTTATCCACCGATTCCCACGGGACTTTTTCCAGAGTGTAGGCCTATCCCCAGGGAAGCGAATGACGTAAGAACCCCATAGATCCACCATTAAACAAGGCCGCTATTAATTTAAAACCGCGTTTTCCTTATGGGATCTCAGCTGTTTACCGACCGATTTTGACGAAACCTCACCACATGTCGGGCCGTGACCTAAGAAAACCATCGCTTAAAGAAAATTGAAAATCCACTGTTAAACGGGCCCGCTATTAATTTTCAAACGCGTTTTCCTCATGGGATCTCGGCTGCTTGCCGACCGAATTTGATGTGACTTCGTTACACGTTGTATGCCGGCTTGGCTAAACCAACCTGCGAGTGGCTCCGCGATGTCACGTGTCGAGGCGCGTGCTAGGGCCTACGTGACTGTCCCAGCCTGTTTACTCATTAGCGGCCTTCAAGACCCCTCCGTTCTAGAAGGTTCCGGCAAGTGAGTCGCATGAGGCCTCCTCCTGACTGGAGTGCTATGTATGAGCATGTCACGTGTCGAGGCGCGTGCCAGGGCCTACGTGACTGTCCCAGCCTGTTTACTCATTAGCGGCCTTCAAGACCCCTCCGTTCTAGAAGGTTCCGGCAAGTGCGTCGCATGAGGCCTCCTCCTGACTGGAGTGCTATGTATGAGCATGTCATGTGTCGAAGCGCGTTCCAGGGCCTACGTGACTGTCCCAGCCTGTTTACTCATTAGCGACCTTCAAGACCCCTCCGTTCTAGAAGGTTCCTGCAAGTGCGTCGCATGAGGCCTCCTGACTGGAGTGCTCCCCGTTAGCGAAAGTCCACCTCTCACGTTTCTGGAAGCTTCTAGAAGGTTCGCTGAAGCGTGCAACCTGAGTATAAAACCGAGGCAGAGCCGCGCGACCTCAGTGTTGTTCGAGACGTCACCATGAACGGAAACGGAGTCAGCGCAACCGAAGTGGACCAAACGATCCGCTCCTTCCTAGAGGAGCTGAACGCAATGAACGATGAGAACCCCAACGCACCGCCAGTTCAGCAGGGATGTGCGTCAAAGAAGAAAAAGCTCGATGGGTGGACTGTAAAGAGGAAGGAAGTGCCTATCGATTCCCCGGCACTGTGCTGGTCCGCTGGCGGATATCAGTACACTGTGAAGAACCCTACTAACAGCGGTAACGTACTGTTGAAGATGAATGTGTTCAAAGGAGGTCGCCCTACGTTCAGCTGCGGCTTGTACTTGGACGAGGAGCGAAACGATGAAATCTGCATATGTCTAGAGGACCTGCTATCCAGATTGCAAAACCTATGGCTGGCAAATAGCGAGACGGGAGAGTCAAGATACGACGGGATCACTAGGACCGCTACTCCTCTACCCACTTGGCGAAAGACCGATTGCATCATCTCAGGGAAAACCAAGAGGAGCGCGCACTCCAAGCGCGCTACTCAGTAAACGAGAGAGCGTGGAAAATTCCACTAAGCAGTTAATAACCGAGACGCTTCTAGAACAATCCACTTGTTTATGCAGTAAAGCTTTCCATTACGTCAGCCTTCCTGGAATTGAGCGTGGAAACTTCCACTAAGCAGTTGATAACCGAGACGCTTCTAGAACAATCCACTTGTTTACGCAGTAAAGCTTTCCATTACATCACCCTTCCTGGAATTGAGCGATTAACTATGCCATCATGTTGTTGATACGCGTGAGTCGGCACGTAGACACCGCCAATAAAAGGCGACTCGGTGGCGAGAGCCGGTCATTCTGCATCCAGCCGCTGCGCCATGCTCAACACGGACCAGAAGATGGACCTCAGGACAGCCCTCAATAGCTGCAAGGCCGCGGGTTACACTCGCATCGCGGATCTGCGGGACAACGCGGTGTACCCGATTCGCTCATTCGAGCGGGTAGATACACCGTACGGCGAGGCGGTGATGGCCACCTTGGAGGGTCTCGTCGGCGACGACCCGATCCGGATCTACATGCCTCGACGGTTCCTCACGGTCCTGGACGACAACGCCATCTCCCAGTACAACGTTGGCGTGGGGCCGAGGACGAGCCTTGTAAAGAGGAGCGGCCCTCCTGGCAGCAAATCTCCTTTCTTGGAATTTGTATAAAATAAACGGTATTTCCTATTCCCTTATTTCCTTCCAAAATTGAAAAAATAAAATCAAATAAAAAAGAGCAAGAAAAGAACCTTTAGTTACAAGAGCCGAGGTGGCGGTGCACGGCGGTCAGTAGACGCCATGGACTTGAGGTGGAAACACCCGTTCACCGCCATCGTGGCCGGGCCTTCGGGCAGCGGCAAGTCGCACTTCGTGGTTCGCTTCATAGAGCACGCCGACCGCATGTGCGATACGCGGTTCGCCCGCATCACTTGGCACTATGGCAGCGGTGGCGGCAAGAGCCGTGCGGACTCTGCCGTGCGCTACGTAGCCGGCTTGCCGGACCTGGACGACTATGACGGTAGCGAGCCCACCCTGGTCATCGTCGATGACATGATGCGCGAGGCCGGCCCCGGCGTGGCGGACCTGTTCACCAAGGGCTCGCACCACCGCAACATGAGCGTGTTCTTCATCACGCAAAACCTGTTTCACCAGGGCAGGGGCCAGCGCGACATATCGCTGAACGCCCACTACATAGTGTGTTTCAAGAATCCCAGGGACCGCGCTCAGATCAAACACCTCGCCCGTCAAGTATACCCGGAGAACCCCAAATTTGTGGAGGAGGCTTACGCGGACGCCACGCGTGATCCGCACGCCTATCTACTCATAGACTTGAAACAGTCCACGCCTGAAGAGATGCGCGTACGTTCAACCATTTTCCCAGACGATCCGGTGAACTACGTGTACCTGCCCAAGAAGAAGTGATAAATAGGCCGAGCGCGCGCCAGCGTCAGTCATCATGTCACACCGCGTGAAGAAGGACGCGGCGCTGCTGAGGGCCCTAATACACGCTACGCCCAAAGAACGCAAGGCCCTGTTAAAAGCGTGCGACAAGAGTCGCATCAAGTCGTTGTGCGAGTGCGCGTATAACGTGCTACGCGGAAACGTACCGCTTTCTCCCTGCCTCAAACGCAAATTGAGCAAACACAAACAGGCGCTCAGACGGCTGGTGAAACGCGGCGAGGGTTGGACCAAGAAGCGACACTACCTCGTCCAACGGGGCGGAGGGATCCTCCTACCTCTGCTGTTGAACGCTGTTCTGCCCGTTCTAGCGCAGAAGCTAATCGGACATGGAGTACGCTAGGAAAATGGTGGTTGTACCGCAGGAGCTCATCGAGAGATTGCGAGAAGGACCGGGACCAGGGCCGGAGCCAAGAGGAGGAGCAGGTAGCGCCAATAAGCCAGCCAGCCTGGACGCTGAGATGCATCGCATATTGAGCGACAAGCGGCTGGACGATACGGAGAAATGGAAACAATATCAGCAGGTGTTACAGCGGTTCCTGCACTTTTCCGCGGCTAAACGTCAACCCATAGGTCTGTCAATCATCGAGGGTGAGGAGAGGGAGGAGGAAGCGGCGGGAGGTCCGAGTCAGATGAAGCGCGAGTCTAGCGCCTCGGCGGAGGAGGACATTGTGGAATCGTTCTCAAAAATCTACAGGTCGGTGGCGCGCAACTTGTTGCGATTCATGACCCGTCAAGGCAGCCCCATCTCCTGGGACGCCAGTGGGGCGGTGTACGTGGACAAGGTGAAGATCCCCGATTCCAATATAGTGGACATCGCGCACAGCATAGTGAGAGCGCGAAGGGCGGACCGATTGCCTACCGGCTGGCATCAAGTGATGGCCGCCTTGAAGGACATGAACGTGCCCAAAGAATACGTGAGCAATCCCACGGCGTTGCGTTACTTAGGCGTGGGACTGGACTCGGCATCGAGCCCCTGGGGAGACACGACGGCTTCCTCAACACCCCTCTCACCGAGGTTGACGCCAATGCTAGACCGCTTGAGACCGCGGCCCCCAGCGGCCAGGAGAAGGATAATAACCGAGGAACCCGACCAGGAATCGTCATTGGACAACTGGGAGCTGTTCACACTGTAATGGAGAAGCTGTACTACGACCCGAGCCAGCCCGGTTCCCTCGGCGGGGTGGCCGCCCTGGCCAGAGCCGCGCGCCTACCGAAACGTCGGGTAGCCGACTGGCTGCGCGCCCAGGACACCTACACGCTGCACAAGCCTGCGCGCAAGCGGTTTCCCCGCAACCGCTACGCCGTGTTCGGGCCCCGGGAGCTGTGGCAGGCGGACCTGAACGACATGCGCGGCCTGAGCCGGTACAACGACGGAGTCAACTACCTGCTGACTGTGATAGACGTATTCAGTAAGCGGCTGTTCGCGGTACCGCTGAAGAGGAAAAGCGGGCCTGAGGTGGCTGCTGCGTTCGAGAGGATATTCGCTGAGGCGACTCCCCGCTGCCTACAGACCGACAAGGGGACGGAGTTCACCGGGGCCGCGACCAAGCGAGTGTTCAAGAGTCACGGTGTCAACTACTTCACCACGCAGAACCCCGAAGTGAAGGCGGCGGTGGTGGAGCGAGTCAACCGCACGCTCAAGACCCGCATGTGGCGCTACCTGACCTACAAGAACACGTATCGCTACGTGGACGTGTTGGACAGGCTTGTGGACGCCTACAACCGCAGTCCGCACAAGAGCCTGGGTGGCCTACGACCCGTGGACGCGGACAGCGGCGATGGAAAAACGGTGTACAAGGTTTGGCGTCACATGTATGGAAAGGCGATCCGACGACACAAGCCCAGGTTCGAGCCGGGCGACACGGTGCGCATAGCCAAGGAGAAGGGCACGTTCGCTAAAGGTTACGAGACCAACTGGAGTAAGGAGCTGTTCGTGGTGGACCACGTATACGGGTCGCATCCTCTACCATTGTACGTGCTGCGAGACCTGAACGGGACGCCGCTGGAAGGGCGCTTCTACGAGCACGAGATGCAAAAGGTAACGATCGCCCCGGACCGCCTGTATCAAATAGATAAAATACTGGACACTAAAGGGCGAGGCTCCAGTAAGCGCTACCTAGTCAAGTGGGCCGGTTACGGAGAGGACTTCAATTCGTGGGTACCCGCAGCGGACGTGCAACAGCTGCGATGACGAGGCACGACCAGTTTTACCTGACGTTGCCCAGTAACAGTTCAATGAATTACTATCCCAACAACATGGTGACAAACTACACGACCCATCTACCCTCGACCGTTGATCTGTCAGACGGCGAGTGGGAGGTCGCTCTGGCGGAGGCGCACTACCCCTTCTCTTTTCTGACCGTCGGTGAGGGAACCTACATCAAACTAGTGCTGGGAATGAGGGACTCGAAAGGCGGGTTGGCCGTGGTGGACAAGTTGTTAATCAAAGTGGAGCCGGGCAATTACAGTAGTACCGAGGAACTCGTGCACGCAATCAACAACCACCCTCAAATGAAGAGTAACCTGTGCGCCTTCTCGTATGACGAGAGGTCCTCCAAGGTGGAATTGATGTCGACGTCTTCAGCCGTTCAGAGCCTCAAACTGAGCCCCGGTTTGGCGCTACAGTTTGGCTACGAGGTGGATACGGATATCGTCAAGCGTCACAGGTCCGTGAGGCCGGCTAACCTCTTCGCCGGTCTGCCATCACACATGTACGTGTATTGCGACCTGGTGGAACCCCAACTGGTGGGCGACGCTGTGGCGCCACTACTGAAGATCCTCAACATCGACATCAGGAATTACACGTACGGTGCCAACACGACAGTGTATATAATAGACCCGCACTACGTGCCGGTGATTAAAACCTCATTCGAGAGCGTGGAAATCGATTTAAGGGACAACCAAGGGCGACACTTGCCATTCCACTTCGGGACTACGTGCATGAAGCTTCATTTCAGGAAAGAGAGGCAGCGGCAATGAATCCGAACGATCCCTATCTGGCGTATTACCGCCACCAGCAGGCGGGCCATGGCGTATCCTCCGTATTCAGAGGAGCCGCTTTCCAACGCGGACACGGCATCGGCAGTTTCCTAGGCGGGCTGATGCGGACAGTGGTCCCGTTGATCAGATCCGGCGCATCGGCGCTGGGCAAGGAGGCGCTGAGGTCCGGTGTGGGCTTCTTGGGCGACGTGGCGGCGGGCACAGCCAACCCCCGAGTCGCAGCCAACGCCCGACTCAGACAGTTTACCGGGTCGCTGAAACGTAAGGCCGATGAAAAACTGGATCGCGTGCTGAGCGGTGGTGGCGCCTATAAGAGGAGGCGTGTACAGCAGGTTACTCCTCAGTCTCTGGCGAAACTCCTCGGAGCGAGGAAGAAGAGCGCTGCGCCCAAGAGGAAGCCCGCAAAACGTGTCGCTAAGAAGAGGAGAAGCAAGAAGAGCGAGAGTACCGTGAAGGACATTTTTGGATAATGGCGTTTCTACATCAGAAGTCGTGCGAGTGTGTCAAGACCGAGTTGGACCTGTTCTCGCTACCGCCCACGCAGACCAGTATAGAGAGCGGTAAATGGGTGCAGTACAAGCCCATCTCCTCCCTGACAGACGACTCGCCCGTGGAGTTCATAGTTCCGGGCCACGGGGACGAGTACACGGATCTGTCACAGACGCTACTGCATGTGAAGGCTACCATTAGAACGGCTAGCGGAGGCGCTGTAACGGGTGATCAAGCGATAAAAGAGGTGGGTCCGATTAACAACTGGCTGCACTCGCTGTTCAGTCAAGTGGACCTGTATCTGAACAACAAACTGGTGTCTCCTCAGAACAACACGTACGCCTATCGCGCCTACCTGGAGAACCTGTTGTCCTATGGCGGTGATGCCAAGACATCGCACCTCACCGCGGAGTTGTTCTACGAGGACTATGCCGGGTACATGGACAATACTGAGGAGGATAATGCCGGGCTCAAGAACCGGAGGGAGTTTGTCAAGGCCAGCCGGTACGCGGACATGGTCGGACATCTGCACGTCGACCTGTGCAACCAGGAGAAGTTCATGTTAAACGGCGTGGAGATGCGCTTTCGCCTGATCAGGTCAAAGAACTCATTCTCCATCATGTCCAAAACCGTGACAGACTACAAAGTGGACATCGCCGAAGTCAACCTGTTCATGCGCCGCTGTAAGATCAACCCGAGCGTGCTGTTGGCTCACAGCAGGACGCTGGAGTCGGGTACAGCCAAATATCCCATTACGCGCGTGGAAGTCAAATCCTTCACGCTACCCTCCGGTATCAGCAGCAAGACTCTGGACAGTGTGTTTCTGGGACAACTGCCGAAACGCGTTATAGTTGGCCTGGTCAGCAATCAGGCGTTCAACGGGGACTACAAGAAGAACCCGTTCAACTTCACCCACAGCCACGTGAACTTCTTCGCGCTGTACATAGACGGTGAGCAAGTGCCATGTAAGCCGCTTCAACCGGATTACACGTTCGGTAAGGAGTTGTGCGTGCTCGCCTACCACACGCTGTACACCGGCACCGGCATCAATTTCTCAGACTGCGGTAACGAAGTCAGTCGCAACGAATACCCCTACGGATACTGCCTGATGGCGTTTGATCTGACGCCCGATATGGCGGCCTCTCAATCCAGCCACTGGAACCTGGTGCGCAACGGTAACCTGCGCATAGAGATTGGGTTCTCCGAAGCTTTGGCGGAGGCGTTCAACTGCATAGTGTACGCCGAGTTGGACAACGTCGTGGAGGTGGACCGTCATCGCAACGTCACAGTCGACTTTGGCGGGTAAACGAGTTGCCGCGCGCTCAAGGTCACCGCGCGCGCGCACCGTTAGGTTTTGGCGGGTAAACGAGTTGCCGCGCGCTCAAGGTCACCGCGGACCGTTAGGTGATGGCGGCGCGCGCACCCAAGGTTAACCCGCTAGGCGCGCTCCCGCCAGCGCTCAGTCGAGTTCAGTCAGCCGTACGGGATGGACGTGCCGCCACCGATCTACATCGAGCCGCCGCCAGCGCGCTGTCATCACGGAAGCGTGGTGATGGATATGCAGTGTTTTAAAGACAGTGATAATGACTTTCTACTGAAAGAGGTTTGCGTGGTGGACGTGACTACCGGCACGCTGCTCCTACATCACATCGCCCGCCCGCCCTTCAGTAAGGACCTCCTGACTTCCGAGAAACAGCGCGAGAGCGTCTGGGTCACTCGCCACTGCCACGGCTTGGAGTGGGACCAGGGGGACATCGCGTACGTCGCCCTGCTGGACAAGCTGCGCTTCTGCCTCATCCACCGTCCCCTGGTCTACGTCAAAGGATCGCAGAAGAGGGACTTTGTACAACGCCACCTCATAACCGAGCCCGCCGCCACCACCGCTCAGGACATGGAGGATCTGGGCTGCGGGTCGCTCAACGGTCCGCCCACCTACCGGACCCTGCGCTGTCGCCACCATAAGAGCTCCCACAACCGTTGCGCCCTTCATAACTGCATAGTATTGCGAGACTGGCTCGTGGCTAACGACAGTCCAGACCCGTCCACCTCGAGCTGCCTGTGCTGCTTCCGCCCACGATGAATACCGTCCAGATCAGAGAATGCCTGGCGAAGATCCCCGGACTGAGGAACGTCGCGGTCTACGCCTCTGACCAACTACCGGACGCGCCAGTCAAGCCTCTGACCGCCATCGTGTCCAACACGGTAGTACACACCGAGGGAGGCGAACACTGGGTGGCGTTTTACTGCTCGGAAGAGGACAGACTCGAGTACCTGGACAGCTACGGGAGGCCGCCATACCAGACCGACTTTCAAAGGTTCCTGAGGCGCAATCCTCATCACCGCCACTACGTCTACAACAGGTATCGGCTCCAGGGCTACGATACTTCTGTTTGCGGCTACTACTGCCTCACTTACCTGTACTGCCGGGCTGTTCTCCGCACGTCACTCAGCGACTACGTCCAGCTCTTCGACTTCACCGCTCCCGCTGTCAACGACGCTCTGGTCCGCAGGCTCTTCCACTCCATATTCGCTTAAAATTAGTTTGTAAGGTTTTTGTAGTATGTAACCTTATTACTGTACAATACATGCCTCATAATGATAAAGCTTGTGTTTTCATTTCTCCTTTCTCCTTACTAAATTTTAAAAATAAATTAGCAAAACTGAGGCAGCGGGGCTGGACCTCAGGTTTATATACCAGCGGCGCGTGTCACTGGCTGAGCCCCCGCCAAGCGGCAGTGAAGGCCGCCAAAGAGGGCGCGCCACAAGACCCCTCGGGCATCAGCAAACCACTTAGCAACTCAAGGGTGCAACCTCGAGCGTCAGCAAGCCGCTGAGCAATTCAAGGGTGCAACCTCGAGCGTCAGCAGACCGCTGAGTAATTCCTTCCTGGGCAACTCCTTCAGGGCCGTCCCCCGACACGCGCCGCCAACCGCTCCCGGTTGGCGGGGGCTTTTTTAAGCTGCACGGCTCGGGCCAAACGGCCCATAACGCCTTTCTCACACACTTTAAGCCTAACGGCTTTTGAGTGAGCAAAGGGGAGGAAATAAACAACTCAGGTTCGTGCTGTACATAAAGCTATTATATTTTCTTACAAATACTATTTACAAGTTTTTCTTAAAATTAATATTTAAAACTAAACAGGGAATTCCTCTTCCTCGTCTTCGTCCTGGCGCTCCTCCTCCTCACCGTCCACCTCCATCCGCTGAGGTCGATCTCCTCCTCTCCTGGCTGGCGGTAGTGGCGGGACGTCCTTGTGTCCCCACGGCAGAGTGTGGATGCCGTCGGGGAGGACGCACCGCTTGTCGTCAGTCGGGCTGAGGCTCAGCTTGTCCACTTCCACGGTGTAGACCCGGTGCAAGTGAGACTGGAAGCGGACGTTGGTGGTGCGCTTTTGGACCCCGTCAAACAGGCACTCTCTGTAGTCGTCGGGGGTGAGGACGTTCTTGACAACGCCCTTCGCCACCCCCTTGGCCCGCTTGAGAGCCTTGCTGCCGCCTGTCGCCGCGTCCTCGATGTCCATAAAGTATAATTTGGACCGCAGGCCGAGGTACTCGAATAAGGACAGACCGTTGCACTCGTCCTTAAACTTTCCGATGACCTTGGCGTTGACGGGGCTGTAGCAGGGGTGGGACCTCGGATATCCGCTGGTGTCGAAATCGTCCAGGTGTTCCTTCATCTCTGCGTAGACGTCCTGGGACACGATGTCAAAGACGAAGCTGTCCGTGTCCATGTAGTCCACGGTGAGGCGGTCACCGTAGCGCTCCTTCATCTTGTGCAGGAACTCGTACATGAGCCACTTGCTCAGCTCCAGGACTGTCATGCCTACGTAGACGGGCTTGTCCAACACGATGTTGACCTTGGACAGATGCACCAGGGCCACGTCCTCCGTGTAGTACGTCCGGTCCAGGAAGTTGGATCTGGCGACGTACTTGGAAAACTTCTCCGGGGTGCACACCAGCTTCACGTTGAGGCGCTTCCGTACATTCTCGATGGTCTTGCCGAAGACCGCGTTGTTCATGAGCTTGAAGAAGTCCTGTTCGAACTTCGTCCTGGCCCTCTTCCGCAGCTCCGTGTTCATCAGGATGTACGGTTCCAACCACCGCGACTGGCGAAACGAGATCGCCCGATGCACCGCGACCAGCTCCAATCCGTTTTGCAGCGCCTGCTGCAAGACCCTGTAGTGACAGATGTAGTGCGTCTTGTCGTCCAGGGTCGTCAACAGTTTGGGGAACTTCCCTGTCGGCGAGCGCTTCGTCTCGCAGCAGTAGGGAAGGTCCTTGTGCAGGTCGTGTAGGCGCGCGGGGTAGTGGAGGTCCACCTCCAAGATGTAGCCTCGATCGGCCTCCGCGTCCAGCGCCGCGACGTCCAACGCCTGGATTTCCTCTCGGCTGAGCCACTCGAAGTCTCCGGTCGGCAGGCGCTGGGACATGGCCCAGCCGTAGAGGTTGTTGGCGTCCAGGTACAGGAGGAAGCGCGTGGGCTCGTCCGGGCGGTAGTCCGGGCACCTGTCGTGGTTGGCCTTGGCGTAGCGGGTGATGGCCTGTGAGATGCCTCCTCGGATCCCCTGCTCCACGAACAGGTACATGTCAAAGTCCTGCAGCGTGTCCAGCTCCACACCGCAGGTCTTGAGCATCACGTCCCACGCGTAGGACGGCAGGGTGTAATAGTGGGCGGGGTCCAGCCCGTACTCTGCCAACGAGGTGTCGCGGAACTGCTCAAAGACATCGGTGAGCAGGGCGATGTCGCACCGCAGGTACTTGTCGGCATAGTCCTTGAGGTTGTGACACTCGAAGGCTCGCCACACGTTGAGGGCGTGCTCGTACTCCTCGTCCTTGATGTCCTCCAGGGTCATGGAGTTCCTGAACGCCTCCTTGGGCGGCAACTCCCTGGTCCTGTACAGCGTGTCGTAGGACGTCACGAAGTCGTAGGGGAACACGCCCTTCCTGCGCACCAGGTCGAACAGCCGGTCGTCGGGGAAGCGCTTCCTCGTCTCACGCATCCTGTCCGTGGGGAGTCCCGCCGCCAGGTTGGCCAGGCTCATGGACAGGAACCTGTAGGTGTCCAGGAAGCGCACCGCGAAACTGCTCTGACGTTGGTTGTCCCCAGGCTGGCCAAAGTGGAATCGCTTGGTAAAAGCGATGTACCGCTCCTCCGTGTGGGCCAACACGTCCACGTCGCCGGGGTCGATGGCCAGCTCGCGCACTACGAAGTGGGCGTCGTAGTTGGACAGGTTGTGGAAGTAGCAGTTGATGTGTCGCTGCTCCCGGTACCTGAGGTTGCACGAGCGGTGGGCGGCTCCTCGGAACTCGTAGGGCGGGGCGTGATTGTGGTCCCGCACCTTGACGTCCTGGTCCGTGAACTCCTTCCCGCAGAGGTAGCAGTGAGTCGCTGCCAGGTACTCGTCCATCTCCTGCCGGGTCAGAGAAGGGTGCAGAGCTCTCATGCTGAATAGGAACTCCCACAGCGCCAACACGTCCATCTTGAGCCTCTCCATGAAGACCTTGGACGTGTCAGCCCCGAAGTAGACGCGGGGCTCGAACTCCTCCAGGCCGAGCGAGTCCACGATCTGGTAAGCGAAGGCGTACGGGACGTGCAGTTGCAGGGGCCTCGTGCCGGGCGGCGCTTCCGCAGGGTCAGCGGCGACGGGCTGCAGAGCACACTCAAAGTCGGCGTAGACGCAAAAGCGCTCGCGCCGAGTGTACTCGGGGTGGGCGAAGCGGATCTGCTGCTTCTTCGGTAAGTCCAAGCGGAGGGGAGCCTTGGCGGTGCAGTATCGCATGTGCTCCTCCAGACGCTCGGCACCGGACAGCTGCAGCTTGTTGGGCCGGTTGTCGAAGTAGGCGAAGCATCGCTTACACACGTGGATGGCGTGGCCGTAAGACGTCAGCTGGTGTCGCACTAGCCTACTCATGTTTGTGATGTAGGCGTAGTGACTGTCCCCGCCGGTGGTCACGTACAGCAAGTCCCGGTGATCCTCCAACTCCCGCTTGCAGATCTTCAGCGGGAACACGCGGTCCTGGAACTTTGGCGATCCGTCGGGGCGTCTCCCCACCATGGCGCGCTCGATCCCGTACACGTTGACGCTGATGGCGTTCCTCCTCTCGAAGACCTTGATGTCCTTCACGGCCACGGGGAAGCGTAGGCCGACCCAGTCGTAGCGTGCCATGACGTCCGGTGTGTACGATGCGGGCCTCTCCGGGTGTTGCGCGACGAACTTGGCCAGGACGGCATACGCGAAACACATGTCATCGACGTTTTGCACGTTGATAACGGCGTGCGTGTCGCAGATGGTCCTGGGAAGCTGGACGAACCGAGCTCCGCGTTCTCCCAACGGGGTGTAGAGGTTGACGCGGATCTCCAGGTCGCGTATCCGGAGATAGCTCCACCCGCTGCCCACTAGCAGGCACTGCTCCTTCTCTTCCTCCAACTTGTGGAAGGACGCTGACAGGAAGTCCTCCAAGTTGGACGCGGCGGTGAGAGGCACGTTCTTCGTCTTGAAGGCCCGCAGACAGGTGGCTCCGTGAACGTTGGCGAATTCACATTCCAGGAACATGTTGACCTTGATGTTAGGGTGTCGAGTCCTGACGTCGGCCAACAGTTCCAGGACGCTGTCGAACAGCAGCACCAGCGCGTCCTCCACGGTCAAGAAGTCCTCCATGGGCCGGGACAGGCCGAAGGTCAGGAGGCGTCCGCGGAACCCTCGTTGAATGGTGCGGAACGTGGGTAGTCCGCCACCACCCACCATCCCGTCAGGTGCCGTACTTGGTCCGGGCTGGGGCTCGCGGCTAGGTCCGGGCTGGGGCTCGCGGCTGGGTCCGGGCTGGGGCTCGCGGCTGGGCCGGGGCTCGGGTGACAGAACGGGCAGGCGCGGCATCTCGTCCACAACGAGGTTCCTCACGACGGGGCAGTTGTGGGCCTCGTGCTGGTCCCGGTTGTAGCGCCGGGTGAAGCCTCGGTCGCAGTAGGCGCACGTGAACCTCATGCCGCGGTGGACGCTCTCCATGTGCCGCTGGAGATAAGCGGCCCTGCGGAAAAGGGCGCCGCAATCGGGACAGCGGACCTCGTTGGCGTGCACCAGCTGCACGTGACGCCGGAGCAGGTCCCCGCGGGAGAATCGCCGCCCGCACGCGTCGCACTCGGGCCGTGGGTCTCTGAAGGGTGGTGTTGCGGAGGAGGAGGAGGAAGTTGAAGCAGACGGGCTCGCACCGTGGACCGCTTCCATATGGTGGCGAAGATCCTCGGGACCCGCCAGGGCGACGGAGCACAACGGGCACGGATGGCCTGCGAACAGGAAAAACAAGTCCTATTAGTGACCCCGATAAACACGAAGGTGAGGAACTGACAACCTCTTCCTCATCTCAATCGCCAGTTTGAGGCTGGTAAAAACAAGGGTGAGGAATTGTATAGAGGCTTGGCGACCTCTTCCTCATCTCAATCGCCAGTTTGAGCCCAGTAATACAAGGTGAGGAACTGAACAGAGGCTGACAGCCCCTTGTTTACTACTTAAATCTGTTTACTCGGCTAAAGCCGTTTACTCTCTCGAAAACAAGTCATTAGTACTGGTTTCTTGTTTAATGTAAAAACCGTGCCTAGCGCTTGATCGTGAGGAACTGCATAGAGGACTGGCGACCTCTTCCTCATCTCAATCGCCAGTTTGAGCCCAGTAATACAAGGGTGAGGAATTGCATAGAGGCCTGACGACCTCTTCCTCATCTCGAACGCCAGTTTGAGCCCAGTAATACAAGGGTGAGGAACTGAACAGAAGCTGGCAGCCCCTTGTTTACTACTTGAATCTATTTACTCAGCTAAAGCCGTTTACTCTCTCTCAAAAACAAGTCATTAGTACTGACGGTTTCTTGTTTAATGTAAAAACCGTACCTGGCGCTTGGTCGTGAGGAGTGGGAGGATGAACTGCTGTGAGGTGGCGTCGCAGGCTGTCGCTTCGCCCGAAGCGTCTCCCGCAGACGTTGCAGTCGAAATGGCGGTCCCTGTGAGCAGCTGCCATGTGGCGAGCCAGGTTTCCAGCGAAGACGCGACCGCAGACCTCACACATACGAGGAACAGCCATCTGCAACATCGGGTATCTATACTCTCCACCCACCACAAAGGCTTGGAAAGCAAAAACCTAATTTTATTTCCCTCAAAAAATTTTAGAAGAGTGGAAATGAATCTATTTTTAAATTTTTAAAGTTTGACTCATTAATTTTAATCGTTATAAAACATAACTGTTCTAAGGTCATTACAAATCCACTCGTCTCCATCTGAAAAGAAACAACGACAAGGCTCAGTGTACTGGGATATGTAAAAGTTTAAATATTAATGTTAGATAATTATTTCGCTCAAACATTTAACGAATCGTTTTCCCTAAAACATAATGCGAATTATTCAACTTCTATTAATGGGCCAGACCTCTCTTTACACATTATGACTTCAAAATTGCTGAACGATCATACCTTAAATGAGAATCTTATTATAAAGGGAAATGTAATAGTCTTCCACACTACAACTTATAAGAGCTACATATACTTACGTTTAAAAAATCTCGGAATATGGTTCAGTAAAGACTAGCACAGCACTGAAGTAGAACATCTACATACACTGAGCTCCAAACACAAACTGAATGAAGGAAGCAATGACAATCACTGAAGTAACATAGCTACGTACCGTACAGTAAGCGGTGAAAGTAGTAAACAATTCTCGGAACCGCTAATGAGTATCAGGCTGGGAGAGTCACGTAGGCCCTAGCACGCGCTTCGACACGTGACATGCTCATACATAGCACTCCAGTCAGGAGGAGGCCTCATGCGACGCACTTGCCGGAACCTTCTAGAACGGAGGGGATCTTGAAGGCCGCTAATGAGTAAACAGGCTGGGACAGTCACGTAGGCCCTAGCACGCGCCTCGACACGTGACTCCACGGAGCCACTCGCAGTTTGGTTTAGTCAAGCCGGCATACAACGTGTAACGAAGTCACATCAAATTCGGTCGGCAAGCAGCCGAGATCCCATGAGGAAAACGCGTTTGAAAATTAATAGCGGACCCGTTTAACAGTGGATTTTCAATATTCTTTAAGCGATGGTTTACTTAAGGGTGTTTGAACGCGAGGCGAGTCTAGCTGTGGAGAGCAGTAGTTCCGCAAAATTCCGCGCACACCGCTAGGACGTCTGTTTGGCTGATGCGGGCATGAGTGTGTTTGTGTGTGTTGGATGGGGTGAGGGGGAGAGGCTCCTTCTCTCTCTCTCTCTCTCTCTCTCTCTCTCTCCCCCCCCTCACCAAGTTTCTCACCGCCGCGCCGAGGCCTACCTTGTTCTGGCCGGCTGGCTGACTTTAGCTCTGGGGCTACTCCGGTCAGCTCATGGCAAACTATTTTTTTCGCCTTTGTTTTAAATATTTTGCTAACGGTACTAATCTTGATGCAATTAGTATAAAGACTTTTCATTGTTACCAATTGTATTACCAGCACTAAAAATTATGATTGATATACGGAATGTGTGAACTATTTAAAAAATAAACATTTTTCTATACAAACTTATTTATGTGATTTATTATCATATAAACAATTTCCAAATGTATAACATTGTTTGACTAATATTTAAATCTGTTTATATATAAAAATGTATTAAACTTATAAGCATGTAGGGTATAAAATTTGTTAATTTCTAGAATGATCAGATTTTTCGCTTACAATTTCTTCAATTTTGTTCAAACTAATTTTAAAGTAAATACAAATCGTTTATATGAAAATTACTCAATGTAGTTAATATAACCATTCAAAAGTTGATTATTAAGTTATATAAACATGAACATAACAGTATTAACTTACTGTATAATATACCTTTAGTATCAAAAATGATACCTCTATAAATAATTGTACTATTTGGAAAAATCTCTTAAATGTAGTTATAAATGTAAAAAAATCAATAATATGATCATTAATTTAATTTATGAAAAATAACATTAATTACAAAATATGAGTCGTTTGCATTAAAAGCAAAACTGATGGCTATCAACACATTTTGATGACAAAGAGCTTATCAAGACAAACTGGATTTTTCTTATGAAATAATCAAGCTAAATTATTCTTTCGCTTTTCCTGAGCCTGCACAATGTACTCGGGATCTCGAACTCTCATTTCCCTTGAAATTCTGCTGTCAGCAATTTCGGGGAGTAAACAGTTCATAAAAAATCTTGTTAGTTTGGGAAGCATGCATTGTAACCACAACTCACTGTCTACAACAATCCTTTCAACGAACATTTCTTTACTTCCTGTGTAGACAATAAGATCGCACCACTTCCTTTCAGTAATATTGAGTTGACCTTGTATTTGAAAAAAGTAATTGTGCTTTTTCTTTAAACAAATTTCACCTTTCTTATTAATTTCCAAACAGATGTTTTTCTTCTTTAGGTTTAAACTTTCTTTCAGAGGGGTCGTAATTGATGGCAAACACTTGACCTCAACTAGACCTTCGTCACTGACTAACCCGTCCGGTGAAGCTCCTAAAAACGAATGCAAGCGGTCGACAAATAATCCGCATTCTTTAACCTCAACGTTTTGGCTCTCTTGGTATTTAGTGATAGCCTCCTTTTCATGCAATCGTCCAAACACGACTGCTGCGTTGTTTAGGTTTTTGGGGAAAAGGATGTTCTTAACCAAGTTGTGGCTAGGTGTGTGGTCTAATCGTTTTATGATTTGCCCAAACTTTGAAGCAGTTAACCTATTTTTCCGTTTTTCCTCCCAAAGACTGTTATTGTGCTGGCCGATTGTATCCTGCTCGAGTTTGTTTCTTTCCTTAGAATCTTGTTCTAGGATTTCCAGGACGTTATTCATTCTAGTTTGGAGCTCATCTTCGGACACATCTGGCTCAGTAGCAGTTGGTCCATAATCTTTATCGCTGGAATTTTTGTGGTCGGATTTCTTTTTCTTAGGCTTTTCTACAGAGTACCTTAATGCCCTTTTAGCGCGAGTTCGTTCCCTTACAATGAATCTTTTTTTGAAATTACCACCTGGGCTCCGGCCTTGGCATTTCTTCCAGGGACTCAGATGCCAGCTGGGACCCTTAGTATGGCTGAGGCCAGCAGCATAGCATCTTCGTTTGTATGACCCCCTAGCGTTAAAGTTAATTCTTTTACCTCCAATGAACTTAGAGACCAGCCCCATGTAGCGCTCTGCGGCATTAGTGGTTTCATTTAGTACAAGGGTCTCTGATTTTCGTTCGAGCCTGTCAACTAGTTTTCTTATTTCTGTAGCAAACTCAGAGTCTAGTTTATGTAAGACGTTTGCCTCTTCGTCTACCTTAATGTTGCAATACGTGTCACGGCAAACACTGTGATCACCAAATACATGGTTAGGAGCATTCTTCAAATCTTGCCGTAAGAAGTTGATGTCCTGCAAACTTCTTGTGGGTCCGGCGTGTTTTATTGCCGCTCTAACTCCTTTCACTAATCTTTCCAGCCGTGTGATCGTCTTCCCTTCAGGCACGGAAGTCAAGAGTTTTCGTGACTCCAGTGGGTACTTGGTGTTCGCTGCTAATTTGTGGAGACTGTCACTGAGGCATCGTGTCATGTGGTTAGCACATTCTACTTTCGTGACAAATCGTCCATACCTACATTTTTCCTGTATCCTTGCAAATACACTAGAATCACCATCGCCGATGTAGTACTTGTATATAAGCCCATATTCGGCCTCACTTTGTCTAAACGCTTCGACAATTACATTGGTTTCCATGCCAGTAGATGGGCCAGTGTAGTTTAAGAAGCACTCATGAAGCGGCGTTTCTTCTTTGGCTGCTTTTGATTTTGTGCATGCATAGCAAAATTTGTTCCTTACTCCTAAGAACAAGATTTTCTTCGTTGCAGCACCAATAACGATACCCTGAAATAAAACAGAAAGGTCAATTTAACTGTATTGAATTGTGGTTAAATAGGGTGTGTTAACATTACAAAAATAAATACTGGTTGTATATTTAGCTGATTTGATTTTGTTTTCCTTAATTAAGCCATACTGCTGATTTTATAAATCGCAGTTCAAAGTATAGGTATAAATTTGCATTACATAAAATCCAAGATAAAACCATAACTAAGTGAGGAACTAAACTAAACCTATTGGTTTGAACTGTAAGTAGTTTACACCATTATTTACCATTCATTGCTGAAATATCAGATAATTTTTATTTAAGGTTAATGTGGTTATTTGCATCGTAATGAAAATTATCGTTCACTACTCGTCACAAAAGTTTCGGGGCTCGGTAGCATTTTCCACTTTCCAGCTCGAAATAGGCCACTTTCGTGACTAGTAGTGAAATATACTATTTTTGGTCCTGGGAGGAAACAACGTTTATTTACAGCAATAACTCAAACTATAAAATCTTTACTAATAATATGTTCTTCGCTACTGTGTATAGGGTGAGAAAGTAATAATTATTTACTTATCAAAATGTTTCCCATTTCGTCGAGCTACCCTTTATGTATTTTTAAATTCACGCTTTTCATAAGTACCAGTATTTACAAATTATACAAAATTCAAAATAATTACGTTGAAATACTTAATTTGAATGTTGTATTATGTCTGCTAATATTTGTAGCACTTATACTTTTTTATGAAGTCAACAGTGACATACCACGCCTGATGAGGAATTCATCCCATGTCCATATGACCGCTTTGCCCAACCTCCATCACCAATTACTGTGATGTATGGTACACCATTAAGAAAGTTTCCTTTTTCTATAGCAATTTTCTTTTCCTCTTCGGCATTTTCTTTCATTTTTTGTATCATCTCATCTTCCCAAACCTATTAAAAATAATATATATAATGCTTTTATCATTATATGTGATTGTCAATATCATTAGAAACTAGGAACGGGGTTTTATGGCCGGTGTGTAAATTTTCCAAAAATAGTTTTTTACATGTATTTTTAGCTTAGAACAAGTTGTTTGAGTTACGGGAAGTATATTAAACACGGCTTACAACATTTCAACCAGCTGTTTAAGTGTTTTAAGACGTTTGTATTTACATGCCATATATAAAATAACCCCGTCGCAACAAATCTGCGTACTCAGCGAATTTCCAATGCATACATATGTTTCTCACTACCACATAAAGCCATAAAATTTATTTATATTAAATGTTCTCACCTTTCCTATTTTATTTTCATGGGTCCGAAATTTTCGTGCTGACATGACAGGTATATCGAGGATACTAAATAGTTCTGCTGCTTGAGAGTGGCCTATGCCAATCGACAGAGCACCCCAAACTAGACCATCGTTCGCCTCATTCTTCTTTTCTTCAGGTTCACTAGTAACTGTGAATTGTTTGTCACAATTATCACAATGGTATACAAACTTTGAATAAAGCCCATTTACGATTTCCCGGTTCAATCTATACTTCCCCATCGTACAGTGATTACCGTGCCTCGCTAAAATTTCCAATTGTCTCAAAATGTGGTTTATGTCCACAACTCTACGGCCTGACACCACATTCGCCTCTTCAAGTTGATCAAATGGAACGTGTTCTACTAAAAGTTCCGCAAACTCACAATAACTCTCGTCATCCTGACTAGCACCAAATGTAGGCCTATCAATATCCATTTCTTCACTCTCTGCCAAGGAGGAGGATGGATAATTCTTTGGTGTAAATTTTGCCATTCCGCCTGACCTAGAAAGTAATAACCCGCATTAAATAACCTGTATAACCAGGGTATTTATTGACATTACAAATATAACTAAATTAGGCTAATTTATTTATTGCAATAATTTGTTACCGGAAATAATATTACTACTGTTATTACTACTTTACAACTGAGGATGTTGTCCAGGTAATCGGGATACGAATTGTGTGTTTACAGAGTGGCCAAAATAATCAATTAGCGGCAGACCCGAGGGGACAAGGTCGTGGGTTCAACTCTCGCCCTCCCACAATCGATATTTTGCAAATATTAATACATACTGAAAACAAATTTTTATTAGTTTATATTAGGGTTTTATTTGTTAATGTGTCACATACTCAAAAAATCGATTATTACATAATGTATCTTACATTACAGCTAAAATACATTGTTATATTTCAGTAATAGTTATGTGTTGCAGCATTGAATATACAGAGTTAGTATATACTCAATGGTTGGTTGCAGGCACCTTACACTGTAATGTATCACTAGGTAACACTTCTATTTTTTAACATAACCGTTTAAAACTTATAGGCAAATTTTATAACATTGTTATATTTAAAAACTAGCTGTGTACCCGTCCTTCGTACGGGCTGTATATAAATGGTAGATTAACTAAAGCAAATACCAATCCACATTGTTTTATAATATTAAAATTAAATTTTACACGTTTAATGTACAGTTTAATCAAAGTTAACTAACGAAATATACAGGCAGATAGTTTGGGTCCTGTTGCTAAGTCGAGGAACTCTGTCGGATAGTAAACGGTGTGTGATTTGTGACTCCAAATCGGTAAACGTAACACTTTGGATTCGCTTTTAGAAATAAAAGAACTCAAGTACAATAAAAATATAAAAATATCGGATTTTAAGGAAGTGAATAGGCCTATGTGTTGCATGGGTTCAAGATCTACCATGTGTAAATTTTCAGCCCAGTCGGTCCAGTAGTTTTTGCTAAAGGAAACATTTATCCATATAATAAATACATGGAGAGAAAGGTTATGCTCATGTACAGTCAGACACAATTATAATGTTTATACTTACTCAGAATTTGTCAGAAGTTTATCGAAAACATTTTCGGAAGACTCCTCAGTAGTAGGCCAACATTTTGGTGGACTTGGTGGGGTGAAGGCTTCTTTCTTCTTTTTAATTCCTTCTCTGATCTTGAGGGATCTTTTATTACGTTTATGAGGACGTTTTTTAGGAGCCATCACAAATAACTTGAGTTTACACAAACGAACCAATGTATATCAAGCGGAGCGGAGCGGGTGAATAGTGCGGCCTTGAGAGAGAGAGCCGGCCTGGTGGAAGGAGGGGCTGTGACGTGTCGCGACTGAGGGGAGCCGCGCGCGCGTGCCGGCAGCTGCTCGTATGTGAGCGCCGGCCGCGCAGGTAGCCTACTCTTACGATGCAGGCGCGAGATTAGATTTAGTTTTACAAGTCTCCCGAGAAAAGTATATTAGATAAACTTGCAATTTTTTTGTACATTATATACTGTCCATTGGTCTTTAAATTGACATTTGTTTTGGTACAATTGTATTTAAAATAAAGATGAAAAAAAAGTTTTTTCCGAGGAAAAGAAAAATAAGTAATTTTTTTCCTGTTTTCATTTATATTAAAAGTTAAATATGAATTTATCATACATATTCCCAAAATTAAGGCTCGATAGTAAAAGTAGATTTTTAGTGAATGATGTAAGAAAACTAGCATATTTCACTGCTATTGACCTCTATATTTCTTTAGGTAGAGGTCCGAAAATTAAAAAAAATATCTTCCACAGAATAGTCATAGCACAAGTAAGACTTATAAGTATAAAAAATCCAGAAATATTTTTTGACCAAACACCCTTAAGCCGCTGCCCAACATGTGGTGAAGTTTCATCAACATCGGTCGGTAAACAGCCGAGATCCTATAAGGAAAACACATTTAAAAATTAATAGCGGGCCCGTTTAACAGTGGATTTTCAATTTTCTTTAAGCGATGGTTTTCTTAGGTCACGGCCTGACATGTGGTGAGGTTTCGTCAAAATCAGTCGGTAAACAGCTGAGATCCCATAAGGAAAACGCGGTTATAAATTAATAGCGGCCTTGTTTAATGGTGGATCTATGGGGTTCTTACGTCATTCGCTTCCCTGGGGATAGGCCTACACTCTGGAAAAAGTCCCGTGGGAATCGGTGGATAAATAGGCTAATTATTAATTTTCGAAAGTTTTTTCCTCATGTTCAAGGTCATCACGAAAAGTGCTGCTGGCGGCCGGGGGGGGGGGGGGGGGCACGGGGGGGGGGGCACCGGGGGGGGGGGCACGGGGGGGGGAGGGGGGGGGCACCGGGGGGGGGCACCGGGGGGGGGGGGGCACCGGGGGGGGGGCCACCGGGGGGGGGGGGGGCACCGGGGGGGGGGGGGGACGTCCTCGCGTCCACGCGTCCACACCGCGCCTTTGCTGGTTCTGAATCGGTCTTTGCCCCCTACTTTCATAAACCAATTTAGTTTCATCTTCTCCGACTTTTGCTGGTCGAGTAAAAACATTCCCAACAAGTTTATTTCTTAAAGAATATAATATTGTGATTATTTATCTCTTGCGCTTGGTAGTTTTTTAGTGAATTTCCTATGGAAAAGTGAACTGTTAGCATGACCCTCACGGTGAAACTTAAGCCCGGGACCACCATAGAAGTTCCTAACATGACCCTCTGAACACGTTTTGGGGTGTCGTTCAAAATTTTATATATATATTTATATAATTATATAATTATATATACATGTGTACATAAGCACTCTAGCGGTCGCATTTTTTGTCCGATTTAGTTCAAATTTGGTAGGGACGTTCCTTTCTATAATCAGTTGGACAAGTTCGTTGGGCAAAACAATCAGAAAACTCTAAACCCATTTTTTGGGGATTAGTCTTTCAAATTTCGAGTTTTTGGGCCCAAAAAGGGTCAGAAAAGCCTCGGACATATATTTAATGCATGTATTAAGATGGGAATTAGTGAAGCGAAAGTTTTAAGCCCTCTCTCGTCATTCTAGCATAAATATTTACCGAGTTATTAAAGAAAATGTATATCGGCTAAACACATCAGTACGTTGTCTTATGGGGTTTTTACATTAGAAAAGCATGTTATTCATTATTTGGTGTATTTGTTTCATTCCCAGCAACTTCGCGCCTACTTTTAAGTCTGAATGGACCTTCTCCTAACCTTATAATGCGCAAAATTGTATTCCTAACATTGCAGGTAAATTAAACCAGGAGCATCAGAACAGCCAAAAATCAATGTTTTCAGATTTCAGTAAAATTGGCATAAATGTATGTTTTTACACTGGGTTTGAGTTTTAAAAGTTTTGTATATGGAATTCACTTACCTTACGTCAGCGTGCTGCGTGCGATCTCGTTTTAAACTTTTTTTCAGATTTCCTGAAGAAACACTTTAATTGGCTGTAGAATTGAGCGCTCGCCTCTAAATCGAAAAATTTGGAAAATGTTCGAAACTGAGTCCAGCTTCCATTGGTTATTGGGTTATCAATTGGTCAGGATTATCAATCCTGACTAAACTAAAGAACCAGCCTATCTTAGCAGTAACAAGGCTACACAACCATCTTACGCATTCTACACTCATAATCAATTCCTTCATACTCCATTCGCCTTCAATTACGCGAGTTTGTGTCGGCATCTTATTATGTATAAAACGCTAACTTTGGAATATATGCAATGAAATGGTCATATCTAAAGTGCCATATTTGAAGGTACCTATTATCTTAGAAGCAGTAAGGAGTAAGCGTAATCGATGGTATTATCATTGAATGCAAACCTTGGTAGGCCCTACACATCGGTATTATCGAGACAAACCCCTGCATATATCAAGACACATATACCTCAAAATCTTCGTTAGGGTTCATACTTGGTGTTAAATTCAGAAAATATCCGAATTTCCCTAGGAGCTTCGCCCCATTAAAGTTTCAATATTTATCTAAACCCATTTTTTATCAGGTAGTTATATGACCTTGAGTATGTTAGTCACAAAGTTCATCAGTTTCTCCACCATTAAGCACAAACTTTTTTGTTCTGAGGAATATTCTCAGTCTAACTGAAATCGTCATGCCTAGTTGTTTATTAAAATTAAAAACGTATACATGTCCTGTATTTATTTCAAATTGACAGGCAATTTATGAAACATAGGTTGTACAGGCCAAAAGTAAGGCAGCCAACGGACTAACTGCTGGCCTCGCGGAGCAGCAAGCGTGGTAATTGAAGAGGGGCGAAGGGGCGACAGAAAGGGCTTTTGTTGGGAGGGTGGGCAACCCCCGCCTCCGCCCCTCCGACACCACACGTGGATTTGAAACTGGACTGGAAACCCTGGGATGTCGCCGAGGGAGCAACGTGACGATTGATTTTTATCCGTAGCATAAAAAAATATTTAACTCATATTACCAATCTGTAAATAACTGTCGTTTAAATCGTGTAAATATGGTTATACGCTGATACAATTTAAAAATGTTAAATGAGACAATAATATTTTATGGAGGAAATATGAATATGTTGATTGTGATCAATTTTATAACAAAGTTCAAAAATCTCTAAGGATTTTTTTTGATTCTCAGTTTTCTATAATTGAGAAGCTTGTTTGATGCTGTTATTGTATTAACGAGTGCGCAGGTTAATTGTGTCTACTACGCGGCGCTAATGCAAACGGTTTTAGCGGGTAAAATATATTACTAATTAAAGATTCTTATTAGCGAATTTCCCCTATAGGGAAGAAGCTATTACCGTAGTCGGCATGGTAAGACCTAGGCCCGGGACCTTGATAACTTTTCGTTTTGAGGTCCCCAGGTGCCAAAAACACAATTCGTTCAAAACTGTATATATATAAGTGTGTGTGTGTGTGTGTGTGTCCGTGAGCACGATAACTCTCGTAAAAATAATCCAATTTTGACGAAATTTGGTATAAACGTGTAAAGCAGCATTTATGACTTAAGTTCGAAAACCAGACAGATCGACCTATTTGGGGGGGTTTGTACCTAAACAATTTTTTTAAAAATATTTTTTACATATAATTTTTGAAAAAGTCCCATTTTAGATTTTCCCTTTGGAATCAGCTTAAAAAGACGCACAATTTGGTGTTTTGATCATTGCTCTACATCAAATGGTTACAGAGTTATTGAAAGTGCTAAACACAGTACGTTGTCCAATGTTATTCTTATGGAGGATAAGAACAATTGTATATCTCGCTTATTTATCAACTTATCCTGATGAAACTTGGTATATTTATTCACATCGTTGTGGTCTATTGATATTTGCACTAAACACATTTTTCGCCCGGCGATAGTTCCCGAAGCAACAAACCTCCGTACTCAGGCCCCATGTTATTCTTATGGAGAATAAGTAACGAGTTATCTCCCTTAATTATGAACATAAATAAATAACATTTGGTATGTGGCTTTACCTACTTTAGTTGTATTGATATTTGTATAAAAACCTAATTTTTTGTTCCTTGCTTCAGCAAACCTGCGTACTCAGCCGCCATGTTATTCTTATGTAGAATAATAAAAATGTCATAAATCGTTTATTTATGAATGTATATTGATGAAACTTGGTATGTGGCTTTATGTGGTATTAAGATATATATATGCACTGGAAATTCACTGAGTACGCAGGTTGGCTGCTACGGGGGTATTTTACTTATTTTGATCTTGAATCATGTTATAGTGAGGATAGTAGCTAGGACCTACAGGTTTATGTGTTGTTCAAGGGACGGATTCAGAGATCCAAAGATTCAAAGATTCTTACACGTCAACCGAAGCTTTTTGTGTGTCCCTAAGTCCTGCAGGTACTTCCATCTTTCTTTGTGCAAGGCAGAATATGTATACAGATATAGATTCAACCGGCAAGCTCAAAGTCAAAAGAATCCAACTGTAGGACAGCTCCTGTGCGGAGATGCGGAGCTCGTACTGCCAACCGGATGCGGTTTTCCGATTTCCACGGCGAAAATCGATTTTCCAGAGTTAGTGTGCCGACTTTCCCGCCTTCTGTCACGCTTTCCCGGCCCACCGCCGGCGCCGCCTCCGGGGCGAAAGTGGGAGGTACACACTCTACACACGGAGACTGTAACACTCGGGTTTCACATCCTGTATATGCGGATGGCGCTGTCTTTGAAGAGCTGTTCAGACGTCTATATACTGAGAACGTCATACTCTACTCGATATTAGGCCGAACGGATGATAAAATGGCCGCTTATCTTTAAAGTTAGAAGAAATTGTAAAAAGACAAATCTTTACAACGTTCATTAAAATATGTTAAGACAAATATGTGACTATAAGCGGCAAAATCAAAATTTATTTACGAAAATTTATTTTAATTCTGTAAATAGCAATATTTTTTTCTAAAGAACATTAGTTTATAAGTCATTTTTATAAATCACTTAGACCTAACTGCATGTTTTTGTATTATTTCGAAGATCCGCTATATTATTAACCTAAATAGGTTAACATTATGAGATATACAACTCGACTAGCAGATATGTTTTAAGTTTGCATTTTCGGTTAAAAAAACCCAAGCGGTTCATTCTTAATGATAATTAATTACCGGTTACCGGATCTTAATAGTGTGGCCTGAAATGGTTTTACGAAAGAAAGCATTGCGAACTTCTTTGCCCTACAGGGCACTCGGGCCGAGATCAAAATCGTAATCAGGACTTCCCCCGTCGCAGCAAACCTGCGTACTCAGCGAATTTCCAATGCATATATATGTGACTCACTACAATATAGAGCTATTTACCAAGTTTCACAAAAATACATCCATAAATAAGTTATATATAGCATTTTATTTATTCTCCATAAGAACAACATTAGGGTTGAGGACGCAGGTTTGCTGCAACAAGGAAGATAAGTAATGTGTTTTTTTTGCAATTATCAATACAACTGAACCAGGTGAAGCTACATACCAAGTTCTTTTAATGTAGGTTCATAATTAAGGGAGATATACAACTTTACTTATTCTCCATATAAATAACATGGGGGCCGAGTATGCAGGTTTGCTGCTACGGGGACTATCAACAAAAAACTTGTTTTTGTGGTAATATCAATATACCACAACTAGTTGAAGCCACATACCAAGTTTCATCAATATACATTCATAAATAATCGAGATATAGAATTTTATTTATTCTCCATAAGGATAACACTGGACAACGTACTGTGTTTAGCACTTTGAATATCTCTGCAACGGTTGGACGTAGAACAACGATTAAAACACCAAAATGTTTGTTTTGTTGAGCTAAACACATTAATAAACAGAAATGTGAAGTTTTTAGTAAAACTATAAGAGAAAAATCTAAAAACCTTTTCCCCATAAGATTAACATGGGACACGTTTTTAGTGAATTTCCTTTGGAAAGTGAACTATTAGCATGACCCGCACGGTGAAACTTAAGCCCGGGACCACCATAGAAGTTCCTAACGTGACCCCCTGAACACGTTTTGGGGGGTCGTTCAAAATTGTATATATATATATATATATATATATATATATATATATATATATATATATATATATATATATATATAGACATATATATATATATATGTGTGTATGCACTCTAGCGGTCGCATTTTTTGTCCGATTTACTTCAAATTTGGTAGGGACGTTCCTTTCTATGACCTGTTGGACAAGTTCGTTGGGCAAAACAATCGGAAAACTCTAAACCCATTTTTTGGGGATTAATCTTTCAAATTTCGAGTTTTTGGGCCCAAAAAGGGTCAGAAAAGCCCCAGATGTAAAATTAATGCATGTTAAAAGATGGGAATTAGAAAGGCGAAAGTTTTAAGCCCTCTCTCGTCATTCTAGCATAAATATTTACCGAGTTATTAAAGAAAATGTGTATCGGCTAAACACAGTACGTTGTCTTATGGGGGTTTTACACTAGAAAAGCCTGTTATTCCTTTGTTAGACTACTTTTATTATCCCCAGCAACCTCACGCCTACTTTCAAGCCTGTCTGGACCTTCTCCTAACCTTATAATGCGTAAAATTGTATTCCCAGCTTTGCAAGTAAATGAAACCAGGAGTATCAGAACAGCCAAAAAAATAATGTTTTCAGATTTCAATAAAAATTGGACAAATGGATGTTTTTACACCGATTTTGAGTTTTACAAGTTTTTATGTGGAAATTCACTTCCCTCACGTCAGCGTGCTGCGTGCGAACTCGTTTTGAATTTTCTCCGCAACCACTTAACCTAGGTTAATGATTAAAAATACTGAATTATTTGTTTTTTAAGCTCTATAAAATGGCTATAACCAAAATTGAGTGTTTTTAACATTTTGGGGTCAAATTTGCAAAAAACCGATTTTTGGAAAATTGTAAACCCCCATTAAACCCCCTTCCCATAGTGCGATCGATCTGGTTTTCAAACTTAAAGTCATAAATGCTACTCTCCACATTTGTGTCAAATTTCATCAAAATCGGATGTTTCTTTCAAAAGTTATCGCGGTAACGGACACACACATATATATACATATATATAAATTCGAACGAATAGTGTTTTTGGCATCTGGGGACCTCAAAACGAAAAGTTATCATGGTCTGGGGCTTAAGTCTTACCATGCCACCTACGGTAATAGCTTCTTCCCTATAGGGGAAATTAGCTAAAAACTGAAAACTATAGTGAACATTGCTGTATGTTGGGACAAGCGCGCGGGTTTCTTTGGATCTGTATGCCTACTCTACAAGGTCACGTGGCCATCTCAGGACCGAGGTTTTTCCTCGAGTCCTAATAAAGGATTTAACTTCTGCGTATCACACCCGACCTTGGACCAGGTGGGCGGATGAGGCTGGGGTCGGCGGTCTGTCCCAAGGTCGCGGCCTTGCCGTGATAAGTTCCGCGTTGGCGCTGATAAGAGCCAAATATACTTCATCGCCATAGTGTGGTCACGTTTGTGTCGTTAAAATTAATTTGACTAACGATCCTTTTAATTTTAACTCAAATTCATAAATACTGTTTCAATACGCTATGTACTTTATAACGCTTTATCAACTGATATTTTGTATGCTAATTTTAAGGCGGAGTTAATTTGTTTTATTAGTCTTTGTTAGCAGATTATTCTCAATTAAGGTAACCTAAGTTTGGCCGGCTGACATTTTTGACTCAGTGGTCCTGTTGAGGTCGGGCTTGCAGCTTTGTATGCTATAATAGCGGACAAATAAATTGACAGTTGGGTATAACCAATAGCATGGCTAAACGCTGTCACCGTTGCGATAGAAAAAAACACTCGAATGTTATTCCGATCAGCTTGTGTTGAGTTTTGGCAATGCAGCACGTCTACTATTGGCTCATCTCGGTTGATAGCCCGGTAAACCACGCCCTCAACTGGCAATTTATTTGGCCTCTATTATAGTTAATTTAATAGGTAATGCCTTTGAATTGATTCATATTTAACCTGTGATTTTATAATAATACTTTATTCCAACTCCTTCTGAGCGATAATAATATAAAAAAAAACAAAAACCTATTTGTTTGAAAAGATAACGATAACTAGTTTTGAAATAAAGAAAGTCTTTGTCATTAACAACAACAACAACATTTACGCGAACGCATATTTTACGACGGATGAAACTACAATAGCGCCAAAGATGGAAAGAACTGAGGTGCAAGTTGCATCGGCAGGAAGATGTGTGGGCGTGGCACCCCTGCTGGCAACATTCGCGCGGCCAGAGTGGCTACACTGCTGCAACAATGCTCATTAGCCAGGGCCTCCACTAATCTTTACTCTAATCTGTGCGATTGGCAACACTGCAAAGCCGGATATATTAATGAGATTAATTAATCTAAATAGTCTGCCGCGAGGGTTGTATAGATTGATTGTTGTAAAGATTACACACCGTACACTTGTTTCAAAATACTGAGGTGTGATGAATACAATCACTGACATTACTCGTTGTTTTTAAATTACATAATAGTAGTAATTTACCTAACAACACAATAACTGAGTTAGTCAAACCGTTGTAAAAATTATAATTTGTAACTATATGTCGTTATTGAACTCCATAATTAATATTCATTAATCGTTAAACGAGTTATAACAAATTAGAATTTAACGATTTAATTTAATGAAAATATAGTAAAAGAGAACACTATAAAGATTATATACAACTGGAACTAATACAAAACATAAGACAAATTTTCTTCAAGAAGCATATAGAAACAATGATGGTAAAATCGTAAACAAAATTAATATATTAATGTCATATAGTAAAAGTATCTAAATGAATCGTCGTCGTCGTCTAACAGCCACAGATTATAAAATTGTAAATGTTTATCTCATTTGGAAATGCAGGCCTACTGGTGATTTTTCCGAAAGTTTCGACACTATTTTGAAACAGTACAGCTGTAGTTAGAAAGTACTATTATTATGCTAACTACCGTACGGTTTTCTCCTTGCTGATTATAAAGCAATGGTTAAAATTTTGCAACAGAAACGACGGTGAATACGAAGCAAAACTGCTATCAAAGCAAAGTATTTTATCTAATGCATACAACAACCGAGACGATACCGATAACGACGTCAATAATTAATTGTCAATTATTTATTAAAATGTCAGAACATTACGTCGCAGTATGATAGTCACTGTAGATTTATGAGTGTAATGGCATTAATGCAATAGATTAAATTGATGATAATTTGCTGATTACGTAGAGTATGTCAATGTCGTGTTTGCAATGTAGTTTGCAATCTACAAGCACTAGAATTACTTAGGATATTGATTTGACGTGTGCATTAATATGCCAAGTGTTGTTCAAAGTAATTTAATTATACCTGATATAATTAACGTTGTATTTGACTTAACGTTTTTGTATTTATTATTTAAGAAACACAAATAAGTAACAAATTGTTATAGGTATACACCGACAACATATTCTAAAAACATATATTAATAAACACATCACGACAATATTATTCCTAAGATCGGCGTAATTAAATAAACATAATATTTTATAAAATAAATACAATGTTAAGGGTTGACATAATGTTCACTATGTTACCTGTGTGGGTCCTAAGGTGCGCCTTAAGGTGCGAACTCTTGCCGTACACCTTGGTACACCCGGGGTGCGCACACTTGTGGTTCTTGCGGAACACGGTCCCGGGGGGCGTAGTCCCGGGGGCGGCGGCGCTCGGGGGTTCGTCCGGGGCGGAGGTGACGTCCACCTCGATCGTTTCCTCCTCGATGTCGTCTTCGTAGAGCTCATCGTCGTCCGGGACGTTGGGGACGGGCTCCTGCTTGATCTCCGTCAGGTCGGTGAGGATGCGGGCCACCATGTAGACGGGGGGCTTCGCCCTCTCGGGCTCCTTGGCGGGCGCACTGAGGTCCAAGGGGCGGTAGTTCTCGTCACGGGAGTGAAACATCGCCAGGAGACATTGTGCTGCGAAGTTTATGTCCTGGTCCATCCTAAATAAGTGGGTGGGGCACTAACCCCTAATGAAAACAAACTAAATATTTTACCACCCTCGCTCGATAACATCCGATTCAATTGTCACTCGACCCGATCAAAAACCGATCACCGTCGAATGTCAGTCGAGAATCAATGTAAATCGGGAACCTCGGCGATGCGATCGATTTCGCACCCTCGCCTGCACCGCATCAAAACAAGACTGTCCTGCTCTGGGGCAACGACGACACGGTTGCCATGTGCTCGCGGGTGGGGCGCGACCCGGCCACGGTGCAGGCGGCGCGATCTGTCGGGTCTTTCGCCAACTACCACCACCACGACCCTGGCGCCACCTCTCGGCACTGGGGTGAACTTCTTCGGTAATCAGCTGATTGTAGCTCTACAGCTGTAAAACGTTTTGTCAATGTTTATAACGACTTGCTCTGTTTATTTGGTAACTAGGTAGAATTATCTGTCAATGAATTTTTAAGTGAGGTTTATTGTTATAGAATAATTACAGGTAAAGAATTATTTTATTATCCTTAATTTTCACTTTTTTAATTTTCCATTTCATATTTTATATGCCGTTTTACAGACATGTATTTTGTATGGAAAATAAACAAAAATTGATCTTGTCTTTCCCTTCTCCTCCTGAATGAATGTGGAAACTGGTAAAAAACATACTATTTAAAATTTAAATAAAATAACATTATTTTATTTTGATAAAATACATTATTTGATGTTGTTTAAATTTAATGTTTGGGAAGGTAAGTTGTTTGTTCATAGTTTTGCTAACATATTGTTCAGACACATACGGTAATGTGTGATAACCTTTAAACTTTGGTATTATTGTCAAGCACTGATTTGGAGTTATATGAAATATGTTGTTTTTTTAAGTATGTGGATCATATAATATGATGTATTATATTGATGTATTATATAGGCTATAGCCTAATTTAAAACTCAAGATGGTAAACTTATTTTAAATTTGTAAAAATCATGTTTTGAAAGTAATATAAATTTATTTTATTAAAAGTAGGGTTCATATACAAATTCTGATTACTTGGTAATGCCACTGATTTTTTACTACGGTACATAATAACATTTTCTTTAACTATTTATGGTCAAAAATTCATTTGGATTATTGATGGAGATTCCTGGTACAAAATATTAGATTTTTGACATTTTCCAGTGTATATCGTGGGGCTTTTTGGCTCACAGTGAAAACTGAGGGATCAGCCACCAGTTTTGACATATCTGTTGCACTCATCTAACTACCCATCTAAAATGTATAACTTTGTCATAAAAGGATTTAGTCAATATCTATCCAGCTTAATTTATCTATGAACATTTTAGAAAGTTACAGTTACAAGGCCACACCATCAGGAATAAGGATCCCATTATTAAAATATCAGGGTCGTACTCAGCTTTGACGGGCCCCTGGGGAGGCCTGGTGGTGTGTGGGCCCTTGTTGCCGGGGACCCAGTTGATGACTTTTTTTAGACAACAGGGAAGGGCCTGGGCCATCCTCCGACGGGCCCGGGCCCCAGGACTGTTGTTCCCCCTGCCCCCTCTGAGTACAGCCCTGTAAAAGATTGTCTGGTTGGGTAAGAGAAACTGCAAAATATTTAACATGTACTGCCATACAAATAATATGTATTATTTACATAAATGAAGAGTTTTTTAATTATTATTCGTTGTAAAAAGCATGAGCAAAATGAATTATACATTTTGTTTTCAACAAATTGTTATAGGCCTATATAAAAAGGAACTTTATCACTGACTAGATAAGTAAATAATACATAATTTGAACCCATTTTATTAACCTGAATCTATTTGGTCTTATTCCACAAGCATTTAGCAGATGATTCCATTGACACGTTGATGATGAGTTTGTTCACAAATGAACAAGTTTAGCAGCGTGGCATATTAGTATAGAAAAACCAACTCGTAGAGTTTTTTTATCTGTGATATTAGGTATCTCTATATATAATTCCGTAAGTCAAATTTTTGTAAAGAAATTGTGAGTGACTGGATGGCCGTAGAAGGATGGGAGGGGTATCATTTTAAAGGTCTTGACGTGAATTTTGAGGGAAAACTATTCATTTTTCTTATTTTTTTACCATAAATTCGCAACAGAATAAAACTTTTCCCATTAAAACAACATGGGGTTTAATTTGTTTACATCTTTTGAAATTAAAACAGCTGTGCCACAGAGTTAAATTAGCCTTTGATATTGATACCAGCTGTACTTATTCAGTTTGTTTACTTTTAAACTACAGCAATGTATAGTTGTTTAGGAATGGACATTTTATTAAAAACATAAGACATTATAATAATATTATATTATAATGCTAGAAAATCAGTGCTTATTTATAAATGACCAATGAAGGTTGATAAAAAATTTATGTATTTTGGTTTTTTAGGGGCTTTTGCCCCTACAAGCCCCTAGTTAAGTTAGAGTCTGGTTTGGCCAAAGTTGGTGATAGATTCATCCCCACCCTTCAAAGAATTTATTGGATGCAAATTATTATCAGCAATTACATTCAACACACACATAACTAATCACAAATGTGGACTCGATTTAGTTTTGTAATTTCTTGTCTTTAGGTAATTACCGAATTGACAAGGATGGGGAAGAAGCAAAGATGCGAGGAGGATTGGGAGCCGCGGTACGGCAACGACAGTCGGCCATGGCTGCTGGGGATGAGGCCGGACGAGCCCTCGGTCACCACTACTACCACCAAGGACACCTTCACTGGGGACTGGCCCCCCACGCCCAGCAGAGAGGGTGAGATGGCAGAACCTTGTCAAGGCCTAGTTGGTTAAGCGAATACTGTACAGTAGAAACCACTGCCCGTTTACAGTCTCGCATGGAGCCCCCTCCGTCTTAATCCTCTGTTACAAAACAACCTCATTGTAGCGCGCTCGGAGCGCGGCCAACCGTTTAGCGCGTCTCACTGACGGCGATTCTTAGAATTTCACCGTTCACCCTCTGCCTAGATAAGCTAATAATTGAACCATTGCACTCTCATTACCAATGACGGTTCATTTGTTTTGTCATAAGACAACAACAAAACTTGAATCTCAATTTTAAAACGTTCTATAATCGAGATAGATACCTTAATATTCCAATAACTTAAACTATGACTATAAAAGAAAATATATTTTTCTCTATTATGGAACATCGTAAATCGCGATTCAAGTTTTGGTGTATTCGTCTAATCATGACAAAACAAATGAGCCATCGTTTGTTAATGAGAGTGCAATGGTTTAGTTATTAGATTATTTAGGCAGAGGGAGAAATTGTAAGAATCGCTGGGCAGTGAGGGTGTCTTCCGTCGTCTAACCACCGTGCCCTAGTTCGTTACGATGGGGTTGTTTTGTTAACACAGGATTAGGTCGAAGGGGGCTTCATGCTGTCCATATAACTATGATTTCCACTGTGCAGAGCCGACAAGATGACCAGCTAGTAAACTAGGGGTTAAGAGGGAAGTTACCCCCACCATAGTTCTTCCTTCGTATGTCATTGGTCAAAATGATTTAGTTTGTTTTTCCATTTCAATGTTTTGTCACAACCAATTGGTAAACACCATTGCGATCACTGATAAGTTTTTTGATCGATGTGTCAATAAACAGTATAGGGACAGTGGAGGGGATAACATTCTCCTCAACCCTTTCTAGCTGGCTGTAGAGTAATCTCCGTACAGCACATCTCCTATAAACTCAGTTATTCAGATGGCTCATACGATAGTATTGACTTTTTTAACAACTTTAGCTGTCTGTTTCCCATGAGCCAATAGCATTTTGTGGTGATCGAGGCAAGGGCATCACAGGGCAAGCCATTGGGTGACCACTTAAATAAAAGTATCTTAGTTGCAAACTTGTGCTTGGATACATGTAACTTTTGAGGCTAACTCTACCACTGAGCTAGCCGCGGTTGTATTTATATTTGGAATTATTTTAATTGAGCAATGCCCTATAGGCCTTCCAAGTACAATTTGTTACCATATGGACAATATGATGTTCTGTTTCTTGTAGTTCACATATACATAAATACAAGTTAAATGTCTAGTAGGGATGGGCGATTCGCGAACTAATCATCAAATGACTCAAGATTCAACTTTTAAAAGAACCGATTCGTGACGCGAATCAACTCTGGTAAATATGCCAAATGCTATGTTGCTCGGTTTCGTTCACTTCGTTTGCGAATCAGCGTAGGCCATCGTTGCTGGCGATTCAATTGCTTTTCCGCTGAAAAATGGTGGGGGGGGAAGTTGAAGCGGAAAGAAGGGGTGGGAGAAGGACAAGAGGAGAGATCGCTAAACGCAATCTCATTGGTTTGCGCGGCAAACGTTTTGTGAGATCCCACAATTCCTTGCAAATCTATTTGGTTTTGACCTCTCTTTCTTTACAATATCCTATCTGCTGATTCAATTAGACTATCGGTTCGCGAACCGATTGTTGTTATGTCACTCAGCTAGCTTTGATTATCAGCTGATCCGTCCAAACGCTTGCTTATTGGTTCTTTGAGGAGTTTGCGGCTGCGCAATAATAATTTGTGATGTTCGATAGTCAAATTTCATTGATTCACTTGGACTATCGGTTCGCAAATCGCATATTGGTATCGTAACATAACAGGAGGGCCAAATAATCTAGAACAACCGATACGTTTCAAATGAATCGGTTCGCTATGAAGAATCAAACTGCCCATCACAAATGTCTAGATCAACAGGTTTTCAAGATAAAATAGTATTAGCCTATTACAACATTTTATACAGACATTAACAGGTGCAACCAAAAAATTCAATGTTTTCTTTACAGCTGTGTTCTGCATGGTGGTGTTATTATTGCTTATTACATTTTGGCTACTCATCACTAATATATGAATAAGTACAAGTAGTTGAATTAAAATTGTTTTTTTCTTAAAATACATGTATTTATAGGAATGTTAGTGATGAGTTGCAAAAATGTAATAAGCAAATTAAATCTTAATATGTCAACTGTTAATGATAGTCAGGAATTACCAGAGAACGCAAAAAAGAGAAAGATGCAGGACAAATTTTAGGATTCTAGGATCTGGGCAGGCCCTTAATTTGAATTATAAATGTAGTTTAATCTTGAAATAAATATTTATAAAACCTAAATCCCAGCATGGCCATTGGCCAAAAATGGTTGATTGTTTAGTTTTCATCTACAATAATAACACAGTCAATTAAATTACCGAATATAGATTTTTCAATTTCATCCCTAGTCAAAGCCACTCTTCTGCTAGCCTAGAAGTTTGCAAACAATAATATGACACATTTGGTTATTTAAACACGTGTTAATTTATCAGAACCCCCTTGTCGTAACATTCTACAGTCTTCACCATAATTATTAAGCTTGCTATATGTAAATATGTACGTAATTTAATAACGATGGATGGCAGGGATCAGGAAGAGGTTACTACGGAAGGAGCTGTGGGACCAGGTGCAGAGACAGATCAATGAGGAACTCTCCAAGCCTGAGACCACGGAGCAGCCAGAGACCACTTACAATCAGACGTTTGTCAAGGAGGGGTTCAAATGCGAACCTATCAAGACTGATCCGGAGGTTTGTTCCAACATACGTTTATTCATGGTTCACTTTTTATTTGATTAATGATTTCTCTGACCAAAAAAGTAAATTTTCCTTGAGTTTAGACAGTTTAGACTCGTAAAAAGCACTTCATTTACGTTAAGTAATATATTTTTTTAATTTTATTGGCCAACCTTATAGTCCTTTGGCTTCCTTATAGCTGTCTAAATCTCTCCTGTTATTTTATAGTTTGTTGTCCAATACATTTATTGCCTTATCTTTTCCACTTCCTCTTGTTGCACCATGAAAACCAATTAAAAAAAATATAAAAGTTTTGATTTTTGCACAGTACTGCTTTGAATTTACAATTGAATTAAACACTTTCCCTGACTTGTATAAAATGTCAAGCGTTTTCCCTGACTTTTTGCTTTTTCACAACTTTTTCACTGGCCTTTTTAAAATTCCCTGACTTTCCAAAAAGTCTGAACCATGCTATTGCATCAACATGTACCTAGGTCATCATTAATAATGCTTAGTAATTAAGTTTTTCCATGGGTCCTATTACCAAATTTTTTTACAGAGACGACTCTCTTACAAAATTTTTTTAGTTTATTAATTTCATGTTCATAAAAAACTTGGCAATCGAAATCATTACCTGTTTCGACACTTGATGTACGGCCTTGAAATAATAAACTTGGCCCTTTTGTTAGGTAAAGTAACCAACCGGTAGTGTTCTGACTAACGAATCTTAGTAATTTATAAAACAGAAGAACATAAGCCTCTCCACATCTACTCTCAGCTGATATATCTAACACCAAGGACTCCATATCTTTAAGATATGGTAAACAGATTTTGGTTTTTGAGAAACCTCACCCCGATATTGTGTTGCAGCTTCATCGCAAGTACCCCCTCTATCTGGACCAAGGGGTGAGTGTGTGGGGGGGCAAGTTCCCCTCCCTCCCCGGCGCCACCCGGGCCCCCCACCCCCATCACCAGTTCCGCCGCTACGCCGGGTTCACCACTCCCATTGATAAGCTGCTCTACGATCCTGCCGACACCCTATGAACACTACCTAACACCAACAACTAAAAACAAAATTATGAAAAATTTAACATTTTCTGTAAAAAATTGTAAAACCTAAAACATAACTTTATAAAAATATAAATGTATACTATTTATATGGAGGAAAACTATATTTTATGTTCTACCCAAAGTTACTGGACGTTAGTAGGCCTAGATGATTTTTCTTTGGAGCATATTACAACAGTAACGGGAGAGGGAGATGGAGAGGGAAAGAACTCTACAAATAATCACTTGCAAAAAATCACTCTTCATATCTATACTCTAGCCAAGGCATAGTTAAGAAATCTTATTAAGGTATCAAATATTCATGGGGTTGGAATTTATATATCACAAGGCTCTTTCGCAGCAACTATAACAGACTTGCTTGTGATATTTTTTTCCTTACAATGCAATTTGTAATTACTACGTCAAAGAGGTAGAAAAAGTTATTTTGTTTGAGGGATTTGATATTATTAAAAGATCTTGTATTAGAGAGTTATATTCAGCCCCACAGTCAATTAGGAGCCACTCTACTGACACTGGACACCCGCCAAGCCTTCCCGAGAAGCCACACAGAAGTCAACGATTAACTGTTCATAGTCTGGTAGCCGGCCCGACAGACACAGGAGTGGGGGTTAGAATAACAAAGCATTAAGTTTATTACAGATATTTAATTTCAACAAATTACAACTAAATTCAAACAAATAGGCTGAAAACTATTTTACATTATTATTCATCCTCAGACAAACCATGTTAGTTCTCTGTAGTCCTACGCTTTTCTTGGCTTGCTTTTTCTACAGTTTACCGGCTTGATATCTGAAATTTGAGAGAGCTCTATGAGTGAAAACTGCTTAAAATGCTTAATGATAAATTTTATTCGCACCACAGCGTAGGCAGGCAAGCTAAACAAGCCACAGCTAATGATATCTATTGCTGTTATATGAAACGTCTTTTGTTTGGTTTTTGAGCGGGATAGCCAATGAATGCACAAACACTTAGAATAGCCTATGACATTTTTAACGTTTGGAAAGGGCACGGTCTTATTACCATCTAAAGTCGGCCCTTTTCTCAGAAAGTAACGACAATTAATAACGCATACACGAACGGCTAATGGATTCTTGTCAGTTGGTTGCAAGTTACAGTACTGGCGTTGTCGAATGAAGATGTACACTCTGTTGCTAGTGAAAAGTTTATGATGAAACAGACGAATGTGTAGCGGTATGTGATGTCAATGAACTTTGCTATACATCTTGCGAATATACTAGGGGGCCTACCTATTCTTGCTACTAAGCAACTTAAAATGTTTTTTATTTTTAGAAAGGATGTTAGCAGAATAAAGTTTTAATAAAATTAAACACCAAATAATTACAATTTTAGTTATTCCAATGAAACACATCACCAGATAGGAGTACATAAAGAACTAGTAATAGAGCCCCCTCACCATTTGCCGTCCGAGCACATCTAAAGACATTGATCTGTAATGGTTTAGTATATTTTATATATTAAAGAATCTTAACAGCTGGCTCGAATACATATTAGGCATCTGTAATTTTTTATCTTTTTCATAAATTACTCATTTTGGCAGAAATAAGCTGATGAATACAGAATCAAAGTAACCATTATATCATCCAACCTTAAAGAAATATTAGAGTAGGGGACTTAAAATTGATCATAATTGTATTGAAAAATATATATTTGCCGTTGTGATAACACTCACACTGACCTAGCCTTGGTGGCGAGAGTCAATACGAACGGCAGCATCCTTCCAGCTGCTGTGGATGTAGTACTCTCGGATACGAGGCTCGATGAGGTAGTCGGGGTCCTTGGTCTTGTAGATGGGCTCCCCGTAGTACGTCCCCACCTCCCACCCCTCCACGTTCTTCATCAGTTCCGCCTCGCTGTCTCGGTTGGCTCTCAGCTGCTTGAGAAACCTGTTGAATCCCGACGGATGTGATTAGATGTTCAGATTGTACGCAGATGTGATTACACATTCTGATTATACATAGATGTGATTACATATTCTGATTGTACAAACAGACGTGATTATACAATTATTAAGTAACTTCTGTATACATTATTTCTCGAGGGTGTATTTTTGTTGGTAAGCCATATCTTTCTCAATACTTCCATCAAAACCAATAATTGAGCCAAGATTTTGAAGGTGACTTTCACCGCTAAATGTGAAAAATAAACACACCATTTAAAACCATAAAAATTATAATTTAACACGTTCGCTACCACAATGTTAAAAAAAATCGTAACCACAGACTGCCGCCACAATTTTGCGGCGGGCTTGGCCTACTCATAGCCCAACGCCGCAGATCTGCGGCGGCTGGGTTCATTAAAATAGACTGCCGCCGCAGAACTGCGGTGTTGGTTTCTTGATACTAAATGAGAAATTTCTTCGCAACGGTCTATTTTAAAGGTTAGATGGTTTAGACTCGGTCTACAGGATAATCCGCCTTATATATGCGGCGCTTGGTCTGTACCTAGGACTAGGACCAGTCTACAGGGAAGTTTGTGATTTTTTTCGTGGGCTCTCAGAGTGACCCGGCCGCCGCATATATGCGGCGGCTGGTAGCGAACGTGTTAATGGGTGATCCTCGCTTATTTATTTGCCAACACACCGGTGGCACCACCTTACAACAAGTTCAACCAACTCAACACAGGTGTTTCAACGCGCAAGCTGCGCATGGATCATTTTAGCAAGGTTTATTTCTCAACAACTAATAACAAAAATTTATTTTTCATCTTCAAGACTGAGCAGGATGTGTATTTGTAGACAATCTATAATACTACAATCTGTCTGATTTTAAGGTGCGGACAAAAGACAAATTTTCACTCCCCAGTTTCTCCTATTTCTCCCATTGCCAACCATTTATTTTACCACCAACAGCTGATTTATTGTTTATCTGATGGTACTTTGTAAAAAGTTAGTCTGTATTGCCATTATAGATTAGGACTCGTAATTTTTATATTTATGTTGGTTTTTATTATTTTACAATTAGTTGAGTTAAAAAAAAACCTAAATAAATGAGTACAAAATATGCATGAACTATACCTATTTTTACGGGACAATTAGCACCAATTTTTTTATTAAAAATCATAAAAAAGCTTATAAGAAAAATGTCTGCTAACCAAAACAGCTGGTTGACGAGGGTAATGCAGAGCAAATTATGGGAATCGGGACGGTAAGTTCCCGTGGTGGGAAATCAGATGTTGACTTTTACTGCACATTAATATCATACAGATTACAACAATAAAAAGTTACTGAGTTTTTTCTTAAATAACAGATTTTTTATCAGAATTGTAAACTGACATTAATTTACAATTAGGAGACATACCTTCGAGATTATAAAAACAACACACACTTCGTAACACTGCCATAACACTCAACGTTTCAAAAATATTACAGATTTAAATGTTTAACTTTAACTGAACAACCTACTATAAGTATTAAATAATGGACTACTTACGCTCTATCTTTCTCAGCAAACAGCAAAGGTAATATGGCAAAAAGTGAGCTGCGGACCTCAACTTGCCTCTTTACCAACTTCCTATAGTCATGTACATAGAGATAGGTGCACAAAGCCGTGAGTCCGAAATACCCAAGGAACATCGTAGGACCTGCAAATTTAAGTATGAATAACCTAGGCCGTTACAACTGAGAACTCTTCTTAAATAAAATACCACCGTAGCAGCAAACCAACGTACTCAGCGAATTTCCAATGCATATATATATGTACCTTAATGCCACATACCAAGTTTCATCAATATACATTCATAAACAAACTATTTCTGACATTTTAATTATTCTCCATAAGAATAACATGGCGGCTGAGTATGCAGGTTTGCTGAAGCAAGGAACACAAAAAATGGGTTTCATACAAATATCAATATAACTCATGTAGGTAAAGCCACATACCAAGTGTTATTAATTTATGTTCATAATTAAGGGAGATAACACGATACTTATTCTCCATAAGAATAACATAGGGCTGAGTACGCAGGTTTGCTGAAGCAAGGAACACAAAAAATGGGTTTCATACAAATATCAATATAACCCAAATAGGTAAAGCCACATACCAAGTGTTATTAATTTATGTTCATAATTAAGGGAGATAACACGATACTTATTCTCCATAAGAATAACATGGGGGCTGAGTACGCAAGTTTGCTGCTAAGGGAACAATCGGCAAAATATATTTTTTTTGTGTAAATATCAATAGACCACAACGATATGAAGCAATATCCCAAATTTCATCAAGATAAGTTGATAAATAAGCGAGATATACAATTTTTCTTATTCTCCATACCTAAGAATAACATTGGCCAACATACTGTGTTTAGCACTTTCAATATCTCTGTAAGCAATTGACGTAGAGCAATGATCAAAACACCAAATTATGCGTCTTTTTAAGCTAATTCCAATGAAAAAAAAAACTAAAATTGGACTTTTTCCAAAATTATATATAAAAAGCTCAAAAAACCCATTTTTGGGATACAAAACCCCCCACAATACCCCTTCGGATAGGTCAATCTGCCTGGTTTTCGATCTTAGTCATAAATGCTGCTTTACCGTTCATACCAGATTTCATCAAAATCGGATTATTTTTACGAGAGTTATCGTGCTCACGGACACACACACACACACACACATATATATATATATATATATATATATATATACAGTTTTGAACGAATGGTGTTTTTGGCATCTGGGGACCTCAAAATGAAAAGTTAAAGTGGTCCTGGGCCTAGATCTTCCCATGCCGACTATGGTAATAGCTTCTTCCCTATAGGGGAAATTCACTAAAAGGCCCTGAGGTGTCATCGAAAGTTCCCCAACTTCCCAGTAAGCCGGAGGAATTAAATTTGGTACACTCATTTTTTTATGTCTAAAGTAGGAAAAAGGAAAGGGCTGAACTTAAGGACTCCGCCCCTCACAAGATGGCGTTTCCTTACCTCCCGAAACATAGTGTAGTTTTAAACACTAGAAGCGATAGGTAAAGTCCAAATAAATCAAGAAATAAATTCAAATGCATCGCTATTATGAGTTTCAAAAATAAATAGATTATTCAGAATAGTTCATAAGGTTTAAATAGATGATATAAATAAATAACGTTATTGTTGTTGGTCATAAACAGTAATACATGACAATAGTAAATACCCCCGTCAAAGCAAACCTGCGTACTCAGCGAATTTCCAATGGACATATGTCTTAATAACACTTTAAGCCACTGATCAAAATTCCTCTAAAATATATTAACAAATAATCAAAATATAAAATAATAATTATTTTCCTTATGAATGACATTGGGTATGAGTACGCAGGTTTGCTGCAAAAAGGATCGTAAAATTATGGATTTTATGCAAAAATCAATAGAACTCAACTAAGTGAAGTCACATACCAAGTTTCATCCATATACATTCATAAATAAGCGATATATAAGATTTTAATTATTCTCCATAAGAATAACAATGAGGATGAGTACGCAGTTTCCTGCAACAAGGAACGCAAAATAATGGGTTTTTATGCAAATAGAAAAAGAACTCAACTACGTGAAGCCATGTACCAAGTTTTATTAATTTATGTTCATACTTAAGGGAGGTATGATAAATTTGATAAAAGGATAATAAATTTAGATAGCCTACATTATTGTAGTTCATTTCCGGATTAGTCCGTATACATGTCATCGAAGTTGGTGGCCGACATTTTGTTTACAAATATCCATCTTCAGGGCGACATGAAATAGTATAGCGAAAACGTACTAAAAACTGACTCATTGACTGAGGACTCAAGGAGTCAATGAGTGAGTTTTTGGTACGTTTTTGCTACTAATGCACGTCACCTTGAAGATGGATATTGTAATATAAACTAACCCTCTAGGTGTCACATCAAAAAACCTGAAATGTTACGCCATTTTTTTAACTTTTGCAGAATTTTATATAAAATGCTATAAAAAAATAAAATGTTGATATATTGGTAAACAAGTATACATTTTCTTAGAGAGCAGAAAATGGGCTATCTTTTAAAATAAAATTTGTTGGCCTAAATGTATGGTATAACAGTCCGGCTTGGGTTCAACTCTAAACAACCCCCAAAAAAAAAAATTATTTTTTATGTTACGAGACCCGTAGAATATATTTAGACAGCCATAATAAAAAATCCAAGATATACATTTTGTTCAAAATTTAATAAGGAAAAAGAAAATATACATATATATATATATGTATATATTATATATGTATATATATACATATAAATATAATACACAACAACGTAACCTCACATTACAGCATTCCTATTGAAAACATAACTAAACAGCTGATTAAAAACGGCTGCAAAATTATTAGTTCGCAAAAGGGCGAACATTATTAGTTGTCATGAAGCCCAGATGTTGCCGATCACTTTGGTATAACGGATGGTTCGAAACGACCGATCGTCAACGAGATATACACGCTAAACTGGATGTCTGCAAAGTCGACTGAAATCAGTCGATTGACACTCGAGCGTCAAAAATAGTCGACTGAAATCAGTCGATTGACACTTAGAGGGTTAAAGGTTGGCCACCAACTTTGTTGACATCTACACAGACTAATCTGGAAATGAACTTCAAGAGTGTATCTTCGGACAGTGGAAGCCTACACGATAAAATGTAAGATTAGCCTACATTATAACACTTCTAATTACTGAAATTTCTTCTGTGTTCAATAAATTATTCTTCAAACATTCATTAATTATGTAGGCCTAAAGGCAGTCATTCAATTAAAATATACTTAATCTTATTTAAAAAAGCTTGTTTTAGTTTGACTGCGGAAGGGCAACCATGGAATCCACAAGGAGCTCGGAAGGGAAGGCCACGGGAAACCTGGAAGAGGACAATTGAGAGGGAAGTGCCAAAACCTAGGGAGAGCTGAAGGCACTCGCTAGGGATAGAGATGGTGGAAAGCTCTCCTAGATGTCCTATGCTCCCAGAGGAGATAAAGGAAATAAGTCTAGCAAGTCTTCTTGGGCACCTGGTCCTAGGCCTAAATGCCAGAAAAAAGTGACAACTGTAATTCGACCCAGGCCTAAGCACTCAGAGAAGCCTAAGCCCATTTTGCTGAAAATCGAATATTACAAATTATGAGTACAGCAAATTATGTTAGAATTTATTCCATCAGCTTTGTTTTATGCTTAACTTACCTGAAAAATATGACCTAGGTTTGACTCTTTCATAATTTATGGGTCCAAATCCGCCTGGTGGAGGCATTTCTTGCTTTTTAGTAGCGGTCGCCATACTTATGCCTCTATTAACAAGAGAGAGTGTACAACTTATAAATAATTATCCTTCTGTTATTCGAAAATTCACTAAATATTAGATTTTAACCTAGTTCTCATAGCAGCCGATCACAGATCACAGCCACAGCCGTAATGGTAACAGCAGTGTTGCCACCAGGTAGATGAAATTTTACCCTAAACGTGTAATGAAATTACCCTAAAACTTTTGTAAATTACCCTAAAATTACCCTAAGAGTTGATTTTCTTCTCTTAAAGCTCAAAATACACCCGAAATTGGTTTTAAAACATATAGAGCTTTCGTCTGGGCTAAAAAAAAATCAAAGCCTACAAGCTGAAAGTATTTTTCCTCAAGTAACCAAACAAATCCTCCCTTAACAAGTTATCTGTTTATCAGCTGACATACAAAACTTTTGAACAGAGGATTTGAATGCATGGTTACCATGTTGGTTGCCATGGTAGCACGGGGGACAGAGGGGAAAATGGTGGTCGACCATAATGTAGGCTTTACTTTTTTACCTCACGCGAGAGCTCTATATATATTAACCTCGTTGTTTAAAGGCTATCTTTCTCTATAGGCAGTAATACTTACCAGCTGAACTTTAGGCGGAACGCAGTATAAGAAGCGAATTAAGCTAGAGTAAGTAGCACCAAAGGAATCCGATGGAAGTTACTACATTGTTGCCAAATCGCTCTGGTCAAATAAAACATATGGTAAAGTATGACTGTCGTCTGTTTTGAAATCCATACATAAAACAAACCAACCAGACTGAATCATTGTTTGTGAAATTCGTATGGCAACAGTGTTGGATGTGAGGGGGGAATCGTACAATTAACCATCGGCATCGGACCATATTCATGCGGTCTACTCTAGTAATACAATTAATGCTAAACGCGAAAGATTATTCTGACGGCTGATGCTGAAAGTTCTAGGAAGATTATGTTGTTTATTAGGTTAATTATAACTTAAAGTTTGTAACTTTTAGCAGTTTATGTAAGCCAATTTAATGTTTAATGTTTTGGCAATTTAATACAGTTATAAATGTATCATTATAAATATATGCATTTCTTATTTGATGGCCTATTCCTTTACTTTTTCCAAAATTTTAGTAATTATTTCAACTTTTTCCATAATTTCCCTCAACCCTTTTTCCCTTTGAGTTTCCCTTTTGTGGTTGATTTTCCAGTGGAGACCAGTGTCACCACCAACATTGACCCATTGATAGACCCATTGATTTGGGAGATGGTGGTGGTGGTGTAGTCCTCTATGTGAAGCAAGGAATTAAGTTTGTTCGCCTTTGTCTTCAAAATGTTTTTTTTTTTTTTTATAACAATTTTTATTTACAATCTGTTCAACATGAACAATAAGCAAATTTGATGTAAATTATGAACATGAGTTAGTTACGACCAACTGTGCGCACTAACATAAGAATAAGAACATAAAACTGTAAACAAAACTTTTACAAAAAACGGGTACAAAGACCCAGAACATGATGTCTTTTTAGTCGAAATGTAGCTTCACTATTGTCCAAAAGGTTCACTGCAAGATAATTTGGATGGTCTTCCAGTTTACTTTGATAACGTACACTTAATTTGGAAATTTCTTCTCGGACAGTTGGAGTTTTAGTGTCGCGATGGAGAACTCGGTTAGTTACGTACCATGGCGCTTGTAAAATGTTTCTCAGCATTTTCGATTGGTATCTCTGAATAATTTCAATATTCGAATTAGACGCTGTTCCCCAAAGTTGTATGCCATAGGACCATATTGGTTTTAACATAACTTTGTATAAAAGTAACTTATTTTCAACAGATAATTTTGAATGTCTGCCAAGAAGCCAAGCCAATTTATTTGTTCTCAGATTTAAATTTAATCTTTTATTCCAGATATGAGTGTGCCATGTAAGTCGCCTGTCTAGGTGCATGCCAAGGTATTTAACTTCAGTTGCTTGAGGTAGCAGAACATTATTTAATGAGACTGGTGGGCAAGTAGTTGTTGACATTGTAAAAGTAACATGGATTGATTTGGTTTCATTTGCCTTTATTTTCCAGTTTTTCAGCCACTCAGAAATATCGTCCAAAGCTGTTTGTAAACGGGAGGATGCTATAACAGGGTCCAGGTCGGAAGATAACAGTGCAGTGTCATCTGCAAACGTTGCAGTAGTGATGCCTGGTGTCTGGGGAAGGTCAAAGGTATACAAAATATACAGAATAGGCCCAAGAACACTACCTTGGGGCACTCCCGATTCGATTTCATGCAGATCAGTGATATCATCTTGATACTTAATTTGAAAAAATCTTTCGGACAGGTAAGATTTGAAGATCCCGTAGTAAGTGTGAGGTAAGAGAGATTTAATTTTAAACAATAAACCAGCGTGCCAGACTTTATCAAAGGCCTGTGCCACGTCTAAGAATGCAGCTGAACAGAAACGTTTATTTTCAAGATCTTCCTTGATGACATTAGTTATTCTGTGAACTTGCTCTATAGTAGAATGTCTACGCCGAAATCCAAACTGGTGAGGTGGCACTATATCTTTTTCATCAATCACAACCTGAAGTCGTTGTAAAAAGAGTTTCTCGAAAACTTTAGAAATGACCGGGAGAAGACTGATGGGCCGATAAGATGAAGCTTGATTTAAAGGTTTGCCTGGTTTTGGAATGACTACTATTTGTGAAACTTTCCATTGCGACGGGAAGTATTCCAAGCGCAGGACTGCATTAAAAATTACCGTAAGTAAGACTATACCTTTTCTTGGCAATTCCTTTAACACTTCGCCAGTAATCAAATCATATCCTGGAGCTTTCTTTGCACTTAAGTCACTTTTTATAACTTTCTTGACCTCAGATGGAGTAAATGGTTTGATTGGCATTTCTAGTTGGTTTGGAGAATCAAGAAACTCAGTAACGTCCTGTTCAACATTGGAATGAACTGCATGCGGTTTAAACACTTCTTTATAGTAGGAAGCAAACGTTTCAGCCTTCTCTATACTATTTTTCGCCCAAGTACCGTCGGTCTTTAACACTGGAGGGATACAAACCTGCGGGCGCTTTAGGTGTTTTGTAGCTTTCCAGAGAGAGTAATCACTTGCCTCGGTTGGAGAGAGCTTCGATGTAAATTATTGGAATCTCTCATTTTTAATATTACCAAGCAATCTCTTTAGCTGTTGGGTAGCCCTGTTTAGATTATTTTTATCAAACTGGTTCCTAGAGTTTTGCCACACTCTACGAAGGCGACGTTTTTCCGCTATTTTTTTATTTACTTCAATCGGATAATTTTTTTGGACAATTGGCCCACTCTTCCTTTCTGGAGTTGCTCGCCAAGCAGAATATTGAATAGTTTTGTTTAAGTGCTCAACAGCGATGTTTAAATCTTCTCGTTTTTTTAGAGGCATTTTAACGTTGAGATTTTGATCAATAAGTTCTCGAAAACGATTCCAATCTGTGTTTTTGTTACACAAGAAAGGTGCAGTTGGTCTTAATATAACAGTTGAAGCAACCGTTGCAATCACAGGTGAGTGGTCCGAGGAAAGATCAAGAGATTGTTCAATATTTAAACAATTTCGGGGCAAACCCTTAGTAACAAAGAAATCTAGAAGATCTGGAATTTTTTGCTGATCAGAAGGCCAATACGTTGGTTCACCAGTTGACAGGTGATCAAGATTTTGCTCGTGAAGAGACCGTAGAAGTTGTCGACCTCTGGGATTCGCCAGCCGGGAGCCCCAAGTAGGATTTTTGGCATTATAATCACCACCTGACAAAAATCTACCACCTAAAGAGGCAAAGAAATCGTTAAATTGCTGGTGATTTACATTGTGCCTAGGTGGGCAGTAAACAGCACTGATAGTAAGTGGGCCACTCGAAAATTCCACAACTATGGTTGAGCTTTGGATATATTCATATTGATATTTTGGCAGTTCATAATGTTTAATATGTCTTTTAATTAAAATTGCGCTACCACCATGAGCTCTGTTATCAGGGTGATTGGTGGTGTACAACGTGAAATTTGGAATTATGAAATAATTTAAATCAGTAAAATGTGTTTCAGAAATTAGAACCACGTCCAAATTATGTTTAACAATAAACAATTTCAACTCTTGACAATGTTGTGCCAAGCCGTTAGCATTCCATAAAGCTACTTTTAAGGATCTAATCATTAATTGAGCTTCTTAAGAACAGCAGTAAGTAGGTCGAGCAAGGAGCCTATTTGTTGAGACTGTTGCATGAAAGGTTTTTCAAACCGGTCAAAAAATGTTGTAATAGTATGTGCTAGATTGTCATTTGTGGTCACATCACAAAGAGTATTTTCTGGTTTACGCGCATTACCGGTGCTTTTAGAACTAGTTGCATTATCACTTACGTTCACATTCGTGGCTGCTTCAGCATATGACAAGCCAGGTCGGATTAGACGAGAGCTGGAAGTGTTAGAACGAGTTGTAGTTACTTCTTTTGGACTGACAGTTTTCTCCCGTAACGGGGGATATGTACGACTTTGAATGTTTTTAAATACGTTACAGCCCTTGTAATTGGCCGGATGGTCCCCCCCACACAGAGCACAGACTGCGGGAGTAGAATTGTCTTTGGTACATTTGGCAGTGTCGTGTTCTTTTCCACATTTAACACATCTGAAGGGATGTCTGCAGTAACTTTTTGTATGTCCATATTGCTGACATCGTTTACATTGGACGATATCCATTTTTTTATAAGGGGGCTCAAATGTTATTTTTGCATGTAACAAATATTGTATATTAAAAATATCCTTATTACTAGAGCTTGGCTCCAAATCAATGAAAAACATAGACAATGGCTTTTTAGTGGAAGAATGAAGTACATTCGTAATATTTCTCACGGTGTGACCCAGCTGACTCAAAGCTTCTTTCAGTTCATTCGTGTCAACTGAATAATGCATGTGTTTTAAAACCACTCGGTATGCTCTTTCCTGTTTAAGTTGATACGTGTGGAAACTGACATTACCTTCGTTCAATATCCGAACAAGTTTCCTGTAAATATCGGCAGATTTCGGAAGAATTTTTACCGAATTGTGATTGACACATTTATATGAGAAATCATCAGTAGTGACAACCGATTCAAATGTGTGAATCATTGCCTGTACATTGCCCACATCGGGAATGAAAATTGGTGGTGGCTTTGGTTCTGACTGTTGAGAAGTAGTAGCATCAGCTTCCATGTTGTTGTCATTTGCTTTACTTAAAACTTCAAAGCTATTATGAAGCTTAATGTTACTCGATGTAGAAGTCTCGTGTTTAGACTTTTTTTGACCTCTACTGGACAACGGGTCAAAAGACCTACGCTTCGAAATAGTCTGCCAATTGGTAGTGTCATTAGTTGCAGTACAATGATGCTGAGTGATATTATTAGTTTGTTCTGACAAGTCAGAAACATCCTCGACTGAATAGTTATGGTCACCAAGAAGTATAGAGTTTAGATACTTAGCACCTTCTGTTGACTTTTCGTCTGCCATGGTATCCATGCAATCAACTGTCACAAGTAAACAAAAACAAACCTGCGGTAGGTTATGAACGCAATCAAGTGTAAAACATTTTCACTTTTAAACCACAAAATGAAACAGTTATCGAAAGTAACAAAATAATATGTCCGCAATTAAAAACTAACTATAAAAACACTAAATAGTCGCTCAGCGTTTAGTTTTTATCACAAAATATCAAGGAGAAAAAACCGTACGTGTTGTCATAACTTCAATCACAGCTGACCATTTCAAAATGTTGACAACCGTATTGAATATATCAGTGGTGTTGTTAATCTTAAAGGTTTGAAGCTCCTCATCTGCATTGCATACAAACCTCCAGACGTTCCTTATTCGACCTTAAGCTCCTTAATCCACGCTCTGTACATCGATGAGTCACCGGATGTTGATTCAGTGATTTTGTTGGGTGATTTGAATGTGAATCTGCTAGACAAAAAAAGGGCAGATTTCAAATATCTAGAGAGAATTCTTCAATCAATGGGCCTTGCTGAGATCATTAAAGAGCCCACACGTGTTACAGAAAGTTCATCTTCACTGATTGATTTGATTATTGTTGATAAAGCCCATAATTTTGAAGTAGGAATGGTTGATACTTCCAACATTTTTACTCAAAATGGAAAACGGATCACTGACCACAAGCTGAATTACTGTGACGTGCCTTGCAATAAGTACAAATCCAAAGCAAAGTTGATTTCATATCGAAATTTCAGAGATTTTGATGGCGATAAGTTTCTTGACGTTGCTACTAACATACACTGGGATATCATAATGACACAGCAAAACGTTAACGATATCGCCAATGCAATAACTACAAATATAATTCAAGTGTATGATGAATGTGCCCCTATGGTGAGAAAAAGAATAACGAGAAAGAAATCTCCTTGGAGAGACTCAAATATAAAGTATCTCACAAGGAGAAAGAACAAATGTAAAAATGACTACCTGTCTCTGAAAGCACAGGCTTCAAGAAATGCTTACTGCAGGGCTCGCAATGCACTAAATGTGGCCATACGATCAGCAAAGAGAAAGTATTTTGCTGAGAATCTGGACACAAAAAACCCTAAGACCTTCTGGGCTACTTTACGAGCTGGTGGCGTAATGAGTTCAGTTGAAGCAAAAGACCATTCAATTGGACTAGAAGATTTAAACATTTAATTCTCAACTATGGGTTGTAGCAAGACTGCGAACACAGAAAAAATAAGATTCTTTAACAGAAATAAATGTGCAGGGATAAAATCACCTTTCACTTTTTCTTCTGTATCAGAAAGTAAGGTAAAGGAGTTAATGAACAGTATCACAAGTACTGCATTTGGCGTGGATGGAATATCCATAAAAATGCTCAGAGGATTAAGCCCTTTCTGTATTGGAGCAGTTACTCACCTGATCAATGCATCACTGAACACTGGCAATTTTCCTTCTAGTTGGAAGCAGAGCGTGGTAGTTCCTCTCCCTAAAACCCTGAACCCTTCTTTGGTTTCTGACTTCCGACCTATTTCAATCCTCCCCGTCATCTCCAAAATACTGGAAAAGGCTGTGGCAGAGCAATTAGTCTCTCATTTAGAATCCGAAGGATTGCTTCCTGAAACACAGTCAGGATTTAGGCAGGGGTTTAGCACTTGCTCAGCACTCCTTAATGTTATTGATGAAATTATCGCAGCAAAAGATAAGGGCTTAGAGAGTGTGATGACTTCTCTTGACTTCTCCCAGGCTTTTGATTCGGTGAATTTCGATTTGCTGCTTGCAAAGCTAAGATTTTATCAGTTTGATGATATCTCAGTTAAGTGGTTTTCATCATACTTGACCGGTCGTACTCAACGTACAAAGGTTAACGGGCAGTTCTCGTCAGCACTTTCTAGGTTTGTCGGTGTTCCTCAAGGCAGTTGCTTGGGACCGATTCTCTTCCTTATATACACAGCAGATTTGAAAGATCATTTGAGCCACTGTGCTTTACATTCTTATGCGGATGATTCTCAACTGCTAATTTATTTTAAGCCCTCAGAAGCAGCTGAAGCTGTCCGTTGTATCAACACTGATTTAGAGAGTGTAAATAGATGGTCGGACGATCATGGTTTTCTATTGAACTCCAGTAAATGTTCCGTCTTGTTAGTAGATAGGTCATCTTCTGGTGCTCAATCAACAAATAGTTGTGTTGAGCAGTGTATCTTTGTTGACGGCCAACCACTGACTTCAAGTAATATTCTTAAGATTCTTGGTGTTACTCTTGATTCCCAACTTGATTTTTCTAAACATGTAAAAGCTATTTGTAAAACAGTAACAATCCGTTTGAAAACCCTTCGCAGATTAAGCTCAATTTTGCCAGAACTTTCTAAGCTGGAAATTGTCCGTTCAACCATTTTTCCTGTAATATACTATGCTCTTCCTGCTTTTGCCTGTTGCCTTACTCAGGAAAATTTGACGATCCTTTCCCGGCTGCAGAACAGAGTGCTTAGATTTGTCTATAACCTGAAAAAATTTGATCACATTAGTGAGTACAGATTGAACTCCAAGGTGTTGTCAATTATGGGCTCCTCCGATATGCAAACTGTCAACTTGATTCACAAAGTTCTACAGACGGGAAAACCTGAGTACCTTAGGAGGAAGTTGGTCTTTAGGCACGAAATTAAAGAGCGTAGTACCCGACAGGACAGCCTATTGCACCTGCCAAAGACAAAACTGGAAACGGGGAAGAAAGGGTTTAGGTACTTTGGCCCAAAAAAGTACAATGCTTTGCCATCCACCTTAAAAGAGTGCAGTTATTTTAGGTTTAAGGAATATGTAAACGAAGTGTTCGTCTGACCTGGATATTTACTTTTTATTTTTCGTTTTGTTTTTATGGAATGTAATGTTATTTTATTTTCTTTTCTGACAAAAGTTGTAATGAAAAACAGAGTTTGTACTTTGATTAACGCTTGCCAAATAAAGACCTTATTTATTTATTTTATTTATTTATTGAGCATAAAATCCCTAGAAGCAAGAAAGGTTATCCCTAGATGTCATAAAAATATACTTATACTAAAACTCATCATACTTGCGTAGGGTTACCATAAATATGGTAATGTCAACTGCCATGGACTTAGCATAGACTAGTTTTAGTTGTTACCCGCAGGCTTCGCCCTGCGAATTAATTATAAACCTAAGATAATTTTATGTGGTGCATTCTGTGGTTAGGTTAGCCTGTGGATCTACTACGAATCAAGATCAGCTGTTTGTATTTTCATCAGCTCAAACAAAAATGAATGTCCTTAGTAGTGTGGGTTTGCCGGTTTTGCGCCGGAAGTGACGTCACATCCGGTCAGTGACCGGATGCGCTGAGTGAAAAAATACGTCATCTGAGGCTGAGCCAGTGACGTAGGTGGTTTTGTGACGAAATGAGTAAAAGTTCAAAGTTCAAGGTCACGGTGAAGTTTTTTTAAAATAAATCTACCTCGCACTCGTAAAAACGATTGTGATTCGATAGTTAATCGATAAGAAATATCGAATAAATATCGAATGAAACAATCGAATGATACGAGTGCGAGGTAGAACAATTACAAATATTACTTTATTTTATTAACAATAATTCATATTACAAATATTACTTTATTTTATTTACAATAATTCATGTTTACAATAGTTCCCCGTTGTTGGTTGTCATCGATGTTGTTGATCCGGACGAGTTGCGGCCATCACTTTGCTTTCTGAAGAAAGACGGTAGATACTTCGTTCCCTGCGCAGAGTCCATGTTGTTTTTTGATGCGTAAAGTTCCAAAGATAAATCGTAACCGGACGCAATAAGAAGTCTTAACTCTTCACTAAACACCTCGAGGTCTTGGTAAGTCGCAAGATGAATAGAGTCATAATGAATACACCTAATTTTAATGGACATTTCAATATAATGTTTTACGTTTGTGAAGAGCGCGGAGAGAGCTCGATGTTCACCGGTCGAGAGCCGGAGGTGTACTGACTATTCGCTAGCTAGCGTTCTGGTATGAAACGAAATGGTGGGGGTAAAAGTGTGGTGGGGCGGAGAAGATGGCGGACAGCAGATGGCAGGCGGCAGGTGGTGCGAGGCAGATGGTTGCTACTACATTCGCCGCCACAGTAATGCAATCCTTCGGCGTAATTCTTGTATTTTATCTTGTCGGTTCATTTGATACGTTTTACATCTACATATGCAATAGCTGAAACACTTGCACTTACGACAAGCTTTCCCGTCAACTTGATCGCCTGGTATTTTAAAACATTGTAACTCGCAACAATATGTCTTCAAATTGTTATCGAAAAATAAATTGTTCATAGGTGGCACCGACATGTTAGCTGCAGCGTGTGTTAGACAAGACTGAGACTAACTTCACTGCTCCCTCTCTTTTATACCTCTTCATAAGTTAACCCTGAATGAAAGTTCAAGGTCATCCATTTGAAATTTAAAAAAAGCAACACAGCAGTATATAAAATAATATACTGCTGTGTTGCTGTTTTATTTCTTTTTTTTTATATTTTCTTTATTAAACAAACATCTTACAATACAATAAGCTTAAGTCTAATATTGATGACTAGAAATACAAACAAAAAAAATACAAACAGAGACATTATGTACAAGGATGCGTGAGGTACAGAGTGAGTTCCGTAGAGTTGTTGCCGCTTACACCGTGTGATACCAAATACAACGTCCCCGGTTGAATATCTCGCAAATCTTCATTTTGTAGCAGTTGAACAAATCGTTTTGGAAGAAATACTTGAAACTTCGGCTCATCTCCTGGAGTGAAAGGTCCTTCGCTCAATGAAACTAGAATTGCTTCTCCATGTGTGGTTTCCACTTTCTTGATGTTATGAATAATGTAGTGTTTTTGTTCTTTTAATTCTGAACACTTTTTAGTTAGCAGAAGGTCGGATTTTGAATAAGTGTTGAATTGATCAACCAGTGTTTGTAGAAACTGTTGTGATGCCATCTTCGTCAGTGGTGGTTGCGATGTCTTCTGTGATGTTGCCTCTTCGGAGTCTCGAATAATACTCGTGCCGGAGCGGTGTTGGCTCCTCGTATTTATAGGCCCTGCTACCCCCACCACATTCCGGTTCTTCGCTACCCCCACCACATTTCTGCGTTTGTTCCAAGTAAGCAGCCAAACGATATGCGTTGTGCAATGCGCAGTTTGATTGTCCGTGTTTAGGATCTTTTGCAGCAACACAAATATTACCGAGATTAATGTTAAAGTCCTTACCGATAGTTATATCGAAAACATCACCGTGCGTGTACTTTTTTATCCAGTTCTTTTTTTCTAATCCTCTTGTGTATATATGTGAATATTGTTTGCAAAAGTTAAACATAATACTGTGCAGATTACTGTAGCTTATAAACCCTTCATACCAATGTATGTGATGAAAGTAGTTTGTTATCCATTTGTTTGTACTTTTTGCTTTGGCGTTAAGGTTGTTAAAAGAAAAAGGAGCTTCAAACGTGAATGGGTAAACTACAAATGTAAGCAAGTCTAAAATTACTAATTCCTTGATAATAAACCTATCATCATTATTTCGAAATGCTTGAAATTCTATTACACAAGGCTTTACACTCACTTCTTCATCCCCTCCGCTCATCATGACACCTAACGATCAACTAAACTGTTTTCCACACCACGGTAGGTTAAATACCAGGCCGTACAGTTGCAGGCGCGTTGGTGTATATTTAACGTGGGCACCGTCCCCAATAGGCCTACCCCACGTGTGTTCTTCTTTACTAAGTCAAACTTTAGTCTTTTTTAACTTCTTCTTCTTCTTGTGTTTCGTTTTCTTCTTCTTCTTGTTTCTTCGTTTCTTCTTCCTGTGTTGTTTCTTCTGTAGCTTCTGTAGCGATTTCTACAAGTGGTTCAAAATCCTTTAACTTTCTCCACATCCAAACTTCATGAGGTATTCTATTAAAAATAGATGTATCCACAGGTCCGTACACGATGGTGCTATCAGGTTGTTTTTCCAAGGTATCGACCAAATATTCTTTAATAATAGCGTTTGCAAATACCAACTGTCTCATGTACCTTGTAATAGGTTCCGTTGCGTAGTTTAAAACGTAGAATTCTTCACGTGATAGTAGAATCTTATTTTCATGTTGAGTCAAGTCTCTAATTCGCACTTGTAGTTGTCCGCGATGTTTAACAATATCAATTTCATTGTCACAATCCAAAAGTCGAATATGTGTTTTCCTTCCACACAAACTGTTAGTTAAATAACATTCTATTAAATGCACATGTTTCAAAAATGACTCCCAAGCATTTTGCGAAAATAAAACCTTTTTTGTTCCGTGGTGTAGTATTACTGTAGGGGAATAATCCAATGATTTCATCAATCCAACTGATACACTTTTACTGATGCATGCTGAGATGGGGTAAAAGATTCGCAAAAAAACTTCAGTTAAAATGTGAGGAGGAATATTTTCTTCAACTTTCTTCTTCCTTTTTGGTACTACCTTTGATGGGTCTGCATTACTTTCCTCCTCTCTATCTCTTTTACCAAACTTTAAAAATGCAGTTATTTCCTTGATAATTTCTGCTTCGCTGGTATTATCACGTTCCAATAACGGTGCTATTTCTGCATCACCTTGTACAACAGATGGAGAACTCATTTTGTAGAAGATGTTGCCCATGCGACGATAGACGATCAACTGAAGACCTGCATTGTTGCTCCGCTATTTATAGGTTAGCGACAGTGGCGGTGCCGGTGGTGGTACAACGTTTTACAATACCGTCTTTACGATACCAGTCAACGGTGTGTATGTAACAATTTTATCGTGCAAAATTAAACAATACGCAGATGTATTTGCAGGTACGTTTTCTTGAAATTCCATTTCTATCTTTATATCAACACTAGACGATTTTACAGATTCGTTTTGTTTGGAGCAATCAATTACAATAATCGGAGCTTTCGATTCAAACTGTACGGGAGATAGTAGAGGTGTGTTTGTTTTGCCGTAATATGAATTTTGGAACCTAGCGTACATATCGTATAAAACACTGTACCTTTTTTTATCAAAAGAGATATTAAAGTTGTCGTAGGGAAAGAATTGTGAATTCAGGAACACTTTACAGTTTGTTAATTTACAATGGTCAAATTCACCAGCATTTTCAGTTAATATACTTTTTTTCTTTGTTTGTAATCCAAAGATTACATATCTCGCTTTTTCCAAATGAGTAGAAGTTTTTACAGTCCATGTATGCCGTTGTGTTGAAGGTAAAACGGGGTATTCATGAAACTCCCAGCTTCTGAATGGCATTACAATGTCTCGATCTGATTTTAACTTTCTTAATAATGTAATCCTGTGTTCATCATTTAGTCGCACATGTGGCACTCTCCAAACAATCTTGTCTAATGTTAGTTTCCAGTCTAAATTGGCTTCAGTTGTTCCAGCAGATGCTTTAATAATATCATTATCGTTTGATGACCTTAATAAAACTAGTTCTTGTTTTACATTTATTATTATTCTTCTGTAATCTTCAGCAAATCCTAAAAGTAATCTTAAAGGTACGTAAAAATCAAAGTTTCCCGACGCGTCAGGAGTAATTATACTTTTGTCTGGTGCAACCCATCCTGCAACAGCTAACAGATTCTTCTCATTTGGTGTTAAAGACGCTAATCCTTTTAATGTACTGGAAATTCCAACCTTTTTTGTTGAATCGACTGTAACTCCTGAAATTTCATATCTAATCTCGTCAAACAAAAATGCCATAGGATTATTTATGAACGGAACAGTGGTTCCAACAGTACCGTCAGCTTTTGTTACTTTTCCTTCAATATATAAATAACTTTCGCATGGAAGAGTATAAATGTCTTGTTGTTGTATAGGAATCCTAATTTCATCGTTATTGTTTAATTTGGACGAAGCGTAAGGGTTGTGCGTGTGATATTCCTTTTCCCATAAGGTCTCGTCGAATGTTGGGCCCTGCGCTATATCCAGTATATCCATTGTTAATGACCTTTAATCCAATTTCTTCTAGAAAACGAATGTTGTCACTTGTTAATCCTTCTACAGCTGATGAGCTACTGACCTCTTTGCTGGTTGGCTCTCTCTTTTTAAATGATAACCCCATTATCTAAGCGGATGATTTTATATGTATTCTTACAGTAATAGCTTCTCCTCGAAAGTCAATAAGGTTTCCGTCTTGATCCACTATGTTCAGCACGATGTCTGAAATGAAACTGGTTTTTAACGGTAGGTACACAAGGTTTTGAGGCTTTTCTACTATCTTGAAACCCGGTGCGACTGATGGGTAGAATGTGTGTAATATATGCCGATTTTCTCCATCTCTGTAGGATCCTTGTATAATGTTACATGTAATGTCTATGCTGTTTACTTTGATGATCGTCACAGTTCTATTCCCAGAATGAGTTGTATTAGGTTCTAATACCTTTGTTTCCTTAGAAAACCCCAATAAACTACCAATTGAACGTTCTTGGCCAAAATCAATATAATACTTAGAAGTAATTTCGGCTTTCATTGTATTGTTATTGCCTTTTATCGTTATATTTTCTTTTCCCATATGTTTTTGTATAACTTCATTTATATTATCAATTTCATAAGCTCCTGTTGGTAAACTGAATTCTTCCAAAGCTGAATATTTTCCTTTATTATCTTTTGCCTTGTAATAATGTATTTTATTATTAATTCCTTCACTAACGTTTGGAATAGAGTTATATGTTGTTAAATCCAATAATGCGGCTTCCCATAGTCTTCCTTTTTGCAAACGTAGCGCTGGAAACAGAATACTGCGCAAAGTACATGAGTTACCGGTTAATGACACTGTATACGAAGACATCTTAAAGTTGACTAACACTTTTAGCTAAAAAGTCTAAACATAAATGACCGCAAATGGATGTATCATCAGGTTGTTTTCTTGTATAATTGTAAAAAACATTTTCTGCCGCACGAAAGTATTGTTGAAGTTCTTTCGGTGGTGGAAGGTTTCCAAAACTGTCGAAATAATAAATCGTTTCACCAAGTTTCTTGTAACACACCCAATGAGTGCCTAATCCTTCACTATTATCCAAATTTACTATACCAGTCTCATTTTTCCACATTTTAACCGGTAATTCATCTTTCATAAATACTCCTCTAAAAAATGGGATTTTCAAACAAGAAGCATATGTAATCAGTTCTTCATTGGTTAATTCTTTGTTTTTAATTATTAATTGCTCTTTCTTATTTAATACACACGATACGGTCTTAGGTATAGTCCTCCTCCCTTTTTTATCATTGACCATATTGTTGGTTTCTTTTTACCTTTACCACTAGTAGATCGACGTTTTCTTCTGATATTACCTCCTTGTTTCTTAGCGGGTCTTTTCCCACGCCTTCTTCTCTTTCCTCCTCCAAACGTAGTTTTTGCTTTCATTGCTGCTGTTACTGCTAAAGACGCTGCTTTTTCACCAATACTCGCGTCACTAGATTTTACTCTTTGCCAAGCTTTCTCAGAAAGTGCTCTATCTGCTATTGATCTATTTTTTGTATCACCAAATTTGGAATACGCTATATCGTGCTGTTTACAGGCCTGATCAAGCTTATTTATTCCAGGATCTCCTCTAGCAAGCCGTTTCTCTAATTTGGTTCCAGGACCACAATATTGATATCCTCCAGGTAAATGTAATTCCACAGGTAATAAATCAATCGCCTTGTTAACTATAGCTCCAACCGGTTTACTTAATAGAGAAAATGCTGTTGATGCTATTCCCCTTCCTCTCTGTAATCTCTCTCGATTATGACTGATGCGTTTAGCCCTCGGCATGACTATTTATAGCCAAACTTACAATCAGTAGGTGCACTCTATAAATGTTTTACAATGAATGTAATATTAGTCTTGGCTTCTTGTATTATATATACTGTTTAAAATCCATTTATTATATAGAAATGGATTAATTAATTAAATGTAGACATAATAAATAAAAGTAGTAAAAATAGAAATAAGGTGTAATTGAAGATGTTTCAAATGTTTCTCCGCTGGTGATGGTATCGTTGTTTTCGGTAAAATGAATAAAATCTAAATAGTTGTCATGTTCCCTTAGAAACTTGCCACTTAATCGTTGGTAATTAAATAACACATTCCAGTCTAGTTTATCTTTAAAATTGTCAATGTAATTTTCAGAGAGATTTTGATATTTACTTATTACTTCCCAACAGTTATTAAAATTTGATGTCATCTCTACAAGGAAGTCTTCTGAAAACTGTTGTCTTTGTAAAATATGAATCCAGTTAACTCTGTGAAAATAAATTCTTAACATAGTCATTGTGAAGAGGTAGTGTATGGAAAGTTGTTCCCAATCCATATATCTATCAAACCGTTGAACAAAACCATCTGTCAGCACTCCTTGGGGAAATCTCGGCTCTTGAGATATTAAACTCCACGCAGTAATATTGGATTCCATCATCCTCTCTGTATCATCTCTCGAATATGACTGATGCTTTATCCCTTATCATGGGTATTTAAATTCTTTTTTCTCTTATATAATCTTCATCGTTTTCTGTTGGTTCATTAATCACATTCACTTTATCCCCCTTTCCTAATGTCTTGACTTTAGAAGGCTCAAACCTATCTAATTGATTAGGTTTTTCTGGATTGTGTATTTTTTTCCAGTCTAAATAATTGTGGCTGTCAACATCTGAAGCTACAGCTCTTCCTGAAGCCCGATGGATATAATTAAATAAAGCTGCACCAAACCTTTCCATATGTTTTTCATATTCTGTAGTCCATTTCTTGTGTACTATATCAAATATTTTCTTATTTACAGCGTCTCCATCCTGCTCACAATCACCTACATTTGACAATTTTAATTTGTTTACATCATAGCTTGTATCAGTTTCATTCTTTTTGTAAATCGTTAACAATTTTAAAGTCGCTAAATTTACTGCTTCACCATCATAAATGGGATGTTTTATATTGCTTAACCTTTTACCGGAAAATCCCCAATGGTCTTCGTGTACAATCGGGGTTCTTTTATCCATGTATTGTACCGTAACCGCATCAGAAGCCAAAAGCGGATCACCAACATTTTGAATTACTTTTCCTTCAAAATTATAATTACCATCAGGTGTTAACGGAAACCCAGCTCTTTTTTCACTATATCCAGATTTTACTCCAAACTCGGAATACCGTCCAAACTTGTCCACACTCATGATGTAACTGAATCGCTATCGTTTAGGTTCTTACTATATATATATATATACGTCTACTGAACAATTATTTCTCGTTTTCGCAGTTCATCAACCAAAGCTACCCATTCGTTTTCTAAACCAGTGTGCCCGGCTTCCATAGCTTCATGTAATAACCTCATTCGATCAACTAACTTATTTATATCGTTGTAATATATTATATTGGTTTTATACAAATTTTTTAATAATCCCCTTCCAGATGTAGTAGGATCAGTTGTTTTTCTTTTTTTATGCAAAACATTTAATTCAGCAGAAGATAAAGCTCTTCTTTTAATTGGAGCTTTATTTGATTTCGAGGGGAAAAGACTAGATATAATGTTTGTGTATTTTATTGACCTGTTTCTATGAATAGGTAGGTCTTTGGAATATTTTTTCTATGTGCATTTGTATACTCTAGTATATTTTTAAACAATTGTAAATCCTTTTTAGTATATTTACCAGGATTATTTTTAAAGATGAGTTCAAACAAACCTGTTGTACCTTTATATTTCTTATCGCCAATAACTATATCATCATTTTCGTTTATATCTAACTTTCTATCTCCAATCATTAATCCTTTATCCTCTATTCTAGCTCCATATGTATGATAATGTCGATTAGCATGTGTGCCATGTAACATTTTTAATGTATATTTTCTTCCAAGTGTTCCTTTAAACATAATATCTGTGCCTAATTTGCTTAAGTTGGATGGGTTGATATCCTCTTCTTCTGCTCTTGTATCTTCCGCACTTGTATCTTCTGTACTTGTATCTCCTGCAATGTTCTTTTCCCTTAAATCTCCTATATCTCCGCTTTCTTCATACTCGTCGCTTTCTTCAGATGTTTGTAACTGGTCAGAACTTTCATCATTCTGAAATTCTTCTTCATATTTGGAAATTGGTAGCATTTTGTCTCCTTCGAAGCGAATTGAAGGTTTTTCCATATTTTGTGCTAATCGCTTTAAAGGTTCAGTAACAGGTTTGAATGTTGTTTCTAAAAATTGCTCTCTTTCATTTATACCTGATTTTAAAGCTCGGTTTTTTTGTCTAATAGAATCACTAAGTGATTTTATTTCCTTTAATAGCTTTTCCTGGTTAACCATCTTCACACCTTGACGACTTGTACAGTAATACCGCTAATCAGTGTATTAAAACGAATTTATCAAAACCTATTCTATAACGACCATCTTTTATAGCTTGATCTTTCATAATAACCAAAAATCCATACTTTTCCGCCCATGCTTTTCCGCAAAGCTCTTTAAACTTTTCAAATGGCATATCCGCATTCACATGATCGTTATATATATGTTTTAGGTTAGTCTCATCTTGTTTGAATACAATTAGAATATTTGCATTATCTCTGATAAGTTGTTTTGGGATTTTGCTATAAGTTTGTCCTATATATATGCTGTCGATGTTATTATGTCTTCCCATGGCAAAGTAGTTTCTAATAGTATCCTGATTTTCACAAGATACATCGTCAAATATAAATACAGAATACGGTTTCGCTTCGTTTGGTTGCATAATGCTATCACTAGCGTTAAATTTGTAAAAATTAACATCAGACACATCAGATAGGATTTTATCCAGCAATTGATACTTTGGTTGATGTAGAGACTTTGAAAAATATATAGGTTACTAAACCTTAATCCCTGCGGATTAGTGATCAAATTAAAGACAACATTGGTCTTTCCACAGTTTGAGGGGCCACTTACTATACATCGAACAGTGTTTGGAAGTAAACTACCGTGTTTACCATTGTTGATTTTAACGTTATCCACAGTTAAATCATCTATGTTATTAATATTGAATCGATCTTTATGGTGAATAATCTCCATCCTGCTCAAAGGCTAACGATGAAATGAGTTGCTTGTATTAAACCAAGTCCTTTATAGGTATCCATGAATCCTCGGTTTTGTTAAACCCTAACCACCGCACTTTAACTGCGTCCTTTTTTCTTTGTAACACTTTTTCAACAAGATATACATCACCTACTGTTGACTTTAACATTTCATGTCCATAAAATGCACCTTGCAACAAATCTCCTTTGTTATCTTTTAGGATATACGTTTCAGGTACAGTCGGTTGCACTTTATACACTGTAAAAACTTCATTCGTCCAATTGGGAAGGTATTTCTTGGTAAACACTCCCTTATATTTACTAATCCGTACTTTATCACTTACATTAAATTTTCTTGGCTGCATTTTTTCTACTTTAGGCTTTGTATTTTTCTTTATGCGTTTTAATACATCTTTTGCATTTCTTCTATTTACTTTGTTAGGTTTCATACCAATAGTTCTATGAAACCTGTTGTTATAATCATTTATTAATTGTGGTAAAACATCATACCATACGTAAGAACCTCTTTTTGAAAATTGTTTATACAGTGCTCCTTTTAAGGTTCTATTAAATCTTTCTACAATAGCAGCTTTTTTCTCTGAATTTGTAGAATAATGATTTATTTTATATTTATTCATTAACTGTGCAAAGTTTGTATTAAAGTATTCTGTTCCATCATCAGTTTGTAAATGTTTAATTTTGTTTTTATCTCTTTTTATGGCTATTTCCATGGCTTCTGTTACGCTTTTACCAGTCTTGTCCTTTAGAGGCAAAGCGTCTGCAACTTTTGTAAAACAATTAATAATTGTGAGTATATATTTAAATCCTTTGTTTATTCTGCTATGCGGTCGCATTTCAATTAGATCCGCTTGATATAGATCATTTATCCCTTTTATAACAGTATTTCTTCTTGGAAACTTTATTCTTGCAGGTTTGTGTAGTTCATTAATAATCTTCTCCTTCAGGTCTGACATGATGGTTTCACGAAGGCAGCTGATATGGTATTAAATATTCTTTGGTATAAATCTGCTTATATATACATATAGTTCAAGGTCATTCAAAACTTGTGTAAAAAAAGGGGAAACACAGATTAACATTGCTGTGTTTCCCCTTTTTTTACGGAAAGGAAAAGGATCAAGGATCTAGGACGATGAAAAGGTTACTCGTCAATAGGGTTGAGGGAGTAGTGGCCGAATGGCAATGTGTTGATTTTGTCTGGAAGGGTTTGTCTTTTGTCGTCATTACAGGATAGCGCCTTTTTAACTTCAGTTACGCTGTACAGCTGATGGTTAAAACTTCTGATGGTGTTGAATTTAGCTGTAATGATGTTATCTTCAAATAAGCATTGCTTGTAGTGTTCAAAATGCACTTTCTTTTTTAAATATAAACTCTTTACACCTTTAGCTTTCTTAATATAGCTATTCTTCTTTTCTTCTTCTTTTTCATTATAGAGTTTCAAAGAATATAGTTTAGACATCAGTGCAACAATCTCTTCAAGCAGAACACCATTAGCCTCATCCTTGAATTTGCCTAGTACTTTTTTGTGTCTGTCATTGTCGTAGTTTGGATGATCTTTTGGATAATCGGAGAAATCAAAATCGTTCTTGTAAATAAATGTACGTAAATCTTTATACATGTCCAATGTTACTATGCGATATATGAAAGCGTCAGTGTCCATATATGTAATAGATATATTTTCTCTTCCGTAGAACGCCACCATTTTGTTGTAGTGAAAATCGTACATGTGTGTTTTTGAGATGTCCAAGATTGACATGCCTATATACAAAGGACGATCCATCTTCACACTCGTCTTCTTCATGGACACTGCTACAAGTTTTTCATTAATAATTATAGATGTTCCAAAATTTGGCTGCTGTACTAGTTTCTGTAATTTTTTTGCGTCGGTAACAAGTTTAACATGTTTGTGTCTTCTTTTGTTTTCCAATGTTTTTCCAAATATCGCATTATTCATTAATTTAAAAAAATCTTTTTGAAAGTCTGATGTAGCTGCTGCTCTTCTGATGGTATTTGAATCAATGTAGGGTTTCAACCAGCATGATTGAGAAAATTCCAAAACTCTATTAATTTTTGTTAGACGTAGTCCTAATTCGATAGCTTGTTGAACCACCCAAAAGTGAGCCACGTAGCGTTGTTTATTATTTAATGTCATCATTAATTTGGGGTGTTTTCCAATTGGTGAAATTTCTGTTTTAGCAAGAAGTGGAAGGTCATAATGAAGATCATGTAAATTTTCTGGGTATTCAAAATCGCAATCCAAAATATATCCAGTGTCACCATGTTTCGGAATTTGTAAAATATCGCCAATAGAGTCGGGATTAATCCATTTAAAGTTATCAAAAGGAAGTGGGTTTGACATTGCCCATCCGTACAAATTATTTGCATCGAAATATCCTAAATAGGTTGACGGTTTGCTTTCATCGTAATCGGGAAGGTATTTGTTGTTGGCTTTGACATGTCTGGTAACACTTTGGGTCAATCCGCCTCTTACTCCAGCTTCAACCACTAAAACCATGTCAATGTCTGTTAAAAGTTGGAGTTTGCATTTTGTTTCTTTTAACATGGCTTGCCAAGCTAATCCTGGTGAAGTATACGAATGTAGAGGGTCCAAACCGTATGCAGCAAAACAGGTGTTTCGGAATTCTTCCATTACATCACAAAGAAGAGTTACATCTAGTTTGACATAAAAGTCCGAGTAATCTCCTAAGGTCTTCATATCTAACTCGTTCCATACTCGACGTGCGTGTTGATAGTCCTCAAGTGATATTTCCGAATCATTAAGTTTGTTTTTGAAGTGTTCTGGTGGAGGTAGTGATGTTTCATCAAATCTATGCAGTCCATCTATGTAATCATATGGGAATACTCCTTTTCGAAGAACCAAATTCATTTTACTGTTTGGTACAATTTTGCTTGTTTCGATCAAATCTTCTCTTCTTAAATTTTCTGATAATTTCATAAGGCTGAAAGGCATAAATCTATAGGAATCAATGAATCTAAGTTTTATATTGCCGATTTTTTTAGAAAAGCTAATAAATTTTTCCATGGTTGTTGCCAAGACATCTATTGCTCCATTATCTCTCCCTAATTCCGGGATTATAAAGTGAGAGTCGTATCCACTAAGATTATGTAAAACAACGGGGATAAAATTTGGAAGTTTGTAGTTTAAGTTGCAAGAGTTACAGGCTGCACCTCTGTAAGCTCCTGTAAGATGATCATGGTCTCGCACTTTAACATTATCCGGTGTAAAGGTGTTAGTACACAGATAACATGTTGTTGCTAAATCATGTTGTTGAAGTTCACCTTCAGTCATAGGTGTCATCGGTAACACATTTCTATACATTTCTTCCACCTTTTCAGCTATGTTATATAAATCATCAACAAAGTGTTGAGCTGCTTCTTCACCACGATAAATTTTCGGCGTAGACGACAGTTCATATTTACAAAGATTATCTTCAGAAAGCGTGGACTTTACTATTAAACAATAGCTGTTTGGTGTGTGCTGCTGGTATTTGCTCCTTCTTGTTACGTTCTCTTCTTGATGTTCGAGCGGAAGTAAAGACGCTTCAAAATCAGCGTATACAGCAACAGGTACACGGTATTGTTGTATTACTTTATCAAATTTTATCTGCGCTCTGCTGGGATGTGGCAATTTAACTCTAACCTCATAGTTTCCATTACATAACCTTTGATGTTCTACTAACCATTCTGAACCTCCCCTTTTTAATGGTTTGCCTACATGACAAAAACATCTTTTGCAAATTGTCATCTTTTTTTCATGCTTAGATAATTGTTTAGAAACAAGACTTTCAAATTTTTTGATATACACAAAGTGTGAAATATCGCCTTTAGTAATCAATAACAAATCGGTATGATCTCTGCGCTCATTTGGTGTTATACGCAAGGGGTACACATTGTTTGACGAATCCAATCCGAATAGGTTGACAGAAGCTGAAGGATTTTGTTTTTCAAATTTTGAAACGTCTGTTATAGCAACAGGGTAAGTCATCCCTTGAAAATTATATCTATGTTGTACTTCTTCATAATAGTGACTTGGTCTTTCCGGATGAATTGTTACATATTTGGCCAACATGGCATATTTAAAACACTCAGTATCTTGATTTTGTACGTTGACGCAGGATAAGGTATTTCTAATCTTTGTTGGTAGAGGGATGTAGCTACTTCCTCGAATTCCATAGCCGTGTTTGTGTACTCTTAAGTCTAGCCCTGTTATGCTTAACAAACTCCATCCAGTGCCTCTTCCTTCATGTTCTTGTATTTTTGTCATTAGCTCTTCAAAACATTCAGATACGATTGAATCAATATCTGACGAAAACATAATAGTTCGGTTTTTTGTTAAAAACCCTCTCGGTGAAGTTTCATTCTGAATGTTTGTAAATAAACCATCTAGTAATAGGCCAAATTTAATAAAATTTAATCTTTTTAATTCATTTTGCAGAGTTTTACTTACTAATCCTTTTGCGTTATTTAAAAATTCTTCGAGTTGTAATTTTGCATTGTCAATTTTAAAGTGGGTTACTACATTACCCGGAAGTGCTCGGGCATGTAGTTCTACATTTACTGCTGTTGATGCTGAAGGACGGTGAAGTGTAGACAGAGCATGCGTAGAACTCGATGCAGCTGATGATGTTGAAGGACGATGAAGTGTAGACAGAGCAGGCGTAGAAGTCGATGCAGCTGATGATGTTGAAGGAAGGTGAAGTGTAGACAGAGCAGAGGTAGAAGTCGATGTTGATGGTGCATATTGAATTACAGTTGGTCTGGAATGTTGGTGTTGAGCTAACATTTGATCTATTTCTTTCAATTCTTCTTCTTCATATTTTTCATCTTGGTTGTTGTTATGTTTTAGTTCATTATGAATCATTAAAAGAAATTCATCCTTAAATGAAGACTTGCAAATATCGCAGCGATGCATAATGTAGGTGCGATCTCCGCAAGGGTCAAAGCAATAATGATAAACACTGCAAATACCCCTCTATTTATACCCTACCAAAAGTGGTGGGGGTACGTATTACGTTAAGTTTACTATTTTTTGCATTTTATATTTACTATTGTAGCTGAAGGGTACAAAGTTCTGTATTTAGGTCAAGGTCATTGAACATATTTGCCAAAACGGGGAATAGAGCAGTAAATGATTTCATATCAAACCATAAACTGATCTATTCCCCGCTCTGTATTTAACTAAGACAATTTTCTCCAACAGGAACATTTGATAGATTTTAAACTCGGATGTGAAGTCGGATTGTACACATTGCATCTCGATCAACTAAAAATTTCATAAAACAATAGGGATCTTCAGTTGTAGATTCATCTTTAACATATTCGATGGTCAACATTGCCGAACGAAGATCTTGTGGAATTACGTCGACTTTTATGAGTCGCCTTTCGAGTTCAAACCGTTTTGTTATTGATGTAAGTTTTATCACATCATCGATATCGATGAGGGGAAAGCTGTAGCAAACGGAGTTTCCTGGTGGGTTCATCATGCCGATATGATAAATATACACTGTTGCATTGTCTTTAAATAGACGTTCCCCCACCATTAAATGTATAAGTTACCCCACTTTTTCAATCTTGTAAATGGGTCAAGGTCATACAACGATATTACCAAAACGGGGAATAGAGCAGTAAGTGATTCTCACTATAACCACAAACTGATCTATTCCCCGCTTTGTATTTAAAGTAAACTATTTGAAGACAACAAAGACTTATTCAGATTCTTCCGATGATGATGATGATGATGAGCTCATATCACTAAATAAGCGACGACGAACACAAAAGTTCCCTGTGACTGGATCTAGAACTACATCATCGATATTAATACTGCTTGGAGGGGTTTCACTATCAACAAGGTCCATTTCCTCCAAGCAAAGCAACTGATGATGAAATTCCGGTTCATTATCATCGACATCGTCGTCGTCAGTCAACAGCTCCAACAGCTCCATCTCTCCAAGATATGGTTCACTGCTATCAAACTCACTCAGTAGTTCAAGATCACTAAATAGTTCACCTTCCATCTCTGAATCGTCTTCGTCTTCATCTTCGTTTAAATTTAATGGAATATTTTGAATTAATTCCAGTATAGTCTTCTTAGAAGGGAAAATGTTATCTCTGGGCGACATGATTCCAAGTAGCAGACTGATTTACCACTAATACGAAACCACCTTTTATACCTGATTTCGGTGGTGGTGGGGGTAAGTGTTGAAAGTGCAAGTGGTAGGGAAAAGTGATAGGGAAGAGGTATTATTGTAACACAAATGATTAAGTCCTGTAAGTGGGTCAAGGTCACCTTATCCTATTACCAAAACGGGGAATAGAGCAGTAAGAGATTCTTATTCAAACCTCAAACTGATCTATTCCCCGTTCTGTATTCTTCCGTTCAGTATTTCCAAACCATCTTTAGTCAGTTGAAACAAATTGATCAATTTCGAATGTTACAATTTCATTAAGAATTTTTTCTATTGCAACATCACCATCATCAAGAAAAACTTCTTTAAGAGTTGAGTTGGAGATTGGTTGATCAGGCAGTTGAGGCGAAGTCAATGGTTTTTCCAACTCCATTTGTAAAGTTTTAATGTATTTTGTCGCGTGTTGTATAATTGATAATCTTGACATTTTTGGACTAGCAAATGGTAATTTTGATTGTAGTATCTTGTATGCTTTATTTACTTTTAGCACCCTTTTCTGCTCTCGAACATTTCTAGGCTCTCTATGTAAGTTGGATGATCCAGCTTGACTGTCCATAGCTGACTAATTACTAAGTTCTGGAGCGGCCGCTTAAATACCCCGCTTACCTATACCATTAGAGTGGGGGTAGGTAGTAGAGTGGGGGGTAGGTAGTAGAGTGGGGGTAGGTAGTAGAGAAGGAAAGTTTTATTTAACAGTTTTATTTTTCTATCCTATCCGCAGATTTTCTAAGTCTGTGAGTGGGTCAAGGTCGTCTGAACATATTGCCAAAACGGGGAATAGAGCAGTAAGAGGTTCTCACTTTGACCTCAAACTGATCTATTCCCCGCTTTGTATTTCAAAGGACTTTAGTTTTAAGATAGTTACTCGTCCTGATCTTCATCCATAAGGAAGATTTGTTTGTAAGCTGAAGGTTCTTCAGCGAAAAAATGTTGGTCCGCTAACTCATCCTCTTTAAGAAAAACGGATTCAAAAGGTGGAGGGTTGTGTAAAACTTCTTTGTGAATTGAGGACGGTTCTTGAAGCTGCGATTGTAGGTTTGCAATGTATTTTATTGTCTTTTGTATAGTGGTTAATTTAGAATCATACGGATTGGAGGATGGTAATATGCTTCTTAATACTTTATAACGGTCAGCGATCTTTGTTCTCATTTTCCGAGAACTAGCATTGTTTCTCTCGGTTTTGAGAGATCTCGAGTTTAAGTTTGGCGAAGTATTACTAGTCTCTGGAAAAATGTTGGATAGAATCATAGCCTGGACAAGTATCGATGGGGCAGCAGAAGATGAAACAGTGATGTGCTCCATGGTGTCTGAGGTGGGCGAATACAAGCAGCAGACTAATTTTACCATCGATAAGGTGTCTCTTTTATACCCAATGGAAGTGGGGGGGGGGAATATATGTTGAAAAACAACATATATTTCAATGTTGTTTTTTACCAAACGAAAATTGTCTAAGTCCCAAGGTCATCTAAACAAGTTGCCAAAACGGGGAATAGAGCAGTAAGTGGTTCTCACTTGGACCGCAAACTGATCTATTCCCCGCTCTGTATTTTAAAGTAAACAATAACTCTTCTCACTATTGAGCAGCCTTTGTTCTTTGAAGCTCAAGTTCTAAGTCTGCAACCAGGCGAAGGTCTGCATCATGCTCCTCCCATTGTTCAGGAGAACGCGGTTGACCACACCACTAGTGGTGGACAGTTCTCCGGGACGATGTTAGCTAACATCAGGGCTGTCCGAAGGATGGATGGAACCGCAGAAGACGGAGTGGTAGAGGCGGGCGAAGACGAAGCAGAAGGTTTCAATTTGAGAGGTTGTGTCTGCTTCCTAATGTGTGCCATGGTGTGAGGTATAACAGCACAAGAGGAAGAATGATTTTACTAGTGCTGGGGGACCCTGTTTTATACATACTGATAGTGGTGGGGAGTGCAAGTGTTATACGGTGGGGGTAATAATGTTGTAACGAGTAAATATATATTACAATACGGGGATTTTCTAAGTCCCGAAGTGGGTCAAGGTCGTTTGATCATATTATTAAAACGGGAAATAGAGCAGTAAGTGATTCTCACTTGGACCACAAACCGATCTATTCCCCGCTTTGTACGTGAATTTTCTAAGTCCCAAGGTCATCTGAACATGAAGCCAAAGCGGGGAATAGAGCATAACATACTGCTCTATTCCCCGCTCTGTATTTGGGAAGGGGACAAAAGACAACAAACAAGAGACTGATTTTAAACAAGAGACTGACTTTATATTTTACAAGGTTTTCTCAGGCTAAGATGGGTAATGTCAACCGGTTTACGCGCCGTATTGACACAAGGTCGGTTTGCGCGCCATACCTTAGAGGGGTTAGGAAAAGGATGAGAAGCAAGATACATTACTTTGAAAATAAAGACTTTGCCAGCAACTATGTAAACAAAAATTAATCAGTTAACGTTACTTTTACAAGAACAACCAAGGTCGGTTTTGCAAAGGTCAACAGTATCACTGAAACCCGGTGGGACGTAGACCCAAACACCCGGCGTCAGGCTGCTGCGAACCCAAGTTTTGACCAAGGTTGTTGAGGGACCTGTAGGGCCGGGAGTACATATTTCATTAGTAAATAAGACACTTCAAACCGATACCAAACATTAACATATATTAGACTAACTACATTACCTAGCAGCAAACTACAAGCGTTATCTAACATGCTTAACAAACATGCAAGGGCGCGGATCTCTTAATTGCGCGTCGGGCCCAACGCACACTTAACAGACCTACGCTGCAGCAGAGTGCAACCCACTGGGACGTATACCCAAACAGCGGGCGGCAAGCTACTGCGACGAGACTGCGGACTGCTCCCGCTTATAAAGGCAAAGTGACGTCACCAAAGCGGAAGGGGGGATGTTACGTCAGGGGGGGGGATATATTACAATACGAGGATTTTCTAAGTCCCGAAGTGGGTCAAGGTCGTTTGGTCATATTATTGAAACGGGGAATAGAGCAGTAATTGATTCTCACTTGGACCACAAACCGATCTATTCCCCGCTTTGTACGTGAATTTTCTAAGTCCCAAGGTCATCTGAACATGAAGCCAAAGCGGGGAATAGAGCATAACATACTGCTCTATTCCCCGCTCTGTATTTGGGAAGGGGACAAAAGACAACAAACAAGAGACTGATTTTAAACAAGAGACTGACTTTATATTTTACACAGTTTTCTCAGGCTAAGATGGGAAATGTCAACCGGTTTACGCGCCGTATTGACACAAGGTCGGTTTGCGCGCCATACCTTAGAGGGGTTAGGAAAAGGATGAGAAGCAAGATACATTACTTTGAAAATAAAGACTTTACCATCAACTATGTAAACAAAATTAATCAGTTAACGTTACTTTTACAAGAACAACCAAGGTCGGTTTTGCAAAGGTCAACAGTATCACTGAAACCCGGTGGGACGTAGACCCAAACACCCGGCGTCAGGCTGCTGCGAACCCAAGTTTTGACCAAGGTTGTTGAGGGACCTGTAGGGCCGGGAGTACATATTTCATTAGTAAATAAGACACTTCAAACCGATACCAAACACTAACATATATTAGACTAACTACATTACCTAGCAGCAAACTACAAGCGTTATCTAACATGCTTAACAAACTAACTAAACATGCAAGGGCGCGGATCTTTTAATTGCGCGTCGGGCCCAACGCACACTTAACAGACCTACGCTGCAGCAGAGTGCAACCCACTGGGACGTATACCCAAACAGCGGGCGGCAAGCTACTGCGACGAGACTGCGGACTGCTCCCGCTTATAAAGGCAAAGTGACGTCACCGAAGCGGAAGGGGGGATGTTACGTCACGGGGGGGATGTTACGTCACGGGGGGGGGTGACCTTGAACATGACCCAAAAAAGGGGGGGGGGTGCGACCTTGAACATGACCCAAAAGGGGGGGGGGAGGTTGTGTCGTCACGGGGGAAGGGGAACCGGATGTAGACCGGTTTTTAGCTTTCTACCCGTATATGGAAATGTCACGGTTACACTTGGCGACCCGCTTTGCTCCGTCTGGTACCTCATTCCAGCTTTGCCTTGCGAACTGAATACACCTCTGCGCTATGTCTTCTCCCATTACACCCGAGAAACTGCAACGTTTGAAGGAGACTTTGAAGAAGTCTTCGGAAAAAAGGAGCGGATTCAAAAGACCTAGTTCTTTTAAATCTTGCATACGGAAGAATTTTCGAAACCACCCACTTTACTTCGACCAACGGCCTTCGACGTCCACTGCATCTTCACCATCGCTATCACCTCGCCCTTCATCGCTTCGACCTTCATCGCCGCCACCAACTGTTGAGGAGATAATGAAGAGGACGGCTACGGTGAAACTTACCGAGTTGGTAACGCCGCTGGAGTCTGTCGCCGTCAAGTTTGCGCAGTTGAAATTAAACGTGGAGTATCTACTTGTGGGGAAGATCAGCGATGATGAGTACCTACTCCAACACCTCTTTGGCGGCGGCCGTTACGTCAAGGTCCGCCTTCCAAGGTCCACTCTGCCACCTCCTGAGACCAAGTGCGACTTGATTTTAGTACGGCAGAAGGGACAAGTAAAGTGGGTTACAAAGGAAAAATAAACACTGACTACCGCTCACCGCTCCTTATCCACCATCTCCTTCAAACACAAACGGTCCTTTTCAGGACCACCCTAAGCATTTCAAGTTAGGGACTTGGCCTGTACATAGGCAGGAGACTATTAGTCTTATGTTTGTGTGCAGCCCACTTTGTGAAAATTTCTAAGTCCCAAGGTCCTTGACCTTGACCTTGACCTTGAACATGACCCAAAAAAGGGGGGGGGGGTACACAGTTTGTGCAAAGTATGTCATGTGGGTACTCAAATTACGCGGATTGATCAGACGAACAAGTTGGCGCAAACAGAATTCAGATCCGACAAAGGGTATAGCAGAAACTGCGAAAAACAACTATTTTCAAGGGCAAGCCTAAATAACTTCTTTATTTACGGTTTAAAATATATTAAGTGGGTACTCAAATTACGCGGATTGATCAGACGAACAAGTTGGTGCAAACAGAATTCAGATCCAACAAAGGGTATAGCAGCAACAGCGAAAAAACAACTATTTTCAAGGACAAACCTAAATAACTTCTTTGTTTTTGGTTCAAGGTCTAACATGTGGGTACTTCAATTACGCAGCTTGACAAGGCGAACAAGTAGGTGCAATTTAAATTTAAATCTAACCAACAGTATAGCATCCGTGGCGTAAAAACGATGGTTTGAAGGACAAGGTAACGTTGTGGTGGGGGTAGATGCCTATTATACACGATAACGCTACATCATTATTCTTCCAGCTCTTGTCGTATGAACATCTACCTAGACGGTCTGAAAAATGTCGCAGTTTTACAGGAACATGAGGAAGGTGACCTTCAGTAGTCCCCTTGACACTACTTTCTACTTCCCTGACGATGAAGACAGAAGGTCTACACTTTTAGTGGACAATGAGCAGTTTCGTCGAAGAATAATTGAGGTTGAAACACTTTTAACCAGTTGTTTGCTACGCAAAAAGAACCATATGAATACATGCACCGGTTTAGATCATAGTAGCTGTTATACTTATACAGCGTTGAAGCGCAAACATTATTGAGGTTTTTAGTTACGGAGGTAAGGTCTTGACAGTCTAAGAGCTAAACCCTAACTAACACATGTAAACTAGTTATTGTGCGATGTAAAACTTGGTGGGGAGACTGGTGTAGTGGGGGACTGGTGTAGTGGGGGACTACCATCTGCCGCACACTTGCCACCTGCCGCCTGCCACCTGCCGCCGCCCATCTGCTGTCCACCATCTGCTTCGTTCTACTACACTTTTACCCCCACCATTTTGTTTGATACCAAAAACGCTAGCTAGCGAATAGTCAGTACACCTCCGGCTCTCGACCGGTGAACATCGAGCTCTCCGAGACGCTCTTCACAAAATAACAATATCATTTCACTCAAGGTCTGATAGATGTTTCTATTTCATTGCCGTCACGTATTCTTTCCTCCTGACAGCAATGAAATGCAAACACCTAACAGAACAGATAGGTGTCAAAAACACAACATGGACTCTGCGCAGGGATCGAAGTATCTACCGTCTTTCTTCAGAAAGCGAAGTGATGGCCGCAACTCGTCCGGATCAACAACATCGATGACAACGAACAACGGGGAACTATTGTAAACATGAATTATTGTAAATAAAGTAATATTTGTAATAGTACTACCTCGCACTCGTATCATTCGATTGTTTCATTCGATATTTATTCGATATTTCTTATCGATTAACTATCGAATCACAATCGTTTTTACGAGTGCGAGGTAGATTTTTTTTAAAAAAACTTCACCGTGACCTTGAACTTTGAACTTTTACTCATTTCGTCACAAAACCGCCTACGTCACTGGCTCAGCCTCAGATGACGTATTTTTTCACTCAGCGCATCCGGTCACTGACCGGATGTGACGTCACTTCCGGCGCAAAACCGGCAAACCCACACTACTGTCATTAAGGAATACAAGGGAACTTTCAACCCCTTTGGGGCATAGCCCTATAGGATTTCCACAACTTTAATACGAATATATGTTACTCATGATTATCAAGTACCTCTCTTCAAAATTTCAGCTCAATCGGTCCAGTAGTTTTCACGTGATGGAAATTCAGAGTTACGCACAAACTTACGCACAAACATCCATACTTTCACATTTATAATATTAATATGAAAGTCTATGGTAAATAATTTTCGTTCACAAACAGGATGTCATCACAGAACTTGCGCTATTCGACGTATTTTTCGAAAAAAGTTCAACAAGAAAATTTTTCGTATTTTACGGAAATTCGCTGATATTTTTACGGATATTTTTACTTGCTCTAATCCGGTAAAATCTGGTGATATGGCAACCCTCTACGTGCGGTCTTAACACTGAGCTCTTTGTTATATCTGGAGTCACTAATCTCTGACTAAATATTTTCCAAAAACGTGCCGTCAACACAGACATTTTGATCTATTGTGTTGTCACTTTGACGATAACTGGACCAATCAGAATCCATTGGGTAGACGATGTCAAAATTTCAACCAATAGGAAATAAAATAACTATACCACCAAAATGTCAAAAATACATCTGGCCAACATAACGACCATAAACACAGCGGCACGCTTTTTTACCACGGAGTGGTGACTCCAGATATAACATAGAGCTCAGTGGGTCATAATGTATAAATACCCCCGTAGCAGCAAACCTGCGTACTTAGCGAATTTCCAATGCATATATATTTATCTTAATACCACATAAAGCTACATACCAAGTTTCATCAATATACATTCATAAATGAACAATTTATGACATTTTAATTATTCTCCATAAGAATAACATGGCGGCTGAGTATGCAGGTTTGCTGAAGCAAGGAACACACAAAATGGGGTTTTCCGCTAATATCAATATAACTCAACTAGGTGAAGTCACATACCAAATTTTATTAATTTATTTTCATAATGAAGGGAGATAACACGTTACTTATTCTCCATAAGAATAACATGGGGCTGAGTACGCAGGTTTGCTGCTACGGGAGCCTTTGGTAAAAAATTGTTTTTTTTGAGCAAATATCAATGGTCCACAACCAGATGAAGCCATATACCAAGTTTCGTCAGTATATGTTCATAAATAAGCGAGATATAACATTTTTATTTTTCTCCATAAGAATAACATTAGACAACGTACTGTGTTTAGCACTTTCAATATCTCGGTAAACAATTGACGTAGAGAAATGATCAAGATACCAAATTGTGTGTTTTTTTAAACTGAATCCAATGAGAAAAACTAAAATTGGACTATTTCCAAAATTATACATAACAAATTCAAAAAACCCATTTTTGGGGTACAAAACCCCCCCAAAATACCCCTTCGGATAGAGCGATCTGGCTGGTTTTCGAACTTAAAGTCATAAATGTCGCTTTACACGTTTATACCAAATTTCATCAAAATCGGATAATTTTTACGAGAGTTATCGTGCTCACGGACACACACACATATATATACAGTTTCGAACGAATGGTGTTTTTGGGGTCTGGGGACCTCAAAACGAAAAGTTATCATGGTCCCGGGCCTAGGTCTTACCATGCCGACTACGGTAATAGCTTCTTCCCTATAGGGGAAATTCGCTAAAACTATTACTGTATTTAAGACAATTTATTTAATAATATTTTTGCCTTACTAAAATGTAAGCGCTTATCAGAGATGTAAAATTTCATACCACCTTGTTGTTCCAATTAATTTGCTGCTCTTTCAATTATTATTATTAAAAGGCCTACTGTAGTATTTAGGTTTTGGAATTCTATTATTGTTGTATTGTATCTCATTTTAGATGTACTAATTTCGTTACTATGTATGTTTATAATTTTGGTTATATTTGCCAAAGATGTACCCCTGGCCAAATAAGCATTTTTACATGTGTATATCTGTAGATTGCAATTTTGTATTTGCATGTATAATGTATTATTTTTGGTGACAACCGTATATCAATTAACTGAAAATTAAATGATTGTATTCTATGGATACCCGGCTTCTTGTTTGGAATTTGGGTTTGGGAGTAAAATGGATGGTCAGATGGTTTGAACTATTAATTTGTTTTGTTTACAGTTTTGACAATAGTTGTATTATCTTCATACAAGAACCACTTCTCTTCCCTCATAATTTAATTTTTTTCTGGAATAGTATTTATTAACTGGCTATACTATCAGGAAAATAATTATAGGCTAAATGAAAGTTTTAAAGCCTCACTGGGTATCTCATGATGGTAAGTGATTTAGATATTAAATCTACACAATTAAACAGGTTATAGTTTCATATAAGGCATGTGAAACAATTGAATACAAATAACTTGCTTTCAAATTGAGTGTGACTTCACTAGGCCTTTTAGGTTAGGTTATGATTGGTCTTTCAATATGAAACTAGTCCTAGTTGTCACAAACAGTTTTTAGTCAGCAAGGCTCTGGGATTAATTAACCGATGCACACTGGGCAGCTTTGATCACTCCTATCAGCATATTCCTCTGCCCAGAGCGCCTGCAACAACCTGCTCAACCACAGAGTTCATTAGTTTCGCCCACAAACTCTTAACCGCGACTCGGGACCTCCTAGACCATGATGACACACCAGTGGTCGCAACAAGCCTGTAGTACAAGGTTGAATGAAATTGTATTTACTTGCTTGTATGTACAATAATCATTTGTAGCCTGTAAGCTATATCTGATTCATTACGATATAATCTAATTTATGTGATTTGCTGCAATATTGTATCTTTTTCTTTAATATTTAGCCTATATCTTGAATTGTTTCATTTCAGATCTGCCAATATATTCGATTGATATTCATCCAGATGGATCACGTTTTGCTACTGGGGGTCAAGGTAAAATAATTTTAAAATATTTTTCTAGTAAGTTTTATTTATTATTTATGTAACAGATTAAGTTTTTTCATTCATATTGGTGTCGAATGTTTTATTTCAGCCATTGGGGATTTCTTAGGTTTTAAAAACCGATTACCTAATGTTGAAGTGGGAAATGGCCAAGCAGATTTGGCGATTTTGCAGGCCCTTTTTTGAAAATTCGTATAAATTCAACCGGTTGGTAGTAAATTTCCCCCAATATCCCGGCCGTCACGGGACTTCCCTGCATTCGTTTTTGTCCCATTTAGTCCCTCTAAATGGCGACCCTGGTTGACCTCTGCTATCTGGATTGTGCTGCGACCTGTTGGCGCTTTGTAGAACTACGTCCAGTTGTAACGCAGTACAGCACCGTATAGCGTTTTTGTCATTCGTTAGCCGGGAATTGAAAATGTGAGCGCGCCTAACGGAACAGTTGCCGCGTGGCGGGAACACGCCCCAAGTCCCACTCGCAGTCAAAGTGTTAATGTGATTTATGTTAGTTTGCTTTTTTGAAAATTAAAGTTTTTAACTTGCCTGCTTGTTACTTTGGTTTCCTGTTGTTGCAACAAATTAAATACTGTTTATAATTTTTCTAGGGGAAGATTCTGGCAGAGTCGTTATATGGAACATGGCACCGGTCGCAGACGAAACGGTGGAAGTGGACGAATCAGTCCCTAAAATGCTTTGTCAACTAGATAACCATTTAGGTAACATTTTGGACTTGATGTTCATCATTTTTGCCAATTTTGTTGTCATTACTGTGTAGAGATGACATTTTAGCAAGTTTGGAGAAAATTTTTATGAAATGTTACCTTCATACAGTGGAACCTCGATAACTCAAACCCCAGGGGGAACGGAAAAAATTGGAGTTATCGAATATTTCGAAATATCGAGGTTCGACTTATCAAGATGATTTTCCACAGACTGACTTATTCAAGGTCAAGGTGACGCAATAGATGGAGCATGGAAGTGTAGAATCCTTAAATAATTTGATGCTTTGTATCATAAATAATCATACCGTATAATAATAATGATTAAAATTTAAAACTAATTGATCAATTTTAAATATCTAAAATAAGCCCATATTTTGTGAAGCTTCTTTGGTTTACTTAGTGGAGGATGAAATAATGCCTTCAGTGAAAATGTTGAGGAGTAGGAAAGTAAACAAATAATGACTCACAGTTCGGTATTTTGCCCGTACGACCACTTCCTGCCTATTTCTAGACATTTTTGCTCACTTCTTATCACCCGCACCAAACAAATCCCCCCCCCCTTTACGGAAGTCAGTTCTGACCAACCGTCAGGGGTCAGACGGTTCCTAAAGTTAGGACGGGGGACCTAAAGTTCTCATCAATTTCAATTTAGCTGAACATCAATGTACGGTACCACTAAAATAATTTTCAAAACCAAAAGGGAACAAAACATGATAACAATTGAAATTGCAGAGAGCATTGTTGGAATTAGGGTTAAGCAGTACACGGCACTTATTTTTGTTTTAAAATAAATTGTTCACTGAGTGTTCACTGGTGTTCCAAACTGCTTTCGGATGTCACTTCTTTGATTTACTGAGTCAACAGCCTCAAATAATCTTCAACCTTTCCTCACAAACAGTAAACCTGGGACTATGCAGACTAATGTTGCGGGATATTAATCCGGATAATCTGAAGCTACTGTAACATCGCATGAATAACGATCGGGACACTAGCGACTGCAATATTGATGCTGCAAGTTGCGGGGAAACTGTAAAAAGGTATAGACGTTCAGTTTCTATGATACTTCACGCATACAATAATGTATTGTGGTTGTGTCTGAGACTTAAACGGCAGGTGAAAAATTGCATTTTGACCGTAATTTACAATTGCATTATTTCGGACAACCTTGTCCAGTTAATCTAGGATCCGGATGATTCTGATCCGGATAATCCGAGGTTTACTGTTGATAGTAGTAGTGGTAGTGATGCGTTAGTAGAGGAGATGCAATTTTCCCAAATGCTCCTACCACTTCAGTGGCAATCAAGTCATCTCTGTACAGCATTTTCCGAGTATTCGACATTTAGCTTTATTATTTTATATAAAATGCATGACTAGCAAATTGTTAATATACTAGGCTAGGTCTGGGATGTAATTAAGTGAATGTGAGATTGAATCTTGTGTTAAGTTTAGTTTCTTTAAAGTTCTAAAATGTTAAAGGTTACCAACAGTTTGTGTTGTTGCAGCGTGCGTGAACTGTGTACGATGGAGCTACTCTGGCAAGTACCTCGCGTCTGGTGGAGATGACAAGATGGTAATGGTCTGGGTCATCAGCAAATCTGGTACGCAGGCTTAAGCTGTTTAAAGTAGGGTAGTCTATTTTAAACTAGTATTTTAGTCTTATTATATTATTTGTTCTGGTTTTCAGAGCTTATAAAACTAGAACAACTAAAATTGGGTACCAGGAGAAAATGTATTTATTACTTAATAGTAAACAAGTAATTTTAGGACACAATTTTTTTTAGAGATTGGCAGCCTCTTTATTCTATGCTTTGTCCGTTTGTTATGGACTTTGGGCATGTGCGTGGAATGTGTCGAGCAAATCAAGGGGTGAGCCGCTACATTCAAGACTAGACAGTACTGATATAATTCACTTCCAAACTCTGAGATTCAAACCCCCGACAAGGCCGCTGCCATGGTTCGAAGACCGTCACCTTGACCACTATGACAACTTTCAAATTCAGAAATTTTTTTGAATTGGATCCTTCCTGTTACCACCAAAATTGGTTTTCTCCAAAATCTAATCAAATAATTGTGATTAGTCATTTTACAATAGGATTTCCTCATTTGAATATCTTTGAAGCGGTTTTGCTATCTTATCTACGCGATAATCGAACAAATTAATTTAATTTAATACATTAATGACATTAATAAATTTCTCTGCGGATTTAGGTTGGGTTGGGTTATCTTACATAAATGCAAATTATCTGTATCTGGTAAATAATTTGTTTTTATTTATGATAACCTAACTTAACCTCACTCCAAAGGAAAGGACCTATTCGAGGAAATATTGCAGAGTATTGGCCATCTTCATCGATGTAAACAGATGGCCTACTTAAATATTTTGCATATTTGTAACAGAGAAGCATATAACTTGACTTTAAATAGTGGTATACGCATAACAGAAAAGATCCCCTTAATTGATATACTAGGCCTACCTATATATAGCTACGCAGTAAAGTACACTGGGAATATACAGTGTGCAAGGTAGCGGTTAGTCACTCGTGTGTCGCGCGGCCAGGTGGGAGCTCGGTGTTTGGCAGCAAGGGCGCGGTGAACGTGGAGTCGTGGCGGTGCGTGTCCACGCTCAAGCGGCACGACGGCGACGTGCTGGACATCGCGTGGTCCCCACACGACGTGTGGCTGGCGACCTGCTCTGTGGACAACACCGTCATCGTCTGGGACGCCCACAAGCTACCAGGTGAGGCCAGATTGATAAGATAACAGATAGAAAATACCAGGTGTCCCATAAAGTTCCCCTCCCCCTCTTAATTTTGTAATGACTAAATTTTCAAACAAAGAATCTTTGGTAAATGTTACTAGCATAAGTCAAAGTACTTTTAGGTGGTTTAGGGTTTCAACCCTCATCCCTAAATAGGGGTTGATGGGGTAGTTTTAATTTTGCAAAAAGTAAGGATCCTTTATGGGACACCCAGTATATGTTTTCATGAAGTTATAAAGCGCTTTTGTATCTAATTTTATAATGAGTCTTTTTTTTGTATTTCAACACCAGTGGCATTTTTATTAAGATTACAAACGCTTGTAAGGGAAAGCAGTCCTAACCCCTCAGTTTGTTCTGTACTACTCAGGATTTTAACCCGTGACCCTTGAACTGAAGTCTAAGACGCTAAGTGTTAGGCTAGCGTGACGCCCATTTGTCGCTAATTCATTTTGATGTGTCTGGTTGTAAATTTTCTTTGGAAAAAAGTTGTACTGTTTCCGTTTAAACTTATATTTTTTACAATTCTCAAGTGTTTTGATGTGAATGTTCTAATTCAAGGTTTAAATTAGACTCCTCATAAGTACATATTGATGAGGTTCCAGTTCTTTTTGGAAGACTTAATGTTGTTAGCAATATTAAAACATGGTTCATTCGTCATCAAGTCGTGATGACGATGATCAAGTGGTCATGATTTGTAGTCATGGTCAAGTCGTCATTTTTAGCCGATATTATGTTTTCCGTCATCGTTTACGGCTGATATTTCACTTTAAGGTCGTTATTTCTGGATGGTTAACGTTTTCGATTACGGCTGAAATTACGCAGTCTGGTCATCATTTACACACATTCAAATCAAATCTTTTCTATGACCGATTCATGTTTCTGGTCGTCATTTTCGGCCGATGTTACGTAGTGCTATCGTCTTTTGGGACTGTTACTATGCGATGTGGCAGGTCACAATCATTAGCGATTAGTCCGGAGATCAGCAGGAAATACTCACTCAAACTTTAGAGTATTTGTTTAAACTTCGAGTCGAGTATCCCCCCTACTAACTTAGTAGGATGATTTGTTCAGTAGTAATGTTGGCGACACTGTTGCAGAGGTGGTGGCAGTACTGAAGGGCCACACTGGCCTGGTGAAGGGAGTGACGTGGGACCCGGTGGGCAAGTACCTGAGCACCCAGTCGGACGACAAGAGCCTCCGGATATGGCGGACCGTGGACTGGCAGGAGGAGGCCGTCATACAGAAGCCCTTCCAGGAGGTGAGTCTGGTGCAAACAAACTACTAAGCTGGAACTTAATTGCAGCCTTCCCGAACAAATTATGTTCACTAAACATAGTAAAGATCTTATGGAAATATTTTAGTGTAGTTCTCAAATTCAAAAAGAATCAAATTCAACGGAGTTCCATGCATGTGTGATGATGATTCCGCAGCCAATGTGATGAATGTTAATATTTATAGAGATGGGGTGTACTTACTGGTCCTCACACTACCAATCACTATTTATCAGTTGTATTATTTTCCCCGACTATTTAAACTTTTCTATGTTGATTTCCTTCTTTCCCGACATTTTATTTCTTTCCATTCAAATTTCCCACTTTTCTAACTTTTTCGACTGCTAGACATCCTAAAATGTATTGTTATTCAATTTTGATTTAAAGTAGAAATTTAACATTACAGTATATTTAAAAACGTTGATCTACAATCATTAACAAATTATTATTTTAAAAACAAATTTTACTTTCTAATTAGTATGCAACATTTAAAATCCTAAATTTAACATTACAAATGAATTTTTATCGGTCAAGAATAGTTAACATCCAAAGTGAATGTTTTATAACACAAAAAACCAATTTCAAAAAATATCATGGGAGATTTATGTAACTTAAACCATAACAATTATATGAAAAATAAATATGCAATTCAACTTAGGTTTTTTTATTATTTATTTTTGTAAGTTTATTTCAATTTACTTATGAAAAATAATCACTATCTGATTATCTCTATTTATTAAATAAAAATAAATTACTGACTAACTTATTGTCTTTAAATAAGTTTTAAAACATTACTTTGCTATTTCACCTGTTATTAGGAATTGATGGAATCGGAATTGAGAATCAATTTTTACAAATTGTAACCGGAATCAGAATAAAAACAAAAATTGGAATTGACTCATCCCTAGTAAAATCCCCATAAGACAACGCCTGTCTTTAGGAAATATTCATTTTCCTTAATAACTCGACTAAATAAATGTGCTAGAATGATGGGGGAGGCTTTAAATATTCACCTCACTAATCTCCATATTTTTACATGATGCAGGCTTTTCTGACCCTGTTTAACCCAAAAACTCAAAACTTGAAAAATTAAAAATCCCCCTAAAAAGGGGGTTAGAGTTTCCTGATTTTTTTGCCCAACGAACTTGTCCAACTTTAGAAAGGAATGTCCCTACCAAATTTGAAGGGAATCGGGCAAGAAATGTGACCAAAACGTGTTCAGGGACCATTAGGAACTTGTATGGTGGGCCCGGGCTTGAGTTTCATCGTACGCCGTTCGTGTTGCAGTGCGCGGGGACCACGCTGGTGCTGCGGCTGAGCTGGTCGCCGGATGGGCAGTACCTGGTGTCGGCGCACGCCATGAACGGCTCCGGCCCCACGGCGCAGATCATCGAGCGGGACGGCTGGCGGCACGACATCGACTTTGTCGGACATAGAAAAGCTGTCACCTGCGTGGTGAGTGTGTCTGATTGTTTTTTCGCTTTATAAATTCTTGACAGAGGCTATTCAATTCTACTTGAAATTAACCTGAGGACTAAATTGTGTGATCATGAGTTTTTGCTCAATTTAAAAAAAAACTTTTTATTGGAGTATAAAATAGTTGTTCTGCCTACAGAGGTGTTTTATACACATTTGGTTGGCCTGTAGTTGGTAATTACTGTTCAAAATTAGGGGTTAATGTCATTGGTGGGAGATCAGAGATTGTCACAGGGAAGCTACTAATATGAATTTACTTTTAGCTCTTGAGAAATAATAGGATACACCGGTATGTAAAGATTTCCAGATTTTCCCCCATGGTTTTGATTTAACACCATATAATAATGGAACATACAGGGTGTCTACTGGTCACGGAAGTCCCGGAAAAGTCCCGGAATTCGGTAAACGGGCACGGATGTCACGGAAAGTCACGGATTTTAGTGCAGAAGTCACGAATTTTTAATATCACGTTATTTAATTTATTTTCCCCCCACATTACATGACGTTTTTACGGTGCATTTTGCCGAACCGATAGAGGATATTTTCGATCTCAAGATTTGCTTTCTAGACTTTAAGTTTATTTATTGATGTCTGGATATGCCGATATGTCTACGCCATTTGTGGTGCAACCAGGACATGAAACAAGAACTGTAATGCTCCATTTGTGTTACAGTGAAATAACAACTTTCCTAAACGTAATAGGTTGGCGGTTTTTGCATTATTTTATTGAAAAACTGTGACTGTAGAACGGTTGTTTCTAGAAAATAAAGTTCCATTATATTTCCTAATTTAATGTAGCTCTAAGCAATACATTTGGAACAAAAACAGTATGATAATTTTATCATCGTAATACTACATAATTAATATCTGCTTGTATTAGATTAAGTAAAGCTTTTTATAAAATTCTTTCATGATGTAAGTTTGATGATGGCGAAGAACTGTGATTAGAAACTGATAACTAGTTGTACAATTAACTGAGGACGCAGGACTGTTATCAGTAACTGCTATTTGGAATGGTACAAATAACCTAGTACCACGGTGCAAGTAACTTGCGCGATCAGTAACTGCTATTTGGAACGGTGCAAATAACCTAGTACCACGGTGCAAGTAACTTGCGCGATCGTTGTTGACTGGCTATGGCGCTTTTTGGACAACCAGCTACTTGGCACGGGGAATAGCTACTGACCTGTACAACTATCGAATAACAGTAACTCGCGTGTCCCTTTGGTGCGCAGTTATGAACCGCTACCAACGTAGTCGATCACGAAGGTTAAAAATTGTATCTTGCCTTGAAAGCACTAGCGATCCTAGTGGTAGGAAGCTAAATTAATCTTTAAACAAACTTGAGTATACTAGCGAACTTGGTGGCTGGCGTTGATGTAATTTCATATCGTTCCCTCCAGTCGTATTGCTCCATTTAAATAAGTATGCATTGTCTATCGCTATCGCAGACATTTCGCGAACTTGCCAACCCGGTTGCCGGATGAAAGCGAGAACGTTTTACCCAGGTTAATTTGCCTTCTCGTCTAATTGTCTAGTTTTGTTTAGTAATATAAGACTGAAACGAAATAACCCAGGAATGATATAATGTTTTTGCTTTGCTTTTCAGTATTAATAGTTTTAGTAGTTAACTGCAGTACGGTACTTATGGTTTAATTATTTGGTGTAGGCTTGTGTTTAAGTGTTTTACCTTTAACTAAATCTCATTCTTGAAACTAAAGTTTAAAGTGATAACCTGCCAAGATTTTTCTATTGTTTACTGACCGATGCTAAAATGCCGGGAAAGTGCAAGTTTCAAATGCCTTAGCCTGCCATATGAAAGGCAAAAAACATGTCAATTTAGAAAACTTGATGAAAAGTGGAAAGCAACTAGGCCCTAACTTTTTTCTCATTTAGGCCTATTTTATTGCATGGTAAATGGTGAAATGGTGTTTTATGTTTAGTTGCAGTACTTATATAGCCTATATAAGGGTTTTATGGTAAGTTAACAGTAAACTATGGCTACACTGAGCTATGTTGTGGTACATTTTCATTTCATTAATGGCATACACTAGCCTAGCTAACTAATTTCATTACAATCTGATGATACGGTTTTGTTCAGGTTTGGGCTTGTATTGTACCCTATCATTATTCTATGACTCGCTTTTCTGTAGCCTAGGCTCTAAAGTTGTTTCGGGAATGGGTCACTGATTTTTTCCAAATGTCCCCGAAAAGTCCCTGATTTTTGTTTGAATGACTGAGTAGACACCCTGAACATAACTTGCATGACAATATGGACCATAACAATGCAACATGATTTGTTGTGTAAATATGTGTTTTCAGATTTTAAAGTAAATTAAGTTATCATTGAACATCATTAATTAAGTCCTCTTGCTACATAACAATCAGTTTTCCTTTCCCTTGTGTAATTTGAGATTATAAATTCATCAAAATATTTAGCCAAATCAAACCATTATTAATGAGTTTGCTCTGATTGATTGTAGCGCTTCAACTCCAACATCCTCCAGCGGGACTTCTCGCGGACAGGCAAGACACAGCACGCGTGTTGCTGCGCGATCGGGTCGCGCGACAAGGCCATCTCCGTGTGGGTGACGGCGCTCAAGCGGCCGCTCGTGGCCATGCAGAACCTGTTTGCGCGACCAGTGCTCGACCTCACGTGGAGTGCCAGCGGACTGCAGCTGATGGCGTGCTCGCTCGACGGCACCGTCGCGTACTTTGAGTTCACCGAGGAGGAACTGGGGCGACCGCTCACAGTCGATGAGAAGGTAAGTGGAGTCAGTTAGTGGTCACTAAGTAAGTCTGAGAGTCAGTAAGTCAGTCACTATACGATTGTGGAGTTGTTAGTGGCCATGAAATATATTTTATGTGTTTTGTCTTTGCTAAAGTAACAACACAGCTAGATTTTCAAATCATAAGTAAAAAGCCCTTTTTTTGTAATGTTTACAATAAATGAATCAAAATGTTGTGTTATTTTCAATAATTCCTAGCTACTTGTTAAAATATTTAAAAATAAGGTGATAAACTGTGCATTAGCATATCATTGTGGGCAGAATGTCATGTCCATGAGTGCAGTGAGTTGAGTTCTGTTTGTTTTAACTTTCCTTTAGTATTTTTCAATGGATTTTTTTAATATCTAAAAGTTTGTCAAGATACAATAATTTTATAATTAAACTATAGTACTATACAGAAAAGTAATCTTAAAAACGTAAAATAAGTCTGCACATGATGATGAGGAGGAAAGCTTGCCTGGGAACGTACCCTGACCTGTCATTGTAACCTCAATCAAATTTATTAATTTTGATCAGACAGTTACACCTGTGTACACACAGCTAAACACGGCAAATTCAAAACCTCAAGTCATAGCTACTAGCCCTGTTTCACTAAATTTTAATATTTTCATAACATCAGATTTTTAAATAGGCCTACTTGCCTGTAATCAGGTTTTTATTTAATTGTTAAACTGTTGTTGCTTATTGCTTTGTAATTATTTTCTTTAGTTTACATTCAAATGCAAATATTAATCGATGACAGACTTGACAGTTGTCCGTTTCTCTGCACAGAACGCCCTGTATGAGAAGACGTATGGCAAGTCGTTCGCCGCCAGCCAGCCAGCGTCCGCGGTGGTGCTGGAGAACCCGTCTCTCGTCACCTCCAAGAAACCCGCTCCGGAGCTGCAGGTATTTGATCTCATGTATTGTTTACTCCTCTAACCGATGTGTGAATCCTCGCCGCGGCTACTTTATTTATTCATTTATTTATTTTAGGGATGAGTCGATACCGAAATTTATCGATTGTCGATACCGATACCGATACCAGGAAAATCGATTCTCGATTCTCGATACCGATACCATCGATACCTACGATTTTTCAGTACCTATAGTTGTTAAAACTATTATTAAATCCAGTTACAAATTTATGTTACCATTTAAAATTATTTAGTAGAATTTTGTAGTTAATTATCAAACAAATTTTTTAATGCAATTTATTACATAATTTATTATTAATTTCACTAGTTTGCTATAGTAATGTAGACAAGCAAAAGCTATATTTATTATAAATTCACAATGGGGAAAAACTTGGTTGTAAGATAATGACTCAAAGAAATAATTTTAGTCAGCCGAATGATTTATTGCTTTCAACCGGACCCCACCCCTCTTTCTTCCTTATCTCCAAGGTAAACTTGTTTGCTGCCGACCCAAACACTCCCCGTGCCTTTTGTAGCGGGTAAACGGCAGGAGTATATCTTCCCGCGCACTTCGCAGCGCGGGTAAACGGCGGGGGTATCGATGGTATCGGTATCGACATTGAACGAATGAATCTCGATACCGATACCAATGTCCAAGAATCGGTGGTATCGAGAATCGACTCATCCCTAATTTATTTCAACGGTACAGAGCCATTTACAATAAATTCAAGACATTACAAACATATTAAATAAGAACAAATTTATGAACAAGCGGATGATGACTTAGTGAACTAAAGTGCGAGCATATAATACAATATTTACTACGTAGAACATTAATAAATGCCAGTAGTAATAATAATAACAATTAAATACACATTATAAGTTACAGAATTTGTTAAAGCATTAATAAATATGATAGATAAATAATACTGATTAAATCACCCTACTCAAATTTTCCATTGACAAGAACAAGAAAAATACCAAAACCATAAAAACAAGCAATAAATAATGGAAGCTAAAATGAATCTACAATTAAGTTTAACCCTTTGAGGTCGATTAAATTAAATCACCCAGACACCCTGAGACGGAAATAATGTTGGCTATTTTGTATAGATTTTACTATTGTGACATTTAATTACCCAAATTAATTTTAAAATGCATTTATGAGGGTTTATTTTTAAGGCACTTTGATTAGATACTGTATATTGATGAAATAAAAATAAAAATGTATACCTGTTTTATTTTTTCTTCCATATATTTTTAGTACATATGTACTATATGTGACAGATTACGAGAGTAAAAACCCATTTATATTTATTTGTAAGTCAAATGAACACACAAAAAACATTCAAAAATATCGTCATCACTAATTTTATTAGTCATAATTATAACTAAACAAAAGAGTAAACATAACCAAAACACCACAGACAACAATCGGAGCTGGAACCATCAGACGCTTGCAGATGACACAGACACCGCGAATTGTGAAGTATAGTTCATGGAGCAATAAGATTTATTTCAGAACAAAATAATCCATGGAGTAGATAAAATAAACGTTAAAAGTAATAAGGAATGTATAAGAAGCAAATAGACATAAAATCATTAAATTATATTTAGTTTTAGCGCACTTCATACGGGCTAAACGTCACGGCGAGTATAGGTCGCCATTCGAGCGTTCGGGAAAATGGCGCGCGGCGACCTATACTTGCCATTCGACCGCAAAGGGTTAACAAGTAATAAATACTGAAGCTATAATTAATCTAGTGGAATAATTTGAAAAAAGTCTTCAAACTATTAGTTTGCCATTTTTCATTAGGTATTAGCTCTTGCAGACAAAACTACATCACCAGCCACAAGCGGCAATTGATTTTAAACTTGCCAAGTGGGTTGTTTGTAAACTTGTTTGTTTCATTTTTTGGATTGGAAATGTTTTAATATAATAATTTTTAAACTGTAGTATTTTTGCACTGTTTCAGTCTAAACCCTGCGCTACGTATCGTGTCATAATTTTTTTAGAAATAGTGACATTGGTAATGTTATTGACGTCAATGGGTCTTTAAACTTAATGTCAGTAGTGTCGATTATGATCAGTTTAAAAAAGGTGTTGAACTCAGATGGTCTGAAATCTTGTCAGTTTGTTACACAAATTGCTTTTGAAGTAGTTGTAAAACAAACAGATACAGTTGATACAGTAGATTGATCCTGAGAAAATGTTGGGAAGGTTTGATACTGGATCCAGCTACCATTGGCCATTGGGCTATTAATTAATGATCCTGGCTAAAGAATCAGTCGGTCTTAGTCAGTAACAAGGCTACAAAGCATCTCACCCATTCAACACTCATCATTCATTCATATTCGCCGTAAAATTCGCCCTAGTCCCAGGGTTTCTGTGGTGTTGAAAAATGACCTTTAGGTTAAATGTTTAGTTGTCTGAACTTTCGAAATCCCCTGTTTCACTTACTTTGGATTGACTCTCTACTCTACAAGTACATGTTTAATATTCAAGCCCACACATAACTATGAAGCAGTGTTAGAAGTAACTTTCCATACTGCAAGAACAGTTTTAACTAAAATTATATGCCAGGTTGTGATTTAAAGACATGTTTCACACTTTCTAGAAGGTCAGGGAACTTGAAAAAGGTCAGGCTGGAAAAAGTTGGGAAAAATGCTTGATAGGGAAAGTTCTACATTGAATACTAAACACAAAGCAATACTGTGCAAAAATCAACCCTTATTAGTTATTTGTTAAGGTTTAAGGTTTCTAGAAGAGGAAGTGGAAAATGTAAGACATTAAATGTATCAAACAACAAACTGAAAACATTCAAATAGTATAATAAACAGGAGAGTGTTTGACGACTATTTGGAAGAAGGATATTGATACAAAAATTATTTTGATAAATATTGCATATTGGAAACAATGTGTGTATTCCGAGTCAAAGAGTCAAGGAAAATTAACTTTTTTGGTTAGGGAAGCTCAGGGAATGTCAGGGATATCATGAACCAAAAAAAGTGTGACCATGTACAGTAAAACCTCGATCAACCGTCACTCTTTAAACCGTCACTCTCTGTTATCCGTCGTCTGTCTATGAGAATATTACTATTTATTAGACTCAGGATTTGCGCCTTACGGCTTAGTCTGAGAGACTGTATGAGCTATTATATTATTTAAAACAACACAAATCACATCCACGTGCCTATTTAACGGCTTAAAAGTGTTTTGTCGATACAGTAATGTTTTAATGATGAGGCGATCCTTTTTAACTGTGCTTTTTCTATCTCGTGATGCCACCTGTAGGTGGCTCCAGACAAGGTGGAGGCCAAACCTGCGCCTGCCCCTATGCCCACGCCCGTGCCAGCGCCAGCGCCTGCCCCCACTCCACCCCCGGTCCCGTCGTCGCCTGTCAACAACAAGCAGATAGAGACTCGCACCTCGGACGGCCGCCGCCGCATCACCCCCGTCTTCATTCCACCCGTCAAGGACACTGGGTGAGAATTGTGTTATTCAAAAATTCCCAGTAAGAAAAGCCTGCTTGATCGCTGTTAGTTGTCGGTGTCACAACATCCTTGTTGATTTTAAAGACAAGAAAAGATTACATCGTTAGAAGATTCCCAGAAAAATTTGCTAGATTGGTTGACCGGTCTTTTTAATTTTTAAACAAATGATTATTTTATTGTCCGATAGATAAAATTATCGTTTACGCTAGGCCTTACAAAACAAACCTTTGTGTTATTTCAGCCAGGTGTTTTACCAAGTTTCTCGTGAAATCTTGTGCAATAAACATTAGCGCTTTTAAGGGATTTATTACATTACATCATAGCTATAGATAATGTATCTTCACGACAGGTAATCAATAATAACTTATAACTAATTTAAGTTGTATCTTGTTACCACTTTTAACATCATTCATGTATGACATTGCTTAGTAAAGACACATTTGCAATTTTCATGCTAAACGCAGCGAAAATGTTAAGGTACACATAGATACTTGTGTGGTCTCTAAAGTTAAATCAAATAATAACAATTAATTAAATATTTCAACAACTTTTGACGACATATAAATGTACATTGATATCTCCAATTGAACTCATGGTGTACTTAGTGAATTTACTTGCAAAATACTTAAGCAAACATTAAAATAATCTAAACAACTTTCGTTTTAAGTTATTTGAAGAAACTAGAAATCAGATAATTTATCGGCATTAAGCATAGTGCAACAGTGCCATAAACTTTGGCATCTTAATAATAGTTACAGCCAAAAAACACAGAATAAAACATAATACCACATATAAATGTAAACTGTTTAAATTCATATTAACGGTTTCAGGAGGTCTGTAAATACAAATGATGATGCTTTTACAGGGCATTTATACTTTTAGCCTGTAGGCATAAGGTAGTAGCTCAGAATGTTTGGAAAATATTTTAAAGATTGATCAAAATATGTTATTACAAACTCTTGTACTTTCCTGGATATCCCCTCTCCTAGATGATTCCCAGAAGGGGGTTGTCCTGCCAAAATCTTGTTTTTCCCCTATCAATGACAATATAAATCCAATGTCCTAAAATGTGGCAGTTTTTGTTTGTAACGTTTTACTGTACTTAAATTGTCTATTATTAGTGAATTTCCCCTATAGGGAAGAAGCTATTACCGTAGGTCTCATGGTAAGACTTAAGCCCGAGACCATGATAACTTTTTGTTTTGAGGTCCCCAGATGCCAAAAACACTATTCGTTCAAATTTATATATATGTATATATATCTATATATGTGTCCGTTAACACGATAACTTGAGTAAAAAACGTCCGATTTTGATGAAACTTGGCTCAAATGTGTAAAATGACATTCATGACTTTAAGTTCGAAAACCAGAAAAATCGGACCATGGGAAAGGGGGTTTATGGGGGTTTTAAATTTTCCAAAAATCAGTTTTTTGCAATTTTCACCCTAAAATTTAAAAAAAAAATAATTTTGGTTTTGGCCATGTTATAGAGCTTAAAAAAACAAATAATTTAGTATTTTGAATTATTAACCTAGGTTAAGTGGTTGCGGAGAAAATCCAAAAAAACTTGCTCATAAAATCTCCCATGTTAATCTTATGGGAAAAAGGTTTTTTGCTTTTCCTCAGTTTATTTTAATGTAAACTTCACATTTGCTTTTACCAATCTGTTCAGTTCCACAAAAAAATCATTTTGGTGTTTAAATTGTGATTCTACGCCCAACCGTTGCTGAGATATTCAAAGTGCTAAACACAGTACGTTGTCCAATGTTATCCTTATGGAGAATAAATAAAATTTGATATCTCGATTATTTATGAATGTATGTTGATGAAACTTGGTATGTGGCTTCACGTAGTACTGGTATATTGATATTTGCACAAAAAATTGATTTTTTGTTGATTATTCCCGTAGCAGCAAACCTGCGTACTCAGCCCCCATGTTATTCTTATGGAGAATATGTAAAATGTAATGACTCCCTTAATTATGAACATAAATTAATAAAACTTGGTATGTAAAACTTGGTTGAGTTATATTGATAATTATATAAAAACCCATTTTTCTCTTCCTTGTTGCAGCAAACCTGCTTTCTCAACCCCCATGTTATTCTTATGGAGAATAACTAGAATGTTATATATCGCTTGAATATCGATGAAACTTAGTATGTGGCTTCGCCTAGTTAAATTCTATTTATATTTGCATAAAACCCAATTGTTTCTGTTCCTTGGTTCAGCAAACCTACATACTCATTACCAATGTTATTCTTATGGAGAATAATTAAAATCGCTTATATGTGAATGTATTTTTATGAAACTTGGTTTGCGGCTTTATGTGGTATTAAGACATATATTATGCATTGGAAATTCGCTGAGTCCGCAGGTTTGCTGCGACGGGGGTATTTTACTATCTATTGGAAGATTAGTAAAATAATCTTTATATATAATTCTGTAAGCGAAGTTTTGAAGTCAAAATTTTGAGAGTTTGGCAAATTGCAGGATGATGGGAGACGGCTCAAATTAAAGGTCTTGATCCCTGGGACTCGGGGAAAAATAGTAGAATTTCTTAAAAGTCATCAGCAAACGAGAAATTATGTAAAACATCCCCCATAAGAAAAGCATGGGGATTTAAAAACGTCTGCTTTGTTTACATTAAACACGTGATTACACTTTGCTTACAAACTGACATGTGTTCTTTTACTTATATTGTTTTATTTTCCTCAGCATGTAAAGAGTACACAAATCAGATAAGGCAGAGTATTGTAGCAAGGTTAGGGGCTATAGCTCCTTCAAGCCACTAGTAAGAACTATTTTCAGTAATAACTGTTTATAACAATTAGCTAAACCAGTCAACAAGGGTATAATATATACTTTTTACTAATTACAGAAAGATGGGCAAAAGTTTCACAAGCTTTTTTTATATTCTTCCACCTGACTTGTTCTTAGAGGCCTAGGAAATATGAACCTGAGCTTGTACTTCAGAACTAGATCCACTAGCACTCTATGACAGTTAAATCAGTAAGGCGATATTAATTCAAATGTTTAAAATGATTTTGACAGTGTTAATTTTTGCATTTCTTCTCCTAAGTTAGGTTACCCATTATTACTTTTTTCTGAAAATGAAATGGGTACCAGTATTTTAAAATATAAGATAATTGAATGATTCGGGAACAAATAAACTACATAACAAGGATATAGGTGTCAGATTTTTTTTCACTTAAGTGTCCATTTAAATTTTACTATCTAATGACAAGCAAATGATCATTATTTGACACTCAAGGAAATCTCTTTTACAAACCTAGTGATTGGTTGTCAAAAGGGTCAATGACATTCTTAACGAGTTATTTCATTTCCACTGTCATTCATTTGATTCATCGAATATTATATTACCAAATTTCATTACAGAATCATAAGGTTTTTTATTGTCAAATAGGATAAAGTCATGAGATAAATAAAATGATTACTCAGAGGAAGTGATAGATAAGGCATGCAAAGGTAGCGAGGACCAAACATAGAGTTGGGAAATTAAAATGCATTCTATTACTAATCAATACTACCGAGCAAAACAGTCAGTTAGACTTGAGTGGGAATTCCAGTAGTTTGTTAGTTTGTTTGTTAGTAACCAACCATTCTCTGAAAAGGCAAGTGTTCGCCCTAGTTAGTATCCATTGATTGTCTATAAACAATATTTGTTTTGTAAGAATAATGGGTTAATTTTTCATATAATCAGTGTATCCTTACTCAGGTCCCTGATATTGCACCTAAAACATCTGCAACATATTGTACAGTGTTTGTGTGAACTTTACCTCGTTCAGAAGGATATGTGAGTAGTTTTTACAAGCTGAACTTCTGCTTCAAGAAAACTCTTGAAGCATTTTTGAAAATATAGGATTTAAACTTAGCTTCTTAAGTATCAATGTCCAGGACTAAACCACTGTCCGTAAATCTAAAAAGTATAATAACAAGGACAAATATTTTATAGTACCTTTAGCAGGTCGTAAATTCCCCCAGTTACAACCTTTACCCCTGATCCATTCTCATCCGTTGTTCCCCATCCATGTTCTCCTCTCCCAAGTGGCTCCGCTGACTGTGACTGTGTTCTAGCGAGGGTCCGGTTCCGTACAAACTTTATCCCTGATCCATTCTCATCCGTTGTTCCCCATCCATGTTCTCCTCTCCCGAGTGGCTCCGCTGACTGTGACTGTTCTAGTGAGGGTCCGGCTCCGTACAAACTTTACGCCTGATCCATTCTCATCCGTTGTTCCCCATCCATGTTCTCCTCTCCCAAGTGGCTCCGTTGACTGTGACTGTGTTCTAGTGAGGCTCCTGCTCCGTACAAACTTCACCCCTGATCCATTCTCATCCGTTGTTCCCCATCCATGTTCTCCTCTCCCAAGTGGCTCCGTTGACTGTGACTGTGTTCTAGTGAGGGTCCTGCTCCGTACAAACTTTACCCCTGATCCATTCTCATCCGTTGTTCCCCATCCGTGTTCTCCTCTCCCAAGTGGCTCCGTTGACTGTGACTGTGATCTAGTGAGGGTCCGGCTCCGTACAAACTTTACCCCTGATCCATTCTCATCCGTTGTTCCCCATCCATGTTCTCCTTTCCCAAGTGGCTCCGTTGACTGTGACTGTGTTCTAGTGAGGGTCCTGCTCCGTACAAACTTTACCCCTGATCCATTCTCATCCGTTGTTCCCCATCCGTGTTCTCCTCTCCCAAGTGGCTCCGCTGACTGTGGCTGTGTTCTAGCGAGGGTCCTGCTCCGTTCATGTCTGAGGTCATCCGGTCGTCATCCTCCCAGGAGACGTACAGCCGGATAGAGATAGTCCGTCGTGAGGAGGTCGTAGCTCCTAACGTTTCCACTTCTGTAAAACCAGCTGAAGTGCTAGAGCTGCCAAGTAGACAGCGGTAAGAGGATTGGATTGATATCTCCTGGACTCCCACCGACCCCTTCTGACACTTTAAGTGACGTTCTTCGAGATTTTGTAGTCTTGATTTCATTTTGGAAGTGACGTTTCATTTTCCTCCGATCCATCTTTCCTGTATTGACGACTCCTAATCCCAGCATGTTTTTAATTATTAGTATTTATACTATTGTCATGTCAAGAACGAAAAATTTATTTTAAACAATTTTCTAGTTTATGCATATTCTGTAGTTGACTTCAACGATGGTACGATAAGTTAGTTACTAGTAGGTTAATTCATGCTAGGGCTAGGCCAAGGCATCTGTATTTTTTTAAATTAGGGTTTCAGTTTGACTAGTACAGCAGAAAAATACACAATTACACTAGTCTATTATTTACAATAAATTAAAATAATTTTAAATTAGGATACAAACAATTAATCTAAAACATATGATAAGGTTAAAAACTTACAACAACAATAAAATGAACATATAGCGAACACTACAGTAAAAATAAATAGGCTCTATCTGTTACTTTTGAAACATATATCAACATTAGACAGGTTAACATATCTTTTAAACTATAAAAAGATTATCTAATAGCCAGTCAAAACGGTGAACTTCAGTAGGTAATATATTGAACATGTCTAAGCCAGTGGAAAAGTATTATCTTGAGATTTTGTAAGCTAAACATGAGGTAAACATGAGCTCACATCATCACTTCTAATATGAATAGATTAACTAGTAACAGGGAGACCGAGCCATACTCGTTGATATTCGATTTAATGGGTGAAAAATATGTGTATGCAATCTTTATTCAATGGTTCTAGTTACTGTTTTTAAGAAATTATGTGTTGATACTAGGGGTGTGCGAGTAGTGATTTTTTAAATCGAGTCAAGTCGAGTTGAGTAGTGCCAATTATTTTCGAGTTTCGAGTATTTTCGAGCGAGTATTTGCTATCAGTTGGTAGTTTAGGATAGTGTAATGGGATTTGGATACCACCCTAGATTTTATAATCTAAACATGGTTTCTAACTAATACATGAGTAGCAGTACAAAGTTTTGGCCAGTACAATCAAACTGGATTACGTATTGACAAAACACGGTTTGACAATCGTTTCCGGCTGATGAAACAGGGCCCCGTTTTCATTTGGCCAATTTCACCTGGTCCAGACATGGCTTATAATCAATATTTAATAACGAAATTGTTAGTCACGGCCGAAATTGTGTGGTCCGATTGTCATTTTCGGTCGATTTTACGTGTTACGATCGCCTTTTACGGCCGTTACTAAGCGTTTTGGCCGGTCACAATGGTTCGCGGTCGTAATTTTCGGCCGATTTTACATGATACGATTGCCTTTTGCGGCCGTTACTACTTGTTTTGGCCGTTCGCAATCGTTCGCGGTCGTCATTTTCGGCCTATTTTATATGATGCGATCGCCTTTTGCGGCCGTTACTAGGCGTTTTGGCTGGTCGCAGTCGTTCGCGGTCGTCATTTTCGGCTGATTTTACGTCATACGATTGCCTTTTGTGGCCGTTACTACGCGTTTGGGCCGGTCGCAATTGTTAGCGATCGTTCGGAAATCGGCGGGAAATACTCACTCGAACTTTCGAGTAGTTTTCAAAACTTCGAGTATTAAAATACTTGGCCGAAACTCGAAGTTTTGAGTACTCGCACACCCCTAGTTGATACTTTACCTTGTGTAAGCGAAGTTGAGTAGTGACATCACAGTTATTCGTTCTGACCCAAAATCACCTTTTTTTTCGTTGATTTGTTTTGTTTAATTTCAGTACTAGTTAAAGACATTATAACTGATAAAAGTCCTTCAATAAATTAAATGTAGATCAAGTGTACTTAACTTGAAAACAACAGCTCACAGTATAAGTATCATCTAACATTGCTTTATTGCTATTTTTTGGGCAGCAGACACATTTTATGTAATTTCAGTAAATTTTTTTTCTCATATAATTGTATGTTCTAAGTTTAGAAAAATAGGTAGATAGGTCTGGTATACTATATGTCTTCTTTACCTGTTGATTGTACAGATATCAACGTTTATTTTGTTTTGATGTCCCAACACAGTTTACATTGTTAATTTAAGGTAAGATTTTTAACAGTATTTCTTTCTTTCTTAAGTTATGGCTCTCTGTTAGTTATTAGCTGATTATTAAACCATTGCTAATCTCCGTCTACTTCAGGATGATAGAGGATGCCCCAAGTGTGCAGAAGCCAGTGGCTCCGTTCAAGCGCAACTTGGAAAAGACGCTGTCAGTGATAAGCAAGAGGCCGGCCAGGCTGGCGGGGGCCGGGGCTGTTGTAGGCGGGGGCACTGTCGCTCTGGCGGGGGCGGAGACACTCTCACTGCCTTGCCCTCAACTGCGGGCCAATACCCGCCACCTTGTGAGTGCTTTTTATCAATTCCCAATAAACTTGACTTGAATTGTATACAGTAATAGTGTACATGGTGAAATTTTGTAAATAGTTAAGTGATTAAGTTGGCAAGCTTGCTTCCATTTAGGACTTGAAAACACTTCCTCTACTGATAGAGAAAGGGAATAGTTGTTAGGGAAATTATCAAATTTACTTGTGTCTGTGTTACCTTTTGCCAGTGATAAGCTTTCCTGTTGATTATTCAGACTTCTTCTCAATTGTAAGTTATCTGGCATCGCTTTCCTTTCATATTTTTTTTAATATACTTATCCGTTTCCTATTACCTATACTAAGTTTGAAGTAATTTTTCAGCTTGGATAACAAATTAGCCTTGTTTATGTAATTAATTAAGTCAAATGTTGTGTGTTATTGAATGCAAGTAAATGTAATATTTAATGTACCAATCACCTATCCAGTTTTGTTTTGAAAATACACCTGTGTCCTTAAACACCAGGTTATCACACGTATAAAAGCCATTTAATTCCGCTGATTAACCCATTGGCGTAGAGTTATGAGCTGGTTCTGTAGTAACTTTTAATTTTTAAAACCTATGAATTGGAATAGAAAAATTGTGTTTTTAAATGGATTAATGGTGTACGGTATTATAATTAAAATATTGTTTTCTTTCAAATAAAAAAGGTTGTAGTAGTACACACAGTAAATATAAGTAAGAAGTAGCAAAATCAGTGTTGATAATGTGCAACTCACAAAGAATTAACCAAGCCGGTCAACTTCCAATTGTGCCTGCCCTGCCATCATTTATTTTACTTGGGCCCTCCCACCCTAGGTAGATTTAAGTAAGGTGTGATATTCAGAAGGACGAATGTGAGCATGTTCTGCGCAGCCTCCAGGTGACGTCACGGTGTTTATTTGATCAGCTGGTTTACAGTGACAGCTGATGTTACTCTCGGCTAGAGCCTATCCTAAAACCCAGGTCGGGATCGGAACGTCTACCTTCCCTCCATCCAACACCACTGCCGCGACTAAACTTGCAGAGTTTCGCTCCCACTGCCACAACTCCAAATTAAGCTGATTTAATTGGAAAACCCCTTATATATTCCTGACCTGCATGAAACAGGCTTAATAACGGTATACGTTTTATACTCCAAATACCAAAACTGTTTATTTTAAGTGATAGTAAACTATTACCATGTTTTACTTGTGTATTGTAAAATACGAGCCTCTGTGGCACTTTTTATTTTTGTAAACGGGACATTTTTAGATTAGCCAATTGAAACATAAATGTCTATTTTACATTTTTTGTTTCAAGGTTTTTTTTGTCAGAGTTTCGGTTTGGCCAGTGCCAAACCTAAGGAAACTTTTAGGTAAATTTCAATGTTGGCGCGTCAAGACCAAACGCAGGAAGGTTGTGACAGACAGCAGAAAAATCCAAAGCTTCTTTTTCCTAGAGGAAATTCACTAGCAATGTACATATACAAAATAGATGACGTGCCTTTCAACGATAACGGTGTGGTGGGGACGGAGGGAAGGTAGACGTTCTGATCCTGACCTGATTTTTTGATTAGGCTATAGCCGCCGTTGAAGTTTCCCATTGTTGCAAACTCGTTCCTAAAAGAGCGTGTCACCGATAGTGATGTGGGCCGGGCATATGCCCAGTGGGCTGGTCGTTAAAAAATGGGCATATGCCCGGGCATTTGCCCAAAGCGATTTTAAGCGCCCAAAAACTGGGAGTTTATAAAAAATTTAGTTTAAGGCGGTTTTAACTATTATATTTCATGTTTTAATTACCGGTATTATAGTTCTTGTTTTTAATCTTTAACTGCCTTCAGTGCTTAGTTGTGTTCTTAAAATTAACATTTTAAGGGAGGGGGAGGGGGTCATTATCAAGAGATAAGTTGACAAACAACTTAAACCATTAAAATAAACCCCTAAAACTTGTAATATTTTCAATGTGGTGTTTTGAATAAACATTGTATTGCAAAATTGTTAAATAATATCTAATTTACTAACTGATACTTAAGCAGGTTTCTACTCTGGAAGTCATAAATGTGTGCATAAGGTAAATTTATAATGAATCAATGAATAATTGAATTTATAGTTAAGTATTAAGGTTTTGTTAATAAAAAAGTTCTTTTTAACAGCTTTGTATTTCAATAAAATGAAAAGGCACTTATAAAATAATTATTTTCATTTTGCTTCTATATATGGTCCAACACTGGTTACAAAAAAAAAATAATTATGTTTGTTGTACAATCATTCATGTTTTTACTTAGGCCTACCAATTTTTACCAAAAAACAACCAAAACAACTAACTTTTCACTTGAGGTAGGATAGACTGATTCTTCTTGTGTAATATACATATGTATAATTCTATATTTACATTAGCCAGATATTGTTAATAAAAACAAACCTATAAAGCTTATTTTCAGTCTAAATTATTTCTCCTTGTTGACAGGTGAGAGTCAACACTTCCTACCAATAAAATAACATATTATACAAGTAATCATTTATTTTAATATAGGCTTTTATGTAAATATGTATAATAAGAGGTTTAAAAACTTATTTAGAAGAGTGGTCTTCAAATTAATTTCCATTTATTAGGTTTATTAGCCTTTAACTGGATAAACGCCCGGGCGCTTATGGATTTTGGGCGTTTATTTGGGCATATGCCCTGGGCATTTGCCCCAACATTTAAACGCCCGGGCGTTTTACATCACTAGTCACCGAAGTATTCTGACTACCCCATGTCCCCCACTCCTTCACATAGGATAGTCAGAATACCTTGGTGACACGCCTCCAAGGCGCAGGATTGGATTGCTTCCGCCTCCAGATGACGTCACGCTACGATGCGCAATAGCACACCTTATTTAAATCCACCTAGCTCCCACCAACGTTGCAACAGATCTGTTACTGCATTGAGAGTTGCACGATTGGTTTTAATCATGAGCAGAAATCAAACCCGCAAAATTTGTAAGAAAACCTGGCCATGGTGTTTCTATGACTATCCCATTCGGCTATCACGACCAGCAGCCTAGATGCACTAAATAAGTTAATATTTGGACCGCCCCTAGCGGACAGAACCATGGCTGCCTGCAGTCATTAGTTACACATTTTGATTCTAGAGTACAGCACCAATCAGAGCCCGTTGCATGTTATCGCGAATAGAATAAAATTACTACCTTATTGGGTTAAATCATACTCCACCTAATAAATCGAGGTCACAAGTAACTGATAAACCACCCAGTGAATCGATGTTGTAATTTTAGTTGTTTTAGAGGTTGCAGTTGACGTTTTCCACACTAACCGATTGTGTTATATTCCAGATCGCTGGGTCCACCAAGTGCCTCGTGATTGAGAACGAGTCCTGCCTGAGTCCGTTCGGCCGCTTGACTCAGGTCAAACTCATGATGGGAGGCAAGCTGCTGTGGGAGACTGTGCTGGGTCGGTGTACTTATATTACAAATCTTAAGGAAACCTAGATAATATTTGATAAATTCAGTATTTCATTGTTGGATATATTCAGGGTATCGTTTAAATACGTTCCAAAATCTCTATAAGGATTTTTGGGTCGAATAAAGTAAAAAAGGTCCTAAACTGTTAATTTCTTGTCTGAAAAAGAAAGTTTTATTTTTATTCTTTCTTTTTTATTTTTAGATTTCTCAATAGTGTTTTACGCACCTTAATTTTTGTTATTTATTTGTTTTACTAATTGATGACTCGGTGCAGGCAGCGTGGTGTGCGTGTGTTCTGTCAACACCACCGTGGTCGCGCTGGGCTGTGCGGATGGAACGGCGCATGTCTACGACACAGTCAGCGGGGCTCGCGTGGTCCCGGCGCTGGTGCTGGGCGCTCCCCCTGCGCATCTTGCGCTCTCCGGTGCCAAGCTGCTGTGTATCACCGGCGCCGGGCTGCTGAGTGTGTGGTGTCTGCAGCAGCGCTCCAGTCTGGTCAGCGAGGTCAGCGTCCGGCCGGTCATGGCTGGCACAGGTATGGCGGCGGAACTTGCTCAGTAATTCGGGGGGAGGTAAAACTTCTGTCTTGGTAAATATTAGCCCCTCGCTATATACCGAATAGATTATGTGTATTCAACATTGTGGATTGTGGATTTTTGAAATATGCCACTACTGTAGGTAGATCAGTAAAGTAAAGAAAGTTTTAAATCCACAAAAGCCAAGTAATTTTTACTTTTATGTGCTCGTTTCATAATCTGAAGTTCGCCAGATCTATCTTTAGCAAAAATCTAGAACATTTTGTGAAAGTTCGATACTGGATCCAGCTGCCAGTGGTCATTGGCCTATTAATTAATAATCCTGGCTAAAGATTCTGTCGGTCTTAGTCAGTAACAAGGCTACATGAGGCATCTCACCCATTCATTCATATTCACCTTGAAATATGCCCTAGTTGCGTCGGCGTCTCACACAGTGATTCAGTGATACTTTGGTAAATTCTAGTTAAAACCATCCTCAAGGGAAAATGCCAATCAGTTAGATAAAATACACACTCAATAAATTACAAACAAATTATACTATTTTATTTTATTTTTGCTTGACCCCATGATACTACAAAAACTTGTAGTTTGTTGCAAAAAAAAACGTTCTTTGCTAGAAGAGCATGTGGCTCACTCATTTAAAATGAAAGTCTCTAATAGTCTGCTCATTAATCGGCGTATTCATTTGTATTTATATGAGTATTGTTTTACGTTTTCATTTAAATTGTCATGCGAATGCATGATGTAACTGATGATATTTACCACCTATTTTTTATTATGTTTTCTCACTTTATAGATTTGTTTTGCCCACTTTTTTTAAAGTTGATGTCTGCGCAGGTCGGATCAACAGATGTTCTGTGACACAGTCAGGGGTTCCTACGGTCGTGTTGGATTCTGGACGAGCATTCATGTACTCGCTTGAATTCAAGACCTGGTTAGTATTCTAGATATAATATAATGAATACAGATAAATTTGAATTGAAAAAGCTAATGAGCTGGGCCTGATTAAGAGGTGTGGCGCTCATAGGTCTGAGTTGATTTGGTGCCCCCCCCCTGACTATTGAAGGGGGGTGAGTGTCGAACATACTCAATGCTCAATGAACGAGTGTCTGGAACGCGGCCCAACGTAGCTTCATTTTGTGGATGCGTTACGTGTTCAGGGGATACCAGCGTCAGGTATCTTTGTCTCTTTGGCTGACTGGCGCCCTAGGCTGCAGCCTTGTCTGCCTAATGGTTGCGACTCTAGCTATGAGTGTTGAAGTTAAGATGAACTTCATATAGCATTTTTGATGCAGGATGAGGTTAGCTGACAACACAGATGCAGCGATCCGCAACACGCAGAAGTCTTATCAGACGGCGTGGCAGAGCCTGCCTGATAACGGGACTACGCCTCTCCGCACAGCACAGTCTTACTGTCACAACAGGTAATTGTTAGTTTTAATAATTGTACATCTGAAACTGTCAGCTCCCTTTTTGTCCAGTGATGTCCAGTTTCACTTTACACAATGTTTTAATGCTTCACCAGAAGGAGAAGTCCGTTGGTGTGAGGTCTGGACTTCTAGGCAGCCAGTCAACAAGCCTCCTCTATCAACCCAGCTATTGAGCAACTGGGTGTTCAGCGCCATGCAAACTTTTCTTTTCAAATGCGGCGGCGCCCCATCTTGTATAAAAGTAATATGGAAACCATTTTCTTCTTCAATTAAGTCAGTCTCGGAAAACTAACAACCCAAACATATTTAGAGAAACGTCCCCTGTAATGTTTCTTTTGAAAACGAATAATGGACCAGTAATTCAGTGTAGTGTCCAGCGTGGTAAAATACAGGAAATAAAACATTAAAACTTTTAGGAGTTATCATTGACTCAAAATTAAATTCGGGAGCGCACATTGATAATCTTTGCAAGAAAATATCTAGGGTAAGTTATCTTATTTGGAAATTAAGGGATATAGTGTCAAGTGAATACCTTAGAACTGCGTATTTTGGGCTTTTTGAGTCACATCTAACTTACGGCTTGCTTTTGTGGGGTCATTTGTCATTCTCCTCTTGTCAATGACATTTTACTGATTCAAAAGAAAGTAATTCTCAACATGTGTAGGGCTGGTCCTGTGGAGCACTGTCGCCCCTTGTTAATCAAACTTAAAATTCAAACTGTGGTAAATTTATATAGACATATATTCATTCAATATACATCATTAAGAAAACCATTCATCTTATTTGTGAGCCTCTCTCATTCATTTTCATTAAATGCTTAGAACTTGGTTACTTCCCTGATTTGTTAAAAATTTCAAAAGTAATTCCTGTTTTCAAAAAAGGTGAAAAAAACCTGCCGCATAATTACTGTCCCATTTCTATTGTACCAATTTTTTCAAAAATCTTTGAATCCCTGATTTATAGTCAGTTGAGTTGTTATTTTGAAAGCCACGATCTTTTAACAAACAGTCAATTTGCTTTCCGTAAGGGTAGAAACACAACATCTGCTGTACTTAAAATTATAAATGAAACCTTAAAAGCTTTTGAAGACAAAAACTCAGTTATGCTCTCATTGTGCGATTTAAACAAGGCATTTGATTGCATCCCATTTGACATTTTATTGATGAAATTAGAATTTTATGGAATAAAAACTGATTCATTAAAAGTAATTGAATCCTATTTGAGTAATAGAAGACAGTATGTCTCAGTCAGTAATAATACCTCTTCACTAAAGGATGTTAGGCTGGGCGTTCCGCAGGGCTCAGTTCTGGGCCCATTTTTCTTCATCATAGCAATAAATGACTTGCCATCTAATGTTATTTCTAATTCAGTCATTTGTTATGCAGATGACACAACGTTACTTTCTAAACAAAAGACCTCTTTGTATTACAAGGGATGGCTGATTCTGCTCTTGATAGTGCTGCTGACTGGTTCACTGCCAATAAAATTTTTTGCAATCAAGAAAAAACTCAATCAATCCTTTTAAGCTTCTGTAAAAATACAGAAAATAAAACAGTAAAACTTTGAGGAGTTATCATTGACTCAAAATTAAATTGGGGAGCGCACATTGATAATCTTTGTAAGAAAATATCTAGGGTAAGTTATCTTATTTGGAAATTAACCCATTGAGGTAGTAATTTTATTCTATTTGCAGTAGCCTATAACGGGAATTGATTGGTGCTGCACTCTAGTAGCGAAATATGTAACTAATGACCGCGGGCGTCTACGGTTCTATCCTCTAGGGGCGCGGACTGACTGAAAAACCTTAATATCGCCGCCAGGCCTTTGGTCGTGTTAGCTGAGTTGGCTACGTCGTGGAAACACCTTGGCCAGGTGGTGATACGATGTTCGTGGGTTCGATTCCCACACACGACCAAAACTGACCAGTTGTGCAACTCTCAATGAGTTAACCGGTCTGTGGCAACGTTGGTGGGAGGGCCCAAGTAAAACAAACGGTGGCAGGCTTGCTTGGAAGTTGACGGGATCGGTTAATCGGGATCGGTTAAGTGTGTGACTTGCACATGGTCAACACTGATTTTGCTAATTTTTACTTATGTCTACTGTGTGTGTGCCAATGCGACTCTCTAAACTGAAAGAAAACAATATTTTAATTAAAATACGCCATTAATCCATTTAAAAACACCAACTTTATACTTCAATCCACAGGTTAATAAAATTACAAGTAAGGAACGAGACCAGCTTGTATGTCTACGCCAATGGGTTAAGGGATATAGTGTCATGTGAATACCTTAGAACTGCGTATTTTGGGCTTTTTGAGTCACATCTAACTTACGGCTTGCTTTTGTGGGGTCATTCTCCTCTTGTCAATGAAATTATACTGATTCAAAAGAAAGTAATTCGCAACGTGTAGGGCTGGCCCTGTGGAGCACTCAGGGTGTCTAGCAGTCGGGAAAGTCGGGGAAGTCGGGAATTTGTATAGAAATTAATAAAAGGTCGGGAAAGGCGGGAATTAATATATAAAATTGTTATTAAGTCGGGAAAATGGATAAAACTTATAAACAGTGATATCAAGGTACTAGTATTTATAATCAATGGCAATTGAAACAAGATGTACGTTGTGGAACAACCGAAGCAAATGCTTGGCCCATAGTTTTTCGGAGAAATTAAGAAAGCCAGTCAAGTACATGCCGTTACTATGGCAACGCGAACAGGAAGATGAGTCACGAGGGGGAGGGGTGGAGAGCGATGACCTTGAAGGTACCTCTACACTCTCGCCCGCGTCGTTCGCCATCCCTTGGCTAGTGGACTCTGATAGAGATACTTCCGACCCGAGTAGGTATCGAAACTTTGTTTTCGGAACTCTGGGCATCGGTTAACCGATATTATCGTGGTATCGAAAGAAAAGTTGAGTATCGGTATCGGAAAAATAGTACATTTTTACGTTGTTAAAACATAGATTATTTTTTGTTTTATATACTTTTTAGCAAAATAAACACAAATAATAACTTCAAATATAGTTCTTGTAACTTATGATAGAGAGAATCGACTCCAAGTTATCTCCCGCGTTCCTCTTAGAGTAATGGGTATCAATACTTTAGTTTCGATTCGTAGCGATACCAAATATCGGGTCCAAGCCAGTAGCCAGTAGTGAGTAGTATCGTATCGTATCGGAATCGGAACGTCCCTAGACTCCGACTCTGATTCTCACACGCACACGTCGCGTCGTCGTAGTACCTGCGCATTTGCGCGAATTGACAGACGCATAGTGAAGCATTTAAACCTGTAGGTTAAAGATTACATTGACGAGTGAAGTGAGTTAAAACCGGGATTTGTAAATATTGAATAATGCCTGCAAATTATTGGCGGTACAGGTTAACAACTTAACTATGATCTATTCTTATTTCCCTTTGCATTCCAACAATGCTTCAACTTTTGTTCAACGGTGAGCGTGAGCAATACACACTTAAGTTAATATTTTACGTGTTAAAACTTTTAAGTTTACGTTGCAATTTACTTCGAACACGGCCGAATTTCGTCGTCTGCACCGCTTGCACTGTGGCCTGGTTTCCACGGAACGGGGCGAAGTAACTCGCCCGACAGTTGTTCAGTAGTATTAAGTTATACAATTTTATAGTTTTAATTACAGTTGTCAACTATTTCTCAGATCACCAGAAGACCATTAAACAGTGGCTTAGTGACATTTGAACAATGTCGTAAATAATGTGTGAGTAGGCTCTCACTAAACTAATGAAGTTACTTTACTTTTACCCTTGGAAATATTAAACTGTGGTCTGAACATGTTTACTAATTAACTGTTTATAACATTTAATAAAGTGGTTCTCTATACACATAGGCTGTATAGGCCTAAATATCAAATAAGCCTAGTCCCTGTAATGTTTTAACTTACCTTTGAACACATTTTAACTAGGCCAAAGCTTACTATCGTCTGCGTAATTTTAAACTTTGATTTAATCGCCAAATTATGTCAACATGGGAGAAATTGGAAAAATTTAAGTTAGGCCTAGTTTTTTAAAACTGAACTCGATTAAAATTAATTTAGGTACTGATATAAAAAAATATATAAGTTAGATGACTTCTTAAATATTTTTTGGCCAGTGATGAGATCGACAGGCCTAGATTTATGCCTAAATATGTTTTCAAAGTTATGAGTAAAAATTAGTTATACTTTAGCCTTTTATTTTCATATGCCAACCTATTCGAAATTTTGTATTTGTTGCTGTACATGAACAGGCTACTAACTTACCGGTACTGTATTTTATTTTAATCCTCATTGCTTTCCAATGTATAAAGAGGGTACACTTTCATAAGCGGAACGATGTAAAAAACCAAAAGTAATTGTTCATACGGATTATCTAGGTTACAGTTACGTTCGGTCTAAAGAGTTGGAAGATACTTATCGTCTTGAAATTTGTCCAGATAGCAAACTTTGTTAGGAATACGTTCCGAGCACATCACCAACCATCTCTATGTGAATGCTTATTTAGAATTAGGGTGAACAACTCTGGAAAATATCCTTTTATGTTCTTTTAACATGCTGATATTTTATGCCCTTTTAAATTTGTTGACGTTTTTAGTTTTGTTTCTTTAATTAAATTATTTTGTATATAGCTAACCGGTAACGTTTATTTCATTTGTATTTTAAGTTAAATTGAAAAAATATATATTTATATATAAATATTTATGTTCATATATTATGCAGTATTTGAGTTTTTAATAAAAAATATTATATTGAGTTTTGGTTTTGTTAGTGATTTTTCTTCCAAGTGTCATTCTTTTTCACTATTTAAATTTGTTTACCATAGTATACAAACGGTATAAACGGAATAAACGGTATCAGAAAACTGACACATACTTTCTCCCTTTTAGCCCATCTTTAATGAATAAATTACTTTTTCTTTACTAAATATAAAATACAAAGCACGGTTGAATGTACAGAAAATAATGTAAACAAGTTGTTTTCAAAAATATCCACCGAAATCCCTGTTGAGGAGGCACTACAGAATCCATCGCTACACACGTTGTTTTTAGAGGGGGAATGCCCCCTATTATCCCCCCTCAGAGTTATTAAGGGCAACATATTTCGAATTTCTTCTGTTGGTCAATGCTAACTTGACAAGCATATCAAGTTTGAACAAAATTTATCAACAAATGAGAGAGAAATAGTAATTTTTGTATTCCCCATAAGAATAACATTGGACATCGTACTGTGTTTACTGAAAAATGGAAATTTAAATTTTCTCCGCAACCAGTAATCGTAGAATAGTAATTCAAGATACCAAATTATTTAGTTTTTTGAGCTATTTGAGCTCCTTATGTGTAAGGGGGAGAAAGTAAAAATCCAAAAAGTGGTAAAAACATGATATTTTTACTCTTATGACGTTTTTAGTATATTTGTACTATCTTGCGAAAGTCTGGAAAATTTTGAAAAAAGTCTTAAAAAGTCTGGAAAAAGTCTTGAATTTTGAGATCAAATATTACTAGACACCCTGAGCACTGTCGTCCCTTGTTCATCAAACTTAAAATTTCAAACTGTGGTAAATTTATATATTGTTCATTATTGCACATTAAACAAAACTTAGATGCATTTATTATTAGAGAAAATATTCACAACCACAACACAAGAGGTAAAATAAGACTAGATTTACCACAGCATAGATTAACCAAAACGGGTAAATCGCACAAGGTAAACTGTGTACATTTTTTTAATAAGTTAACGATATCAGCTAGAACTGCACCTTTAAGTATTTTTAAAACATATTTGTATAGTTGGTTGTTAGAAAATCCATTTTACTGTCCTAATGAATTTTTAAACTCTGACGTTACTGTATATTTTACTTAGATTCATTGTTCTACTATAAAAATGTTTGTATTGTTTGTTTTTTTAATTATTTTATAATGTCTTTGATGTATATGTATTACTACGTCTGAATGTGATTAGCTTTAACTTTGACAAAACCTATTTCATGTGACACTATGATCAATGATTAATAAAGATTTCTGATTTCTGATTCAGTATGTAAAAAAACTCCCACCCTTCACCTGCATTTTAAGACCCCAAAGAACTCTTATGTCCATTCTGCTTGAAATAGTAAGCTATTAAAATAAGGGAATTCTTTTTCGATGACTGTATGGTGTTCTTCTAATATGGTTGTTTTATTTTAAAAGTGTCCAAATCTTTTTGAATAACTAGCAGATTCTAGAAGTACATGTTCCTGCCTGTATAAAAATACCAAATGTTACCCTAATTGGGCAATCTTGGGTATAAGGATGAGAATTTGATTCAGATTTTGCTTTGTTGTGGGCTGGTACAAGAACACTTTTTTTCTTGCCACCAATTCTGCGCTCAAATTATATGGATAAGGAATGTTGTATTGTATCGAGTGCTGGGGCTAGTACTCAGTTTCCGAGTGTGGTGTTGCAGCCTGGAGCGCGGCCTGATGCACCGCCTCGACAACACGAGCGTGTGCACGCAGGGCTACCTGGAGGAGCAGCTGGTGGTCTGTCGCGCGCTGGGCTCGGCCACGGAGTACCGCTTCTGGCTCACCACCTACGTCCGCTTCCTGCTGCAGGATGGTATGGCATCCGCATCACTCGTTTCATATTACAGTAGAAACCCTCTTAACCACCCTCCATGGGACCGAACCCTGGGTCGGATAACTAAAAGGGCGGTTAAAATGAATAACACCCGGGTATTGTCTATTACGCAATAAAAATTATAATTTTTTTTAAATTCCAGAAAAAAAAACAAATACAAAATCGTACAGCACTTTAAAATAAACAAAAAATATATATACACAACATTATTTAGGTTTTTTTTTATTAATAAAAGAAAAATTTGTGCTTTGAGAAATTATAAAATAACCTTTATTGTTATTAACAAAGTTTAGTTATGGTCTTGCTATGGCGTGTGCGTCGGCTCTGAGTTGTGTCCAAAATAATAATGACCAAATAATGATTGATATGTAGTAAACATATCAAGAATAAAAACTGAGATGTCTATTAATAGGAAAAAAACAACACGAAAATGAATATGAATGAAGTGAGCATGAGAATGCTGGCAGCAGCTGAAAATGTCGATGCATGATGGCGAGGGGCTAGGGGCTGGGGGGGGGAATGCTGAAGAGCGGCCAGAGTAAAGGGTCAGTTTAGTACCACCTGTAATCTGCTGCGATAATAGACTTGGCCTCGTCTACACCCAACCTGAGCAACCATTCATTAACACGTCTTTTGAATATATTTATGGAAGGGGAATTAAATAAACCCAGGTCTTGAAAATGATTACATAAATTATGGTACACGACATGAAAAATGTAAAATGTGTTAGTTGTAGAAAATGTTTTATGAATTTGTAACGAAGAAATTCCAACTCTTGATGCATACCTGGTGTTATGTGAGTGAGAAATTTGAAGAAAAAGATCGTTGTGATTGTTAAAAGTATGAATTAAAATGTTTTTTATAAGAAGTTGTCTGATAGTTAAAACGGAAGTTTCTCGAAACAGTGTGTCGCAACAGTCGGGTATCGTTTACATTCTCCAAAACCTATTTTTAAAATAAACGTTTGCGTTATACTTAGTGGTTCCAGAATACTTTAAAAATATCCACCCCAAACTAGAATCCCAAATGAAAGAGCGATTGTACATATGCATAGTAAACCATTTTTATTTCATGTTTATTGAGAATGTAATTGTTTACATTGTATATGATTCGACCACTTAAGGCGTTAATCAAAAAAGACACCTAAATACTTATATGAGTCGACCCTTTCAATTGATTCACAAGAACAAATGATGTTATTATAATCCCCGCAAGTATGTATTACAAGGTCCTGCAAACTGTAGCCTGACATTTTACTAAGGGAGTTGGGCATGAACTTAGTTTTTGAAGTATTTAAAGAGAGGATATTTTGACCAAGCCACCTTTTCGTTACCATGAGGTCGTGCATAGCTTTCACGTACCTCGTACCTCAGGCCATGTCTTCCCTTTGAGGAAAACTGTCATCCGCAAATAAAATAAGCTTACCGAAAAAGTTAAGTTTTGAAATTTTATTTATGTAAATTAAAAATAAAACAGGCCCGAGAGTACTGCCTTGAACCACACCGTAACCTACAGGCTTGATGTCACTGTTTGTATTGAAAATTGAAACAAACTGCGATCTGTTTGACAGATAACTTTTGAACCATGCAAGGGCATTGCCCTTATCACCTATTGCCTTAATTTATAAAATAGTTAAGAGCAGTCTACAGGGTGTCTAGCAGTCGGGAAAGTCGGGGAAGTCGGGAATTTGTATAGAAATTAATAAAATGTCGGGAAAGGCGGGAATTAATATATAAAATTGTTATTAAGTCGGGAAAATGGATAAAACTTATAAACAGTGATATCAAGGTACTAGTATTTATAATCAATGGCAATTGCAACAAGATGTACGTTGTGGAATAACCCAAGCAAGCGCTTGGCCCATAGTTTTTCGGAGAAATTAAGAAAGCCAGTCAAGTACATGCCGTTACTATGGCAACGCGAAAAGGAAGATGAGTCACGAGGGGTAGGAGGGAGAGCGGTGACCTTGAAGGTACCTCTACACTCGCCCGCGTCGTTCGCCATCCCTCCGCTAGTGGACTCTGATAGACAAGGACAAGGTCCGATACATCCGATCCGAGTAGGTATCGAAACTTTGTTTTCGGAACTCTGGGCATCGGTTAACCAATATTATCGTGGTATCGAAAGAAAAGTTGGAGTATCGGTATCGGAAAAATAGTACATTTTTACGTTGTTAAAACATATAGATTAGTTTTTGTTTAATATACTTTCAAGCAAAATAAACACAAATAATAACTTCAAATATAGTTCTTGTAACTTATGATAGAGAGAATCGACTCCAAGCTATCTCCCGCGGTCCTCTTAGAGTACTGTAATGGGTATCAATACTTTGGTTTCGATTCGTAGCGATACCAAATATCGGGTCCAAGCCAGTAGCCCAGTAGTATCGTATCGGAACGTCCCTAGACTCCGACTCTGATTCTCACACGCACACGTCGCGTCGTCGTAGTACCTGCGACCTGCGCAGTTGCGCGCATTGACGCATAGTGAAGCAATTAAACCTGTAGGTTAAGATTATATTGACGAGTGAAGTGAGTTTAAACCGAGATTTGTCCGTAAATATTGAATAATGCCTGCAGATTATTGGCGGTACAGGTTAACAACTTAACTATGATCTATTCTTATTTCCCTTTACATTCCAACAATGCTTCAAATTTTGTTCAACGGTGAGCGTGAGCAATACACACTTAAGTTAATATTTTACGTGTTAAAACTTTTAAGTTTGCGTTGCAATTTACTTCGAACACGGCCGAATTTCGTCATCTGCACCGCTTGCACTGTGGCCTGGTTTTCACGGAACGGGGCGAAGTAACTCGCCCGACAGTTGTTAAGTAGTATTAAATTATACAATTTTATAGTTTTAATTGTAATTGCAACTATTTCTCAGATCATCAGAAGACCATTAAACAGTGGCTTAGTGACATTTGAACAATGTCGTAAATAATATAGCCTACTCACTAAACTAATGTGAAGGTATTTGTAGCAATCGAAGCATGTTAGGCTGTTAAGCTGGACTAATTAAGTTACTTTACTTCTACCCTTGGAAATATTAAACTGTGGTCTGAACATGTTTACTAATTAACTGTTTATAACATTTAATAAAGTGGTTCTCTGTACAGATAAGCTATATAGGCCTAAATATCAAATAAGCCTAGTCAGTGTAATGTTTTAACTTACCTTTGAAAACATTTTAACTAGGCCAAAGCTTACTATCGTCTGGGTAATTTTAAACTTTGATTTAATCGCCAAATTATGTCAACATGGGAGAAATTGTAAAAATTTAAGTTAGGCCTAGTTTTTTAAAACAACTTAATTAAAATTAATTTAGGTACTGATATAAAAAAATATATAAGTTAGGTGACTTCTTAAATATTTTTTTTTGGCCAGTGATGAAATCGACAGGCCTAGATTTATGCCTAAATATGTTTTCTAAGTTATGAGTAAAAATTAGTTTTACTTTAGCCTTTTATTTTCATATGCCAACCTATTCGAAATTTTGTATTTGTTGCTGTACATGAACAGGCTACTAACTTACCGGTACTGTATTTTATTTTAATCCTCATTGCTTTCCAATGTATAAAGAGGGTACACTTTCATAAGCGGAACGATGTAAAAAACCAAAAGTAATTGTTCATACGGATTATCTAGGTTACAGTTACGTTCGGTCTAAAGAGTTGGAAGATACTTATCGTCTTGAAATTTGTCCAGATAGCAAACTTTGTTAGGAATACGTTCCGAGCACATCACCAACCATCTCTATGTGAATGCTTATTTAGAATTAGGGTGAACAACTCTGGAAAATATCCTTTTATGTTCTTTTAACATGCTGATATTTTATGCCCTTTTAAATTTGTTGACGTTTTTAGTTTTGTTTCTTTAATTAAATTATTTTGTATATAGCTAACCGGTAACGTTTATTTCATTTGTATTTTAAGTTAAATTGAAAAAATATATATTTATATATAAATATTTATGTTCATATATTATGCAGTATTTGAGTTTTTAATAAAAAATATTATATTGAGTTTTGGTTTTGTTAGTGATTTTTCTTCTAAGTGTCATTCTTTTTCACTATTTAAATTTGTTTACCATAGTTTAAATAAACGGTATCAGAAGACTGACACATACTTTCTCCCTTTTAGCCCATCTTTAATGAATAAATTACTTTTTATTTACTAAATATAAAATACAAAGCACGGTTGAATGTACAGAAAATATTGTAAACAAGTTGTTTTCAAAAATATCTACCGAAATCCCTGTTGAGGAGGCACTACAGAATCCATCGCTACACACGTGGTTTTAAGAGGGGAAATGCCCCCTATTACCCCCCCTCAGAGTTATTAAGGGGCAACATATTTCAAATTTCTTCTGATGGTCAATGCTAACTTGACAAGCATATCAAGTTTGAACGAAATTGATCAACAAATAAGAGAGAAATAGTAATTTTTGTATTCCCCATAAGAATAACATTGGACATCGTACTGTGTTTACTGAAAAATGGAAATTTAAATTTTCTCCGCAACCAGTAATCGTAGAATAGTAATTCAAGATACCAAATTATTTAGTTTTTTGAGCTTTTTTTAATGGTGAATAGTAATATTTTTCACATTTATGTTTTTTTTATGAAAAATCAAAAAAACTGAATTTTTGATATTTTAAGTCTTGTAATTTCTGAACCCGAATTTTTACAGAAATGCGGGTGGTCTCATTTTGTTGGAAAATTAAAGTTCTACTAACGACTAAAGTTTAATCAAAACGTTAGAGCCGTTTTTGATAAATCTAGGTTTTTCATGTTTTTTGGTGGTTTTTTGGGGATAATTACCCTTAAAAATCAAAAATTAAAAAATACCTGGAGATATCGTGTATTAGTACCTACATACCAAATTTCATAAAAATCAAACCATTGGTTAGGGATCTAGCTCTGTACACATACATACAGACAGACAGACACACAGACATCACCTAAAAATCACTTTTTTGGGTTCAGGAAGCACCAAAACAAATATTTCCACTATCAACTAAATTCAAAAATTTTGACGAAAACAATACTTTCTCCTTATACTATGTATAAGGGGGAGAAAGTAAAAATCCAAAAAGTGGTAAAAACATGATATTTTGACGTTTGTAGTATATTTGTACTATCTTGCGAAAGTCTGGAAAATTTTGGAAAAAGTCTTAAAAAGTCTGGAAAAAGTCTTGAATTTTGAGATCAAATATCACTAGACACCCTGAGTCTACTGAATCAAAAGTTTTTTTTAAATCTAAAATAAATAAAATTTGACATTCGTTACCAGAAATTGCATAATTTAAGTCCCTATTAATGACAAATAATGCATTTGAAATATTTTTGTCCGAACGAAATCTGTACTGACAGTTAGTTAAAATGTCGTTTGCCTGAAGATATGAAACTAATTGATCTTTAACTATTTTCTCAATAACTTTAGGGAAAACGCTCAAAAGAGATATCGGTCTAAAATTGTTCATGTGAGACATTTTGTTTGATTTGTAAAGAGGAAAGATTTTGGCTAGGTTGAAACAGTCAGGGAATGTGCCAGATGCAATGCTCAGGTTAATTATGTGCAATAATGGTTTGCAGATAAGATAAGATGGTAAGTTAGTTTTGAAGACCTCGGCCGAAATACCATCGCAGCCAGGCCCACCATGTAAGCTGTGAACGTAGCGTTTGAGTTCAGTTTCAGTTACAATTCTAAGCGAAAAAGTAGAGTTCTGTGTAAAGTCACTGTCATTCACAACTGGGTCCCCATTCGCATCGATGGCACTCGCTAGGTTAGCACCTACAGAAAAGAAAAACATATTAATATCATTGGCTACTCTTTTACAATCGTCTGGGGTTACGCCGCCGTCTGGAATAAACTTGTTAGTAGGAAATGGCTCTTTATTGCAAACTCTCCCCGCAATTTCATTAATTAGACCCCACAATTTTTTTGGATTGTAGCTGCCTTCGTTTAATTTATTCCGGAAATAGTTTATTTTTGTTTGTTTTAAGGATCTATTTAAACTATTCTTAAAATCTCGGTAAAAGTAGTTGAGCTCAAAATTAAATGGTTTATTTCTTGATATTTTTACATAATTTATCTCTAACTCTGATCCTCCGTACTAACTCAGTTGTTATCCATGGTTTAAGTTTCTTTAACTGATTTACTTGCAGCTACAACGGAATTGGAAACTATCCTAGTGAAATGTTAGGAACAGAAGTTAACATTGGCATGGCAGGCGATAATCGGTTCCCAGTTGGAATGTGTGAGGTAGTGAGATAGTAGTGCGTGGTCCAGGTAGGTGCGTGGCGGCGTGTCAGTGTGGGAGGTGGTGCGATGGTTCGGTGTGGAACAAGTGATAGTGATGCCAGTGCTGTAATGGTCTGTCACATTGGTCTGGAACACAGCTGATTTAAGATTCTCCAAGTAGTCATATTTAATGAATATGTGATCCAGGCAAGTGTTAGTATTTTGAGTCACCCTCGTCGGTTTGTCAATACACTGTGAAAATCCAGCCCCAATCAAACAGTTCAAGTATCTATCAGTCAGCAAGTCATTGTTAAATAAATCAATATTAAGGTCTCCAAGAAGGATGCACTTACGATCCTTATTCATATTATTAAACAACACTTCAAGTTCATTCACTAAATTGTCAGCGTTACAGTCAAATGTCTTGTAAACAGCAAGTAAGACAAAACATTTATTAAAAATTGAAAACCGTAATGCAATACCATAAACGTCACCAATAGTGATTTCAGTGGCAGTGGCAAAAAAATTTGTTGATATAAACAATGACCCCGTCGTTCTGTGGTTGCAGTGAGTCACAGTGCAAAAAAGATCGAACCCCTCCAAGGCAGCTACCCCCTCCCCACCGGACAGCCAACACTCAGTCAAGACAATTATGTCAACATTGGAAATAAAATTGTTCAAATACACAAACAATTCAACAACATTTTTTCTATAGCTTCGAATATTTTAGTGAAAAACACTAATGCTGCTGCTACCAACATTCCGTTTAAAAAATTCAGAAAATTGAGGTAATGAATTTAATGCTAAGCAGCTTAAATTTTCTTCATCTTTCTCTCGCATATACCAGCCAAAGGGCCCGCTGTCAGCCCAGACCCAAATTCAAACCTAAATGCCTAATGTCACTCCTTGACACAAAAGTAAATGAAAAGTCGTCATATAAATGAACATTATTGAAATTAGCAAACTAAACTATGTATAAGATAAGTGACGTGAACAAAAATAAAAATAAAAAATTCTGCATGCTTTAGTACTGGACCATAATAACATGTTGTAAAATAATGTTAAGTACTCATAGCAAAAAATATATAATTATAATAGCCTAAAATCATATAGGCCTATGCCATATTCAAATAATGAGCATCATGATGCAAAAATAAAAAAATATTTATTTCATAGATAAAATAAGTTAAATAATGAAATGAGATTTAATATTTCTGATATTTTAATGGGTATTGTTAGAACATATTTGTGAATTATAGGACAGTTTAAAAAATGTACTATAAATTGGTACCGAGATGCAATACTTGACTAACTAAAGAAACATGTGATCAGTTGTCACCTGAAGGTTTATGAACGGCACAGTATCGTGATATTGGCTGCGGCGGCGGCAGTGAATCATTTCCTGGAAAGAGGGCGGTTAGTCCGATGGGTGGTTGAAGCGAGAATGGTTGAGACTGTATCGACTATATTTACCTACTTAAGTTAATAATTCCCATCAGCTTCTGTGAATTAGAATAATAAGCAGGCGCCAGGTTATTAAATAGGCCTATTTACTTCGTCAGTGAACTGGCACTGCCTCTGTTTTAATTACAGCCAACATTACAGGGAAATCAAAGAAATTAAATTGACTTAATTTGTCTTGAATATCCAGTTATCGATGAAGAAAGTAAGCAAGTTTAGTGTTAGCTTACTTCCAAAATTTGTCCTGGTTATTTAACTTGTTAGGTTTTCACCTGCATGATATGCCCGAGCACTCTATAAAGATGGTCATTAATTCAAAACGTGCAATTATTTTGTTTATATTACTCACCAGGAAAAAATTGTTTTGTATGAATATTGTTTTTTGTATGATGCTTTACTAGAGGAATCTAGTAGGTAGGCAGTAAGAATGTTGAGCTACATTCTTGACCAAATGTCTATGTTCCTGGAGAAGGATAACCAGTTACTGATTACAGTAGGCCTGACTATTATAAGTTTGACATGTGATTTTTCAACCATTAGTTTTGCTTTGGCCAGTTGGTAGATTAGGTAACTCTAACCAGGCCTAATGAAAGATAGGTAAGTCTTAGATGAAAATCACTGTCCAATTTGCAGTTTTGAATTACTTATTTTCTAATTTATTAAACAGTTATTTTGTATTTAATATTGACTTAACACGTTGGCTACCGAGCAACGCATATTTGTGTCAGTCCGGGCACTCCCACAGACCAAAATAAATAATCTGAACATTGCAAACAGACCGGGAGGTACAGGAGTAACATTAGCAACACACCACGAGAGAAATTGGGTTTAAATTAACTAATTCACTTCATAATAACCTAGAATGCATTTGTAAACAATAAAAATTGTTTTTTATTTTACTTTGAGGAATTTTAAAAACGATGCATATATGCGTCAATCAGTCTATACAATGGAAAATAGTAACAAAAATTGTAAGGTTAGCCACGTAGACAGTTGTACAGTGATGCAGTGAAAATGACAATGTAAACAACAGCCAATAGCGATGTGACGTCACCAATCATCATAGTAACAGACCAAGCAACGCACATGTGCGTCAGATATCCCTACAGACTGATACAAAGAGATCAGGGCTTTAAAATAGACCGTTGCTAATAAATACACGTCAATGGGACACTGACGCAAATTAGCGTCGTCAGTCTATTTTACTGTGACTAGCCGACACAAATATGCGTCTTGGTCTATCGGGAGAAACCACTCGACGCACAAGTGTGTCGCTGGTTTATGTGAATAACAAATTCCGTATAATTGCAGTAGCGAACATGTTAAGTACCTCTCACATTCATTTGTTGTCAACACCACATAAGTAGTGTACAACACCCCCTACACATTTTGCCAATTTCAGAGATGCTGCACTTTTATATATTTAATTTGGAATAACTTAGACAACCGCTTATAACTTGGTGGTGAATAGTAGCCTATATATCAAGTGGTCCATCAGATGTTATGCAACTTTACCATCATAGTAAGTCGGGTAACTGAGGTGAAAGCAGTTCATTGGATTTTTAAAAGACACTTTTATTTGAATATATTTACTTCTTGAAAATACTGTTGTAATGATCCTAATTAATATACTATATCAGTATCTTATGGTTATCTTACAGTTTGGTTGATTATTGGCTGATCCCATGTAACTTGATAAACTCCATAAAGTCCATAAACCCGTCTGGAACAAAATCCAAACTTAATAATAACATGTAAATTAAATTCAAAACATATTGAAAGATAATTAGATACATAAAATTGACTTTAACATTTAATATTCAACTTTTATAAAATTGTGACAGTATGCTTTTTCATCAGAATAAAACATGAACAGTACAGGAAAATTCACAACTGGTTATTTTACAATTTATATCATTATTACTCAGAAATTAACAAAATTCAATTATACAAAACAACAAAGATATATTTAGCAATGAAGTTATATAAAACATAGAAATTCTTTTAAATATATTAAATTGATTTTAAAACTTACTATTTCACGGGTACAGTTTTCTAGTAGGGATTCAGCCATCTAATGATCTTAATTATCCTAATTGGTCTTAGTTTAAAATACATCAGCTGTTCTACAGTGCTGCCAACAGGTAAAATGAAATGTTTATACTTAATTAGCTAATTATAAGGTAGTAATATGATTTTTGATATACATTTGAATTTAATTTGAATTTACTCTACCTATAATAATGTTTATACAAAATAATGAAATTTCCAAAATAAAATCAGTACAAAATATCCCAGTGCCTTTTAAATTTCACTTATTTTAAACATTTATATACAACAAAAATTCAAATTACAATTCCTAACTAAATACATTTCAAAATTATCAATTCTCCGTACAATCAAATGGGCGTTGCAATGTGCTGTAGTTTGATGAGTGTCGTGATAGTTGAAAGTTTGGCCACTTGAGTGCAGCACGTTACAGAGAACTGGCTTGCAGGAATGCCATCTGCTAAAAACATAATTCTTGACCTCTGATCTATTTACAAATGAAACTTATTCATCGATTTGGGCTTTACAAAAACTAAATGGCCCTTTATTAACATGACAATACATTATTTGCAGGTTATTATGCTTACAAAACAAAAAAAACTAGTTATAATCACAATATAACTTTCTTAAAACTCAAAATTTTTGCAAATTACATTGGTAAAAATGATTTTGCGTTCAAGATTTGACCACAGATATCCACCATTTTGTTCAATGTCTTCCTTTATGTGCGTCGTTTTATGTTGTGTGGTGTTAAATAGTTTTATAGTGTTTAATATTAGTTTTAGTGTGTGTTTGTGTGTGTTTAAAGAGTGTCTGAAGTGCCGTGTTTTGTGTTCCGTGTTCCTTATAACTATAATTCATTCGTCTTGCGTTCTAATCAGTCATACAACCTTGCGTTTCACATTTATACAACTAGCGTACCACAATCATACTGTTCAATCATACTGTTTAGTGTTTGGATGGAATCTGAGTTTTCCCTATTCATTTAACATCACTTTTCTAAATTCATGAACTTAACATCTAACAAATTAAACAAATCCTATATAATACATTCCATTATAAAATAACTAAATCAATTATATATACTTGTCATTCACAGGCTAGGCTCCAAAATTTTTCAAGTTTTTACAAGCATACATTTTCAAGTTGTTTCAGGCAAAATTACACTTTTACATCACATAACCTATAAAATAATATAACCTTTTAATAAAATAACATTTGATAGTATAACTATTTACAAATACATGGTTTTATGATGTTGTTGGTTGTTCATGGGGTTGATAAAGTTTCAAATCAATTATGTGAACTTTTTTCACATCACTAGGGTCGTTAGTTTTTTGCACAAGGCATGTCACGTCAGTCATCCAATAAATGATTCTGTAGGTTCCAATGTACCTTGGGGCGAGTTTCTTAGAGAATTTGTTGATCTTCTTACTGAGAAAATGGGTTTTTAAAAATACTAAACTGTTCAATTTGAAGGGATGTTTGGTTCTGATTTCGGAGTATCTGTTCCTCTTCATATTTTGTTTGACACTAATTCTTGCATTATTTATTGCTTTTCTTAGATTTTCTTGTCTCTCTTGTATGCTGACTTCAGGTGATATAAGGCTGTTTAAATTCCACAAATTTGATAAGGTGCAACTGGGTTGATGGTTAAACATAAGTTTGAAACTACTTGTTTTTATAGATGAATTGTAGGCTGTGTTGATGCTAATTTGGATCATGTCTAGTTCGGTGTCCCATTCAGTTTGTCTGTTATGATAAAAACTTCTTAATACAGCTCCAAGATCTCGGAAAATTCTTTCAGTACGGTTAGCACTGCTTCTATAGGCTGGGGTTGTTCTTAATGTGATATAGTTTCTAAATAAGAAGGCTTTAAATTGCTTTGAAATAAAGTAACTAGCGTTGTCTGTAACTATTGTTGTAGGTATGGAGAAGTTGGCAAATATGTCTTTCAATTTTTCAATTATGGCTTTTGAAGTACTTTCTCTTAAGGGATATAGCCAAGTATATCTGGTGTATGCATCTAGTACACCTAAAATATATGTGTTTCCTTTTTTTGAACGAGGCAATGGTCCTAAGAGGTCTAAATAGATAGTGTTCATGGCTTTTTCAACTTGTGTAGATATTAATTTTCCTTCAAATTTCCGTTGGGTGCTTTTACTCATCATGCAAATTTTGCAGGCTTTCACTCGGGTTTTGACGAAGTCCTTTAATTTTGGGTGGTAAAAATATTCTTCAATTCTTGCATTTGTTCTTAAAATTCCAAAATGGCCTCCGAATATGGTGTTATGATAAAATGTGAATATCATGTTGAAAAGTTTTTCTGGTAAATATATTTTGCCTTTTCCCTTTGAATTTCGGTGCATTAATATGTCATTTTTCATAAAAAAAATTAAATTGTTTTCGCCCTTTTTAACACTGTCAATTATGAGTTTACATTCTTCATCCGATTCTTGTTGTTTACTTAATTGAGTCATGGCTAGAGGTATTTCATCTATTAGGTTGCAAAATTCTTGATTTTCCTTGTTGATTTTCTGGTTATTCTTAATATTAATATTTACATTGCGGTTTACGGTTGATGTGGCTTGCCTATGTACATTGTCGTTTTGTTTACATTTAATGATCGTTTTATTTAAGTTTTCTTCAGTACTTTCTTGGTTTTCAGCGTTTTCCGTCACTTTTTCTGCGTCTTCTGAATATAGCCTAGATAGACAGTCAGCTAGAAGGTTTTCTGCTGATCTACGGTGTTCAACAGTGTAGTCTAGATCAATTAATCGTTCTGTCCAACGGGCTAATCTACCAAAACGTTTTCGAGCATTCAGAACAAAACTGAGAGATTCGTTATCGGTTATTAGTTTAAAAGGTTTCACTTCAAGGTATTGTTTGAAGTGTTCCATTGCTAAAATGGCACTTAGAGCTTCTTTTTCATATATTGAATATTTAACTTCGGCTTCGGTGAATTTTTTTGAATAGTAAGCAATAGGTAATAGTTCTTCTTCTTCATTGCGTTGCAATAAAATTGCTCCGGCTCCAATTTTAGATGTGTCAGTTTGAAGTATGAATTCTTTGTTGAAGTTGGCCAATTGAAGTACAGGGGGATTGCTTATGGCATGTTTTAATTGTTCAAAAGCCTTTTGACACTCAGGTGTCCATTTAAATTTGACTCCTTTTCTTTTGAGGTTATGTAGTGGGGCACATATTTCGGAATACTTCGGTATGTACTTATTCCAGTAACTAGTCATACCAACAAATCGTCTGACTTGTTTTAAAGTTGTAGGCACAGGAAAATCTTTGATAGTAGTAGTTCGGTCAGGATCAATTGTGATAGTATTGTTTTTAATTTTATGGCCTAAGAAGTTGATTTCTTCGCAGAAGAATTTGGCTTTTTCTGGGTTTACAGTTAGGTTATGTTTGGCTAAACGGGATATTACTTCGTTTAAGTGCTTGAGGTGAGATTCTTTGTCTTTACTGTAAATTACTATGTCGTCCAGAAATTTAATCAAATATTCAAAATTTATGTCGTGGAATATCTTGTCAAGATAGTTTGAAAGAACACTACTGCCAATTTGTAGTCCAAAACTTACTCTTTTGTACTGGTATTTGCCAAATGTAGTACAAAATGCAGTCAAATGACGGCTGTCCTTTGTTAATGGGCATTGAAGAAAAGCTTTGTTTAGGTCAATCACTGAAAAATACCGAGCTCCTTGTAAATGTTGGTATAGGTTATTTAAATCACCGATGGGGTAGTCCATTTTAACTAATTTCTTGTTTAGCTCAGTGTAATTAATGACTAGACGGTCTTTCTTGGTTAGAATGTGAGGGATTTCCAGTGCTATTGTTTCTTTTCACGCTTTGCTCGGAATGACTCAGCCTAGCTGGGTTTGGAAATCCAGGGGTCGTGGTTTAACTCGATTTACTTGATCCCATATGGTGGCAACAAATCCCTCTCGGTTTAATCGGTCTATCGTGTGTCAATTTTATTCTTCAATGTGTAAAAAAAAACAATAGGGTAACTCAGGAGGGAGGTTTCGAAATCAAATTTCGTCAAATGTGCCTCATCATCGCTACCCTATGTTGAATTAAATTTTGAATCCTCTACGGTCGGGTCGGGTCGTAAATCACTCAGCGCCTCTTTCGCTATCTTCAGCCGGGACGCCCCAATAACCTCGGCTGCCGGAATTAGGATATATATAGCCTGCGCGGCTAATCAGGATGCTGAATACACTTCGAGCAACCTAGGATGGGGTTTGACGGGTTGAAGGGACGTACGGTACGCACCAAAAGTTTATCAATGTCACTAAACCCCTCGATCGATATCCTAAAACCTGGAAAACCAAGAAAAGGGTGACCGGTATTAGAACAGATAGCTTGTACGGCTAAACAGGATGCTGAGTATACTTCTAGCAACCAGGATAGGTGTGGGCGGGTCGTAAGGTGAGCCTAGTATTCCTAAATATTAATTTACCCGTGAAACACCTCGATCGCTATCCTAAAACCTATAAAAACCAAGAAAACGGGTGGCCGGTATTAGGATAGATAGCCTGTACGGCTAACTGGGATGCTGAGTATACTTCTAGCAACCAGGATAGGTGTGGGCAGGTCGTAAGGTGAGCCTAGTATTCCTAAATATTAATTTACCCGTGAAACACCTCGATCGCTACCCTAAAACCTATAAAAACCAAGAAAACGGGTGGCCGGTATTAGGATAGATAGCCTGTACGGCTAACTGGGATGCTGAGTATACTTCTAGCAACCAGGATAGGTGTGGGCGGGTCGTAAGGTGAGCCTAGTATTCCTAAATATTAATTTACCCGTGAAACACCTCGATCGCTACCCTAAAACCTATAAAAACCAAGAAAACGGGTGGCCGGTATTAGGATAGATAGCCTGTACGGCTAACTGGGATGCTGAGTATACTTCTAGCAACCAGGATAGGTGGTGATGGGTTAAAGGATACTTCAGAGACGTTACACAATGCAATATCACCTTTATCTAGGCTAGGATTTATTTACTGTTCGATTTGGGTTGTACTAAAAATATAGTTAGGTATACTCGCTAAACAAAGCTCTCGGGGTTCGCTGTCACCCAAACGATCGTTCTATCACGGGCTAAACAATTTTCGAACGGTATAGTTGTATGACCTTTATAGGCCTAAGACATCATGAGGGTCGGAACGTAACAGTGAAATAACAAGTCCAGGAACACTATTATTACTGTCACCAATAAATTACTACACTTCTCTCAATATGTGTATAAACAATGGCTCACCTGGTATAGGCTGTACCTAAATCCCGGAACAAGGATGCAACATAACCTCAATTGCAATAATACATATTAAGCAATCTATTAACAGTGTAGCAATCAATCAATAATAACCAGTAAATAAATCAGCAGTGCAATAGCCTAGGGCGATCAGTACATTTATAAAACTCTCAATCAAAGGCTATTAATAGCAAATACTGGAATAGCCTTTCACCACTACAACGGCAATGAACAAAGTAAATTTATCTAGTCAAATTAACTTTCTGAGCTGTTATTTACTTTATAATTTTACCAAGTTGGCAATGACATTTTATTCCAATTCGAAAATATATATATATATTCAATTGTTTACTCAAAATAATAATCGGGTAATAATTGTTACCACTGACTCTCAAGCCTAACGATCGTAGACTGTACTCTTATCACAATGCAAGCATCAAGTCGGTATAGCACATTACTTACTTCGTGAGACGAGTATCCAAGCGGAAATCACAGGCACAACTGGCTGGCGGCGGCGGCTCGCTTGGTTTTGATACCTGTCTCGGCCTGTCATGCGCAGAAACCCGTTTCTACAGTTGGATCGAGACACGGCGGCGGCAACATCGGGTCCCTCGCTAACTGCCTCGGCCTTGGTTGCTGTTAGAACCTAACCTCAAAACTAACTTTCTGCCGCCCGAGGTTACTAGCGATGATGGAAAATAAATAAAACTAACTCTTTGGAGAAATTAACTTCAGTCTTCCTTAATAACATTAACAAAAAAACTGGGGTGTAAAAATTGAACCCTTACACCCTCCACTCACTTCGAGCCAAAAAAAAGAAACAGAAAAAGAAAAAACGACTGTGTCTTCCTGCAAGACACTCAAACATCGAGTCTTAGACTCTTAGAATCTGCTTACACAAATATTGAAGATCTAATCTTCCGACCTAATTCCAAAAATCTTCTTTGGGCAGCAAAACCAACAAAAAAAACCTTCGGTGTATCTTACAGAAAATCATAACAAAATAAACCTACCTCCTCAACATGTGAGAGAAAACAATTCAAAGACCTGGTCTCTCAGCGCTTGTACGGGGTCAACCCAAGACGCCGGATATTGATTCTTTTGAAAACGTTGGTCCCGGGAATTTGGATTTTCATGGTCCTTCGCTTCCCTCGTACTCTCCTCGGTCCGCTGGTAACGGGATCGGCACTCCGGGACGTGGATGGAGGAGGCATTGAAGTGGCGCTGGAAGGCCCCGCTTCCTCTGGATCTGGTATGACCTCGATGCTGGACGTCACGCTCCAGCCTGGCGACAAGGATAAAGAGGGGCTAGCAGGCACTTCTCCGGGCTCTCCACTGAGTGGTGCGATGGGCGACCCCACCACCTCGTCTGACATTCCTGTTAACTCCAAAAGAGTCGGACGCGCGGCTGGAACCGGCTGAAAGTCTTCTACCGGTACAACATCCGTCGTCTGGGCAACTTCCGTAACCGCCGTTGATGATTGGAGGGGGGAGGGGGGATCCAGCAGGAAATCCCAATCCATCTCCTCGTTGAGCTCAGGTCCTTCCGTTTTTGGGCGGTCGATCGGGATCGGTGGAGCGAGCCTCTCCAACTCGTGAATCAAATCTTCGAAGGTCCAGTCAACTTCCCCTTCGAAGGGATCCGGCTCGGAAGGCTTCTCCCCCTGAAGGGCGGAAGCTCGAAGTGCCCGGTCTATCTCCTTCCTGGTTCCCCTGACGTCCACCTGGAAATTCACGAGGGGCTTGCCCAGTGCCACCTCTGCGGCAATGGCGCACACGAACACGCCGCAGTCGACGGCGTTTTTCTGCGACGGGCATGGTCGGGATTCCCACTTAGACCAGCTCCTTGCCACGTTGTTGGGTAACACAGCCCTCTCTTCTGCCAGCAGGTAGCCCTCCATTACTTCTAACTCAGAAGTCTGGCGTCGTCCTGGGAGCGAGTCGTAGGCGCTTATGGTGTTCGCCCTCGTGTCTACTACCAACAGCCACCAGTGTCCTTCCTGTCCCAGCCTCGGCTCGTGGACAGGGACTAGGATTATTTCGTAATCGGTCAGAGAGAGATCCTTATGATGCCTCCGAGCCCTCTTGTAGCCCTCTTCGCGATGTACTGGGGACGTCCGCAGGATCGTGAAGAAGTACGTATTCAACGCGATCACTGACGGAAGGGTTGGTCGACTCGTGCTCCTCCGTTCTACGAGGCGTAGATACGCGCTGATGACGTCCCCGTTCACCAACTGCCCTGGGAACAGACATTTTCGATCCTCGGCTGAGACGTGTTCAACCTTTCGAAGGGGTCGTTGCGCAGTACAAATCACATTTGCAGCCATTGTAAAAATATCTCAAAACTATCCAGTAGACCACAACTTCCGTATACAATTAAATATAAACACAAATTCAAAATCACTGCAAAGCAACAAGCGAAAAAGTCCATGCAAAGCGAAAAAACTAAATTGCACAGGCACAGCAAACAAGCAAAAGCACTACAAGCAAAACTAAAGACAAGGCAGGCAGTTAGCATGCAACCTGAAAAAAACAATAGCGTCTATTACTCTCAAGCCAAGCACGTGCAACACTACGCTAATAAACTACCAAGCCTTATGAGATAGGGTACTCACATGCCCGGTGTGCTCGGAACCAGCTGCTTATTCGGCAGGCGCTCCAAGCAACCTGCATACGCAACAGGTGGGTGGCTGTCAATTGTTGAGACCCATCTCTTCATATCCTTTACATGCGCTCGTGTGGTACATCTCCCGCTCGCGTCCTGAAGTTCGTAAATATTCGTGCCGGCCCTCCCTTTTACCTTATAAGGACCATCGTAACGCGCGGCCAACTTCGCCGCAAACGCATTTCCTGCAGAAGACAAATGGTGTTGCCTCAACCACACTTGATCTCCTGTCTTGTATCGCTCGTCTCGCCTTCGAAGGTTGTAGTATTTCGCCTGCTGCCGACTCGCTTTCTCCATGTTCGCTTTACATCGTTCGGATATTTTGAAAAACTGCTTCAGTCGTTTTTGATTCATGGCAGAGTGGTCAGGTTCACTTTCTTCCTCGTCGGTGGGGACTTCTAACGGGCCGTGTAACGCATTCGGCGTCCGCAGCTCGCGCCCAAAGTTAAGCATCGCTGGTGTGAACCCAGTCGAGTCGTGCACCGCTGTGTTGATGGCGTATCTAAACTCGTCTAGATAAACATCCCATAATCGGTGATCGTCTTTTATGTATTGGGCTATCATGGTTTTGAGGACTCGGTTTGATCGCTCTACTGGATTTTCCTGAGGCGTATACGGCGCGGTTAGTTGATGTTCGATTCCCCATCCGTGGAGTAAGTCACGCCATATTTTCGCTGTGAATTGGGATCCGTTGTCAGTGATAGCCACTTCAGGTGCCCCATACCTGAGCAGTATAATTTCTCGGAATGCGTTTGAGACAGCTAGGGCCGTTGCTGACCGCAGTGGCGCCAATTCCACCCACTTAGTGAAAACATCCTGTACCACCAACAGGAACCTTGCACCCTTCTTCGATCTAGGGAGAGGGCCAACCAAATCTGCTGTTACAGTGTACCAGGGTCCAGTAGGTTTTCGGAAAAACATTTTCCCCGCAGGTTTCTCCTGCTCTACCTTATGGGCTTGACATGTAATACATTTCCTGACATATGACTTTGTGTCTTTAAGCATTCCAGGCCAATAGTATCTTTGCTGCATTCGTTTAATCGTTTTCCGGGCCCCTAAGTGTCCCGCAGTCTCTACATCATGGTTCTGTTTAAGGACAATTTCTCGTTCAGCGATTGGTACACACAACTTCCATTGCAACGTCTCGTCAGTTAGATCGCTCCGTCTATTCACTTTTCGCTTCCATAATTTGTCGTTCCTAATCATAAGGTCGGCGAACTTCCAAGGGTTCCGTTTGACTTTAGAATGCATCCTCTGGTGCCAATCCTTCCCGTCATCTTGCTGTGATTCGCCATCTTTTATCTCAAATGAACACACTTGTGGTTCGGTCAAGTCTCCGACTGGATAGCGAGAAAGGGCGTCGGCAACCCTGTTCAAAGTCCCTTTCCTGTACTGAATTTCGAAGTCGTGTTGTTGCAACTCGAGAACCCATCTCGCCAATCGTCCCGAAGGTTGTTGGATGTTCATCAACCATTTCAGTGCTTGATGGTCTGTCACAGCAATAAACTTGTACCCTTCTAGGTACGGTCGAAACTTCTTTACTGCCCAAACAAGCGCCAGACATTCTTGCTCTGTTACGGTGAATTTCCTTTCACTGTCTGATAGTAATCTGCTTGCATAAGCGATGACGAATTCCTTCTTATCAATCCTCTGGGTCAGGGCAGCTCCCAGCCCATCGCCGGAGGCGTCAACTTGTAACCAAAACGGGTATTCAAAGTTTGGACAGGCCAATATCGGAGTTGTTGCCAGCTTGCGCTTCATAGCATCAAAAGCGCCTTGTTGCTCATCAGTCCAGTTCCACCGGGCCGTCTTCCGTAATAATTTCGTGAGGGGAGCTACCTCTTTCGCAAAGTTGTCTACGAACCTCCTGTACCATGAAGCTAATCCAAGAAAGCTACGTAGCGATCGTACTGAATTTGGGACAGGAAACTCTTGAATGGCTCGGACTTTCTCTGGATCGGTCTTAATCCCTCTATCATCTACTATATGGCCCAAGTACTTGAGCTCCCGCTTGCAGAACTGACACTTTTCAGGATTCAGCTTCAATCCGGCTTCCCTTAGACGTCTAAACACCTCCTTCAGCAATGCCAGGTGTTCCTCGAAAGTCTTGCTAACAATAATAAGGTCGTCCAAATAAGCAAACGCTTTTGGTTCCAGTTCGGGTCCAATAACTCTGTCTAGCAATCTCTGGAAGGTTGCACCTGCAGAGTGGAGTCCAAATGGCATGACGACGAACTGGTACAAACCCTTCCCTGGAACTGTGAACGCTGTAATCGGCCGACTTTCTTTAGATAACGGGACTTGCCAGTAACCCTGTTTCAAGTCCAGAGTAGAAATAAACTTAGCTTCTCTTAACTTTTCTAAAATTGCATTGATCTGTGGTAACGGATATGCATCCTTCTCACTTATTTGGTTAATCTTGCGAAAATCAATACAAAAACGGTATTTCCCCGTACTCTTCTTTACAAGTACCACAGGGCTCGAGTACGGGCTTGACGATGGCTCAATTACGCCTTCAGACAACATGCGATCTACCTCTTCATCGATGACCTGCTGCATTGCTGGGTTCCTAGGATAGTATCGCTGTTTTACTGGCTCTTTGTTCTTAAGTTTTATTGTATGCTCGACCAAAGATGTTCGCCCAGCCATAGCGTCGAATTTTGGCAGTTCTGATTTCAACATTTCGTCAAGTTTCATAATCTGTGACGGACTAACATCACGAATAGGCAAACTGGCTGGTGAAGTCTCGTTGGATTCAGAAGCCTCTGTTACGCAACTTACATCAGAGTTGTCCTTTATTTCATTCGAGCATTCGTGACGTATCGTTATCAAATTTAGCAACTCTATGATGTCCATGCCTAAGATAATTCGTGTATTCAAATTAGGGAGGTGCGCCATGGTTACTTCGGAGATGGAGCCCAGTATCTCGGCTGGTAAAATAAAAACTTTGTCTAGCAGAACTTCCGAATTATCGGCCATAGATACTTTAAACTCTCTGTATTCAGGCTGGACCTTATCTTCCAAGAAACTAACCACTTCCTCATCGATCAGGGATATGACGGAACCAGTATCTATCAGGGCATCGTACTCTCGGCCAAATAGAGTGACTTTTACGTATGGTCGTGGGTCGGTCCTTGGCTTCCCTGAGCCCATGCTCTGGTTTCTCACGGTGCCTAACTGGAAAGGGGAGGTCGTTGCATTTGATCGGGCCTCGGACTCCGGCGACCTCCTTCTTCCGTTGTCCTCTTCTCGTTTCCCTGCCTCAAACAATCACACGAGGTCGTCCTGACACCAACCTTTTTACAATTGAAACACTTCAACACTCTTGGTTTCCTGCAGTCCTTATAAAGATGTCCGATCCTGTCGCAATTCCAACAAATCTTAGGGGCCGACCTCCTTCCCACCGCAGTGCTGCCATAACGCTCATGATTGCCACCCTTAGGCTCCCATCGCCCAGTTGGTCTATGATAGTCTTTATTCTGATGTGGGACTTCTTCCCTGAAGTTGACCCTCTGAAAGCTCTTGTTAATATTCTCACAATTATCGGAGCGTTTTTCGAGGACTTGTGAGCCGTTTCCTGACACAATCGAGGTGTAGTAAGGTGCCTTATAGTTTGGCCTGCCCTTTCCTTGGAAGGCGGTTTCTGGTACTAGTGCTTGAGCCGGGCCTGGTGGGGGTCTATAGTTCATCCTTTCCCTCAAGCAAGCCTCGTACTCTTCGGCTACCTTTATCAGGCCGGGTAGATTTATAAAGTCTCGCCTTCTGACATAAGTCTTGTAGTTCGGATGCATGTTGGTATATATCCGGTCTAACTTCTGGCTTTCTGAGAAACCTCCTCGCCGTCGAATTAACGTAGATATAGCCACCACATACTGTCTAAAAACTTCGCCATCTCCCTGAGTCCTCTTTCGCACTTCGTCGTCTAAGTGGAGCAGGTAGCCAGGAGGGAGGTACTGGATTTGAAAATCTCGCAGAAAGTCAGTGAATGCTGCCCAGAACTCTCGGTTGTTCCTGTACCATAGAAGTGCACTATCTTTCAACAATTCGGGTAACGCCTTAAGAATCTTCTCAGGCAGGACGTCATATGCCTCCATCAGCTCATGTAATCGTTCCAAAAAGGATATAGCGTCTGCATCTCTTTTTCCGTCAAAACGTAAATTCCATTTTCTGACCATATTACACAACGAGGCCGTACTCAAAAATTTATCAGCTTCTTCATCGCCAGGTAAAACACCCCTGTAAATCTGCGATTCTCTTCGATGTTCTTCATCGTTTCGGGTATATCTGGAAGTATAATCCAGTGCGGACTGCTGTGGGGACAAATACTCTCTCTCTGAAACTCTGTATTCAGATGGGTAACCGTGTCGTGTATGCATTGGATAGTGATGTCTCTGCTCTTCCAAGGATACCTTCGCCCAAGTTTGCCTTCCGGGAAACTCTAACGTGGGACCTGTATCGTAAGTTGTTAAATTAAACTTGGCAGTTGGAAGTCCACTTGACAGTGCTGTTCTTGAGGTCCTGGTCAAAAGACGTTTAACCTCATCAAAGTTTGCGTTTGGAGGCAAACCTAACATTTCTCGAATACTAGCCGCTTCAAGCTCCAATGGTCTAATAATTTCTTCGCTATAGCTTCGAGCATCTTCGTCCGTCTCCTTTGAAGATTCCTTTCCAGGCTCAGTAGTTTGCGCTCTCGAAATTCCCTGTCTCACTAGTCGGACAAGCTCGGCCCTAAGTTGCTGGGTATTTCCTTCTACAGGTGCCCCTAGCCTAGTCAATTCGGTTTGTAATTGGGTTTTAGACAAATTATACACCCAACTAACTCGTACCTCTGATTCTGTTGTCGTGGAAAAAGTTGAGGTCAACACTGGTGCCGTCGTCGTAATCAAACTTTCAGTAGACACTACTGCTGAGGTGATCGTTGCAGGAGTGGTTTTAGAGGTCGTCGTGGAAGGACTTTTACCAGCGTCATTGTGCTCTATGATATGGAAGGCGAGAAGTAGTCTGAACGGTTTCAGAAAACGCTCTAGATGGTAAGACATTGCCGTTGTCAAAATAAAATTATTCTCGAAGTTTTCTTTTTTTTCAAATATCGTACGTACACTACTTTCACAGTAGTCCCTGTTCGGGCGCCATAAATATGTGAGGGATTTCCAGTGCTATTGTTTCTTTTCACGCTTTGCTCGGAATGACTCAGCCTAGCTGGGTTTGGAAATCCAGGGGTCGTGGTTTAACTCGATTTACTTGATCCCATATGGTGGCAACAAATCCCTCTCGGTTTAATCGGTCTATCGTGTGTCAATTTTATTCTTCAATGTGTAAAAAAAAAACAATAGGGTAACTCAGGAGGGAGGTTTCGAAATCAAATTTCGTCAAATGTGCCTCATCATCGCTACCCTATGTTGAATTAAATTTTGAATCCTCTACGGTCGGGTCGGGTCGTAAATCACTCAGCGCCTCTTTCGCTATCTTCAGCCGGGACGCCCCAATAACCTCGGCTGCCGGAATTAGGATATATATAGCCTGCGCGGCTAATCAGGATGCTGAATACACTTCGAGCAACCTAGGATGGGGTTTGACGGGTTGAAGGGACGTACGGTACGCACCAAAAGTTTATCAATGTCACTAAACCCCTCGATCGATATCCTAAAACCTGGAAAACCAAGAAAAGGGTGACCGGTATTAGAACAGATAGCTTGTACGGCTAAACAGGATGCTGAGTATACTTCTAGCAACCAGGATAGGTGTGGGCGGGTCGTAAGGTGAGCCTAGTATTCCTAAATATTAATTTACCTGTGAAACACCTCGATCGCTATCCTAAAACCTATAAAAACCAAGAAAACGGGTGGCCGGTATTAGGATAGATAGCCTGTACGGCTAACTGGGATGCTGAGTATACTTCTAGCAACCAGGATAGGTGTGGGCAGGTCGTAAGGTGAGCCTAGTATTCCTAAATATTAATTTACCCGTGAAACACCTCGATCGCTACCCTAAAACCTATAAAAACCAAGAAAACGGGTGGCCGGTATTAGGATAGATAGCCTGTACGGCTAACTGGGATGCTGAGTATACTTCTAGCAACCAGGATAGGTGTGGGCGGGTCGTAAGGTGAGCCTAGTATTCCTAAATATTAATTTACCCGTGAAACACCTCGATCGCTACCCTAAAACCTATAAAAACCAAGAAAACGGGTGGCCGGTATTAGGATAGATAGCCTGTACGGCTAACTGGGATGCTGAGTATACTTCTAGCAACCAGGATAGGTGGTGATGGGTTAAAGGATACTTCAGAGACGTTACACAATGCAATATCACCTTTATCTAGGCTAGGATTTATTTACTGTTCGATTTGGGTTGTACTAAAAATATAGTTAGGTATACTCGCTAAACAAAGCTCTCGGGGTTCGCTGTCACCCAAACGATCGTTCTATCACGGGCTAAACAATTTTCGAACGGTATAGTTGTATGACCTTTATAGGCCTAAGACATCATGAGGGTCGGAACGTAACAGTGAAATAACAAGTCCAGGAACACTATTATTACTGTCACCAATAAATTACTACACTTCTCTCAATATGTGTATAAACAATGGCTCACCTGGTATAGGCTGTACCTAAATCCCGGAACAAGGATGCAACATAACCTCAATTGCAATAATACATATTAAGCAATCTATTAACAGTGTAGCAATCAATCAATAATAACCAGTAAATAAATCAGCAGTGCAATAGCCTAGGGCGATCAGTACATTTATAAAACTCTCAATCAAAGGCTATTAATAGCAAATACTGGAATAGCCTTTCACCACTACAACGGCAATGAACAAAGTAAATTTATCTAGTCAAATTAACTTTCTGAGCTGTTATTTACCTTATAATTTTACCAAGTTGGCAATGACATTTTATTCCAATTCGAAAATATATATATATATTCAATTGTTTACTCAAAATAATAATCGGGTAATAATTGTTACCACTGACTCTCAAGCCTAACGATCGTAGACTGTACTCTTATCACAATGCAAGCATCAAGTCGGTATAGCACATTACTTACTTCGTGAGACGAGTATCCAAGCGGAAATCACAGGCACAACTGGCTGGCGGCGGCGGCTCGCTTGGTTTTGATACCTGTCTCGGCCTGTCATGCGCAGAAACCCGTTTCTACAGTTGGATCGAGACACGGCGGCGGCAACATCGGGTCCCGCGCTAACTGCCTCGGCCTTGGTTGCTGTTAGAACCTAACCTCAAAACTAACTTTCTGCCGCCCGAGGTTACTAGCGATGATGGAAAATAAATAAAACTAACTCTTTGGAGAAATTAACTTCAGTCTTCCTTAATAACATTAACAAAAAAACTGGGGTGTAAAAATTGAACCCTTACAAGAAATGCAGGTGAGGAATATTGGCTTGTAGAAAATTCAATTATATCCTGTTGTAACAGATCATCTATGATTTCTTTCATTTTTTTAATATTAGGTGGCGATAAATAATATGGCCTAATACATACTGGTGTTTTATCAGTAACCTCTAATTTTACCTCTAAATCTAGTGCAGATCCAATTTTATCAGTGAAAACATTGGGGTAATTCGCAATAAGTTTGTTAACTTCCTGTTGCATATCAGTGCATCCAATCATTAGTTGATTTATTGATGAATCGACTACTTCATGTGTTGTGGTAACTGTTATTTTGTTCTGTGGCTTGAATTTAAAGTAACATATGTTTTGTTCTAAGTCCATAATTAATCCTGTTTCTGTTATGAATGGTGTGCCTAAAATCATGTCATATGGGTTGTTTTCCATAATTAGAAAATTTACATTCCATGTGAAGTTGTTTATTCTGATTTTAAATTTGCTTTTAAAATCTGGTTGTTTGTTTTAACTTCATTTATGTAGAGCGACAAAGGTTCTGTGGGATGTTGCGGGCGATAAATCATATCTTGTTTTAATTTTTTCCTAAGTGTGACGGGAATAAATGTAGTAATGATGTTCTCATGTAGTTGGTCAAGTGGTAAACCTTGAATTTTGCCTTGGATAATTTTTGTAGACAATGGTGGTTTACTGTAGCTAGGTAAAATTTCATACAATTGTAGGTCGGTTAAATTTGTTTCAGTCTTGATTGTTACTAGATCTTTCAAGAATGCAAGCAAGGGATTTATTTCTAAACCATTGCAAATTGTGAATTTGCTTAGATATACTTCTGCAGGATGCGATAGTTTGTTAAAAATATTTACAACATGGGATGGATTTTGATTTTCACCTGAATTTGAGGTTAGGTTACAAATAGGCTGCGTTTGCATTTCAGTTTTTTGTATAGGCTGGTTAGTTTCTACTGTAGTTACAGTTTCAGTTGTTTTTTCTTCACTAGGTTTTATAGGTGTTGAGGTTAGGTTAGGTTTATTTACATTTTCAAGTTTTTCTACTAAGTTTTCATCCTCAATTAATGATTTATTTAGGTCTTCTTCAAATTGTTCTAGTTCTTCGGTAGATATTTTAGCTTTTAAATCTTGAAGTTTAGTAAGTAGTTCAGCTAGCTTAGTTTTTTGTTTGTCAAGGATATTGGCATAGATAGGATCTAGTTTACATAAGGTTAGGTTTGTAATCCTAAACTGTAGATGCGTTAATTTTGCATTTAATTTTGCTACTTGTAGGTTGCTAGGTTCTAGGTTTGCTTGATCCATTTGAATTTGTAATGAATCTGTCTTAGTTTGGGTAGATTTGATTTCATCGCTTAATGTTAACTTACCATCGAGATTTTTAACATTAGGTGAAGTTTTGAAGACTGTTCTCAGCTGTTTTCTGAGATGTTCTACGTTGTTGTGGGTTGGTTCAATTCCTCTTGACAATAGCTCATATTGTAGCTCATCTTTTGCCAAGTAGTTTAAATTATACTTTTCCATGGTCGGAAAATTGTTAAATTTTATTTTTGTTCAGTTGAAATTGACTTACCGTTGATTTTTAGCTAAAATTGAATTTGAAATATTTCACTTCATGCAATTTATTATAGCTAATTGTTGCTGCAGGTTGCTTGATGTAAGTTATACTTGAATATAATACAGGCTAAAATAATAGGCATGATTTCAGTTGAAATAAAATGCACATGATATGGGAAGAAATGTTTATGATCACTGTTAATAGTCTATTGGTATTTGAAATTTAATTTTATTGGCAGCGGTAATTGTTAGCAGTTGTAGTTAATAGTTGAAGTTACAAGGCAGTTGTAGTTACCAGCAGTTGTAGGTATTAGCAGAGTGGCGCACTTTTATTTTGTACAACACCCCCTACACATTTTGCCAATTTCAGAGATGCTGCACTTTTATATATTTAATTTGGAATAACTTAGACAACCGCTTATAACTTGGTGGTGAATAGTAGCCTATATATCAAGTGGTCCATCAGATGATATGCAACTTTACCAGCATAGTAAGTCGGGTAACTGAGGTGAAAGCAGTTCATTGGATTTTTAAAAGACACTTTTATTTGAATATATTTACTTCTTGAAAATACTGTTGTAATGATCCTCATTAATATACTATATCAGTATCTTATGGTTATCTTACAGTTTGGTTGATTATTGGCTGATCCCATGTAACTTGATAAACTCCATAAAGTCCATAAACCCGTCTGGAACAAAATCCAAACTTAATAATAACATGTAAATTAAATTCAAAACATATTGAAAGATAATTAGATACATAAAATTGACTTTAACATTTAATATTCAACTTTTATAAAATTGTGACAATATGCTTTTTCATCAGAATAAAACATGAACAGTACAGGAAAATTCACAACTGGTTATTTTACAATTTATATCATTATTACTCAGAAATTAACAAAATTCAATTATACAAAACAACAAAGATATATTTAGCAATGAAGTTATATACATATAAATACATAGAAATTCTTTTAAATATATTAAATTGATTTTAAAACTTACTATTTCACGGGTACAGTTTTCTAGTAGGGATTCAGCCATCTAATGATCTTAATTATCCTAATTGGTCTTAGTTTAAAATACATCAGCTGTTCTACAGTGCTGCCAACAGGTAAAATGAAATGTTTATACTTAATTAGCTAATTATAAGGTAGTAATATGATTTTTGATATACATTTGAATTTAATTTGAATTTACTCTACCTATAATAATGTTTATACAAAATAATGAAATTTCCAAAATAAAATCAGTACAGTAGTTTAGCCGGGTTCACATCGGCACCAAACGTTTGTTGAACTTTGCTGTGTTAAACAGTTACCAGTGGTTTTATGCATTAAAAACGATAATGTTATTTTGTGTTAATTAATGTTGCCTCTATGATAAAAAAGATAAAAATCCAAGACGAGTACAATACCGTGAGGCCAGTTTACATGTTGCTGTGTTTGCAGGCCTGGAGAGCAGGTTGCGCCTGGTGTGTGAGACACTGATGAGGGAGGCTTGCGAGTCCGATGCCAACTGTCTGTGGAACCCGACACCTTTGGTGAGCTTTTAAAGAATTAATCTAAAGAATTTTCTTTTAAGAGTTTGGCAGCCTCTTTTTGCCTTACTTTGCCCGTCCACATAGACTACAGGTCTATGCGAGGAACGTGAGATGTAGTGAAGCAAGGAGTGAGCAGTCACAGTACAGTTACTGATAAAATCTATGCCAGGATTGGGATTTGAAATCACGACAGGGCCACTGCCGTGGTTCCAGGGTTCGTCCTGTATTCTGTGTCAGCAAACACACACACAATAACAACAATTTTGTTTTTTGTTTCTAGTGAGCTTGTTGATTCACCCTTGTCGTTTCTTCCAATCAGTTATCTTTGTTTTTGTTTTACAAATAATTTGTTTCATGACGAGGTAATTCATACAAACAATTAACTAAGACATTACATTGCAATTGCATTGCCTGTGCCAGGTCCTACCCTGATGGTACTGGAATCCACAAAATTCCGTAATAACTTCAGCTAAAATCGTATTAGTAATTTAACGGATTTTGCTAGTAATTGATTTTGTTAGTATTGTATTAAGTTTGAAAAACATAATGTAAAACTCCCAATACGAATTGGAAAATTTTGGGAAAAATGTGAAAACGAATCAGAATATTTAAAAATTGAGGCCAAACAGGTGCAAACGAGGAAGGGTAAGGAGGGGGTTAAAACGAAAAGTATTAAAAAGGTTAAATATTTTGAATTGTTTAAAAATACTTAGCTTGTAGCCTTAGCAGAGCTTGGTACTGTAGTGCCATTAAAAAGTACCTCTAGTAGTCACTGACTTTCTTCGAGCAAAACTCAACTACTTGCTTTAAATATTCAAGTATTTAAGAAAGGCATTAATTATTTTGTTTTATAGTACAAAGGTGTATAACTAGACTAAATATGCAATTAGTAAGTAGGCTAACAATTAATGTTGATGTTTGATCACATGTTGTTATTTGAAAGGGCATCGATCGAATAACGCTGCTGCGAGAAGTTCTGAACGAAATGGCATCGAGTCCTCAAGCGCAACGATTGTACACAGAGTTCCATGAACAGCTGCAATCTTCCATCATCTGAACACCTGATCTCATAAGCGTTCACTACCTTGTGATATTATTATAATCATTGTAGCTTTAAGCTAACCTTACTGCCAGTATTTTTATAGCATGATGCCAAACGGCAGTTTTACTAAGTTCGGTAAAACACAAATTATTACCTCAGTTTTATTTTGTCCGAAGGTGTGAAGTGGATTGACATTTTCTCCAAATCGAAAATAATGATTGCAAAACAATCGGAGAGGTAAAATGAGTAGCGAGTAAAAATAGTAATACTGTTTTAGGTCAATATCGGTATTAATAGTGTCCGATTCATTGCATTTGTATTTTTCAATTTTAAAAGATCCACATTGGGTTTTCGGAACACTCATTATTGTAATTAGATTTTTTTTTATAGTTTTATGTGTCGAGGCGTCAACTTATGGTAGGATTTCAAAGTTGGGTTATAGTTTATGGCCGGTGAACAATACTAATTTGGGGCCAATATTGAGTCAGAAGGTAAATACAATACTGTTGGAAAAATTATTACAAAAAGGTTTTCTTATAGGAAATTACTTCAGAATTGAAAGTTGTTCATTAACAACTGGTTATTATTCAATTAAGTATTAACAATTATTTCTTCATATTGTCATAACTACCTAAACATATATATACCTATGTTAAGCCGCTTAAAAATAACCTTTTTGGAGATGTTTTGCGAGAGAGGTACACCAAAGGTTAGGACGATGATTATTTGTCCCACCCCACTTTGTGTAAGACAGTCTCAGTCAAAGCTTCTGGGACCACAGTTACTTCCACCGTTTGTACCACCTCATGCACAATCCCTCCAAAAAGCATCCCAACTATAGTAACAAATATCAATATTCATTTCAACATCTTTTGATCCATGAAGGTTTCAATTAGTTTATTTAGTTACCGTACTAGTACACATGCCTCTGACAAAGCTTTATGTGGATTTTAATTTAATTTGTGTAAAACAATTTGATAATTTTATTTATTTTTATGATTGATGAGGTGATAAATTATTCAAGTTACCATTCAATTATTCTGTTTTACAGTAATATACTTATAGTACATATAGACTTGATTCTGTTTTAGCTAAAATAGTGCAGAGTTAGGATAGTGTTTTTGTATAAAAATGTCCTTATGGGTAATCAGTAAAGTACTGTGTACAAAATTTTAACCTCTCATCAACCCTGCAATCGTAAATATTGAGTAAAAACACACAAACAATAGATATATGTATATTTTGAGAACCTAGTTTCTATGTATTTTTAGAAGCAAGTGTGGACAATTTCATTCACTGAAAAGTGAGAAAAACATAAGTTGAGAAACTTCTTCTTCTCTAATCAGTAATAGAAAATGCCTGAGCTTACTTCTTAAGTAACTCAAACTCACGATTTAAAAAATTAAATACAAAATCCCAAACAACTAGTTTTGATGCTTACATTTCTGTAACATTTATCTTGACAAACTGATGTATGTCCTCCTTTGGAAAAAGTTAACTATGACAGTATATTAAAAATCAGTAAAACATTAAAAATAGTAATTTTGTTTTAAAAATACCATTATTGAATTTATTGGGTTCTTCAATATTTGGATTGAAATAGATGGGGATTAATTTGTTACAGGTTTGTCTGTTGCCCGATCATTCCATTCTAATAATATACGCCGTTGTAACGCTAATTATAAACATTGACGATTCTATCAATATTTTATACATCCATACTTTCCAAGTTCACTATATCCAGTTAATACAAAAGACAGTTTATAGCAAATTTTTATTTTCTTAAATTTACAGATTAATTATATTTCGGAGACATTACTTTTTATTATACCCGATATGTGTGTTTATTATGTATCTTAAAATATGTTTCCGTCCTAGGATTTGTCTATTCTAGTTTAGGTATTTGCCAATGAACAATTGGTTTGTTTATTTTGATTACAACAATAAAAATGAATCTACTAAAAAAATGTAATTTGACATTTTTTTTACATTTTTTTTTTTTATTCGCTAAAAGAATCTTAATTAAATTTATAAACAAAGGTTGAAAGAACTATTTTTAATAATACAAAATTATTTTCTCAAACAAATGATGAACAAAATGTTCTTCTTTTTAGAACATTTGTTGTGAGACATCCAAAAATAAATAGTATTTAGGTTTATCTAATCATTTTATAATAATTATTTAAAATTTGTAATTGCTGCTAAACGTACTATACAAGGTTGTTTCTTCCGGGAAAACACAGAATTTCTAAGTGATTTCCCACCAATAATTTGACAAATTGTCTTTTTATTGGGAGCAGGATTTTCCTGTTGGCATAACAGTGATCAAGTAGTGTAATTTTTGGTTCCGGTAAAATCTGTTTAAAAAGTGAAATTTTTTTCTGACTTTTAAGATTTTGTGCAAAATAAAAGACAAACTTGTAAAAAAGCCTACTCTGTGGATAAATAGTATTAGGTATATTTTAAGATATTTTGTAATACAAATTTATTTTTCTCGAATTGTCACTCTAGTATCTAAATGAGAAATAAAAAATAAATGTGAATCTTACCTGGTGATTTTTTTTTATTGTCATAACACATGTTTACTCAAGGAAAGTGTTTGATTTAATCCCTTATACAACCTATAAAACATCAATAAAGACAAAAAGCAGATAAACCCTCAGGCCCAAACCTCTACACCTAGGAAATGAAAATTGTTATACAGTACTCTTTGGATGATCTAGATCCCAGATTAACTAGACAAGGTTTTCCAAAACAAAGAAATTATAAATTACAGTAAAAACACAATTTTCTCCTGCGCTAGGACCTTCTAAGTCTCCGACGCAACCGCAATACATTAATGTCCGCGTTAAACTCCTGCGAAATTCGCACTTCTTTTCTGTTTTCAGTCTTTCCACGCAATTTGCAGCACCAATATTGCAGGCGCTAGTGTCCCAATCGTTATTTATGCAATGTTATTGTAGTTTCAGATTATCCAGATTTTCCGTTATCTGGATCAATATTCCGCCATATTAGTCTGGATAATCTGAGGTTTACTGTACTCTTTATTTACAGTTTTAATCATTTTGTTTACTGTTCCCTTCTCTGCACTCTCAGTTCAGTAGTATAGCATTAATAAGTTTGTAAGATGGACACTAAGTGAAGGTTCATCTATAATATAAAGAAGAGGTGGTTTCTGTCTGTCTGTCTGACGTTCCGGGTGAACGCAAAAACTACTGAACCGACTGGGCTGAAACTTTTCACAAAGGTAGATCTTGAACCCATGAAACACTTTCCTTAAAGTCCCCTCGGGCTACGCCCCTTGAACGTCTTAGGTTTCAATACGAACAGCTGAGGACACTTCTATTTGACAGCTTAAAGAGCAGAAGCAAAAACAGCTGTTTCAAGCTAACTAAAATGTAAAATTGCATTGACTATAGAACGGGTAAAGAAAACCCCTGTGTGAAGAACGGGTACATCAGCTAGTTAGCAATATTGTGCAGTTTGTTTCCAAAAACTAAGTTGTCAATTTTTATTTTGATGATGTGACGTCCAGCAAGGAGTAAGAAAGGAAATATTTAACAAAATAGTACCACAGGACACGGAGATGACTTGATAGGCAGTTACTGTACGAAGATACTTGATGGCCAGCAAGTAAACAGGGGGGTGAGGGGAAGGTTACCCTCTCCACAGCCCTTCTTAACTTGTGCCATTGAACAAAGTGATTGGTTTTTCAATGAAAGATTTGATCACAGCTGATTGATGAACACCATTACTGATATAGTTTCTTGGTTGGCTTTGCCAATTAACACTGTCATTAACATTAAAAAATTGTTACTTGTAAGCCTGCATGATGGCAATTCAACAATTTCAATTCCCAAAGTTACAATTTTTGAGACTTTTTATGTAGTGCTATCTTTCTACTCAACCTCCATGGCGACAGCCCTTCTTAACTTGTGCCATTGAACAAAGTGATTGGTTTTTCAATGAAAGATTTGATCACAGCTGATTGATGAACACCATTACTGATATAGTTTCTTGGTTGGCTTTGCCAATTAACACTGTCATTAACATTAAAAAATTGTTACTTGTAAGCCTGCATGATGGCAATTCAACAATTTCAATTCCCAAAGTTACAATTTTTGAGACTTTTTATGTAGTGCTATCTTTCTACTCAACCTCCATGGCGAGGGGAACATAATATACATCACCAACTGTCAGTTATATGGTTTTGATTTTGACTCTAGGGAAACATTCTGGCATTTGTTTACCTAGGTAGAGTAAAAAACTGTAGAATCTGTTACCTCAACCTCTTACCTCTGTCAAACTTACCTCTTACCTCAGAATGTGTCAGACCTTCTGAATGTGATGTGCTGGGATTTAATTATTATCACTCTGCTATCCCACTCATTTAAAATGCTATTTATTCTATATTTAATATTTATTTTGATGGTTTGGAACTGCCTCTGTTTTATGACTGAAGTTAGTATGTTCACAATGGAATTTCTTAAGAGTCTTCATCACCAGAAGTTGCCAGACGCCATCTAGGAGTTTTGCTCCATAAGGCCAATGTTAACTTTGTTCCTCCATTACTCCTCACCTGATCATCACATAAAATTAATGTTGGTGTCAAATTAAAGGTTTCGCCGTCCTCTAGGGAAATACAATGTCGAATTTTTTAATTTGGGTACCATAGTTGCATAATAAATAGTTTAATTTTGAACTGAAACACTGTACATGTTCTCATTAATTTGTGACAAAATCCAAATTCGACTATTGTATTTCCCTAGAGGACGACGAAACCTTTAATTTGACACCAAAATTAATCGTTTGTGACGATAAGGTGAGTAACGGAGGCACAAAGTTAACATTGGCCTTTTGGAACAAAACACCAAGATGGCGTCCGGCAACTTCTAATGAAGACTCTTAATTTCTTCTCCAAGTCTCTGTTTTATTTAGAACTTGTTGGCTAACACCACTGTCACCAATATTTCATTTGCTTGAATTGTTTAATGATTATGGCTCTTCTCTGTATTTAGGGGGCAGTGTTTTAACTAGAAATTGTTTTCCCATAAGCTCTTCCCTACTTATGGGTTATGTATACATTGCCATTACCTTTCATTGATAATTTTTTGGTTGGCTCTATCAATGGATGGCCGCGCGAGCGACATACGGATTGCTCCCCACCCTGGCCATGCTGGAATGCTTGCCCAAACTTCTGGCTCTGACTGTACCTATCCAAACCAAAGTCCGAATCAATGTCGTAGGGCAAATTAGTTATGTTTTTAAAATATAGACCGTATATTCATTAAAGAATATTTCAATATGAGAATAATTTTTCAAGGATTCCCGTCGAGACTTTGTTTTTTAAAAACATGTAATGTAGTAGCCTCATTATAACATTATATACGGAATTTACTAATTCTGGCCTCACTTAAAATTGTAAATACCGTAATAATTATCAAATTTTAATTCCTCAACAGCTGCTGTGTTTATGGCAAGAAAACAATCACAAATGAAGATTGATATGAAATTATCACAAATTATATGAAATGATGAATGTAATATTTAAGTGCACAGTGTCTTTAAGTACAGTCAGAGACAAAATTGAGCTTGGATATTTCACCACGACCAGGGGGGAGCAATCAGTATGCAGCCATTGCGTGCGCACCCCCGCACCAGCGCTCGTCTGCCCCTACGTCTGCCCGGCGGTGTCATCATGACTTGACATCTGATTGATGATGCGTCGTCAGGCAGACTTATATGCCTCTAATACTATTACAGGGTGCCCACAGACCGGAAATACCAGGAAAATCGAGTAACTATACGGGAATCTTATATCGTGAATTTCGGCGGAAATCTGGAAATTTAGTTAAAACCGCCTTTTCTGGTTGTTCTCGTTCATGCGGCTCGGTCGTCGTTTCCAGCCAGTAAAACAGGTCTTGGTTGTTATTTTCAGCCAGTAAAAAACGTTGCCAATCGTAATTTTCGGGCCATTAAATGCAACTAAATTCCCATTTTTAATCCATCCGACGCACGACGCAGAAAAATAAGCGTTCATTGGTGATAGAATGGGGTCGAATCGCCGATTGCATTCGTAGAAATATGTTCCGGTTGTCGTTCGGGCCTATAAATCGCGATCCGGCTTAATTTTTACTGGGAAATGTGGTCCGATTGCCAATTTGTTACGATTAATCACGGTTAGATTGTGATTTTTGCATATTAATTTTGCGACTCGGTCGTCATTTTCGGCCGATAACAAACGTTGCGGCCGTCGATTTTGGACTTAAATGAAAGGAACGGTTGTTTTTGGTGAGTAAAATGCTGTGGAATTGCCTATTTTGTTTTATAAAATATGTTTTAGTCAGTAAATTTGTTCTGTAAAACGCAGTTTGGCAGTCTTTTTTGGCCGGAAAAATGGGGCCCTAAATGTTATTAAATAACTGTTTAATACGCCGCCGCAACTAGGGCGTATTTTAAGGCGAATATGAATGAATGATGAATGTAAAATGGGTGAGATGCCTTGTTTAGCCTTGTTACTGACTAAGACCGACTGATTCCTTAGCTAGGATCATTATTAGTAGCCCAATGACAATGGCAGCTGGATCCAGTTTCGAACCTTCACAAAATTTTCTCAGGATTTTGCTCAGGATCGATCTGGCGAACTTCAGATTATTGCAGTCGATGTTTTTACCCTACAAATTGCAGTATGGGGTTTCGGTCAATTGCCTTTTTCGGATGCTAAAGCGAGGTTATATTTCTATTTTCGTGGATAATATGCGACTTGCTCGTTCAAGTCCATAATACTTAAATAGTCATTTTGGTATTTTGAGCACCAAGTCGCGGCCAAATTTCTGATTTTTCCCGATAAAACGCGTTTCGGGAAAACACGACCCGGATTTAAGATTTGTTAGATGTAAGACATTCCATAGCGTACTCAGCGTATTCTTAGCGTACTCTTTGAGCATATTTTATTTTATTATACATTTTTGTTGGAACCTCTAAAACAGGCTGTCTTTAGAGGCCCTATTTTTCTCAGAATGTACGTGATATTGTTTTTTCTTTGTTAATATATCTTTAGTTTTACTATATTATTCAGGAACAAATATGGTCAGTTCTGGCAGGACAATAAGTGATGTTATGTTTAAATTATGAACTGTGGATTGAGAGCAAGGAAAATAATGTTTATTTATTTTGTTTACTGTGAAATTGTAATTTGAAATGTTTTATCTCTGAGAAAATAAAATATATCTATCTAAAATCTATCTATCTATTTATTTATTTCTCGGACCGCGAGAAAATGCGGTTCGATTGCCGTTTTTGTGCGACATTTCCGACATAAAATACGGTTCGTATGCAATTTTCGGCCGAGAACAAACTGCATCTGTAGTTTTTGGCTAATAATATGCTGTAAAATTGCTGGAAAAATTACCAATTTTGGCTAATAACACACGTCCAGACGTAAATTTGCCTTAAAACACAGTTTGACCATTTTCAGGCTTAAAATGCGGCCTGATGTATGATTTAGACGGCAAAATGAGAATATTTTGTTATTTTAGGCCGATAATATGTATCTCGGGCGTCTTTTACGGGCGATAAAATTTGTTTCGATCTTAGTTTCGATAAACTCTTCGTTTTTGACGATAAATACTTTGACACTTTCCCGCTGGCATGTCGGCTTTAAAATGCGGGTTGGGTGTATTTTTTGGACGATAAACTACGTTAACTTGTCGTTTTCGATCTAAAAATTTCGGCAACCATGAAATATGGTAAAATTGCCATTTTTAATCCGGAAAAAACAGGTCAGGTGAATTGAACAGTCGTCCTCTTAGGCCGATAACACAGATTTTTGTCAATAAAACACGTTCGGCTATTTCTTACAGTCAATAAAATGATTGATCTGGAATTTATAACAAATTTCTGCGGGAGGACTCTCGGTCGCGCCTGGGGGGTATTCTATACCCCCCCCCCCAGCATTCCCCTTCCCCCCAATGTGTCTCTCTGGATCCGCCCCTGCATACATGCAAAATGCCAGCGCAATAAATTTATTTATTTATTGATGCTGTCGAAACAAATTGAATTAAGTAATGTTTTTGACATGATCATGAGTTAGAACATGACAATGGATTCCAAAAACATACTATAATCAAACCACGACTGATCAAATTTTAATTAAAATTCGCATTGTTGTAGCCCCTGAACTGTGTATCAGACTAAAATAGGTGTATACCTCGTCAACAGTTCAAATTGTTTTAACAATTTGAACTGTTGACGACGAGGTATGTACCTATTTGATCGAATTTTTTAAAAAATACAATAAAACTATGCACTTATAATTATCCATGCAAGGACGAAGGCGTTACAGTGAACAAATAACAATACACGCTATGTAGGCCTACACAATGCAATCAGCCTACTTCGCACCATAGAAACGGACTCAAATTATTAACAACTGTGAGTATGTGGGCCCGTTTCACGAAGTCACAAGTTACATATTCACTGATAAATAAATGTAGATAAACTTCTGATCTATTTAGTCATAGATGTTTCTGAACCAAAAGTTGCAAGTCTTGTTTTAACTAGTAAAATGTAAATATTCACTCTTGTGAATATTAGTTTTCATAAATTACAAGTTTACACTATTTATTAAAACTGCTTACTTTTTTACATCTATAAAAATAGATGGATAACCTCTTTGTTATGATTATATTTTTTCACATTTAAACTATTTCGTCAAAATTATTAAAATTGTTCGAGAAACATCTGTGACTAAATAGCTAACAAGTTTATCTATACATTTACCAGTGAATATGTAACTTGTGACTTCGTGAAACGGGCCCGTCTCAAAATAAAGCCCCTGACCTTGACGTCAATCAACTGCCGCAGACAATAACTACAGATGGTGGCAAATAACAGCTGATGGGATGAATTGACAATTTCCCCTAAGTGTGTCATCAAGGTAAAAGTAAAGGCGGTCCCACACTTCTTCTCGCGAACTCGCCCGATCATTCTCCCGAATGCTCATTGAACATTCCGTCCCGTATTTTCGTATGTATTCAAAAGTTTGTGCAGCTCCCACCTTCTCGCGAATACTCCGAACATTCGGAGTTCGACCGAAATGTTCGGACGTGTTCACGAGAAGTGTGGGACCGCCTTTAATCGTGTTTCCAAAATGACCAGCTGTTGCTGCATTTGTTCTTGAAGTATAAATTACGACAGCTTTAACGACAATTACTTTGCATTACAACTTAGCAATTTGATTGCAGGTAAACAGTATGGATTGCAATCTATTTGTAAACAAATGCTATCTAACAGAATGAGCAAATTGTAAAAAGCGGCACATGGTGGTCTGGACCAACCAAGTTTGTGATGTGAACATCACGGACTAGTGTTAAGTGCCTCTTTTACTCTACCTTGTGCTGGTTTGATTATACTTTTTTACAACATAAGGGTAAAACTATAAGCTGTGAAGTTGAATTATATTTAAATATATAGCTATATCAAATCAAATCAAATATATTTATTGCCACAAAACAAAATAAATTGCATTAGCATACGTCATTACAAACATTTTTCTAAAACTAAACATATTTCTTGTCAAAATAATCCTTAACACTATAAAAACTACTTTTAAGTAAAAACCTTTTTACATTTCTTTTGAAGGTCACTAGATTACATTCTTGTTTAAGAGTGGTCGGAAGGCTATTGAACATTTTTATACAATTATAAACTGTGTGGTTTTTGAAAAATGTTGATTTGTGTGGTGGTATATTATAATTGTGCTTGTTTCTGGTTTTACTACTTGACGATGGCAAAAATTCTTGAAAAATGTGCTGGTTCTTTTTTAAAAAAATAAGTGATTCAAAGATATAAATAGATGGAAAGGTGAGCAGATAAAAATCCTTGAAGTAGGAAGCACATGATACTGCTTCATCGATTCCTGCAATTATTCTCACAGCTTTTTTTTAAGAATGAAAAGAGTCTTCGTATATGAGCTCTCAGACCCCCAAATCACAACTGCGTATGAAAGAAATGGATAAATGAGGGCATAATATGCTGAGAGAAGAACTTCAGGACTGGAGAAGGTAGATAGACGTCTTAACACAAAAATACCTGAAGACAAACGGCTAGCGACATGCTCTATGTGAGAAAAAAATTTTAAATTTGAGTCTAGGTGAAGCCCCAAAAATGTTACGTCAATGTTACGGCTGGTATATAGAGGGCCTACCAGTTTTTAGTATGTTACTCAAGGAAATTCACTGAAACCCCATTAAAGAAACGTGAGAAAACCCCCAGACTGAGTTTATCCGGCAATAATTACTTAATCAGTTTTCGTATGTCGTGTGATACAAATGAAAATGTATATATTAACATAACACAAATGAAGAAGCTTAAAAGTTATATACATTTTTATTTTTTTTACTTTTTTGCGGTTTTTAATGTAGGCCTACACCAGTTTCAGTAATTACAGAAAAATTATGCTGCTTCCATATTGCATTTATTTGAAAAGTCATTTGCAAAATATTGTGCTAATTTAATAAAAGATGATATAGTGAAGCCTAAAAAATAGCGAGCACCGATCTATTTCCGCTGCTTTCACAACCCCTGGGACACGGGAATACTATAGAATGAACGGCGCCAACCAATCAAGATAAGGCACGACTTTTTATAGTACTAATTTCGAGAGTTTTGACAGCGATAAATACACATTATCGTAATTCCGGGCAAAGTCCAGGAAGTGTGTGCGTATGTTGGTATAGTAGCGTACTGGCTGGCCCAATTATAGTTATCTATGTTTAAAATTCAGTTGTCTCTTTTTGTGTCGTTTTTCCTGATAACCCAACAAGGGCAAAATGTAGACAACGGAAAATACGTAACAGTAATGCGATCAATAAACTCAATTACGGCAAAGGAAAAGAGAATACATTGTACCAAAAGATCAACTTCAAGAATATAAATATAATTAAGAACATATAAAGTCGCAAACAACAGTAGTATAGTACAATGTCTTTATTTTTATTCATACAGTTAAAATGACTATCAGAGAGAAAATGTAATATTCAGTGCACAACACTGTTCGTATAGGATATAATTGATATAGAGAATTAAAAAAATATATAATTAAAATTTTTAACTAAAATTTAAGCTATAACGAATAGGCAGCTATGTAAGAAAATTGTAAATTAGTTTACAAAATATAGTTAAACTAACATATTTGTTTTTTTTATATAAGATTTTGCAATTGAAGCTAAAACTGTTTTTAGCTTTTTTATCCGAATTTGACTATCCTCATGCAGTCTCTAGGAAAAAGGGGTAAATTAGATCAATTATTTCCTATTGGTTGTCTTTATCAAAAGAGCTTGCAAAAATGTTAGTTCTGACTAGACTATTACAAAAACTTATTTTTTTGACAATTTAAATTAAATAGTCCGACTTTAGTTGAACCCGTTGAACTTGATGAAATTAGTCTTTCTATGATTCAAAAATTGTAAAATACTGTATCAATATATTAAATATTATTTACACTACTGTCTTAGGTTTCAGAAGCGAGTGGTCCAAACCCGATTAAATTGGCTTCTAAAGCTATTCTTAGTGGAAGGAAACTATATAATTCAATGCACTTATTAACATATTTGTTGTGAAAAAATAGAGAAATCATTATTTAAACACTCACTTTAAGTTATCTGTATCACCAACATTTTTCAAAAAGGGATGGTCCAGAGTCAAGCAACCTCTCTCCACCAACTCCTCGACCATATCCGTGAGCAGCTTGGTGCCCTCCTCGCCCCCCAGGGTGGCATTGTAGGTCCCAACCTCCTCGGGGGTCGTCTCCTCCATGTCCTCCATCGCCTGGGGGACGCCCCACAGCATCATGGGGAGGAAAAAGGAAGCGTGGAAGAACCCGTAGACCGCCTTGAGTTTTATCTCTTGCTGTAGCCTCTGCAGCGACGGCACCGTGGCACCGCGCGACAACGCCGTGACAGTGGAGGAGAGTGTAGCGTGATACCTTGACAACAGCTGGTCCCAGTGGGCTGCCCTCACGGCCGAGGACGAGTTCATCAGCAGGAAGAAGGAGATGTCGACGGCGGGCGAGGAGTAGCGCGCGGTCGCCACGTCGAAGAACCTGACGTCCACTGGCGCGGGCGGCTCGTCCGTGGAGTATCGGAAGAGCATGTTGTTCCGGCAGAAGTCGCCGTGGCAGAGGACGGCCACCGGCTCCTCGGGGGCGACCAACTCCCGCATGAACTTGACCACGCCGCGGCTCTCGTCCACCCGGGCCAGCAGTCGGCGCAGAACCGTGGCGTGTCTACCGGAGGAGACGAGAGGGTCCATCGCGCGGTGGAAGCACTTCCGGATGGTCCAGTCCGCCCAGCCCGGCGCCGAATCTACCCACGATGGCTCCTTCAGTTTCCCTACCAGTTTGTGAAACTCTGCAGGGGTTTCTTCCTTCGCGACGTACGACAGTGCGTGGTACCTACCGAGTTCCTCCATCGCGAGTTCTAAATGCTGCGCATCTATAAATCCCTTTTCGTCCGTCAATCTGAATCCCTTCGGCCTTAAATCCTCTATAACGATAACGTCCTTCTCCGGGTCTACTAATGTACCCACCCCGTGATAAAATATCGGGAACATCTCTTCACAAATATTATTTCTGTTTATGGACGGAAGGAGTTCGCTGTACATAAAAATCTCGTTGTAAAACTGAACACTAATATTGAGCTCTTTCCTCACATTTTCGTCTTTTGGTTGAAATTTAACAACCAACGGAATCTTAACCACGTCCTCCCCCTTTTTCACTGACGCGGTAAGAAAAAATACACTGGACTGGAAGTTGTCTGTCGCTTCATATTTCTTGTCGAACTCGCAGTCTACGAATGTTGATCCGTTCTTGTTGAAGGCCGCGGGCAAAACCACTTCCCGCAGAACGGTCTCCGACATGCTGACCGATCGGAACAATAAAAATAACAATAACAATGTGTTTATGTCATTACACAAATTAAATCACGATGACGTAACTACGACACACAGTGTACACTTGCTCACTCGCTGCTGATGAAAAGTTGAATGAACCGAGGGCAGGACGTGTTGTGGTGGAAGTGGTCACACTGCGCTCGATCAGCAGCACTGTAATAGCATCCAGTGCTGCCAACCTGCCAACATGAGTCACATAACTGGTCGACCTTCAGCAAAGATAACAACCGTGGTTTGGGTTTGGACAGTAGTAGATATGCACTTAAACTATTGTAATTTACCGACAAGGTTTTACTGTTTCTTGTTAAAATAGGAAATCCTCTTCATTTATAAAAGAAACGTTGTATTTGTCTGTCTGTTGACTTGTATGTTCCGTTTTAACGTAACAGTTACTGAACCATTAGCTGAAAATTTGCATGTAGAGGTAGATAATTTATCTGGGCTACATAGGTCTATTCCCATCTTAGCAATCCCTTAGGGCTCCCAGTGGTCCTTAAAGTTGCAATGTTTTTCTTATGGGCAATAGGTTTAATGGATCAGATAATTACTACAGATTAATGTAGTTGCAGCAGGAATTTTAATCAGCTGTGCGAAGCACGGGTATGCATATTTCACATCTCAATACTGCCTCTTACATCATCTGCTTGAATATTATCTGTCACAGAATTTTAAGACAAAGTTGGTAAATAAATTCTGCAACATTTGTTAAGGGGTTATTTTCAGGAATGTGTAATGAGGCTGCATAATTTATATTAGGACATTTTGATATTTATCATAGTTTTGGTAATCTAATAAAATACCACTTGCTAGATGATTTCCTTATTGTAAAACGTCACAGTTACATTATCAAGTTTGAAATTTAATGGCAGTTCTGAGACACTTCTTGACAAAAAAGCTACACTGTAAGTTATTATTTTAGGAACGGTTTGAATATTAAAATATGGATGCTTTATTTTACAAAAACGTAATACATGTAAAATTATTGGCAATAACTCGTTTCAAATCGTGGGTAAAATAAAAATAAAAACTTGTATCACCTAAATTTCAATATAAAACAATAGTAAATAAAAATGTTTATTATTTAAAGCGAATCTATGAATGAATTTTTTGAATTCTAGTCATTAAGTGTTGAACCGGAAAATAGGTCTCTATCTAATATAATAAATCAATAATATTCTAATTAAAGACTCTAATATACTATATTGAGCCTCTCTATTGTGGTGTTATTATTTAGGCTAGTTATAAAAAAAGTTTTCAATAAAAAAAATAGTATTAAATATACTGAATATTTCCACCCAAAAACAGACCAAAACTGTCAATTTACCAAGAAAAATTGGACTGAGGTTACAATTTGAGGGCTGGTTGATTGCTAGAACAACATAATAACTCTGAAATAGGCTACACAAGTAATTGTATGATGAATTACACGTTAAACTGATTCTTGGGAAACGTATTCCTGAATCGTTTACTCCTGGGATTTGCATGCGTCGAAGCAGTGAGTCGCCGCGCCGCGCCGCCCAAGACCCTTGTTTTATTGTGCTGTAATTAACGGGAGTTCGGTAATGCTTGTGCGGCCGGAACAATCAATTCTCGTGTTTAATGTGCTTCATTGTACCTCGTCTTATTGTAAGTGTGTTGGTGATTGTTGGTTTTCATTTAAAGCGATGGTTTGCTTCGGAGTGAAGTTGAAAATTGACATCGGGGTTTGATCGTGGTAGACTGGTGGGCGTAGGCCTATTGTAGCCCGGCAACTATAAATATATATTTCTGTTACATTAAACTTAAAAAATACTTAGTAATAATAAGTTTATTAAACCATTGAATTTAACTTTTAATTTTACTTGGACTTGTATTATTTAAAATAAAATCATATATATATATATTATGTTTTTGGTCTTAATATATGGGATTGGTTAATTTAATAAATTTATTACTTTCAACTTGGCTATTGTTCCAATAACCAATTTTTGAGTTAAGAATTCAAACCCCACAATTTACTGAGCGCCATTATTATATAGTTTTCAAGACTTGGTTTTGGTTACGGATTTCGGAAAGTTACAAAAATAACTTTTTAGTCGGGAGTACAGTATTACATTTATAAATTGCCAACTCTTGGTCGAGTTGTATTACATTAAATGATTTGGATTCACAACTGTGCACAATACATAATTATATTCGTTCTAAACATTTATAAACATTCTTACTAAAACTGATCCTTGTAAAATGGCTGAGCCATGTTTTTTGTAAATTATCAGTATATAAAAACCTGTTTGAATTTCAAATTACAACCCCTTATCTGGTATGAAGTTTTATCTATTCTTGACACGTAATATTTTAACATTCCATATTTAAAACACATTAATAACAATGTTTGAGTCGACTCTCAGTCGTAAGAAATCTATGGAATGAAATACTGTGTTTTTAATATTGCTTTTACGGGACGTGTTATTTCGCCTGAGGTTGAACTGCACACACATCTTTATAGTTGGTAATTTTGTTGGTGATGGTAAGTTTATGATTATGTCTTAAACGACAAATAATTTACATAATGCCTTCAATCTGAAGCCGCGGTGCAGCAGCAGAGCATTGAATGTACTAGTATTTAATACTATATAGAATAAATACAACATAGAATTGGCGCCATAGTAAGGGAATTAACTATACCTGTAAGAGCTGCAGTGGCACCGTGTTTTATTTGTAAAACAGTAGGGTACAACACACAGGACGCGGCGCGGCACGGCACGGCGCGTCATGCGAGCGTCGACCTCGCACACAGAGAGCGGCGCATCTTGCGCGTTTTCTCTCCCCTCAGTGGCAAAGATGGCATTGAGAAAGGTGGATCTTATTACGAAAGGGTGTGTTAGGGGTTTAGTATAAAGAATAAATCTAGGAAAGAGTAAACAAAAAATCCAACCCTCTGTGTTTCCTATTGATATAAAAAAGGAAGAAATCGCGAGATGTATTCAAAACCTGAGGAATTCTTAAAGTATTCAAGCCACTTCAGCGCCTAAAATTTAACTACGAAGCCTGATCTGTTTTGCCCTAAACTACAAAATAGTTTTGGTAAAACAATTTATATAATTGATATTAATTAATTTGATATTCCAATCTGACTTTTATATTTATAATATTTAACATTGAATGTAACATCAATAACATAATTTTAAATTACATTACACTTAAATAATCCAAAACAAAATCCATTTACTTTGAAAGTAAAACTTCCGTTGCCGAACGCCTATCGATGAAAAAAAAAAAAAAACGGCATGAGAAAGATTTCACAGACACGGACATGACGGATTTTTATAAAACGATCGAAAAATGAAATTGTGTAGAAGACGGATGGCAACTAGACTAGCCTCGCTTCCACCCGTCCGCATCGCCTTTTGTCTTCTGTCCGATTTCGTTTCTTGATAGGGTACAAACACACAGATGATTAATAGGTTAGTTTTTGCCTGTTTATTGACTACTGTTTATTTTGCAGTTTGCTGTTTACCACAGATTAGAAAAATGGTGATGACGGTAGAGGGGAAAAATAGTGTAACTTTCGAAATTTTAGCCTCGAATTACATTTTCAGGTACCCACCATACAATGCAAGACGCGTGATGACGCTTAAAAAAATCAAACTCAATTGTTCCAAGTGAAGACGCGCCGCGCGCTGAGTGTTTTGCCCCATTGTCCAACGTAGATTTGTTTTTGACGCGCCGTGCCGCGCCGCGTCCTGATGTTTGTACCCCTAGAACCAAAACATTCCATTAGATATCGCATGAAAAATGGTAACACATAACTAGGGGTGTGCGAGTAGTGATTTTTGAAGTCGAGTCGAATTTAGAAAAAAAACTCGCGAGTTTCGAGCTTTTCTCGTGTCGAGTTTTTTTTTTCAAGAAGAGGATACTGGTTACAAAAGTTACCTACACATGATCAGCATTATGTCAAAAATTACATCTGATAAAATTAAATGACGATAGAATAATTATTTTAATTTATTACTCGTAGATTCATAGTCTTTACATTTCAAGGTTAGTTTCTTAAAAAAATGCATAATACAAACTAAATAGGCCTACCTATAAGACTAACTCACTTGAACTTGCCTTTGTAATTCCTTTTGATTTGATATTTATTTTTGTACCTTGTATATTTTACCAAAATAAAACAAGTGTCATACAGATAAACTTTATTGCTCCTTTTAGCGAATTTCCCCTATAGGGAAGAAGCTATTACCGTAGGTCTCATGGAAAGACTTAAGCCCGAGACCATGATAACTTTTTGTTTTGAGGTCCCCAGATACAAAAAACACTATTCGTTCAAATTTATATATATATATATATATATGTGTCCGTCACCGCGATAACTTGAGTAAAAAACGTCCGATTTCGATGAAATTTGGCTCAGATGTGTAAAATGACATTCATGACTTTAAGTTCGAAAACCAGAAATATCGAACCACGGGAAGGGGGGTTTATGGGGGTTTTAAATTGTCCAAAAATCAGTTTTTTGCATTTTTCACCCTAAAGTTTTTAAAAAACTTAATTTTGGTTTTGACCATGTTATAAGAGCTTAAAAAAACAAATAATATGGTATTTTGAATTATTAACCTAGGTTAAGTGGTTGCGGAGAAAATCCAAAAAAACCTGCTCATAAAATCTCCTATGTTAATCTTATGGGAAAAAGGTTTTTGGCTTTTCCTCAGTTCATTTCTATGTAAACTTCACATTTGCTTTTACCAATCAGTTTAGCTCTACAAAACAATCATTTTGGTGTTTAAATTGCGATTCTACGTCCAACCGTTGCCGTGATATTCAAAGTGCTAAACACAGTATGTTGTCCAATGTTATCCTTATGGAGAATATTTAAAATTTGATATCTCGATTATTTATGAACGTATATTGATGAAACTTGGTAGGTGGCTTCACCTAGTACTGGTATATTGATATTTCCACAAAAATTTGATTTTTTGTTGATTATCCTCTTAGCAGCAAACCTGCATTCTCATCCCTAATGTTATTCTTATGGAGAATACGGAAAGCTTTATATCTCCCTTAATTATGAACATAAATCATTAAAACTTGGTATATAGCTTCACCTGGTTGAGTTATATTGATAATTGCAAAAAACCCGCATTTTTATCTTCCTCGTTGCAGCAAACCTGCGTTCTCAGCCCTAATGTTATTCTTATAGAGAATAAATAAAATGCTATATATCACTTATTTATTTAAGTATTTTTATGAAACTTGGTAAGTGGCTTTATGTGGTAGTAAGAAATATATTCATTCATAGGAAATTCGCTGAGTACGCAGGTTTGCTGCGACGGGGGTATTTTATTGTACTTGATTTTATGACTAGCCAGTAATTAATAAGTTTATCTAAGTATTTTACCAACCTAGCAACTAAAAACCGTATAAAAAATATCCTATGTTTACGTCACTCAAGACAGTGACATCAGAGAACTCCGGCTGAGTCCGGCCTCTTTTTAATTCGAGGTGGTTCGCTAACTCGGTGCGGAGCGCAAAACTAGATCCGAATGCGTGTACTGTAACATTGGTAATTCAAATTGAATATCACTGATTTTTCTTAGACAAAGCCAACGTGATATGACGTGATGTTAGATTTATTTTTTAAAACGTTCAGAGAGCAATCTAATTCGTTTTCACCTCGACTCAGGCGCATTTATTGCTTTTGTAACTGTCATTTGAGACGGTTTGAGTGTTTTATCAACTGTATCACAAACTCGGCTCAAACTCACGAGTTTTTTAAACTCGAGTAATATCTCGAGTCAAGTTGAGTAGTGCAAAATCTGCTCGAAAAAACTCGATATACGAGTACTCGCACACCCTTCCAAATAACTGACTAGCGTAAATGTATATAATTTGTATTCATAAAAGGTCTGTAAATGCTATATACCCTTGTTCTTTGGTGTGTTACGTTTTGGTCTTTATTCTACAGCAATAGCAAGACTCTGCGTATCGAACCAAGGTCTCAACACCCAAGGTGGATGTAACGAGCTTAATATATTCATCTGGAACTCTCCTCTGGGGTAGAAAAGTTGAGTCTACGTGGTAGCCACAATTTTCCCAAAATTCATAAAGAAAACCCAGTATACAATACAAACCCCACTGTTGTCATGGTAACCACACTTCTACAATAGACAATAGACTACCCCACTGTGTCCATGGTAACCCCTTTCTTTGGTTATATGTTTTGTTTAAGCAGAGGGGAAAGTGGAGGCCCCCATGTAGTTTTCACGTTTTACCCCAGAAGAGAGCTATAGATATATTAAGTTTGTTGGGTAAAGAAAGAAAGAAAGTATTTATATGAGGGTAGATTTTTATATGAGGCGCGAGGGACCGGAGTAGAAGAAGTGACTCAGAAAAAGAGAAAGGCTATTTTCTTACGACAGTTTATAAAAAATAAGCATACTTTGGTAGAAATCTTGCTTTATTTATTGGAGGATATCGTGTTTGTCCAGCGGATATCAGCGATGACGCCGTAAAACGGAATGTTACACACTGTTACTATGGTTGATATCGTGTTTGTCCAGCGGATATCAGCGATGACGCCGTAAAACGGATATGTTACACACTGTTACTATGGTTGTCCATAAAGAATCAATAATAGTTTATTTGCCATTGACATTATACATGCATTAGCAAAAGTCTTAAAAGTTATTTGGCTACGGTCATAGTATACAATAGAAAAAACCTGGAGAAAATGTTATTACTATTATTTTTTCTTGGTATAGACAAAACTTTAAACACTTAACTAATTCAAAACTCCAGAGAAAGTGAGAATAACAAATGATAAAACATAACTAATAATTTAGACAACAACATTTTACAGACTTTAAAGAAAACACACCAATAAAGACTATAGAATTAACAAAACAGTTAACATAACAAAATAAACTATATAGAAACAAAATTAACAACAATCCTTTTTTTACAAAACGGAAGGTTAAAAAAGTGTAACATTAAAAAACAATATCCTTAACGGCCATGAAGTCAGGGACAGAATGAAATGGGTTATTTAACAGCCAATCGTAAAACTTACTTAAGAAAAAGGATACAACTTTTGTGTCAAAACTTTGTGACTTTTTAAAGTCTTACTTAGCCTATAAAATGTTCTATTAATATTTGAATTATTCCTAGCATAGACTAACTACAGTACTATAATTAGTCTATGTTCCTAGTATTATGGGAGTGAATGTTATTATACATAGAGTCTTTTTTCAGATGTTTCAGACTATAGACGATAATAACGGAAATATAAAGATTGACAACGGTTTGAAGCTTTAATAGGGTATCCTGTATATATAATGGGCAAAAAGGGGAAGAACCAGGATTATCCGCCGGATTAATCCGCTTTGAATATCCGCCGGGCATCCCAAATGTCCTTTACAACGTAATGTGCTGACTGGGGCTAAACAAACATTCTTTTGAAAAATGCAGTTATATTTTACCATGTGCGTCACGATGTTTTCTACGTGACTTATAAAAAAGTGGTTGAAATGACTATGCATCCCTCTGAAAATATTTACTTACTTCGTAATTTCACTTGTTATCAAGGTATTATATGGATAATGTTAATTATTTGTTAATTAACTGTACGGGATTGGAAATAACTACTGATGATATTGAAATATGTTGTTTCACTTTATGTCATTGACTTGAGTTGATTTGAAAACCAATTAATGTACAATTGAAATCCGATTTAAATAAAGGTCTTTTTATTTTATTTATTTATTTACACATAACATGGCAAATAATTACAACTCAAAGTAATTAACTTTAAATATAAAGATAAAACAGAGGTAGATAATAAACCCCGTCTTTTATGTTTTGGCTACAAACATTCTAGGTGAGATTCCCTTCATTGTATGAGTTTTATTGACGATCATTTTAAAATAAAATAGAAGTAAGATTGATGTGTTAACAGCAAATCAAAACCTGCAAGCAGTTAACAAATTGATGTTACAATAAGGAAAATGTAAGATACTAGTGGGCCTTTTATTCGAAACTAATCAAAGTTGTTCCATCTTGTGTCTTGTGTCGAATAAAAAAGAGTTTATCTTTTCATTTCAGTAGTTTGTGTTCTCAGTTCATAACATATATTGATACCCATAATGTAAGAACGATGGTTCTTGGGTGCTTACATCATGATTGATACCATAAAACTGTGTGTTTTGTTGTATGTACAGCTGTTTTAGAATGCAATTTGATTAAATTAATCTCCATGCCTTCCTCATGGGCAAACAACTAACTTTGATGGTGGCCTGTGTCAAGGCAACGCACTATTTACACTATTTTAGTGTTGCCTTGCCTCTACCTCTGTGTCCTTCAAAATAGATCGATAAAAAATTGAAAATACCTTAGCGTCTTATAAATAATATAGATGGTACACTGTACACGCACGTTATTATTACTAACATCGAGTTATCAGTAACACTGCAAATTGAAATTACACCAAATTGCGTGACATTACAGCTGCTTTTGCTTTTGTAAGAGGTCTTTTTAGTTTTCCTATAATAATATAAGTTTTTAACATACCTTAGCAGCAATTCCTGCTGCTCTATTGACCTTGAGTTTTAAGTAAGTGGATAAGACACAATATAAACCCATTTTCTGTGGCAATATTTTTACATCACTCTCTAAGAACAGCACGCGAAAAACAGCCCTTCTCCCGTGCCTGACGCCCCCCTTACTTACGCTGTGTTATAAGCTACTACCGGCTATTTGGAGGTTGTTTTGCATGTTTGAAACGTTAGAACATTTTGATATATATGCAATTAACGTTATGTAAAATACTTATTTCTACCAATATTGCGCAACAGTTGCCGTTTTTCTTCTGACGACACCACGCAGCCAGCCGGCTGTCTGCTGACGTAACAGAGGATGGAAAAAATGGCTGATGTTGTGGAAATATGGTGATATCGTGGTAGTGCTAGTCATGCTATAATCTTTCGTGAAGGTATTATTGTTCAGTTATACTTCTGAAATTTGTTTTACTTTTAAGTAATTCGGTTAAGAATTCAAAATGAGTGTAGATGCTTACGGTCCTAGTTCGCAAACATTAACCTTCTTAGACACGGAAGAAGCAGACTTGATTGGCGCGGATACTCAAGGATCAGAATTTGACTTCACAGATTTTACACTTCCATCCCAAAGTCAGACACAGGCTTCACAGTTAGATACTGTTCAACCCCAAAACCAGGTAAATATGTGGAATTGTTATTGGAACAATCATTTTAAGATTTAGCCTAGCATATCAATGTTTCTTATCAGTATTTTTTTTAACTCCCATGTGTTCTTGCAACATTCATTATAGGGTCAGTAAACACTTAGGCATCTTGGCCAAATTTGTACTGAGTTATATCCTTTAGTTGGGAAATCTTGGGTGTTTTAGTTTTATGTTTGTTATAGGGCCCAGTAAATAAGCTTAGCTTAGTAACTTGTACCATTTCCTTGTAGTTCTTTGAGCTTGACAATCTTACCAATTATTTGTTATTTTATAATGCTTAGGGCTACATTGAACTATCGCTTAGCAAGGGAGGATGCTAATACTACATTTGCAATGGGTTACACAAAGGTTCTCAGAATTTAGGCGTAATAAGTACCATAAGTGTCAAGGCCTGTGACTCCACCAAGTGGCATAAATAAAGCTGAGACATAAGTTACAACTGTCACAGATATTTCTTAAATTTATAATTTTACTAAACGTTGAAGTTTAGTACCTTAAGCGAAAGACCTGGTCTCGGAGACCTTTACCATTTTAGTCCTATAATTATCCGAAGTAAGTTTACCTATTTTTTGGTATCAAAGATCTAATAAATACCTACTTACTTGGTGTTACAGTAGGCATATTGCATTGCCAATTATAAGTATAGCCTAGGCCTATTGATTTAAATATGGAATAATAAACTTGATTAAATCTAAAATTCCAGAAAAAGAAAGGCCCTATGGTCTAATACTTGCAGCAAGATCTGTCTTCTCATAAGTACTGTTATCTTTAATAATTCTTTAAAATAACTTCATCGAAAAATTACTTGAATTAATATAACATGGAATTAATATGCTGTTTGTGAGCGAGTCATCAGAAGATAACTTGGTTCAAATAGAAAACATGATATCGTCATTGAAGTTTCATATTTCTTGAAAGATTTGTGTATAAGCTTAAATAAGATTAGTTATTGTCGATAACTTATAGTTCTTCTGATCTAAAGTTTCCACACCCAACGAAGGTAAACACAATTCTCTCTCCTTCCTACTATGGATATTCCATAAAGGGTGATGTTAACAGTAAACCAACTTCAATATTTTCACAATCTTATGCAAGCAAACATTCATTCAATGGCGATATGGCAGTACAATACCTATCGACATAAAAAATCATACCACTATTGTGTGTCGCGAGATATATATCCCTTATAGTGTTGCATGTCATTTTTCACACTACCTCTGCAGATGCAGGAGTGTGTAAGTTACTGTAATGCATATTTCCTCCTCTCAATAAAAACAGTTTTTGGTAGGACTTTCGAGTTTCAGATTTGATTTATTTGTAGATAATTTACACTATAGTATGCAGTTAGTTATCTGATAATTTATTTAGGCTGTTTAGAATCAGCATAAGTATATTTACAAGCATTTTTGGTTAGTGAGGTTTACATAGATGCTTATTACGTTAAGTAGCTTGGGTTAGGTAAGGTTTTTGAGACGGTGGGGTCTGGTGGTGGTGGTGGTCTCGGTAAACTGTACTTTGAATGGCCAAAAACATACTTGAATTAACCCACGAGACCACACCGAGAAATAAACTGTAGCTAACGCAACGCTACTTAAAGTAATACAAGTACCCATGTCAAACTCATTAACCAACCAACCACCCAAACTTATTTAACACTTTCGCTGCGTTTGTCTTGTTTAAACATGAAAATCTCATGTTTCCCATGTTGATTAAATGTCCGATTTCGACCCGCTCGCAGTGAATGCGTTAGTTTAATTTTGCTTCATACCCCTAATTAGGGTTGATTGGGGCCGCTGCCATGGTTACGGAATCGGTCACCTTGACCACTACGCCAAGGATTCACAAGTTGAAGCCAAATTCTCCTGTCGTCTATTAAAATAATAGTTTGGATTAGTAATTCTAATAACTATTGTAGGCTAATTTGTTTGCCTGAAAACCAAAATCAACATCTAATTAATATTCAGGCCTAGCACAACAAGTATTTATTATCTGTCATAATTTTTGTAGCCGAGTTTGTTTTTTGAGCTAAAATAAAGTCAAAATATACCCTATTTACAGTCTTTCACAAGATAAATACTTTACAATGCGAGTTTGATTCACAATATATTCTCTGTTGACTTGATCTAATAATAAAGCAATGTGACAATAATTACCTAACCTAAATACATACCGTATACGAGAAGTTCTAGAGGTAAAATCAACGAATATACACATCAGTAGATGTAAAACAGCGATTGTGCGTCCAAATGTCGGAGGGTGAGTCACGTGACTGGATTAAATTCTAGGCGCTCGCAACCGCTGTAAATAAGCATTTTTTTTCTAAAACAACGTCAATTTGGCCTACTTTCACTTAAAATTTTTTGTTTTTAACCCAATTTTGACATGATAAATTTTCCGGATTATTTTCTAGGTGCCCGCAACAGCTGTAAATGAGCATTTTTTTGCCAAAACAACGTCAATTTGGCCTATTTTACCTTAAAATTTTGTGTATTAACGCAATTTTGACATGTTAAATTCGATGGATTAAATTTGCATGACGTCATCGGGAATCCCCAGAGCGGTTGCGTATTCAACCGCAAACTGACCAAATATACCTTTCAAAGTCGACTAAACGGCGTAAAAACCTTGGTAAAACTATACTTTTCAAGTAAATAATTCAGTTTTTGCAAAAATTAAATTTTGAAGTTGTGATTCAATAACTCCTAAAGTCCATCTGCCCGGGGGGCCTGCTATCTTGCGGTTGGAGGTCAATGTCGCGGTGATATCCTAGTCAGTATTAATACTTAACTTCATATATTTCAAAAAATCAGTTTTAAAAGCGAAAACTCCATTTTATTGTTGAAATTAAATAAATATTGGGTGACTCATGCCGTCCGTCCGTCTGAGGTCTGTTATCTCGCGCTAAGCTTCGCCTGTTGTAAAATATAATTGGTTTAACACTTGTTGTCTGTCGAGGTTATAAGGTCAACTGTCTCCACCTTCAATGTGAACCATTACATAGTTGTGAGAATTTGACTCATATGAATAGGAAAAAATTACTTTTATTCTGTAAATTCCAAGTCAATGCTCATAATTAGCCAAGACTGTGTTTTCACATGTGAAAATCAAATTATGTAGCCTACTGTAAAATCCAAAGCAAAACTCATATAATTCGTAAATTTATTTTAGAATTTCAAATTCAGCTGCAGTTATATGCTTATGCTTAGGTAAAATGACTTATTCCGGTAAACCTTGTCTTCAAATGTGCAGTTAAACTTGAATTAAGTAAAATCCGTTAGCTTTGTTTCAAATTATCCATGTAAAGAGTGCTATTTGGTTTGTTTTAAAACTTGTATACGGTTGTATCAGTTTAAATTGTGTTGCCATTCTAGAAGTTAGCTTAAAAACAGCTGATCTTGCATCCGAACTGTGTTTAGTTACCTTCAACAGCTGTCAAATGACCAATTTAAATTATTACTGTTCTTCCATAAGATTAACATTGCAACTTAAAACATTAAAATTCCCGGTTTTTCTGCCTTAAAACTGTTAAAATCCCGGACCTATTTCTTTCAACAGACCACCAATTACACAGTCAACCAGACATAATTGTTTGATTAAGTTTGATTTCTATTTGATGGTGGTAGGTACTATAACGCCTTTTTAATTTAAATGAGTGATTTCTTAAGAAGAAAATAAAACATCTTTATAAAACATATGGACTTGAAAATGAACCATATTGTTGGAAACAGAAGATGTGTGTAGATGTAAACCAGCGATTGTGCGTCCAAATGTCAGAGGGTTATAGTCACGTGGCTGGATTAAATTCTAGGCACCCGCAACCGCTGTAAATGAGCGTTTTTTTTGCCAAAACAATGTCAATTTGACCTATTTTCCCTTAAATTCGAGTAGGCCTATGTTCCAATATACAGCCCAGGCTACGATTTATGGCATATAACTTTCACATTAGCTTATTTCAAGTGGGAAATGAGGAGTAACAGATTATTTACTTGCGGGAGTCAGTTGCTGATTGCATGTATTACCAACTCTTGGATATTAGCCAGCAGTCCATCATGTGTTTACACATAGTACTTGATGTACTTATACTCCACCCAGTGTGATTGGTTTAGTGGTTAGTTGGTTGTATGAGCATGTTCTATTACAAACTCTCTTTTGAAGAGCCTAGTGATTACATATTAATTACGGGATGTAATAAAAGATGTCTTACAACACTTAAGATATATTTACACTTATACTGATTCACATACAGACGGTAAACATATATAAAAGATGGTACTAGGCTATCAATTTCGACCAGTCACACCAGTCATCATCAGGCCAATCTATATTAATTAATAATTTTTAAAAGATAGGCTAGTTAAAATTTGTTTATAAAACCTCTTTTTTAATATATACTGTTAATTTTTAGATTACCTATCCACTATTTTTATCAAAGTCCTTGCTAGAATTTCATCAGTTTCATTCTTTAAATGAATCTGTAACTTGCAAGCTTTTGTTTTCAACACATTAGACATTAGCATTATCCTTGGATGGTGCTGCATAGCTTGGAAACAAAACAAGTCAGCCACAGTGAATGTGTTAATGAAAATTTGGAGATGGATAGATATGGTTAATACACAGGCCAACAAACATCAGCTGATGAGAAGGACACACAATCCGATCTAATGTACATTCACACATTTCAGGCATTTCCCTTATAAAGGATTGCCTGAAAATTACTTATTTTGGTAAAAACTTTTATCAGTGGATGTCAACACTGTAGAAACCATTTAGGAAAGTGACGGACGTCACTTCAGATAAGGTATGAATGGATATGAATGAAGCGGTGTGCCTGTCAGGCATAATTTGAAGTTTGACCCTAAGAACTTTATTCAGTGTGTATCACAAGACGAGTCGACCTAACAATGTTAAACGTAAGCTGTATTATTGAAATTGCATTTTAAATTAATTTAATGAAGCCTAAAAATTGCTATGGAGTAATGACATACCGTACCGGTACGTTTTAATTTATTCATGAGCATGCTATATTTGTTTCCAAAATGGCAACCTTACTGTGCTTGAATGTTACTCAATTCAGTTCAATTCAATTTATTTTCATCACAAAAATTCATACAATGGCTGAAATTCAGCAGTGAATATATGACATGTCAAGTTGATTAAATAATTTTAAAATGTTTAAAAATAGTAATAAATATCTGTACAATAAGCTTAACTAGAGTTATGAGGATACAAATTCTTGAGTACTATAAGGACATAATTCTATTAACTTAATAGATAGTTCCCTCTTAAATACAGGTACATTTAAATTTTCATTTCTAAGAGCCGGTGATAGTTTATTGTAAACCTGTATACATTGATAGTAGGGTCCCTTGTGAAATAACGTTAATCTATGGCTTGGGTATTGAAAAAGAGCTTTATGTTGTGTATTATAAGTATGGACTTGTTTACAGTCCTTAAACAAATTCATGTTGTTTTTAATAAATAGTGCCAAGTCTAAAATATATAATGCAGGAAGGGTTAGAAATTAGTATTTTTTAAAGCTGGGTTTGCAAGATTGTCTAGGGCAACCACAGAATAAATTCTCTAGTGTACTTGTTATAAATCTGACAGCCTTTTTTTGCTGTTTAAAAATCTTTTCTGCTGAAGGTGAATTTGCCCAAAAACGTAAGCTACGTCTCATAATCGAAAGGAAATATCCATAGTAAATCAAAATTACTGTTTGATCATCACATAATTTTCTAATAATTTTGAGATTGAACAAAGCTTTATTTAACTTGTCAAACAGTCTGTCAGTGTGATCATACCACTTTAGATTATTTTGGAGTCTCAGACCAAGAAAATCTGCTGAGCTACTGAAGAAAAGCTTAACGTTTGTATCTGAACAAGGAAACATAAATTCTTTACACTGATTCACAATCGTAGAAAATTCTAATATTTTAGTCTTAGCACAATTTAAATTAAGTTTTCCTTGTGAAGAATGACTATGGTATCTACTTTTAATCTTATTAATAGTGACAATTTTTCAGGTGAATGGTAAAATCAGTGGTGACCCTGTGGAGAACAATGTTGCGTCAACTACCCAGAAACTTGGGGAGCTGCAGTTTGAAGAGGAGGAGGAAGACGCTTACTACAACAAGGTATCCATTATCATGTTTGTATTGATATAAGTAGAAGGGCCGACAAAGTATGTACGATATGTGCAGATCTCTATATACCTGTTTATTTATTTGAAAATTTAGGCTACCTTTTTTCTTGCCTGCTGTCTTTCGTAATCTTGAAATATTTTAACTGTGGTAAAATTAGTAGGTCTAAGTTACCATGTTTTAGTATGGGATGTCTTCCCTTCCTGCTAAAATATTACAAATAAAATAGCTAAGTACACAGATTTGCTGAAAAACTGTATTTAATGTTTTGGTAAAGAAATTTCTTAGCCCTGGTCTTCTCCTAAACTCTTCTGATTGATAATAGCGTGTAAATCATCTCAAATGTATCTTATATTTACTGTTCAAAATTAATTTATCTACAAAATTGTTTGAGGTAAACAATATTTCTTGGGATTACCTAAATTCCTATATACCTTCCCTGAACAGTAGGCTCTCAAAAATCAGGACTAATGTGGCGGACAGCTGGTTCGGATAAAAAAAAATGTGGATTTCCCGGAGGTTATACAACACACAATCATGTTTTAATCCAATTTGTGTAGGCCATGTGGTATTGAGTTATACGTGACACAAATAAGGTGGATTCTGCACTAAGAAAGCAGTCACAGTGAACTGATACTCTCCTGCCCCCTCCTCCTCCTGTGCGACATCTTCCACTGCCTCGTAAATTATAAAAGGCATAACTTTTTTTACTGAAACTCAGAGTGCCTTACGATGCAAACTACATGGCATTTGTATAATGCAGGATAATCACATGAAAACTGATGGCGCTAAACGTGAAGTTTAGTTTTTTTATTTTTAACAAAATATGTGTATTACAAAATTCAAGCTCATCGATCCGGACTACCCAGATTTCGGACAAAGTCGATTGGGATCTCTGAGAGTCTATAAAGTTTTCCGTCTAGGAATGAATTTGGGAGATAAATTACGGTACTGGTAATTTCAGATTGTAAAAGTGAGTACAATATTAACAAAATTGCAAATTTAAGTTCATCTAAAACATGTATCGGAACTTTGTCTATGTTTTGACTGTATATAGTTATTGAGTAGTAATAAAAATACTAATTTCACATTAATGGTCATAGGAGCTGCCGGTTTACGCCTGCAAGTATTGCGCAATTCACGACCCCGCTTGCGTAGTCATGTGTAACGTCTGCAAGAAATGGTTCTGCAATGGCCGTGGAAATACGTCTGGCTCCCATATAATCAACCATCTGGTCCGTGCCAAACACAAGGTAGGAACAGAAATCGGTAATTGTTTTAGGCTACCTATTATTTACGTTATTTCTCATTACATTTATAATCAATGTTCTGTGGACAAGGAATGTAATGGATGAACCAATTTATTTCAACTTGAGTTACAATGACATTTTAAAAGAGTTTTTGATTGTGTGCAAAATTATAATATTTTTACAGGCCTACAGAAGTTTTATCATTTTTTTACTATTCTCTATTCACAAGAAGGCTGTTGAGTACGCATGAGATAACAGGTTAGGAAACACAGTTGATAATAGCACTGCTGTTATCAATCGTGTTGGTGTCTTATCAGAGCCTTTTTCTCTAATAATAGGTTAGCTTGAACCATTTTATTTACATTAATATTATAAAACTAAAGACAAGAAAATCCATTATTTGATAAACAACTAACTAAAATGGTTCCATTAATACAAGAAAGATAAGATATTGTTAAAAAGTCCATTGTTGTGGCTGGAGATAGATAGGCATGGATTGTATTGTACTTGATTTTGGATATTTAATTTTATTCATTTGTTGCTCATTGATTGTACATTGAGCCTAAATTATGAGTCCAAAACCTTGTATTAACCTAATTACCTTTTTTAATTAATATTTAACATAGTTGGCCATGGTATCAAAGTACCAAAAATGTTACCTAACTTACTTTGAATTGGCTACATTTTACAATCCTTATCTACGCATTACCAAATTATTACACATTACCAATTATTACATTGCATATAGGCCTATTTAAGTTGAAAGACGTATTCGGGAATCAGTTAAGTGTGTTATTTAATTACACAACTTGATCAAGCTTTATTGATCAATTCCAATTCCACTTTAGGGGTATTTAAGCAACATATAACTATTTACCAATTCATTAGGGTACACTCATGGCCTTTGAAACATAGGATAAACAGAAATTTATCTCACCAACATTTTATTGTTTTCAGTGTTTAAAGTCTCTTCTATCATTTTTATTTTTTAAAGTCTTATCTCTTCCTAAAGAAAGTTGATGCTTTCAATCAATCGTAAAACAGTTGGCTACTACTGCAAAAACAAATTTGTGTTGCACCTCATATTGCTTAGTTACTTAAAAGTAAGAAAGATGGCCAGGTTGACTTAACTCTGTTTTAATATTACTAATAAGAAAACAATGTTAAAGTTTGTTTATAGATTTAGTGGATCAGTACAGTCTGAAATGAGTTTATTAGACTGCATTTTTACTAATGTTGTTTTGGACGATATTGCTATTAATGTTTATGAATGTCACTTTTCTGACCATCATTGACGCTTTAGTGTTTAATATTATGAAAATAATAACTACTGCTCAGACTATAGGCGTAGGCCTGGTTTGTATTTTAATAAAAAAAATCTTATATTTTCTTAACAAAAAGTTGAAAGTAGCGTATAGCTAGTCTATGTATGATTATTATATATGATATATGATATATGATTGTATATGATAGAAGATATCATATATGAAAAATTTTACTTCAGTGTTTATCCATTAAGTACCTTACAATTGGTCATTATAGTATTTATTAGAAGATGTCATTTATGAAAAATTTTACTTCAGTGTTTATCCATTAAGTACCTCACAATCGGTCATTATAGTATTTATTAGGAGATATCATATATGAAAAATTTTACCTCAGTGTTTATCCATTAAGTACCTCACAATCGGTCATTATAGTACTTATTAGAAGATATCATATATGAAGAATTTTACTTGAGTGTTTATCCATAGATAGTAAGTGTATGCATGTGTTTATTTAACTACTTGTTCAATAATGTTTGCAGTTGCTGCTTTCCAATTAAAACTATCTCAATTAAAATTTGTCCTATTTTAAGTATTGTTCATTAAATTATTGATTAAATTTACTGTTTAAAATTATATTTTGCGTGATAATTGAGTGTAAATCAGTGAATTAAAAATAATTATTGAAACTCACATTTTTGTTGACCTACAAATTCTTTTGTTTGTTAAACAATTAAGTTTTGTTATAATAGTTATATTAAAATTTGTTGCAACTTACACTCACTTGCAATACCCTCCTTAGTTTGAATCGATATCAAGAACTGTGTTTCTAATTTCGCAAAAACTATCTTTTAAAATACAATTTATTTAAAAAGGTCTTAGGCTACTTGTTTTTATACATACTGATCTGTTTCGGTTGTTTGGAGGGCCATAATTCTTGAACAGAAATGCACGGTAGGCCAGCCACTACAGAGGGAATCGTTCGACCTCTAGATATTTTTCTGTAGTTCATCAGAGTGTGTGCTGCAATCTCCAGCCAAATGCCTAGTTTGCTCTATTATTAGATTTTTTATCACCAAACAATATTTCTAAGACAACACTTCAAAGTTAACTTAAAGAAGCTATATCCCAGAAGTGGGAAGTGTATTCCAGAACTTGGACAGAAAGATTAAGCTATCAAAAGTCCTGTGCTCTATGGGTCTTGCATTTTTTTTAGCTTCAGATTCACAACTAACGGCCTTCCTCCCAACCTTTCACCCACTTCTTTACCGTAGATGTGTTTTTGTTGGTACTTTTAATAATCAAGCACATTTCCAGACATCTGTACTCATAACCTTTGGTTCATTTAATGCCCAAGTCCATTTCTTGCAAAGTTACAGGCTTGCTTAGTAATACTCCTTTATTCTATTATTGTGAAAAATAGAATACCAGATGTTTTTTGCACTTGGCGGGAAATTTATCGTAGGGCACACTTTGATGAGCTGCAGAAGAAGATTTAGAGATCGCATGATAATCACGATGCCTCCGCTGGAGGCTGGCTGATCAGTATTGATATAAAAAAGATCTAGATTCAAGATTTGTATTGTCTTTAAGCTCTTTACAAAGTACAATTGACAAGGTTGTTACTTACAATTTTACTAGATAGCATCATTTTATAAACAACTTATGATTAAGATTGTAATTAAGATTACGTGTCATAATTAAAACATTAAATAAAGTTGCAGAACATACACTTAACAAGTAATTTGTTCACTTAAGAAATAGGTACACCATTAAATGATAAAATAATAACTTTAAAATCGTAGGCTACTAACATCAGAGGTCATGTAATCATCCACAGGGTAAAAAGTATTTTCCTTACTGTAAGCCACTCTTCAGTCATTACCTTAAATCTATGCAATGGTACAGTCCATGCTTCTTCAGGTAGCTTGTTAAACATTTTAAGCTTCATAATTATATGACTGCTATTAAGCTGTCTATAAAGCACAAAAGTGATGAAGGTAACACAAAGATTGCCTAAAACTCCATCTGGTTTCAAACTTTGATATGCAACGCCAAACAGGGAAGAAACTGAAGACGGTCCTTAGTAACTGGTAATAAAATTGTAATAACCGTTGAAAACTTGCAATAGAATTTTTGTCGACGTTGTAGCTGTCTTTCTCCAGCGTCAATCAAGCTTGCTTGTTCTGTTCATCTGCAATTCCAACTAGTTTGGAAGCACATGAGCTCCTGTTGCCGACCGCACCCAGATTGTGCTGCTTTCTTTGTTAACAGATCCTAGCATCGGTTTTACCGTCTACTACAGGTGTATTGATAGTGATTGAAGTCATTAGAAATCTTGAAGTTTTGTAAATAAGAGTTTGATCTGGTCCGACAGGAGGTGACGCTCCACAAGGACGGACCGCTGGGTGAGACGGTGCTGGAGTGCTACTCGTGTGGCGTCAGGAACGTGTTCGTGCTCGGTTTCATCCCCGCCAAGGCCGACTCGGTGGTGGTGCTGCTGTGTCGGCAGCCGTGCGCCGCGCAGAACTCGCTCAAGGACATGAACTGGTAAGTGGCGAATAACCATAACAATGTGATATATGCATATATTTCTCTTTCTTTTTGTAGCATAGGCTAACTAGCTAAACATTTTAGCCTTGAGGCATTTTATAGATCCTAAGTTCTTAAAAGTTCCTTGGTAAATTTGTATTGCTGATGCCTGTTTAGGTAAAAGTATAGCTTTTTTAAAATAAAGAGGAATATTACTTTCTTAAAAATTTCCTATTAGGTACTTTCTCTTCTCTAATCATTCTTAAAATTCATTTTTCAAACTAATGTTTGTAAAATTTGTTTATTTCAGCTTTCAATTTCTGTAAATCCTAAAGTACGATAAGACTCGTTTGGCCTATAAACTGGATCTGGTGTTATTTATCACCGAGAAATACAGTCCAATGTTTGTACGTTTCGTCTTGTATAATAGTTTCCGTCTTTGTTAATTAAACATGGCTTGTAATGTATCCCAGCTGTCATTTTTGGCCAATAAAACACTTTGCAGTGGTTGTTTTCAGGCTATAAGATCCAGTGAGTTGTTGTTTTCGGTCAATAAAATATGGTAAAATTAACGACTGGCTGATAAGCACAATCTGATCGGTAGTTTTCCCCATTAAATGCAGCCTGGCTGTCTTTCAATATCACCTCGGTAAAAAGTAGTATTAAAAAGTAGTAGATAAGTATTAACCAATACTTTAGTGTTTGTTATTTGTGTTGTGATGGTCGCAGGGACCAGGAGCAGTGGAAGCCGCTGATAGCCGACCGCAGCTTCCTGGCGTGGCTGGTGAAGGTGCCGGGAGAGCAGGAGCAGCTGCGCGCACGACAGGTCACGTCCACGCAGATCGCCAAGCTGGAGGAGTTGTGGCGCGACAATGCCGAGGCAACGTTCCAGGACCTGGAGAAGCCGGGAGTGGACGAAGAACCGCAGCAGGTGCTACTCAGGTACAGGTCGCGCCACTCGGCGTTGGGAACCATGGTTCCTTCTGTACAAGTTTGCCTAACAGATAGCGTCTTGGACTATGGTTCCCGTGTTCAAATCCTGGGGTGTCTACAAAAATTTAGGGTTTTTTTTTGGGGCCTAAAAAAAGTGTGTCTGTTCTCTTACAAAAAATACCGTTGGTGCTCAAATACATTTTTTTTTTAATTATTAAAACTACGGTAAACACTCTAAATGTCCGGCATTATAAGAACCGGCACCCTCTACTAATCAGGATCAGCCGAGCCACTCACGATCAGCTTTTTCTGGTTATGTTCTAGTGCGCTCACAGACTCTCCCGACATTAGTCACCAGTCGCCACTGGCACTGGGTTTAGAGCGCCATTTACAGTGTGTAAACTTTACCTGGTTATGTACTAGTGCGCTCACAGACTCTCCCGACATTAGTCACCAGTCGCCACTGGCACTGGGTTTAGAGCGCCATTTACAGTGTGTAAACTTTACCTGGTTATGTTCTAGTGCGCTCACAGACCTCTCCCGACATTAGTCACCAGTCGCCACTGGCACTGGGTTTAGAGCGCCATTTACAGTGTGTAAACTTTACCTGGTTGTGTTCTAGTGCGCTCACAGACTCTCCCGACATTAGTCACCAGAAGCCACTGGCACTGGGTTTAGAGCGCCATTTACAGTGTGTAAACTTTACCTGGTTGTGTTCTAGTGCGCTCACAGACTCTCCCGACATTAGTCACCAGTCGCCACTGGCACTGGGTTTAGAGCGCCATGTACAGTGTGTAAACTTTACCTGGTTATGTTCTAGTGCGCTCACAGACTCTCCCGACATTAGTCACCAGTCGCCACTGGCTCTGGGTTTAGAGCGCCATTTACAGTGTGTAAACTTTACCTGGTTATGTTCTAGTGCGCTCACAGACCTCTCCCGACATTAGTCACCAGTCGCCACTGGCACTGGGTTTAGAGCGCCATTTACAGTGTGTAAACTTTAGCTGGTTATGTTCTAGTGCGCTCACAGACCTCTCCCGACATCAGTCACCAGTCGCCACTGGCACTGGGTTTAGAGCGCCATTTACAGTGTGTAAACTTTACCTGGTTATGTTCTAGTGCGCTCACAGACTCTCCCGACATTAGTCACCAGTCGCCACTGGCACTGGGTTTAGAGCGCCATTTACAGTGTGTAAACTTTACCTGGTTATGTTCTAGTGCGCTCACAGACCTCTCCCGACATTAGTCACCAGTCGCCACTGGCACTGGGTTTAGAGCGCCATTTACAGTGTGTAAACTTTACCTGGTTATGTTCTAGTGCGCTCACAGACTCTCCCGACATTAGTCACCAGTTGCCACTGGCACTGGGTTTAGAGCGCCATTTACAGTGTGTAAACTTTACCTGGTTATGTTCTAGTGCGCTCACAGACCTCTCCCGACATTAGTCACCAGTCGCCATTGGCACTGGGTTTAGAGCGCCATTTACAGTGTGTAAACTTTACCTGGTTATGTTCTAGTGCGCTCACAGACTCTCCCGACATTAGTCACCAGTCGCCACTGGCACTGGGTTTAGAGCGCCATTTACAGTGTGTAAACTTTACCTGGTTATGTTCTAGTGCGCTCACAGACTCTCCCGACATTAGTCACCAGTCGCCACTGGCACTGGGTTTAGAGCGCCATTTACAGTGTGTAAACTTTACCTGGTTATGTTCTAGTGCGCTCACAGACTCTCCCGACATTAGTCACCAGTCGCCACTGGCACTGGGTTTAGAGCGCCATTTACAGTGTGTAAACTTTACCTGGTTATGTTCTAGTGCGCTCACAGACTCTCCCGACATTAGTCACCAGTCGCCACTGGCACTGGGTTTAGAGCGCCATTTACAGTGTGTGAACTTTACCTGGTTATGTTCTAGTGCGCTCACACTCTCCCGACATTAGTCACCAGTCGCCACTGGCACTGGGTTTAGAGCGCCATTTACAGTGTGTAAACTTTACCTGGTTATGTTCTAGTGCGCTCACAGACTCTCCCGACATTAATCACCAGTCGCCACTGGCACTGGGTTTAGAGCGCCATTTACAGTGTGTAAACTTTACCTGGTTATGTTCTAGTGCGCTCACAGACTCTCCCGACATTAGTCACCAGTCGCCACTGGCACTGGGTTTAGAGCGCCATTTACAGTGTATAAACTTTACCTGGTTATGTTCTAGTGCGCTCACAGACTCTCCCGACATTAGTCACCAGTCGCCACTGGCACTGGGTTTAGAGCGCCATTTACAGTGTGTAAACTTTACCTGGTTATGTTCTAGTGCGCTCACAGACCTCTCCCGACATTAGTCACCAGTCGCCACTGGCACTGGGTTTAGAGCGCCATTTACAGTGTGTAAACGTTACCTGGTTATGTTCTAGTGCGCTCACAGACTCTCCCGACATTAGTCACCAGTCGCCACTGGCACTGGGTTTAGAGCGCCATTTACAGTGTGTAAACTTTACCTGGTTATGTTCTAGTGCGCTCACAGACTCTCCCGACATTAGTCACCAGTCGCCACTGGCACTGGGTTTAGAGCGCCATTTACAGTGTGTAAACTTTACCTGGTTATGTTCTAGTGCGCTCACAGACTCTCCCGACATTAGTCACCAGTCGCCACTGGCACTGGGTTTAGAGCGCCATTTACAGTGTGTAAACTTTACCTGGTTATGTTCTAGTGTGCTCACAGACCTCTCCCGACATTAGTCACCAGTCGCCACTGGCACTGGGTTTAGAGCGCCATTTACAGTGTGTAAACTTTACCTGGTTATGTTCTAGTGCGCTCACAGACTCTCCCGACATTAGTCACCAGTCGCCACTGGCACTGGGTTTAGAGCGCCATTTACAGTGTGTAAACTTTACCTGGTTATGTTCTAGTGCGCTCACAGACCTCTCCCGACATTAGTCACCAGTCGCCACTGGCACTGGGTTTAGAGCGCCATTTACAGTGTGTAAACTTTACCTGGTTGTGTTCTAGTGCGCTCACAGACTCTCCCGACATTAGTCACCAGTCGCCACTGGCACTGGGTTTAGAGCGCCATTTACAGTGTGTAAACTTTACCTGGTTATGTTCTAGTGCGCTCACAGACTCTCCCGACATTAGTCACCAGTCGCCACTGGCACTGGGTTTAGAGCGCCATTTACAGTGTGTAAACTTTACCTGGTTATGTTCTAGTGCGCTCACAGACCTCTCCCGACATTAGTCACCAGTCGCCACTGGCACTGGGTTTAGAGCGCCATTTACAGTGTGTAAACTTTACCTGGTTATGTTCTAGTGCGCTCACAGACTCTCCCGACATTAGTCACCAGTCGCCACTGGCACTGGGTTTAGAGCGCCATTTACAGTGTATAAACTTTACCTGGTTATGTTCTAGTGCGCTCACAGACTCTCCCGACATTAGTCACCAGTCGCCACTGGCACTGGGTTTAGAGCGCCATTTACAGTGTGTAAACTTTACCTGGTTATGTTCTAGTGCGCTCACAGACCTCTCCCGACATTAGTCACCAGTCGCCACTGGCACTGGGTTTAGAGCGCCATTTACAGTGTGTAAACTTTACCTGGTTATGTTCTAGTGCGCTCACAGACTCTCCCGACATTAGTCACCAGTCGCCACTGGCACTGGGTTTAGAGCGCCATTTACAGTGTGTAAACTTTACCTGGTTATGTTCTAGTGCGCTCACAGACTCTCCCGACATTAGTCACCAGTCGCCACTGGCACTGGGTTTAGAGCGCCATTTACAGTGTGTAAACTTTACCTGGTTATGTTCTAGTGCGCTCACAGACTCTCCCGACATTAGTCACCAGTCGCCACTGGCACTGGGTTTAGAGCGCCATTTACAGTGTGTAAACTTTACCTGGTTATGTTCTAGTGTGCTCACAGACCTCTCCCGACATTAGTCACCAGTCGCCACTGGCACTGGGTTTAGAGCGCCATTTACAATGTGTAACTTTACCTGGTTATGTTCTAGTGCGCTCACAGACTCTCCCAACATTAGTCACCAGTCGCCACTGGCACTGGGTTTAGAGCGCCATTTACAGTGTGTAAACTTTACCTGGTTATGTTCTAGTGCGCTCACAGACCTCTCCCGACATTAGTCACCAGTCGCCACTGGCACTGGGTTTAGAGCGCCATTTACAGTGTGTAAACTTTACCTGGTTGTGTTCTAGTGCGCTCACAGACTCTCCCGACATTAGTCACCAGAAGCCACTGGCACTGGGTTTAGAGCGCCATTTACAGTGTGTAAACTTAACCTGGTTATGTTCTAGTGCGCTCACAGACTCTCCCGACATTAGTCACCAGTCGCCACTGGCACTGGGTTTAGATCGCCATTTACATTGTGTAAACTTTACCTGGTTATGTTCTAGTGCGCTCACAGACTCTCCCGACATTAGTCACCAGTCGCCACTGGCACTGGGTTTAGAGCGCCATTTACAGTGTGTAAACTTTACCTGGTTATGTTCTAGTGCGCTCACAGACTCTCCCGACATTAGTCACCAGTCGCCACTGGCACTGGGTTTAGAGCGCCATTTACAGTGTGTAAACTTTACCTGGTTATGTTCTAGTGCGCTCACAGACTCTCCCGACATTAGTCACCAGTCGCCACTGGCACTGGGTTTAGAGCGCCATTTACAGTGTGTAAACTTTACCTGGTTATGTTCTAGTGCGCTCACAGACCTCTCCCGACATTAGTCACCAGTCGCCACTGGCACTGGGTTTAGAGCGCCATTTACAGTGTGTAAACTTTACCTGGTTATGTTCTAGTGCGCTCACAGACCTCTCCCGACATCAGTCACCAGTCGCCACTGGCACTGGGTTTAGAGCGCCATTTACAGTGTGTAAACTTTACCTGGTTATGTTCTAGTGCGCTCACAGACTCTCCCGACATTAGTCACCAGTCGCCACTGGCACTGGGTTTAGAGCGCCATTTACAGTGTGTAAACTTTACCTGGTTATGTTCTAGTGCGCTCACAGACTCTCCCGACATTAGTCACCAGTCGCCACTGGCACTGGGTTTAGAGCGCCATTTACAGTGTGTAAACTTTACCTGGTTATGTTCTAGTGCGCTCACAGACCTCTCCCGACATTAGTCACCAGTCGCCACTGGCACTGGGTTTAGAGCGCCATTTACAGTGTGTAAACTTTACCTGGTTATGTTCTAGTGCGCTCACAGACTCTCCCGACATTAGTCACCAGTCGCCACTGGCACTGGGTTTAGAGCGCCATTTACAGTGTGTAAACTTTACCTAGTTATGTTCTAGTGCGCTCACAGACTCTCCCGACATTAGTCACCAGTCGCCACTGGCACTGGGTTTAGAGCGCCATTTACAGTGTGTAAACTTTACCTGGTTATGTTCTAGTGCGCTCACAAACTCTCCCGACATTAGTCACCAGTCGCCACTGGCACTGGGTTTAGAGCGCCATTTACAGTGTGTAAACTTTACCTGGTTATGTTCTAGTGCGCTCACAGACTCTCCCGACATTAGTCACCAGTCGCCACTGGCACTGGGTTTAGAGCGCCATTTACAGTGTGTAAACTTTACCTGGTTATGTTCTAGTGCGCTCTCAGACCTCTCCCGACATTAGTCACCAGTCGCCACTGGCACTGGGTTTAGAGCGCCATTTACAGTGTGTAAACTTTACCTGGTTGTGTTCTAGTGCGCTCACAGACTCTCCCGACATTAGTCACCAGTCGCCACTGGCACTGGGTTTAGAGCGCCATTTACAGTGTGTAAACTTTACCTGGTTATGTTCTAGTGCGCTCACAGACTCTCCCGACATTAGTCACCAGTCGCCACTGGCACTGGGTTTAGTGCGCCATTTACAGTGTGTAAACTTTACCTGGTTATGTTCTAGTGCGCTCACAGACCTCTCCCGACATTAGTCACCAGTCGCCACTGGCACAGGGTTTAGAGCGCCATTTACAGTGTGTAAACTTTACCTGGTTATGTTCTAGTGCGCTCACAGACTCTCCCGACATTAGTCACCAGTCGCCACTGGCACTGGGTTTAGAGCGCCATTTACAGTGTGTAAACTTTACCTGGTTGTGTTCTAGTGCGCTCACAGACTCTCCCGACATTAGTCACCAGTCGCCACTGGCACTGGGTTTAGAGCGCCATTTACAGTGTGTAAACTTTACCTGGTTATGTTCTAGTGCGCTCACAGACTCTCCCGACATTAGTCACCAGTCGCCACTGGCACTGGGTTTAGAGCGCCATTTACAGTGTGTAAACTTTACCTGGTTATGTTCTAGTGCGCTCACAGACCTCTCCCGACATTAGTCACCAGTCGCCACTGGCACTGGGTTTAGAGCGCCATTTACAGTGTGTAAACTTTACCTGGTTATGTTCTAGTGCGCTCACAGACTCTCCCGACATTAGTCACCAGTCGCCACTGGCACTGGGTTTAGAGCGCCATTTACAGTGTATAAACTTTACCTGGTTATGTTCTAGTGCGCTCACAGACTCTCCCGACATTAGTCACCAGTCGCCACTGGCACTGGGTTTAGAGCGCCATTTACAGTGTGTAAACTTTACCTGGTTATGTTCTAGTGCGCTCACAGACCTCTCCCGACATTAGTCACCAGTCGCCACTGGCACTGGGTTTAGAGCGCCATTTACAGTGTGTAAACTTTACCTGGTTATGTTCTAGTGCGCTCACAGACTCTCCCGACATTAGTCACCAGTCGCCACTGGCACTGGGTTTAGAGCGCCATTTACAGTGTGTAAACTTTACCTGGTTATGTTCTAGTGCGCTCACAGACTCTCCCGACATTAGTCACCAGTCGCCACTGGCACTGGGTTTAGAGCGCCATTTACAGTGTGTAAACTTTACCTGGTTATGTTCTAGTGCGCTCACAGACTCTCCCGACATTAGTCACCAGTCGCCACTGGCACTGGGTTTAGAGCGCCATTTACAGTGTGTAAACTTTACCTGGTTACGTTCTAGTGTGCTCACAGACCTCTCCCGACATTAGTCACCAGTCGCCACTGGCACTGGGTTTAGAGCGCCATTTACAATGTGTAACTTTACCTGGTTATGTTCTAGTGCGCTCACAGACTCTCCCGACATTAGTTACCAGTCGCCACTGGCACTGGGTTTAGAGCGCCATTTACAGTGTGTAAACTTTACCTGGTTATGTTCTAGTGCGCTCACAGACCTCTCCCGACATTAGTCACCAGTCGCCACTGGCACTGGGTTTAGAGCGCCATTTACAGTGTGTAAACTTTACCTGGTTGTGTTCTAGTGCGCTCACAGACTCTCCCGACATTAGTCACCAGAAGCCACTGGCACTGGGTTTAGAGCGCCATTTACAGTGTGTAAACTTTACCTGGTTATGTTCTAGTGCGCTCACAGACCTCTCCCGACATTAGTCACCAGTCGCCACTGGCACTGGGTTTAGAGCGCCATTTACAGTGTGTAAACTTTACCTGGTTATGTTCTAGTGCGCTCACAGACCTCTCCCGACATCAGTCACCAGTCGCCACTGGCACTGGGTTTAGAGCGCCATTTACAGTGTGTAAACTTTACCTGGTTATGTTCTAGTGCGCTCACAGACTCTCCCGACATTAGTCACCAGTCGCCACTGGCACTGGGTTTAGAGCGCCATTTACAGTGTGTAAACTTTACCTGGTTATGTTCTAGTGCGCTCACAGACTCTCCCGACATTAGTCACCAGTCGCCACTGGCACTGGGTTTAGAGCGCCATTTACAGTGTGTAAACTTTACCTGGTTATGTTCTAGTGCGCTCACAGACCTCTCCCGACATTAGTCACCAGTCGCCACTGGCACTGGGTTTAGAGCGCCATTTACAGTGTGTAAACTTTACCTGGTTATGTTCTAGTGCGCTCACAGACTCTCCCGACATTAGTCACCAGTCGCCACTGGCACTGGGTTTAGAGCGCCATTTACAGTGTGTAAACTTTACCTAGTTATGTTCTAGTGCGCTCACAGACTCTCCCGACATTAGTCACCAGTCGCCACTGGCACTGGGTTTAGAGCGCCATTTACAGTGTGTAAACTTTACCTGGTTATGTTCTAGTGCGCTCACAAACTCTCCCGACATTAGTCACCAGTCGCCACTGGCACTGGGTTTAGAGCGCCATTTACAGTGTGTAAACTTTACCTGGTTATGTTCTAGTGCGCTCACAGACTCTCCCGACATTAGTCACCAGTCGCCACTGGCACTGGGTTTAGAGCGCCATTTACAGTGTGTAAACTTTACCTGGTTATGTTCTAGTGCGCTCTCAGACCTCTCCCGACATTAGTCACCAGTCGCCACTGGCACTGGGTTTAGAGCGCCATTTACAGTGTGTAAACTTTACCTGGTTGTGTTCTAGTGCGCTCACAGACTCTCCCGACATTAGTCACCAGTCGCCACTGGCACTGGGTTTAGAGCGCCATTTACAGTGTGTAAACTTTACCTGGTTATGTTCTAGTGCGCTCACAGACTCTCCCGACATTAGTCACCAGTCGCCACTGGCACTGGGTTTAGAGCGCCATTTACAGTGTGTAAACTTTACCTGGTTATGTTCTAGTGCGCTCACAGACCTCTCCCGACATTAGTCACCAGTCGCCACTGGCACAGGGTTTAGAGCGCCATTTACAGTGTGTAAACTTTACCTGGTTATGTTCTAGTGCGCTCACAGACTCTCCCGACATTAGTCACCAGTCGCCACTGGCACTGGGTTTAGAGCGCCATTTACAGTGTGTAAACTTTACCTGGTTATGTTCTAGTGCGCTCACAGACCTCTCCCGACATTAGTCACCAGTCGCCACTGGCACTGGGTTTAGAGCGCCATTTACAGTGTGTAAACTTTACCTGGTTATGTTCTAGTGCGCTCACAGACTCTCCCGACATTAGTCACCAGTCGCCACTGGCACTGGGTTTAGAGCGCCATTTACAGTGTGTAAACTTTACCTGGTTATGTTCTAGTGCGCTCACAGACTCTCCCGACATTAGTCACCAGTCGCCACTGGCACTGGGTTTAGAGCGCCATTTACAGTGTGTAAACTTTACCTGGTTATGTTCTAGTGCGCTCACAGACTCTCCCGACATTAGTCACCAGTCGCCACTGGCACTGGGTTTAGAGCGCCATTTACAGTGTGTAAACTTTACCTGGTTATGTTCTAGTGCGCTCACAGACTCTCCCGACATTAGTCACCAGTCGCCACTGGCACTGGGTTTAGAGCGCCATTTACAGTGTGTAAACTTTACCTGGTTATGTTCTAGTGCGCTCACAGACTCTCCCGACATTAGTCACCAGTCGCCACTGGCACTGGGTTTAGAGCGCCATTTACAGTGTGTAAACTTTACCTGGTTATGTTCTAGTGCGCTCACAGACTCTCCCGACATTAGTCACCAGTCGCCACTGGCACTGGGTTTAGAGCGCCATTTACAGTGTGTAAACTTTACCTGGTTATGTTCTAGTGCGCTCACAGACTCTCCCGACATTAGTCACCAGTCGCCACTGGCACTGGGTTTAGAGCGCCATTTACAGTGTGTAAACTTTACCTGGTTATGTTCTAGTGCGCTCACAGACTCTCCCGACATTAGTCACCAGTCGCCACTGGCACTGGGTTTAGAGCGCCATTTACAGTGTGTAAACTTTACCTGGTTATGTTCTAGTGCGCTCACAGACTCTCCCGACATTAGTCACCAGTCGCCACTGGCACTGGGTTTAGAGCGCCATTTACAGTGTGTAAACTTTACCTGGTTATGTTCTAGTGCGCTCACAGACCTCTCCCGACATCAGTCACCAGTCTCCACTGGCACTGGGTTTAGAGCGCCATTTACAGTGTGTAAACTTTACCTGGTTATGTTCTAGTGCGCTCACAGACTCTCCCGACATTAGTCACCAGTCGCCACTGGCACTGGGTTTAGAGCGCCATTTACAGTGTGTAAACTTTACCTGGTTATGTTCTAGTGCGCTCACAGACTCTCCCGACATTAGTCACCAGTCGCCACTGGCACTGGGTTTAGAGCGCCATTTACAGTGTGTAAACTTTACCTGGTTATGTTCTAGTGCGCTCACAGACTCTCCCGACATTAGTCACCAGTCGCCACTGGCACTGGGTTTAGAGCGCCATTTACAGTGTGTAAACTTTACCTGGTTATGTTCTAGTGCGCTCACAGACTCTCCCGACATTAGTCACCAGTCGCCACTGGCACTGGGTTTAGAGCGCCATTTACAGTGTGTAAACTTTACCTGGTTATGTTCTAGTGCGCTCACAGACTCTCCCGACATTAGTCACCAGTCGCCACTGGCACTGGGTTTAGAGCGCCATTTACAGTGTGTAAACTTTACCTGGTTATGTTCTAGTGCACTCACAGACTCTCCCGACATTAGTCACCAGTCGCCACTGGCACTGGGTTTAGAGCGCCATTTACAGTGTGTAAACTTTACCTGGTTATGTTCTAGTGCGCTCACAGACTCTCCCGACATTAGTCACCAGTCGCCACTGGCACTGGGTTTAGAGCGCCATTTACAGTGTGTAAACTTTACCTGGTTATGTTCTAGTGCGCTCACAGACCTCTCCCGACATTAGTCACCAGTCGCCACTGGCACTGGGTTTAGAGCGCCATTTACAGTGTGTAAACTTTACAATATTTTGTGTTTTTCTTCACAACCTATCATGTAAAATATGTATTTTGTTCATTTGGGTATTGTATGGAGTTAATTATCTATTTGGGTATCCCCTTTAAAAACTATTTATTTTTATTTGGCATGGCCGTGGTCCCAACTTTATGGTTAGAAGAGCGTCCACTGTACAACTAGTTCAATATGACACATATCCCTCGGGGTAGAATACAATTCCTAAAAGCCTTTGGAGCAGTCTGAAATTTTGCCGATGACATGTACGGTTCAAAAACCTTAATTTTTTTGGGCACTTCCCACCTTGAGGTTATGCGGTGTTAATCCATGTCGGCGATGATATTGAAGAACAAAACCTCTTGTTATAAAATTTGAAAAAACACACAAAACACTACCATGAAATGTACACAAACACAACAAAACGCCACATATAAAACACCCTTTGTTTCGGAAAATCTTAAAACTGCTTTCCGTTATCTAGTGTTCCTTGAGATAATCTGTTATTTATATTTTGTTGTAGTCAAGCTGAGCACAGACGTGGTTTGGCGCTCAGCTTGACTACAACAAAATATAAATAACAGTTTTTCTCAAGGAACCCTAGATAATGGAAAACGGTTTTAAGGTTTTCCGAATCATAGGGTGTTTTATATGTGGCATTTTGTTGGGTTTGTCTACAATTCGTGGTAGTTTTTGTGAGTTTTTTTAAGTTTTATGACAATAGGTTTTGTTCTTCAAAATCGTTGCCAACAAGGACTAACACCACATAACCTAAAAGTGGGTAGTTTCCATTTAAATTAAGTTTTGAATCGTAAAACTCCACGTAAAACATGTCTTTTCGAGGACATGCACGATATAAGTAGATTTCCAACTGGAGACACCTGTCGCAGGTACGAGGATGGCTACCAGTACCAAAACATCTTTGGGCCGCTGGTGAAGCTGGAAGCGGAGTACGACCGGAGGCTCAAGGAATCGCAGACGCAGGAGAATGTGGAGGTGCGCTGGGACGTGGGGCTCAACAAGAAGATCATTGCGTACTTCACACTGGCCAAGTCCGACGGAGGTGAGAACACGGGGGATCTGGTATCTAATATAGAAGTAATGTCTGGATTTTCAGGTCTACACCGTATGGGTTTCATTTTTCTCTTAAATCAATCTTATTGATTTAAAATAATTTAATCATGTGTTAAAACAAAGGGTCCCTTAGCGGTAAAAAATATCTCCATGGATAAAACAGCAGAAAGACATATGTGCTGATGTAGATGGAAGACATATTCAGATAATAACATCTTCCTGGTTCTTTCAAAAAAGAGATTCTCTTATAAAAGTCTCACTGATTCTTAAAAAGTATGGATTTTTTCTCGTTGCTGTACCCAAATAAAGTAAAATATGTTAGCACAGTATATCACAAGGATAGTGGAAACATGTGCTTTGTCCAGCAAAGTATTTATTATAAAAAGAAAAACTATGTTACAATTACAATGTTTACAAATTTATTGGAGACCAGAAGCCAATCCAACGGAGCCCCTAGCTAACGAGCCTGCTCCACAGGATTATCAACTAAGTAATCTGAAACCCTGTGCTGTAATAAGCTTGTTCAAGGAGGTGTTTTAATTTTATATAACATCATGCATGGGTCCTTATTTATTGAAGGGTAGTACCGTAATGAAAACTGAATGCCACAGACAATAGACTTGTTACAAAAAAATAAATAACTAGCCTATAGATAGGATAGTTATACACATGCTCTAGTGTTACATTTACAACTTAAATTTATCAAAAATGTCAGGATTCTTGACCACAAAATATGCCAAGTCCAAAATAAAAATATGCAAGGTAAGGTCAACATTTGTTAGGTAGGATTCAAGCTTTTACTATACTCCTTGAGACAATCAAATACACTGTAGTATTCATATGTTAATATGGTTCGAGATCTTGTTTAATTTTTCTGTATGTGATTTAATCTAAGGTCGTTATAAAACGTAATTGTAGTGATACTTTTTCTTGCAAGTACTGGTAAAAGATCAGTAGGCTTTAGATTTGACACTGTTCAATTACTTACTCGTGGCTCTTCCGTTCATTGTGTAGACATGAAGCTGATGCACGGGGATGAGCTGCGACTGCGGTACCTGGGAGAGCTGCAGAAGGCGTGGTCGGGCGTGGGCCACGTCATCAAGATCCCGGACAACTTCGGGGAGGAGGTGGGGCTGGAGTTAAAGGGCACGTCTGGCGCGCCGACACAGTGCACGTCACACTTTGTGGTCGACTTCATCTGGAAGTCCACGTCGTTCGATAGGTCGGTACACTCTTGGAAATATTTGTTATTTTGTACTCAAAGGTGGGGTGTATTAAAACTATGGTAGAACACTAAAACATGGTATTTATTCAGTAATTTACAAAGTTACATTTAATTACAATCAACCATCAACACAACACAACCATAACCAAATTTGGAAACAAAGAATAAATGAATTTATTTATTTTGGAAACTAATCTCAATTTGAAAGAGATCAAATACAATTTCGAAAGTGTAAATTTAGAACTACGGGATCTTCGTGGTGTGGTTGAGGGGAGAGCGGAGTCCCTACAAGAATATGTATGCAAGGCATAACATTTGGAGACCCGACGAACGGCTCCTCGTCGATGCACCCACACGAATGAATTGTCCTCTTCTTCTCTTCCTTCAACCGAGCTTTCCCCCCCCTTCTCCTCTCTGGCTCAGTTAATGTGTTACCGTAACTTCTAAAGTTAGTCAGCACCGACCTAGATCAAAGATTTCTGAACCAGGCCGATGCTGATGACTTAGCGTTCTACTTGTGACTGGCTTCTAGAATGGTTGAGGTTACGGTACAGTGCTTAATCTATATAACATTAGTTTTAAATGTTGTTATTAAAAGTAAAGAGTTTCAGTTTAAATCAGAGTTTTCCTGTCTATTATGCTAGTGAAACATCCACAGATAAACGGATATGTTAATATTGTTTTTCACACTATGGTCACGGTTCTGTCTATATTAAAATTCCACAGTGACTGGTAAAGTGATGTGATCTCTCCGGGTCATTCAAACATTTTCACCTCAGTAAGTTATACAATTAGGACTGTTCGTCACAGTAATATAAACTTAAATTTACGTTAAAAATATGGAATAAAAATAAATTGGTTTTTTACTTGAGGAATATATATCAAAGTACAAAAATAAATATGGGTTCAAAATAAAATTCTATGTGGAGAAAAGTTGAAGTTGGTGTGCTCCAGGGATTGGTATTGGGTCCCTGACTTTTTTAATATACTACCTAACACTTCTGTCATCTGCACTATTGCTATCTGGATTGTGCTGCTATCTATTGGGCTTTATGTAAAACTACCCGTCCAGTTGTGTTGAAACACGGTACAGTGTAACTGCATTCATTTACTGGGAATAAAAACATGACTGCGCCTTTTGATTTGGTTCTAGCATTAGAGGAAGAACTGGCCCTTGCGCTGCCACAGTGAAGTGTTATCTGTCAATGATACACTTTTGGATAAATTAACTTATAAATGTTCTTGCTGTTTGTACCTTTAATCACAGTACTAAGCAATCAACTTATAAATATCAGGTTTTTCTGCAGTATAAAGTGGTAGTTAGCTGTTCGGCTGGTAACCAAGCTGGTTTTTGTTGGCAGGATGCAGGGTGCGCTGCGCAGGTTCGCCATCGACGAGGGCTCGGTCTCCGGCTACATCTACCACCGACTGCTGGGCCATGATATCGAGGACGTGTTGTTCCGCTGCCACCTGCCCAAGCACTTTTCCGCCCCTAACCTGCCGGACCTCAACAGATCCCAGGTCCTAGTCGCTTTTGGAACTTCGTTTCTGATTTAATTTATTCATTTTAGAAGAATAACTTGGACATAGTTAAAATTTCAAGCTACATAAACCAAACATGGCTTGTCTGAAGCTTATATATTACTAGACACTGAACTGCAAATCCTTCTTAACGGATGTGGTAGCTCAGAGGCAGGGCGCTGCCCTCGCAAGTCAGCCGTGGTCAAGCATACATTTCTTTTCCAGCTAACTGCAGTGCTACTTTTTCACGAGCCGGCACCACTGGCTTGCCCTTGTGACTATTTACCGTTACGGTACCTCGCTGTTGTACATCAGGCAGTTCAGGTTTTTATTTTATAAATAATAAAAAGAAAAAAGTTTTATTCTGTTTTAGTCATGAGATTTTTCACAAGTATAAATCTTATAAGAATCATGAGAGTATTCTAAAGAGGTTCCCGCTGACACAAAGCAAACTCTGCTAGAAAATGTAAGCAACGTGTTATCAGTGGTGTCTGGTCCTGTGTAGGTGTACGCAGTGAAGCATGCGCTGCAGCGGCCGTTGTCGCTGATCCAGGGGCCGCCGGGGACGGGCAAGACCGTGACGTCGGCCACCATAGTGTATCAGCTGGTGAAGCAGAGTGGGGGGCCGGTGCTGGTGTGCGCGCCCTCCAACACTGCCGTCGACCAGCTGACTGAGAAGATACACGCCACGGGGCTCAAGGTACGCAGAACCATGTGGAAGGCATTGTGTACGTTATAAAATAGTCAATTGAGGATGATTTGTACTGTGATTAGTAAAGGGATGTTTTCTATAGATTTTTCAAAACTGTTCAGTACGCAGAGTGATACTGGAAGTTTGATGGCCGAAGTCCAGAAATTTCCTTAATTTCAATAATTTCCCAGCTGTGGTTGAGTGATATTTAAAATCAGACCATCTCATTTGGCTTTACTTTTTTATGTCGGGATAAATATTTAAGATATTAAGCTGTACAAATGTTAAATGGTCCCGAATATGAACAGGAAAAAGCTGGAAGTGTCAAATTCAATACCAACTTAGCCTTAACCGATTATAATACTTGTGCCAAGTGTCAAATTAGTACCACCTGTTATGATAAATTAATTTTTGTTAACACACGGATGAGAAAAAGCAGGATAAGGCACTATCTTTATAAAACGTTTTTATTTATTTATCTAAAAAATAAGTTTATGAAAATCCTGAGAGATTTGGAAACACCCTCTATAAGGCTATAATTTGTCTGATATTAATGTGTGGTTGAAGAACGAACTGGTTTCCTCCCAATTTCCCTCGTCATTTTTAACTTACATCTCTGGTTAACACTTATTTTGCGTCAACTTAGTCTAAATTTATCTATATTTTTAATACGCTAGGCATATTTTTGTCATAATTGTTTTGGAGCGGTGGTGCTACCGATCACCGTGTCCAAGGTGTCATTAGAAAGGTCTTAGCATGTAGTTTTGCCATCAATTAACAAAATTTATAAAAGTCACCGTGGACCTGGGAAATATGGGGTCAAAGTCGCATTTTTCCCCATAGACATAATATGCAGTTACAAACCAACGATCGAGAAATCAGCTGTTTATTTAAGGAAGTGGTTAAACAAATAAAATCTGACCCTGAAAAATGGTTATTGAACGTACAGCTGGCAACAAAACACCAGTTTTTATTTGCACAAAATCAAAACATAACCAAAAAAAACGTTCGACATAATGGAGACTATAAGACGTGGACCAGGACGGCCAAGAGGAGGAGGCCGACGAACTTTAACTGGTAGACGCGAACAAAATACAAATAATACTATTGTCGTTGATAGCCGAATACAGCAAGCACCCTTCCGTGTTGGGTTTAAGTGTGCTCTCCAACAGCCGCCTGAAGATTTCAAATTCAATTTAGGACCCCATATTCCCCCGCTATGGACCCCCGCTATTTAGGACCCCCGCTATGGTTTTTTTTCTTCACAGTCATAACTCGATAACGGCTGGACGGATTTTAACGTTTGAGGTGTCAAATTAAATGTATTTTTATGTAGATTTGCCAATACGTCTCAGGATTTAAAGAAAGGGCATCATCCAGTGATGGGCTGAATTTTCGGAACAGTGGCGCTATCCGTCGGCGGAAGTCTAAACTATGTGTTGATTGAAAGTACGTTGTTATCATCCATTTTAATATCAGATGTTCAGTAATTTTTGTTTAAAGCTGAAGTAACCTTTCGTTGGGTACAAACTTGCTCAAATTCGAGCAACAGGACAACTAGTATTTGTATACACTTTTTAACTAGAATAACAATTTCTTTAGTAAAACAGATGGTAGACACATGGAATGAATGTAGAGCGAAATGGAGGGGAGGGAGGTAAGTAGTTGGTGGGAGCTTAGAAGTTGATTTCAACAGCCTATAAGGTCAAGACAATTGTAGTTTGTCATTCAAAGAAGACTAGTGGATATTTGATTTGGAATAACTTTGCTTGGACTCCATTACCTTCAAATGTTCAATGTGATCACTAAACAGTGGCGAATCTAAAAAATATGTTTATATTTTTTCATGTCTTTGTATAGGGAAAATTAACTAGGGGTCAAATATTAAATTAGGCAGAATCCCAAAAGTTTGAGTTGAAACAGGACCTCAATCAGTCAATCAATTAGTAATGCTGAACAAAGGTTATTAAAGTTAGGAGTGCTATTTTTGTGTAGTGTTGACATTGACATTGTTGTGTTTACATTGACAACGGATTATTCCATGCACAATAATGTTCAGATAAATCTTTTGCTCATGTTTTGATAACAGAATGTTTTATAGGTGGTGAGGGTCTGTGCCAAATCCAGAGAGGCGATCGTTTCGTCAGTGTCTTTCCTTGCGCTGCACAACCAAATACGCAAGATGGACTGGTGAGTTTTGTACACATTTTGAGTAATTAGTTGACATTGCATTATTCTCAGATGCTTTGGACTGGGCAACAGTGACTCATTCTTGGAAATCCAATCATCTATTTTGATATAATTATTGTTTGGAAGAAAAGGTACAGACTGTAGCCTTTAAAGTTCCCTTGTAAATATTACAAAGGAAAACGAGTTCGCACGCAGCACGCTGACGTGAGGGAAGTGAATTTCCACATAACAACTTTTAAAACTTAAAATTTGTGTAAAAACATACTTATATTCCAATTTTTATTGAAATCTGAAAACATCGATTTTTTGGCTGTTCTGATGCTCCTGGTTTAATTTACCTGGAAAGCTGGGAATACAATTTTGCGCATTATAATGTTAGGAGAAGGTCCAGTCAGGGTTGAAAGTAGGCGTGAGGTTGCTGGGGATGATAAAAGTACTCTAACAAAGGAGTAGTAGGCTTTTCTAGTGTAAAACCCCCATAAGACAACGTACTATGTTTAGCCGAAACACATTTTCTTTAATAACTCGGTAAATATTTATGCTAGAATGACGAGAGAGGGCTTAAAACTTTCGTCTCACTAATTCCCATCTTTTTACATGCATTAATTTTACATTTGGGGCTTTTTAGACCCTTTTTGGGCCCAAAAACTCGAAATTTTAAAGAATAATCCCCAAAAAAGGGGTTTGGAGTTTTACGATTGTTTTTCCCAACGAACTTGTCCAACTGATTTCAGAAAGGAACATCCCTACCAAATTTGAAGTAAATCGGACAAAAAATGCGACCGCTAGAGTGCATACACATATATATATGTCTATATATATATATATACTGTATATATATATATAAAATTTTGAACGACCCCCCAAAACGTGTTCAGGGGGTCACGTTAGGAACTTCTATGGTGGTCCCGGGCTTAAGTTTCACCGTGCGGGTCATGCTAATAGTTCACTTTCCAAAGGAAATTCACTAATAACATTATTAACTTGTTGAGAGAGCTTAGAGAATGCAGTAGGTTCACCACAGATTGTGAGATACAACTTTTTAATTCCTGAGTGTTTGCATGTATTTTACATGATTCTCCGCAAGGAATATTCTCATAATTGATGAAGTGGAAGGGAGCTTGTTTTATATAAAAACTCAAATAACGGATTGTAGCAAAGAAATTGAAAAGGATTGTAAACATAATTTGAGTTTAATAAAGTGCAACATTTCTTTTTGGGGAAATTTAAAAACCATATGTTCAGGTGTATACTTGTCTCTCAAGATAAAGAGGAAAAAACTATTTGAAACTAATTTAAATAAATTTTGTTTTCGCAGCAACACAGAACTCCAGAAGCTTCAGCAACTGAAGGAAGAGACGGGGGAGTTGTCGAGCGTGGATGAGAAACGCTACCGGATGTTGAAGAAGGTATGTGGCGCCTGCTGTGGCTGGAAGCTGTCTATACTGTTGTGAAAGAAAGGCATTGTCCATCTGTCGGCCTCTCTGTGCCAGAATAATGCTTGTGTCAGGGCAATGAATGTCCTGTTTTTAGTTTAAAGATTTTTAACAAGACTGTTAAAATTGAAAACTTGAATATAAAAATATAAGTCAAGTCAAACAATTTGTTCCTAATTAAATGTTTTCAACATTAACATATTGCAATCTTACTTATCTTTAGTTAGTGGAGTATCTGGGAATTTTAGTTTTGCCATAGAGCAGAGATTGGCACACCTGCAAGTTTGTCATCAGCTGATGTGACTGTTGTTGCAGGCGGCAGAGAAGGAGTTGCTGGACGCAGCTGACGTGATCTGCTGCACCTGTGTGGGGGCTGGGGACCCGCGCCTCTCCCGGCTCAAGTTCCAGACCATCCTGATAGACGAGAGCATGCAGGCCACTGAGCCAGAGTGTATGGTACCCGTCATCCTCGGCGCAAAACAGGTAAAGTGGGAGCAACTATTTTCTATCGGTGGTGTAATTTGCTTTTGGGTATTATTTAGTTCAATAGTTTTGAGGCTGCTCTCATAAAAAAAGTAATGGGGAGAGACATGTGTAACTTTGTTTATTTTGTGTATTTCATAAAAATATACAGTGGAACTTTGGAGTTTCATGGAGTTTCAAAAGTGGGATACACAGCTAACTCACCTGAAGCAACTGGTTCAAATGAGCACAACAACAATCAGAAGATATTTACACACACATTACATAATATTTCGTCTCTATTGGAGACTTCTTCAGATGAAGAGTAGAGAGACACCGTCCAGTAGAATTTAGTTAATTCGAAACTCAATACACAAACATCTTAATTTCCAAGTTCGTTAAACACTTGAAACATGCTTAAGGGTTCACACAAAAATGTCTAGTTGTTAAAGTGTTTTAATTTAGAAAGTTGTTATTATTTATGTTCTACTCTACCAAGTTTGGGGGGGCAGTAGTCTTATTGCTGTAAAGAGTTTAACATAAGAGAATTAAATTTTGAAGAAAGATATTTTCTGTTTACTGAACACTTAAATCACTTATTGAGCGCTTTAAATTAAATTTCATTATGGTCCTTAGCCTAAGTCTTAACATTCTATATATGGTAATTGTTTTTCCCCTTATGAGAAATCTGCAAAACATCTATTCCAACTTCTTATAAAGGGAAAATAATACATTCAGCAACACCAAAAATAAATCAGTCTGAATTTTCAATGTAAAAGGGGGATGTATGTGATTTATTTGTCAAAGGAAATAAGTAATGCCTTAGTTCCTTCCTCCTCTATAATAGCGGACAGTTAAATTGACAGTTGGGCTGTAGCCAATAGCATGGTTGTACTATATCACTGTTGCCATTTTGCCATAGAAAAATATCACTCGATGTTATTCCGATCAGCTGGTGTGGAGTATTGGCAATGTCTTCTATTGGCTGATCTTGGTTGATAGCCTGGCAAACCACGCCCTCAACTGGCAATTATTTGTCTGCTGTTATAATGAATATTAGAGATATGTGATAAATCGTAGCACTGGGTTGGTACAACTGTGTTTTGTTATCAGCTGATCCTGGTGGGAGACCATTGCCAGCTGGGGCCTGTGGTCATGTGCAAGAAGGCTGCCCGTGCTGGGTTGTCTCAGTCGTTGTTTGAACGGCTTGTTGTTCTTGGAATTCGTCCATTCAGACTTGAGGTCCAATACCGAATGCATCCCGAGTTGTCTCGTTTCCCATCCAACTTCTTTTATGAAGGCTCTCTTCAGAATGGAGTTTGCGCAGGTAAAGTTTATTAAAAGTTCTTAACATTTGTTTAGGCAGTATTTACTGAGAGTTATAAAGTATTCCGTGATTACTGGCTAGTTTGTCAGCCACAAAAAGTGACAACAGAATTGACATGAGGTAATTACTCTTTATTTACTTATATCTTAATTTTGGGAGAACACAGCACCATTAGAAAACATGGTTCACACTTTCACAAGTCAGGGAATTTGAAATATGTCAGGGAAAAGTTGGAAAAACGCCAAAAGACAAGTACAATGCTTATATTTTATACAAGTCGGAACAAATTTTTGGTTTAATCGAAAACGCAAAGCACTACTGTGGGAAAATCAAAACTTATTAGAAAACGTGCACATTTTGAGTCGTGAGTCAGGAAAAATTAAGATCGCTACTCTAAACAAACAGCTGTTACACAAGTTTTCATTGTTGAAAAGTCAAATAATTAGTTAACTCAGTATTAACAGCTGATTACCTCGACCAATAAGTGTCAACAATAATTGTTTTAGTCCTAGGACTAAAAAGATCGTCAAAACAATATTTTTTTTATCCAATAAATAAAAAGAACAACTTGGCATCTTGACGCATATGTTAAAAACAGCTGTTTTTGAAGCAGTATGACGAAATGTAAATTAACTGTGTACATTGCTAACTGATTGTCGTTGGTGGCAGATGAGAGGAAGCTAGCCAAGATGGACTTCCCGTGGCCGGTGGCCGACAAGCCGATGCTGTTCTACGTGACGCAGGGCCAGGAGGAGATCGCGGGCTCCGGTACCTCGTACCTGAACCGCACGGAGGCCGCCAATGTGGAGAAGATGACCACGCGGTTCCTGCGGTGCGGCGTCAAGCCCGAGCAGATCGGCGTCATCACGCCCTACGAGGGGCAGAGGGCGTACCTGGTGGGTGCAATGGTGTAATGTAGTGATGTGTCAAAACCAAAACTCGAATCTCAAAACCACCAAAACTTTGGAAAAGTTTCGGTTTTGAGATTCGATCGGCGAGTTTCGAGAATCAAAACTCAAAACTGCCGAGATTTTTTGTGTCATTGTTGTTTTTTTAACAGAAATCACGCCCGAGTGTTGATTAATAATGTGAAGGTCAAAAGCCAACTGTCATCGGTCGTCTACCTTCACCTTTTGTGGATTATTGATTTTTTATTTGTGAAAGAACAACTCTAACCAAAGTTTATAATTAAGCTACAAATAATTGGTTCACTAGTAGTTCTGAAACTAATATTTTTCTAGGATACTTTGAGAATGGCAGTAAGTTAACTGGTTTATTTGGAGTAACTGGATTTATTTTTCATAACCATAACCAGGCAAGTAAATAGGATTTTGGAATTTGAATTCGAGTTTCGAGATTCAATTTTTTAAGTTTTGGTTTCGGTTTCGAGATTTGAAATTTCTGGTTTTGACCATCACTAGTATAATGATATTGTAGTTGGTGATGGTTAGTTTACAGCCCTGTTCGCGGTGCTTGGCACCTGGTTTGTGGATGAACAGCCTTTCCCCCTCCACACGTCTTTGTTCAGTCAGTATACCAATAAGCATTTCTCTGTAAAAATAAATGTTTTTATTATTTTGGTCATTGTTTATATGTGTAGTGTTGTTGCAAATTACGTAAGTTAGCAGGCAGGTTGTAAACATAGCAGAAGTCAAGTCACATAACTGTCCATGCAAAATTTGTAGTTGACTGTATGCAACTGTTGGAGGGGAGTAGTAGTGGGGGGTATTCACCATGTATCTCGCTCTACCTCCCCTACATACCAGGTACCATGAACAGACCTGTATTTAAGAAACAATTGCAGACATTTTCCATCACTGATTAGTAAAACCAAGTTTCACGATGTTTCATTGTGAAACTTGTTTTTACTCATCAGTAATAGAAAATGTTGGCAATAATTTCTGAAACTGATGTTTTCACAGAAAATCTCAATAATTGGTCTGGCTCGCCGGGACGGTTATGGCTCATGGCTGGAGCAAGTCGCTTGTTATGAAGGGAAAAGTAAATCCGCTTGCCGTTTTTAGAGTTGAGGTTGAAAATGACTTAGACCTACTGGACAAAATTATTTATCTTCAGTATTTGAGTAGAAATTGTACACTCAGTACTGTTATTTAACTTAGACATATTTTCCTTTACAGCTTTGCCCTTGTTTGTGGTATTAAAATGTCCTATGTAAATAAGGCAGTTGTTATGGAAAACTAATAAAATTGCATTTCTTACATGGTTACTTACACACTCCGTGCGGGTGACCCGGAATCGGGTCATGGCTCAACATTGAAACATTACATTTACATGTTTTATGTAGCGAAAGTGTAACAGGTTTTGATACAGTTTGAACCTATGGCAGCTGGGTAATGCTGTCTATCCATTACAAAAATTAACATCAGTAAACCTTTGAACTTGGTCCATTGTTATTCTTATAGAAAATAAATAAATTATTATGTCTCGCTTGTTTATGGATAACATTTGGATGAAAAATAGTACAAGTACTTTCATGCACAGAAGAGTGTTGCTATATTGATTGTGTGTCTGTTTATTGCATAACCCCTTAATGTGGCACCAATTATATTGTCTAAATTGTTTATATAACTTTTTGTTCCCATATGTTTTAAATCATTATGGTACTAGTGCTAATTCCTGTATAAGATTTCTATAGTCTTTCTAAGTACAGTAGAAATCCAATTATCCGAACCCCTATTATCCGAATATCCAATTATCCGAATCGATTTTGAGTGAAATAATAGAAATATAAAAATCAAGAAAATAACAGCGGGAGCGCGTGTAGCGATAATGCGCCATGAGCGCTAAAATAAAAGCCCGCTCTGTTACCTTCCGGACGATATTTTCGCAGGGAACAATGAGTCATACCCCCTTCCCGCCCTGCTCATCATCAGTCGCTGCTGTTCTTTCACCGAGATTATCGTTCGAAATGAGTACAAAACGTAAACGTGTTGTCCTTTCGCTAAGTGATAAACTCACTTTGCTCGAGATGTTCAAGTGAAATAACCAACATTGAACAGTGAAATACGTACAGTATGTATTGAAAAGAGCAACTGTATATACTGTATTCAATTTAACTCCTGTAATTTAATTTTTATGACGTATATTCTTGATACAGTTCGCTCACTTTCTGTTCACTACATTTATGATAACTTTGTCGATAAAATTCTAATTTTTTATGTATGGTGATGTTTTTTGCTTAATTCCCGAGGTATACCTGATTATCTGAATTTCTGCATATCCGAATTGGCCCGATCCCCAATTAATTCGGATAATTGGAGTTATACTGTATATGCCTTATCTAATATAGAGGTTTATTTTTTAAATATTTAAAGTAATTATGTATTGTTAGAAGGGTGCATTACTAATTGTCACTGAACAAATATGCGAGAAATAATGCACTTACCTATTATAGGGTTTCATCTCGGGTGCTAAGTACGTTATATAAATACAGTGAAACCTGTCTATGCAGGAGGTTGTGTAACTGCCTGTAACTGTGATTTCAAATGTACACTACGTGAATCAGTAATTTATAAATTAAAAGTTGAAGGGATGTACCATGAAAATAATCTAATCCTTATCAATATAAATAGTCTCTAAATTGCACAAATTCTTGAATAAATCAAATGTTCCACTAAAACATTTGAAATCCACTTAAAAAATTAGATATTAACCTTCTCCGTGTTTATTTGCAGGTACAGTACATGCAGTACCAGGGTACGCTGCCGTCCAAGCTGTACCAAGGTATCGAGGTAGCCAGTGTGGATGCCTTCCAAGGCAGGGAGAAGGACCTCATCATCATGTCGTGTGTCCGCTCCAACGAACACCAGGGGATCGGCTTCCTCAACGACCCTCGTCGGCTCAACGTGGCTCTCACACGGGCAAAGTTCGGTATCATCGTCGTCGGCAACCCCAAGGTCCTGTCTAAGGTGGGTCACAACACAAGAGCACCTTAGGGCCTGGAGGATCAAGTAATGTGGAAAGTTAAAGTTGGTAACTGCCAAGGCTTAATGAAACATGACAACTGTGGAGGAAAACTAGAATGAAACTAATAGTCTTTACACATTCCTTAACATATTGAAATTCAGTCACTGTTAGGGAAATAGGGGACTTTCTTAATGATTGTTCATCCTTGAAAGCTGTTTATAATAAAGAAATGGAAATATAATGTACAGGGAGTTGACTTTGAATCAGCATTTCTTCAGTTTGTTGGTGTGCTCTGGGTCACTTCAGGCCATTTTTAAAGAAACTTTAATTATACTTTTGAAATTTGTTTTACAGATTAAGATAAAACTGTCGTAGAAATTAGATCAAGATTGCCACTAGTTTCCAATGTCTGGAAACTAGGGATGAGTCGATTCTCGATACCACAATTTCTTGGACATTGGTATCGGTATCGAGATTCATTTGTTCAATGTCGATACCGATACCATCGATCCCCCCGCCGTTTACACGTGCTACCCACGGGAAGAGATACTCCCGGCGTTTACCCGCGCTACAAAAAGCCCGGGGAGTGTTTGGGTCGGCGGCAAAAAGTCTTACCTTGGAGATAAGAAAGAAAGAATTTTCCCATTATGAATTTATAATAAATAGTTTTTGTTTTATATATTATTATAGCATATTAGTGAAATTAACATTAAATTATGTACAAAATTGCATTCAAAATATGTTTGATAATTAACTACAAAATACTACTGAATAATTTTAATTGTACCTAACATAAATTTGTACCGGTAACTGATTTTAGCAATAGTTTTAACAACTACAGGTATTGAAAAATCTTAGGTATCGATGGTATCGGTATGGAGAATCAAGAATAGATTTTTCTGGTATCGGTATCGAGAATCGATAAATTTTGGTATCGACTCATCCCTACTGGAAACCATTGTCCAGGAGAAGTCGCATTTTGAGCTGCTGCTACTCTTTCGAGAGCTAATACCTTGTCTCTCCTATATGAAAGTTCAGTATAATTTTTTTTTAAATACATATTTATGGGGAAAACTCTCTGAGCAAGTTGATATAAGCAAACCGTAATAAGTAAACTGTTTATTGATTGTGCATAAGCCACTGGGATTGTGCTGTAAAAACAAATGTTGTTTACAAACTTTTTTACTGTCACAATTCTCACTAACCTGTGGGGATATCCCCAGTTTTGGCCCTCTTCAGTCGTATCCGGAGACCGTAACTGATGATGTTGATGTGTGAAATTTAATTTCAACAGTTCCCTCTGCTACTTATTTTAATCCTGACCATTTTTTCGGGAGGGATGAAAGTAAGATCAGGTTACTTCAGCCCAGAACATTTTAATGACTATATTAGTAATTCAGTTTGATGTTGAATTTGTATAAATCTTTGCAAAGCTTTGCTATTAAGATAATTTTGTTGAAAGAAGTTCTCTCCAGTTTCTCTGTTACCACCTACTCCTTGTGTTTCCAGCAACAACTGTGGAACCACCTGCTCAACTTCTACAAGGAGCAGAAGGTGCTGGTGGAGGGGCCGCTTAACAACCTGAAGGAGTCCATGATCCAGTTTGCCAAGCCCAAGACCATCACCAACGCCGCCAACCCCGGCACGCACTTCATGTCCACGACAGTGTACGACGCGAGAGAGGCGATGGTGCCGGGCAGCATCTACGACCGCACCGGCGGCGGCAACCCGGCCGCCCACTACATGCCGAGACCCGGTAAACTGAGATGCTGTTGTCGTGTTCAAACAATGAATATTGTGTACAATTTGAATAAGAACCCCATATTCATGAAACGGTACACAGAAATGTCTTTCACTTGTTTAACGCATCAGTGGGAGTTTTTTTTGTAAGATAGAGATAGATTTAAGATTGCTGGATTAGGAAACCTCGGCAGAGCCGCTAGGCACTTCTTCCACGTGGGAATATTGCGCAGGTCAGGAGAGAAACCAGCAGGGATGGAAACGGTGGATGGGATTGAATTTTACCAGTTAACTTTTTATAGGGTACACCTGCGACTCCTGTGACAGCTGTCTGCTCTGCCCTTCTAGGCTGACGGACAAGGTCTACATGTTTTTTGAGCTAAGGACCACCTCTTAGGTAAGACGTTCCCGTTCCCTGCTCTCTACAAACATGGAGGGATCAAGGTGAAAGGGAAGCTTATCATAATGGATAGCCCAACTTGACCACATGTTATGACATCTTCATTTGCTCTCCCCAAATGTGTTTAGTGAGTTTTTTCGGACATTAACAATCTAAAGAGGTTTCTTTGTCACGTAGGCCATTAAGGTACAAACAAAAAAAGTATAAACAAATTAAAATTATTAAAAATTAAAATGATTAATGTTAAGTTCACAAGTTTAATGATTGATTTTGTCATGCTCGCGCACAAAATCCATTTATCAGGGTGTGTACCTAGAACAGAACATTTTATTTAAAAGGATTCCTGATCTGGTTTATAGAACTTTTCATCAATCTGCCTTAATTAGCTAAGGCATTCCTCTTGTATCTTTTAATCTAGTTTTAGAAATTATTTTATTTGAGTTTAATTCTTTTTTTGATAATGATATGTTTCAATTGTATTACTTAATGTTATATGACGAGCTGGAAGATGTAATCCACACATTGAATTACTTACTGGCAATAAATTGAGTATTGAGTATTGAGTATCTTAGTTTCACTTATAGCTTTCTACCACAAATGTTTTTGAAGTGATGTTATGTAGTGTAATATGCGTAAGCTGAGTATTAGTGTGTGTTGCAGCGCCCGGCGGCAGACTGGACATGTTTGGACACGACCCCATCTCGTACATCTCCCCGGAGCGAGCGCAGGCCGCCCTCAGCAACATCCCCGTGCCCGTGGGCATGTTCATGAACATGAGCCACGTTCCGCCGCGCTTCTACAACCAGCACCAGCAGGCGATGCAAGGTGAGCGGCTATAATCAACTCCCGATTATTCGAGAGCGGGTTAATCTGGTTGTAGTATTTTGTGGTTTTGTTTTTTATTCAATATTTACTTGCTTCAAGGTTTAAGAAAAACTATTTATAAAATTGTTGAAGCGTTAAATTATCTACTCGTAGCGTATTCATTTTGAATACTGAGGGTAAAGGTATTAAATTATTTTATTGTTTGTACCTGTTTCATTGTATTTTAGGATTAGAACTCCTTTAACCCGCTTTTCTTAAATTTAGGGGCCTAAGAAAATACTAATCCAATGTTCTAAGAGGTGCACAATTATTAAATTAGACTGTAATACGCATGTATCGGAGTGACCTAACGTAAACTTAAACTGTAGGATAAAAATTGTTTATTTTTCTAACACAATCCAACTCTGCCATTGTGCATGGATGAATTTTGCATAGATAAAACATTACCAAATCGTGTGATTGGTGTTGCAGCTCGCCAGGCGGGCAGGACGAACCGCATGACCAACAACCGACTCCGCAACAAGAACAACCTGGGCAAGAACAAGATGGGCAACACCTTGAGCCAGGGCAACAGCCAGGAGCCATACAGTCAGGGCATCACCCAGGGCATGAGCCAGCAGGTGTGTCACGAGACGTTAGACTACGTTGACGTGTCTTTGTAGAACATATTGCCATTGGGAACCGATTGACGTTTGGAATACCTCGTGTTGCCCCATTTCTTGCTCTGAGACTTACTTTGAAGAACCTTGTAGAGGCATTTGGTTATGAGTGATCAAACCTCTTTTTTTAATTTCAACTGCCTTTTGCCATAGGCCAATATGCCTTTGCTGCAATCTAATGACAGTGAGGTATTGTGACAGAAATAGTCACAAGGGCAAGCCAGTGGTGACCGCTCGTGAAAAAATATCATAGCAGTCAGCCTGGATCAAACGTAGGCTTGACCACGGCTGACCTGCGAGACCTCTACGTTACTGCGTCCAGTTTTTGGTCTACCATATGCTAACAGTATTTCTGTAATTTAGTTAGCTTTCATAATTGTACAATATGTATATTTAAAGGCTAATTTTTTAACACCCTTTAATCAAATGTGAAAACCGTTTTACTAAATTTGCAAGTGTTTTACAGCCAAAAACTGTAATTTAGCATATTAATATATTTGTTTGTTATGATTTCTATATGAATATAAATTCAGATGGGGCAGGGGCGGATACAGACTATCGTTTTAGGGGGGGTCATAACGGTGGAAAAAATATAAATTGGCAAAATACAAAAAACTTTTATGGGAAAAATGGGTAAAATACATGAAGATCTGAGGTTGTTTTGGGGGGGGGGTCATGTCCCCCATGACCTCCCCTCTGTATCCGCACCTGGATGGGGAGTCTAACGGTTAGCGTCTTGGACTGTGGCTCAAGAGGTCACGGAATCACAGCATTATGGGTTTGGACCACTTTCCCTAAAACCATTTAAGTAACTCATAACAAAAATGCCTCTGGTGTAAACATACACAACAAAAATTACTCTGAAATCCCTTAGAATTTGGTAAGTTGGGAAAAGGATAGACAGCTAGCTTACCTGAAGAGAATAAAACAGGTGTAGCACAGGAGACACATAAAAAAAACACACACACACAAAAAACACTTGATATTTCGTCCCTCTTGGGGACTTCATCAGAAGAGAAGAGAATGAAGTATAAAATGGCTGCTTGTAAACTGGTCCTTAAGTCAGTGTTGCCACAACACACAAACACCACTAAAATTAACCTGTTGTACATTAATACTGGATTTTGGTACACACCAAGTCCTACTTTGATTGTTTATGTAAAGGCAAAAAAAAACCAACTAAAAACCCTTAGAAAGATGGAGAAAACTATTTTGTCTTTTGAAACTGTTCATATGTTATATTAAGCTAGCTGTGTAAGGTAAGGTTAGGTTAGGGTTTTTTTGGGAGAGGAGGATTATCTGATATTGAGGTTAGGGGGTGACCTGGAGTTAGTGACAAATTGATAGGCTAACTCCCATCTTCTGAGCATGGAGCTATTGCACTGATTTTTGGGAATCGATTTTAATACTCTGGTGGTGAAACAGTCATTGAAGCAAAGATTGTGGCTGTTGGCATGTTGTGCTACAGGTTTTTCTTTTTCCGACTTGACATCATGTCTATGGCCATTCATCCTTTTCCGGAGAGTTTCTGTAGTTAGGCCTATATATTGTGCCTGACACTGCTTACATTCTAATTGGTAAATTAGATTCTCTGTATTGCAGGTATGGTGTCCTTTGATTTGGTATTGGGTTTTGTGAAAATTACTAGTGAATGTGTAGGTAGGAGGATTCATGTTACAGGTTTTGCATTTGATTTCTTCACAAGGGTATGAGCCGGGTGGTAGTTTATCTGGTTTTGTTACAGTGGGGTCTGGAAGTTTGGGATGAACTAATAGGTTTTTCAGGTTGGGTGGTTGTCTGTATACTACTGATGGTGGTTTCTTCAAAAGGCCTTTGGTTTGGCTGGAGCAGTCCAAGATTTTGTAGCCGGTTTTCAATAGGCTGTTAAGTTTATGTAGGCCAAGATGAAAGGTGGTGATGAGGTTGGTCGATTCAGAGTAGTTTTGGGATTTAGTAGGTTGAGTTTTGGGGTGCTGAGCTGCAGTAATCTGGGATTTCATCAGCTGAGGAGGATAGCCTCTGTTTTCAAAAGCCACTTGGATTTTGTTGTTGTAATCCTGTAAATCTTTTTGGTCTAATGTGATGCGTTTGCCTCTCAGGGCCAAGCTGTATGGAAGGGAGCGTTTGGTGTTATTGGGGTGACAGCTATTGAAGTGAAGATATTGTTGATGGTTCGTAGGTTTGATGTGAACTGAAGTGTTTATTTTTCCTTCTGAAAGTTTGAGTGAGACATCCAGGAAGTCTATGGTGTGTACCGAGTAGTTCCATGTGAATTTTAGAGGGCTGAATTGGTTGAGGTTATGTAAAAAGGTTTCAAGGCTATCGTGTCCATGGGTCCAGATGATAAATATATCATCAATATATCTTAGCCAGCAAAGGGGCTTCTGGTCTTGAGTCTTGAGAAAAGATTCTTCAAGTTTGCCCATGTATATGTTAGCGTACGATGGCGCCATTTTCGTCCCCATTGCTGTGCCCTTGATCTGGAGATAGTACTTGTCTAAAAACTGGAAAGAATTCTTCTCTAGTATAAATCTTATTAGGGAAATGATACAAGAGGTTGTGGGTAATGACCCTTTGGTCCTTTGTTTGTTGAGCGCGTCTTCAGTTGCTGTTAGGCCATGAACATGGGGAATGTTTGTATATAATGAGGTGACATCTACTGTGGCTAAAATGGTGTGTTTGGGTAGAGGTTGTTCTATTTGGGAAACCTTCAATAAGAAGTCACTAGTATCCTTTATGTAGGATGGTAGGTTCTGTACTATTGGATGGAGGAACGAGTCAACGTAGGCTGAAGTTCTTTCAGTTAGGGAGTCGCAGCCGGCTACGATTGGCCTACCAGGTGGAGGGATTATAGCTTTGTGGATCTTAGGTAATATGTAGATTTTGGGTGTAGCGGGATTTTCTGGGATCATAAGTTTGATAGTTTCAGGAGAAATTTGGTTGGCTTTGGCTTGGTTGTTAATAAGTACAGTCAGTTCAGTTTTGTAAGCTTGGGTGGGGTCACTGCCTAGTTTTCGGTAGGTGCTGGTGTCAGATAACTGTTTGTAAATTTCTGTGACATAATCAGCTTTGTCCATAACAACAGTCGTTGAACCTTTGTCGGCCGGAAGAACCATGATGGAGTCATTGTTTTTCAGGGACTTGATGGCCTTTTTCTCTTCAAAAGAAAGATTGTTCTCAGTATTATTGGATACTGAGGTAGCAAAGGTGGGATCAGACACGTTTTGAACGAGAAAATTAATATACTGTTCTATAGGATGGTCCGATGGGAGAGGTGGTGGATCCCAGTCTGACGCAGGTTTGAATTGTTCTAAGGCTGAAGCATTACCTGTGGTAGGATCAGAGTTGTTAGGGTTGTTGGAAAAATAATGTTTTATGCGGATTTTTCGTGCCAGTGACATGATATCTTTTATAAGAGTGAAGTGGTCAAAGGCTGGGGTGGGGCAGAAACTTAAACCCTTAGAAAGGACCATTTTCTCTGACTCCGACAGATTATAACTGGAAATATTGCAGATTTGAGGATCTAATTCAGGTGGAACCTTAGGTGAAGTCCTGATAGAGCCTTCAGGTTTGTGGGAGGGAAGGATCACTTGGTGTTTGGTAGGGGTGGGTAGGCCTAAAAGAGAAGCAAGACTGGGTTTGTCAGCAATCAAGGGGGCTTTCCGATGAGGAATTTGTAGGCTTATGTAGTTATTGCTGATGAGATGATTTTTACAGATGATTGAAAGTTTCTTCAGTTTCTTTTTGGCTTCCTGTTCCATGTTACTCACAGCTTTTTTGATGATATTGTTGACTGTATTTATTAGGTTAGGGTAGTTGCCGAGGACAAGCTGGACGAGGTCTTGGAGGGATTGGCTGTGACTAATTATTTGCTCCTTGTACATAGTTAAGACTTCAGTGGTAAGTTCTAAAGATTGTTGGTGTGTAAGGACTTTGATTTTGTTCCACATGAAAGGAGGCATTCCACTGAGAGCAGGTTTTACTGTTAGGCCTACAGGGGTCAAACCCAGTGCTAGGCAAGCTTCAAGGAAGTAGACATGGCAGGTTATTTTGCTGAGTTTAAAGGCATGGACTTTAATATTCCTTAACCAGTAGGGAGAAAGATCCATAGTGAAGAAATAGGAGAGAAGGATAGTAACAAAGGAAACAAAAAGAGGATGAAAGGGAAAGGTTTTAACACTTTAAGGTTAGGTTCATTTGGAAAAGCTCTAAAAAAAAAAATCAAAAGTGAAGTCGGAGTCAGAGAAAATGGTCCTTTCTAAGGGTTTAAGTTTCTGCCCCACCCCAGCCTTTGACCACTTCACTCTTATAAAAGATATCATGTCACTGGCACGAAAAATCCGCATAAAACATTATTTTTCCAACAACCCTAACAACTCTGATCCTACCACAGGTAATGCTTCAGCCTTAGAACAATTCAAACCTGCGTCAGACTGGGATCCACCACCTCTTGGATTTTTTCAAAATCCAAGTGGCTTTTGAAAACAGAGGCTATCCTCCTCAGCTCGTGAAATCCCAGATTACTGCAGCTCAGCACCCCAAAACTCAACCTACTAAATCCCAAAACTACTCTGAATCGACCAACCTCATCACCACCTTTCATCCTGGCCTACATAAACTTAATAGCCTATTGAAAACCGGCTACAAAATCTTGGACTGCTCCAGCCAAACCAAAGGCCTTTTGAAGAAACCACCATCAGTAGTATACAGACAACCACCCAACCTGAAAAACCTATTAGTTCATCCCAAACTTCCAGACCCCACTGTAACAAAACCAGATAAACTACCACCCGGCTCATACCCTTGTGAAGAAATCAAATGCAAAACCTGTAACATGAATCCTCCTACCTACACATTCACTAGTAATTTTCACAAAACCCAATACCAAATCAAAGGACACCATACCTGCAATACAGAGAATCTAATTTACCAATTAGAATGTAAGCAGTGTCAGGCACAATATATAGGCCTAACTACAGAAACTCTCCGGAAAAGGATGAATGGCCATAGACATGATGTCAAGTCGGAAAAAGAAAAACCTGTAGCACAACATGCCAACAGCCACAATCTTTGCTTCAATGACTGTTTCACCACCAGAGTATTAAAATCGATTCCCAAAAATCAGTGCAATAGCTCCATGCTCAGAAGATGGGAGTTAGCCTATCAATTTGTCACTAACTCCAGGTCACCCCCTAACCTCAATATCAGATAATCCTCCTCTCCCAAAAAAACCCTAACCTAACCTTACCTTACACAGCTAGCTTAATATAACATATGAACAGTTTCAAAAGACAAAATAGTTTTCTCCATCTTTCTAAGGGTTTTTAGTTGGTTTTTTTTTGTCTTTACATAAACAATCAAAGTAGGACTTGGTGTGTACCAAAATCCAGTATTAATGTACAACAGGTTAATTTTAGTGGTGTTTGTGTGTTGTGGCAACACTGACTTAAGGACCAGTTTACAAGCAGCCATGTTATACTTCATTCTCTTCTCTTCTGATGAAGTCCCCAAGAGGGACGAAATATCAAGTGTTTTTTGTGTGTGTGTTTTTTTTATGTGTCTCCTGTGCTACACCTGTTTTATTCTCTTCAGGTAAGCTAGCTGTCTATCCTTTTCCCAACTTACCAAATTCTCACAGCCTGAGCTTTTCCAAATGAACCTAACCTCTGAAATCCCTTAGGGATTTGTCCCATATTGACCTTTAAATATTCAATGTTTCCTCAATGGAGATCTAGATTTTCTTAGATCGGATATGTTTTTTTTTGTTTTTTTTTACCACAGAATGCAGCACTCCATCAAAAAGCCATTAGGCAAATGGTCAAAGATTTCCCGGTGTATTGAGGATTTTATTGGGCATAGTTTTTAATTGAATCTTCATTGACACGTATTAATTGTTTAACATTAAGTACTCATGATATTTTTTTAACTACTGTACCAGAAGCAGTATAATCTATGGTTTATATGAGAATGGTTGGATGAATAAAACTGTTGGAAGCAGATCCATATGAGCATGTAGACAATTATTTGGGACAGAAATTCATTTTTAGTTGTATACATTTTCCAAAAATACAGTCAACTCCCGATTATCAGGGGTAATGACCGGTTGGAGGGTCACGGATAACCCAAAACCACGGTTAAAACAAAGGGATTCAATAAATTGAATATTACGAATATAATAAAGGTTTATCAACATTTTTGTACTACAATATTGTGTTTTAATGTTACTTAAGATATATTTATGTAGATTAAATACTTTTGAAAATCATTAAATTGTGATAACATCTACGAACAATCAAGATAATAATAGTTAATACTAGCAATGGTTGATAGTAGTAAATACTATCCAAAACACCGAATGATATTTAGTAGGTTAAGAATCTCTATTAACACCAAACTCTCTAAACTACACCGAACAGTATGCTAATTAATTCCGCAATGGAGGGAAAACCCAATGAGGGTAAACAACAGCGGGAAGGGTGATTGTTTTGAGATGTTTCTATTTTTAGACGTCCGCACCCGACCGTCCGTGCAGTGTCAAGGTCATCGCTCCCCATCACGCGCCCAGGCTCATTAGTGAGAGACAGACTCTCAGATTATGTTGTGGTTTCTAAATTGTTCGTATAGTATTTATTCTGATAAACAAAGCCAATTAAATATGATTCTGAGGATAATTTAGCAAAATACATTGTTACTATTGCTCTATTTATGTTTAGAAGGGGATAAATAATAAACGGTATCAGGAAACTGACACATACTTTCTCCCTTTTAGCCCAACTTTAATGAATAAATTACTTTTTATTTACTAAATATAGAATACAAAACATGGTCGATTGTACAGAAAATCTTGTAAACAAGTTGTTTTAAAAAACATCCACCCAAATCGCTGCTTTGGAGGCACTACAGAATCCATTGCTACACTCGTGGTTTTAAGAGGGGCAATGCCCCCTATTCCCCCCCGGGTTATTAAGGGGCAACATATTTCGAATTAACTCTGTTGGTCAATGCTAAATTGACAAGCATATCAAGTTTGAATGAAATTGATCAGTAAATAAGAGAGAAATAGTAATTTTTGTATTCCCCATAAGAATAACATTGGACAACGTACTGCGTTTACCGCTAAATGAAAATTTCAATTTTCTCCGAAACCAGCAATCGTAGAACGGTAATTCAAAATACTAAATTATTTAGTTTTTAGAGCTCTTTTTAATGGTAAATAGTAATATTTTTTAATATTTATGTTTTTTTATGAAAAATCCAAAAAACTGAATTTTGGATGTTTTAAGTCCTGTAATTTCTGAACCCGAATTTTTACAGAAATGCGGGTGGTGTCATTTTGTTGGAGAACTAAAGTTCTACAAACGACTAAAGTTTAATCAAAATCGTTAGAGCCGTTTTTGAGAAATTTGGATTTTTCATGTTTTTTGGCGGTTTTTGGGGGATAATTACCCTTAAAAATCAAAAATTCAAAAAAATGAAAAAAACGCCTGGAGATATCGTGGATTAGTACCTACATACCAAATTTCATCAAAATCGGTCCATAGGTTAGGGCTCTAGCTCTGTACACATCCACACAGACACACACACACACACACACACACACACACACACACACACACACACACACACACACACACACACACAGACAGACATCACGTAAAAACCACTTTTTTGGGTTCAGGGAGCACCAAAACGAATATTTCCACTAACAACTCAAATTCGAAAATTCTGACGAAAACAATACTTTCTCCATATACTACGTATAAGGGGGAGAAAGTAAAAATAATAAAAATAAACCTTTCGTGACCCCGGTTAAACCGCAACCCGATTAACCCGCTCCTGGATAATCGGGAATTGACTGTATTATCACTCTCCGAATTTACTGTGCTTTTTCAATAAAAATCTTGAAGGAAAATGTTTAATCTAAACTTAACATTATTACTGACGCAACAATATGTCATTAAAGGATTTTTCATTCTGGCAAAACCCAAGTTGTAATTTAAAATGTTAACTTTATACTTAAGACAATGATGAACAGTTTGTTCAGTCTCAGTGTAGTGACGAGGTTGTGTTTGCAGGGTGGGATGTCGCAAGGGTTCAGTCTGTCGCAGGCGGGATTGTCGCAAGATAGTTACCACATCCCCGACTACCAGAGCCAGATGATGGATGGGTTCCTGTCCCAGGACTCGACCTACCAGGCTGAGAGATATCCGGCACACCAGGTACTGTACTAGGCTGTGCGTGTAGTGGGGCTTTAGTGGGGTAATCGGCTTTAGTTCGGGACTTTGGCAGTGCTGGATTAACGAAAATGCCGGATTACTGAGCGCCGTCTAAAAATAACTGTTATTGGGAGTTTAGCGAAAATACCACTAAATATAGAGACAAAATGAAATCATTGGTTAGTGGGCCATTATTCCACGTTTTATTGTGCTTTCTCTGATTTCGGTTGTGATAGAAAATTTTAAAAACAAAACAATATTTCAACCAGAAATAGATTTACAGTATTATATTTTAATTCATACAGTACAGTTACTTCTGCCGATTGCCCGCAAACTCTGCCAAAAGGCTTATACAGTGTAAAAAAATGGAACCCTTAGACTGATGCCGGATTATTGAAAGTGCCGAACTATCGGGTATCGGATTATTATCATCCCTTATTGGGGACGTGAGCAAAGTTTTACCAATGCGAAACAATTAAACTCCTACAAAGGTAAAGCTTAGGAAACTAATAATTGCTTGGAAAATAGTCAAAAATATCCATGTTAATAAACATAGTGCAATGCCTGCTTCTAAGTAGTTTCTCTAAATACTCATCATTGAGCATTTTGTACTGGCTTGAGATAAAAACCTCTAGATTTCACTATTTTCTTCTTTTATAAATACCTTAAAAATGAGGTACCGTATCGCTTGACAGTGCTTTACATTTTAAAAAATTGGGCGAAGTTGTGACACTGGCCAAGAAGTGTGTTTTTTCTTGACTATAGATGTGTGCTGAGTTTTGTTGTCCAATCACGACCCATTGAAATCGGGGGTATTCACACTTTAGCATAACCCTGGATAGTAAACCTAATTTACAACAAGTTTTGTAATATCATGTTATGTATTTTTTCTCTTAATTTTGAATTTAGTTTGTTAATCGATGGTAAACTAAACATCACTCAGGACTCAGGGTGTGTGATCAATTAGGTTTGTTTGTCCGCAGCCGTACTGATGCGCGGTGCCAGAAGCCTGGGTCGCGGGAGCGGCTTGAGGAGTTCTACGGCGTACATCGGCGGCGTGACACCGCGCGAGCCACGGCGCACTGGCGCAATCTCCGACCAAGTGGAATAAAGGCCATTTGTTTTATTTCAAATGTAATTCGCAGTAAGACTCGACTGCCACACGGTTGATAAATTCATAGACTAGTGTTTTCTTTATTTACTAATTTGTTGTTTCGTTATTTACTTTAAAAAGTTAGTTTTAAGCTTATTACTTTCTCATTTTCGTTACCCGTCTATTTGGTTGTAGATTCTTGTCTGCAATGAATTAAGAAAGTATGATTTTAAAATTGTTTACCACAATTTTATTTCGTATGATAAGAAAAGTTTCTTTTGTGTTTTCTTTTTTTTCTTCTTTATTTATACACAAAGCAATAACCCGCCGAGGTTAATATTATTAAAATTTACTTTAAAAATTTAAACTATTTTCTTGTATTTAGTTAGAAAAATTATTAAACCAATTACCTTAATTCATTCAAATTATGTATTTGTACCTTAGGTCATAAATTTCACACATTTATGTTATAAATTTAATAATTAATTTTAATCTTATTTTTTATTTATTTGAAATTAAAAATGTAATTGAAATTGTTTTTATATAGTTTTATTGTTTAGCATTATATAACTTGTTCAATATTTACAACTTTATTTCCTGACTTGCATTACCATCAATGAAAGATATTAAACACATTATTTCTTATATTATCAGAATCCCCCTTCAACTTTCATTATATGTAATATTGTTCTTTTTTCACTAACCTTCCTAAACAGTGTAGGTGATTTCCATGAAACACATTTGTACACTTTCAACATGTTGCAAATTAAGAATAATTTGTCTGTACTCTGGAAAGAATACATGTCAAGACAAAAAAATGTTAAAAATTGCAGGCTTAGCAAACTTAATTGTCACCATAGAATCATGATTGTGTACCGTAAACCAGTTGTTTTCTTAAGTAATAGACACAAAAGATAGCTTGAGCAAATTCTAACTGAGGGACTATCCATAAATGGCACAGCTCATTGCTAGGCGGAGGTCGAAGAGTTACAGAATGTTATGAAGGCGAGACTTCACATCCTCGGTCTGAATATAAAGTCCGAACGGGAATAATTTGTTTTTCTTTAAGGGAGTGGGAGGTTCCATGGTTAAGACTGCAACAATATAGAGCAGTGTTGAACGATCATTAAGCATTTATAAGGCATCAAAATGTTGGCGGTAATTTATGGAAAGTCTCTTGTTTGCAACTATAGCTTCATCAAGTATTGTTTAGCTTAAGGTTAGTTGCAGTTTTTAAAATTTGAAGTATGGACCGTTTGAGGAGAGATGTCATTTGACTCCAGAGTAAATGCTGTTTGTAATTCAACTTTATATTTAATAAAATTAATTCTGTTCTCTTTAATTTTGTCTTTTTTTAGTATTAAGTACATTTTCAACCCTTTGCACTCCGACGTCGGATACATCCGGATGTCGCTATTTTTGCCAAAAACTCCGCGATCCGATATATCAACCGTTCGTAAAATGTGCGATAAACTCCGACATCTGAAATTTCGTACGTTAGCAAAATCAATCTTACTGGCTTTATAAACTATCCAAATGCGCTCCATAGCCAAATAGTTAAATGCGCTCCATATCAAAGGCAGATAGTTGTGGAGTATCGCTATGTAGTCAGTAATGAGTTACTCTCTCCCGTTTTTTGTGTGATGAGTTGTTTTGGCGTCTGAGAATCAGATGAACAGCTAATTTTGTTGTTTACATTGACATGTTTTGTTATTATTTCATGTGTGTATATTCAGTTTATATCTATATATCTAATTCCGTAATCCTAAATTTGATAGTTAAATTGTAAGCGAACGGGAGGTCGTAGAAAGATGGGAGAAGGAGGTGTCATTTGAAAGGTCTGGTTATGAAATTGTTGGGATAATTATTAATTTTTATTAAATTATGTTCCAAACTTTTGTTACTGAATACAATAATTTTCATGTAAATAGCATGGGGATTTAAAAACCTCTGCTTTGTTTACATTTAGACGTGTGATTATGCGTCTACTTTGTTTACGAACTGACGTGTGTTCCAAAATGTCGAGCCTCACAGAACCTCAAGAGTTTCTATGTTATTCTTATAGGCATCTACTTTCTAGATTACAACTGCAGAATGCAGCACTCATAAAGAATATTATTTCATGTATTGCATCGGGTGACTAGCTAGTTTACAATCGAATGGATATCAACAGTCAAACTTCGTAACTATTAACATACAAAATAAGTTAATAAGGGCCTTAATACCCTGAACGATAAATAATCAGGAAAGTAAATGTGTTAGGGTGGTCTGGTACTATGACAACATTCTGTTTTTCACTTACTAATAGGGCAAAAAATAAATAAAGGACGTTTCACCAAAATTAACTTCTGAAAAGGTGATTAACTATAAATTCTGACAGCCAGTAGAAATTAATAATCCTTTGCCTGCCCTACACAACCCTCAACATCTAAGTAGGGTTCCTTAATCATTTATTCAAGGATTTTACAAAATTAAGGTAAAAAGGCAGTTTTCAAGTTTTTCTGCAGGAGGTAGTGCTAAGCCAGTCCAGCTTTTAGTGCAGTCGACCTTAGTCGAATTGTTCTGTTCATTATGAAGACATTACGAGCTGGACCACTAATACCTGAGCCAGCAGTCCACCGTGCTTCACACAATGCTTTGATGGCTAGGATGGTGCGGCCAGTTGAGTTGACGGTAGTTGTCACACATATTGAACTTGACAGTAGGGTTATTTTATAACAAGTATGAAGTTTATAGTCTCTTGAAATCCACTTTTAAAATTGTGGTAAAACGTATAATGATTTGCTTTAAATTAGCATAGAGCACAATCCTTACGAGGGTTTGAAACACTGATCAAATGTTTGTGTTCTGTGTATGTAATCCAGCAATGTTTGATGATAGAATACTGCATGGGTATGAATGGGTGAAAATTCTAGAAAAACTTGAAAAAATTACTTTTCCCCCACGTACTATGTAAAGTTGAATTTTACTACTTGTAATGAACGAGTAAAGTGCTACTTTGTCTCCCTAGGGAGGCAAAAAGTACTTTGACTCCCAAGGGAGACAAAGTAAAACCTTAAGAAAAACATTAACAATCTGGCATCACAGTGCAGTGGAAAACTGGCAACGCTGTAGCCAGAACATGCGGATCAGAATCAGCTGATATTTCGCTATAATAATTAACGTTCCGAGTTCCGAGATTAGTTATTACGCATTACGCAACCAAAATGGACAGCTATTGTGAATGTGAATACTTATCGATACTAGTGGATTTTGTGGGAAAAATGTGCGGGAGTAAAGTACATTGTCTCCCTCGGGAAAATTGTCGCCCTCGCCTACGGCGTCGGGCGCCAACAATTTCCCTCAGGGAGACAAAGTTTCACTTTACTCCCTTAATACACAAATAACTATTTCATCACACTATGCCGAAAGTGACACTTTTCTACCCTAGTGCCGTAAAAACAGCTGGTTAATTTTGCCGCACTGTAATTATTTATTCTGGCACCAGTAGTGCTAGTAGCCTGTTTTGCACCAATAATAGTGATGCATTCTAAATCATCTGATCTAATTAATTTGGTTGGCAGTATAAATTGAAATTAAATGTGTGCATTCCAAATCAGCGCCATAGACCAATAGGCCTGTACGGCGACTAAACAGTGAGGTACCATTAACAGTAACAGTCAGATGGGCAAGCCAGTGATGACCGCTCGTGAAACAGTATCATAGCAACCAGCCGGGATCAAACTTACGCTTGACCACAGCTCTCTTGCGAGGCCAGCGCTCTACCTCTGAGCGTCCGGTAAGGCGGTAAACACTATTTTTGTAATTATGTTGTGAACCCAATATACAGTCTAAAAAAGATGTTTAATTATTACTATTATTTACAGTGTGATGAAAAATATCATTCATAACTCATACCTAAAGTTCTTTTCTGTGCTATCGCTTTGCACAAAAACACAATCACTTTCGGCACTAGTAATGAAATATCCTATTTTGTCATACTGCTTCAAAACCAGCTGTTTTCAACACATGCATTGAGACGCTAAAGTTGTTATTTTTACTCCTAGAATAAAAAGCATTGTTTTGATGATCTTTTTCGTCCTAGGACAAGAATTTGATGACACTTTTTGGTTGAGGTCATCAGCTGTTAAATATGAATTGAAAAAATTATTCCACTAAACTTGAGCTCGTATCGAAAAGCGTCACTTTTGGTCCAAGTGATGAAATATACTACTGTTAGTCAACTGACTTTTTAATGTCTATCAGCTCATCTTGTTAAACTTGAGCTCGTATCAAAAAGCGTCACTTTTGGTCCAAGTGATGAAATATACTACTGTTAGTCAACTGACTTTTTAATGTCTATCAGCTCATCTTGACCTCTGCACGACATCGATATGAAGTGAGTTGTAACCATCGGGCTGCAGGGGCCAATGGGATCGGCCGGGCGAGTGTTGTCAAGAATATTTTGTTATTTAAGTGCAAAATATACAGCCAGTAACACTGGTATCAACTGGGAAAGTGTTTTGTATATTTACAAAATGTAATGCATATTCTGTAGGAAAATTCCTTGGCTGCACTTTTATATTCAGTTTTTGACAAACAAAAAGTTTTTTTATTATCATAATAACATATAACAGTTACTAGGGTGTTCCATTTTCAGTGCAAAGAACTTGCAAATATAGAGCCAGATGTTTTGGAAATGTTATATTATAATCAGCTGACTAACTAAATAAAATAATTCAATAAAATTAACTGGAGCTTTAAAACCCCATCTAAGCCCAAGGTTCGTAGAGCTTTCAGACCAGGTGTGCTGAGTCGATCTATTTAAGGTTTTCTAATCAACCTGAAGAGACCTGTAAAAACAGCTGGAAGGTCATGTGATCACCAATCCAATCTGCAGTTGCTGGAAACACGATATTTATCATACGAGTACCATATTTTCTCATCAGTGTAATTAGCATCAACATTGTTTAACTGCTTACATTCTATGATAAGCTGTTATTTTATGAAACTAATATATTGTTTTGATTTATTTGTATTATTAGATTAATGGATTAAGGGTTTAAATTTTCTTTCTGCATGTCTATTGACAATTTAAAAATATCTGGCAACACTTGATGGTATGTTGTTGATTTATGAATCAGCTGGACGCCCTCGTAAGTCATCTTTGCTGCGAACATTACTCTTATGTAACTAAACACACCTGGTCTGAAAGCTCTACGAACCTTGATCTAAGCCAATACCTCCTAGGAGGTACAGCACTTGTTGAACCCTGAAAGGTAGGGTTTTTCAAAACCCTCAAAGGCAGATGATATAAAACATGTAGGTAAAATAATTATTTTAGATTCCTTCATTTCTGATCAAAAGAATAATTTCTTTCAATAATATATTGTTATTATAATACACAACATTAAATTTTTAATGAACTGGGAAATATGAGTACAGCTACAGAACATTAAACAAACCATTGCTACTGCAACCATCCAAATGTAGTTAAGAACATTTACTTTAAAGTAAGAACAATCTTGAGCACTTTATTTAATTAGTACCTGAGGGGCCGAGCTTTGCTCGAGGAAGGCCAGTCAGTTTGTTTAGATGACTGGGAGTAATATTTCACCACTTCCCCCAACTGATTGCCATATTTTTGTAGATCATTTGCCTCTTTCCTGCATTTTTAAGGTCACTCCAGTTGTTATTTATAAGTCAATGTCCCTTTGATTTATTTTACTACCCGTATATATGTAATCTTCACTCAAATCTCTGCTCTCAGGAAGCCACATGTTAATCATCATAACATGAGTCCCTTCGACAGTTCCCTGGTTGATTATGAACAGCTGATACATTATTTTGTTTTGATTTGAAACTCCATAAGCCCAATGTTAATTATTTTAACTTTTAATTTTAGTTTTTTTTACATTATTTGATTTTTCCTTGGGATGAGGCCTGTCTAGAACTCATTTTTATCCCAGAAATTAGTTATTTTGAACATTTGATGGAAATCGTTGGTGCCGTTTTTGAGATCCATGTCGCAAGCAAGCAAGCAAACCTTACTCATATTAGAGAATAGGATAGGATAGTTATAACGATGGTGATTATTGTGTTATACAATTTCCCTGAGGGGAACTTCATAATTTTCTGAATTTTTACTCAAGCTGGAATGCTAATGAACATTTTGATATGCAAATTATTGAGTTTTGTCATAAAACCCCTTCAAATTTGACACAGGAGATTTCCTCTTTTTATTACAAGCATTAAAAAATTAATGTTTTAATTTATAGATATCAGAAATATAAAGAGTGATGACACAAAATATCGTTGATATCAAATTACTCTCGTTGCTTTACTCTCTATAGTTATCCCAAACAGATAATCTTTTGTCTAAATCAAACCCACATTAATATCTTGGTCGTTATTGATCGCTGATTAATATGTGCTGAAGGGTAGAAAATTATCAAGTTAGTTAGAAAACAAATGTAAAATCAGATGATCACTTTGTTGAATTTGATAAACATCAGGATATTTTATTTACATATAACATAATATTTTGTTGCTCAGAGGCAACCAACCTTTTTCACATCATTTTATCGGTCACATTTGGAAAACTGAAATACCATGTAAGTATTCACAGCTTTTCATGGTAAATGTATTATAAATATATCATTGTGTTGATTTGAAATATTTATACTAGATTTAAATAAATATACTTTGCTGTAATATTCTCCTGCATGTCAAAACTATTTCTTATTCATCACAGATTTATGTCAGCGTAATTTTAAAATTTGTTGAATTAAAAATGGGAGTGTTACTGTAAAGGCACGTCTACACGAGAGCATTATTGTTGTCAGTAGATTTTTAGGGGTTGAATTGTTAAATTGTGCCCCCAATAGAAGTGTGTGGTCATAGAGAGTGTTGTCAATAATAATTATTCGTGACAAAAGCAGGATTTATAATAAACAACTACAATAAAAATCTAATTTAAAGCAGAAGAGCATAAAATGTTATAATAAAACTTGACAGCTTGGTGTAAACTGTTACCGTATAGGTACTTTCACTGTTGTCATTGACCTACTGACCTGAAAATTATGTTCCACTGATAGCTCGAAGCACTGTAGAACCTTGTTGTGCCACTACAGAGCAAGAAAAAAGTTGTAATTTCTAGATTTTCTGATCTCAAAAGGAACTATGCAACTAGATTTTCTGAATCTCAAAAACTTAAAATAGATTATGAGCTCGATTCATGTAGTGCGATTTGTTCACCTCTATTTAGCATTTGATTTCCATGCTAATATAATAAGTGAGTATGAAATTTCTTATTTGTACTACTAAATCTAGACTTCCACCGGATCGATTAACAATTGGCGCCATTGGAAACGTCAGTGGTGTAAATGGTCAAATAACTATCACATTTTTAAATATGTTATTATTTATGGGGTAGAAAACAAAATATTTGTTGATAAGAAATGCATATATTTCTACAGCTAAGAAAACAGAGGACATCTTTGTACAACTGATAGTAGCAAGTCTAATGTTCTACCGAATTAAATTCAACGTGTAATGTGTCATGGGAAACTACCAAATACAATAAATTTAGGTAAAAAATTTAATTTAATTTTTCAAAACATAATGAGTCTATACAACTTAACCTGGAGTCCCACTGGACCGATTACAATAATTGACACATCATTGAAAACCTCTAATTATGAAAAAATGGTCAATAGTAAAATGGTAATTTTTGGGGGAGCGGGAGACTGAAATTTTTGTTTTCCCAGTAACTATTTATTTCAAGCCATCCTTTGGTTCAGAGTTTTATCAATTTATCTTAGATGTGCTTATTGTGGCATAGTATTATGAAGTGGGAAATTTCATCAGCTTTGTAGGAATGTTACAACCAGCGACCAAAGAATAACATTTTTGGTCACTGGTTACATCACACTATTGTTGGAGTTATATATAAAAAATAACCCACAAATTTCAATTTTTTGTTGCACAACATGATAAGTGTGTATAAGTTCGAATTAATCTTCAGCTTCTGTTATTCTTAATGAGTTAGTTGGTTTATTTCCTATTGACTTTCGGATGCTTTCGGGTTTCCCTAATTATACTCTCTGTTTGGAGGGTTTTCCACTTCCCTATTCCTGTTACTTTTAAGTTTACAAGGTAAATCTAAGTTTCACTTGACCCATTTTAATATTAAATATATCACCCTAAACCATATCTAACTTAACTTTAATATATCTAACTTTGCAGATGGTAGAGTTTTATAAAAGTCATATGTTAATTTTCATGTTACGATTTTTATGGAAAACACCGTAAAATGCCCCTCTTAATGAGTAAGGGAGTATACTTCTAACCAACTGTTGACTACATTTATCACACTTTTTAAAATATGAATAGTAGCATTGTGTAGGGGATTTTCAAATGCTTAAGAAATATACTCAACTTTAGTTTCTTCATCGATTATGAGTTGCATGTAAAAATTAAAAGAATCTTGCAAATTGGGGTTTTTTCGTACAGCTAAATTTTGCATGCCACTGGGCTATTTTAATATTTAATTCATCATTGAAAGTCTCTATTCGTGCAGATTAACAAATTATGAAAACAAGGATAATGTGAAGGTACCCGTTCTTCACACGGAAACAGCTGTAATAAAAACAATGTATCAGCTGTTGGAAATTAAATACCTTTCAGTGTGTTTAAACTCAATCCTTTTCTTTATATTTGTGCCCTTAGGGAAATATTAAAAAATACCCCCGTCGCAGCAAACCTGCGTACTCAGCGAATTTCCTATGCATGTATATATTTCTTACTACCACATAAAAACACTAAGTTTCATAAAATTACTTAAATAAATAACTGATATATAGCATTTTATTTATTCTCCATAAGAATAACATCAGGACTGAGAACGCAGGTTTGCTGCAACAAGGACGATAAAAATATGTTTTTTTTGCAATTATCAATATGACTCAACCAAGTGAAGCTACATACCAAGTTTTAATGATTTATGTTCATAATTAAGGGAGATATAAAGCTTTACGTATTCTCCATAAGAATAACATTAGGGATGAGTATGCAGGTTTGCTGCTAAGAAGATAATCAACAAAAATCAATTTTTTGTGCAAATATCAATATACCAGTACTAGGTGAAGCCACATACCAAGTTTCATTAATATACATTCATAAATAATCGAGATATCAAATGTTATTTATTCTCCATAAGGATAACATTGGACAACGTACTGTGTTTAGCACTTTGAATATCTCGGCAACGGTTGGACGTAGAATCACAATTTAAACACTAAAATTATTGTTTTGTAGAGCTAAACTGATTGGTAATAGCAAATGTGAAGTTTACATTGAAATGAACTGAGGAAAAGCCAAAAACCTTTTTCCCATAATATTAAGATGGGAGATTTTATGAGCAGGTTTTTTTGGATTTTCTCCGCAACCACTTAACCTAGGTTAATAGTTCAAAATACCATATTATTTGTTTTTTTAAGCTCTATAACATGGTCAAAACCAAAATTAAGTTTTTTAAAAATTTTAGGGTGAAAAACGCAAAAAACTGATTTTTGTAAAATTTAAAACCCCCATAAACCCCCCTTCCCGTGGTCTGATATTTCTGGTTTTCGAACTTAGTCATGAATGTCACTTTATACATTTGAGCCAAATTTCATCGAAATCGGGACGTTTTTTACTCAAGTTATCGCATTCACGGACACATATATATATATATATATATATATATATATATATATATATATATATGTACATTTATATAAATTTGAACGAATAGTGTTTTTGGCATCTCAAAACCAAAATTTATCATGGTCTCGGGTTTAAGTCTTACCATGAGACCTACGGTAATAGCTTCTTCCCTTTAGGGGAAATTCGCTAAAACTAATTGTTTTCCTCCAATTTGCTCACCGAGACCTTTCATTAAAGTATGGGGTTGATGGGGTGTCAGACTTATGGTTTCCTCAAAAGTTCCTGGGTAAATGAGGCTTTATATATAGATAAATGTAAATACATAAAAAGGTAATATGACAGTTTGTACCAACTACAATCCTGAATACAATTATTTTTAACCATGATGGCTTTACTGTGCAAATAAATGAATATTTTATCGGCGTTCAGCTTTACAGAAATGGACCAAACTGGTGACAGTTAGCTAATTATAATTATTGAAATGATATGCGAGAGGCTGTATTTTATTAATATTGGTACGACTTACAGTTTGCAAGTGGACTTTTGAACCAGAACAATGCAATCGCAATGTTATGCAATCTGAAGTACGTATTGACCTTGCACGCGCCGACTTCTAGCTACCTCTGCAAGTGCAACTCGACTCCTATAGCGGTCATGTTGGGTTTGAGTGTGCTGCTGAAGTGCTAACCTAGTGCCTTGGCCTTGAGCTGTATACAGTACCTCTTTACAATCTTTTGAAAAATTTTAATTGGAGTTCGCATAGATCGTTGTTTCTATTGCCATAAAAAGGCAAGAAAAATGTACTTTCAAGTGATGAAAAATCTCCCAAGGTGATTTTTATTAGAGGTTTTCATAAAACAGAAATGAATTATTACAGTACAGACACTAAATCGTTGGGTATTTCTCCCTCATATTTTTTACGTTGATCACCATAACAATACAATTACGATGGCGGAATGTCGCATTGTCGCATTGTCGCTGTAGCCCTCTAATTGCAGTGAGTGTCATGGACAAAAAAATATAGTGGTGAATTCAAATTGTAGTTTGGGAACATCCCTTGCTCGGCCCTCCTGTTATGTGCGTTGGAGCGTTGAAGGAGCTAATGACCCATTTCTTCAAGAGAAATTACCTACACTCTAAATAGTGTCGCATATCTTGCACAAACTCGACACTACTACAGTATACATGTATTTTTTGTATATGTATATATAAAAAACACTATACGAAAGGATTTGCTAGTATGGACTTGTTTCTTATTAAAGAGCTTCCCGCTAAACATTTGAAGTATTGACTTAACTTTTTCAAATGGACATAATGACAAAGTAAATCTGTAATGATTTTACAGATTGTTTATTGATAACATTTGTATATGCTATCATTGTGAACAAAACACGTTTAAATCAAATTTGTTTAGTTACTAAAAGTTTTATTTAGAGAACGACCTTTGAGAATTCAGATAAAGAATAAACAGCTGACTGGCAAGTTGTCCTTGTTACCCAGGGTCAGCGAGGAGCAAAGTAACAACGCCAACAACTGCGTCCGCTACGTTGCCAGCTTGTGCTATTGATAATGCGCTGTTGCCACATTTCGGCAACATGCCACATCATTTCAATCAGTTCTTGGCAAACTTTAAATTTCCGCTTCCGTTACCAGCGATTTGTTTAAATTGTATTTTTATATCTTCGTATCTAAATTTGTGTAATGTATAGTATTTAATACGGTACCAAGTTGAAAATTGTACTTTCATTCTTCAGGTTTAGATTTATTACACGTTCAAAGAGGTCAGAACTTCAGCAAAATCAATTTCCTAATCCAAATCAAACATTTTAACGTTTGCATACTTTGAATTTGCAGTCACAGATGTCTTGTTAAATAAACTGGAATCAGAAGTCTTGCAATCATTTCCCTATTTGAGGGGAAAACAGTATTTATTCTGTGCGAAAATCCAAACCCAATAAAGTTATCAGTTTTGTCACAAGTGAGTTTTCCTCAAATGACTAATCATCAGTTGCACTGCCAAGATTTTGTCACATAGTTTTTAAGACAAATACGATTAGTTTTAGTATATATTTCATACTACAAACATTTAAAGTTACAATTATGAATAGGCTATGGATAATTGATTTAAATCATTTATTTGATTTTAAGTTAGTGTCCACGTCCCATTATTTACCGGGATTAAAGAGTAATACCTATTATTAGATGTAAAAAACATGTTAATCATAATATACTATAGAGGTTGTGTAATTCTTTTATTTATAAAAATATCAATAGTAGTTAATGATCAACTACGTTAGTATTCCTCCCAAAATTCGAAGGGCTCCGAATAAATCTGATGTACACAGTGCCTATAATTGATGCTGCCTAATTAAAGCTAAAGAGAAAAAAAGTAACATAATCCCGATAAGTGAGAGGTACTAGCTAAAAAGTTGTAAAGAAGAATATTCTATAGAGTAGGTATTGAATATAGGTATTCTAAATATGGATTTCAACATGACCAGACTGATCTATGACATTGGCTGACTACCTCGTCTATGACAATCTTAATTCTAAGATAATCATCGTTCAAAGCCATTCAGATTCAGGCCCTTGAAGACTTGCATAGTATTAGTCGATACAAATGCAGAGTTGCGCAACAAGTCAATGTCCTTGAAAATTCAGGTTTGATATGGTCAGGTTCGGTTGCTATGCGCCCATGCAGAGAGTAAAAAGGACCAATTGGAGTAGAATCGTCTTGGCGTAGAACCTTCTAGATGATATAACTACATTAGTCATATTCCTATGTTATCTTGTGTAACAGCGCGCAGCCATATGATATCAAATATCACGCTCATATAATCGAAATCACGTGATATGTGGTGTGATATGCTCAGCAGCACCTAAATGGCTCACCTCTCAACAATAATTTTTACTTATCACGCCTCTTAAATTGCTTTCTCAAGTATATTCACCCACAAAACATGACCATGAGAACACTCTTATCTGGAGTAATGGAGTTAAAATTAGTTTAGGCCTATAGACTAACGCAAATCATGACATTATGAATTTTGATGGATGATCTTAGTTTTAAGTTGTTGCAATAAAATATTGCATTAACGATTTTTTTAATATCTTAACTCGTCCATGATTTGTTACCTATGTTTCCTTATATCATTTATTTTATTTTTTAAATCGCCTACTGTTTATAATGAAAAACAAAATTGACTTAGGTTTTGTATTTTGTTATTTGTTAAAACCCAGACAAAGGATAATTTATTGCTTGTTTCTAAATGGGTTCGTTTTTCAGAATTTCGACACATGCAGATTAATATGCCAAATGATCTGAAACATTTCAATGAAAGCCTTTCTTAACGACAATTTGTCATAATCTGCTTACTTATCCACTTGGTTCAAAACAGTATAGGCTGCTGGGTATTCTAAGCAATTTCTTGAATTAGAAGTCTATAATATTTGATTCCAGCATTTATGTTACATGCAAAATAAGATATGAATGAAAGTATTGATAAATCATGCGATACATTTTTCAAGAGATGTAGTTGAATATTTTTTACTCCTCAACCGGGCCCTAAAGGACCCAAGGCAATCCTAAACTCCCTCTATTATCCCATCCCTAGAGGCATCTGAATTCCCTCTATTATCCCATCCCTAGAGGCATCTGAATTCCCTCTATTATCCCATCCCTAGAGGCATCTGAACTCCCTCTTAATCGGCCTCCTCAACTCCCATTCGTCCCTATATCATTTGAACTACACAAAAGCACGTTATTTAGGGCCTAATTAAAATACTTACCTAAAAAATTCGACCTCAACCTGATCACTAACTGAGCTAAAAATGACAACCGGTCAAAGTCCAAGTTTGCAATAAGAATTAGCAAAACAAACACAAAATCTAATTCGTTTATTTAACTTCTTGTCGCACTCAGTCATACAGTCATACTCGTACGCAATGCTAGGACTTCAAAAATGTCGTACCGTTTATGGTACACATTAAAAATGTACCAAATGTACCAAACCATCAAATATACCATCGAATATTGATGAATTTTATGGACATTCATTACATGACGGATTGGAAATATAGTGTAAAGCATTCATGTTATACTTTAGTTAACAATTCACGTCGTAAAGGAAAATTAAATTAGTTTTTTCTCTCAAAAAGAATAATAACATTCAAACAAATTGAGGTAAACTATTCTAGAAACAGGCATCGCAGTTCCAGTTATGTTTATGTTTGAACAATTTGAACAAACAATGCAAGCGACGATTACATATGGTTATCAATGATGGGGAATAGCGCTGAGTCACCAACACCAGCATGGCGTCATGTGGTGGAACTGCGCAGAAGGCTGTAGAAAACTCTAGACCGTTCGCGGGAAAACGCCTGACGAAACATTGCGCAATTTCTCTTTTCCGATATATGTCTGACTTTATTCGTTACGAGGGAAAATAAACGTAAAAGTATTAAATATTTTATATTGTTTATTTATTAATAACCAAATGTCAGAGTATTTGTTATTTTGTAGTGTTTTGCTTTTAACGGTAATGCATTTTTCTGAAGTATTATTTTATATTACAATAACACCATAGGCAGTAATCGTAATAACTACACAATTATATTGCAATAATCTTGATAAATATCGGACTTATTATTTTACTCCATTAGGTGATAAAATTCCATAGGTAATTAAATCTCTGGGCATTTCCCAATATTAATCAATAATAATCTTCTTTTATGCCAAATATAATGTACTTGCTGATACAGGAAAATTTGCTTAGAAGTTAGGTTATTACTATATTTTCCTTTTTTGTAAATTTTTATTTTGTATGATTTGTAAAAAAATAAATAGCAAAGTATGAGCAACGAATAAACCACAATTTGTGGCAATACGCTGCTGACATTCTGGTTTCCCTCAGTTCTATTCCCGTCGAGCCACTAACCTCGCCAACCTCAGTGCCGAAGCCAAAAGTTGCCCGTGAGGTGATAAATCAGAATGTTTTGCAGTTCCTGGTAAAACTACGCAAGCAACTACGTTACATTCAAATCGTAAAATTTGGCGTTACAGTATCTGCTTTACGAATGGATTGATCGCAACGGGTCGACAGGTATGCAGAGGGGGTTCACAGCAGAGGACTGTAGATCAATAATCGTAGCATCGTAGCCAAGGGCAAATTAGGGAGGTCAATGATGCTTGGGCGAGGCAACTCGACGACGTATTGTTTGCTTCGCGCTCGAAATATCTATACTGCGATTGCAAATCCTAAAACTGTGCACGTGGTATTTTGTTTTTGTTCTTATTAATTATTGTTTTTTACTTGTATTAGGCTTTTTTAAGGCTATTTTTACTTGAATAAGGCTGTAAGTCAGGGGAAATAAAGTTATGGATCCGTTGTCTGCTACGTGCTACTTCTCGTGACAATGGAATGAGACAGTTTTCCATTGTGTCAACCTCATCTACGTTTATAGAGTTGCGTGTATTTTAAAATTGGAAGAACAGAGCCAATATTACTGCCTCGCGGTAGGCTATGAGTTATTACGTCATGTGGTGATACATCGCGTCATGAGTCATACGTCATACGCTTGGCATAACGGGTATACATGGCAAATAATAAAACAGAATCTTGTCCCCGCTTTACAAACCTAATTTCATTGACTATACTATTGTATTAGATTACTACTCTTATTATTACTATTTCATAAATCTAATGAAACTATTGAAAATCATTCACTGATTCAACAAATAGTCAGCACTCAACCATAGTACGTAGAATATAGCGTGCATTTGTAAAAGTGATAATTCGATTGAAGGCAAAGAGTTTATAACGAATATAACATATTTGTTTCGTTTCATATGTTTCTATAATAATATCAGAGCTTTAAGAATAAATTATGAATCGGAAAAATAAGTTGTTGTAGGTAACGAATATTTGTTAAATAAGTTGTACAAACTACACACAGCATTTTTAAATGCGTGTGAGATGACTTTCCAAATATCCTATCCTATCCTATACTCTAATATGAGTAAGGTTTGCTTGCTTGCTTGCGACACGGATCTCAAAAACGGCACCAACGATTCCCTTCAAATGTTCGAAATAACTAATTTCTGGGATAAAAATAAGTTCTAGGTAGGTCTCATCCCCAGGAAAAATCAAATAATGTAAAAATCTAAAATGAAAAGTTAACAAAATTAACATTGGGCATATGGAGTTTCAAATCAAAACAAAAGAATTGTAACAGCTGTTCATAATCAACCAGGGAACTGTCAAAGTAATACTCATGTTGTATATGATTATAACATGTGGTTTCCTGAGAGCAGAGATTAAAAGATTTGAGTGAAGATTACATAAATAGAGTAGTAAAATAAATTAAAGGGACATTGAGCTATAAATAAAAACTGGAGTGACCTTAAAAATGTATTAAGAGGCAAATGAGTTATACAAATCTGATTATCAGTAGGGGAAGTGGTGAAATATTACTCCAAGTCATCTAAACAAACTGACTGGCCTTCCCCCGAGCAAAGCTCGGCGCCCAGGTACTTTTACCATTAGAATCCCACAAACTCCTAGCCACAACCATATGACTACAACAATGCTACAACTGTCTTTGTTCCTATGCCAGTTAATCACAATACGGCGCTTGTGTAAGTTTTAGACAACCGCCAGTTTAAATGAATTGCCGTGGATCAGTCAAGCTTGAAGAAAGTGCACAGGTCGATACAATGAAAAACATGCAGCAGTTCCATTCTCCACTCATGGCTTCACTAGCAGGCTAGATAAAAAATATAATACAAACTATATAAAATTGTAATAAAAATATAATTTAAATTTAAATAATACTTTCTTATTCCTATATAATCCTACATTTTCAATAGAGAATGAAAAATACTTATAATCAAAATATTAAATGATATTAATCTGAATACCGGATTTCGTAATGAACGAATGAAGTAAATCTATCTATATTGGCGAATACAGCGAGCTTATGGCCGACAGTGATATTGTATTATGACGTGTTTTGAATGCAATAACATGATGAAAACGTATAGGGATTGCGTTTACATTTGATACAAATAATAATAATTTTATCTTTCAGTCCACTTTACGTAAACTAAGAGTTCGTTTATCAACCGGTTTTTATTGTTTAACCTTGAAAATCTTAAACACCTATGCGAAATCAAATTCTCCATAAGCTTAAATGAAGTAGGGTACTGTAATACTAGTTGTAAATTCAAACTGTTTGAAAATTGTGGTAAATTATGGGTTAAACTGATTCACTTTATAATATGACACTGAAATAAACTAATACCGGTAGTAATAATAATGATAAATATAAAGGTATATCACATAAACAAATTGTTCATAATTAGGGTTGCCATATTATCATCGAATTTACCCGGAGATTACCGGATTTTGATGGTAAAAGTACAGCATACAGTTCCGGGAAATTTCCGTAAAAAAATCTTTTCTTCTTGAAATTTTTCCTAAAAATACATTAAACAACGCAAATTTTGTGTTGAAATCCTGTTTGTGAACAAAAATGTATTTACATTTGCAACTTCATTCAGCGATTGCCAAACCTAAGCCATTAGGAAATGTCGCAAGGCGATATAAGAGGTGTAGGCCATTTTTAATTCACCACTCGCAAACAAATGAATTACAAATTTTACTGTTATATTTCAATACACAATATAGTTAAGTATTTTGAAATAAATCTGATTTCCCCTCAGCCCATCAGCAACAATCTGGCTTCTTCTTTCTTTTCTCACCTCATTGCCTACATCGGATATTACCACCCTTGACAAATTAATTTCCGAATCTCTCTACAGTACAGGTTGAAGTCGTTTTAGTGCTTTTTCCAACTTGCATGTTGGCTGCATTGGACAAAGTACCATGACGTCGGTGCTGCGCTAAATGTGGCAGCCAATGAAATGCGTTCTCGTCACTGCCGCGTCTCCACTATAAAACCCGACATCTTGTTATTTCCGCAGTTTCTGCTGTGTGGAGTGAAGAGTAGATTGAGGACCAACTCGCTGTAGCTCAAGTTTGTGCATAGTTGCAATTTTTGAATAGTGAGGACTGAGTTTTATATAAATGTAAGTATTTGATGCTTCCACTTTCTTGCAATTTGGGTTTGATAGGTTTTTGGTACTAGTGGACCTTCCTATGAATATTTTCAAGGTAGTGGTCGTCGACTCATTCGACTTGACTTGTTTCGCCATTTTGGAAAGTAGAACAAAGAGTTTCCCGTTTCTACAACTATAAACTACAATAATCAAATTTACTGTTGTTGTATTCTCTTGTTTAGCTTAGAAATTTATGAACGACGTATTTTTAATATATTGTTGGAATAATTGCGCTTTTGAGTAGACTAACTTGAATCTGTGAAAATTGAGGTCCCGCATCGCCGCCTAGTTCATGATTGCATCATCCTGGGGTTCAATAGGCCCCAGAAGATGACCGCTGACACTAACTTACATTTTGGAAATCCTTCGTAGGTACCTTTTGCAATCAAACAGTTTTGTCACCTCTTATGACCACATGATGTTTCGGAACTGTAAAATTGCCCAGTGGTGAACTACTGGTGCCCCTGTCATTTTTGGGATTTTGCTGAATTTAACCCTAGCCGATGGTGGAAGTGGGAAATGGCCAAGCAGATTTGGCGAATTTGCAGACCTTTATTTGAAAATTTGTATAAATTCAACTGTAGCCAAGCTCATAATCATTTTGATTGGAAAGAACGAGAGAATCTAGAAATAGTACGGTATAAAAGATCTAGAAAGGTAATTTTTTCAGTAAAGTGAAAAGAATAAAAAATTAGAAATGTTTTTTGAAATCTCAAAATCGGCCTCTGTAAAATTTTTTTCTTATAAGTGTTTTTTTAGGGGCATAATATAATAAACGGAAGACCGAGAAAAGTAAAAACTATACAGTGTTTGTGTTGTAAAAATGTTACGTAATATATACATATACTAATAATGGTATATATACATATTTGTAAAGCTAATGAAATAAGGAATCTAAAAAAGCCATAAAGTTTTTAGGCTAGTCAAAAATTTGATCGCTTGTAAATATCTAAATAAAAGAATGTTTTGATATTTTTGTGTATTTGGATAAAATAAATTGCACAGTATTTAGGCCTAGTAAGTTATATAACTTTTTCTTCAAACTGTTTCCCTCAAAACCAATATGAACATGTTGTAATATACGGTAATCGATTAAGTTACCTACATAATATAAAACACTTAGGGTAAATCATTTTTTTTGTCCTATGTGTTTTGTAACAATGTCAACATTTTGTTAAACTTGTGTAAACAAAACAGATAACTTTTTATAAACACTATTTCTCACACTTCAGTAATAATATTTAAATGCATAATATAATGCATAAAGATTACTGTTATAAACAAACATTTCACTAACATTAAAACTCTGAAATAATTAAGGATGTAGTAACAATTCACGGGTAAAAAATTGCAAACACAAACTGAGATATAAGTTATTCCAAGATGGCCTAGCACAAACGGAAACGACTGGAAAAATTTGACGAAATATGTTCGTGAAGGCTGGCGTTATACTGCAAGTAGTGCTGAGAATGGCAAAACTAAATTATTCTACATTTCTTCCTCTTCAAAATGACGTATTATTTGACTAGTAACTTATTTATAACTTACACTGCATAGGCTATATTTCCGATTTTCCAAACCATCTGGTTCCGATGGTTGGCCATTCCACAAAGAAACAAAAAACACTTGTTTTCATAAAATCATATGATCCGTCCAATCAATATTTCCTTCTAAAATAATAATCTCTAAAAAAAACAAAAAACAATAAACTTACCAAAACGAAGCACAGCTGTTTAGTAACATCCCGCAACAAAAATTACCCGAGCTGGGTAATTTAAAAAAAAGTTGTGTTTTGACGCGTAGGGCCAAAAATTCATTAGATTTATAATCGTCGTGACAATGTTATACAGCTGCTAACTTACACGGTTCATTTATGTAATAAAATTAAAGTTCAGGATATGATCTTTCAAATTATATAGATACTGTTAACTTTTGTGGTGATTATTAGTGGTTTTTTAATGTTACAAAATTTTCGGTCCTAAACCATCGGATTCCGACAGTGGCCACTCTAAGGCGACACAGCAAACCATCGGAATCCGATGGTTGGCCACTGCTAGGGTTAAAAATTGTAGTAGGCCTAATATGGCATCACAATTTGTCAAATTCTGTATCTTTTTCTAATTGCATAAATATATTAAAAGTGCTTTGAAAATGGTAGCTTATAATTTTGGTATATACTTAGGCCCTAAACTATAGCCAATTGAAAATTACCAATTGCAAAACGGGTTCTAAACTTGTAATTTATTACATAGGCCTAAAACGAACCTTATATCAGCAGTAGATCGATTCAATTGCTAAATTAATTTGAATGAAATTCGCGAAGTCGACTTTGCCTTCGGTGTTTTGCGAATCAGCTGATCACGATACATTAAAAAAAATTACAGCTCGGTAAGTTAAGTTTGCCTTTTATCTAGAAACGAGTGATTATGGTACTACTGGAATTGGGAAGAAATTTAGATTTTAGTGGTAACTTGGCCTATCCGATAACCAATAAGTATAATAATATGGAAATATAAAGAAACTGACCTGTTGATTACTTTAAGTTTACATTTGTCAAGACGTTAGCTAGGATTGGCGGTAATTATATCGACCTCCAGGCACCAACAATTTTTCCAATTAAAAAAAAGTTAAAAATAATATCCTCATTTCGAAAATGGTACTCATTTTTCGGGAAACCCGGGAAAACGGCTGAAGTATTATTTCTTCTCAAATATTAGGTTGTGAGTACTCAAAAGGTGTGGAATTCCAAACTGAACACGATTATGTAAATATTTTTTGAATCCAATGTTTGAACGTAAAAAACGGGAAAATCGTTGAACATTTAAAAAAAAGTATTAGGCCTATATAGGTTGTGGGTACTCGAATTGTGCGGAATTCCGTCCTGAACATGAATATGAAACCTGTTTTGCAATTGAATAAGTTAAGTGTTAAGCAAGCTATTGTCAAAATAGTGTTAAATCCAATCAATCTAGGGGGCCCAGTGGGATTCCGGGGTAGTTGGGTGGGGAATTTTCTTTAGACTATGTTAAATTTATTTAAAGGGAAATTTTATCCAAAACGTGAAACTTTGGTCAAAACGGGAAATGGTTTCCTGTTTCGGGAATTTTTCCCTTAAACGTGAATCCTGCAATACAGCGCTCTGCGGAGTCACCGTAGGTTAGGGTAGGTTATGATAAACGTACACAAAATATTGAAACCTGATACAGCTAATTTTGATTTATTTATCATAACCTAACCGCATAATCTCCGCAGAGCGCTGTAAGGGAAATTTTCACTTTTTTGGGAACACAAACTATTTAGTTACATGATTTGTAAGTTATTCAAGCAAATTTGTATTTATTTATCATAACCTACCTAACCTAACTCCGCAGAGCTCTGTGTAGCGGGATTCCCGGTTAAGGGGAAATTTCTCGTTTTAGGGGAAACGATAAATACAAATTGATAGTTAAATACAAATTTGATGTATCAGGTAAATTAAATACAAATTTGATGAATCAGGTAAATAACTTATGAATATTTATCATAACTTAACCTAACTCTGCAGAGTGTTGTATAGCGGAATTCCCGGGTTTGGTAAAATTCCATGTTTTTGATAAAAATTTCTTTTCAATAAATTGAATCTAGTCTGAAGAAAATATCCTAAAGAATTAACTTATCCCAAAATCCCAACACACCCCTTAAGTGGTGTGAAATTGCACAACGAGTTTCATATTTGTGTTTAGGACGGAATTCCGCACAATTTGAGTACCCACAACCTATATAGTATTAAAATAAATTGTCAATGATTTTCCCGGTTTTCCCGACGTTTCCCCGATAAATGAGTAGGCCTACCATTTTCGAAATAAGGAAATTATTTTGGAAATTTTTCAACAAAAAATTTTAAAATATTGGTGTCTGGTGGTCGATATAATAACCGAATTGGCATCGACAATAAATAGTCAAATTGAATAACACATTTTACATGTAGCTAATTATGTAATTCCATACCAAATCAATCTGGGCTTGAATCTGTAGGTCTTAGATTCTGAGTTATTTGATGCATTATAAATATAAGCTTAGGCTAAATACAAATAAATTTTCGGATTTTTGGACTTACCAGTAGGCTAATGGTTTTTAAGTTACCTTACATCTACAAATTTTTAAAATTTCATTAGAAGCAAAAAAAGTAACATAATAAAATTTTGTTTTGACTTACTCAAAACTACTGGGGCTGTAAAGATAGGACAGGGTGTCAGATTATTCTCCAGTCATTTAACTTATGCTCTTTCTTTTAATATATTGAGGTAAGTTAGTATAAATGGAGCAGTCACTGCGGACGGATAGTGAAGCTGTGCCGGACTGCACTGTTGTGAGGGGGGGTAGGTAGGGCAGACCTACGCGCTGGGGCCGTGCGCCACATTACCTGATTAACGCGCTGGGGCCGTGCGCCACATTACCTGATTACCTGATTAAAGTGAAGCTTTGCCGGACTGCACTGTTGTGAGGGGGGAGGGGTAGGGCAGCCCTACGCGCTGGGGCCGTGCGCCACATTACCTGATTACCTGATCAAGCACAATAAATAAATAGTAAAACGTATTCTGTTGGCAAGGAAAATAAATAATGTGAGCGCGGGTTGAAAGATTTCTTTAATTCTTTTAAGTTTTAACTCATTATTGTTTTTAGAAACATACCACCAGAATCTGGTTCAATTTGGGTTTAACAGTTAATAGAAGGGGAGGGGGAATCGTTAGTGTATTTGGTTAACAATCTATACTATTGGCCAGGAACCTATTTAAAGTCAGCTTGTGTTGAGTTTTCTTTATTTTTTCTAAGTAGGTAAGCTAATTGTTACTTCTATTGAATATAAACCACCCAGAAATGGTTAAGTTAACATCTGTTATTACGTAATCAAGCATTTAATTAGTAACATGAATAATTAGGCCTATTTGTGTAGTAAAAACATTTTATTGGCAAGGGAACTTAAATTGAGCACAGGGTTAAAGATTTCTATAATTCTTCAACGTTTATTACTCTTAGAGAACATATACCACTTGAACACAATTCAATTTGGTATTATGAGTTTCAGCACTTTATAAGGAAAAAACCTTTGTTTGGTTTAAAATCTATTCTATGGGGCAGGAAGTAATTTAAAATAAGTGAGGGTCGAAAGATTAAGACCTATATACACTTGAACTATACTTACATTTATTTTATAAAAAAACTCAAACATGGTTAATATTGGTCTTTAAAGTTTAAGCACTTGTTAAGTAACATGAATCGGTTATAGTAAAATGTTTTTAAATTAAAATGAGTCCGGGTTGAGAGCTTTCAACAAATTTATTATTATTATAATTTGTACCAGATTACTAGGTAGGCTATGCTTAAATTTGGCATTACAAATTCAAGTAATTCATTAGGAACACAATTGAAATAGGCTATTTGGATAAAAAAAAACAGATTTTGTCTTAAGAATGTAAAGTGAGTGCATATTAAGAGTTTTCAAAAATTCTTCCAAGTTTCTATTCCATTTACTAATTATTGACATTATAGTCTATAGTATTTGTTAACATTTTGTACCATCAACGTCTCAAAAATTTAATCAGGAATACAAATCAAAAAGCCATTTATCCAAAAACCAATTATCTTGGAGGGAATTCTATTCAGCTGAGTGCAAAATGCGTTTTCCCTATCTTTCCCATGATCACCAGTTGGGAGGGGGCTTGCCTGGCTTCATCGACCTTAACGTTAAATCATTAGCAATCTCCTCTCTGGTAATTTAATGATTCTGTCATGTATGATACAACATGACTATATTTTGAAGTAGGCCTACAAAGCCTACATGTTCCCAAAAAACATATAACAAATTATTTTTTGAATTTTAAAAAACCCTCTTGATTTTCTAAACAAAATAATAAACCTATGATATTCTTACATATGCAGACTCTTTGGGCCATGGTTAGGTGGTTGATTAAAAAAAAATTACAATATAGGTACTCACCATTTGCCCCTCACATTATATTAGCCTAGTATTAGCATAACATTAGCCTAGCCTAGGCCTAAGTCAGCTAGGCTAGGTGAACGTCAAGTCGGCGATTTTTAAAGTCCTACTTAACCCTCCTGGTGTCATTCATTTTACCCTTTAGCGTCGCGGCATTTTTAAGGATTTTGCCAAACATTTTTTTAAAATTAATAAAAAATAATTTTGTCAACTAAACCATATCATGTTATATATTTTTGTAAAGCTAAATACATGAACAACAAAACTGTGCTATTTATTTCTTGTTTCATTTACATTTTATAGTTGATGGTTAGTTTGAAAATGTAAAATTATAAAATAAATAAACGGTATCAGGAAACTGACACATACTTTCTCCCTTTAAGCCAAACTTTAATGACAAAAACATTTGTTATTTACTAAATATAGAATATGAAGTATAGATAAATGTACAGAAAATTGTCTAAAATAGTTATTTTCAGAAATATCCAACCAAATCCCTTTTTGGGAGGCACTACAGAGTCCGTTGCTACACACAGTGGTTTTGAGAGGGGAAATGCCCCCTTGCCCCCCCCAGGGTTAAATAGCAACACATTTCGAACATCATCTGTTGGTCAATGCTAACTTGACCTGCATATCAAATTGTAATGAAATTGATCAGTAAATAAGAGAGAAATAGTTATTTTTGTATTCCCTATAAGAATAACATTGGACAACGTACTGCGTTTACCGCTAAATTAAAATTTCAATTTTCTCCGCAACTAGCAATCGTAGAATCGTAATTTAAAATACCAATTTATTTAGTTTTTTGAGCTCTTTTTAATGGTGAGTAGTAATCTTTGTTAACATTTATGATTTTTTATGAAAAATCAAAAAAGTGAATTTTGGATGTTTTAAGTCCTGTAATTTCTGAACCCGAATTTTTCCAGAAATGCGGGTGGTGTCATTTTGTTGGAAACCTAAAGTTCTACAAACCACTAAAGTTTAATCAAAATCGTTAGAGCCGTTTTTGAGAAATTTGGATTTTTCGTGTTTTTTGGCGGTTTTTGGGGGATAATTACCCTTAAAAATCAAAAAAATGAAAAAACGCCTGGAGATATCGTGGATTAGTACCTACATACCAAATTTAATAAAAATCGGTCCATAGGTTAGGGCTCTAGCTCTGTACACATCCACACACACACACACACACACACACACACACACACACACACACACACACACACACACACACACACACACACACACACACACACACACACACACACACACGGACACACACACACGGACACACACACACACGGACACACACACACACACACACACACACACACAGACAGACATCACGTAAAAACCACTTTTTTGGGTTCAGGGAGCACCAAAACGAATATTTCCACTAACAACTCAAATTCGAAAATTTTTACGAAAACAACACTTTCTCCATATACTATGTATAGGGGGAGAAAGTAAAAATATAAATTATATCTGTGCCCCCTAAAATTTATGTAAATATTACTGTATCCAAAGCCAAAGATAGCTGACTTATTCTAAATGTTATAACAATCAAGAAAATATGCACTTTTAGTAGGTTAAACGCATTATTTAGATAGTTACAAGTCATATTCTTATGTAGGTACGCTCCAAAAATTGCTCAAGATTCGATAATTTTTCGTAGGCTAGTTGACTTATTATTTGTGCATGTTTCCATGGATAAAAATGGGCCTATTTTACATATCTAGAATAAATAAATCTAGAATAAAATAATATAGCCTACTTTACATAAATATTTGCATCCAGTATCAACTTTTGAATTGGACGAAAGTATCACCACTTCCTGACGAAAAATCCAAAAGTGATTCATCAGGTAGCCATACCGGTGCTTCTATATCACTTAGATCACTAATTTCATCATTTAGTTTACTAATATTATCATCTAATGCATTGTGAATGTCACTGCTATCCATTTCGATGATAAACACAAACAACAACAACTCAAAACAAACAAACAGCAGATGACGCAATTACGTCATCTGCATTCGCGTTTTTCGCGAAATACTTCGACACAGTACAAGGAGTAAGGTTATAGCAACAGACCTCGGGAGAAAGCCTGTTCCGTCCCGATGACAGTGATACCAAACTCAACGCAGTTTGAAACAAAATTTACCGCATTATAGGTGATTGAAAAAGCGTCTGCAGTACCGTCGATGCATCGACGCTTGACACCCGGCAGGCGGTAATTACCGTAGATTAATCGACGTTTGACACCGGGAGGGTTAAGAAGAAATATCATTTTAATTAATTTTAGACTAAATATAAACCAAATATAGCATTTAAAAATAACCTACAACTTGAAATAACAACAAAATATGTCAGTGTAAACAACAAACATCTGATTCCCAACAAAACCAAAACATATGGTGGGCAATAACATCAACAAAACAACTCCTCACAAAAAAAAAACGGCATAGAGTAAATCAATACTGACTACACAGTGCTACTCCGCAACTATCTGGCTTCCATTCATCGCAAAGGTAGCGCATTTGGATATTTTATAAAGCCAGTAAAATTGGTGTCACAGTCTTCAAAAAAATCGGATGTCAAGAGTTTTTTGCACATTTTGCCAATGACCAATATATCGGACCTCAGAATTTTTGGCTGAAACAGCGACGGCCAATATATTGGACGCCGGAGTGCAAAGGATTCAAAGTTTAGATGCTCTCAAATCCGCTAAGCTTCAATTTTTTATTTTCCAGAAAAATGCAAATTTTCGTCAAGACTTTGACTGGGAAGACCATTACATTGGAGGTGGAACCCTCGGATACCATTGAAAACGTCAAGGCCAAAATCCAGGACAAGGAAGGCATCCCTCCTGATCAGCAACGTCTGATTTTTGCTGGAAAACAGCTAGAAGATGGACGTACTCTATCAGACTACAATATTCAGAAAGGTATGTTTTACTGTATTTTCTATGTAGGCTATTGTGTGGGATTTTACTTAATGGAAAATACAAATCAAATAAAATTTTTCATTGCAATACAATTTTTTTAGTAGATCTAATAGATCGTTACATTTTTTCTCAACCCTATAATGGAATTATTTAGATTTAGGTGTTTGCAATTTGTTTGTTGCAGGCCCATTTCAATAATTTAAATTTAATACCGTTTGATTGGCACCGTGGAAACCAGGCTTTAGTGACATGTGATACATATTGTACATATGTATAAAAATATTGCGTTTCGACATTATAAATTCGACATTATAAATATTATATTTATTTTCAAGTGTTCAGTCTGTTTCGACATTTCTGTTTTTTGGTACATAGACCTAACTGTTTTTAACAATGCGTTTTTTCAAACGCGATGTTACTTAACAATGCAAGCACAATCCACGTTACATATCTCGATACTGTGTCTAGAAACGAAATGAAACGTTGCGACAGTGCTGTAGGCTATTTATGATTGGATGATACGTATCGTATTGTTACATCGTGATACTCGACTGTATCGTATCGCTGTCACACTTCACCAGGATAACCGGTTGACCGATGATTTACGACTACATTAAAACGATAAGAGACTTACAGAGAATTCTACTTTTTACTAGTAGATATGATATTTACTGTGATAGCGTAATTTGAATGTAGAATAGTTGTAACTAGTATTCACCAAAACTGCGCCTCGTCTGCATTGCTGTTGTTTTGTGGCCGATATAGGATTTCGACCGTGAAATTCATAATTTGTAGACCTTGAAAACAGTGGTAAAAAACGTGAATTTGATTATTGAGTTTGAGTAGGAGCCCTGTGAAACATGAGTCGGAAACAAACTTTTGAGAGGGTCGTCTACCACTACTGTGCTAATTAATACATATAGGCCTACGGTACTTTATACTTTACATTTTGTAGTAAAGTTTAAACTTCAAGTATTGAGAGAACGAGTTTTGTTCTCTCAGAGATCAGTTAACTTGTTCGTACAGTAGGCCTGAAGTAAATTATCACTATGATCTTAGTAGTGAATGTATTCACTGTGTCTCCAGCCGCTAGCACTGTTGCTAGAGTTGTTTTTGGATTTAGCGTAACAATTGACTTTTTAAAAAACCTGGTCTGGTAATAATAATAATATTTATTCCATGACAATGTTTTAAAAAGTATTGGAATTTACAATGAAATAGCTAGTTTATGGGGAAATCTTGTAACCAGGTTAGGTAGGCCGAATCCTATCTTTCCCTTCCTGGGGGGACGGCCCTTTATTGGGAACCATTCCGGCATTTGCCTAAGTGAGATGAGAAACCGTATAAACTACAGTGTGAATGAGAACTTGTTCTGCCTCTGATTTTACCCAGTAGTAGCCTATGTTTTCTCTTTAATTTGAAAATGTCTGTTTTTCTAACGAGCCAATGTATAAATATCCACCGGCAAAAAAGTTCCTGAGAACAAAGACATTATTTTCCTCAGTTTTTATTTACTAAACTGTTCAAACTATTGGTAGGCCGTATATTGATGCTTGATTTATAAGTATAGATTCTCATTACAGACTTTATATACTTTATCAAATGGTTATTGGTTATGTTGCTACTATCCTATTTATTATTTGCCTATTATTGGTAGTTTTGACTATTTCTATATACTGTATTTCATGGTAATATTATGTTCGTTATGTTACAGAGTCCACACTCCATTTGGTTTTGCGGCTCCGAGGAGGTATGCAGATTTTTGTGAAAACATTAACTGGAAAAACCATTACTCTGGAAGTAGAACCCTCAGATACCATCGAAAATGTGAAGGCTAAAATCCAAGACAAGGAGGGAATCCCACCTGACCAACAGAGGTTAATTTTTGCCGGAAAGCAGCTTGAGGATGGTCGAACTTTGTCCGACTACAACATTCAGAAGGAATCAACTCTTCACCTGGTTTTGCGCCTGCGAGGTGGTATGCAGATATTTGTGAAAACATTAACTGGAAAAACCATCACGCTGGAAGTAGAACCTTCAGACACTATTGAAAACGTCAAGGCCAAGATCCAAGATAAGGAAGGCATCCCCCCCGACCAACAGCGTCTTATCTTCGCTGGGAAGCAACTTGAGGATGGCCGAACCCTCTCGGACTACAATATTCAAAAAGGTAGGCCTACTTCCTTTCAAAATTAATGAAAATAGCATTTATGCACAGAATTTTACTTGCCTTGTAGGCCTATTGTTGAAAAGAATGGTAACCTTAGTAGACTATGAAGACTGGTGAGAAGAATTTTGTGTGAAAATACGCTTTTTTAATGATCTTGCATGCCAAATTTTATATTTGAAAAAGTATTGATGAAGTTTTAATTCATATCAGCATTTTTGTTTAGTCGTGATTTAAATCAAGTTTAGTTTAAATTGCACTTATATATTTGGTTACCGGTACTTGCATATATGCATTTTTGTTTTTACATAAATTATTTTGAACAGATGAATACGATGAAAATTAAAAGATTTCTTTCTCTAAAATGCATAGTATTAATTTTTTATTAGTACACTACATATTGAATTCAGGATAGAAAATAGTCATTTAGAACTATTATTACATCATATTGCTATTCTTATAATTAGTTATTGGTGTAAAATTTTAGTTAATATAAACAGAACTATTTATTTCACTATAATTTTGAAATAGAAAAGGTATTTTTTTAGTTTAATTTTCCAAACCAGCCTTGGTGCCAATTATTTCTGACAAATGACTCCACCCTGTACTTTACTATTCCCCATTATGTTCAGGTTTGCATTTAAATTCAACTACCATTGTTTTGTGGTAAGTCTATATGGTATTGTTTAGTTCCCTTAGAGGAAAAAGTTAACGGTTTCAATTCATAATACAGAAGACTCAAGAATCTGGATTAATTTAGCGGACAGTTAATTTTAAATCAACTTCTTAATAAGTTTTTGCATGTCCAGATTAGTTTTCAGGTGTCGCCCAGGCCTGGAGAGCCGGCTAGGTTTGATAACTGTAGTCCTATGTTGTTTAAACATTCTTGGAATATTTCTGATACATTATTTAAGAAATTATTGCGGACATTTTCCATTACTGATAAGTAAAAACAAGTTTCACGACGTTTAGAGATCTGGAATCTGATCCCGTCCTCAGGTGAGAAAAAAATACCAAGAACACAACAAAATTACACAAAATATTAATGGCGCAATCCAGTCAAGCCTTTAACATTTTGCGTGGTTTTGTTATGTTTTAGGTATTTTTACCGCACCTGAAGACGGGATCAAATTCCGGCTCTCGAAACGTCATGAAACTTGTTTTTACTAATCAGTGATGAAATATGTCTGCAATAATTTCTTAAATAACATAAAACTCACCCATCACTACCAATGAATTCTAAACAAAGATTATCTGATACGTCCTATAAATTTAGTGGTTTTGTTTAATGTCGTTTCTTTTATTTCGTTTTCAGAATCCACTCTGCATCTAGTCTTGCGACTTCGTGGAGGAATGCAAATTTTCGTCAAGACCCTTACTGGAAAGACCATCACCTTAGAAGTCGAGCCATCTGACACCATTGAAAACGTGAAAGCCAAAATTCAAGACAAAGAGGGAATCCCACCAGATCAGCAGCGACTGATCTTCGCTGGAAAACAACTTGAAGATGGCCGCACTCTCTCCGACTATAACATCCAAAAGGAGTCCACCCTTCACTTGGTCTTGAGACTTCGTGGTGGTATGCAAATCTTCGTCAAGACCCTTACGGGGAAAACCATTACCCTTGAGGTTGAACCCTCTGACACTATTGAGAATGTTAAAGCAAAGATCCAAGATAAGGAAGGTATTCCCCCAGACCAGCAACGTCTTATCTTCGCTGGTAAACAACTTGAAGATGGTCGCACTCTCTCCGACTATAACATCCAGAAGGAGTCAACCCTTCACTTGGTCTTGAGGCTCCGTGGTGGTATGCAAATTTTTGTTAAGACCCTTACTGGAAAGACCATCACCTTAGAAGTCGAACCATCTGACACCATTGAAAACGTGAAGGCCAAAATTCAAGACAAGGAAGGAATCCCCCCAGACCAGCAGCGACTGATCTTTGCTGGTAAGCAACTTGAAGATGGGCGCACTCTCTCGGACTATAACATCCAGAAGGAGTCAACGCTTCACTTGGTCTTGAGGCTTCGTGGTGGTATGCAAATCTTCGTCAAGACCCTTACGGGGAAAACCATTACCCTTGAGGTTGAACCCTCTGACACAATTGAGAATGTTAAAGCCAAAATTCAAGACAAGGAAGGTATCCCCCCAGACCAGCAGCGACTGATCTTCGCTGGTAAGCAACTTGAAGATGGCCGCACTCTCTCTGACTATAACATCCAGAAGGAGTCCACCCTTCATTTGGTCTTGAGGCTTCGTGGTGGTATGCAAATATTTGTCAAAACTCTCACAGGGAAAACCATCACCCTGGAAGTTGAGCCATCTGACACCATTGAAAACGTGAAGGCCAAAATTCAAGACAAGGAAGGTATCCCCCCAGACCAGCAGCGACTGATCTTCGCTGGTAAGCAACTTGAAGATGGCCGCACTCTCTCCGACTATAACATCCAAAAGGAGTCCACCCTTCACTTAGTCTTGAGGCTTCGTGGCGGTATGCAAATCTTCGTCAAGACCCTCACGGGGAAAACCATTACCCTTGAGGTTGAACCTTCAGATACCATTGAAAACGTGAAAGCCAAAATTCAAGACAAAGAGGGAATCCCACCAGACCAGCAGCGACTGATCTTCGCTGGTAAGCAACTTGAAGATGGCCGCACACTCTCCGACTATAACATCCAGAAGGAGTCTACCCTTCACTTGGTCCTGAGGCTTCGTGGTGGTATGCAAATCTTCGTCAAGACCCTCACGGGGAAAACCATTACCCTTGAGGTTGAACCTTCAGATACCATTGAAAATGTTAAAGCCAAAATTCAAGACAAGGAAGGTATCCCCCCAGACCAGCAGCGACTGATCTTCGCTGGTAAGCAACTTGAAGATGGTCGCACACTCTCCGACTATAACATCCAGAAGGAGTCCACACTTCACTTGGTCTTGAGGCTTCGTGGTGGTATGCAAATTTTTGTTAAGACCCTTACTGGGAAGACCATCACCTTAGAAGTCGAGCCATCTGACACCATTGAAAACGTGAAAGCGAAAATTCAAGACAAGGAAGGTATTCCCCCAGACCAGCAGCGACTGATTTTCGCTGGTAAACAACTTGAAGATGGCCGCACTCTCTCCGACTATAACATCCAAAAGGAGTCCACCCTTCACTTGGTTTTGAGGCTTCGTGGTGGTATGCAAATCTTCGTCAAGACCCTCACGGGGAAAACCATTACCCTTGAGGTTGAACCTTCAGATACCATTGAAAACGTGAAAGCCAAAATTCAAGACAAAGAGGGAATCCCACCAGACCAGCAGCGACTGATTTTCGCTGGTAAACAACTTGAAGATGGCCGCACTCTCTCCGACTATAACATCCAAAAGGAGTCCACCCTTCACTTGGTTTTGAGGCTTCGTGGTGGTATGCAAATCTTCGTCAAGACCCTCACGGGGAAAACCATTACCCTTGAGGTTGAACCTTCAGATACCATTGAAAATGTTAAAGCCAAAATTCAAGACAAGGAAGGTATCCCTCCAGACCAGCAGCGACTGATCTTCGCTGGTAAGCAACTTGAAGATGGCCGCACACTCTCCGACTATAACATCCAGAAGGAGTCCACCCTTCACTTGGTCTTGAGGCTTCGTGGTGGTATGCAAATTTTTGTTAAGACCCTTACTGGGAAGACCATCACCTTAGAAGTCGAGCCATCTGACACCATTGAAAACGTGAAAGCGAAAATTCAAGACAAGGAAGGTATTCCCCCAGACCAGCAGCGACTGATTTTCGCTGGTAAACAACTTGAAGATGGCCGCACTCTCTCCGACTATAACATCCAAAAGGAGTCCACCCTTCACTTGGTTTTGAGGCTTCGTGGTGGTATGCAAATCTTCGTCAAGACCCTCACGGGGAAAACCATTACCCTTGAGGTTGAACCTTCAGATACCATTGAAAACGTGAAAGCCAAAATTCAAGACAAAGAGGGAATCCCACCAGACCAGCAGCGACTGATTTTCGCTGGTAAACAACTTGAAGATGGCCGCACTCTTTCGGACTATAACATCCAAAAGGAGTCCACGCTTCACTTGGTCTTGAGACTTCGTGGTGGAATGCAAATCTTCGTCAAGACCCTTACGGGGAAAACCATTACCCTTGAGGTTGAACCTTCAGATACAATTGAAAATGTTAAAGCCAAAATTCAAGACAAGGAAGGTATCCCCCCAGACCAGCAGCGACTGATCTTCGCTGGTAAGCAACTTGAAGATGGCCGCACTCTCTCCGATTATAACATCCAGAAGGAGTCTACCCTTCACTTGGTCTTGAGGCTTCGAGGTGGCCAGTAAACTAAACAATTCCCTGAAAATTATAAGTGATAACATTTCTTTCCATTTTATTATTACTCGATAGTTTTAGACAAGTACTCAATTGAAATATGCATTGTTCAATTTTTTACTTTTTCTATTGCCTCAATACTATTTTTTTAATGCTGTGATAGCTAGTTTAATTGAATATTACAAGTAATTAAAGATTGTTGATTCACTGTATGTTGTTTTGATAATTTTGACCTCATCTATTTTTGTTTATTTGACAAATATTTTAAAATGGCTATGGGATGTAACCACTTTTTCATAGTTTCCTGCTCTTACGGAAGGAGGACTAAATAACTACTTGTAAAAGGTTTTTGTTGTAGTTAATTCTGTAAATTTATTGAGATAGTATTGGTGATGCTATTTATTCATTATTTAATTAGTAGACGTATCATAAATCCTAATTGAAGTCCTCAAATCGCTTTTCAATGGCATTAGCCTAAATAATATAAGATGGCTATTTATTTAAAACAATCTGCTGCAAAAAGGCTGGGTTTAGAAATTCTACTGGATTAAATTTTAATTTCCAGGTCATTCCTAAAATTGCAAGTGCATGTTTTTTTCAGTTCATTGATGTAAATACTTGTGTGGGGTTTCCCTTGAAACACTGGTGGGATACAATATCAAACCATTTTACCTTACAATAAGGTTACACATTTTACTGTATTCAAAACAGTAACCCCCTGTTGCTACACCAGGGGATAACATTTGAGCCTGCTGCATTCTCGGTATAACCTTTTAATCATTTTAAGTAATAAACTTCTGTTAATGCCCATGGGGCAAGTAAGTAAAATCTGAATGAAAACTCGTTGAATTTACTGTGTTTGATCCTAATCTTGGTAATATTTGCATTTCTTCAGCATATATGAGAGAATTAGCCATGAGCACCCAAAGATATAGAAAGATTTAAGATAATAATACAAATTTAAAACTTGCTTTTAAATACAAATGTCATACAAACACAAACTACTAATAAAGGCAAAAAATAAGTTGGGATTGTTATGGCCTCTGTGTGTATACATACAACTGTACCGCCACATGGATGTGTATTGTGACCTGGTGGACGATACGGTACCGGTACCTGGTGAAGATGGGCAACATACAGTTTGAGTACATATACAACGAGACTGAACTTTGTATGATGGAGTTAAAACCAAGGTGGGTATAGAGCTTGAACATTAGCACGGATTATATATCATAAAACCTTGGTAGAATCCCTTAAGGCCCTTAAAGTTGCAATGGTATTCTTATGGGCAATAGGTTTAATGGATCAGATAATACTTACGTTGCAGCAGGAATTTTAATCAGCTATGCGAAGCAGGGGTATCAGCTATATTTAATAAAAAAGTTATTTTACCGGTGTATAAATTGGTTGCTCTTTAAAAATAATTATAGCTGTTTCGTGCTAGTTGAGCACATCTTCAGGTTGCGAACGTCGTTAACACATCCTTTTTGGACGAGTTTGTCGCAATTTAAAATCGTTAGAAACACAAATTAACATATAAGTTAAAAAACTTGGATCACTAGGCCAAGTTTTAAAAATTAAATGTTAATTTGTCGCATTTATGTGCATTTTGTGTTCTTAATGTTATTAAATATTTTGACAAAACTCATCCAAAAAGGATGTGTGAATTTTAACGACGTTCACAACCTGAAGATTTGCTCAATGAGCATAAAACAGCTGTAGTTATTAGTGAATTTCCTTTGGAAAGTGAACTATTAGCATGACCCGCACGGTGAAACTTAAGCCCGGGACCACCATAGAAGTTCCTAACGTGACCCCCTGAACACGTTTTGGGGGGTCGTTCTAAATTTTATTTATATATATGTGTATGCATTCTAGCGGTGACATTTTTTGTCCGATTTACTTCAAATTTGGTAGGGACGTTCCTTTTTATAATTTGTTGGACAATTTCGTTGGGCAAAACAATCGGAAAATTCTAAACCCATTTTTTGGGGATTAATCTTTCAAATTTCGAGTTTTTGGGCCCAAAAAGGGTCAGAAAAGCCCCAGATGTAAAATCAAGTCATGTAAAAAGATGGGAATTAGAGAGGCGAAAGTTTTAAGCCCTCTCGTCATTCTAGCATAAATATTTACCGAGTTATTAAAGAAAATGTGTATTGGCTAAACACAGTACGTTGTCTTATGGGGGTTTTACACTAGAAAAGCCTGTTATTCCTCTGTTAAAGTACTTTTATTATCCCCAGCAACCTCACGCCTACTTTCAAGCCTGTCTGGACCTTCTCCTAACCTTATAATGCGCAAAATTGTATTCCCAGCTTTGCAAGTAAATGAAACCAGGAGTATCAGAACAGCCAAAAAATCAATGTTTTCAGATTTCAAGAAAAATTGGACAAATGTATGTTTTTACACTGATTTTGAGTTTTAAAAGTTGTTATGTGGAAATTCACTTCCCTCATGTCAGCGTGCTGCGTGCGAACTCGTTTTTAAACTAGAAAGGATCAATTGACGCAAAGGTATAAAATAATTTGGTATTGCTTGTTTATGATCCAGAGGATAATCCATCGTGAAATATTTAATGAGAAGAGTGATAGTAACAAAAACAATGTGCTCAAGTAAAAGGCGTTACTATGTTTCTCATGTTTCATAGCACTTGAATGCAATGTATATGTATCCAAACAAGTAGGATAATAAATAAGCTTGTGGTAAAACATAACACCATCCCCAAACACAGATAGATACTGTTCAGTGTGGATTTAAGTGTTTACAGATTAAATTAAATGTTAAATTCTTAACAGTTGGGGGAAAATAGATGCCTGTCCCTATATATTCTATAGTGACATGCATCTGTTTTTTTTTCAACATTCACTTTAACGTACCAAAGGTAAACGGTAGCTCATATGAGATAGAGCCAGGGCTAGTAGCAGGGACATCCAGTGCCGTTCTCTCCCCTGACCTGGGGGGCAATACCAAAACATGGGGTACCCATACTTTTTTGGTTTTGAATACATTATTAAATGTAAGTTTAACCATATATTTTGTATACTCGTAGACATAAGCCTAATTTAGGGAGAGTAAATTAAGTAAATTAACACGTTAATAAAGCATAAACTTAAATCACAGTACCTGGGGGTCGAGCTTTGCTCGGGGAAGACCAGGCAGTTTGTTTAGATTACTTGGAGTAATACATCACCATCTCCCCCAACTGATTATCAGATTTGTGTAGCTCATTTGAAAGAAATCGTTGGAGCCGTTTTAGAGATCAGAGTTGCAAGCAAGCAAGTAATTAAGTAAGCAAGCACGGACGCAAGCAAGCAAACCTTACTTATATCAGAGTATAGGATAGGATAGGATTATAAATCATCACAGCTGATCAATAGTACCTTTTACAATTTTAAAATCTTTTGTATTTTTTTAGGGTATGAAGGGAAATAAGGGCAACAAAACTAAATCTGTGGAGATATTTCCCATCTAAGTTTCTATGGATATTCCAAGATAATATTCCAAGATATTCCACTTCTTTGCCGAACGATGGCTTGAGAAAAGTGCGAAAAGACAGGAATTTTTACCTATTGTTTTCCTTATTTTTCCATACGTAGAATTATATAAATTAAGATAGGGATGGTTAAGATGTAAATTATTATTTGTTTCTTAACATCAGGCTGCGTTTACATTGGAGGAACGATAATTATTAAAAAGATTTGCGGGAGAGTGTTAAGAACAAGTAACAACGCCTTCCATTTTAGTTGATGTTGACCGCAGTACATACGTGTATTGCAGGTTTTTATTCAATTTTGCAGGCGCTGTTTAAATGCCCTAATGAGTGCGGTGACCTTGTAACCGACCTTCACCCCTTGCCACCCTGCCCCCCGGCGCTTGGACTGGCGTTATCTCAATTTTATCGCTCCATTCATTCTTTTTCCTGGAATTTGCTAATACATCGGTTATCTGGAATGTCATTCATTTGGTTTGTATTAAATTCCAGTTCCCTTTAATTTAATTAATTTCCTTTTGAAAATATTTGATATCTCGATTATTTGTGAATGTATATTGATGAAACTTGGTATATGGCTTCACCTAGCTGTGGTCTATTGATATTCGAACACAAAAAACATGTATTTGTCGACTGTCCCCATAGCAGCAAACCTGCATAATCAGCGCTAATATTATTCTTATGGAGAATAAGTAAAGTTGCGTATAGCTAAGAATTTAAATTAATAAAACTTTGTATGTACCTGGTGGTGTTATATTGATAATAGCACAAAACACATTTATTATCTTCCTTTTTCCAGCAAATCTGCATACTCAGCCCTAATTATGGAGAAATACAATTTTATATATGTCACTTATTTATATTTGCATTTTTTTTATCTTTGGTAGTTGGCTATGTCGTAGTGAGAAACATATATATATATATATATATATATATATATATATATATATATATATATATATATGCATTGTAAATTTACTGGAGTACTCAGGTTTTCTGTGACGGGGTATTATTATCCTAACATCCATCTTAAAGTTATAATTTGGTAACATTTACCAAATTACTTCAACATAAGCTTTTCTTCATGTTGTATGTCATTTCGGAAATAGGAATGTTAATCTACGTGTTAATCCCTCTAAAGTTTAATAAAATGTATCTGGCATGAATCAAAAATATTCGTACATTTATCCAGTTGTTTAGGCAGATCAAGAACGCAAGCCTTCTCTTCTCGGTCCAAAATATGTTAATTTGCTGACTCCCTCTTAACGTTTTCGGAAATAATAATAAAAATTTTAAACGCCATTTTTTAGCACGATTTCCTTATTGTACAACAGCTCCATTTTGACTGATCAACAGGGAACAATCTCTTGCACGTGCTTTCTTTTGGTGTAACCAACCACACTGATCAACCACCAACCAGGCAAGCTTGGTCAAGCGTGCGCAACCACTTTCCTTGGCCAAGCGTGCCTTTAAATATAAACGCAGCAACGTTAGATTGATCTCGTTTGTTGTCCGCTCATGAGATTCTTACGTCAGGCGCGAAAACGGGGGGGAGGTAATGAGGGTCATGAAGAACCCCCCCCCCACTACCCCCAAAAATAACCTCAGACCTTCACGTAGTTTACCCATTATTTACTGTAAAGGTTATTGTATTTTAACTGTTTTATTTTTTCACTCATAACCCCCCCCCCAAAAAAAAAAAAAACTATATTCTGTATCCGCCCCTGACTTGCATGGGGTAAGGACGAAAGGAATTACCTGCGATGATAACAAATCTGGAGGTGCAGAGAAACACAACCCCTTGCGGCTCCGTCACCCTCTTTGAAAAGAAACCCAAAATAACGTTAAAGTTAGACTGGTTGGAGGGGAAAAAATTGGAAATAACCTTGACCCCAAAAGAGTTCCTTAACCGACAGATTCCAACAGAGAGTAAAGAAAATGTAGATGAATCCACATGAGGTTCCTTGAGATAGGGGCTCTTTAGTCGGCAATGGATGAACTTACCGGACGCGGTAGCTCAGAGTTAAAGTGTCTGACTAGCAAGTCAGACGTGACCGGTTCTTTAAGTCCCCTGACACATTTTACAAGCATTGTAATTTATAAGGTTGGTGAATATTTTATACCCGTTTATATATTTAGGATGAAGAAATGAACAGCTCTAATTTTAAAATGGTTACAAGTATACACATACAGGGTGTTTTTAACGCAGTTCATGATTTTAAAGCGGAAAATTACAAATATTTGATCGACTAAAGTATGTTTTATTCTTTTGACACTTGCTAAAAATAATCACAGTCTATAATAAAAACGGGGTATTTTTAAACGTAACCAGAGATTTTTAAGTGAAAACTATAAATATTTGTCCGAACTAAAGTGTGTTGTCAGTTTATTTTAAACCAAATCTCGTAAATTCAAAGGTAGCAAATAATCTCCCTTGCCTTAGCACCGAGAGCTGCAATCTGAAGTTCATCAAGGTAATTAATGTCTTACAGAGATACGCTCAATGCTTCACAGCTTTCTCTCCAGGAAATCATCAACAGGTAGCGTTATTTGTTGTAAGCACAATATATTGTTGCAAATACAATTGTTGTATTTTAAGAATTCTTAAAAGATTATTGATTTTCAATGATAACGTATTTTACATTATGGACGAAGATTATTTTATTTCTAGTAAACAACCAAATCGTACATTAAATATAAGGTGTTATCTCACTTCTACTTCTGTAATGTCTATTAACAATTGGTAGAGCCACACTAAATCTACATCTATTCTGCACACTTATCTTGTTAAAGTAAAATGTATGTAATCATTTTGCCTAATTTTAGCGAATTTCCCCTATAGGGAAGAAGCTATTACCGCGGTCGGCATGGTAAGACCTAGGCCCGGGACCACGATAACTTTTTGTTTTGAGGTCCCCAGACCCCAAAAACACCATTCGTTCGAAACTGTCTATATATATATATATATACTTATATATATATATATATGTGTGTGTGTGTGTGTGTGTGTGTGTGTGTGTGTGTGTGTGTGTGTGTGTGTGTCCGTGGGTGCGATAACTCTCGTAAAAAAGGTCCGATTTTGATGAAATTTGGTATAAACGTGTAAAGCAACATTTATGACTAAGTTCGAAAACCAGCCAGATCGCTCTATCCGAAGAGGTATTTTGGGGGGAGTTTTGTACCCCAAAAATGTTTTATTTTTTATTTTTTACATCTAATTTTTGAAAAAGTCTAATTTTAGTTTTCACCACTGGATTCAGCTTAAAAAAAACACACAATTTGTTATTTTGATCATTCCTCTACGTCATTTGGTTACCGAGATATTGAAAGTGCTAAACACAGTATGTTGTCTAATGTTATTCTTATGGAGGAAAAGACAATTTTTATATCTTGCTTATTTATGAAAGTATACTGACGAAACTTGGTATACGGCTTCATCTGGTTGTGGTCTATTGATATTTGCTAAACAAAATTTTTTGTCAAAGGCTCCCAGAGCAGCAAACCTGTGTACTCAGTCACCATGTTATTCTTATGGGGAATAATTAAATGCTCTGTCTCCCTTAATTATGAACATAAATGAATAAAAACTGGTATACGACTTCACCTAACTGAGTTATATTGATATTAGCATAAGAAACCATTTTTTGTGTTCCTTGTTGCAGCAAACCTGCGTACTCAGCCCCAATGTTATTCTTATGGAGAATAATTAAAATTGTATATATGCTTATTTGTGAATATATTTTTATAAAACTTGGTAAGTGGCTTTATGTAGTATTAAGACATTTAAATCTCCACTGGAAATTCGCGAAGTATGCAGGTTTGCTGCGACGGGGGTTTTGTATTTTAATAACTATTTTATCGGGTAGTCAAACAGAGTTTTTTAAAGATTTAAACTGCCCAACCCTCACTACATTTTCTCATAATCTATAATTATGTTTAAAGTTTATGGTGTAACCATTAAGTAATTACATTTCTTGCTATTTGATTACTATCATAATAATCTTGTCTAGATAACTGTGCATTTTGCCAGCCAAGAGAACCCGGAAAACCCATGAATTAATGATGGTCTGTTATTTTTTTAAGTTTTGGCATTTTAATGTATTTTTAAATGTATTCATCATATTTTGTTAACCATTAAAGATGTCGACTTCAGTCTTGAAATAAATCAAACTCCTATTGCTGCTGTTTATTTTTATTTTAACTCCAAGTCGATGTTAAATGTTTTCTTACATATGATGTAAATAAATAACATTTTAACTGATATGGGGCATGAGCTTTCTTACAGGAACAAATCAAAACTTAAATTCATTCACATGTGCCAGTCTAAATGACACTAATTGAATAACAAAACACTCTTTTTTCAAAAGCAAGACTTATTTGCAATAACATTTTGCATAATAAACCTCTCTCATAAGTAATTTTGAATTATTCGAGACATTGTGCAGAAAACATGATAATACTTAACACTATTAAACAGGAACTTCCAAGGTCAAAAGTTGCATAATTTGTATGCTGGGGTCGCGCCCCGAGACATCAGTCAGCTAGCCACTAGCCACAATATTCTGCAGGTCGGTGCTGCAATCCCTCCCTCATCTTTCAAATCTGCACAAGACTTTCTGATCAATCTTACTTTTCCCTTAGACTTGAATAACTGTTTAGCATAGTGTATGTTTAGTTTCACTAGAGAATCGCTATCACACGAGCTGTGGGAAAAGTAAATTACATACACATTACGTACTGTGTTTAGTACTTTCAATATCTCGGTAACCAATTGACGTAGAGCAATGATCAAAATACCAAATTGTTTGTTTTTTAAGCTGAATTCAATGGTATAAATTAAAATTGGATTTAAATTAAAATTACATGTGAAAACCCCAAAAAACACATTTTTGGAGTACAAAACCCCCCTTCGGATGGTGCGATTCATCTGGTTTTCGAACTCGTTCAAATAAATGGTACTTTACACATTTGTACCAAATTTCATTAAGATCGGACCTTTTTTTACGAGAGTTATCGTGCTTACGGACATATATATATTAATAAACGGTATCAGGAAACTGACACATACTTTCTCCCTTTTAGCCAAACTTTAATGACAAAAATATTTGTTATTTACTAAATATAGGATATGAAGTATAGATAAATGTACAGAAAATTGTCTAAAATAGTTGATTTCAGAAATATCCACCCAAATCCCTTTTTGGGAGGCACTATAGAGTCCGTTGCTACACACAGTGGTTTTGAGAGGGGAAATGCCCCCTTGCCCCCCCCAGGGTTAAATAGCAACACATTTCGAACATCATCTGTTGGTCAATGCTAACTTGACCTGCATATCAAATTTTAATGAAATTGATCAGTAAATAAGAGAGAAATAGTTATTTTTGTATTCCCCATAAGAATAACATTGGACAACGTACTGTGTTTACCGCTAAATGAAAATTTCAATTTTCTCCGCAACTAGCAATCGTAGAATAGTAATTTAAAATACTAATTTATTTAGTTTTTGAGCTCTTTTTAATGGTGAATAGTAATCTTTTTTAACATTTATGATTTTTTATGAAAAATCCAAAAAACTTAATTTTGGATGTTTTAAGTCCTGTAATTTCTGAACCCGAATTTTTACAGAAATGCGGGTGGTGTCATTTTGTTGGAAACCTAAAGTTCTACAAACCACGAAAGTTTAATCAAAATCGTTAGAGCCGTTTTTGAGAAATTTGGATTTTTCATGTTTTTTAGTGGTTTTTGGGGGATAATTACCCTTAAAAATCAAAAATTCAAAAAAATGAAAAAAAACACCTGGAGATATCGTGGATTAGTACCTACATACCAAATTTCATAAAAATCGGCCCATAGGTTAGGGCTCTAGCTCTGTAAACATCCACACAGACACACACACACACACACACACACACACACACACACACACACACACACACACACACACACACACACACACACGGACACACACACACACACACACACACACACACACACACACACAGACAGACATCACGTAAAAACCACTTTTTTGGGTTCAGGGAGCACCAAAACGAATATTTCCACTAACAACTCAAATTCGAAAATTGTTACGAAAACAATACTTTCTCCATATACTATGTATAGGGGGAGAAAGTAAAAATTTAAATATATAAAAATTTGAACGAATGGTGTTTTTGGTATCTGGGGACCTCAGAATGAAAAGTTATCATGGTCTCGGGCTTAAGTCTTACCATGAGATCTACGGTAATAGCTTCTTCATCCCTATAGGGGAAATTCGCTAAAACTGATTTTTGGAAAACTTTAAAAGCCCCATAAACCCCCCATCCCATGGTCCGATTTTTCTGGTTTTCTAACTTAAAAGTCATGAATGTCACTTTACACATTTGAGTCAAATTTCATCGAAATCGGACGTTTTTTACTCAAGTTATCGCATTCGCGGACACACATATAATATATAAATTTGAACGAATAGTGTTTTGGACATCTGGGGACCTCAAAACAAAAAGTTATCATGTTCTTGGGCTTAAGTCTCAGTATGAGACCATTGACCATAGTCAATGATGAGACCTACGGTAATAGCTTCTTCCCTATAGGGGAAATTCGCTAAAACCATAACAGCTGCTTACAATCATAAGCGTAACTTCAGTATTTTGATTGGGGGGGCAAACATAGTCATGATCGTGATTATTGTGACTTTTCATATATATTATAATAATATGTTTTCCAAATTATTGGGGGGGCAACTGCCCCCCCCATGCCACCCCCGAATTACACCTATGCTTACAACCAATCAGTGAACTGTCAAAGTAATATACTCGTGTAGATTATAATTACCTAGGGGCCAAGCTTTGCTCGGGGAAGGTCAGCTTGTTTGTTTATATGACTTTGGTGTATTATTTTACCACGTCCTCCTACTGATGAGCACATTTTCTTAGCTCATTTGCCTCTTTTCTGCATGTTTAAGGTCACTCCAGTTTTTATTATTGCTCGATCAATGTCCCTTTGATTAATTTTGGATATGACGTGATCTCTCTATATGAAATTTTCATTCTATGGTTTTAGTGACTTCTCTCAGGAAACCACAGACATGTTAATACTTAAACTAAATTTACATGGGTATTACCATTACCATTGAATATACAGTGCATAAAGAGTTAGCTAGCGTATACTCTATAGTATTTCTTGGACAGTTCGTTGATTGATTATAAACAGCTGTTTTGATTTTTTTTTTTCATTTTAAAGTCCATAAGTCCAATGTTAATTTGTTTCACTTTTAATATTCGTTTTTCTACATTATTTGATTTTCCTGGGGATGAGACCTGTCTAGAACTTTTTTTATCCCAGAAATTGGTATTTTCCAACATTTAAAGGAAATCGTTGGAGCCGATTTCGAGATCAGATTTGCAACCAAGCAAGCAAACAAGGGACATTGAGCTATAAATAAAAAACTGGGGTGACCGTAAACATGCAGAAAATAGGCAAATTAGCTATTTAAATCTGATAAACAGTAGGGGAAAGTGGTGAAATATTACTCCAAGTCGTCTAAACAAACTGACTGGCCTTTGCCGAGCAAAGCTCGGTGTCAGGTACTTATAACCATAGACTAACTACAGTCGTCAGTCCATGTTATTACTTATAAGAGCTGTACTGCACGGTGAACGTAAAATAGGGTATAGACCGACTCCATCAACAACCCTTCGACATTTTATGGATTTCCCGGCTGCAGCCGGTTATATTTGACACTTCCAACGCCTCTGCGGCTTATGTCCATTTAGGAGCAACAGAACGGAGGTAGGTTTTTCACTCATCCATAAGGCGTGTGAACCATTTCTTTACATATATAATTATTTCAAAGCTTTTATGAATGTGTAAGGTTTGAGATATGTTGGCAAACCTGATGGTTTGTTTTTTGTTGTTGTCTAGTCTGTCTGTAGTGTACAGTGGTCAGTGACGACTGTCTCGCCGCAGTAATGCACCTGCCTTTTTTTGACATTGAACCGGTTACTTTCACGATCCGGTTCGTTCCAGTGACAAAGCATGGAATAGGTTTGGTAGAAGCGTGACGTTACAAAGAGTTCCGTTCCTACTTGCTGTTCCTCGACTCTAGTCGAGAATCCATTCCATTTTCCATTTTGTTTGGAGTGAGTGGAAACTTTCTCTTAGATGCTATGGCGATTAAGAAGATGCAAGTTTGAGAGTACTGGAGATCAATATGTCTGATGTTAATATAAAAAAAATTGAATGTTTGATTTGTGACAAACATTTTGCCAGTAGATTCACTTTAACGCGCCATACACATTTACGCGCAATGTGCACAGTTGTAATGAAAATTCTACCAACAGTTTAAACAAACTGAATAGGCATATTTGTCCAGAGAGTGATTGTTCTTTTCAGTTTTCGCGGTGTGAGCAATTGACACATTTGAAAGAACTCCATTCTATTGATGTAGTAGTAGAAGAACTGAATTTCGAAACAGAAGAAGGTAAGTTAAATTTGTTAACTTAGGAACTTTGAACCTTTTAGATTAGGCATCCAATTTACCAAGAAAAACGAAATAAGTTTAGGCCTACCACTTATTACAGCTTGCTTTGGCGTTACGTTCTTGGTCAGTTTAGATAAATAGTTACTGATGTATATACAGCGTAGGCCCTATCTGCATTTTCCAGACAAACCAATTTGGGCTAAATTTATACCAAACAATTTAAAATGCTAAATAGCCTACATATCACAGAAAAAAGACTTTAACTTGCAACAAATTAAGCCTATGTTAATTTATGAATATATTTTTTAAGCTATATTCAGTACTTCATTCCGTTCTTTTTCACTGTAACGTGAGAGAAGCACTTTGTCACAGTTCCATGGAACATGTTCCAAAAGTTCCAAAAAAAGGCAGGTGCATTACTGCGGCGAGACGGTCGTGTACAGTGTGTGTGAGTGTAGTGTGTTGTGTAGAGTAGTTGGATATAATCAAGTGAGTGTTGTTATCCAGTTTTCCTAATAAACAATCTATTTTTATTTTCAGCTTCAGTGTATTTTTGATTTATTTACGTGAAAAACTACCTTAACGTTAATCTAGATTAAGAGTGCTTGCAAAATAATTTTGATCAAAATTGAAATTTGTTATCAATAAGTTGATTTTGAGGTTAGTTTATCAAGGTATCCAAATTACATTAGTCCTCTGTTACACTTGACTACTGACTACACATCAACCCCGTTGGCCCTACAATAGATCCAGTTAGGTGTGTTGTTTTTAAATTTTAAAATTCTTTACAGGCAGTAGTGGGAGGTAGGCCTATGCACAAGGGGTTTTAATGCTACCTATGTTGATTTTTAACCTGTGTAATCTGGAAATCATATGAGTAAAAGGGGTACAGTATGATAAGAACCCATGTCCATGACCTTTCACATTTTGATGTGCTTGTTAAGTTAGGTTTGGTTATACAAAAGATCGATGTGTGTAACCGGATCATTGGTGGATGCTTATCTATCGTACAGAAATTAAAGCTCAACACAATGAGAAGACGAGGTTCACAGGGACAGAGAGTAGTTCATCTGTAGAATCAAACACTTACTTTTGTTAATTAATTTTCATCAGTACTTACAAGCACTTGGTGGTGGATTTACTATATTATGTAAGACCCTAGACCAAGCTTATGAGCAGCCCATTTGTTTTTTGAGTAACAATTACTGTAAGATTGAAAGAGTTAATTTATATAATATTACTTAGTAATATTACATTACTAGCAACTAAAAATCACACGAACCACTGGAAGCGGAGACTTTGCCACCCAAAGGAAGCCGAACTTGTCCGATCACGAACAAACTATCCGAAAAAGATGCTTTATTATGAGAAAACAGTGAAATGTAGTATTTTAACATGTAAAAAGAGGAAACCTACTTGTATTCTAACAAATTACGCTACATTTACGAAAAAATGATAGTAAAATAATCTAACCTAACTCCGCATAGCGCTGTATGGTGGCTCTTTTCTTTGCAACATATTACAAAAATGGGTTTGTGTAAAATATAACAATAATTGGTATCTCAAAGAGTAAACACGAAAAGGTAGGATTTAACCTGGGACCGCATGATCGTGAATCCAGTGCCATATCCATTAGACTACCAGCGTATCAAACTAAGTAAAAGTTACAATTCATCAAGCAGCAGACAGCTCTGTGATTTTAAAATTTGCCACGGGTAGCGCTCGGTGTGATTTCAAAGTTTTACACTTGGCAGCGCTCACGTAGGAAATGTCTTCGCTTCCAGTAGTTCATGTGTCTTTTTAGTTGCTAGTAAATAACGTTTAAATATATTAACAGAAGGTTACCATGGATAATAGAAGGTTCACTATGTTATAAATCTTAAGTTTATCAAAATAATGTTTAATTAATTTGGGCTCTACATACCACTTTTAATGTTTAAAACTGTAGGATACTATATGTTGGAGGTACAGTAACGACACTCCTTCCGTTATTTTTTTTTATTCCAACAGCAGCATTTTTGTTAGTAGATCACAATAACGCTTTTACGGGAAAGTGGTGCAAACCAATATAATATTTGTAGACACTCTGAGATGTTAACTAATAACCACTTGAGTTGTAGGCTACTTAAGTTCAAAAATTTATAGCTCAATAGCTAGCCTAAAATAACCAGTCTGATTAGTTTTTTAAAAATATTTTTATGTTCTAAGTTAATGGTTATTAATGTTAGCGGAAACATTTCTTAAAATTTTAAAATATTCTTCAGTATTGTTTCAATGTCTTGAATACCTTACTCTCAGTATTGTTCCTTTTTCTTTGTTACAGTTTTCAATGAATTTTCTTTTACCTGCATTCTCCTTTTCAGGTTACTGAGCTGCCGAATGATTCCTCAATGATAAAACCATGCTCCTACAGTTGTTTAGCAAGAAAAGCCCAATTTTGCTCTCATCGACGAAATGTCTTTCACCTAACATTATTGATGTTATGTGGATTGATTATTTTTAATGAGTTTTTGATATACTTTATCAAGTCTCTCACATGGCCGGAGATGAAATGTGGGGATATTCAGAAGCTACACTCATTATTGTTAGTGGCAGATCCTCAGATTTTGGGTGAGAAGTCAGAACCATGGTTTGCGAGATGGGACAATGATAGGTGAGTGGTAGTTAATAGAATTTAATTTAAACTTAGAAGTAAATGGCAGGTCTTGTTCCAGTCAGTAAGCCTAGGGTTCACAATGTAGCCTAGGGTTCACAATGTCAGTAAGCCTAGGGTTAATCTATTCACAACGAGCCTGGCTTCAATACTAAGATCACATTTTGGGATGTAAAGAGTTTGATATAACTGATTTCGTTTTCATTGATGCCTGAATAGGCTAAAAAAATCCACTTTTTAAATTAGGGGTTTGCTATGTATGAGAATGCCTTTATTTATTTAACCGTCATTAGAATTGTTATTTGGCATGTTTAATGATGGATGTATCTAAAATATTATGTTATTAATGAGCATTTTTAATCAGTCCACATCAAGGAAGTTAAGTTTTCCTCGTTGGGCCGTAGTCAGAAAAGATGAATCAAAAATAAGGGGGTGTCTCATTGTTCACAGTGACATAATTTTATTTTATTTATTTTTGGTTGTTAAGAGTTGGTTTTTGTTTTACAGTAGAACTTCGATAGTTTGAAAGTCTGTACTACGGGCTGTATACTTCGACACGGGCCGTGACGACAAGACATGACCTATAGCGGCGACCGATAGTGTCCTTGACGGGTTCGCCGGTCAGTGATGGGAGCCCGCTTATTGTTTTCGCGAACGTGCGCTACCGCCTTTTCTATTCATAACCTATCCCTCCTACCCCCTACCCCGTCCTATACACCCCCTTCCCCAGTAATTAGTCAAGTCAGTTCGCTGGTTCGCTCGAGACGCTGCTTCTTTCGTGATACGCTATTGTTTTTATGCTCATAATACTCATGTGTTAAAATGTTCCATATACTCCCTATAGTTCGACATTTCGATAGTTCGACACCCCTTTAGTCCACAAAGTGTCGAACTATCAAGGTTCTACTGTATTTTGACACACTACTGTACCTAGGACTACTGTATCTAGGACTACTATAAAGCACACTTGTATTGGTTTATTACAGCCTTTTTAAGAAAGACAATTAATGAGTAATTTAACTCCTGTTTTTTCTGCCAGGTACCTGAAGCTGTCGTTTGCTCTGGCCAAGCGGCATGTTCAGCCTGAAGCCATCGTCTTCCTCGGAGATCTCATGGATGAGGGGAGCACGGCGACTGACGGCGAATACCAAAGATATTACCAGAGGTTTAGGGATTTATTTAGTCTGGACCAAATCCATGAAAATAAGGTATTATATTTATTTGTTATTATTTTTGATATCTAATAGGAAATCTGCCATCACTGAATGAAAACAACAAGTTCCACTTATTTTTTTAAGTAAATAATTAACTACACAATACATAAAATAGCACGATGACAAAGTATTAAAGCGTATTAACACTATCCATGTGGTTTAAATGTTGTAAGATTGATTCGGGAGCTGAACATTTGTATTTACTAAAATGATAGGTTATACATGTAGAAAAAAAGGTTTGAGTTTCAAAAACAATTTTCTGATAGTTCTTATGCGCACTTAGTGTCGATAAATGTACGCAGATTAGGAATTGTACCCGCAATTTTGGATCGGACAATAGTAGTAGCGCCTGCCACGACGAAAGACTCACGACAATCCCACGTGACTGAAACACACTTTTTACCGAAATATTATTTCCTTCTAGACACAAAAGCAAACAAAAATCTGATAAGAGCTGAAGTGTTGGTAAACAACGTGGCAGTGAGCGTGGAGGGAGGGGAGGGCCCGCACCCACACTTTTAGGGGTGGGAACTGGAAACTGACCTTATTGTGGACATTGTAAGAGAGTAGACAAACTGGTGATGACGTTTTATCCATCCAGCTGCATTGGCTGAGGCAAAGTATTGAAAACAGCATTAGACGGTGGAGCTCACCAACTCCACATGATATACTGACAAGGCCAGCTTTGAGTCGAACTGTACCCGCACGGAATGTGTTAAATAGTCTTACGTCTAGTAAACTCGCTCTTTCACTATGTTTGTATCTCCTTGTCTGGTATTTTTGGTCTTCCTGAATTATAGATCCTCGCTCTTCTAGACTGTTTGGTAGACTGCTTTTTTCAACTATTACATACAGACTGAGGACTTCCGATTATATAATATAATCCACGATAATTAAAAGTAATTAACCTTGTGTTGGCCAGACTGTGTTCATCCCGGGAGACAACGACATTGGAGGCGAGGACGAGCTAGTCACTGACAAGAAGGTGGCGAGGTTCACACAACACTTCGGCTCACCCTCCGTCTGTCATGTGGGCAACATCCAGATTGTCCAGGTAACTGTTGCTACGTTGCACGTTAGTTAGTGTCTCATGACGAGCAAAATCTTCAGATTCAATAATACCATAGTGTTGTCTTTCATTCGTCAAGTCCAGCTTGAGTAGTTTGTCCATCCTGTGTTTTGTCCATTGTTTTTTTTTTTTGGACATGTAACCCCCTTTTTATACTTGTCATATTCATATTCCTTTTTGTGCCATTGAAGGTATAAATATACATTGGCGAATCTCAGTAAATGAGGGTAAGCCAGTAAGTAAAAAAAGTAATTAATTAGGATTACGTATTAAAGAAATGTCAGTCATTATGCAGGTTTAGGTTATATTGATATCAAGATTAATTCAGCCTTTACGTTTCTACTGCCCGTTCAAGAACTCCTCAATCAAATAGAAGGCATTTCATAATAGAAAATTGACGATACATTTTTTATATTTAAAAAATGTTATGTGTACTTACTAGGTATCTGAAAAATCACTTCTCGCACACCCCTTCTATTTAAAAGTTATACCGAGGATGCCAATTTGGTATAAACATGGGTTAAATTTTGGGTTTTACATAACCAACCACTTGAGATACTTTATTTCAGGATTAAATAAGGATAATCTGACACTGTTGTGACTTAATACTGTTTACTGATGGTGAACTTCAAAATGTACAAATTATAAAATAAAATGACCCTTAGCTATATCAGCTACTGTCTAACTTTACTTTGATCTTACTTTACTTTGGTGTATCTGGCCAACTGGGATGGAATGGTCTACGTCTGTACAGAAAGTAAAACAATGGAATTACAATCAAGTAAGGCTAAATTATTTAATACAAATTGAAATTAAAATAAAATAAAATGCATATGAATGTTACGTTACAATATGAGGTTTTCCTGTTGAAAAATGCAAGTTTGATTTAATTTTACTATTTTCTATTTTGTGGAACTCTTCAAAATTTATCTTTACTTTGAGGTGAAATAATATTAGTTATTTTAAATTTTTTACATTAAAAAGTTATACAAATTCAAGGTACCAATGTTTTAATAATAATTAAATACAACTTACGATTATCTACGTCATTCCAGGTATATGGCCACACTAACTCTATTCTATTCTAACCGTCTAGTTTGAAATGACAGTGTTGCCACCATACCACTATACTAAAAAAAATTACTCCTTTGGTTGTTACCACCCCTAAAGAGATGTTGTGTTTTGGTTGTTGAATACATAATTAAATATTTGTTGCATAAAACAACATATCAGTATAAATTGTACGGTTGTATGTGGTAGACCTCACAGTTGCCGGCTGTTGCAGGTGGACAAGATGCAGAGGATTGTCCCGCCAGTGCCGCCACTACTCCCGGGCGAGAACATCACGCGGGTGGTGGTCTCCCACATGCCTCTGCTCGGCCTGCCCAGCGCCTTCGCGGCCGAGGTAGATCCTCGCGGATTAGTAAATTTAAGAAGTGAAAACACTGTATGTTTGTTTAAACTAAATAAAAAACTGTATTTGTTACATAATTTTGGTTATGTTTTGCACATACGTACGTTGTATGACAGTTTAATCAAAACTGCCCTAGTTGATTTCTGTAATTTTTAGTTATTTACTAAGAAAACCCGATTCATTAATTTTGTTTTTGTTACTTCTAAAACTATTTTGCGAATACCATAAATGAATATAATAATTTTATTTAAACATTTAATTACTTGTTTTATTACAAAAACTCAATAGGCCTAATAGTTATGGTGCCAAAAGTATGTTCCATAAAAATTCTTTCAATGATTTTTTTTATTAGTAGGGCCTAATAAAGGTAACTTTTCCTTTTTCCATAGTAGAATTGCTTGAAAAAATCCTAAAATTGTGCAATTTATGTACTAAAACTGGCCTATTCTAATTGCCAAGAAGAAAATTTGAGTTTTATCTTGATCAACATGATCAAGATTGACCAAAATGATGTAACAAATACAGCTTGTTGGCTGAAAACCAAATTGATGATAAATTAGAGGCTTCATTTGAAACTGTACTAGTAGAGTCTCAAAAACTCAACTCAATGTGGACTAAGAACCTTTCGAGTTTGTGGAATGTTGAGTTATCCAGAATTATATTGTAAGAGGAGAAAAACGCATTATTTTTCATTAGCTTCCATTGAAACATTCACTTGTTTTCTTTTCAAAATCGCAAACCAGAAAATACAATACTACAGTACGATGAACAACAAAATTTCAACAACATTAATTTCAGACCACTGCACTGATGCCATGAAACGAAACACACTTGGCGGGAAATGCCGCCGTCAACGAAAAGAGCGTGAGCCGGAGGTGCATGAGGTACGGTCGAGTGCCAAATGCACATGCATCACTATATAGTACTGTAATACATGTACTGTATAGTAACTGAGGTGTCGAGTTTCCCAGAGTTTTGAGTTATCGGGAGTCGAGTTTATGAGACTCTACTGTAAATGTAAAAATATCTTTGTGAGATGTAAGCAAGATGGTATCATCCGTATATATTACAGAATGAACCCCACAATTTCTAGGGATATTAAAGAGAAACAGTCCAAACGGATGTGGCAAACATTTTTGAAAACTGTATTTCAAACAAAGTTTGCGATACACTAATTGTTGTATTCTTTCTGGTAGGTACTACAGAGGCTAAGACCCCATGTGATCTTATCAGCTCACGACCACAAGTCTGTCCACTTCAGCGGGGACATTGACACTGGAGAGCGCAGACTGGTGGAGAACCTCGACACCAACACGTTACTCGACCAGGTCAGTGTTGAGCCAACTATTTCAGCAGACAATAGAGTTGACAGTTAAGGGCGTGGTTTACAAGCCCATCAACCAAGACCAGCCAATAGTAGGCATTGCCAATTGCACACCAGCTGATTGGAAAAACACTAGGGATTTATGTATATGGCAAAATGGCAACAGTAACAGCATAGAGCCATATGATTGGCTGGAGCTCGACTGTCAACTCTCTTGCCCCCTGGTATAGGATGACGTGCGAAGGAACAGGTGGGTCTTTGTTTGGAGTATCTGTCTCACCACAGGTCTGCCCAGGGCAGTTACTAGAAGTCTACTGACTGTCTCGACCAATTTCATGGAAGATATCACAACTTTGTCCCTATAGTAAGTTTTAATTTTGCAAAAATTGACATTTTAAAAGATTTGAATTTGTAGGAGGAAAAATCTAATTAATGTTTATAATTAGTTCAATATAATTTTGAGCTACCGTATTAATAGCTGGCGACACTTTGTCATGAGTTTAGCAAAACTCTTTCTGTTCTAAGAATGTAGTAATTTTCTTATATTGCACACAGAGTTGTTATTGTGTTGTAGACACCCAGAGTTACCAATCTTATGTTTCACAGCCGATCTCGTCGTGGAGGTTCCAACGGTCGGACACCACTGCCAACGAGATCGTCGTGCCCACCTGCTCCTACAGGATGGGAGTGCCGAACATGGGCTTTGGCGTCGCCCTATTGGGTAAGCCCATCTGTAATATTACATATATACATAATTATACAGTTGAGTAGATTTTATAAAAAAAGTCATCTTAACAATTTCATGTTGAAAAGTAATTTCTAGAGTAAAACAAAACCAGATGATTATAAGAAATAGGGAAACATCATGTAAGAAATCATGATTGACAGTAGACATTTTGTACATTAGTATCTTGCGAGTGACATTACACGCAGTAGTTGTCATTTTTGTGTGTTTTTGTCTTAAAATTAACTCAAATAGGCCTGTAGCTTTTTGTTAACGATGCTTTAGAATTCCCTTAGTTGACAGTTAGTTTCCCTTAGTAAATTTCTCTCAAAATTAGGAAAAAATGGAAAATGTTTACAGATATTTTTAAGGACAACCTGCAACATGGATCGCACTACATGTGTTGTGTCCAGATGAGAGGGGCGAGGCGTGGTGCTACCACGTGCTGTGGTTGCCGTCCCGGTTCTGGGTGCTGCGGTCGTACCTGGTGGTCGTGGCCGTGGTGATCACCCTCCTGGCCGTGTGGCCGAGCTGTGTGAGGTCGTGTCGCTCCCGCCTCCGCCTCTCGCCCCAGTTCAGTGTCAAGCACCCGTGAGGTGGGTGTTCTCAGTCAAGATGTCTGGACAAGTTTACGTGGTGACTGTTTATGGGGACGTATAGAAATTTCAAACAAAAACTGATTAGTAACTGAAAGGAAGGAACTAATATTAAAACAAGTCTAACCACAGGATGATTTAACCAGTTTCGAGGCTGACATTGGATACAGCAAATGAAATTGAAATTACATATCGTGAGTCTTTTGGCTATCCATTACAGCAAGCTTCCCTTTCATCTAATCCATTTGAAGCGGCTGGGAATGGAACGTCCAGGTTCGTGCCCTGGAATGTCGACCCTGGCTGTTGTACATCGCTACACTGTCAGTTGAGTTGGCCAGTTGAAGGGCAGAGCAGGTCCACCTGTTTGAACCTGATCCGCCTGTTGTGGCAATGTACAGGAATTTCAGGCAAAATCTGAATAAAAAGGGAGGTGAAAGTGAATCTATTTTCTTCCCAATTCGTTTATCCCTCACAGTTTGGTTAGTACAGACACTGGCCACATCTAGTAACAGGTTTCAGGCTAATGCCACACTGGGCGATTTTATCTGCTCATGTACAACACATTTTTTTGTACTAGATATAAAACTAACTGATCAAAACGGTAGATGGCACATTGGGCTGAAATCGTCCCTTAGTGAAATTTCTGCTTGCGACAGTCGCTTCGGATTGGGTTAAGGCCTATTTTGCACATAATTTGTTGCCAGCATCCCTGCTACGCTAAATTTTTTATCGCCAGTCGCGTAGCAGCCAAACAATGTTTTGTTTTTTTATTCAATACATAATCCAGATTGATTGTATTGGCTAAAAATGTTAATTGCTACTTATATAAAACCATGTTTAGACTATCAAATCTGGAATGTTATCCAAATATCATATTAATTGAAACTACCAACAATATATTTCTGACGGAATAATCGGCACTACTTGACTCGATCCAAAAAAATCACTACTCGCACAAACCTAGTTAATGTTTATGTAAACAAGAAAAATTATTATTTAACATTTCAGTTGCATTAAAATGTACATTGATTGCTCTTCATTAAATCTATTTTCTAAAATCATAATCTAGTTTATCTGTTTATTTCCGCAGGCACATACATCATCCTCATCACTGTCTGGAGAGTTGTTCCCGGCCAGTCGAGTTGTTGATGTTGGAGCAGTCATTCCCTCCTGCTAGTCCCACCAGTCATCAGTAAAGGCTCCATTCCATATCCTTTAAAAGTGTCATTACCGTTATTTATTATTAATTAGTTTATCGCTTTTAATATTCTCTCCCAAACTACATTCACTTATGTCCATTACGAACGTTTATGCTTGGGTTCATTATGCCAAGGAAAGGCATAGCCAAAAGAAAAATGGATTTCGGTGGGGTAGGGAATAGTTCAGTTTTATGGAAATTTAAAATTCCAAAATCAGGGGTTATTTTTATTTCCAGACACCTCCTTAGCCAATGTCTAAGGCCTTGGTGTTATGTATGCAAGGTAAAACATCAGAACAAAGCTATTACATTTTTGTAATAATAAGAGTGAATGTGTCAGCCATCGTTGGTATAACTAGGAATTAGTGATGTGTCAAAACCAAAACTTGAATCTCAAAACCACCAAAACTTTGGAAAAGTTTCGGTTTCGAGATTCGATCGGTGAGTTTCGAGAATCAAAACTCAAAACTGCTGAGATTTTTGTGTGTCTTTATTGTTGTTTTTTTAACAGAAATCACGCCCGTGTTTCGATCAATAATGCAAAGGTCAAAAGCCTACTGTCATCGGTCGTCTACCTTCACCTTTTTTGGATTATTGATTTTTTATTTCTGAAAGAACAACTCTAACCAAAATATATAATTAGTTTTAATTAATTTTTCTGGATTTATTTTTCATAACCATACCCAGGCAAGTAAATAGGGGTTCGCGATTTGAGTTTCGAGATTCGAGATTCGATTTTGTAAGTTTCGGTTTCGGTTTCGAGATTCGAAATTTCTGGTTTTGACCATCACTACTAGGAATAGTAACAGAGCAATTGATCAATCAAAATTCTCTTTCAATTTTCAGTTAAGCTTTAACACTAAATTAAATGAACAAGGGGGTGCTTTTCTGGGAGAGGAAGCCATACACATATGTGGCAAGTTATCATAGAAATAATATTATTTTATATATTTTCATTTAAAATTAAGTGATTTACTATAAAATACAATGGTTATGTTTTTACTTGCATTTCTACGTCAGTGGCATTTTGTACTCTCATAATTATAGGACGAAGGTCTAAATATCTCAGAGTGGGCACCGGAATTGAACCTGTGACCTCTTGCACCAAAATCCAAGGCGCTAACTGTTCGGCTAGCAAGGGGCCCCTAACCAGAGAGGGCAACGGTTTTGAAATATTAATTGTATTTCCTGGAGCCAAGTTTTCTCCAATAAATGTATGCTAGTTTGTCATCAGTTTTCTTCCTAATCTCTGTCAAATCACGTAGTATCGTCCATTAAAGATGACAGGACCATGTAAAATGAGCCAAAATGATGACGGAAAACATAACATCTGCCAAAATTTACAATCAGGGCAACGGCAAACATGTAGAAACATGTCACACCAATCAGGCACACATCAGTGTATGTATACTGATCGCCTACACTAAACTGTGCAAGAATGAAGTTGATCTCAAAATAAGGAATGCCTTCCCCCCTGGCAGCACCCTTTTGATCAATATAAGTTATATTATGGGTGTTAAAAAGAATGATCAAAGTGTTAGAACTATTCATCTCTTAAGTTTAGTTTCTTGTTATTGTAAGTGTTAAAATTAATTTATTATTGAAAAGTCTAAAAAATTAGGTTTACTATGTTTTATTTTTAAGGTGAAACAAAGTAGTTAATTGTGCCTCTCTGAGATTAATGACGGAGAGAAAGTTATCGAACTTTGGAAAAATGTACCAATGTGGGTGGATCTATACTGTGGAAATGCGATGTGACTGTCACAAATAATGAGATTTGTTGTGCCTAGCAATTAGATTCAAATGTTTTAATTTTAATTTTGTTGTGTAACTAGACTGAAATATGATGAATGGATATACCTGCATATACTCCAGGAACGATTTAGAGGGCGATCCAGTCACGTAACTTTTTGTGTTTTATACCTTCTTCCCCGAAAGGCTAATGTTAACTTTCAAAGCCCGTCCCTCCTCAACAGATTATTCAATATCGTATAATCAATATGAGCCTTAATCAGGAGGTTGATTTATGGCTCATTTTAATAAGAAAAAAATACCTAGCGATTTCAGTGAGCAAAATTTCAATATCAGAAATAATAATCGTTCAAAAAATTCAATATTTAAGATATTTTGTTGGTGAATTATTTGTAATGTCAAAATTCTGCTTGCTGAAATCACTAGGTATATTTTTTATCTTTAAAATGAACCATAAATCATCAATTTCGGATAGTCCGTTGCGGAGTGACGAATTTGAAAGCTAACATTGGTCTTATGGGAGAAGCAGGTAGACGGAGAGGACTATAGCCCCATGTTAAGGGAATGTATGTGTTATTGCAGTTGGGCTTGGCATGCGTGGTCACTTTTTCAGCGACCCTACTTTAGTTTACACTTAATAAAATTAGTCTTTCTTTCATTGAAAACTGTTATATAAGTATTGTTTTAGTATCAAACGTGAACAAATTAAGTAGACTTTTGTTACTTTATATAAACAAGCTCATACAAAACAGTTTTTTTAGAGAAGGTTAGTTTAAGCTGTTGGTTGTTTAAATTTTTTATTTTATGTTTGATAATAACATGTCTCTAAATGTAGCGTATTCTGTCAGTTACTTTTACTCATTTATATTCGTTGAAAGGGTGTTTGTCTGCTATTTAATCCATCACATTTTACACATGCTACACATGCCTACAGCTGTGCTTGTTAATCTGATTTCAGTGTTATAGTCAAAGCAAATCACACGTTTATCAAATTCTAATATTTAAAAATGTGTTTTTAAATTTACTTTATTTAATAAATGGCATTTGGTATCAACAAGAACTCCCAAACATAATACTTAAAACTACAAATAACAAAAGTGTTTTTACAAATAACGTTGTAACCAAGTTATTTTATATTCAAAGTTAATAACAGATCAAAAAATGCATTAAGTTTACAATTTTATTTTGTTTTACAATATGTACACGTGAAAAAGCAGGTCTCTTTTCTAATTTGAATTACATTCTTGTTTAAAGACTTACAGATATCAAAACCGTAGTGTGTAACAATGAAAGCCAAATAAACAATGGGATCCAAAGTTTTTTTGGTAATGTGTTGTAAAAAATTGGCAATGGTTTTATTATGCCATTGTTAACCCTCTTTGATTACATCTTTAAAATTTGTCACTCTTTAAAAAAATTGGGAAATAAAATTTGTAAAGTTTAGAATTATCTTGTTTAGGTTTTATTAACACTCGCTGCTGCAAACATGTTTAAACGTGAAATTTGCTTAAGTTTATATGTTGAGAAAAACCCCGATTAGGGTCCGCAGCAGCCAACGTGTTAATGACAATAGAATTTAAGAAGTTTTTCCTGTAGGACACATTTTAACCAGAAAATACCGATATAAAAATAAAATTTTCATTTCTCTATGCTTCATAGCTTTTACGATACCATACATAATTCCTTGGAAAGTATATTTAAGGTGGAGAACAATTGAAAATTCAGAAGTAATTAAGATAAATTTAACCATTAATTATTTTAGTGAGATTTGAATATTTTACCAAATTAACTTTGTGAGTGTAATTTTATGTTTGTTAAGGCGTTATAAATTATTTATAGTCAGGATTACAACATTGCAATCTTTGACACCAAGTACCCTCTCCCCCCCTCTCCCAAGTCCTCTCCCCTGTACCCCCCTTGCCTTGGGATGTTGCCGTGTATCCCTGCTAACGGGGTATGCTTCTCAAACGTATGTAAACAAAGTGGCATAAATTGGCAACATAGATGTCATACCTAAGTTTGCAATGATATGACGCTGACTTTAGTAAATATTTTAGACATTGTGATAATTATTTGGATTGTTATTTAGAACAAAATATTAGACATATTTCTGAATTTGCTTTGTCAAATTGTTTGGCCAAATGTATTATTGAAGCCTTGTGTTAAGGTGGGTTTCCACCTGAGAGTTAGCAACAAAAGTTGTCAATAGATGACACAATTGTCAATGAGACTTGTTACAATGTCTGGTGTAAATTAATGATTCTTTTGTAGTGTTTTATGTTAATTATGCTTTTGTTGCAAACAAATGTTGGTGAGTCTTGAACCAACCACTTCTTTTGGAAAACAAAATATCTGATTCAGTCACTGTAATCTGTCTGTAACATAGAACCTTTACTGAATACATTATGCTGTTCTTATATAGAGTATAAATCTGAAATCTACCAACAAACTTCAAAAATCGATTCCTCCTATAAAAATTAAATATGAAGATGACAATGGGTCATAAGTGTATGGTCTGTATTTGGTTATAAATAATTTGTTAGGATCGACTTAGATTTGTACGTGAATCTTATAAATATTTCCTAAGATCCTATGTTATTCTTATGGGCAAAGTATTTATTTATTATAATGAACCAGATGATGACTTAGTTATATCTATAACTTAAAATATTGTAAACAGCTGTTTATCATTATGGAAATAAAAAACCTACTTGAATGACAACTCTCATAATGGAAATAAAAAAATACTTGAATGGCAACTCACTCTTTTTTCGATAGGTGGGGGTGATAATTGGGGGTATTGGGGAACTCTGCATGCTCCCCCCCAATCTTAATGATCCCCCCACGATTATTTTTTTGCCCCCCCTGATTTTATATTTTTGCTTCCCTTCCGATTTTATTTTTGCCCCCCCTCTTCAATTTTATATTTTTATTTTATATCCCCCCCCATTTTATATTGTTGCCCCTCCGATTTTATATTTTTGCTCCCTCTGATTTTTATTTTTGCCCCCTCATTTTATATTTTGCTGCCCCCCTCTTCGATTTAAAATTTTTATTTTATGTCCCCCCATTTTATATTCCCCCCCAATTTTATATTTTGTTGCCCCCAATTTTATATTTTTGCTCCTCCCTCCCATTTTTATGTTTGCCCCCACCTCTTCGATTTTATATTTTTATTTTTTTCCCCCCATTTTATATTTTTGCCCCCCTCCCCCCCGATTTTATATTTGTTGTCCCACCACAATTTTATATTTTTGCTCCCCACTCCCAATTTTATTTTTGCCCCCTCCCGCGATTTTATATTTTGCTCCCCCCCGATTTTATATTTATGCCCCCCTCCTCGATATTTTTTAAATTTTTGTTGTACTTGAGTTCTTTTATTTCTAAAAGCGAATCCAAAGTGTTACGTGTACCGATTTGGAGTCGCAAAGCACGCCATTTACTACCCGACAGAGTTCCTCGACTTAGTAACAGGACCCGAACTATCTGCCAGTATATTTCATTAACTTTGATTTAATTGTACATTAAGCGTGTAAAATGTAATTTTAATATTGTAAAATCATGTGGATTGTTATTTACTTTAGTTAATCCACCATTTATATACAACCTGTACGATGGACGGGTACACAGCTAGTTATGTATAAAATCATAGAACAATGGAATAAATTATTGCTTATTCTTATATATGATAAACCACACTTTTTGGATCCATAATGGAACTTTTTAGTTTATTTTTTTGGAAGACTCGGCCTCTGAAGTTTGTTGATAAACATCCAGTAGTGCTGCAACTCCGGTATAAATGTATGTACCGAAGGTGTCCTTAGTCTAATGCGTTTTGCATACATAAGCTTAGAAAACTTATTTCCTTATTTGGATATATTTGTATGTATCGTTGTGCCTCTTACAATCATAATTAGTGAATGTCTCAATTTATTCAGTTTATTCAGGTTGTAGAATACACATTTTTGTTTTGCTGTAATTATGGTAATCAAATCCACATTCAATTTACCATTAACAATAACTAGTAAATTGTTAAAGCTAACGGCAAAGATCTGTGCATGCGAGTCACTGTTACAATTTTGTTACTAGAGAGACATGAAATCCGCATTCTATTTCACTTTATAATCGTGCAATGGCAGCCGTTATAACTCCCAAAATTCAAATTGATGGAACTCATTAGGACAGGGTTATAAATTAAATAATGAATGTTACACACAAAGAGAGAACTTTGCCGTTAGCTAATGTTTGCTCACTAAGCAAATTAACGATTTATAGCTTTTACAGAAGTTATTTGTCATTACTTTATATAACCTATGTTTTTATTTTAGCTTGCATTTTGTGTGTTTTATTACCCTCAAGACTGTTTGCCAGTTATGTGATCTGTGAAGGATGTCAGTTTTGAGTATTTTACTGTTCACAAGTCCCACCTGTCACCAGCATTCCTGTTTAGTTTAGACATTCCTTTCCAATCCTCGATGTTTAAATTTTATGAGTGTAGGTTTAGGAGCTTTATTCGTTGTGATTTAATTAATTTTAATTCTTGTGACTCTAAAATGTAAAACAAATTGTGATTTAAATAAGTTTATTTCAACGAGCTTAATACATTATAAAGTGCTTAGTGCATTATAGAAATAGAACTCGTCCCGCACACAGGCCTACTTGTAGCCCGTGCGGGACTATTTGTAATAAAGACCTGTAAAATGTATTGTTAATGTCTGTAAATAAATTGATTTGATTTTGCTCATCTGGAGTGAAAAAGCAAAGCCTCACTGACGGATATTTTTGTAAAGAAACCAAAGAGAACAAGGGTGTTCCAGCAAACATGATCAGAAATAAGTTTAGCATAAAAATTGTATTTCACAAAAACATTAATTTGTCTTCCATTTTGTGACATTCATTGGAAATTTAAATGATTTAATCTTAAAATTTTTTTAAATAAAATAAATATAGGATAATTTTCAAACAAATACATACACATCAAAATGTTAATGAACATAGTTGTACATATATTGCAGATTACATCCTTTCATAGTCGTGTATTAAGCTGGTTGGTTTATTTTCAAAGAACAATTTAAAATGATCAATATGGAAGAAGACTTAGAGCACGTATTCCAAAGATGTTATAGATTGAAGGTAGACTTTGGGCTTTACAGTATGACCGGCTTTTACAGCTGAGCACAGATGCTCAGTCAGCCTGGGTTAATTACCAACCATAATATTATATCATTACCATTATCTAAAATTGTGTACTTAGCAAAATAATTTATTTGGGAGTTATTTGGTGTAAATATTATTATAAAATTATTGTTTTTAATTAATTAAGGTAATATATTTTACTAAATCTAAAACAAGTTGCAGGTTATAATTAAACAACTTCTAAATCACTTCAAAATATGTGTAAACTCCCATTGTTCTCACATACATGACGATATTTTTAAAATAATTTTTTATTTTTGTTTGGCAATTTTCGGCCTCTGAAATTATTATTTTGTTCTTGACGGTATGAGATTGTAGTGATAAAGTTATTAATTATTTTTGATTGGCTACTCTATTATTTTGTATACATGTTTGGTATCAATAAAAAGCTCTTTCTCTCTAGATGTGCATTTTGTGGGTTTGAAAAAGAGCTACTTTCGGGGCTGGACCCAGGGCCGTCGCGTGGGCGCCACGGCCAGAGGGGCGCCGTGGCAGGCAAACATAAAACAAACAAAATTGAAAAAAAATTAAGTTATTTGTAAATCATTTATTTTGTTATATTTTTGGTATAACAGAATTTTGAATAAGATGTTGCATGTAAACGTTGAGCAAATAAATATCTGACACAAATAACTTTATATTTGCTATTTTATTAGTTATCCCAATATAAGTATTTACTGAAGTGTTACTGAAGTGAAGTATTAGCGAGTGAAGTGTTACTGTCCAAAGCAGACTGGATTTAGAAGCTGGAAGCCCCTAGGTGCAACCAGTGGTGCGGGCTCTTACCGGTCAGGTCAGCAAGCTGGCGACCTTTTTTTGCTTGTTTGACTACCAAAACTAACTTCTGATCCGCAACTTGCCCTGGGCGCCAACAAACCACGCGACGGCTCTGGCTGCACACAAAGGCTTTCAAAAGTCCCATGTTAATCTTATAGAGTTATTTTGTTGTTGAGTCTTGTTGTTCTTTAGCTGATTATAATTTACAAATTTCAAAATACGTGACCCTATCCTTGCGAGATTCCCATGCGGAGAACGGAATACCGGCTAGTATATATTTATAAGATAAGGCAATCAATTTCAATTGACAATCCAAAAAACTACATTGCACCATCTTATTCGACTATTTACTGTTTAGTATGTGATTACAGTGTTAGTATAAATATATTTAGAAGTGCTAAAAAGCATACTTAATTACACCCCGTGGTTATAACATGCGTGTCGCATGCTATTTAAAAAGTTGCCTAAACATTTTTAACGAAACAAAGTAGATTTAGCTTAAATTATAAATTGATGTATAGATCTAAAGTGTCCGTCCATATGTTTTGTAACTGGTACATATTTAATATTTATAACAAAACATGGAAAACTAAATATATTTTACCTTATTCCCAATATCCTTTTGTACCTGGTAGTTTATTATATATATTAGTTAACATGTTTGTAATAAATCAAATTATTCCTGTATAGTGTTGTTTTATTTCAGCTCAACGATTGATGCTTTTTTTCAGATTAATAACAGGCTCTAAATGTTATCAGGCAAAATCTGCAGGCCTACTTGCTTGTTCACTAAGCTATAATCATCAACAGGGCTTGTCCCATTGTTTGAAGATCCGTTTTAGTAATCTTTAAGAGAATGTTTATAATCCAGTTTTATTTTAAACTAGATGACCCGACAGACGTTGTCCTGTCTTTAATGTGAAATGGAATAAATAACAATAAATATATAAAAAAAACAAATATATATATATATTTGTTTATTGTAATGCTTTTTGGTATACAACATTATTAGTCTTCTGGTTCACATAAATGAAAAGATTCCAGCTCAAATTATAACACTTTTTACCTTGGTTATTAAAAAAGCTTTGAACTAAGTACAATTTCGAAATCCTTGACAAAATAAAAACCAAAATGTAAACAAATAAACACATGTTTTTTAACTCATTCAAATCTTAGTATTGATTACATATGATCAAACCAAATGGCATTGGAAATTTTCAAATATCAGGTGCTGCCATCTAGGGGATAAATTGTTAATGGTTTAGGATAAGTCTACAGGAGAACGTTGTCCCTCAAATTCTTATATTAATGATTTATTTGTTCACGAATTATAAATATAAACCCTTTTTCTCATTTGGGGAAAACCTTTCACTATATACTAAGTACGTTATTTCATGAAATGTATTTGATTGATATTTAATCATGATAGTTTCTTTGTAATTGGAAATTATCTCTTTTGTATCTCACAGTTTAATAAAAGCATTTTCCACCAATGTTAATTTAAAGGCATTTTTTACAATTTTTAAAGTCAAATTACTAAATAATGGTTGGGTGGATTAAAAATTTTCTTTCATACAAACCTTCCCCAGGCATTAAGGAACACAACAAAAACAGAATCGTCCAATTTGGTGCACTCGTTCTCGAGTTATGGAGTCACGTCAAAAAAAGGGATTGTGATTTATTTATATAGATAGATAGATTCACCAACATTTTAAATAGAAAATATATTAAACAACAAGAACAGCTAGATTCAAGATTCAAGCATTGTTTACACATGGTACATATCTCTAGTCAGGATTTCAAATATTGACCTTACAGTTGACTTCAAAAATAAATGTCATAGCATTTTACCACGACACTTCAGAACTGAAATTACTGATCCTCCTTTGCATTTCCTCAGACAAAAAAAAAAATACTGTTTAGTAATTTCAGTAATTTTTGTTGTGGTTTGGTTTGGTCTGAGAACATAACAGTTTACAACGCTGCTTTGATGATTGACTATTCATTTTGGTTTATTTAATTTTTATAAACATTGGCTGAATAAAATAACTTGTCAAAGAAATTTTAGTGGTAAAAAAAATTGAAGAAACCAATTTCGTAAACATTTGTGTTCGCTTCCACAATTAACGTTTAATACTGTCTTTCTGTAGCTTATTGCTGAACAAATATGCAAAACTTAATAGTTCTCTCTTATTTTTACACACATCAAACTTGAATCATAAATTTGTTCAGTCGAGTACTACACTAGTGGGCTTGTGATATTGAATCACTTTTATCAAGCCAAATTAAATTGTTGTCGAAGCTATACTACCTCATCGTCAAGTGATCCTTAAGTTGGGCTGTTCAACAAGTGTGCAACTCTATTAGTGAACTTATGCAAGATAAAAAAAACAAATAAAAAACAGTGGGAGTAAGAATGTTTCCAACAGCTTTGATTTGAGGAGAGAACACCAAGTTGCGGCAGGGCCTGTGAATATCTGCCTTAACCAACATAGGTTTTTGCATTGTTCTCAAGTTCCGTACAAAGGTTGCTTATTCAGCGACCAGCTATAGTATTATCAAGGTTTGGATTACGGTATGTTCAGAACTGATTGTAATCTTCATCTAAATAACAGAATAACGTGACAGCCAGTTAATATAACTATAGATTAAACATATCCTTTAACCTTTGTATAATCCTCTTTGGACTAAGAATTAAAAAAGGAATTCATAAAAAACGCACTGGTTCTTGGAACATATTTTTTTAATAATGCTAAAGTATAAATATGTACAACATTGTTAATAGTACAGTCCACAACATGTAACAAACTATAAATACAACAGATAATTCAAAAGTAACAGGCATGTTCGTTTTAACAATTTACCACTGGTGTGTAGTTCAATAAAATAAACGTGAGGCAACTTTTGTTTGACAATTAATACATTTATACTTTTTAAAACATACAAATGTAGGGACATAAAAAAATGCTATGTAAATTTAAAAATATTTCCTAAAAAATTACAATAACTTGATGCAATGAGCAATATGAACAGATAATGTCTTTGGGAAAACGCCTGGTCTAAATTAGTTCAATTTGTTCAGATCAGAAAAACTATTTTTATTTGATTCGTCTTTAACAAAATCGTAATTATCTAATTCTTAGCTCACAATAAAAAACGGGGTTATAGATTTGAATATAAAAATATAACTAAGACCTCGCATGATATTAAATAGTGCTTATGCTTAACAAATAATGAGTTGAGATTGTTCTTTTTGGAAATAAAAGATATGGTAGTTCATTAATTTGAAAGATTGACTGAGATGCAGATAAGACACAATAAATACAATCTGGCAAAAATAGCATTATATGTGTTTTAACTCAGTTTTGAATTGGACTATGACAAATTAAATACTGCTGCAGTTATACCCCCTACTCAACTCCTTCCTTACCCTTAACACTCATATTAGGTAGTTAGGGTCATTGCTCTGGCGTTGTTTAGCCACCAGAGACTAAAGAACCAATAAAACATTCTGGTTATAAATCACAAATATAACATATAGGATACAATGTAAATCCATTAAAGCTAATTCTTAAGGATTGAAACGAAGATTAGATGTTTAAAATTGTATTTTTAAATCATTAGATGTTACCTTTAAAAATTAAAACTTCAATGTGAAATAATTATATGTTTTATTTTTAGTTTTAGCATCAAATAGCAATTTATCAAAACAAGTTTTTAACTTACACCAATGTACGATAATCCAGAAACACGTTTTTGATATCTACATTATAGAAAGTGATTCTGATGTGTATGGGAGGTCAGTTAGGTATTTTGCTGAAGATATGAAAAGTGGTACACGGTCATCAGAATGGGTATAGTACCACCAAGAAGAGTACAATAATAACTCTATTTGAAGACCTATAATAGCGGACAAATAAATTGCCAGTTGAGGGCGTGGTTTGCCGGGCTATCAACCAAGATGAGCCAATAGTAGTCGTACTGCATTGTCAAAACTCCACACCAGCTGATCGGAATAACATTCGAGTAATGTTTTTCTATGGCACAATGGCAACAGTGACAGCGTACAGCCATGCTATTGGCTATAATCTAACTGTCAATTTATTTGTCCGCTATTATAGGGCCAACTGAGTAGTTCAGTTGATTTGTCATTAAAATTAAGTAATCTTACCTCCTTGTACATGCAAGTCACATGAAGTGAATTAGTATTTAATCTAATTTTAGCATTTCCAGTACTACAGACACAAAAAAAGTATAGTAAATAAAATAACTGAACTTAAAGACAGACAGAAAGATAAATATTATAAAATGAGATTGGTTTGGTTTCTTAAATTTTATTAACAATAACAAGAGTAATTACCTCTTTTGACTCTTTTAGTAATGTATTTCTTGTTTGTTTAAAATTACAAAACTACATAAGAAAAATGCAATGTTTAAAAATCTAGCAGTGTTGTTTAAATGTTTATTAACTAATTATACTTTAATACTCTCAATACAAATTGTAAGTTCAACCTAGCACTAAGTAAATGGTACAATTTAATAATACAAATGAAAATCAGGTGAATCAGAATCAGATGTACCGACTTCCCAAATCCAATAAAACATTATTCTTAATCATTACACGTGTACTCGTAACCTTCAAAACTCGTTTAAAAATAATTAAAAATCATGAGATTTATACCTAACAGCAGCAGTGTATCAAACTAAATACAGCTAAATATTCAACTTACTTTTTCATAAGATAACAAACACACATCAAATAAACCAAACGGAATACCTGTTGTACAATAGTCGGTCTTTTAGAATCCGACTTACGAAATGCTCATACATTTTAAAACTATAAATCTAATTACATTGGTGAAAATAATTGATAAATTACAAAAAAGTAAATGATGAAGTCCAATTTAAGTTATGAGTGGTCCATAAATATAAAAAATTATAAATTTGTAGAATGATCAAAATCCTAAGTGTAATCATTGAACTAAGTACAAATACTTACATAAGATTGTAAGTAGGGAGAAAACGGGCGTTGTCATGATGAATGACTCCAATACACTTCCGTAGAGTATCAGAGGGCCTCGTTGGCAGAAGTGAACGCTAAATGTAGTACTGTACAATTTACAGACTAGATACAACCTTAAAGCTACACAGTTCACAGTCGATTGACCATTTTCAAGTTTTCTGCGGTAATAGTCCTCTTTAGCAGTTCGGGTGGAGGGGGGGTTGGGCTCCGGAATAAGGTTGATGCTTGAGTCAGTACAGCTTTTGTCACTTTGATGAGAGCGTAGTGCACAGCACACTGGAGCACTAATGCTCCGAAGCCCTGCAACAACAACGGTAATTGTGACGATCTACGAGCATGTTGCGTGGTCTATTACTGGATTGTTTGTAAGTTTTATCCGGTTCATGTTTGTTTTGAGATTTACAGTGGCAACCAAAAAAGGCTGTTCCGAGATCCTTCAGAGAACAGAAACTTTCTTGTAGTCCTGGACAAAGCATTCTACTGAATGCTATACAAATGTGTACAGATGTTACTGCAATACATTTTTTAAAATTTAAAATTTGTTTATGTTCTAAATAAATAATAAAAAAAAACTAGTATTAGCTTTAGCTTTAAATCAAGATCATAACTGGTGTCATATTTTATACTGTTTTTTTTTAAATTTGGAAAGGCATCTGGTTTGATAATGGTAGAAATTTTGTTAAATTATGTTGACCCAAAATGATTTTGTTTTCAAACATTGCCAATTGGTGCTTACCTAATCTACTGTTTATTGGATATTTCCACTGTTGTTTGGTATATCGCAAGATATATTGAGGATGTATAGGGGTCGATCCACAGAGACATTTTAGTTGGGGAAGAGAGGAAAGGAAAGTAGGGGCCTATCCAGAAAAATTATAAAATATTAAAAAATTTGAAGGTTTTTAATGCATTCGACAGACTAAATTTTGACTCGCTTTAAAAATTGAGTTTCTGACTGAGTTTTAATAATTGCAGGCTACACAACTTTAATTTTAGTATAACAGTAATAAGATGAGAAAGCCAACAGGATTAAAAAATTTGAAGGTTTTTAATGCATTTGACAGACTAAATTTTGACTCGCTTTAAAAATTGTGTTTCTGACTGAGTTTTAATAATTGCAGGCTACACAACTTTAATTTTAGTATAACAGTAATAAGATGAGAAAGCCAACAGGATTAAAAAATTTGAAGGTTTTTAATGCATTTGACAGACTAAATTTTGACTCGCTTTAAAAATTGAGTTTCTGACTGAGTTTTAATAATTGCAGGCTACACAACTTTAATTTTAGTATAACAGTAATAAGATGAGAAAGCCAACAGGACTATATGAAATTCCCCTATGTCGAAATTCAACCTGACTATGTAGCTGAAACATTAACAGGCTATATAATCGATTAGAAAAAAGAATGGCAATACAATTTGTATTGACTTAAAGAACAAACATAGCATGCAATATTCTCGGAGCAGAAAACGGACAGTATTTAATTGACCAAAACACAGACCAGGCAATGAAATATCACGGAAAAATGGGAGAAAAATGGGTTAATTGACACCAAACTAATCGTAAATATACCTTGTAGAGACCAGAGACGCCTTCCGACTCCAGTGTGGTGGTATAGCAGTCGAGAGCTCCCTCATAGCTGGTTAGGATAGGGACCACCTCCCGGCCCGAGTCTAGGTTGTCTATGATCGTCCTCGTCCCTTGTAGATGAATCCTGCGGGAAACAACATTGTATTGGTTTGGAAAATGAAGCACTTATAAAAAATATCGGGTGTAAACTTTTTATTCAGAACTGAGTAAGATTTAATTGACATAATCAAACGTTATATATAAAGTCTGTATAGAGTCTCATAGCTTTTGGTTTATGTTTGTGTGGCTCTACATCTCATGATAATCTCAAAAACTTATTAGTATTGCAGAAGAAGAGAAACCGTGTAATACAGTGGAACTTGGATGGTTCAAAATTGTTTATATAAAACTAGGGACCATGGACAAAATTTGAATTAAAGAAGATTTTGAATCACACAAGTACCATTGCATTCAAATTAGAGGCACGAGACTCAGCTAGGCAACATTAAAAAAAAATTAAGTTCTAGGCTATGTCTGTACACCTTATACATTTACCAATTAATCTTATACATTAAGCTAAATGTTATGAAACTACCAGAGATTATAGTTAAGTTATGATTTAAAAACCTTAGGGCCTATAGCACTTTATGAAAAAACCTTCCTATGCTGGGTTAGGTATTTTAATCAGTTGCCAGTGGAAATTAAAAATATTAGCAATTCTTTTGACTGGTAGGCAATTCGTTTTTGTACCGTATGAATAAAGACAATTCTGATTCAGGGCTACATTACGAAGTCAAAAATGAAGAGTTTGAGTTCAAATTTGGTTTGGGATTTCATGAAGGTTATTCAAACCTGAATTCAGCAATTGTATACACGTTTGGTATTACACTATACCTGTGCAGAATGGTTTCGAATGGAAAGAAGACAATCTCGGTGCCGAGCACAGCGAACATGGAAGAGGCGATCTCGATGTCCTGGTAAGCAGCTTGGTTGATGGAGTCCCTCGGCAGAGCCCCCTGGCAACATGTTATTAGTGAAAATCTTATGGAAAAGTGAACTGTTAGCATGTCCACCATAGAAGTTCCTAATGTGACCCCCTGAACACGTTATGGGGGGTCGGTAAAAATTATATAAATAAGTGTGTGTGATTGCACTCTAGCAGCCACATTTTTGTCCGGTTTACTTAAAATTTAGTAGGGGCATTTCAAATTAAATAATTAAAATCAATAATTTTATATTTGGTGGGGGGACTGTGTTTTCTATAATCATATGGACAAGTTCGTTGGGCAAAAACAATCGGAACAAATTCTAACCCCCTTTTTAAGGACTTTAATTTTTCTAATTTTTAGTTTTTGGGCCCAAAAATGGCCAGGAAAACTGGATGTAAAATTAATGCATGTAAAAAATGGAGATTAGCGAGACAAAAGTTGTAAGCCCTCTCTCATCGTTCAAGCACAGAAATTTACCGAGTTATTAAAGAAGAGGTATATTGACTAAACACAGTACGTTGCCTTATGGGAATGTTATATTAGAAAAGGCTTATTCATATGTTGGTGTAGTTTATCATCCCCAGTATCCCCACGCCTACTTTCAGTCCTGACTGAACCTTCTTCTAACTTTATAATGCACAACATTATCTTCTAATCACTGTAGGTAAATATAACCAGGAGCATCAGAACAGTCAAAAAATTAAATGTTTTCAGATTTCCATACAAATTGGAACAAGTCTGTGATTTCGAATAACACAATTTTTGATTTTTAAAAGTTATTTATGCGCAAATTCACTTTTCTCACGCCAGCGTGCTGCGTGCTAATTCGTTAACATTAACACGTGTATAACATTTAGTTTCATTGTGAAAAAAGATCGCGAAACACTTTAAGATACGTTTACACTTCGTCTCATCTATGAAAAGTTAGAATAAGGGTTTTCTTAAATAATTAGATTAAGCTTATTTATTTTTGTAGACTATTACAAATTATAAAAGTGGAATATTCTTTTATTGGTCGTTGGCTCTTAGACAGTGTAATTAAACTTTAAAAAATCAGTACAGTATCAGAAAACTGACATACTTTCTCTCTTTAGAGCATTCACTAAGAATCAATAAGTAAATTCTCGCTCTATAGCTCATGTACTTTATTTTAAAGTAATATGAACCATTAGCTATAAAATAATCATTTTAATTTATTTAGCTTTCGATTATATTTGTAATGGTATAAGTAAACTTTATTACTAATTCTCCAAAAGAGATATTTAAAGAGAAATTGTGGACATTTATTTGGTGAATTGCAGGATGATGGGAGACCTAAAGTTAAAGGTATTGGCCCCAGGGACTTGGGAACTAGTTAATATGTCAGTTATTTTTACAAATTGCATGTCTTCAAGAAATAATGATGACTCATCCCTAAAGAAAAGCATGGGGGTGCTGCAAAACATCTGCTTTGTTTACATAGACTATTAACTAGTGAACAAATTGTAGAAGCTATAACTCATAAAAACCATTAAATTTAGTTAAAAACTAATCTTTTTGGGTATAAAAAAAATCTTGGAAGCTTTTATCCTGAATTTCCTTAAAAAGTGAGTGGTATTTTGCTTAGGACTCAAATGCCGAAATTTTTACAAGGAAAACAAAAGTAGCAAAGAAATAGTACACAGCATTTTATACTATTTCCTAGGCTATACAAGTTAGATAACCAACTTCTTCAGTGATCCTCGTGATAACTACCTTGTTCTCCTGGGATATCCTCAGGTTGAGATGCAACATTCCGGAGAGTCCGCTGTGCAGTATTCTAGAGAAGCCGTACTTGCAGATGCCAAACACCACCGTTGGGACCACCAACGACCAGATCGGCAACATGCGCCCTGCAGCGGAACAACCGAATAAATTAAAATTGAGGAACAATGTTATTTCCAATGATTAGTTCAACTGGGCGACTGAGTCAAAGCCGCTACGCAATTGTTTTTTATTTGTTTTTGAGTGCAATGCAAACAAAAAGACGGTTATTAATTCCCCTTAAACAGGAATCCTGCTATACTTACAGCGTTCTGTGGAGTTAGGTTAGGATAAATATATACATATTATTTACCAGACACAGCAAATTCGATAACCTAACCTAAAATGGCAGAACGCTGTATAGCGGTATTCCGCAGCGCACAGAGCACTGACTTTTGCCCAAAATTTACTTCCTCAACAATGTACACTCGAGACGCATGGATATACCACTAATAGCGATAAGGTGATTCCAATAGAAATCACAATGAAATAATAATTTCTGTAAATTTAGATCGTTAAATGAGTGGCCTCCCGTTAACCGATAAGTACCAATACACCAGTAGCATTTATTAATGTTCTGAGAATGGTCCAAATTCTGTTCTTGATACTATCTAAGGTCAACCTGTTCTTATAAAGCATCGTTAATTAGCCCAATGACACAGCCCAATAGATATCCAGTATAACAAGTTTCCAGATTTTGTCCTGAATCGATGTGGTGAACTCGATTACAGAGATGGTGAGATCGATGTGGTAAACTCGATTACAGAGATGGTGAACTGGATCGATCATGAAGTAAGAACTCTAACCACCATGCTACCCAGCCAGTGTGTAAATTTATGTTTAATGTTGATATTGCGTGAGCTGAGCATTGGAATAAAGAAAATCAGAGAGCCATTTCAGTCCTCTGTCGGGTTATATCACAGTTTTTGTAGGTCACCATGCTTACAAAAGTTTGTAATATCTTCCCTCCTTAAGCTATCTGGCTGACTATCTACCCTCCCGTTCCCAGATCATGCAAGGAAGTAAGGAGGAACCAGGAAGGTTTCTAATTTAAAGGGGAATTTTATTAGGCCTATTTTAGAAAATTGAAAGATTGAAAGCAAACCTCAAACATGGCCTTCAGGTATCACAAGTGTTTTAAAACATATGTTACCTTACCTCCTTGGCAATTGAATCCTAGGCAGGGGCCTCACCGCCTCACCACTCTTATCCTCTATCCTCTGCTGCTTCAGGCGAGTCCCCATTCCATTAACATTTTTCAGAACCTAATCCTTTCATCTCTGTCTTGATCTGGGTGATTACAATCTACATTTTTAATTTTGGATCTATCTACACAACTTCACACGTCTTGCACACCTTAGTCTTCAACTTGTTGCTAATGCCACAATGTCTGAGTAAGGATATACCTCTCTTAATTCCCTGTCCTTTCTAATCACCCAGCCCCTCGGTTATGTACCGGACCAAACATTGTTTTTAATACTCTATTTTCAACGACCATAACATTCTTTTTATATTCTTTTGTTTCAAACCCATATAGTACCATAGCGAGGATTATTGGGTGGCATATTCAGATTTGTCTATTTTTGGACAATTTATTTTTATTTATCCTAAAGTAAGTTTTAAAACCACTAGTAGATTCTGAACACCCAATACTAATACATTTTGTATCTCCTTTTCCTCTTTATTGTTATCTGTAATGGCTGCTCCAAGGTACTTAAAACTCCTAAATGCTTTCAAGTAAGGAATATCAACTTTAAATTTTTACGTTACCGTACATTCAATTCATGTCATCTTGTCAATTTTATGTCATGTGTTTTGTGTTTCTTGAATTTCATTTAGTTACACTTTGGTTGATTTCCAGTCCAACCTCTTTTGCTTTTTGTACTGGAGCTTTGGCAAAACTTTCTAAATTGTTTATGGTTTCTGCAAAAAATGCAACATTGTCAGCAAATAGAAATAAATTTATTTTTGGTGGTATTACCAAAATTCCAGCTAACAGTGGTTTTGTCTTTTAAGGGCATCTTCTAGCGCTAAATTGAAAAGTATTGGTGGAAGGCCATCATCCTGGTTGACCCCTGTAGACATTAAGTCCTCTGAATACTTCCCATTTATCTTGACCTTTCTCCCTCTTTGCCCGAAAAATATTTATCACAGAAAAGCTGTTGCGCTTTTCTTAGGGGTACCTACTGCATTATACAAAGTATTTCAACAATGATACCAACTGTTACACTACTTGCCAATCACTGGAAATGATTAGCAGTAATTAACACAGAAAATCAGGAAAGAAAGTCTGCAAATGCTTGGAGTCAAGGCTATATGCCCATTCTACAGGGAGAGGCATGCAGAAAGGTGCGGCACTGGGGCTTCCAATGATAGACTATGCTAATTAATTCAAGGGTGTCATTCTTTAAGGCTGCTAAAAGCTTGAGAAAATCTATAACAGTTTGATTTAAACTGCTGAACTTTAAGCACTTTAATTTTCTGACGAGTTGAAACTTGAGTACCTTTCTGAGTGCCGGTCCAGCTGAAGAGGCGACACATGCCTTCTCGGAAGACGTCGAAGATCCCTGGCTTCTCGCTGGCGATGTCGCTCTGAACCGTCTCCACCAGACTGGCGACGTAGAACGGTGTCACGATAGCCAGCGTCACGCTGCACGACACACCACACAACAGCATATGAGCGACAGTATACCGAGACTTAGATAGGAGCCTTGGAATTGTCGACTGATCCATGCCCCTGACCCTGAGTATTGATTAGAAATTGACCACTAAGTATTAGCGAATTTCCCCTATAGGGAAGAAGCTATTACCGTAGGACTCATGGTAAGACTTAAGCCCGAGACCATGATAACTTTTTGTTTTGAGGTCCCCAGATGCCAAAAACACTATTCGTTCAAATTTATATATATGTATATATGTATATGTATGTATTTATGTATATGTATATGTAATTTATATATATGTATACATATGTATATATGTGTATATATATATATATATATATGTGTGTGTCCGTTACCGCGATAACTTGAGTAAAAAACGTCCGATTTCGATGAAATTTGGCTCAAATGTGTTAAGTGACATTCATGGATTTAAGTTCGAAAACCAGAAATATCGGACCACGGGAAGGGGGGTTTATGGGGGTTTTAAATTTTCCAAAAATCAGTTTTTTGCATTTTTTACCCTAAAATTTTTAAAAAACTTAATTTTGGTTTTGACCATGTTATAGAGCTTAAAAAAACAAATAATATGGTATTTTGAATTATTAACCTAGGTTAAGTGGTTGCGGAGAAAATCCAAAAAAACCTGCTCATAAAATCTCCCATGTTAATCTTATGGGAAAAAGGTTTTTGGCTTTTCCTCAGTTCATTTCTACGTAAACTTCACATTTGCTTTTACCAATCAGTTTAGCTCTACAAAACAATCATTTTGGTGTTTAAATTGTGATTCTACGTCACCGTTGCCGTGATATTCAAAGTGCTAAACACAGTATGTTGTCCAATGTTATCCTTATGGAGAATATTTAAAATTTGTTATCTCGATTATTTATGAACGTATATTGATGAAACTTGGTAGGTGGCTTCACCTAGTACTGGTATATTGATATTTCCACAAAAAATTGATTTTTTGTTGATTATCCTCTTAGCAGCAAACCTGCATTCTTATCCCTAATGTTATTCTTATGGAGAATACGGAAAGCTTTATATCTCCCTTAATTATGAACATAAATCATTAAAACTTGGTATATAGCTTCACCTGGTTGAGTTATATTGATAATTGCAAAAAACTCACATTTTTATCTTCCTCGTTGCAGCAAACCTGCGTTCTCAGCCCTAGTGTTATTCTTATAGAGAATAAATAAAATGCTATAGCCTATATCACTTATTTATTTAAGTATTTTTATGAAACTTGGTAAGTGGCTTTATGTGGTAGTAAGAAATATATTCATTCATAGGAAATTCGCTGAGTACGCAGGTTTGCTGCGACGGGGGTATAGATGAATCATATAGTTCGAAAGTAAGTGTGAACAAATTGGTCAGAAATATTTCCAAGACTAGTAGAGAGCATTTAGAAAATAACGAGATTTCTGTGGTAAAAAACAACATACCGTAGCCTGACAATTAAATAAATAAAACCATTTGTAAAACGAAAGGTTTAACTCCTGAGATGACGTAAGTGAATCAAAATATGAGAAAACAAATCAGCATTAATTGATTAGCCTAGCTAAAAAGCTTTCAACAACGATTTATCTAGTAAAATTTTGGAAAAAGTATAATTAACATTTTAAAAGTTTACATAAAATAGTTAAAATAGTAGGTACTTAGGACTACAAACAAAAAATAAAAACGATTGATAACTTATGGCCCATTCTCAATGTCTGACAGGAAATTCATAGTTCAGAAATTCAATTATAAATTGAAATTATGTAACCTTTTTTGTCAGAAGTTGAAACTTGCAAAACCTTTACTTGGGTGACATGCTTTTGCTTGAGGCAACAGTTTTAAAACCACAGTTAGCTCAGAATTTCGATAATGCTCCAAGGATGTCATAAGCTTTTTTAATTCTTCATTTTTTAAGCTTTTTGAGGCAGATCAAAAAACTTAATTGTATTGTGGTATTTTTTAACACTTTTGCTGCTGCAATCATCTTTAAACGTGAAATTTGCATAGGTTTCTATGTTGAGAAAAAACCCCGATCGGGGTCCGCTGCAGCCAATGTGTTAAACATAAAAGATAGGTAGCCTATATCACAACATGTGCAATTTGACTGGCCATCTGCAGTGTGTTCCGTAAGCAGGATCTTTGGTAGCTCTAGTCTGTATTCACAACTGTACTTCATGTGGGAGTGAAGCAACAAAAACCAAAATTAATACACTGATAAAGTATTTTCCATCAGGCTATTAATTAATGTTGCTTTTCAAGAACAGGTCAAACGTACATAGTGACAAGACCAGGGTTTGGACCAACCCCCTTTCAAAATGTTAAAAAATGTTGAAAAAAGGCCAATGGTATAAATAAACTCGAGGAATCATGTACCGATATGTGAAAAACTCTGTGTCTATTGTTATCAATGGATGAGCCAGACTATAGTGGCATTTAACAGAGCGGGGACTCTGCATGTTGGATGTATTTCACTTTTGCATTTGTGAATAATTTATTATTGTTTCTATAGGCCTGAAAAATACAGCCACCATAATCATCCCCCCTTAACCCACTCATATCATCCTAGAACAATAACAAACACACGGACACTCAACACCAAATGTAGTCAAGTCACGCCTGTGTAGTATGAGAGGTCGCACAGCAGAGAAACATTGGGAGTAGCATTGCTGTCTGGCCTCTCCACCATACCCACTTAACATACTAGGCAATAATTTATAAGTTGTCTACTAACCTTTTAAGCAGAAAATGCTGTCCCCATTGTTTAAAAGTGCTTAATCTTCCAACCTCCCTAAAAAACAACATTCACTGAATTAATTTAATACAGAATTACACAACCACAGAATTCACCACCCCCACCACTCACAGCTCGTTGTGCCTCCTAATCTAGATTGGTTCCTCTAGATGCTATCTCAGAATTGGTAGAATGTTTTCTGCCAATACATTTATGAAACTGTACTCATTATGAAACAATCAGCACTGATTTACCCGATATTGGTACTCATCATCAATATAATACATGACGACGCGATGAACTTGCTTTTCCCTGTCACAGGTTGGAGCTGTATACTAGTAAATAGCAAAATGCATTTTTGCATTTTGTAAATAAAAAATGATGTAATTTTTCTAATTTAAGTAATTTAATTTCAGTGTGTTTTTCATTACACTACACATGTCCAGTTTACATGTGCGAAGTGCATATCAAGTTATAGATATAGTCACCATATAAAGTGTACTTTGTACTTTGATTGAATACAGTTTTGACTGATTAAATGCTATAATACCTGAGCCGAGATGTAACCTATTCCATGTTTTCCCTGGTAAACTATCTCTTCAGAGAAATAGTTTCTATACACATTCGAATAAACCACACTACGGACACTGGAACGTACTTGGGCCAAGGGGTGAACTTGGAGATGACATCCTCTATGGCCAGAGTCATGCCTCGTACCAGCAGCACACTGCCCAGCCCCTTCCACAGGGTTGCCAACCCCTGGCGCTGGTTCAGTCTCACGATCACTGGCAGCAGTGTGAAAGGCGTTGTGTGGAATCTCCGCGAGTTGTGATTCACCTGAACAGATGATACTTAACTGGTTTTTTAGTAAAATAGTTTATGAAGTCCAATGTTTACGGGCTGTAATAAAAGACGTCTTACAACACTTAATAATATATTTACACTTATACTATCACATACAGACGGTAAACATATATAAAAGATGGTACAAGGCTATCGATTTCGATCAGTCACACCGGTCATCATCAGGCCAATGACAGAACATATGCTTAATCAAATAGTTGTCCATTAATAATATCATTGACTATAAATACCGAAGGAGACATCCCATCCATATGGCCCAGCTGTCCCACTTTTAGTGTATGCTCGAATTTAAAATTGAAGTAGTCTGATTGACAGCACTGACAGATTGTGCTGTTGTAAACTTTTTATTTTAGTTATTTACGTTAACTTTTAAAATATCTCCACCCCAGAAAGCAAGTGATAATCAACTTATGTTTACTTCCTGACACACCAACTGTTGTATTATCCCCTCCTTGAGAGGTAAGTAATAGTTGACAGCAGTATACTCTATTGGTGATTATTGTAAACTACGACCTCTTTCAATCCTGCTATATGCTATGTTAATATGCTAATCAAAAAGTTGTCCAATGTTTTTCTGAGTAAAACCCACAATGCGCAAACAGCATAGGATTTTAACCTCCGAAAACAAAGGACCAGTAGTTATATTCACTTACCTGTCTTCTAAAACACAAAAAAGTAAAACGGTTGAGTAAGTTTTACTTTTTACAGTTCTCCCAGTATATAAAAGGTAAACAGGTAGGGGGCCTATTTTATTATTTAATGTAGGCCTATAATTTAATTCAGTCAGATATTGATTTTCTCAGTGCTAATATTTACGGACTTAAAAATTGGAAAATACAATCTTGCTACAGTGGACCCCTCTTAATCAAACCGTGGGACCAGCACCCAGGGCTGATAATGAAAAAAGTAATTTAAATACCGTAAAGGGTTAATCAATATGTTTTGGTCAATTTTAGGATGATAGGATGTATACAAATTAATCTACCTTTAACTAAATAATCTTGGAAATAAGGTACGGTATATAGAGTTAAAACAAAAATCACACTATCTAAACTTTGATTAGGCCTACTAAAACGAACCAGAAATCTAATAAACTGATTAATTTGTTTTATGTTCAACCTAACTTAATAACAGTTAAAAAAGAACTTCCATTTGACCTAAATTTTAAATAACAACATATAAAATGATGTAGGCTATTAAATGATTTTCATTATGGTAGTATAGCTTCAGTAAAAAGGTCAATCAATTTTGTTCACTCGGGGGTCTTGCCTGGCCGGTACTTTCTTCTTTCCAAAAGATTCTGAAAATTACTAACATTTGTCAAGAGTCCTTCTTATTTTTAAGAGCATATCTTAGAAATACATACAAGTAGGCCTATAGTCAAAATTTACTTGATTCTAATCATTTATATTTCAAGACTTTGTTGTATGCAGACCATATATGAAATATACTCCTACTTAAGTTACTTACTTATACAGCGTAGTCCCGATGATTGCAAATAGCATGGATCAGTCAAAAGGCAGTCAGTCTTTTTAACTTGTAAAATATTTAAAACAATAAAGCTCTACATAGACGTGTAATAAGGTTGAGTTTTAGAAAATATAACTTAATAGGCTACTTTGATGACTGCTAAGCATACCTGACATTGTCGTCGAATCACAACAAATGGATGGCTAAGAAGATTTTCTGTAATAAGTGTTGCAATTCTAACACCGTCCGCAATAAATTTCTTGGTTGTCAAATATGCTGAAACATAGAAAATAATTTGTCAAGAGTTTTTCAAGGGTAAAATTAGTACCTATATAAAATATGTCAATGCGTGCCTACACATGAAGCATATGCATGTCCTTTTTATATAATTTAAGAAAAGAGTCAGTCCCTTAGAGGAAATTTAGAAGAAAGCTAATATTTCCAGCAAGGTTTCTCTGACAGATAATTTTGAGGTTGATGAGATTTAGAGTGTATGACTTTATGAGTGTGTTACTTTACTCAAAATCCGCTAAATTTGGCTTGGGTAGATTTCAAAACATAAGAGGCAATGCGAATGATGATTTACTTTTTATCGATATTTGATGATTTACTTTTTATAGATATTTTATCCCTGATATTTGTGTGACAATTCCAATATGAATAGGCCCTACTGATAAAAAATATTTATAATTTAAATTCACTCAATTAATTGATACTCAAACACTACCTCCAATTGGCAGCTATGCATACAACAATTAGTTAGCCAAATTAAGCACAATAATTCTAAAAATTAAAACCACAATGACTAATCATCAACGGCGAAATTTCATCATTTCAAATTCGGATCTAATGATGAAGGTGTACCTTGATCTTCTTCCGATTCTTCACAATTTGTAGGTTTCGGTTTAACAATAAGCGATCTAGAGAGAGCTTCTCTATCGTATTTTGAAGCTGAATTTTGAGGTCTTCGACTGTAATAATATTCTTCATTCTCAGCTTCCCAATCATCTTCGGCTCTAGGTTCCCGCGAACCAAAATATCCTTCCATCCCTGCCATTTTGACGTTAGAGGTTAGTTAAGTGTCGACTGCAAACCTAAAACAGCTGTTTTTGGATTTGGACAGCTCTTCAGCTCTTGGTCCATACAGTTGTACCAATAATAAATTATCAAAACCTCATTACCAAAGAGTATTAATGTTCTCTAACGTTTCTGATAAACTATAATAAGTATCCCATCCAAATTAAAGGGTTCCCCACCAAGATCAAATAGCTTTCACTGGATAATAGTTTAGTAAATGAATGGTATATATAATTATGGTTGTAAATTACTTAATAAATTGAGTTTTATAAGTTATAATTATTTATTTTAAAGGATTTATTTTATCAGTTTTATTTTATAAAATTGACGTTATAAATGAGAAGCCAACGCTATTTTGTACAGGTTCTTTTATGGTAGTTACATGGCGTTTGGTCTGCGCACTTAGTACAGCCAGCTTATTAATCTATATTTATTTATCAAAACTTGTGTTATTTTGGTCATTGTTTCAACTTTTTATTATATTTAATTGGAAGTACAAAACCACTGGAGGAGAATAGTGGTGGGGTGTATTCGCACCATCTCTTACACATTCCCCTTCAACTCCAGCAAGTACCGCGAAAGAATCTGTACAGTTAAACACCTGGACTGAGGCTATAATATCCCTTAAGGGTGTTTGGTCAAAAAATTAATTTGTAATATATTATTTTTTTCACATCAGGATAAAAATTAGGAAACAAAATGGATATATATTAAATAATTTGCATTGCTATTAAGTGAGTTGTGGGTCTTAAAAGTAGAGATTTTGACAAATGTTGGGAGAAGGTCAGTAAGAAAACCGTTGGTCCGATTTCAATGAAAATTTGCAGTTGTGTGGGATAAATTCAGGTTATTATTACTAATATAATTTCATTTCAAAATATAAAAAATCAGAAATTTATTTTTACTTTAGTACTCTATTAAAAATATATTAATACAATTGTGTGGTATAAATAATAGATTAAGTTGTGCGGGTCAGTATGATACAAGTTAGAATTTGTTTGAAGTTTATATCTTTTTTCGTTTGGTCTATGACCTGCTCCTTTGGTTCTTGGAAATTGCCTTCCGGGGCAGAGTAGGCCAGCTGCACTACACCTCACTAACACAAACTCACACGCACAGCGCCACCACGCGCGCACCCCACGCACGAGCGCGTAGTCCAAGGTCGCGCCGCCCCCTACACTCCCTCCAGCCACACCCTCCACGAATCCCGCCACTCGCTCAACACGAGTACCGCGTGTCCGCGTTTTTCAGTTTTCATAGTATTATGGTATTACTGCAACCGTAGAAATTAATGCCTTGTAAGAAATATAGGCATACAAGAAATAGAAAAGCAATTGCGAGTAAAACATTGTTGTGTGAAACAAGTTATAGGACAGGGTCTACCTGTTATGTAACTGAAGATCCAGCTTCTTTTGAAGATGTATTTAACTAAGTGATAGGAAAGTGTAAATTTGCGATTTAATTCAAATTTCGTGGAGACATTCTTTTCTATAATCAGTTGGACAAGTTAATTTTGCAAAGCAATCAGAAAGACACTAACTTCCATTTTTGGAGGCTATAAAAATTACAAATGTTGTTTTTTTAGCTCCTAAAAACGGTAAAAAGAAATCGGGATGTAAATTTAATGCATATTACATTATATGACATAAAAACCATAAAATGTAGGCCTAAACCCACTCCCATAATTTTAGCACAAATATTTATAGCCAGATATTTAATTTAATACATAATTCAAGAGTATTCAGTTATGAGAGTATTGTTCAGCTTTGACACTCGGCTTCTAAATTGTGGATAAAGATTTGCTTGTGTAGCCAGGTAGTGGAGTGGTTACACAAGCCCACCACCACTTGTTGTTTTATGAATTTCCTATCGAAAGTGAACTATTAGCATGACCCGCACGGTGAAACTTAAGCCCGGGATCAGCATAAAACTTCCTAACGTTCCTTTCTATAAACAGTTGGACAAGTTTGTTGGGCAAAACAATCGGAAAACTCTAAACCCCTTTTTTTAGGGAATTATTCTTTCAAATTTCGAGTTTTTGGGCCCAAAAAGGGTCAGACAAGCCCCGGTCGTAAAAGTAATGCATGTATTAAGATGGGAATTAGTGAAGCGAAAGTTTTAAGCCCTCTCTCGTTATTCTAGCATAAATATTTACCGAGTTATTAAAGAAAATGTATATCGGCTAAACACAGTACGTTGTCTTATGGGTTTTTTACATTAGAAAGCATGTTATTCATATGTTGGTGTATCTGTATCATCCCCAGCAACATGGCGCCTACTTTAAAGCCCGACTGGACCTTATCCCAACCTTATAATGCGCAAAATTGTATTCCTAGCATTGCAGGTAAATCAAACCAGGAACATCAGAACAGACAAAAAATCAATGTTTTCAGATTTCAATAAAATTTGAATAAATGTATTTTTTTACACTGGTTTTGAGTTTTAAAAGTTTTGTATGTGGAAATTCCCTTCCCTCACGTCAGCGTGCTGCGTGCGAACTCGTTTTGTATTGCTATAAGTAGGCCTAAGCATTTCCAACTCCATCTCAATTTAGTTTGGAGTAAACAAAGATAAAATATGAGGAGTTTTCACTGAAAATGTACTATATTCAAATCTATTAATCAACCAAATTAATAACAGAGAAGACTTGAATAGACATAGTAAATGCTTTAACTACTGATATTGAAACATATTTCCTGAAGCCTTACTGATAACTTTTTAATATTTTTTATAAATAAATAAAGAGAACCATACAATCCATTTATTTTCCAAGCATTGTATATTTTTGATTTGAGTATATATGTTTTTAAATCAGTAAATAGTAAAAATAGGTGCTCATTGGTGATAGAACGGGGTCGAATCGCCGATTGTATTCGTAAAATATACGTTCCGGTAGTCCTTCGGGCCTATAAAACGGGATTGGGCTTCATTTTTTGCTGGGAAAATGTGGTCCGATTGTCAATTGTTACGATTAATCACGGTTAGATTGTGAATGTTGGCATATATTGAGGCTCTGTCATCATTTTCTGTTAATAACCACCACGTTGTGGCCGTCGATTTCGGACTTGAGAATGCGAGGAACGGTTGTTTTCGGCAAATATAATGCTGTGAAATTGCCTATTTTGTTTTGCTATTTCCGTGGATAATACGCTTGCCGCTTCAGGCCAATAAAACGTGGTCTACTATACCAAAAAATTCAGTCATTTCGGTGTTTTTGAACACCATGTTGCGGCAAAATTTATGTTTTTACCGATAAAACACGGCCTAAAATGCGTTTCGGACGTCGGTTTTGGTATATAAAACACGACCCGGCTTTATATATTACCGAGAAAATGCGGTACGATTGCCGTTTTTGAGCGATTAAGTACATTTCCGGCATAAAATACGGTTTGTACTCAATTTTTGGACAATAACAAAATTTGTGGTTGTATTTATGACTCATGTATATAGTCAATGGTAATATGCTGTAAAATGATCGCAAAAAATTACCGGTTTTGGCTGATAACTACACATGCCCGGTCGGTAAATTTCTCTAAAAACCCAGTTTGACCGTTTTCAGGCTAAAATGTGGCTCGATTGACGTTTTAGACGGCAAAATGAGAATATATTGCTATTTTAGGCCGATAAAATGTGTTTCGATCTTAGTTTTGGTAAAATCTTCGACTTCGAAAATTACATGCTTTGGTACTTCCACTGGCGTGTTAGCCTTTAAGACGGCCACACACTACCGGACTTTTTCCCGAACAAAACATCGGACCGAGCAGGATTTGGGGTCGAAGGGAGAAAATCCTGTTGTTAGTGGGGCCTCCGAACCGGACATCGAACAACACTTCGGACCAGACATCAGACCGAGCGCTCTCGAGGCGGTTTTTGAGGAAAGATCAAAGAAAGATTGGTCCGATGTCTTGTTCAGGGTCTGGTTCGGGGTTCGGTAGTGTGTGGTCCGAGCTGCTCCATACGCTGCTCCGAGCACCGTCACGAGCCCCGCCGCTAGCGATACGACGACGGTGAGGGTTGCGGTCTTGACTGTTGTCATTTTAGTTTCCAGTTCACTAGTTTATGTAAAGTAGTCTGCACGATGGAGTGGTCTGAGGAAAAAACGTTGATGTTTATTTCCGAGTACAACAATAGGCAAGTTTTGTGGGACTTGACCCACAAAACTTCTCTACTACAAAGTGAAGAGGAATGGCGCTTGGAGAGAAGTGGGTGAAATCGTGGGGAGGTGGGTGACATATGGGTGAAATCAACAGACAAGTACACTGCCGACTTGCACAACGGCAACTAAAGTCGTCCCCACCGTTTTTACCTCGCTCGGTGGTTTTCGCGCTCAGTCTGTCCGATCCGATGTCTTGTTCGGGGTCTTGATCGGGAAGAAGTTCGGAGTTAATTTAGCTACCTTCGTGCTTTGCTCCCTGCTCGATCCGATGTCTTATTCGGGCAAAGGTCCGGTAGTGTGTGGCCGCCTTTAAAGTACGGTTTGGGTATAAACTATTGCGGTTTTCCTTGGCCGATAAACAACATTTAGGCCTACTTGTCGTTTTCGGTTTAAAAGTTACGGCGACCATGAATTGCGGTCAAATAGCAATTTTTTATCCGAAAAAAAACCGGTCACATTACTGATTTTGGTCAATGAATTCAAGACAGTCGTCTTTTTAGGCCGATAATACACATATTGGTCAATAAACCGCGTTCGGCTATTCTTTACGGCCGATCAAATTATTATTGATATGGAATTTTTATGAAATTTCCGGGGGAGGACCCCCGGACCCCCCACCCCTGAGGGGTATTCTATACACCGCCTCCCCCAAAAAAACCCGGGCATTTCCCCCCACCGAATGTGACTCCCTGGATCCGCCCCTGATCGTGCCTGAATTTTACTTTGTAACAGTAAGTAACAAATTCTTCTTTAGCTTTAACAACAAACGGATTCTAAATTACAACAATAGCGAAAACTTACATATAACAAAGGTTAGGATGTTCGTGATTGGAGTAAAATATCCCACAGTTGTATATTTATGGAAAAATTGTTATGGCATAGTTCGGGGACACCTGTACATTTATTTAATACAGTATTTTAAGAAATTAATGAGATCAATGTATTAAGATTAAATATATTTGTTTAATTGTAATTCTTAAAATTAAAAAACATTTTATATTTATAATTAATGTTTATATAATAATAATGTTATTTGAAATTTTACTTTTCACCATTGTATTCGGTGAGACGAACAATTTGGTGTTTTTATCATTTTTCTACGTCTATTTGGTTACAGAGATATTGAAAGTGCTAAACACAGTACGTTGTCCAATGTTACTCTTATGGAGAATAAGACAAATTGTATATCTTCCTTATTTATCAACTTATCCTGACGAAACTTGGTATATTACTTTATATCGTTGTTGTCTATTGATATTTGAAATATTATGTAACCTATTTGCGTATTATATGTATCTAATAATATATGATAATTTGAGAGAACCAATCATTCAGTAGTTATTGCATTGAATATCACAGTTTTTCTTTAATCAGTCATCTCCTAGGAAAAATAATCAACATGTTCTCATGATTAAAATGTTGCAGTGTAAACACATGTTTAAAAGTAATGTGATTTATCTTATCTTAGGATAACTATCTCTACAAATCATAAACAATATCCGTCTTATGTTTCGGGTGCAGGTATATTTGAAATATTTTGTATAATACAAGAATGCATCAATCAATAATTAATAATCAATAATCAACGTTTATTGTCAGACAGCACTACAATCATGCAAAAGACATGGTCAGGCAATATACATGCAAATGTTCAGAATTTAGTTACAATTATATTTATTCAGGCTAATCTAATGAATCTTTAAATGCTTTCCTTTAAACAAAATTATTTTGTCCAATAGACAATAGACAATAGACAAATCTTTATTGCACATTACGTTCATACATATTACAAGAGTAATACACAAACAGGTACAAAGTCAAATAGTAGGCCTATTAAATAAAAAACTATGCCATGCAATAGTCTGGTGTTATATTAGTTAGTATCAAATACTTTTACCAACTATCATTGAAAAATTCATCCAAGGAATAATAGGATTTTTCTAGCAAATTGCTTTTCACTGATGATATAAATCTTAATGGAGGAAGTTTTTTAAAACTGTCAGGAATTTCATTAAATATTTTCAACCCCATATATAGTGTACTTTTTTGAAATTTAGACAAATTATGCAAAGGATACTGAAATGAGTTGCGGTTTCTTGTGTTATAATCATGTTTGATGCTTTGGAAATAGCTGAGCATTTTAATAACAAATTCGCTGACACAGCCAATCAAAATATGGTAGGATTTAATCATGTTGATGCGCAACGATTTTAGAGTAATTTTAATGCTGTAAACATAGTACCTTCCTTTTCATTCAAACCAATTTCAAGGAAGGAAGTAATTAGAGCCATTTCATCCATACAAAACAAAATGTCGGCTGGCTGGGATGAAATTCCAGTTAAAGTATTTAAAAAGACTTGTGATATTGTTGCTGGCCCTTTGAGTTTGATGATCAACCAGTCTTTCCAGAGTGGAATTTTTCCTTACCAACTTAAATTTGCTGAAATAAAACCTCTTTTCAAAAAAGGTAGTAAAACAAATTCTGATAACTATCGCCCAGTGTCAATTTTACCTGCTTTTTCTAAAATATTTGAAAAAATAGCTTCCAATAAATTGTCAGTTTATTTTGAAACTAATAACATTTTTGTCGGAGTTCAATACGGATTCAGATCTGGGAGCAACACCATTCAGGCTTTATCTGATCTTTTGTGGGAGGTAAACAGCAGCCTGGACAGGACACAGAATGTAGCTGGCTTATTCTGTGACTTGTCCAAAGCCTTTGATTGTGTTGTACATGAAATTTTGTTTTCTAAACTTGAATATTATAATCTCTCACAAGTGCTTTAAAATGGTTAAAGTCATATTTAACAAACCGATTTCATAGAACAGTTATCTTTAAAAATAATAGTTTTAATTTTTCTAAATGGAAGGAAAGTCTTTGTGGCGTGCCCCAAGGATCAATAATTGGACCACTTTTGTTTTTGATTTATATAAATGACCTGCCTTTTAATATACATTCAAAAACTATTCTCTATGCCGACGATACAACAGCTATTCTGAAAGCCAACAATCCAATTGGCTTACAAAACTCAATAAACCATGCTTTTGAAGAATTGAATAGATGGTTCACAGCAAATGGTCTCAAGCTAAATGGGTCTAAGACCCAAATTATTCGATTCAAGACAACTCATAATAGGGAAATTTTTGACTTACAAATTAATTTTGCAGGACAAATCATTGGTGAGGTAAATTCGACCAAATTTTTGGGATTGCAGGTACAAAGTAATTTAAAATGGGATGACTACTTGCAAATCTTGGCTAGGAGACTAAATACAGTCTGTTTTCAGATGACTGCACTGCAAAATGTTACAGACTTAAAGACTAAGTTGACTGTCTACTATGCCTTATTCGTCTCCAATATGCAATATGGGATAGAATTTTGGGGCAGTTGCTCTAAAGCTGAATCAATTTTTAAAATACAAAAAAAATCATAAGGATTATGACATTTTCTAGTCCAAGATGCTCATGTAAAATATTATTCAGAGAATTAAAAATATTGACTTTGCCTTCATTGTATATCTTAAGTGCTTTATTACTAATTAAAAGAAATTTAAACTTGTTTATGGATGATAACTATCAACATAATTATTTAACAAGACATCACAATAACTTTCAGCTGCCCATTCATAGACTTACTTCACTTGAAAAGTTACCACAATATTTAAGGAAAAAACTCTATAATAAATTACCTAATACTTTAAAGTCAATTGTAGAAATGGATAGGTTCAAAGGAGAAATTACTGCTTTATTACTAAGTAAAACATATTATAATATTAATGATTATCTAAATGACGTTTTTTGATGGATTTTATACAAGTTGTGACATATTGAATATATATATATATATTAGTTTTAAGATTTATTGTATACTAGCTGTGTACCCGTCCTTCGTACGGGTTGTATATAAATAGTAGATTAACTAAAAAAATTAACAACCCACATAATTTTACAATATTAAAATTAAATTGTACACTTTTAAAGTATGGTTAAATTAAAGTTAACAAAATATACTATGGCAGATAGTTCGGGTACTGTTGCCAAGTCGAGGAACTCTGTCGGGTAGTGAACGGTGTGGTTTTTGCGACTCCAAATCGGTACACGTAACACTTTGGATTCGATTTTAGAAATAAAAGAACTCAAGTACAACAAAATATTAACCCTGTTTAATTTAACATTTTAAATACTTTGATACATTAATCTTTACATTCCAATAAATTAATAGTAATGCAACGTTAAAAACATTGACAAACCACTTTTAAAATCACCATTCTTGCCAGGTCCTGTTTTCATTATAATTGTAAATAAACAATTTAAACTTGGAAAAATCATATGGTTTAAAAACATATGACTACTTGATTTTATTTAAATAAATGTAAATCAATATATAAGAACTTTTCTAACAGTGGTCATGGTTAATTGAACGGTATTAAATATTGTATATGTTCGTTCCTCCCTTTGGAATAGACCTACATTTGTGTTGATCTCCGTTGCTTGTTCATTGGTGGACGTGAGGATGGCACAATTTCAGAGCCAGACACTTTCCACATTAAACTGTTTATGAACCTCGGTGTAACAAACTGTCAATCAGTAAATCCTGTGATTCATCGACAGTGCCGAGTGAAGGATAGATGTTTCTGAGACCTTAATTTGTTTTTCAATGTCCCAATCTAAACTTTGAAAAGTGCATAAGAAAACTGCTCAACCCCTTAATCTTCTCAAAAATACATTTTCATATTTACTGTTAAGTTCAGACGCTCAGTGGTCGGCTACATAAAATCTATTTTTAGAGAGCCGTAGACTCGTCCACTCATGTCTCACTTACGACAAAGGGTCTGTGTGAAATCTCCAGAGAACAACACCGTGACTCCCCTTGATGTTGTTTCTTATTTCCTTTAAGGCATCAAATTTCAGCTCTACTGGTTCAGTAGTTGGTGTGTTATGACTAACACGCTTATATTAAAGGCCATTGGGCCAGAGTCCTTGGGAATATTTGTATCTGGAGGAGGTAAATGTCTGCACTGAGCTATCAGCTACATTCCTACCGAATTTCAGATCCATCAGTCCAAGAGTATGTGCAAGATTGTTAAAATATTGTATTTTGAAATTCCGGGGGGCGAAGCCCTTAAACATTTTCATAACAGGAATAGGCTTGCGTTTTGTTCTGGTGAATTAGTTATGTTCTTACCGAAATGTAACTTACAAAGGTCCAGTAAATACTAATACTCATAAATTTGCCATAACAGTAAATTAGCGAAGAGACCTATAGGACTTTTTTAAACGTATTCTTATTTTGAGTCTACAGCATAAGGGGAACCACCATCCAAAATTTTATCTTCCATAGACATTGTCGTTTCTTAGATAAAGTGATCATTATGTCAGTGAGTGCATGAGTCTGACAAATATAGATTTAGATCATATATCCACTTATGTTATTTATTACCAATCTTCACTCAACGTTTTAAAAAATAAATACAACACCTATTTATAGAATAACTATGCCATCATCTGGTTCAATATAAATAAATGCTTTGTCCATAAGAATAGCATAGGATCTTTAAAACCCTATGGGGCATTGTCGTAAGGTAATTTAAAACAATCCAATTAGCCTAAAACCTTCTAAAGCACATATAGAACATAGAAAAAAAGTTGCATAAAAATCGGTGCACCCGTTTTCCTGAGAAAAGCGAACAAAATATGACCAAAACCGCACAAAATCACGTTTTTGAGCGGCCGCCATTATTTTTTTAAAAAGTGTATGCCAGTTTATAGTGCCCTAAAACCTTCTCACGCATATACAGAACAAATAAACAAAGTTTCATTAATGTCAGTGCACCCGTTTTCCAGTGAAAAGCGAACAAAGACCCGTCCTTGAGCGTTACCGGCAGACAGATAGATAGACGTAAATTGAGATGAGATTTGTTTTGGTTTCCCTAGGGTGTAAAACGTGAAAATATGCAAAAATTTCATGATTCCAAGCAATGTACAGACAAAACTCTAATTTTATTGATATAGATTAATTATACGGTATATTGGAATAAATATATACTTGATGTACACGTTCTTCGCACAGGGGTTTTCCTTACCCGTTCTATAGTCAATGCAAATTGCATTTTAGTTAGCTTGAAACAGCTGTTGTTCTTGCTTCTGCTCTTTAAGGTGTCAAATGTAAGTGCCCTCAGCTGTTCGAATTACAGTTTCTGAATGTTTACTTTCTTATGAAATGTAAACATTGAAACTTAGGACGTTCACGGGGCGTAGCCCGAGGGGATTTTAAGGAAGTGAATAGTCCTATGTGTTGCATGGGTTCAAGATCTACCTTTGTGTAAAGTTTCAGCTCAGTCGGTTAAGTAGTTTTTGCGTTCACCCGGAACATCAGACAGACAGACAGACAGACAGACAGACAGAAACCACCTCTTCTTTATAATATTATAGATTTCCTTTTGACAATTTCACCTGTTTCTCCAGCATTGCTGGTTTATGTAAATGTTATGTGAAAATAAACTATTGACTATTGACTATTGACTATGAAATTATTCTTTCCGAATTGATCGGGGCTTTTAAGTATTGTTTTCAGAATCTCCAGTATAAAGATAGAAGGGACAGTCAGAATTTCCAATTGTCGAAAGAGTGGTTTGCATTTAGTTTTAGGAGCGCTGTGTGTCATAACTCTTATAACTGACTTTTGGCTTTTGAATACCCTGTGTACATCTGTGGCTGTACCCCAGAGTACAATTCCATAGCTTAATAATGAGTAAACATAAGCGTAATACACAGCCTTGCATACCTCAGCAGATGATATTTTAATAAGTACGCTCAGAGCATATCTTGTTGAATTAAGTTTCTTTGTTATATAATCAATATGTTCCATCCAATTTAGTTTGCTGTCCAAGTGAATACCTAGGAACTTGACTGTTTCTGCCAGATTAATTTCAGAATCAGGGGTAATATTTGTCAGTTTAAAATGTATTATTTTAGTTTTATCCTCATTTAATTTTAAACCATTACTAATAAACCAGTTGCTAATTTCTTCTATTGAAATTTGTATGACTTCCTCTAAATTATGAAATGTTTTGCCTTTTATTAGTGCTGTAGTATCATCTGCATATAATATAAAATCACAAATGTGTTTGGGTATGGCATAAATCGTGATCATGGATTTAATTTCTTAGTTCAATAACTCATTCAATAACTGTTAATTTTGAAAATATATAAGTAAAATAAAATAATATGAATACAATATAAATTCATATTTTTTGATTTGCTGATAGGAATGCTCATTAGAATTAACTTTTTGAACCAATGTTTTTTATTCATAGCTTCAGACATAGACTGCCTCCTTGGGTTTTAAATACATTTTAGACAAAACCATTTCAAAATCTGTAATAGTAGTCAACCCACCCAAGATGTTTACTTTGAGGAGGAGTGAGGGTAAGTACACAATTTTATTATTATATCTTGATTCCAAATTCAGGAATAATAGTGACTCGACCTTGGAAGGTTGCAAATTTGTTGGGTGTATTGAATATATTGGGGAAAGGAGAGGGTCTCCATAAGTTGTATAATCATACTGGGAAAATTAAATTGTATAATTTGATAAATCAAACTGTACTAATATTCAGGGACTGAATAATAACCAATTACAGAGAAGACCGGGGGGGGGGGGGAGGGGAAGGGGCATTAGTGTTCAGTCACATCTGTTGCAAACATACCATGTGACATTGCAAACAAACCATATGACATTGCGACCATCACGTAACCTAAGCTTTCATGTCAGCTCGTTTTGTGTATTGTTCACATTGCAATAAAGACCCAAAAGATATTGTGTTTTTTATGCGTGGTAGTTTTGACCATACACGTTCATGCAGTTCTACAGTTCTTTCTTTCTTTTCAAGTTTATTCAATGCACATTATGAAATCTAGTGTCTATTACGATAGGTCATAACTTGTGTTGAATGTGGATAGTAATTTGGGGATTTGATTTTACATTCATTTAAGACGTTCCAATAATGAAGAGGTGTGTTTGTGTAAGTGTGTAATTACTCTAAGTTTATACAATTTTGTTTTGAAATGTATTTTAGTTAATTACATTGTTTTTAAGTAATTAAAACAAACTCTTTCTTATATGAAATACTACCTATTTGTGTAATAGTTTAAATGGAGATTTAAAATCTTGTGTTAGTTAAATTTTTTAATTTATTAAAAGAACAATGCAATTTGTATGAGAAGCCTATCATAAGGGCAACTATTAGGTCTTGAATGATTGTTTATATGTTATTTGAAACCCTTTAATGTCTAGATGTGCCTTTGGGGTTTTGGAAAACATCCATACCTTTAGGGCTTCACACTCTGGGCTTTCAAAGGGCCAATGTTAATAGTAGACTAAAAATTAATTTAATTGAACACAACTGTTTTTATTCTAAGAAAACACAGTACAGAAGCAAGAACAGCTGTTTAAAACTAATTTCTAGAATAGCATCACAATATAAACTAAATCCTATCCTATACTCCAATATGAGCTATGTTTGTTTGTTTGTTTGTTTTCAAAATTTATCTCGAGATCCAGCGAAAGGATTTTGCTGAAATTTTGGGATTAGGGGCTTTTGGGTCTAAAAAATCGATTGGTTAAAACCTCTACCTCAGGAAAACTCGTATTTTTCTAAACAACTCATTTGAAAATTGAAAATTTTATTATTGGGCTTATGGATTTTAAAATCATAACACCGGTTACTATTAATAACAAAAACAAACCAGTGAATCAGCTTCTAGTACCGGGGGAACGAGCCATGCTCGGTGTTTATTCCACAGAAGAGGCCCTGAATTCATTTTATTTCAAATACTTGTTCATTTTCATATGAGCTCGTTCGCTTCGCTCACTTGCCTCCCGGATTAGCTCGTTCGCTATGCTCACTCGCATATCGAAAAAAAGAGTTTGAGTTGCCGTTCAAGTAGTTTTTTATTTCCATTTTGAGATTTGCCATTCAAGTAGGTTTTTTGTTTCCATAATGATAAACAGCTGTTTACAATATTTTAATTTATAGAAGCTGATTTAATGGTTTGTTTTTGTTATTCATAGTAACCGGTGTTATGATTTTAAACTCCCAATGTCCCAATGTAAAAATGCCCCAATGTATGTTTTTAAGCCCAATGTAAAATTTTCGATTTTCAATTGAGTTGTTTAGAAAAATACGAGTTTTCCTGAGATAGTGGTTTTCACCAATCCATTTTTTAGACCCAAAAGCCCCTAATCCCAAACTTTCAGCAAAATCCTTCCGCTGGATCTCGAGATATATTTTGCAAACAAACAAACAAACAGACATAGCTCGTATTAGAGTATAGGATAGGATAAATTAAAATATTGTAAACAGCTGTTTATCATTATGGAAATAAAAAAACCTACTTGAATGGCAACTCAAACTCTTTTTTCAATAGGCGAGTGAGCGAAGCGAATGAGCTCATATTCAAAATAAACGATTTATTTGAAATAAAACAAATTCAATGGCTCTTCTGCGGAATCAATCACCGAGCATGGCTCGGTCCCCTGGTACTAGAACATTATACGAGGTATGTAATGAAAAAATATTTCCAAAAGGAAAAAATATTTCCTCAAATTTGGGCAACTGGATTTGTTTGTTATTATTACCAGTATCAGGTTGGTGCATTAATTTTCTTTAAATGTTGTAGGATGATAAGTAGATAGAAAATGTAGTAAATTATGCTTACAATGAGCTCATTACTTATTAAGTTAACTATATAGATAATTGTTTATTAAAACTTCTATAGTCAGACGTTTACAATCTGATAGGGTATCAGGAATTTAAATAAACTCGACAGTTCCAATATATTGGAACGATTCATGGGGAGCGAAAAACATTGCGCTGCATTCTGTAAAGGAACCGAACACTGAACTATTACAACTAACATAGTTCATTTATTTAATCACCTGACCTGATACAATCAATAATCATTGACTGTCATAGATTAAGGCCAATTGGGGAAACCATAAGCGTAATTTCAGTATTTTGATTGGAGGGGTAAACATAGTGGTGATGGTGATTATTGTGAATTTTCATATATTACAATAATATGTTCTCTAAATTATTGGGGGGGGGGGGGGCAAATGCCCCCCATGCCACCCACGAATTACGCTTGGGGGGAAACCCTGATGGAAATTCAGACATTTTTCGAACAGTAAGAAACATGTAAGAATTGTATTACGCGAGCATTTTGTAGTTGTAATTAATTAATTAGGGTGAAGACAGTAACAATTTTGTTGGGACCTCTCCCCAAGTCACCTTATCTGGATCCAACATCAGAAAAATATTTATCCTATACTCTAATATGAGTAAGGTTTGCTTGCTTGCTTGCTTGCTTGCTTGCGTGCTTGCTTGCGACACGGACCTCAAAAACGGCTCCAACGATTTCCTTCAAATGTTCAAAATAACTAATTTCTGGGATAAAAATAAGTTCTAGACAGGCCTCATCCCTAGGAAAAATCAAATAATGTAAAAAAACTAAAATGAAAAGTTAAAAAAATTAACATTGGGCTTATGGAGTTTCAAATCAAAACAAAAGAATTGTAACAGCTGTTCATAATCAACCAGGGAACTGTCAAAGTAATACTCATGTTTGTTGTTTATGATTATTAACATGTGGTTTACTGAGAGCAGAGATTAAAAGATTTGAGTTAAGATTACATATATAGAGTAGTAAAATAAATCAAAGGGACATTGAGCTCTAAATAACAACTGGAGGGACCTTAAAATGTAGAAAAGAGGCAAATGAGTTATAGAAATCAGATTATCAGTAGGGGGAAGTGGTGAAATATTACTACAAGTCATCTAAACAAACTGACTGGCCTTTCCCCGAGCAAAGCTCGCCCCCCAGGTACTTTATTTTAAAGACCGTACTTGTTTATCCAATAGTATCCCCTGTTCAGCTTAAATACAGCTAAAATTGAGTTAACTCTAGAAAAGCCCTTTTGGTCGGGTCTTATGATAAAACCAAATTTAAAAACTAAACAAAACTAAATAACTTGGACAATTATCTAACTTAATATTAATAAACTTATTGAAATGAGTGAGTTTGATTTCACTGTTTAATGGATTACCTTATGAAATTATTTTAAAATTTCAATGAATTATGACAGTTTCAATGAATTATGTTGGTGGATGTATTTACTTGACTGATGGGATTTAAAAATCACCATTACGCTGACAATTTTTTTCCCATGGCAAATTTTTGGGGAGGGGGTTATGACCTAAAATAACTTGATTAATTAAAAACATAGCCGTAGATTGGAGGTGGCTGGGGGGACAGTTGCCTCCCCAATAATTTGGAGAAAATATAATTGTAATATATGAATAGTAATCATGATCATGACCATGTTTGCCCCTCCAATCAAAATACAAAAATCATGCTTATGATTAAAAATGTATTTCTTCAAGTGTAAAGTAGGCTAAGATATAATCATCTACAACAATGAAATAAACTTAGTGCAATCACTATCATAATATGCAGCATGGAACCTACAGGAGCTTATATGAGATCTTGTAAGGAGGCGTCAAAATATAGGTATTTGTCTTGTTTGATTATTTGGCAATCTCATCTTCTTCTATAAAACTATATTACAAATAATCAAATAAGAAAAAACTTACTATCTTCAACCAATCCAGAATCATTTAGAAGAAAAATAGTTAGTTGTGTTCAGGGTACAGAATATAATTCATATTCATTAAGTAATTTCTTAGTTTTATACCTATGTATCATTATATTGTCAGAGGATAATTATTAATGTTGTGCAATCCAGGACTTACAACTTGACAAGCCATGGGTCTTCAGATTTTCTCACCAAGATATTTCATTCAATTATGTTGCTGTTGATGATTATGCGATATATATCAGGGCCGTACTTAGCTTTCACGGGCCCCTGGGCAGGCCTATCGTGGACCCCCTTTCCACCCAGCACATACCCACTCCTATTACAAAGACAAGAAAAACTCCTACCCTCCCCCACCAGTGATAATATTTATATACACACTCACAACCATAACTCTATTTTAGGCTCAGTATGATCGTGTGCACTTCATAAAAAAAGTACCTTCTTGCTAAAAACTCATCCCTCAATTAATTAACTCATTAAGCTTTCGAGGGCCCCTCCTTTGCATATAGTAAACAAATACGTAATTAGCCTAATTATAACAAAACCATATTAAATAGAAGTTATACTGTAGTTATAAAGATTAAAATACTATCATTAATCCTCAAGGGGAGAGAAAACTTAATCTCAGAGAAAACTGCTCAAGAAACTGTTCCACTGCATGAATAATAGATAATAGATACGCAGCTGCGCCGATAAGTTCTTGGAAACTGTTACTATTCCTGTTAACCGGTTGTGGACGAATCGTGGGAAATGAATATGATGTTTTTGCCGTTCTATGACTGATCATATTCATTCAATATCCATATAATATATCAAATATGATAACCAGCTGGTTGGCTAATTCATAAATTATTAGTACAAAGACGGGTGTATATATGAAATTATTTTGGAAATTTGGTGTTTTGACCTTAAAAATTTTAAAAATAACACCCTGGCCCCGCCGTGCCCCGGGGCAGTTGTCAACCCCTGCCCCCCCTGAGTACAGTAGATCTCTCGAATGTTCCTGGCTCAGTTTAGTTCTATGTTTAGATGCAATATGAATTTATATCTATTTATATCTAAATAACTATACAGCCCGATGTGTAACTCCCTCACTCACTCACCTATACAAATTCTATACCACTTCCAGACGAGCTAGAAACGTAAAATTTAGCATGCACGTAGGTTATACCTAACTCCAGGGAAAATTGCTGAAAGTTACAATTTTAAATTTTAAACCCCTAATTTTTACTTTGAAAATTGGAAATTTTAACATTGGGCTCATGGAGTTTCAAATCAAAACAAAAGAAATCATTACAGCTGATAAATAATATCCAGGAAACTGCCAAAGTAACTTGCACATGGTAGAGTATAAACAAATGATAGGAACAAATGATCGAATAAAGACATCTAGAGTGGAATTCCAAATGAATCAAAATAGTATACTATATAAAAAAAATACTTGAAGGGACATTGAGTTATAATAAAAACTGGAGCGACACAAGTGGGGGTCTGGGGGCGGAGCCCTCAGCAAGCGAAGCGAGTCTTTATATATAATTCTGTAAGCAAAATTTTTAAGTTAACCCTCTAAGTGTCAATCGACTGATTTCAGTCAACTTTTTTTGACGCTCGAGTGTTAATCGACTGATTTCAGTCGACTTTGCAGACATCCAGTTTAGCGTGTATATCTCGTTGACGATCGGTCGTTTCGAACCATCAATTATACCAAAGTGATCGGCAACGTCTGGGCTTCATGGCAACTAATAATGTTCGCCCTTTTGCGAACTAAAACTTTTGCAGCTGTTTTTAATCAGCTGTTTAGTTATGTTTTCAATAGGAATGCTGTAATGTGAGGTTACGTTGTTGTGTATTACATATATATATATATATATATATATATAATATATACATATGTATATATGTATATTTTCTTTTTCCTTATTAAATTTTGAACAAAATGTATATCTTGGATTCTTGATTATGGCTGTCTAAATATATTCTACGGGTCTCGTAACATAAAAAATAAGTTTTGTTTTTTGGGTTGTCTAGATTTGAACCCAAGCCGGACTGTTATACCATACATTTAGGCCAACAAATTTTATATTAAAAGATAGCCCATTTTCTGCTCTCTAAGAAAATGTATACTTGTTTACCAATATATCAAAATTTTATTTTTTTATAGCATTTTATATAAAATTCTGCAAAAGTTAAAAAAATGGCGTAACATTTCAGGTTTTTTGATGTGACACCTAGAGGGTTAAAATTGTGGAATTTTGGCAAATCCCAGGATGATGGGAGATGGCTCAAATTAAAGATATTGATCCCAAGGACTCGGGAAAAATAGTAGTATCTCCGTAATGAAACCAGCAAACGATAAATAATGCAATACATCCCCCATAAGAAAAGCATGTGATTAAGTGTCTACTTTGTTTACGACTGACATGTGTTCCTATTTTTAAAGCAAGGTTAGGGGCTATTGCCCCTTCAAGCCACTAGTTGAAAACTATTTGTATCTACTCTTAGATACAAATAGTTTGTAAACTATAGCGTCATGTGTAAAAAAAGACGTACTTAAAATATTTAGAAAATCAATCACTATTAAGAGTAGTCTGATGGGTGGGGGGGGAAACGTTTTCCAATCCCAGCATCCATACTACACGGACTCTGTGCACACCTGTGAACATCAAACTAATATTTATATATGAAAAGTAAATAGAAGATGTATTTCTTAGGTTACAGTATCCTTGTTTGATACTCTGACACTTCCCTTATTGTTTTTGGGAGTAATTCATTTCCATTGTACCTTTGTTTTCACACACATTGTTTTACAGATTTTTCTACTGCACATTCTGGTCTGCTACGAGGTCTCCAGTTTAAAATTGCCCAATATTTTAGGCCTTGGGAAAAGTAAATCGATGAACTTTCTTAAAGATGCAAACAATAACAATATAAACTGCGAGGCTAGAGCTAAAGAGCTGGAAGTTGAATTTACCAATAAGTGTCATGACAGCAATTGTTACAAGAAAATCAAGTCGTCAACAAAGAAACTAATTGATGAAGGATGTTTGACTGGAATGTCAAACTCACAGCAAACAAATCTTGGATTATCAGGATCACAGTTTTTTGTCTTTGCAAAAAACTACCAGATGTTGGAGGGAGGCCAGTTTATATGCTGTGTTTTGCTGCCTAGGGTGTGATGTTGTTGCTAAGGTCTGTCTGTGATTTAACAAATAAAATAAAATTTTAAAGCATTGTTTACCAATCTATTGCCATTTTCTATATACAAATTTTAATATCTAAGTTAATGTTTGCTCTCTATATTCAGATAATTAGACAGCATAACCATGTATTCTGGGAATCCATTAGCTATAGTGAAATATACGAGGGTCATCCAGAAAGTAAGGAATAATAGGACGCAATTGCGTGCTGGAGGAGCTGTGCTCGTCAAGTGCACAAACATTCTTTACTTCCTGGATAACCCTCGTATATCCATAGTAGAGATTGGATGTCGAGTATTTTATATATGATAGTTCTCCTGAACCTGCTCATAACTGTTAAGTCCCACCTCCTACCACATTTACATAATCTATGTATCATGATAGCTAGATACAAAATGTGTAATAAGGTGCTTGGTGCTTCTGTATTTTTTGTAATTGAGGAAATAAATCACATACAGTACTAGTTATCTTGATTTCCTGTATTGCTAGGATTTCATATTTTATGTCTTTGTAAGTATTTTTACATTTTAGCGAATTTCCCCTATAGGGAAGAAGCTATTACCGTAGGTGGCATGGTAAGACTTAAGCCCGAGACCATGATCACTTTTTGTTTTGAGGTCCCTAGATGCCAAAAACAATATTCGTTCAAATTTATATATATATATATATATATAAAATATATATATATATATATATAATATATATATATATATATATGTGTCCGTTACCGTGATAACTTTTGAAAGAAGCACCCGATTTTGATGAAATTTGGCACAAATGTGGAGAGTAACATTTATGAGTTTAAGTTCGAAAACCAGATCGATCGGTCTATGGGAAGGGGGTTTTATGGGGGTTTAAAATTTCCAAAAATCTGTTTTTTGAACTTTTTACCCTAAAATTTTAAAAACAATAGATTTTGGTTATAGCCATTTTATAGAGCTTAAAAAAACAAACAATTTAGTATTTTGAATCATTAAGCTAGGTTTAGTGGTTACGGAGAAAAGTCAAAAAATGTGTCTATAAAATTTCCCATGTTAATCTTAAGGGAATACGGTTTTTAGATTTTCCTCAGATAATTTCACTAAAAACTCCACATTTCTTTCTACCAATCAGTTTAGCTCTACAAAACAGTCATTTTGCCATTTTAATTGTTGTTTTACGTCCAACCGTGATATTCAAAGTGCTAAACACAGTACGTTGTCCAATGTTATCCTTATGGAGAATAAATAAAATGTTATATTTCGATTATTTATCTATGTATATAGATGAAACTTGGTATGTGGCTTCATCTAGTTGTGGTATATTGATATTAGCACAAAAAAAGTTTTTTTAATTTTTACCGGTAGCAGCAAACCTGCATACTCGTCCCCCATGTTATTCGTATGGAGAATAAGTAAAGTTTTATATCTCCCTTAGTTATGAACCTAAATTAATAAAACTTAGTATGTAGCTTCACCTGGTTGAGTTATATTGATAATTGCAAAAAAACACATTTCTTATCTTCCTTGTTGCAGCAAACCTGCGTACTCAATTATAATGTTATTCTTATAGATAATAAATGAAATGCTATTATACAGTATCACTTATTAATTAATGTATTTTTAAGAAACTTGGTAAGTGGCTCTAGGTAGTAGTGATACCCATATATATGCATTGAAAATTCGCTGAGTACGCAGGTTTGCTGCGACGGGGGTATTTAGATCCACCAATACCAATTGAAAAACAGCCTCCTTAGTAAAGAGTAAATCTCAGATTTTTTCACAATGGTTTTTTCAATTTATATTTCCAGGACTGGGAGATTGAGCCTTGCTCGTTGTTATTTGATTAGTTTTTTGGGTGAAACATAATTCTATATGCAATCTTTATTCATTGGTTGTAGTTACTGTTTTCAAGAAGTGATGTGTGTGCTACTTTGACTGTTTACTAGTTACTTTATTCACAGCTGTTATGATTCTTTTAGCGAATTTCCCCTATAGGGAAGAAGCTATTACCGTAGGTCTGATGGTAAGACTTAAGCCTGAGACCAGTACCGGCTCTAGGGCAGTGCGAGCCGTGCTCCAGCACGGGGCGCGCGGGGCGCGGCGCTTTTGGGGGGGCGGCACTCGGCGCTCATAACGGGTCGTGGGATGCGGCAGTGGCGTACTGTCGTAGTTGGCGCACTGGTGCGGCGGATATATTTGTAGGGGCCTATTTATACATTAGGGGTTAAAGAGGAAGGCCTATTCGTATATGTGTATACGATGTATTAGGAGCGTGCGAGTACTCAAAATTTGAGTACTGTATTTAATAAGTCAAATGAACTCAAAGTTTAAAAAAAAACTCCAAAGTTCGAGCGATTATTTCCCGTCAATCTTTGGATGATCCTGACCTGCCAAATAACGTAGTAAACGGCCGCCAAAGACGATCGCACCACGTAAAATCGGCCGATTATCACGAGACATAACATTATGTATTACACATAAATTGGACATAAATAAAAACCTAAGTAAATGGCGACCGATCCACGTATTATCGGCTGTAATTGAAGACGTTACAGATGATATAATCTGGAATTAACGTCCTTGCCGCGTAATATCGGCTATAAACGACGATGGAAAGCAAAATACTGTCCAGAAATGACGGCTTTACTACGTAATAACGGCCGAAAATACGACAGTAGATCGGTAGCGAATCTCCGGAAATCGGCGGGAAATACTCGCTCAGATTTTTTAACATTTTTCAAAATTTGGGGGCCTATGCCAAAGCGGGGCCTGGGTCGGACCGCCCCCCCACACCCCCCCCCCCCAACGGTACGCCACCTGGTGCGGGGTGGGGGGCATAGGCCGTAGCGCTAACATAAAGTATTTGTATATTTATAAAAACCAAAACTGATTTTGTAAATTGTTGTATATTAGTATTATAAGTTGTTGAAAGACATTATATGAAAGCAAGTTATGGAGTATTCACCATGTTGAACCTTCATCATACTTAAACATTAAATTTACAAATCAGATAATACAACTTCTACTCCCCTCTATTTCAAAACGAGAAGTTGTTTTGACCTCTATCGGTTTGTGACAACTTCAGGGCATTCTGATTGGTATTGAGAGTTTAAATAAAACTCGCAATACGATGCAAGAAATTTGCAATGCTAAAATATAAAGTAACACAGTGCAACTAATTGTTTTAATCCGCCCACGTCGATTGTTTTAAACTAGTTCCTATAGACGAGGAAAGATATGGTTTGGAGACTGGCGAGTATTGAATAGGGATTTGATCTATTTCAGTTTAGTATTATATGAAATAAGGGGGAAATATGATGCACCCTCCTCAGATTTTGGCGCCCCCTTACATCGTTACTTGTAAGGTCCACTCATTTAGCTTACTTTGAAAAATATACTTTATCGTTCCGTCTGTTTAGTAACCATTTCAACCAAGTTCTTATTTATTAACTGAGTCATTTCGGAGTATTGGAGATGGAGTGGGAAATGTTAAGAATTAAACATACCTCTCCTCATTACAAATTAAGATTATTTGAGCTCTGGTCGTGGTTAATTGACTAATCATCTGTATTTCTTACAAATTGGCAATACTTTAAATAAGTTGCGACAGTATATCACAGTATAGTACTAACGAACAAATCATATTTGCAACCATCTTGAGTTTTTAGAGTCATTGGTATTAAACTTAATTGATCCAAACCCTTTTAGAAGGTAAGATTCAATATATCACAGAATACAAAAAAAAATTAAAATAGGCTTTATAGCTACTTAAAAAACTTAAAGATGAAATACTCGAAGATTGAGTCCGTATAACTGAAAAACGTGTTATACATTAGAATCAATAAACAAATATTATATTCAGAAAACATTAGTTTTTTTTTCATACAAACTTTGCTGTATCCATTGCAAACTTCAGCCTCACAGATTCCAGGAACCATCATTGAATCACGGTCGGTTTTGATCAGCGTTTTGATTATTGTTTTGGTTCCCCTGGACGAAATCTTTCCCATGCTCAGAACAGATGTACTGTTATCAGTATGTTCTTCACCATTCCTACTCAGTTTTAAGGGTTTGTTTTAATTATTATTTTTCTTAAAGAAACACAAAATTGTTTTATGATACACAGCGTGTTGTGATACGTTGACTACAAGTGTGCACATTTGTTGTTTTTACAAAATTATATTTTTAATTATTTGAGGTTCTGGGTTTTGTTGAAAAATATTAGTGGCGCGGAAGATCGGAAACTGGATACATTTCCAGGACAATAATATATGAAATCAAGATTTTGGAACTACACAAGTTTCTTATCTGAATGTGTTCCATAGCTTGTCTTTTCAGGTGATCAGCATAGCACGGAACCAGAAACACCGTAAACGCAACAACAAGCGAGGGAGCGAGGCGCGCACGTGTCAGTCCATCTTAGAACTATGGTGTAGGGAGGCTCTATGGGGTTGGGGGTGGGGGGCGGGGGGCGGCAAATTTGGTCTTTGCACGGGCGCTGAAAAACTGACGGGCCGCCCCTGCCTGAGACCATGATAAATTTTTGTTTTGAGGTCCCCAGATGCCAAAAACACCATTCGTTCAAATTTGTATATATATATGTGTGTGTGTGTGTGTGTGTGTGTGTGTGTGTGTGTGTGTGTGTGTGTGTGTGTGTGTGTGTGTGTGTGTGTGTGTGTGTCTCCGTAAGCACGATAACTCTCGTAAAAAAGGTCCGATCTTAATTAAATTTGGTACAAATATGTAAAGTACCATTTATTTGAACGAGTTCGAAAACCAGACGAATCGCACCATCCACAGGGGGATTTTTGGGGTGTTTTGTACCCCAAAAATGGGTTTTTGGGGGTTTTCATATGTAATTTTTATTTGAATCAAATTTTAATTTCCACCATTGAATTAAGCTTAAAAAAACAATCAATTTGGTATTTTGATCATTGCTCTACGTTAATTGTTACTGAGAAATTGAAAGTGCTAAACACAGTACGTTGTCTAATGATATTCTTATGGAGAAAAATTAACATAAACTGACGAAACTTGGTATATAGCTACATCTGGTTGTGTTTTATTGTTGTTTGCACAAAAAAAGGTTTTCACCTATGATTCCCATAGCAGCAAACCTAGGTACTCGGTCCCCATGTTATTCTTATGGCGAATAATTAAAATGTTATATATCGCTTATTTATGAATATATATGGATGAAACTTGGTATGTGACTTCACCTAGATGAGTTCTATTGATATCTCCATAAAAACCCATTATTTTGTGTTATTTGTTGCAGCAAACCTGCGTACTCATCCCCAATATTATTCTTATGGAGAATACTTAATATTTTAAATATCGCTTATTTGTGAATACATTTCTTATGAATCCTGGTAAGTGGCTTAATGTCTAATTAAGATATATATATATTCATTGGAAATTTGCTGAGTACGCAGGTTTGCTGTGACGGCCGTATTTTTTTATTTGAAACTCCATAAACCCAATGTTAAAATTTCCAATTTTCAAATGAGGTTTCATATGAATAATGAAGGTATAATATGAATTTTCATGGGGTTGAGGTTTTTACCATTCGTATTTTTAGGTCCAAAAGCACCTAATTCCAAAGTTTTTACAAAATTCGTTCCGTTCCGCTGTGTAAAATTTTGTAGACAGACAGTCATTGCTTGTATTGCGGTATAGGATATAGATCTATTAATTTTGATTTTTTTTTATTCCTATTAGCTTGAAATATAAATTATTTGTTAACTTTCCCCCTCCGTGCATTTTATTGCAGTCGGCTTACCAATCTATATTTATGTTTGAAAACATAATATGTTATGATTATTTTGATCCTTGTTTACGATTCATTTTTTCATTGTGTTTAATTTACTTTACCTAAATGTTGGAGTGAAATCGGGGTGGGTGGATTCACTATATCTCTCGTATTACCTCTATCCTTCTCACCAAGTATAAGAAAGGATATGTGCAAGATAAATTTTATTAGACAATTTTAATTTTAATTTGTCAAAAACGTTGATTATATATGCCAATTCCATTAATAATAATTTTACTTTAAAGTGTACTTTTCGGCCCGTGCGGAATTCCGCACTGAGAACCAAATCTTGTCAGCTGATCAGATGTTTTCTTTTGTCTACATTTATCTTTCATATTATTCAAATTTCAGAGAAGCGGTACATTTTTAGACCGGGGGTCTATTTTTTCGTCATTAGCCGACAAGATAAGCTTTAAAATGAGGGGTAAATCATGAATTTTATAAAGGAATAAGGAAGATCTCGCGGACTGACAGAAAAACAGGCTAGAGAAATAATATAGATGTTTTTACTTACATTTTCCCAGGCTTGTATATACAGACAAATCATTGTTTGTGATAATATTTTAAGAAGATTTACTCCAAGATTAAGGTGAGTGAAAAATCAAAATGGATCCCTGAGAAATTCTAAATCTTATTCATTCCACATTAATTTGATTTCAGAAATGTAGTGCTCTGAAAATAGTTTAATGAAACAAATATAGTGTTATCCAAGAACAAGAAGACTTTAGTTATTTACTGAGTTTTAAATATTAATTGATCACTAAAGGTCCTCCACATATAGCATAAAATAATTAAAAACAATTTTTTCAGTAACTTAGTAGAATAATATATTATTTCTTATATGGATTTTAAAATTAGAAAAACTAGTGCCACAAGTTAATCCTAATATTCTAATTGAGTACTATTTTGATATTTATCATAATTAGCCCAAAATCAAGTAATTTTACTAATTTTAGAAATAAGAAGGGGGGATTGATAAATACCCCCGTCGCAGCAAACCTGTATACTCATAGAATTTCCAATGTCTTAATACCACATAAAGCCGCATACCATGTTTCATAAAAATATATTCACAAATAAGCGATAAATACAATTTTAATTATTCTCCATAAGAATAGCATTAGGGATGAGTACACAGGTTTGCTGCAACAATGAACACAAAATAATGGGTTTTTATGCAAATATCAATAGAAATCATCTAAGTAAAGTAACATACCAAGTTTCATTCATATACATTTATGAATAAGCGATACATAATATTTTAATTATAATATTTTAATTATTTTAATTAATATTTTAATTCTCCATAAGAATAACATGGGGGTTTGCTCCTACGGGAACCATAAGTGAAAATTTTGTTTTTTTATGCAAACAATAACAAACCACAACCAGATGAAGCCATATGCCAAGTTTTGTCAGTTTATATTCATAAATAAGCGAGACATAACATTTATTTTTCTCCATAAGAATAGTGTTTAGCACTTGCAATATCTCAGTAACCAATTGACATAGAGCAATGATCAAAATACCAAATTGTCTTTTTTTAAGCTGAATTCAATGGCATAACTAAATATTTGATTTAAATAAAAATGTCATGTGAAAACTCCCCCAAAACCCCTCTTCGGATGGTGCGATTCGTCTGGTTTTTGAACTCGTTCAAATAAATGCTACGTTACACGTCTGTACCAAATTTCATCAAGGTCGGACCTTTTTTACGAGAGTTATCGTGCTTATGGACACATAAATAAATATATAAATAAATATATATATATATACACATATATACAAAATTTGAACGAATGGTGTTTTTGGCATTTGGGGGCCTCAAAATGAAAAGTTATCATGGTCTCGGGCTTAAGTGTTACCACCTACAGTAATAGCTTCTTTCCTATAGGAGAAATTCGCTAAAACACAGAACTGCCGTATCCAATTAAGTTTAAAATGATGCAGTAAGTTTATGGTTGGTTTTCGTTGTTTGCCTGATAATGTTTGCTTTAAGAATTTTTTTACCAGAGGTAAACAATAACTTTTCCGGTACTGTATTATTGATTTTTAAAAGTATTTTTTGAAAACACAAACTAAACTTTAGAATACTAAACTAAACTTGATGTTGTCAAGCTATATTTCAGGCTGTGTGCTTGAAGCCAACTAAGGTTATTATCAAGTCTAATATAATCCTGTCAATTACTTAATAATGAATAAACTTGTCTATTTCCTATAATCTAGGAGGAATCGCGATGAAAGATCGAGTTACAGTTTATATTGAGCAACATGAGAGTTTTTGAAGTTAAACTGTGTGGGATGAGAATATAACGAATGACTCAAAGCCAAAAATATCTCCTCAGCGCTTGACTTACTATTGTTGTTCATCTACATGTCAGACTCAGAACTACGAGTGTAGTTTTGCAAATTTAAAAAAGTTTTAAAAACTAATATAAATATGTACTGAGGTGTAACAATGAAGATACAAACACAAACCTCATCTCCCAAAACCTGACAAACTGTGGAAAATCATTCACCAGTCAGTTTTATTCAAGGTTTTATTTTTGTAGGAATTAAAGAGATACATTAAAATACTATACAACTAAAACATTCTTGAATGTACAATGTTCAATACTCGGAAATTGGAAAAACATGTCGCTTCAGGTCACTTCATGCCACGCTTGACCCTATGATGGGACTGTTCTCATCTCCTGACAAATTTTACTAAACATTTTACTGTCTTTGGTATATTAATTTAAATTGGTTGAATTTCCGTTTTCTATTAAATTATATTTATATTTCATACTAGATGTTAGCCGCAGGCTTGGCCCCACGAATGATTTATAAAAACTATGACAGTTGTGTTGCTGCATTCTGTGGTTAGCCCGTGGAACTACTACGAATCAAGATCAGCTGTTTGTATTTTCATCAGCTCAAACAAAAATGAATGTCCATAAGGAATAAATGGGAACTTTGAATCCCCTTGGGGCAAAACCCTATAGGATTTTCACAACTTTAATACACCTATATGTTACTCAGGACTATCAAGTACCTCTCTGCAAAATTTCAGCTCAATCAGTCCAGTGGTAAGAGCGTGATTGAGCCACAAATATCTAAACATATAAACAAACTTACAAACTTTCACATTTATAATATTAGTAGGATAGGAAGGATCAATTTGTTCTTGTTTAAATTTTTGATTCATTTGGGGTTAGAGTTATAATTAACGTTTATTTATGTCTGGCATAGCTGCTGAATACTGTAAAAGCATTGTTTGCATTTGGGGCACTTTTACACCTTCTTGGGGGACCACCAAAAAAACAAGGAAGAAAAAGAGTTGAAGAATATAGATAGGAAACTGTATATTGTAATTGAATTTTAAGGAAACTTTAAGTTTGTTTAGGTAGTTAGGTAGTAAATCGATTAACTGTGTTTGATATAAAAAAGATTTTACTAAACTAAAAAAAATTAAGATGTTTGTACTTTACTTCACAGACGTGCTCTGTTAACACATCTCTTTTTCAGGTTTGACACAACCTAAATGTAAGGATTTAGAAGTGATATTTTGATTTTTTCCAGATAACTAGAAGACAGCCTTCACTAGATGTTCTTAAGTTAATTTTGTATAGGATAATAGATAGATATAAACTTTATTTCAGATTAAGGTTAATTTAACATGATTTATTTATTATATAGTATTTATTTTGTTATAATTTGTTTTGAACTTTATTGGTTTTGAACCCAGTGTTCGGCAAAAGTCTGGAATAACATTTTATATTTTAAAACAATTCAGCATAACATAATAAAACTTGGCAGCCGTATGTACAGGTCACGACGAGAAATACTTTAATTACTTTTTTGTTTTTGGCTTCGTGAGGGGATGCTCTCATTGAAAGTCTTGACAATATCAAATATAAGTTTAGTTCAACTTATAATTCATTTTAAGATCGTTCGTACTGTAAAACAATTGGCGCAAACCTGACCTCAAACGGATGACTAAGTCGAAATTGGCAGCCAGTCAAATGTTTCATGCAAGTGCTGTTAACTAAAGTTAAAAAAATGTGATTATTTCAAACACAATGGTCTTTTTGTAGGGCCAGTTTGTGGCATTGTATATGCAAGACTTCCTAATGTTGTATAATACCCCCGTCGCAGCAAACCTGCATACTCAGCAAATTCCCAATGGAGATATAAATGTTTTAAGACTCCAAGTTTCATAAAAATATAGCGGTACAAATAAGCGGTGTATACAATTTTAATTATTCTCCATAAGAATAACATTGGGGCTGAGTACGCAGGTTTGCTGCAACAAGGAACACAAAAACAGTGTTTTTATGCTAATATCAATATATCTCAGTAAGGTGAAGTCGTATACCAGTTGTTATTCATTTATGTTTATAATTAAGGGAGACATAGCATTTAATTATTCTCTATAAGAATAACATGGGGCTGAGTACGCAGGTTTGCTGCTACGGGAGCCTTTGGCAAAAAATTGTTTTTTTGAGCAAATATCAATAAACAACAACCATATGAAGCCTTATACCAAGTTTTATCAATATACGTTCATAAATAAGCGAGATATAAAATTTTTCTTTTCCTCCGTTAGAATAACATTAGACAACGTACTGTGTTTAGCACTTTCAATATCTCGGTAACCAATTGACGTAGAGGAATGATCAAAATAGCAAATTGTGTGTTTTTTTAAGCTGAATCCAATGGTAAATCTAATGTTTGACTATTTAAAAAAATATATGTAACAAATTCAAAAATCCCATTTTTGAGGTACAAAACCCCCCCAAAATACCCCTTTGGATAGAGCGATCATGCTGGTTTTCTAACTTAAAGTCCTAAATGTTGCTTTACACGTTTATACCAAATTTCATCAAAATCGGATTATTTTACGAGAGCTATCGTGCCTACGGACACACACACACACACACACACACACACACACACACACACACACACACACATATATATATATATATATATATATATAATATAACAGAAAAAACAGAAATATTTGTATATATATATACAGTTTCGAACGAACGGTGTTTTTGGGGTCTGGGGATCTCAAAACGAAAAGTTATCATGGTCCCGGGCCTAGGTCTTACCATGCCGACTACGGTAATAGCTTCTTCCCTATAGGGGAAATTCGCTAATAAAACCCATGTCACAAGAGATGATCCTTACTTCTGATGATCAAAACTTCCACGAGATGATCCTTAAAGTAAGTCTTGCATATCTTATGGTACCTGTAGGAACCAATCACATTGGGCATCATTAAAAAGGTCCTCTACGGTGTTATACAATGCCATAAAACTTCAAAAGGATCCATGTGTCGGAAGTAATCATATTTTAAAATGTTGCTTCTACTGTATTGCTAAAACACATAGGCGGAATTCGGGGGTGGCAGAGGGGGCAGTTGCCCCTCAATAATTTGGAGAACATATTATTGTAATATATGAAAAGTGGCAGTGATCACCATCACGACCATGTTTGCCATCCAATCAAAATATAGAAATTACGCTTATGCTTAAACATAAACTTCTAAATAACTACACTGCGATTGTCGACTCAGTTGTCCGTTTGACATCTGGTTTGTAGCGTTCTGCTGTACTAATAAAGCCATTTAAAATGAGACATACATTGACCTAGATTTACATTTGAAAATTTATAGACTTCCTTTGTGGGTTGTTCCCAATGACTCCAAAAACAAGTAAATCATGTAAAAATATTTGTTATCATGACTGCAAAGTTTCACCATGTAATTCCTGAATGGTTTTGGAACTATGAAATGTGTAACAGAGTTTTGCCCAATCTTGAGTGGATCCAATTTATTCTCAGATGGAAACACAGCCTGTGCTGGCTGAAACATCTGAGAGTCAATGACTAAAATGTTGGCATTCTTACTCCAACAGAGGTGTGGCGTCAAGGTGGTCAGGGGGGACATGGGAGCAATGACCCCTAGATGATTTTTTTTACAAATACTATAGACAGGAGTTTTACAATAACTCTATGAAATTATTTTATGTTGTATTTTTCCAAAAATAATTCATGGTAATTGCTATGAAGTCATCACATTTATACATAATATTGATCATACGTTTTATGAAGTGGGCACCAATGCAACAGAGTAAAGTTTCAATGAGGAAATGTTATATCTGCCCAACTTAAGTAAATTTACCGCAAACACACTGAATTCAGTGGACCATACTTGCCTGATTGCCAGTGAATATTTGTAGATTTTTCAATTTCTCCTCAGTAAATTGAAAATTAGCAGCAGCAGCAATAGTAGGTATTGTAGCACTAGCAGGGATGTTGCAATTTACTGATACATGTGCCTTCGTGTAGCAAAGCAGTGGTCAGGGATAGCATACCATCTCTCTTTCTAGAGACGACCATAACTTTATAAACCACATTGCTTCAATTTGTGCCACAAATTTTCTCTGTTACATAATTCAAAAAATGGAATTCCCCATTTTTTGCTTGAATAAGATTTATTAACTTTAACAAGTTAGCTCATTTTATTTTACATTATACTTGGAATGTCCACCATTATGTTTACTTGATAATATCTTTATTTGACCTTGTAAATGAATAGAGGAAGGGAAAAATGATCAGTTTCTTCTAAATAATAGTACTTGATGTATGAAATATTTAATGGAATTTAGTGCACATTCCAAAAATACCAAAAAATTATACCTCCGCAGCACTTTTTTCTAAATCATGGTACGTACTCATAGTTGGAAATTAACTAAAATAGCTAATACCTCAATAAATTTTGGTTAGTGCCAATATTTATAATTCCTAATTGATATTATAAAGAAGGGAAAGAACGTCTGCAAATGAGTTCAACGTTTGTCTGTGTAAGTTGTAAAATACGATACAGATATTGAATTAAAATAATAATAAGGTTAGTTTTACTCAAGATATACTGTACAAGTTTACAGCTAAATACACTGTTAAAAATTTAAGTACAGCAGATGTTCGGGGCCAGAAGTTGGTAGCACTGCGGTAACTCGAGCCGTGACGTCATGTTTATTCCCGGCGGAATGTCTGTTCTAAACTCGGCTGACCTACCAACAACACTGAGCCTCTCTGCCTACAAGTTTATCGACGAATTCTCCGCGTGTACATAAATTAATATTTCTTAAAAAAGTGTAGCCTATTTAACTTTGAAGATGAGAAAAATCGAGTTACGCATGTGAGCTGGGACCACATTGGATTTGGCGGGAAAGCGGACGCCATCTTTCAGAACTGAATTTGAACAATATCAATTTCGGTCCAGTGGGCATAGACAGACAGGAGGGTACGGGACTGGGAAAATGGGAATTTCCGTTTTTACGGAACGTCTTAACACAATGCCTTACCTCCAGCGATTTATGATTGTGAAAGGTTTGTCATGTTAGGCCAAAACTCGTCAAGGTGGTTATTAAAATTATGAAAACAGGCTATAATAACCGGAGAACTTGAGATTGATTTCATTAATAAACTGTTACAATATCAATGGTAGACTACTAGGACAAAATATTGCTCGAAAATGATATCAAAATGAATAGCCTCTACGCCTAGCTGTACCTGTGTTAGCTATCATACCATTCAGCACTTTGTCTCCGTGCCTAATTATAGAGACTCAGCCTATGGTACAGTATTGTAAAATATTACAGTGCGTTGCGTCGCACGAGTGAAAAACCTGGCCGTCCATAAGCCCAAAGTTAAAATTAACAATAGTCTTTATCTACGACCTGGTTTTTCACTCAAGCAACGCACTGGACCCCGAACTTCAGCATTGGTATGTTTAAAATAGGTAAAGTAAACTCAATTTGATAATTTTCCGGGCTTTTTAGCCTCTCACTAACCCTAACAACGTAACTTTTTACAAAAATCGCGTTTCGTGTTACAATTTCAAAACATTAAAAAATATTCAACTTTGAAAATTTGTTCCTATTTTAAACCTGTTCTACTGCTTAAACAACTATTTTAGAATGCAGTTCAATTAAAACCATTTACATGGTGATGTTCACCATGTTAATGTTAATCTTATGTACAAGTAAAACAAATATTGAGGGTGGCAAGGGTGCTTGTCTTACGTCTGATATTTTTCAAAATTAGGGTGAAAACAATATCAGGCTGAGCTTCATCCAGCGACACCAAAAACGTCAAAATCATTTAAAACTGCAGGAGGGTTTTTAGTAAAAGAAAATCTGTACGAAATAGTATTTATCTATTCAAGTTGTTTACGATGTCCGTTATCAAGACGCCTAAGGTCATGCACCCATGCCGCAAGTTTAATGATATTACGGACTGAACACAGAAAATAAAACAAAACATAAACATAATCGAGTTGAAACCGTAATGTCAAACAGAATCAATAGTCAAATGTATTAAATTTAGTTTAAATATAGTTCTCTTAGTCTACATATTACTTTCTTCTATTCATGACGATTTTTATTCAGGATAAAATAAGCAGAGAAATAACTAAGATGAGTAGCAACTAATCTCGTAGGACACTAAAATAATGCCACTGACACTCGCAACTAGGGCAACTCATCCGAAAGTGGGTTGGAGGGGGTTCAAGCGTCTGGGGGCGGAGAGGGGGCTTTGTTTCCACGAACGATCGGCCAATCTATTCATTGGACAGTGCTTGTAAGTATCAGCTCTCTAATAGCAACAGTAAAGAAATAAATAATCATAAGTGACTGCATTATGTTGTGTGCAATTAATGGTCGTGTCCCCGTGTCTTGAAGTTCTCATTAGCAATGTCGTTGGGGCGGGGTCAAATCTGACTAACACACTAAAACAATATAACTGGCATAAATAGTGACATAATTAGCTTGGATAGGGATTACAGTTTTGTTTGTTATGATACAATTTATATTCAGGGGGTTTCCAGTGTGAAACGCTCATTTAAAAAAATATTAAATTACACGTCCAATGATACAAAGACATTGTAGGCATTGTAGGCATACTGCCAAGATGAAAAGATACTCTAGGCATTTCAGACAATTACAAATTATTTAAATTGAGAGTTTCGTCAATGATTAATATTATTATTTAATTCGCAGGGTTCGCTGGGGGATTAAAATATTCAATGAGTTACATTATGATTGTAATAATACATACAATACAAATCTCAATAAAAATCCTTGACTTTGCATTCCTTCACACTAAAAACTTCGTCAAGTCGTATTTGGAAATTCTGGTTTCTATTTTTTTTCTGAAACACCCTTTACACACCTCTTTACAGTCTGATCAGGGAGGACCCCCCCTTGGTACCCTCTAAGGGCGGGCTCGGAGGGGGCAGAGGTGGGGGGGTGGCCAAAGAGCCATCAGAGCTCGCAGTGGCACTCTCGTGATGTAGCCTCTAGGAGCTATATAAAGAAAGAGTGGTGCCGGGCGAGATCAGTTTACCCGCGGGGGGGTGGGGGGTCGCCCAATTTGGGAACCCGGGAGCGGCGGCCCCCCAGTCCCGTCCGTTCCAGGGCACCACTCGTATCAGGTACGTGATAAGGATAGTGATAAGGTTTGTGTTATCGGTTTTGTGACGACGTCGCGAATTTTGGATTTTGCATCGAACGTGTGACAGTGTCAGTGTTCCCTGGACTGCTGTACTCCTCGACCGCACGGTGTGTCTTGCTGAGTGATCCTTGTCGCGAGAATACACGAGCTTTCAGTACTGAGTGCTACGACGATCTGTGTAAACCTTGTCAAACCCGATTTGTGGTTCGGTTGTTAGTTAACTGGATAACTCCTGATAAGCGATATTGTGGTGGAAACGTATAAAATTGTTTTAATAAATAATTTGTTGCGAGCTTAATGTATATACTAAACCACGAGAAATACTAAATTTAACAATGCATGACCTTGAAATTCCCTATTAACCTTTTAACAATTACTCTGTAATTTTTATAATTAATGACGTATTTTTGGTTTGTATACCACTTTGTTAAATAACTGAAACGTAGCATTGTTTACAACTAGTCTATGAAACATATTAGCACAATGATAATTTTTTTATTTTAATAGATTTAACATTCGTCTAAGCATTTTTTAAATTTCTGAAGTTATAAATCAGTTAATCATTATAAAACGAATACGTCAAATTTGTGTTTGGCTCTGTACAAAATTAATATTACTACATGTGGTCCAATGATCCAACTCTTGCTTGTTTTCATAAATGTAGCCTCCCAGTGTAGCCTTTATAGGTAACATAAGTAGGAGTAGGATTTAGAGAAGATCCAACTTGAAATTCATATAGGACACTAATGGCGGCCATTAAAGATGGCCACCAGTGAAATTATAAATCTGGCTATAAACCTAATAATAACTATCCGATTTCGTAATGTCACATTCGTAATAATACTTTACTTTGAACCAAAACAAATATTTAACACTTTTTTTTGTGTCAGGAAATGTATTTGAATACAGCTTTAATGCAAAATACATTTTAGTTTATAACATATTGGAAATCCACCACAATGTATTACCAAAGTAAAAGTATTCCGATTTCAATTTTTACCTCCGAAACCGAAATTGCACCTTTTAGAACCACTGGACACAAAAATAATAACCCAACGCAAAAATAATGTATTAGTTTTTGTTCTCTAAATAAATTTATCTCTAAATTTACCTGAGATATGAGTGTAGATAGTAATTTTTAGGGTCAGTATATCAATCAATGACAAATATCATGGCAAAGTCACAGAGGTCGTTTACGGAGAACCAAGAATGAATTGTCATCAATTTTTTCTTACCGATCATTAGAAATAACATAAACGTTAATACAAGTCTTGATTTTAGTTTAAACTGCTCCTACTGAGCAAATACATTTCTAAACTATCAATAATGCAAACAAAAAAAACATTCAGATACATAAGAAAAACACTCTTTATGGTTAGGCAGAAAAATAATTTTCCAGTCCAATAACAAAAAATATTTCCTCGAAAAATCCTCGAAGTTATTAAAAATGCATACAAGGACTTTCTTTCTCTACTACCGCAATTCTCCTTCGGGTGTTTGGCCCAGCTATGTTTGTTGTACGAGGGAGGGAACCAGTAACATAAAAAATATAAATAACAATTAAAATCTTTTATCAATAACCATAAACGAAACAAACATAAATATCTTTATTAAAGTGTTATTGCACCAATAAGCAATACTACAACATTGTAGTAACTAGTCAAACTGTTTGTAGAGACGTCATCAAAGTTCAAAACGGTTTACCTAGGTAGAAACACCTACTGACGTCCAATTGTTGAAATACGTGATAAGAGAGGCATATTAGAGTAATGGATGTGCTTTCTTAGGTACGGGATGTAATAAAAGACGTCTTACAACACTTAAGAATATATTTACACTTATACTGATTCACATACAGACGGTAAACATATATAAAAGATGGTACAAGGCTATCGATTTCGACCAGTCACACCGGTCATCATCAGGCCAATGAAATAACTAAACTTTAGTTCTCCCATTGACCTGATGATGACCGGTGTGACTGGTCAAAATCGATAGCCTTGTACCATCTTTTATATATGTTTACCGTCTGTATGTGAATCAGTATAAGTGTAAATATATTCTTAAGTGTTGTAAGACGTCTTTTATTAAATCCCGTACGTAAAAACAACACGTAATATGCTAATCAAAAAGTATCTTTCTTAGGTTACGTTGTGTTTATACCTGACATTCCGATAAATTCAGTTCGTTGGAAGTTCTCCACCAATTTGAAATGGGAAGTGCACTTGCATAAATATTGGTTCAAAAGTCTGGATCTATATGACTACGAATTACTTTTAAAATAATAACAGTTGAAGGCCGCATTTAAGTAATGGCTTGATGAGCAAACTTGAGAAATTGTGTACGAAATGAAATTAACGATATTTCACTTAAATTTTAATTTAAGAGTTTACTGCTAACCAACCAGGGACACGTTCTTCGTACGGTAATCTCGGAGGCATAGAGCTATGTTGTGACAGTTTTAAATTATAATCAGTTGTCTAACTAGATTACATCGTTTCATAATATAAACATTAGACCTTTGAAATCTTATGAGGGGGAGCCCCAACAAGGTATATTTCTGTAGAGGTCTCGTCTGGGGTAAACAACTGCAGCCTACATGAAGACCGCCATTTTGACTCTGGAGGACTCTGCAACCAATCAAAACCTCTGTTCACAAGTTATTGTATTATTTATTGTTCTTTGACCAGATGTTTTGTTACAAAAATATCCTTCAGTGAGGCTTCACTTTTTTAACACAAGGCGAGACCTCTATAGATATATACCTCGTTGGGGAGCCCTGAAGGTGGTTGTTTTTAAACCTCCGAAAGGCACATATACATTGTAAGACTTTTTGATTGATACCATTACATTCAAAACCATCGAATAAGAGTCAAGAATTAAAAACAAATAATATTGATTAATAAGCACTTCTCAAAATCGAGCAAATGTTACCTTCACGCGATTGAATTTACAGCATCTCTTACAAGGCATTGTGCATTCTGGGTTTCCATTCCAGTAGTCATTACCACCATGCGTTGCTATTATGGTCTAACATATGTAACACCTGTTCTTGAATTCATCCTACATATTAATAAGCTAGGGGGTTTTCTGCACAGTCATAACTGGATAACAGCTGGACGGATTTTATCGTTTGAGGTGTCAAATTAAAGGCATTTTTACGTAGATTTGCCAATACGTCTCAGAATTTTAAGAAAGAGCATCACTTAAATACAGTAAAGGGCTGGATTATCGGAAAAGTGGCGCTATCCGACGGCGGAAGTCTAAATTTCGTGTTGATTGAACGTAATTTGATATCATCCGTTTTAATATGAGATGTTTTGTTATGTTTGTTAACAACTGAAGTAACCTTTCGATAAACGTGCTCGGATTCGAGCAACAGGACAACTAGTAATCTTGAAACTTCAAAGACCCTTGGTTCGTTTCTCGACCTCTTTTTATTGAAACAACAAGAAAAAACTATGGGTTCAGTACCTTTTAGATTTTGCTCTTCCAAAAAACCTGCTTGTGTATTAATTGTGGATTATTAGCTGTTACCCGTCGCGGCTTAGCTCACAGTATTGCATCAACAAGTTATAAGGAAATTAATAATGTAGAATACGGCTTTATGTCAATAAAATAGAATTATCGGAACGGGAGGATTTCTAAAACAATATTAACTCAATTGGTGTTGTAATTAGTGCTTACATCCCCCAATCATTTCACAACCTCCACGAAAAATGGATATGTATGACTCTTATTAAAATACAAATTTTAAAGACAAGTTGAATAAAACTCAAAAATAATTTTGAAATAGAACTAGGGCTATGATATTTTTAGTATAATGCCCTTCCAAATTCCAGATCAATTGGTCCATCAATTGTTATGTTGGTCCTATGCCAACCTTATGTTTACAAGGTTGACATACAAGGTTACAAACTGATGGCCCGAAAGGGTTTAAAACTGGAGGCGGGTTGTTTTTAACTACCGGGAATTATTGCTGTTATTTTTACTGAATTTTTAGCTGAATTGATCAGGACGTGTGATGCAAATTTTGGAAGCCAGAGGGGCACAGCCCAAATGATTTTTCAACTGGGGATTAAGCCTACGTTCAAATTTAGTTAATAACCAATCATCTTACTACATTTTAGCTTAATCAGTCTAGATATTGGTGCGATAGATATTGGGACCATAGATTACATGGCACGTCTAGAGGCCAATGGGCTGGAGTCCCTAAGAATTTCGCAAACGGGAGTTGTCCTACGTTTTTATTTTGAATGCCGGCGGAAAGGAGCCCCAAAGGGGGTTTGGATTGGAAATAAACTCATAAATGGATGAGCAATTTTCCTACCAGGTTTCAGCTAAACCGATCTGTTAGTTTATGCGTGAAGGTAAATATACATTTTGATTGCCTATGGGGTGGATCCCTTTAGCTTTTTTGAATAAAAAAGTTTATTTTAGATTCTAGTGTATTACATAGGTACTAAATTCCATCTTAATCGATCCAATAAAAATATAAATCAGATTAACATGGAGACTTTGAAGGTCAGGGGGCGAAGCCTCATGGGATTTTTGGAAAGTGAGTCTGGAATTTTGCAGTGCGTCTGGAATGAATTAGCTCACTCCAACCAACTGTAAGCTAATTCGGTTTGGTAATTTATGATTGATTGCAAGCATTATGACTTTTGAAAATCAGTAAGAGCCTGAAAGGATTTTAGGAATGCGAGTAAGCTCCCTAAACAAATTCCTCTCAATCGGTTTAGTAAATACTAATGCCCATAGGAAGATATGTGATCTTTGAGGGACGGTGGGGCGGAAAACTACAATGTTTAAACCGTGAGTAGGCCTAAATCTATCTGTGTTGAGAGTTCTACACATATCTTCTCAGAAAATTTAAGTTTAATCCTTTCAGTAAATAATATTTTTCATAAGACTAACATGGGGACCTTGAAGGCCAAGGGGAGGCCTAATGGATTTGCAGAAAGGGTGTAGGCTTATGTTTTATTTTGACATAACTTATTTCTCTTTCTCCCTTCCAAAATTCAAATCACTCTGTTCAGCAATCTCTAATGTCCATAATACACCTGGGAACGTGGGAAATTCGAAGGCTAGTGGGCTGGAGCCCTAAACGATTTTAAATTGGGAGTATGTCTATATCTGACTTTGAAGTATCAGCTGTTTTGCTACCAAATTTCACATCAAACGGTTCAATGAATTCCAATGTCAATAAGATTAACATGGAGCATGGAAATTGTTTATGCAAGTGGGGCAGAGCCCTAAAGGATTTTATAAATGGCTAAGTGTGCTTTGAGGGTATTAGCTATCTTCCTACCAAGTACCAGGTTAATCGGGCTGGTAGTTGGTGCGTGGTCGAGACATAAACATACAAACTTTCAAACCTTCAGCTTTTTATAATTGCTTAATGTGTTTGAGAACTGCTGCTGTTCTTGGCTGATTGTTTTATCTGAGAACAAATATTTGTATTAGCCTACAGGTAAGTAGAAAGTCAGGATACATTAATATTTTTGCCCCAACGAACACATTTTGCGATATAGAATTTGGTAAGACATTTTATTTTTTGGCGTTCGAGTCTACGGTTTGAGAGCAAAAGCTATAAGAAGTTTCACGATATGTAAACACTGATAACTAAGTGACATAATTCACATCATCATCTTCATGATAACTATAGTCTGGCCGTTGAGGGACGGCGAGTATCGGATTAGCAACCCTTATCTCTCACACACGCAGGCACAGACAGAGTCTAGGTGGGCTAGCAAGACGCCTACTACGATATCAAGATTTTTGCAAATTATTAAAACGTGTTGTTACGATTATAGTATTGAAATATATATGATATTCCAAGAAAAAATAGCCCAAACTTCATCGTTAGGAACAATTAAATATGTTTGTTATATATAACAATTGAAACATATTTTATGTTTTAAATTTTGCTATTAGCCCTACCTCTACAGTAATATGGTAGAGTTTGGACTCATTTTTCCTATAATTTCATGCACATGCCAAAAATATAATCGTAACAAAACCTAAGTGTTTATAAGAAATCGTAATGACACAATAGATGTCTTGCCGTGAGTCGATGGCGATATATTACTCAAACGGTAATGCAATTATAAAACATAAATTGTTATAATTTATCCACATTTAAATAATAGTAATGGATTCAATGGGTCATAGCTCCTAAACTTGCTCCAATATTCTGCCTCAACTGATATTTTTACTCTTACATGCTGAGAAAATAAAACAAATATATAATTAGGGACACATGTCAGTTAGTAAAAAAATATACACTTAATCACATGTTTTAATGTAAACAATGCAGATGTTTTTAAATCCACATACTTTTCTTATGGGGGATGTTTTACGTAATTTCTCGTTTACTGGTACATTTTTAGAAATACTGCTATTTTTCCCTGGGATCAAGACCTTTAATCTGAGCCGCACCTCATCATCATGCAACTCGCCAAACTCCCACAATTTTGACTCAGAAATGTCGCTTACAGAATTATATTTTAAGATTCTAAATTAACTGATGAACAAAATTATATACACAATTTAAGATACAAAAATATAAGGTACAAGATACAGGAGTATAAGGTACAAGATTTGTAATACAGTTTTATAATTCTAATTACACGTGGAATCAGCAGATGAATAAGATAAACCCATTAAATGCAAATTTTCGTGATTAAGACTGTATCATTTCTCAAAAAGAAATATGTGCCCAGATCAATGGGAAATTAAAATAACATATTTATTGACATTAAATTTTTATTTAAAATTAATTGTTGTAGTTTAACAGTAGACATTTGTATAGGCGAAAAATAGTTCAGAAGTTATTATTTATGTAATAACAAATTGTTTTTGATAAACTGGTTTTACAAAGCACTCGTATAGATAAGTAGTATATACCTCTAAGTAAGATACAATTTATTGCACAATCTTAGCTGAAAATATTACTATCTTGAAAATAAACGTTGAAAATAACAAGTCTTGAAGATGACCCTTGACCTAACATAAGAAACAGTGACAAAATCAATTCCATAGAGTACTGACTAACATCTGAGGTGATTTTAATGATGGTATATTAGTATATTTCTGATCTATAAATTTAAAACCGACTGTACACAATTTTCTTTTAATGCTTAAGTTTTTAAAATCTCATCTTCATCTGGGATCTTGATTTACAATAATGGAGCCGTGTATTGAGGGAGTCTGTCACCATAAAGTGTTCTCAAACGAGGAATAATTTACTTGCTTTCGTGGTCTTGGCCTTGGTCTTATGTCTGGGAATTATTAGGATTGTGTTGTAATTTCTTTACTATTTTGTATTTCATATCCAGCTTGCAATACTTCGATATTAAACTTTTCGTTAGAAACTCAATTAATGCTATTTAACATGTTAATGTCACATCCAATAAACTTTAATTACAACATAGGTTCAAACGTCTGTAGAGCGTTACAATAACTCTGGCTTTATGTACTACGAAGCGAAATTGTCTTTATGATAAACTATTATGAAAATATTACAACATGTTTGGTCAAGCGCAAAGTGTACGTGCTGGTGTGTAGTAAAGTTATTATAATGTTTTCTGTTTGTACCAGGCTCTGGCACTCGACATTTTCTTTAAACCAACTCTAAAATGTGCATTGATGCAAGTCTCGTATAGGAAGACAACCTGTAGGTCTCTTTTACTTAAACCTGCAAGGCAATCGTTGATCGTTAGGTTACCTAATTAACAGAACAAATACTTTTTCAAATATCTTGTAGATATTCACGCTGATCCAAACTAATGATTGACTTTAACTTTGTTTTGATGTAAGCTTTAGAATACTGCGGTAAGAGATAATAAAACAAATCAATAAAGCTAACTATCGCTAGTTAACTTATGAACGTTGGAGAATTAGTTTCGTATTTGAAAGTTGGACATGTTTTAATATTTTTCAATTTTCAACGGAGGACAAAATTTATATTTTTCATATTTTGTATGTAACATCTGAGAGGTATCAAGTTCCGCGGAGACGGCGAGTATAGGACTCTGTGCGGCGGCGCGATGGAGTTTTGGGGTCAGCTTGGTCTAAAAACGTATCGGCTTGACTTAAAAATAGCCCCAGCTGCGCAGCATATGCGCGTCACGCGTAAAAATGTGAAATACAACTAAAACAATTCTCAGCCTGCTTCTTGAAGTTCTATGGTTCGAGATATTTTGAAGTTAGACTAATCATACTAACTGTCTTCACAATTTTCACCCTCCAAACCTTTAATTACGCTTATTTTTACGGTGTAGGATAAAATTAATTTCCTCTAGATATGTGTTTTTCTTTACTGTAAGATATTAACTACGATAATTTCTAAAATAATGATATAATATATTAATATATACTTTCTAAGGGATTCTGCCCAACAGGATTACGATTAAAACACAAATTACATGATAAAAACATACATTAAGTTCAAACGAGTGTTCACAAAAATGTGTTCCCAAATTTGTATAAGATTCACACAAACAAAAAAATAATTATTTGTGTAATTCGGAATAACGACTGATTTAAAAACAGTAGAAGGTGGGTTCCCTTTGGGATTTTCAGATAGTAGGCTATATTATCAGTTTTGATATATTTAGGACCAATCGAAGATATTTATTTGATAAATTGTTTGGTTATTGTCATAAACACTATCTAGCACGGTTCCACGGATATCAAATTTGTTTTCATGTTTTCTAGATTGGTAATATAGATTTGAGCACAAATTTAGTCTGGATTTACTTGTTAAATATAAACCTCCAGATTACAAAACCCACGCAATAATAATATATGGCTTACAATGTTCCAATAGCCCAGTTGACTGATGCTGTGGGCCCGAATCACAATAATGTTATGTAATATATAAAATAAATGTCAATTTAAATATTCCCTTTAATATTTCACAATAATGTTGTTATTTAGCAACTATTTTTGAGCCTGTTATTGTTGAAGTGACAGTAAATCACAACAACTAATGTCAAATCGCATAAATAAAGATAAAATCTTAGTACATGTATCATAAAAAAGTATAATTGGCTTCTAAACTCCATTACTTACAACAAAATCCCCATGAAGATAAACTACCACAACGAGGGAAAATTTATGGGAATGGTTAATTCTGCAAATAAATTATTTGTAATTGAACTCAGCACAAATGAATTATAATCCCTTCATTTTAAAGTAACGAGGATAATTACGACAAGAAACGAGGAAAGAGGATAATTAAGCGTTTAAAACGTAATGCAAGTTTACAGATAACACTTAAGTGGCGATGAAAACTTGTAGAACTAAAGTTATGGAATTACCTGTTTTCAATGATAGGTCTAGTAACAAAAGTCTACAGTTGAGCTAGCAAATTAATCATATCAATAGTGAAGATTGTACTTTAAAACATTTATTTTCCCAATTGCCAGGTTTATCTCTTCTTTGCTTCATTACCCTCTTCTCGATGTATATTTTTCCCTCTTTTTGTTTTAAGTCATGTAACTTCATATTGCATTCAATATTTTTACGTAAATATTCTGTAGAGATGGAGTAGATTCATTCCTCTTACATCAAATATCTTGAAATGTTATGCATCCTGAACCGTATGCAACGATATTAGTGATTAATTAAAAAAGGGTTACTCGAGATCGGATCAAACCTTGCGGACGAAAGTTGTCGACAGCAACCACCATTTGATTGAGTATCAAGTTTTTTCAATGTAAAATAATAATGATAATAGAACAATAATTTTAGATATTTCACCAGCAAGATCGTTTTACCGACTCACGATCACTTCTCATTACAGAAAACGTTTATATCTAGAATGGACGACACATTTTGGGAACAATGTCGGACTGGTAATAACCATTCGAGATATGTTAGACTACTGGTAGACCCTATACGTTTACAATATGGTTTAGTTTTCAAAATGTACTAAAGATGGACTTTTCTATTGCAGATTCGGCCAGGTAGCGTAGACCAACCAAGCCGCCAAGATGGACGCGATCAAAAAGAAGATGCAGGCGATGAAGATGGAGAAGGACGCCGCCATGGACAAGGCGGACACCTGCGAGGGGCAGGCCAAGGACGCCAACGCGCGTGCCGACAAGGCAAGTGTTTTATTTTTACCGTCTAAAAAGAAAAAGTCAAGAAAAATGTCAAGAAATTTGTCTTAGTTTTAAGAAAATAGTGGATACATTTGTCATCACTGGAAAAGAACACATTTTACATCATTGATCTGGAATTTGATGTAGTCTCCAGGTTCAAGGATACCTAAAACATGATACAAATTACCCAAAACAATATAACAAATTAGTTGCAACCGTCCGTGCAATGCCGTCCAGGTAATGCTGGGTAGAATGTACGAAATAATAATACATCGAGCTGTGAAAGTTGTAAAAAAACTTGAAATATAAATTAGGAATTAAAAGCAAATTAGGAAAGGCACTCCATGTAATGATTTAGCTTTCGGTTGTTTTTTAAGGGTTCTGTAATTTGCTATTTTATCTAGATTATTATTATTTTTTACCTAGATGAGTTTTTGTATTCGAAGGATAGCACCTTTAAACAGGATTAGGTTTAAAATCCCGATACGTCATATTATTTTTTCGATACATAAGTGATGGAAAACAGTAAAGGGAAAATCAATTACAAAGTAATATGTAGATCCCGTGGTAGAACAAATAAGTAGACTGTTCTTTATTGCGAACGAAATGAACAATGGCAGTTATTCTATTGAAGTTCTTAAATATTCAAGTTAAACTTTTACACATTAGTTAATCTTGTTTGATAAACATATTTTCTTCGAAAAAAAGAAAAGCTTATGCTAAAATGTTAAACAATATGTATAACAAATGTGATTTGTCATTTTAAACTTTGTCTAGGTCCTTGAGGATGTACGGGAACTCGCAAAGAAGCTGACGCAAGTCGAGCAGGACCTGGAAAACAACAAGAAGGCTCTGGAACAGGCCACCAAGGACCTCGAGGAGAAGGAGAAGCAGCTGACGCAGGTGAGGACCAGTAGGCGGGTTAACCTTGTCACAAGGTTTTGCCAGAAACATTGACGACAAGGTTATGAAAAGGATCTGGGCGACCAGTGACAAGGTTTGATTACAAGATTTACACAAGGTTTTAATTACTACTTACTAAACTTTGAGATAACCTTGGCTAGGGGTTTCCGCCATAAGGTTGTTTCCGTAACCTTGTATAAGGTTTATACAGTTAATCTTATAAAAGTGGATGAAACTGATGGTATAAACCTATTTTCAACCTTAATGCTTACTGGGAGGGGGAGGAGATTTAGTAATCTTTTGGTTTAATATAAAATACTCGGATAACCGTGCCCCTTTTTAATGTGAATCCTTAATACGTAATAATGTGTGGTAGTTATACACATTAGAACTGAAAAAATATATTTTAAAATATATTTTAATTGTTATAAACGAAGTCTACTTATATTTATGAGAGGGGAATTATCCATACCCATCGTTGGGTGAAACAGTTTGAGGGTGGGGCGCACTCTTCCCCAGGAATTTGATTCCAATGTTTGAGAAGGGAATTTTCCTCCACACGAGTTTTTGATGTGAATTTGAATAAGAGACTATGAATTGCACGTGTTCTGAATAACACATTTACACGTACAATTTGTAAAACTAAAGGAAGGAAACCAAATAAATTATTGCCATAACAATCATAACATAATACACAGTAGAATTATATAAACAAATTAAATAATAACGGCTGTTTATATATCAAAAGTTATAGTTGGGTTGATTATATGGAAGAGGAACTCGTCCATACTCATAAGCCTAAGTGACACTCTGAAATGTATACAGACGAAAATAAACAAATTCGAGAACAGGTATAGAAAGTCTAATTATTGACTAATACACATGAACACTCCGAACTGAATAACATAACATTTGCCAAGAGATCCAAATATCCGACTTCAGAAATAAATGAATACGTAAAATTTGTATGCGGTAAATACACATGACCAGTTTATGAACATCCACGGTTTGATTGTCCCTGAGAATCTTTCAGTTTATTCATTAATTTGTTTTGCAGGCTGAGGCTGAGGTGGCGGCACTCAACAGGAAGGTGCAGATGATTGAGGAGGATCTGGAAAGATCAGAAGAAAGATCTGCGCAAGCGCAGTCCAAGCTGGCCGAGGCCTCACAAGCCGCTGACGAAGCCAAGCGGTAAGCAACAGTCTCTAGTTTGAATTGGAAGCCTTCCGCCCCGCATCAAAACAACTCAAAACAGTATACAAAGAAGTAAAATCCTCACTCATCTTCTTTAATTCTGGCTCAATCTTGATTCTTCTCGGATCCCTTATTTTCTTGTATCCACTAGAATCATATACGTCTTTTGGAAATAAATCGTACTAGGTTGAAATTTATTTTAATGCATACATACTTAAACAGTTAATAAATTAAAGCTTTCGTTAGAAAAATGTGAGAGTGTCAAGGCTTATTTTAGAAAACAGTTTACCAGTAGACCGCATACTGAGTCGAAATATCGGGATCTATTATTAATTTTTGATCCCCAAATATATCTATACAATCCACTTGACATAGTCATAACACTTCATGCTACATAACAGTCACTATATTATTTACATGAACATAATGCCAGAGATAGCATGATTTAATTTTTGCCGCTGTACATTCCTCACCACCCATACATACCACAGTATAAGCAATTACATTTTTAAAGATTTACCATGCATCTGGCAGACACCATGAGAAGAGAGATTTCTGATATATTTGGCTCGGCTGTTTACCAGGCCCAATCAATGATAATGTTTTTGTTGTTGTTTTATTATCAATCTGTGTGTTGTGGATGACGTTTTTAATAGTATTAATATTGCTTTTGCACGAAAATGTTTTTGTTTTAAATCTCTCTTTTTTATTTTTTTAGGTGTCTCTTTTTCTACGACTGTATGACTTTTCACGAACACATACACACCAATTTCATATGTACTGTATAATTTATATTGCAGAATGTATCACACTAATTATTTACACAGAACAAAGCTACTGGAGATGTTGGGGTCCAAACAGGGTTTAGGGGTTTGTTTTGTTCCAAATATTAACAAGTGTTTCAGAATGTGTCAAGTGCTGGAGAGCAGGGGGGACGCGGAGAAGCTGGAACAGCTCACGAACAATCTCAAGGACGCCAGGATTCTGGCCGAGGACTCGGACAACAAGTCCGAAGAGGTTCGTAGTCCAAAAACGATACCGTAACCGACAGTAAACTGTTTAATGTGACTTTTCAGAATGTGCCAGGTACTCGAGAATCGCGGAAAACCGATTGTGGAGCGAATGGACCATCTAACGAACACGTTAAAGGAACTGAGAACGCTGGCCGAGGACTCGGATACCAAGTCAGAGGAGGTTTGTAGTATCAGTGTAGATACTCCGACCGTCGGCTGTAGATAGTGTGGCGAGGTGACGTGAGCGTCCGTCTGATTGCTTTGGATTTTTCAGAATGTGCCAGGTACTCGAGAACCGCAACAAACCCATAGTGGATAGAATGGATCACCTTACAGATCAACTAAAAGAGCTCAGAACGTTGGCTGAGGATTCGGACACAAAGTCCGAGGAGGTCGGTAAGAGGGAACTGGTCTGCACGCTGGATACCCCGTATACCCTGGGTGTTGCACCATGTGTCGAACATTAACAGGTCGAATGAAGACAAATGTGTTGCACGCTGAAATAATTAATCCGAATTTTGCAGAATGTGCCAAGTGTTAGAGAACCGCAGCAAACTGGATGAGGAGAGGATGGATCAGTTGACGAACCAACTGAAGGAGGCTAGGATGTTGGCTGAAGATGCCGACAGCAAGTCTGAGGAGGTCAGTAGATGAACCGAGTCATCTCGGCGCTGGCTGTTTCTGGCGTTAAACCTGCTGACCACTGGCTTCTACTGGCTGACTGGAGGCTTTCGCTGATTTAATGATAGCTTTAACTGGCTTACTACTCGCTTCTCTTCTCGCTTGGCTCTGGCTTCTGCTTCTACTGCCTTTTATGGGCTTTTGCATGAACAATTGATTTCTGCGATTAAAACCCGCAATTCTTATGTTAACTAACATGAACGAATGATGTCAATAACACAGCAAGACTTACGAAACAATTACACGGATGGATTTGAATAGTATATTTGTGCTAAACAATAAAGCATTGACTAACCAGTACAGATAAATCAAGATAATCCTATAATCACACTTGTAATAAAAAGTGTAACTAATTATACATAAATAATGTTGGACTTCTAAGAATTATATGGGATAATTGTAATTTAGAACAGAACAGATTATTGTAATCGCAGGTCTTTCTAAATGAAATGGACAGATAAATTGTATTCAACCAAAATAACCTGCCTGGAAAATAAATAAAAATAAATAATGCATTTACAAGTGTTATTCAGTACAAACTGTTTTTCAAGACAACTCAAGTCAAAACAACACAAGAGAAAAATAAAACAGACATTTTAACTGTTTCAAAATAAACAAAATGTTTTGTAAACTGATATTGATTAACAAAATTGATATTGTTTCTTTGTTTAGATTATAGGATACTGAAATTAACTATAATTAAATAATAACGAGTTTCAAGATACTAAAATAAAAGAATAATCGGCAGTTAAAACTTATAAAAAAACAGCAACAGTTATTACCAAAGAAAATCTTGCAAAATCTCCTCACAAAACATTACTAAGAACAAATGAATTAATATGAATTAATAACAAAAATAAATGTTCACGATAGAATATTAGCTGTGAAACAAAGAGATAAACGAGGATTATGAACTCTTCCAAACTCTTGAAAGGGAAACCAATGGTTGGAGATGCACATGAAAATAAAAACCATCAAATAAACAAAGGTAGAAAGTGAGAATTAAACAAATTGAGAAGGTGCAAACATTTAGTAGAAACATAAACGAGAATACACGATTTAAAAGGAGACAGATTTATTTGCGTGGCTAAACAAATAGTTGTATAACAATCTGTACGTTTTAACTGATTATAATCTAACTAAAGGATCAAAAATATCCGATATTAATATACAAATGGCATCTGTTTATCTGACAATCTGACATGGAAACCAGAAATGTGAAATTATTTCACTTAGATAATCTATAACACTGTTTCAGTGCTTATGGTACCAAAAATAACAATGTAACAAACCATGCAAGTTACAAGAAATGAACACATATTTCAGTAAACAATGGCCTCTAAAACGGTCGAAACACGAAATGTTCAATGATAAATTTCCAACGTACAATTCAATTTGATTATAAAAATGTATTTTGCACAAATTAAACAATGACCGAAGATTGTATCTTGGATATGATAAACAAATCATATACATACCGATGCAAAATATCCAAAGATAAATGTTATAGAAATGACAATCTCGTTAACAAAATGATGTATCTTACCCAAGAAATGACGAAATCCCATTTTTTTGGGAAAGAATTGGTATAATTAAAACCTTGAAACTTGGTTTTAATTATGTTTTCCTTAAATTTTGAACATATACATACGTTTATAGGTTTTTTTAATGTTGGTTGACTAAATGTGGGTTTTGAAAAGTGATTGATATATTTTGCTTAAAAATGTGGGGTTTTTATGTGAACCTGTAATTATATATTTGTTGGCTTTCTAAATGTGGGTTTTTTATTTCTGTCTACATAGCCATAAGTGTTCCCAATGTCAGTGTGTTAACGTGGGTTTTATCTATGATGTTAACTTGATTTTCTTTTAATGTATTGTCCTGATAATAATTTGTGTTCAACTAATTTCTCTATCTAATGTGAATGTGCGTTTTAAGTTTTTTTTTTGGTAATAAAACACGTTTTTATTTGTGTTCACTATTACCACTAACCTCTTGAGAATATTTATTTTGATGACATAAAGTAATGTAAATGGAAAATGTGCTTCATAAATATAAATACTAATTTTTTAAGGAACCTTCTCTTTATATATCATGTATGTAAATTGTATAAATGTACATATTGTACAGAAATTAGTTTCTAAAAGTCATTTTAATCGCTGCGCTGGTTAAACAAGAATAATGTTGTTGTTGTTGTATCCTGTATTTTATAACACTGACTGCACCAGAGAGGATCTTGTTAGAGTGTCACAGAGAAAAGATCTTCAGAGGTAACAATCCTACAGGAGAGTGTTGTGCGTAAGGACCAGACACCACAGTAGGGAGACAGTAGTCACCCTGTTTCTCTACCCTTCACCTTCATTGCGGTCTCACTATACGTCCGTCCCGTACAACATTGGAAGCTACCTCTGATACTTTATTCTCTGTGGGTAACCAAGAGAGTCTGTTAAAAGGCTAACACAAGCTTTGCTCACCTTCACTCTAATTGTCAAGCAGCAAAGATGTAGGCAATCCTACCAAATGCTCTTACTAATTAGTATATTCCATCACCCAGGTATCGAGGAAGCTGGCCTTCGTTGAGGACGAGCTGGAAGTGGCTGAGGACCGAGTGAAATCTGGAGATTCGTAAGTATTTATAACACTTAAATACTTGTAATATACACATTTATAATAATTTCACTTTCAAATTATTTATGGTTTGGGCACGTTGAGGGTAAGAGATAGAAGAGGGATTCGTGTACTCTCTAAATATTATTCCACTTTAGCTGTCGTGTATCTCTGGTGGAAATTAACCAAGTCCCGGGTAGAACTTCATTGATGCGATTGCACCGAATTAACTGGACTGTACTGTACTGTATTTTCAAGGCCTTTTCACCATTAAAAGTTAATTTCATTAGGTCAGGTTTTAGTTTGAATTATAATTTTATATACATCTTACAATCAATATATTACAATCATATAAATATTTTTAAATTTAACGATAAATGATTTAATGCATTCCTTGTCATGAACAGAGTTTATTTTAAAATTTACAAAAAACCCTTCCGTAGTGTGTTTAAATGGTACTTGTTTGCATTAGAGTATAATATTCGTGGCTTCATTTATAATCAGCGTTATTGTTTGTCAAATCAACTATGTCTCATAATTTTCAACACTGGATAACATCAAAAATACAATTTGTTGAAAAGGGTTGATACTTTGTAAATTCAATTTGTAACATACAATTTAAAAAAATATACATCATAGCCGAATAAACTATTGTATTTCTTTCTTTCACTCAATCTAGAATATTTATTTCAGTTATTGTTAAATATACAAGAACATTATTATGTTTGCAGAAAGATCATGGAGCTGGAAGAAGAACTGAAGGTCGTCGGAAACAGCTTAAAGTCTCTGGAAGTCTCAGAAGAAAAGGTATTAGAGAATTAAGAATGTTTTTGTTGTTGTTTGCAATATTAAAAAACAATAGTACACATACAGAGTGACCCACGTAAACGGAGTTCCGACGAACTACTTAATCTAGAAGGACAAACAAATACCCCCCACTATGAAGAAATACACCCCCCACTATGGGAAAATATACCCCAAGGAATAATGTAAAAGTATTTAAAAACTTTTTAAAAAACAGGGGTTTCTAAAAACTGGTAGTTACTAGCGCAATTATCAGAATTTTCAAATGTAAACATATATAAAATAAAATTATGTACATAATTTATAAACCCTATAATCGACAAATCTTTTGGCGATAAAATAACTCAATTATCTTTACCCGCTTCAAACTGGCGGCCATTCAAACAAAATATTAATATTAATAAAACACGCTGTATTTTCTTAATCAATAGGTATAACTTTTTCCGATTCAAATTTCTTACTCGTATTAAACTCTACTAACTCTGATAAGATACATTAAAATATTTATTTAGCAAAATCAATATTTCTAAACAGTGGTTTTAAAAACTGTCCAAAAAAAAAAAAAAAAAATAGTAACATGTCAAAAAAACATACCATTTGAAAGGTGTTGTAAATCCCAGCAAATTCCTAATCTACACGATCCTTCTATCTTTTTAATTTTTTTTGCAATTAGTAAAAATACCAACATTTTGTCCAAATGAAATTGACGTTATAATTTGTGCGTATACAAATATATTCTGTGGTATCTTTAATTTAATGTGCGTTACAGTTACTTAATGTAAGCCTTTGGGAATTACAATACAAAATAATGTACTTTATATTTGTTTAGTTTATTTCCATTTTATTTTATTCAAAACATTAGCATTTCTTTTGTGTTTTTTAGCATTAGCATTGGCATTTTTGATAATTTATTAGTTTGTCACTCTGTATATTAATAATTGTGCATTAATGAAAATTAATATTATGAAAATGTTCAATAATATATTATTGTTTCCGATTAAGAGTCTCGTAAAGCGTTGTCTGATTTAACCTGAATTATTATTTGTAAACATTAATCAACCAAACATCTCATCAATTTCTGTTTGTTTGTTTAGGCCAACCAGCGAGTTGAGGAGTACAAACAGCAAATCAAGCAGCTCACCGTCAAGCTCAAAGAAGTGAGTACATTTGTATTTCATATAAATCATATTAACTTATTATTTATTTACAATTTTATACTCACCGTCAAGCTCAAAGAAGTGAGTACATTTTTATTTCATATAAATCATATTAACTTATTATTTAGTTACAATTTTATACTCACCGTCAAGCTAAAAGAAGTGAGTACATTTTTATTTCATATAAATCATATTAACTTATTATTTAGTTACAATTTTATACTCACCGTCAAGCTAAAAGAAGTGAGTACATTTGTATTTCATATAAATCATATAAACTTATTATTTAGTTACAATTTTATACTCACCGTCAAGCTTAAAGAAGTGAGTACATTTGTATTTCACATAAATCATATTAACTTATTATTTATATTATTTTGGAAGTTTAGAGTTCCAAACAAACTTATTTATCTCCAGAGCTCTGCTCTCTGCTAGTTTGACCAGACTGGAACCCAAAAGTGCTTGGGTTAAGAAGTGTAAAATTGTTTTGAAACAATAGAAATATTTAAGTGTTTTTTACATTAATTTACATTAATATTGTATTTTTCCTTTAAAAAAATTTGTTTTAAAGAAAAAAGATAAGCTATTAAATAAAACGTTTTTAAAGTCGACAGAAGTAGATGAAAACGCGACGGCATGATGAAGCCCCTGTTAAAGCACTTTTCACTCCTTCACAGACTGACCAACCGTCTAAAAGAATGCATTATTTTTTATCTATTTCATTTTATGTGATTCTGTTATATGCATTCTTCAGGGCCCCCTTTTTATAATATTGAATCAACGCACTCAAAGCCACAAATAGTCGAATAAACTAAGTAAATTACACAATATAAAATTATCTAAATAAAAATAATAAACAATTACTTGGATAGCTTTTATAACTTTTGGTTGGTTTTAATTAGCTTCAAGTAGGGATATTGGTCTTATGGAAGAAAAATTTCGGGAGTCCTGCTAATTGTTTATTTCACAAGCCATAAAATAACTATTTGAAAATGAATATTATAAATATGTAAATATAATTTAGGGGTGTGCGAGTAGTGATTTTCTTTATTAAGTCGAGTCGAGTGGAGTAGTGCAAATTATTTTAGAGTTTCGAGTATTTTCGATCGAGTATTTACCATCAGTTAGTAGTTTAAAATAGTGTAATGGAATTTGGATACCACCCTAGATTTGATAATCTAAACATGGTTTCTAACTAATACATGAATAGCAATACTTAGTTTTGGCCAGCATAATCAAACTGGATTACGTATATTGACAAACAAAACGCGGTTTGACATTCGTATCCGGCCGATCAAACACTGCCTGATTGTCATTTGGCCAATATCACCTGGTCCAGACATCGCTTATAATCAATATTAGGTGACGAAATCGTTAAATACGGCCGATATTAAGTGGTCCAGTTGCTGCCTTTACCAATATTATGCTTTCCGTCGTCATTTACGGCCGAAATTACGCGGTCTTATCGTCATTTCCGCCGATTTTACGTGATGCGATTGCCTTTTGTGGCCGTTACTACGCGTTTTGGCCGGTCGCAATCGTTAGCAGTCGTCATCTTCGGCCGATTTTACGTGATGCGATCGCCTTTTGCGGCCGTTACTTCGCGTTTTGGTTGGTCGCAAAAAATGGCGATTGTCCGGAAATCGGCGGGAAATACTCGCTTGAACTTTCGAGTATTTTTTAAAACTTCGACTCGAGTTCGAGTATTAAAATACTCGGCCGAAAACTCGAAGTTTCGAGTACTCGCACACCCCTAATATAAAAAAATATAACTATTTGTATTATAAATATATAAATAAACTTAAATCTCTTAAGATGTGTATTGAGTATTTAAGGACAAATTTTACTCTACTCAACCCTTGGTTTCATCCCTAAACATATATCGGGTCAAACCGGCCTCTCGTTATCAAAGACCTAGGTGTACCATATGTTGTTTATCCCCTTTGTTGTGGGAATACAAAACAACCGATTACAATTGAGTCATTATATATTTGAGGGGTGAACATCTAGTAGTTAACACGCTGACGTACAATGTTGAATTGCAGGCTGAAGCTCGTGCTGAGTTTGCTGAGAAGACCGTCAAGAAGCTGCAGAAGGAGGTCGACAGGCTGGAAGGTCAGACTCATCTTAAACTGATAACTTATCTCTTGAAACATTACGATTATAATTCGTTAAGAAATTCCGGGCTTATAGCTGCATTGTTGCTAAGCCTTTTCAATTTCATACGCCTGATTACTTTATTAATGTTCGCTACATTTTATGTATGTCACCGATGTGTCAGCTTTGCATGTTTATGTTAATATAGAGTGTTTAATTTATGCTTGATTTTATACTTAAAAAAGTTTTACCTAAATAAGATTCGGTATGGTTATTTTATTGTGATGGTACGACAAATATATTTATGATACAATCTGTAAGATAATTTAAAACTAACTAATACTGATTTTTTAAATGTTATTGTAAAAACCACACTATTTTAGGTTACAATTCGACTAAAATATATACTATTTTTGTTTAAACCAATTTGTGTGAGCACAATTTTAATGTAAACACTGCTAGCAGGATTTTTTAAATGTATGTCCGAGTAAAATGTATTTGGTTTAAAAGCTAGTCCTTAAATAATTTAATAAATAAAGGAAAATAATTCGTGCTGTGCACTTCATGATCAGCAAGTAAACAACGGGTGAGGGGAAATTTACCCCAACCACAATTCTTCCTTACGTATGCCATTGGAAAAGCGAATTTTGATGCGTTTTTATTGCAAGATTTTATTACAGCTGATTGCTAAACACCATTAAATTTCTTTGATAATTTCTTTGTTGGCTTTGTGTTATAACAGTGGATGGTGCAACTTTCCCCCCTCAACCCTTTGTTTACTTTTTGGGGATCAATTCATCTCCTTCCGATAAAGTTAACTAATTTTTGTCTTATACTTAGAACCAAAATAAATTTTACGGGATTTGAAGTAAAAATTACAGTTTCCACTTACTGATAAAACTTAAAATTATAAAATTTGTCCGTAAAACCTTCCTAATGTATGTGAAAACATATATTTAAGTCACTTAATATAACTTAGTCTAAAAAAGTTAAATGAAAATATCTTAAGGTGCAAAACCCATACAGTTGGTGTTAATCAATAAGAATAATACCGAGGTAGTTTTACCTAACGTATTCTAGCTTAAGCTTTCCTCCTATAAGTAGGCGCTTGTAGATGTAACATAGAGCAATAAGGTACTATTGGCTTGCTTACTTGGTCCGCTTTCTCTGCCGCTGCACCGCTACGCCCTCCTTCCTCTATGGCGCTAAGCCAAGCCCGCCTTTTCGCTGACTCGTAGCTGTTTGCAGATGAACTTCACGGTGAGAAGGACAAGTACAAGACTGTCATGGCCGACGTGGACGCGACGCTGACTGAGATCGTGGGTGCTTAGGCTCCCTGCGATCGCCTTGTATTAACATCATGTGTGTTGTAATATATTAATGAAAATAACCATCAACGCGTCATCGGAAGTATGATAAGGTATTGTCGAATCCCCAAGGAAGTTACCCTCTGACGAGCCCCTTCCACTATTTTGTATTTTGAATTTCGTAGACGCCTTTCGGGACTCATAGGAGAAAGATAGGTCCCTGAAGGATTTGTGTGCGGTGATCTCTCCCAGGGTAACTTTGGACAAGCCCGTTTTTAAGAGTTATTCCGGTCTTTGCGACCTTCCATGGTTCCTGTTGGGCATCGGAAACATTCTCTCTTGAGCCTGTTGTACATTATATTGTTGCCCTGTGTCGTCTGCATGGTACCAACAAATTCCGAGCATGACTGTAATAACCCTCTTCCAAATCTGTCATCTTTGTCTGAACGGAAACAGTCTATATTTGTAGCATGAATGTCCTGATAACTCGTTCTGGATGGATGAATCATTCAGGATGACATCTGATGACCCATGTTGGATAAATATTTCCATAACTCATCCTGAATTTATATCCTGATAACTCTCTCTTGACTAATATCATGATGAATCATTCTAGATTCCTTCATCCTGGATGAATGCCAATATAACTAATCTTGGATGAATATCAAGATCACTCATCCTGGATAGATATAAGGATAAGACATACAGGATGAATATCAAATAACTCATCCTGGATGAATATCTGATGACTCATCTTGGAATAATATCCTTGGATTACTTGTCTTGAATACTTAATCTAAAAGTTTGTCAACATTCTTTATCTATTGAGTGACGCATCCTTTGGGTACACTTTCAGAGTGTCTGTATTCAAACCCTGTCCCAGACATGTGTTTGTAACGCTCCTTACCCCTACGTATTCAAATGCCAGAATGGATTATCAGACGGAATAAACTATCAAAAAGCCATGATTATATTTATATCAATTTAATATAAACATAATCTTGTAATATTTTTCTCCAAAATCAAGCAAAGAATTAGGTTAAGTAAAACTTATTTGAGATCTTCATACACAATTTTAATTTATGTTTTAAAATTTGCTGAACATAATATTTTAAGTTAACTCTGGCTGTGTAGTGAACATGCCAGTCAAATACAACAAGTTAATAATTTGGTTTAATATTTACAACAAATAACTACTTTACAAATTTTCCCGTTTTTTACTAACAAATTATTTACAAACAAACAAATTAAAAACAAATTATTTTTACTAACCGATTCTTTGACAATAAACCATCAATCAAACACATTTATTTTTTGTCTTCATTAAGAAAGGTTGGTACTTCTGAATTATCTTATGATTTCGTTATATTATTCACTGCCTTTTGAGTATGTAACTAAAATTTTGTAAACAAATTGCTATTCTTTACTTATCGTATGAATTATTTACTTTTTCGCTAAACAAATTGCAAACGTTTTCCCCTAACACTTCTTATTACTTCATATTATATATATTTTTGCTAATTTGCTGTGCTTGTGCTATTAATTTCATAGATTGTTACTAAGACTTGGTTATACATATTGGTGTTTAAATATAATTATAATTTATAGATAGTTACCTTTACCGATGAGAGATTTATTACGACGCAGACAAGCTTCTATAAAGAATATGCAATCATTGTAAAAATTAAGAAAACAACATTTTGTTGTTGTTTATTTATAATTGAAAGCAACCGAATATAACTTACATAACTAAATTTATTTGTTTAACTATTTAAAGCAAATTTCTTAAATAATGTTTCACCATTCTTGATTTAAAAGTGATAGTCTGCTTTTCTCACTCATAAAACATAAAACTGAAGCTTATTAGAATATTTAGATAAATATTCATCGTATTTAAAAAATCTAATATTTATTAAACAGTTGCATTGCTACTTAAAAAGTTGTTTTCATTCCACTTTAAAAATCAAATTAATGTTTTTATAATAGTTCAAAACTATTTTCGATTTAATTATACTTATATTCTATTTGGTTAAAGTTGCATTTGTTTTACATATACTCTATATACCTCTACTTTATGTCTCCTTCTCTTTACACAAATATTATTTTCCCCCAAAATCTTTTAGTTTAATTTAAATTTTTTTGTTTTCAATTTTTTCTTTTTCTTTTATTACTTTTTGACCCTACAAATTTGTTTGTTTCTTTGTTTAGTTTCGTCTACTTTTGTTTTTCTCTTCTCTTTTCTTTCCTCCTATTTTTTTCTGACTTGTCTTTCTGTCTTCCTCTCAGTCCTTCCCCTCTCTCTCTCTCTCCTCCCCCTTTCTCTCTCTCTCTCTCTCTCACTCTCTCTCTCACTCTCTCTCTCTCGGTCTCTGTCTCTCCTCACTGAGGCATGCCTGTTATTGTTCTCACATATACATGTTGTTGTTGTGTTGTGATGTTGACGTTGTGTTGTTGTTGTGTATAGACGAGCTCGGGCTCAACAAGGATAGGTACAAGTCGCTGGCCGACGAGATGGACTCCACCTTCGCCGAGTTGGCCGGCTACTAGACTTATATCTCCTAAGGACCCTTCTCCATCTTCACCACCATCGATCGTGCCACATAAGGCTCCATTGGGCGACATCATCTCAAACGACTCATTTGTTTTTTGTTGTTCGCAATATTTGACAAATGAAAGAAATAATTTATTCGCAATTGTTGAAAACGCTTTTTATTTCGTTTGCAGTAAAGTAATTTAATTTTCGATGTACTCGTGTGGTTAGCAGTAACTTAGATTATCGGGTTAAGATGTTTCGCTTGTAGGTGTCGATTGTCGCTAGGTGTTTGAACAACTAATCGTTGTCATCCCTGATTGTTGGAACAGACTAACCACATTGTTATAATTACGTGTGACTATTCATTAAGATGTACGTATTAAGCGATTGGTGAATAATGTGTCATAAATGTTTTTTATTTATTGTTTATGTTGTAATATTAAGGTCTCAATGTAAGATGAAACTATTCGAGGAAATGTAATGTAAGATATGTTGCTGCCAATAGTGCCTTATTGTGTATAAACCACTGTCATGTGGATAGATTTAATGACGATTTAAGAAATATATATTCGGACGCTTGATGGTTCTTCTACTAGGCCTTGTTTATTTGACCTCTTCGTAGCTTAGTCTCCAGATATTAGAAGTAGAAGACAGGAAAAGCTGACTGCAACCTGAATCATGGATCAGTAGCTATATACCACGCAGGAAAAGTCTTGAAATGTATCGAAAATACAGTTTTTATAGACAATTTATGATATTTTTAAGGAAAATAAATTTAAATTTAAAAAACTCAGCATGAAAGGTTGCATGAAAAATATATTTTTCACCACTTCATGCTCAAATTCATAACAACATATTTGTTCTGATATCAATCATAACTAAGAGAAAAACATTTTCGTTGAAGGTTCAACAGTGTTTAATAATAAAATAAGTGTGTGTAATTTGTAACAATATCTTCAATAGGAAATCATTACATGAAATGATTCAGCTGAAACACCAACCATTTAGAGGTTTTTGTTTTTAATTAATTTTTGTAAGTAACTTTCAATGTTGTGAGCTGCTTAACATTGTTGTTGCTGTCAAGAAGAATCTGAAGACGCTGTAGAACGGACTGAGGTAAGAACTCAATGTTTACTAATGCTTACTCGCTTTTGTAATTAACTTATAACACTTTACATTTGTTATTTATATTCAACAAATTTCATTCCTTTAAATCTGTTGTTTGATAAAATATAAAAAAGTTATGATTTTTTAATTTATTTGGCAAACAATTCAAATTAATTAAAAAACTGAAAATGACAGAAGGAAACGGAGATAGTAAAATTATAAAAATATCTGCAGATAAACAATTGACGCTAGTAATTTAGATTTTTCAAAATACAATTTACATTAAATTTATTTATTATTTATTATTTTTATACTATTACTTATAGTATTTATTATTTATGAATTTGTTACTCGTCTTTTGACGAGTTAAATATTTTAGTAGTTATTTATGTGAATTATAAAATAATAATAAAAACCGAGAACAACAATAATTCTAAAAACGTCTACTTATCAATTCCAATTTTAATTTTTAATCCCGATTTTTGTTCATTTTAACTAGGTTGTTGACTTTTAAAGCCTTAAATAATTCAATAATATGATTATTAAAGTAATAAGTAGAGTAGTATGAAGAGAAAAAAAAATAGTTTAAGGTAACGGTATCCACTTGTAATAATATGAAGTATATCAACGAAAGTGAAAAATTAGAAACACAAAATAAAACCTGACATGACAAGCTTGTCCGCTGAGAACAATAGAGGAAAGAGAGGCTTTTACACTGCATGGTTTGTCATTTCCTTTGAATCGTAATAACTTTATTCAATATGATACATCTAACGATTCTTTTCGTCACTTCTGGAAATGTTTTTATTCTTTTTAATACAATTTTGTGTTTTGAGTTACATTTTCATCGCTTTTGTAAACTTAATCATTTTGAAAATATATTTTGACGCTGGTTCAATCTTTTTTCAGCTATTCAGAAGGTCAATCAGTGTTATATTTTTGATATAGTTGTTTTTGTAAAGTAGTGAGTTGCAGGTAGAAGTAGTTATTGGTTTGCAGTTGTTTTGCCATGTATATATTTGCAGCACCATTATTGGACACGAAGCATTTACAACACTTAAGAAAGTTCGTGGTACTGAAACAATTCAATGGCAAGTCAATGATAAGGATTACATTTATCCGATAGATTGTATTATTTCTTATAACCGGTCTTGTCATTAAATTATTTTTCTAAATTACTCCAAACACATTATAAATTTAAACGATTTTCTATCTATTTTTTCATTTCATTCGACGTTGGTTTATTCTAATTTGTTTGTTATCCGGAACATCTTGCTTGTAAATGCACCAAGATATGCAAGTCTCTTGGTGAATACTTGCTTAAGAGGACGCTGGAGTTACAAGTGCTATTAGATAGGCTTAAATTGAGGGGATTTCAGAACTAAAATAATCTTGTTGCACCGCAGAAAATGTTACACACTAATGTAATAACAAATTAGTACCGATATAAAAAGTTACTACCGTGGTTGGGCTTAGAATTTCATCTTAAATTACGCCCCAAGGGTGTACATGGGTGACACAGAATAGTTGCTAGAATAAAGCTTTTGAATAATACATTTTATTTATTTATTTTTTAAGGAAGTGTGTATTCCTACGTGATAGAAAGAGGGTCAGATATTGTAACAGGCCAGCTGATCGCAGGATAACCAATGACAATTTCACTGTCGATTTTCACTTGATATTTCTTCACTAAATACAATATTTTTGATAATATTTGATCAAATGTTTGAAAGAAATTTCGTTCTAAGCTTGATAAAATTGTCCTATTTTGCTTCTGAAATATTATTTTCTAATTTGTGAAAGAAAAATGTCAATAAGTTGTTTTAATTGATTGTAGGAAATGTAATTATACTGAAAAATATCGCTAACAACAAAGTATATATTCAAGAATCCTTTAATTTGGGATATGATTCACGGTTTTCTGGTAATGACCGTCCAACATGGCCGTCTCCAAAGTCCTCTTAAAATAGTCAGTGATTCAATTATTAACTTCACCCAACTCACATTAAATACGTTGACTACTAAATTAGTGCCGCACGTTTGACAGCGTTATCGCACACCGTTTACCCCGTACAGTGTTGTAAATGCTTCCCTGTTGATCTCAGTTGTGTAACTTGTGACTCCTTGCCAGTACCGGCTCTAGGGCAGTGCGAGCCGTGCTCCAGCACGGGGCGCGCGGGGCGCGGCGCTTTTGGGGGGGCGGCACTCGGCGCTCATAACGGGTCGTGGGATGCGGCAGTGGCGTACTGTCGTAGTTGGCGCACTGGTGCGGCGGATATATTTGTAGGGGCCTATTTATACATTAGGGGTTAAAGAGGAAGGCCTATTCGTATATGTGTATACGATGTATTAGGAGCGTGCGAGTACTCAAAATTTGAGTACTGTATTTAATAAGTCAAATGAACTCAAAGTTTAAAAAAAAACTCCAAAGTTCGAGCGATTATTTCCCGTCAATCTTTGGATGATCCTGACCTGCCAAATAACGTAGTAAACGGCCGCCAAAGACGATCGCACCACGTAAAATCGGCCGATTATCACGAGACATAACATTATGTATTACACATAAATTGGACATAAATAAAAACCTAAGTAAATGGCGACCGATCCACGTATTATCGGCTGTAATTGAAGACGTTACAGATGATATAATCTGGAATTAACGTCCTTGCCGCGTAATATCGGCTATAAACGACGATGGAAAGCAAAATACTGTCCAGAAATGACGGCTTTACTACGTAATAACGGCCGAAAATACGACAGTAGATCGGTAGCGAATCTCCGGAAATCGGCGGGAAATACTCGCTCAGATTTTTTAACATTTTTCAAAATTTGGGGGCCTATGCCAAAGCGGGGCCTGGGTCGGACCGCCCCCCCACACCCCCCCCCCCCCAACGGTACGCCACCTGGTGCGGGGTGGGGGGCATAGGCCGTAGCGCTAACATAAAGTATTTGTATATTTATAAAAACCAAAACTGATTTTGTAAATTGTTGTATATTAGTATTATAAGTTGTTGAAAGACATTATATGAAAGCAAGTTATGGAGTATTCACCATGTTGAACCTTCATCATACTTAAACATTAAATTTACAAATCAGATAATACAACTTCTACTCCCCTCTATTTCAAAACGAGAAGTTGTTTTGACCTCTATCGGTTTGTGACAACTTCAGGGCATTCTGATTGGTATTGAGAGTTTAAATAAAACTCGCAATACGATGCAAGAAATTTGCAATGCTAAAATATAAAGTAACACAGTGCAACTAATTGTTTTAATCCGCCCACGTCGATTGTTTTAAACTAGTTCCTATAGACGAGGAAAGATATGGTTTGGAGACTGGCGAGTATTGAATAGGGATTTGATCTATTTCAGTTTAGTATTATATGAAATAAGGGGGAAATATGATGCACCCTCCTCAGATTTTGGCGCCCCCTTACATCGTTACTTGTAAGGTCCACTCATTTAGCTTACTTTGAAAAATATACTTTATCGTTCCGTCTGTTTAGTAACCATTTCAACCAAGTTCTTATTTATTAACTGAGTCATTTCGGAGTATTGGAGATGGAGTGGGAAATGTTAAGAATTAAACATACCTCTCCTCATTACAAATTAAGATTATTTGAGCTCTGGTCGTGGTTAATTGACTAATCATCTGTATTTCTTACAAATTGGCAATACTTTAAATAAGTTGCGACAGTATATCACAGTATAGTACTAACGAACAAATCATATTTGCAACCATCTTGAGTTTTTAGAGTCATTGGTATTAAACTTAATTGATCCAAACCCTTTTAGAAGGTAAGATTCAATATATCACAGAATACAAAAAAAAATTAAAATAGGCTTTATAGCTACTTAAAAAACTTAAAGATGAAATACTCGAAGATTGAGTCCGTATAACTGAAAAACGTGTTATACATTAGAATCAATAAACAAATATTATATTCAGAAAACATTAGTTTTTTTTTCATACAAACTTTGCTGTATCCATTGCAAACTTCAGCCTCACAGATTCCAGGAACCATCATTGAATCACGGTCGGTTTTGATCAGCGTTTTGATTATTGTTTTGGTTCCCCTGGACGAAATCTTTCCCATGCTCAGAACAGATGTACTGTTATCAGTATGTTCTTCACCATTCCTACTCAGTTTTAAGGGTTTGTTTTAATTATTATTTTTCTTAAAGAAACACAAAATTGTTTTATGATACACAGCGTGTTGTGATACGTTGACTACAAGTGTGCACATTTGTTGTTTTTACAAAATTATATTTTTAATTATTTGAGGTTCTGGGTTTTGTTGAAAAATATTAGTGGCGCGGAAGATCGGAAACTGGATACATTTCCAGGACAATAATATATGAAATCAAGATTTTGGAACTACACAAGTTTCTTATCTGAATGTGTTCCATAGCTTGTCTTTTCAGGTGATCAGCATAGCACGGAACCAGAAACACCGTAAACGCAACAACAAGCGAGGGAGCGAGGCGCGCACGTGTCAGTCCATCTTAGAACTATGGTGTAGGGAGGCTCTATGGGGTTGGGGGTGGGGGGCGGGGGGCGGCAAATTTGGTCTTTGCACGGGCGCTGAAAAACTGACGGGCCGCCCCTGCTCCTTGCAGACGAGATCCAGCACGAGGTTGACCGCTACAAGGCGCTCTCCGGCGACGTCGACTCCACCTTCTCCGAGATGCTGTCCTACTAGACCCGTCGTCCACCCGCATCCTCCGGATGACCGGGACCGTCTGACCGACCCCGTGGACCATCTCGCGGACCATCCGGCCCATCTGGATGTAACCCAAGCACACGCCACCTGGAAAACCCTTCACTCATTTGTAGCTTGGCAAATGAAAGAACCTAATTTAAGAGTTGAATTTTTCTGCATTAAAACCTACAATGGTTTGCTTTTCTCGTTTTGTTTGTCGTTGTTTTAACGTCGCTTGAGTTTTCTTCGGTAACTTAAGTCGTTTATATTTACGTGTACAGTATAAGTATATGCATTAAGCGATTGGTGAAATATTGTAATATATGAATTTGTATCCTATTATAATATGAAACTATTTAAGGTAATGTTACGTCAAGATTGATTATCAAATCGAGCGGGTCCGCGTCTTGCCATGTTCAACCCTTGTAAATAAAGGTGTGGTCCTCGTGGTGGTTTTTGTGTCGTGTCATTTACCTTTGTCTTTGTCTTCGTCTTTGTTCTGGAAGTTACAGTAGTCAGTGTTTTGCATTATAATCTGTATGGAGCCTTGAATGCTAGCTCGTCAACAAAGGGATGACGAGAATGTTACTCCCTCTACAACCCTTCCTTAGCTAAGCCATTGGACAAGTGAACTGATTTGTATTGATTGCAAGATTTTATCCGAGCTTGTCGATAAACATCATTATGTTTCATCAAGAAGTTGCATTGGTAATACTGGAGACAACACTGATGAACGAAACTGCGAGCCGTTCTTTGCCAAGTTTTTGTGAGACAAGGAACTACTCGCTAAAATCAAAAAGGCGGCAAAGTAAATCAATCTAATACATTCTCATGGTTTGAAAATTAATAAACTTATGTTTGTTTATTTGCTCATAGTTTATGACATTTTATGGCATAAATAAATCAAACGAAAAAAATAATTTGTTCCAACTTGTATTACTTTTATACCAGGAATTTTCATGAGTAGATTAACTTATACGAATAGAACAACCAATCAGGATAGTTCAAAGAACGATAAATTTGCCTCACCAGAGTACCAACCTAAAAAAATCACCGGCTCGCTTTTCAGACAAAAATTGTTAAGCAGTGTTGCCTCTAGGATTACTAATAAACATCCTTGTGTTTCATAGATAGCTGTTCTTGGTTGTCTTTGTCAATAAACAGTGTTAGAACAGTGCAGGGGCAGCGGTTAATATCTAGAGGTCTCGTCTGGGGTAAAAAGTGTCGCCTACATGCTAACCGCAATTTTCCCCCTTTGTCAGCTCTGCTCCTCAGGTAACCAATCAAATCCTCTCTTCACAAGTTATACGACGGTCAGCTGACTAACATATAACTTGTGAAGAGAGTATCTGATTTGCTACTTGAGGAAACTGGCAGTCGACCATGTAGGTTTAATTTTTAGTGAATTTCCCCCTATAAGGAAGAAGCTAATATAAGTGTCCGTGAGCACGACAACTCTCGTAAATATAGTCAGATTTTGACGAAATTTGGTATAAACGTGTAAAACAGCATTTATGACTTAAGTATGAAAACCAGACAGATCGACTTATCCGAAGGGGTATTTTGGGGGGGTTTTGTACCCCAAAAATGAGTTTTTTGAGTTTTTCACATATAATTTTTAAAAAGTCAAATTTTAGTTTTTTCCATTGGAATTACTTTAAAAAGACGCATAATTTGGTGTTTGGATCATTGCTCTACGTCAAATGGTTACAGAGATATTAAACTGCTAAACACAGTACGTTGTCCAATGTTATTCTCATGGAGAATAAAAAAATTGTATATCTCGCTTATTTATCAACTTATCCTGATGAAACTTGGTATCATCAAGCCAACCAACTTTAGTGCTTCATATCTTGGTGTTCTATTGATATTTGCACTAAAAAACATTTTTTGGCCGACAGTTCTCCTAGCAGAAAACCTGCGTACTCAGCTCCCATGTTATTCTTAAGGAGAATAAGTAACTTGCTATCTCCCTGAATTATGATCATAAATTAATAAAAATTGGTATGTGCCTTTACCTTCTTGAGTTATATTGATATTTATATAAAACCACATTTTTTGTGTTCCTTCCTTCAGCAATCCTGCATACTCAGCCGCCATGTTATTCTTCTGGAGAATAATTAAAATGTCATAAATAGTTTATTTATGAATGTATATTGATGAAACTTGGTATGTGGATTTATGTGGTATTAGGATTCATATATGTGCAATGGAGATTCGCTGATTACGCAGGTTTGCTGCTACGGGGGTGTTTGTCACCAGGCGAGACCTCTAGATATATTAACCTCGTACGGAGGGGGCAACTATCCCGTCAACTCTTTGTTTAACAGCTGGCCACCAAGTCGTCTCCTTACAGTATCATTATTTAACAGTAGTTAAACATTACTAATTATTGTAAAGTGTTAATGTTGTATTTGTCCTAGTTCACAGTAACTCTGTTGATTTCAAATGTTCTTTAAACCTGAACTGAAAATTGTGATGTTACAACTAGATTATATTATCAAACTTTTAAAAACTAAAAACATTTTGTTGACGTGTGAGGGTAAAAGTACAGGCCATAACTTAATAAGATACAAATCAAAGTGATTTTAGGGACAGTAACGACGAGATACTATATTTTTAGAATAAACTAAATGATTCATTATTTCATAAAATACACATGGTGAAAACCGCCTAGTGTGAAAAATATTTAAATATTTCAAAACCACTTGAAAAGTATTTTGGCACTGGAAAGAAATTTTAAATGCACTTTTTTTAATTTTTTAATGCACATGTGTACTTAAAATACGTTTGAGAACTCCAACATTTGGATTAGTAAAAATAATTGGAAGACTTAATTAAAACATGTACAACTCTATTTTAATAAGAGCATATCAGAATAACTCTTTAACAATGACATTAGTTAAAGATCATCATTAAATATGATATATTTGTTTTTCTGTTATTAATTAATTTTCTGTTATTAATATTAACGACAAATTTTAATATACGCTTTTATTACACAATACAAAATGTTTGGTTCATATTTTTGCAATCTCATAGGGATTAAGAAAACCAGTTAAACTAACCTCATAGCCGTATCAAACCAGTTACACTAACCTCATAGCCGTATCAAACCAGTTACACTAACCTCATAGCCGTATCAAACCAGTTACACTAACCTCATAGCCGTATCAAACCAGTTACACTAACCTCATAGCCGTATCAAATCAGTTACACTAACCTCATAGCCGTATCAAACCAGTTAAACTAACCTCATAGCCGTATCAAACCAGTTACACTAACCTCATAGCCGTATCAAACCAGTTACACTAACCTCATAGCCGTATCAAACCAGTTACACTAACCTCATAGCCGTATCAAACCAGTTACACTAACCTCATAGCCGTATCAAATCAGTTACACTAACCTCATAGCCGTATCAAACCAGTTACACTAACCTCATAGCCGTATCAAACCAGTTACACTAACCTCATACCCGTATCAAACCAGTTTCACTAACCTCATAGCCGTATCAAACCAGTTACACTAACCTCATAGCCGTATCAAACCAGTTACACTAACCTCATAGCCGTATCAAACAGAAAAATACTCTAGTTTTATTTTACAAGTAAATCATGCAATGGAAATTATACAAATAAATCATACCATATAATTTTATGTTCGGTGCCGAATCCTAAACCCGACTGTAGTAAAAGAGGTCAATAAACTAGGATCTACAAACTTAAGACTTTACAGTACTCAAGTTAAAGTAACTGTAAGTTAGTAAGGTGAAATAAAATAAATCATGGCAACTTACCTTACTATGGAAACATTAACACCACGAGTATAATGAGAAATGTAACGATGGTGTACCTCTGGTTTTTAGTTGTTGTAGTAATTCTAATTATGTATTGAAAATTAAAAATATGAGCTACTATATCATATTAAAAACAAACTTTATATAACATTCTTTTGCTGTATTTTCACAACCAAAGAAACTACTAGGTCTTCTGCTAAACATTGTAATACTTTATTAGTACTGACTCCAACAATATTTAATTTTAATGGTTACAGCGGCAGGAGTGTAAATTACTTTTGTTAAGTGAATAATGCCAGTTTTTTTCTGGGTTATTGTTTTTGTAGTAATGTATTTGCAACTAACATACCTATTTCCATTTAAAAATATATAGTTTTGTTTACTCTAATTTATGACTTATTTGAAGAACAATAGAATATCACGGCACAATTATTAATAGGAATTACATTAAAAAATTACTTTTCTTTAAAAATGAATGGTCAAATACTTAGTAAAAGGTTTTTTGGTAGAAAAATGCTCATCATTGATTTGACAGTTGATAATATAATAATGGAAAATTCATTAAATTGTGATAATCTATGCCTACTTATAAACCTCGATAGTTTTAAATAGTATTTTCGGAAATCGTTATTCTGTTTTATGAACGAGAGTTAAAACACGAACAAACAAAGACACAAAACAAGAAAATACAAAGCAAGGTTTCTTTGTTCCAGTAAGGCAGTCTTACTTCACAATTAGAAAAAAAGCCTAGATGCGTTAGTAACGACCAATTTACACATCAGCGTAAGTTTGTGATTTGTGTTCTCAAACAACAAAATGAGCAACCAAAGTCATAAAGCAGACAGCGATAAAGAGTGGACTTGTTGGATTTATGCTTGCGTAAGAAAAACGTTAACCCCGCTCAACACACCTTCACCTTTTTCTAGTAATATTAAGTACAACAAAATCTGTTTCAAATCTTGATAAAATTAGTATATTTGATATAAAATTAGATTTTCTTTATTATAGTAGGAAAATGATTACAAATGTAGTAAATAATTTAAATTTATTTTTGGAAACATATGATCTTACTACATTCATTTTCACTTAATCTGAGTCATAGGACTTTATTTTCATGATCATATCTAAATGGGATTTCATGCGTCAACATTATTCTTACTTATGAATGAATCCAATATGGTCGCTATTTCATATAAAATTCTTAGCTTCAAGAAAATATGTACTTTGGTTGACCATTTAGTGTTTTTATTCTTAAAACGTCAAAAATTCTGATTTCAAGACACATGATTTTGTTCCTACCTTGTTTGTGTAGTTCCCCAAAACTTGTCTTTGTTCTTAAAATTAATGTCTTAATGTATCAGCAAAGTGTTGTGGTAGTTGTTAGTAAACCCTATTACCAGTTCCTGCAGTATCTCAGCTGTGATCGTTTAGTGTCAGTGTGCTGTCTTCTGGCATGACCAATTCACATTGCAGGTAAGTTTTGTATGGCATCAATACGATTGTTAGATTATATATTTTGTAATGTTTATCTACTGCAACTGTGACACTTTCATGTGTATTGTAGTTTGATGTTTTCCTATTTAACAAGAAAAGACAACACCTCGATACCTAAGGTCTTTACTTTTTGTTAATTACATAAAATTAAAATTACTATATCTTTTGTATATTGTTTTTAAGATGATGTTGATATAATCATTACAATTTGTATTTATATTACCAATCAAATTTATTTAGTTTGTTAAGTAGTTTTTTTTTAAACAGGACAGGATAAATAAACTAAGTCTCACAACAGTACAAAGAATGTTTACACTTATACTGTAACTAGCTGTTACCCGGCAGACGTTGTTATGCCTTTGACTATTACCAACTAAAACCAATATCACCTAGATCACCTGTTCAAGTAAACATGTCACTAGCTTTTATGTAAACAATAATATCTTTCCATATGGGAATCCTTTTGGGCCTCTTGGGAGGAACCCAATTGAGTTGGGACGAAATGGATGGCTTAAAAACCTTCTCCGTGAAATAACATACATATACAACATATACCAAGTACAAATATATACCAACATATATACATACATATATATGAATACATATATATGTATATATATACATATATATATATATACATATATACACACATATATACATACATTTATTTACATATATATATATATATATATATATATATATATATATACCAAGTTTCATGGCAAACGGTCCAACGGTGTCCGAGTCCATAAACTTCAAATATATATTCAAACAAACAAACCAACATCCTCTTTCATAAATATAGATTACAAACCAGACGGTAAACATACACAAAAGATGGTACAAGACGATCGATTTCAACCAGTTACACCGGTCATCATCAGATCCAATCAGAGAACGCCCGAATTTGGGTGAAAATCAGTGTTGTGTGAGACTTAGTTTATTTATCGTGTTTTATTGTAACAACACGTATCATGCTCCTAAATAAGTGATTTTGATATCAAACTAAATTAATTAACATCGTGCAATTCGGATAGTAAAATGTAAACAAATGTAACGTGAACCACGATCTTAGAACTATGAGGTTATATTATAACCAAACCATGGCGAAAGGATATATCAATACTTGAGAATATAGTGCTTAAGTATATAACACATACATGTAGAGTAGTGCCATACATGCAGATACCTGCTATAACCAGGTGATGAGGACCTGCCTACAACTACCTGTCACAATCTAAAGTTGATCGATTTTATCTTATAAATATATTCAGAATAATGAGTTATTCTATAGTTTTTGATCACTTTCCAAACATTTCACTAACGAGTCACTTTTTGATCTAAAAACATTTTTTATAACACACTCAGATTTATCTTGATTGATGACTAAATTTTGAATGTAAGATTTAAGTAACTTGTCAATCCTTATTCATTATAATAGTAGTTATTAAAAAAAAACTTACCCTGATTTTAATTCATGTTATTTCATTCTAATATTATGCGTCAATCGCAATCAGAGTAAGATTGTTTACATCTTATGTGTGCGTCTTAAAAGTGTATTTAAAATCCCCATGAAGCAGTCAGGAGAAAATAAAAAGTAAACGACTAGGAATAAAATCGTCGGTGAAGTGGTGAAGTGGTGTAATTTGAACAAGCTGGGTGTAAAATGTCCTTTTAAAGCAATGAGGAGATTTGCATACCGTCGTCAGATGCAACCAGAGTGGGTAAGGTTCGGTGCTAATAGCCTCTAGCACGCACAGGCCCGGCAAAAACTACGGCTTTGAGAGGAGTATTGTATTATATATAATTCCTATGAATTATTATTAACTTTACAAGCTATAATTGTCTGTTTGTTTGTTACTCAATTAGGGGAAAACTGCTGGATCGATTGACCTTAAATTTGGTTTAAAGGTATGGAACAGGATCAGTGATACCGTTTAATTAGAGCCGGCGGATAGTATAACTAGCTTTTAACGAATTAAAATACATAATCTAATGATTTTATATTTGTACAAGGTTTTCATAAAGTATGGCGCGGTTTCGACATGAGATAAAAAAAAGCAAAGAAAGTATAACAACAATATTTATTTTATTGAAGTCACCATAAGAAACAGACTAGTAAGTTTCAATGTCCGCCATTTGTAGCTCTGCAGAAATTTAAACGATGGCGTAGTTCAACCCACACAGGGTCCAACATGTTCCTAGTTACTGCCTCATATATTCTTTCTCTAAAATTAGCCAACATACGAATTTCTGTGATTAAACTATGCTTTTCACACATAAAAAATAGATGGAGTCAATTCTGGGCTTCTAGGCGGCCATGGAACTACCATTACATATCCACCTTGAAATATGACTTGAAAAGGTAAATAGCCGAAACCCAAACACAAATTTGGTTACAAAACACAATGTTAACAATCAAAGAGCTAATTTTACAGTTAATTTAAACAAAACTACTTGAGCTGTAGAATCCAGTGCTACCAACTAACTATGTTCTAATTTGCCCAGTAGTTTTTCATAAGCAGTCAAAACCGTCCCAGTCTTACATGACGACCCTGTATTTTGTGCCTGTCAACATCATTGGCGTATTTTAACATTTTGAGAGGAAATTGATTAAAACTTGGACTTAATATTATCTAAGTCTACCTATTCTTGAAAGGGCCATTAACTAACACCCCAGTGCTGAAATAATTTTTTAAGGACTTCAGAAAAGCCTTTTATTTAAAATATTTAAAATAACGTGGCAATAATCACTTAACAAATTTAAATTATTTGTCTTTTACTAATTAAAAATAAGTCAAATGCATTATAGGTATTTTACTTGCAATATTTCTATCTTCAAGTTCCCGAAATCAAAAGTTAATATACTGCTTTTAGTAAACAAAAACACTCATGATGTAAAATATGACAAAAAGCTCCAGCTGATGACATTTCAAGTTCAAATTTGGAACAGTAGTGATCAGTAGTAGCGATAGTAATGACATGTTTTGCTAATAACAGATTTAGTATCAAAATTGCTGTGTCTGAAATGGGCTTAGTATTCATTGAGTTTAGTTTTTCAGGATTTTCATAGGAGTTTCCCTACGAAAATATTTTCGCAGTTATATCAAAATTTCACCGTAAGAAACCCAGAACAACTTGATGCTTTTGAAACATTATTAAAAAATAATCAAAATTTGGTTGTGAAAAATGGTTCAGAACCTATTCAAAATTCTCCGAGTGTGTAAATTATTAATTTAATTTTTATATATTACATAAAATAATGTAAAATACCTAACGGTTTCCAATTTTAATTTAAACATTTTATCTTATAATATTTTTAAATAACTATTTGTTTTAGAAATTTAGAATAAAGTTGAATTTAGTCAAGATCATAATTTATTAACAGTCCGACTATGTCAAACACACTTTAGGAAATTACATTACACAAATCTTGTGTGTTAATAGATACATAGTTAGTATCATAGTCCTAATTTAGGAGATATTATTAGGTAATATATTTAGTCAGTGTTATTACAATAAATTTGAATTATAATGTCCATAGAATATAAAGTGTCCATGTATGCAAATTAGGCAATGTTCTCTTAAATACCTTTAATTTACGCGTAAGCATATGTATGCTTTGTCCATATGTATTACAATTGTTAAATCTCACGATCTTGCCCTCAAAGAAGTTTATATTCTTGTAAGACTAAATCACTTACTGTGAGACCGTCAGTCAGCTCAAATTGTACAATTATAAATTATTGTACAATTTGAGCTGACTGACGGTTTCACAGTAAGTGATTTAGTCTTACAATTTAACCGCAGCTCAGGGGCTACAAATATGGATTTTATATTCTTTTTAGAATTACAATTGAGCATAATAAAAACTCTTTGTGAACATCACAAGCGATAATGCCCTCCTTAATACAATAAGTTAAAGCGTTACACAAGTTATTGAGCTAAATGATATATTTTACTTATATCGTTTGATAGTTATCAAAATTAAATTATCTTTGCGTAACGCACTTAATGTCTTGAACTATGTTGTTAAATAGCTATAAATCAACTTTAGAGGCTTTTCCCTATTGTACGTATCCAGTATTTTACTTTAATACGTTGTCATGTACTGTACCACGCGTAATCATATTGTCAAGGTAATTATTAAGATAAAAAGGCTTTACTTAAATGAGTTTTCATATAAGGTGAATCATTGGTTGCCATTAAAGGTGAATTGCTAAGGTAAATTACCAAGATACAGTACAAACGTTATAAACATTTAGAGTATAGTACGCAATTTTATATCAACATTCGGAATGCGGTATATAAAGTAACTAACTCTACTCTTAAAATATGAATAGTTTTCAAACATTACACTCTTACTTTTTCCACAACTTATAATGACTACAGAGGTGAAAATAACGGTAACGTGTTAATTTATGTAGGGTCTTCTGAGGTCATTTGTGCTATCTGATGACGAAACGTGCCGGATTAACTCGGTAAAGACGATGTTTGTATGGGGGTCGCATTCTCCAGCCACACTTTGGAGCGACTTGCTTTACTGTCACGTTTCTTGCTTTTGTACAGTAAAATATATTTACTACAGTCCCGGGTATATCCATCCCCCCTGTTTCTGTAATGTAGATAGAAATGTATAATATTTCATATAGTTTAGATGCAGACTAGATACTAGTTTTAAAATAAATTAAAATATTTAAGAACATAAAATATGGCGGACGCTAGCCATCACTGAGTGAGAAGAACGACATTTCAGGATCTGTAGTCTGATCCCGTCTTCAAGTGAGGAAAACGCCAAGAACAAAACAAAATTGAACATCTGTGATGGCGAATGTCCTCAATAATTTCTTAATAACATAAACCATCAACAACAATGAATATTAAACAAACACGAAAATTAATTTGAATGTGTTTTTTTACAAATTAAATAGTATCAAATTATTTATTTTTCGAACTGGTTTAAAATGGCTTGGTATCAAAGCATTCGTCCTGATACGTGGTTGGGCATAAACAGTTTTTTCTCGATATTTTTATGTCAAAAGGTACAAAATGCCCTTAAAGTTCGCTTTATTGTCTATTAAATTAACAAAGAGAATAGTAGTACTATATTATCGTCCTTATTTGAGCTGTTACCACTCAGTAAGGACAGGTTATTAGCAGTAACACGTAATACGTGGACTATATCTATTTATCTAACTATCTGTATAAATAAGATCATAGTTTTGTCTGTAAACCGTTTAGAGTCTGGGGTTTGTGAGTTTTTTTATGTTTAAGCTTGAAGAAATATAAGTTTTTGTGAAATTTTGTTTGTCTGTCTATTCCGTGTCCAGTGCGAGACAGGTTTTCACCCTGTGTCATGGACAAATCTGCTTTACTGAATTCTATAAAACCCTTTTACCCACTTTCTAAAAGCTAAAAATACAAGTAAATTATTACTATACACCAAATGAAACAAATTGGTGGATAACACAGCGTATTACTCAATGTTATTTTGACGGAGAATCAATGTGTTATCATTTATGTCTTATTTACTGATAAATTGCATTAAAATTGTATAGGTTAAGCTAACATTACATTACTCATTACATCGAAAGCTTACAGCTTTGGGTGGTAAGTTAGTTCGAAATATGTTGCCACCCAACCCAGGAAAGTGAGAAGGGAGGGGTATCCCACCTTAAATAAATCACACCTTAAAACCACTGTGTAGCAAATGACTCAGTAATATCACCAATAAAGTAATTTTGGTGGATGCTTCTGAGAAAAAAAGTTTACCATAAGTTTTATATATAGGCTAGGCACTTTATATTCTATATATAATAAATATAATCTAATTTATTTTTCAAAAGAAGATGGTTCAAATGGAGAATGCAAGTTTTATTTTTACGATAGGCCTACCGTTTATTTTACCTCAGTATAAAATTTACTATTTAAAAAAATTCAGTGCACTTGAATTCAAAGTAGACTTTGTGGTGTAGCGACGAAAACTGGTAAATGTTAATGTGGTACTAGTATAAGTGATAAAAAGATGGGAACTCTTCCGGAGGACTCTCTTCCCTTAGTGCTTTCTCATTTAATAACAACTTTAAAATTAAATTAAGCATAATCAAATTAAATATTGAGTTATAAAGTAGTCAAACACTGTACTCCAATCAATCTTCATAATGAACGTGTCGAACAAACAGATGGAACAGAACAAGCTGCCTAACTACTTGTTCAACACTCGGCAGATGACGGATTGGCACTTGGCACGTGCTGTTCCGACAAGTTAAAAATGTTTTAGAACTCTAATCTAACTCTTGTTGATGAAACTTTGAAAAAATATGATGCTTCAGCCGTTCTATACATAATAATTATCGTACAAAATTCAAATTCGGACAGTATCGTGTTATATCATGACCTCAGCACTTGCTGTTCGACTCCATAATCCCACGGTTGAAGGTCACCCCACGACATTTATAAGTCACACCCCAACCACCCCTCCCCTCTCCCACTGACGGCAATGCTGTAACGCTATGCCCCTTGGCATAACGTAATATACACAGGAAATGTAAGTCAGAAAATCTACGGAAAATGCAATCTTGGGTGCGTGTAACGTATAAATGTTTTTAATTTACTTCCAAATAGGAATAATGAAATGAAAGTTGAGACGGCCAGTATTAGGGTAAGTTTTTTAATAAACAAAAGCGCTCGCCAATTTCAGTCCCCGGGGGATAATCTGAGACAAATGTGGACTGTGACAATCACCCCCTTCCTACTCCTCATCACCCTCCCCCCTCCTCACCATGTGTATGACACTGATTAACTCTTCTGATAAAAGAGACTTTGATAAAACTCCGAGTGAAGTATTGTCCACGGCGCCGGCGCCGGAACGGCGAGACAGTCCACTATTACAAATGTTTTATAATGTTAAATTTGGACTAAAATAGAACTCGAGGTATCGGAATAAGCATTTAAGCACCTGGCATCTCAGTAGGTCAACGTAATTTAAGTTAAAATTATTTATTTTCTAAAATATCCGATACAAAAGTAGTTGTAAAGGTTATTTAAAAGTAACTAATAAAATTGTTTAAGTCCATATAAAGCAAACATATCTATATGATATTGTAAAATATTATGAAAAATAGTAGAATAATTATGTATTGTTACTAACTTTGATGCGAAATTAAAATTTTATTGTGTAACTGTAAAAATGTATAAGAATCGTTTGACATTTTACTTCCGATTTTCAGGAATGTTTAGTTTGATTTTTTACAGATATTTCCATTTTAAACTCGAAATCATTAACACAATCCCCAGGTCCAGTAGTCTCATATGTTCACTTGAATTAAGAAGTAACCATTACGTACTGTAAAACAAAAACAACTACACAGAATAATAATCGGTAATTTATTTAACTTTAATGATTTAGAACGTTGTACGTCCACAATATTCGTTTATTCGTGATCATTCACAATGCATGTCCTTTATTTATGTATTCGAATCAGCTGAAAATGCGTTGAAGACGTTGAATAAAATCAAGGATCACCATACGGTGTAGATAAAGTATTTGCAATAATTATACAAAAAAAATATATTTAGAGGTAAATATTTTACGACAGCAAGTATAAAGAAATTTATCTGGTTGGTTTATTTAAGTTAACAATCAGTGACCGCTCGATTGAAGGTATTACTTTGATCTTTGATCGCAGAAAAGGTCTTACTCTGAGTTTTGATCGCAGAAAAGGTGGTACTTTGAGTTTTGATCGCATAAAAAGGTCTTACTTTGAGCTTTGATCGCAGAAAAGGCCTTACTCTAAGTTTTGATCGTAGAAAAGGTCCAGTCAGTGTTTTGATTCCAGCCGAAGTCCTTACTCTGAGTTTTGGTTGCAGATGAGGTCCTGAAGGAGAAGGAGATCTACAAGGACATGGTTAACGACATTGACCAAACCTTCTTGGACATGGCTGGCATCTAAATTTAAACTTCCTCAATATACAAGTGTTAAAAGTTCCTTAAACCCACCTGTATTTTTACGTTGGTTTTTGTCTACTATTTAATTAAACCGTGCAAACATTTTTCAGGGTTAAAATTTTACCACATATCAGTGATTGTCAGAATGTTCGAGGATGATTGTGAATCATTTAGGTTAAAGTGATGACGGAACAACATATTCTTCTGCTAAAGCGTTTAGATGTTTGTATAATTATCGTAACAAGGTCGGGAACATTCTTCACTCTAGATTCTTCAAAGGGGAGGAAGTCATGAACTTGCATCCGGGGACGACTTGATAGATTACCGCTTACAGGATGTAATTGAACTATCGCAACTCAGGGAGTAAATATTTGGATTTGGCTTGGAAATAATAGTTAGAAGTCAAGTAATATTCACCATCGATTACACACATTTACGCTGATTAGTTTCTTCACTGAAATGTGTTAATTCCAAAGGGTTTTTAATTTACAAATTTTTAACGTGTATAGTTTTTACAGAGAGAAATAACAAGTAAGATCTGCATTTTGTTGTTAAATCTTATATAGTATTTTACAGAAAACCTTTTAATTAAACCGTAATTTAGTTACTGAATTGTAACAATTTATTTTGCTTTGATTTTCCTTGGTAATACGCGTTAATAATTTAAACATAGGATTGTTTTACACCTTGTACTGTTGACGTGAACTCATTTGAAATAACAGGCATTTATTGTAACATAATTTAGCAGTTGATGATTTAAAGATATATATTTATTTACGATGTTGTGAGTTTAAAATAAAGAACTGTGTGCAAATCCAAAATTCATTGGAATATCCTATTTCCTTTTGTTTATAAAAGCTATGTAAAGTTTTTATTAATATAATTTAATGCACATAGGTGGTGTTAATCTTTTATGCAATGAATGTGTATTTCGCTGCTATGCCATTTCATTTCAACAAATGCAACAATATGCATGTTACTTAGAATAGCAAAGCTTTTGTAAAATTTGTCAATCATGAAAAATCGAGATGTTCATTTGTTTTTTTAATCGCGCCTTCATTGTACACTTATGCCTATCATTGCCCACACATACTTGTTCTTTTTAATTTTCTATAGAGTATGGAAGCTTTTTCTTATTGAATTACATACATTACAGTGTATACTTATCTATCATATCAACAGTTTTGTAATTTAGGAATGTACAATTACTCAGTTTTATTACAAATAATGCACGAGCCAACCACTTTAATTCTTTTAACAATGTTAAAGTAAATAAACCACAAGCTATTGATTAAAAAACTTACAGGGTTACTGAATGTATTACAAATTGCATATATAAATAGGACACATATTTATCAACGAATCAGGAGTTTGTTACAAAGTAAACATTTCACAAATGGCTGTTTAACAATGAAGCAGTGCCCACCCACATACATTTGTAAAATATTCAGTTTACACTCCGATGGGGTGATATCTCGCTTCAGAAACAATCTAAAGGTTTTCAACAATAAATTAGAAAATACCATTAACTCAGTTGGACAGTTATATTTTCATTGTGTATCTAGATTATTCAGCCATAATACCGTTATATAACATTGAATGATTTCATAGGCCATATTTATTGGGATTCATGGTGTTATTTGCTTATTTAAAGCCATACAAAACTGTCATGTCATGTCAACACTATTATAAACTGTCATTTCAAATACATTAAGTCATGTGTCATGCTGTGATTGTGCTAGAATTGCCTGTTTTAGTACTATAGGTCGGCATGCTGATGGATCATTGCATGGACATCAAAATAGGTGAGAATATTCACTCATTTAATTAGTATATTCACATTTATTGTTTATGTAACGTATTTGATTTTAATACAAATTTCATTTACATTTCTAAAACCTTCATGGCTTATAATGTTTACTCACAAGAATTCAAAAATGAGTAAATCAATCTTACGTCCACTCTAAAAGTCTGCTACTAGTGAAGAGATCGTAGACTTATGACGAAACAATACGATCAGATATATTTTGTGCATGATATTTAACTTATTCAACAAAAAAATATCATAAAGGTATATAATGACTCTTTATGAAATCGATTTTTGTTTCGCTGGTGAAAAAGTTTTCACTTCTCGGTGCACATTACATCTTATCATATTTTGCAAAATTCATGTTATGCGGTCTTAACTCCCTTATTAGTCTTAACTTTTTTATCTTTAGTAACTTCACCTTTTCTTATTATCTACTCGACCATAAAATCTATATGAATAGTTTACAACACGATTGAGAAGTCATAGAAGATCCGGTGATTTCCCATGGCGATACAGTTTTCTTCAACTAATCGTTGTTTTAAAGCAATTTTGAAATTTGTTCACGATACTATTGGAATATCAGCTGCTTTTCCATTGCGTACATTGCCAGGTAAAGTTCGTCATATCCCCACTAGTGAGGAAAAATCAGCTAATTATAAATCAGCCTAACAATACAATACAATATTGCAATAATGCCCATTTGTTTAAAACATTGTGTTGGTTGTTGTGTTTACTTTACTTCGTCTTGCAATAGTAACGTGAAAATGGAAGAATTACCAAAGAAGAAAGTTAGTGAAACAAGTCAAGACTTATTACCGGCGAAATCTAAGTAGTATCGTGAAAAATAGTGTTCAAAACTCGTGGGAAAATGATTTTCCCTGGTGTTCGTTCTCTTTAAATTGCTCTTCTACGACTTTCAATTTAATTACGACTCGCACCAGGAAAATCACACTTTTCTCATTAGTTGTGAAATATTCCCCAACAGTGTTAACATATAAAATAATTTTGATAATTTTGGACTGGTAAATACTTTAACTATATTGTAATAATGCTTACGGACATCTTTAGCCGCAGACATTTATGTTATCGTCTAACATATTCATTAAAGTTGTTCATTATATTTTGAGGGTTTCACTTGCTTTCAGTTTGAAGTTGTTTAGACTGATTTAGTTATTATTTTAACTAATTCTTTGTTTTGTATTCCAGATGACGTCCTGCGCCAGAAGGAGATTTACAAGGACATCATCAACGACATCGACCAAACGTTCCTTGACATGGCCGGATACTAATCCTTTAATTCCCTCTTTTGTCGACTCTTTAGACAAGAAATATTTTGTACATATGTTCTTTATCGCTCATATATTTTCAACCAAACTTAAGTTTATCTCCAATGTTTTATTTTACAAAAATTTAATATCCAAGGCATTTTTCATAAGAATTGTTGATATTGAGTTCAGTAATTTAAAACTTAAACGTGTTCTATACTGCATTTAATACTGAAGTTTTGTGTAATCATACAAAGAAAAAAAATACCAATTAGAAAAATCACCGACTCAAATTGTTTCTAACTGTTGCTTCCTATTACGTAATTTCCTTGCTTCCTTGGAATCTATCTCCTATTCCTAATAAATGTTTTTGTTTATTTATTTGGTTGTTTTAATTTTCACCTTATCTAATGATATTTAAATGATATTTAATGATATTTCACCTTATCTCAAAATTTAAATAATTGGTTCTAAATTAAATTAATTGATACATTAATAATTGTTAACTGTTGCTGTCCTAGAAGTTTCAAATAAAACTAAATAGGTTTCTTACAATAGTCAATAGTCCAAAATGTTTGACATATAATTTTTTCTTTTAATAAAATCAGTTAAAAAAATTTTGTTGTTATGGTTTGAATTATGTTAAAGATATAAATAACGTCAGATACTCCAACAAAAAAGTGCAATGATCAATAATGAATAAAAGAGCTTACCACGTTAAACAGAAATTTGCTTTTCGTAAGCCAAAAGACAATTAGAGAACATTCAGTTTCCTTGTCACACGAAGGTAGTATCTATCTTGCGATTTCAAACTTCCTTTTGAGCACGTTTTTTATTTACAATTTACCGTCTCAAACAACGTTTAAATTTTATTTATTGTTTGTGACTAGGAATGTATTGACTTTTTGGGTTGATAATTACATGGTTTAGGGTATTCGTAACAGTTGAATTTACAGTGAAATTTGAAATGATAATTATTAGTTTCGTTTAATAAAACGAAATGCACAGTTGGAGGGTTTGGGAAATTTAACATTGTGCCCTGGAAGTAAGCAAAGGTTTGGCTTTTGTTCATTGCAGTAATTATTTTCGGAGTCGACAACGTAAGTTGAAATGTTAGTTTTGATCATTACAATTTTTATTTCGGTTAGTTGGTATATTTTATCGTGCCACATGAAACGGATGGGTAAGTGTACCAATGATATTGCAAGCTACTTTTTTTAGGGATACTTTGAATAATTGTAGAACGATACTGTAATTTTTGTGGTGTCATACACAAATTGACAATATTAAAAGTAAAGAGTAAAATTTAAGTTTAAAAAGTAGTAGGAGTTAGTTATTAAGGAAATCATCGCTGAAATTAGGCTTTCTTTGTATATTTTCCTTTTAGACCTATTAAGTCTTGTAACAAGGTTTTAGAGTAATCAATCTGTGGTTATCGTCAGCAAAATGGTTTTTTGAATTTTGTTTGTTTTGACAGTCCTGTTCAATTGTGTAAAGTTTGTTGTAATACATTGTCAGATTAATGTACAGCCAGGTTTCCTGTGTATTTTGTATAATTTTAATTCGAAATGGGTGGAAGTCTCATTTATGTTAGATTTTTAGTTCGTGTCTTAATTTTGAAATGTCTCATGAGTGTTTGGAGAAAACTGTTGGTATTGGAAATAAATTTGTTTAATTTTGTTTCCACTATAGTGAATTCCGCGTTTTCGCCTTTAACCAAATACAGTTAGGATTTTAATCTGTCCTCAAATTGTACTTCCTTTTGGGTAAGATCAAAAAGATTAGTCGTGATGACCACGTTCATTAGACCTCAGCAACACTAGACCTCAACATCACTAGACCTCAGCATCACAAGACCTCAGTATAACTAAACCTCAGAATAACTAGACCTCAGAATCACTAGACCTCAGCATCAATAGACCTCAACATCACTAGACCTCACCATAACTAGACCTCAGCAAAACTAGACCTCACCATAACTAGACCTCACCATAACTAGACCTCAGGAAAACTAGGCCTCAGCATCACTAGACCTCAGCATCGCTAGGCCTCAGCATCACTATACCTCAGCATCACAAGACCTCAGCATCACTATACCTCAGCATCACAAGACCTCAGCATCACTAGACCTCAGCATCACTAGGCCTCAGCATCACTAGACCTCAGCATCACTAGACCTCAGTAAAACTAGACCTCAGCATCATTAGACCTCAGCATCACTAGACCTCAGCATAACTAGACCTCAGTATAACTAGACCTCAGCATCACTAGACCTCAGCATCACTAGACCTCAGCATCACTAGTCCTCAACATAACTAGACCTCACCATAACTAGACCTCACCATACCTAGACCTCAACATCACTAGACCTCAGCATAACTAGGCCTCAGCATCACTAGACCTCAGCATAACTAGACCTCAGCATCACTAGGCCTCAGCATAACTAGACCTCAGCATAACTAGACCTCAGCATAACTAGACCTCAGTATCACTAGAACTCAGCATCACTAGTCCTCAGCATCACTAGCCCTCAGCATAAATAGGCCTCAGCATCACTAGACCTCAACATAACTAGACCTCAGCATAACTAGACCTCAGCATCACTAGACCTCAACATAACTAGACCTCAGCATCCCTAGACCTCAGCATCACTAGACCTCAGCATCACTAGACCTCAACATCACTAGTACTTAGCATTACTAGTCCTCAGCATCCCTCAGCATAACTAGACCTCACCATCACTAGACCTCAGCATCACTAGACCTCTACCTACATTCAATTGATATTTTGGTTAAAAATGAAGAACAATTGTGATATATTTTTGTTCCCGTTTAGAAATTGGCTTGTGAACTAATTTAGTCATCTATAGAGTTTTGAATTTCAGACAGTAGTAGAATTTTCTTACAATTTTAAACCTCCAATACAATATTACAACTTTTACAATATTAACTTACAATATTAAACTGTTGCAATCTTGAGGGCGTGGAGTTTGCTGAGATTAATTTTGGTTTGATGGTTTATTTTTTAGAACAATGGCGTGATCGAATGATAAGGTATTGGGATTAAAGAAACGTCATTAAACGTTACTCCTGATACAATGTGAATTGGTTGTTTCCTAGCCAGCTGACGGAGTAGGCGGCTGCCATATGAGGAGGACGGCGAGTAGGCTGAGTCCTGACACCGCAGTGTGGCAGCGGGGTGGACCGAAAATACCCGGAATATATATTTATCGATAAGCTAAACATATACTGATTTAATATAAACATCGAATGGCTTCAATACCTCTTCCGATTTTACAGTTGAAATAAATACTGAAGGGAGATGGCTTGATGGTCAGCTAGTAAACAAAGGGTTAAGGGGAAAGTTACCCCCTCCACTGTTCATTGGTTATTGACTCAGCCTACCGAGAAACTATCAACGAAAGGTAATGGTGTTTAATAGCTGTGCCAATAACTTATAATAAACACGCATCTTTGTCCAATGGCATAAGTAAGAAAGGGTTGTGGTGGGGGTGATTTTCCCCTCACACCCTTGTTTACTATCTGGTCACCAAGTCCCCCTACAGTAGCTATTCGGGATGGGTTCTTTATAGTGCGTAAATAAAACTCTAATTTCCTATGCGCAGCCTACACATCCCATTTTGAGAAACAAGAATAGTAAATGGTTAAATAGTAAACAAAACAATGACCGACTGTAGTTAGACGTAATCTTTATAACAGGTTTATTCAATTGAATTGACTAAAAAATTACATGTGACATATGCCAAATAAAACTCTCCTCCATATGAATAACATGGGGTCTTGGAAGTCCCGTGGGGTAGAGCCCTGAGGCCTACATCGAAAATCTAAAGCCACTTTGAACAGCTGCACATCTAGACGCGCATTTTAGAATATAATATGTGGGGTTAAACCTTAAAACAAAAAGCCTACAAAAGTGTAGTGTATTAAACTAATATATAAAATTATCGTGTCACAGTATTTGTAACAAAACTCCTCCGAAACAGCTTGACCGATTCTTATGAAATTTTGTGTGTATATTCGGTAGGTCTGAGAATAGGACGTAAACTTTTTTTCGATAGATGAGTGAGCGAAGCGAACGAGCTCATATTGAAAATGAACAAGTATTTGACATAAACAAAATTCAATGACATTAGGACAGGACAACGTCTGTCGGGCCAGCTAGTAGTATAGAAGATATCAATTTTAGTATACTGAGATAGCATATTTGTTTTCAAAACGATTTAGATAAAAAAAACTCAGAAGAGGCCAAGTTTATAATGAAAAAATGTGTAACATATTATTTCACATTGTTTGTTTCAAACCTATAGCATTTAGTGAATAAAACAATGCGCTGAAAATTGACAATAGCCAAATACATGTTGATCTGATAAAAAACCATTGAGCTCTTCTTGAGGGGAACCTACCCTTTTAATTGAACCCGGATCAGCTGATACCCTGACCTCGGAGAGTGACGACACACCCGCGCATGCGCACACGGTGGAGTATCGACCGGCGACATCTTGCATCCCACAACTCTATCGCAAAGAAATTTACCTTTCCTGTGTGGTTTGTTGTAACTTTCGCGGATTGTTTTGACGGAAAGTGGCGTCGGACGTTGAGGAGATGGCGACAACCGTCGGCTACGACGATGGCCCGGACATCCAACCCATCGAAGCAGGTGAGCGCCCCAACGGCTGGTGGGCCGTGAAGCAACACTTTATTGTTTCAGAGTTTCCTCGATTTGAGGATGTTAATGAACAAGCAGCTAAGTATATCCTGTATGAATCTAACTACGTGGTGCTCACAGTTGTAGAACTCTGCTGGGAGTCTTAATATAAAACAATGGCAACCCACCCCCGATTGTTATTGCTGTTTTGTCGATACGAGGTCCTTCACAGATACAGTATTTTTATTGTCATTACGCTCACTTCAATATAAACATTATGTTTGTTATTACTATTGAATTAAATTCTTTTTTGTGCCAAGGTGTGGGGAAGAATGTATTGAAAGGTAGGATGTCTCGGTGGATGGAAACGTGTAAAGTCAATGAGTGTGTGGGCGAGTGCTCCCGCCACCCTTCAGAGTCATTGTGCTCTCCTGGAATTTAATATTAAGAAACCTTCTTGGTTCTTTAATATTAACTCATTTTTGCAATAGATTAATTTTTGATTTCCAAAGCTAAAGTGGGCTCGTTGTATCAAATATATGAAATATGTCAGAATACATTAATGTTTTACTTAAAAAAAGTTGAAACCCTTGAGATGATTTCACAACAATTAAAGAACTCAATGTTTTAGATCATTTTATCTTTGGAAATTAGATTTTTTTAATGATGTCATAACCTAAATCTCTATGTAAGCTTAAAATAATACTTTAAACACAAACATTGCAGCTTATATGTATCCAAAAAAGATTAAACCAAATTTGTATACTCAGCAATAGGTTTTTGCCGTTTCAGAATCAATTGGGTTGAATCATTTTTCATTAAAAAATAACATTAATCCCTATACCAGGAACGTTTGTTGAAACCCAATTCATGGGAAGGCCTTGGTGAGGAAATATAATAGTTAACGATAAAACCTTTCCATCGACACTAAAAATCCACGCAGAATAAAATAACATCCAAAATAACAAAATGGCTATGCCTAACACACTTTAAATGCTCCTACATGGTCAGAGCTAGGCTAATGGATTTTGTTTTAACGCGTTGGCTGCTGCGGACCCCGATCGGATTTTTTTCTCAACATAGAAACTTATGCAAATTTCATGTTTGCAGCAGCGAAAGTGTTAAAATTGCAATTAGGTAAATTAACAGTTTAGTGGCCCTTTTAGTACATATACAACTTTTACCACTGATGAAAAAACATATTTATTCAGAAAAACCATGAACATTATCAAAACATGTTTTGGTCAGAGGAAAACATATGAGTATTTCCAAAGAATTACTAATGAATGATTACAATTTTGTGTAAAACTGCCAAATGTACACGATAAACTTATGCTTATCGATATTATAATCAAAATAGGAACTAAATTCACTATTTAAGAATCTCACATAATCTCACCCATTGTACACTCCTCATTCATTCATATTCACCTTTAAACCGCCATATTCGCCTAGTTGCGTCGGCGCCTTACGCAGTGATTCAGAGATCATTACTATCTTACATCCAAACAATTTAAAGTTTGTGTTATAGTGTCTGCATGTAGTGAAATACCTGTGACACAATATAACACACACGTCACAATATACCTAAACACTGAAATATATTGTGTGGCAGTAATAATTATTAAGATGAGTTGTGCTGGTAGTAAGGGCAAACACCTGGCGATAAAACACAAAATAAACACGATTAAAAATAAATAACAAGTTTAATTATACCTGAAAGGTATTACTCTGTACTCTAAAATGAGGAAAATTTGGGTAAAAAATAGATTTTTTAGGCCCAGCAAAAGGGCGTCGGTAAAATTTTGAAATTAGATGTTACTGTCATTGATTGACACAAGCCTTCAGTTTTTCCACGAAAACTTTAATTTTGCTGGAAATCTCATTTTAAAATTTGGTTTACGAAGTTTTAAACCGAAACTTAAAATCTGGACAAAAACAACCAATGAATTGTCAAAGTAAATGGTAAAGTATCAATATGACTTTATAATATATTTACTACTATTTAAGAAATAATTATATTTCATAGTATTTTCTTTATAGAGTTTATCCAAATAGCTTATACTACATAGTTGTCAATAAGGAGAAATATGAGTGACATATATTGACCTGAAGTAACCCAAACAAAATATTCTAAAAATAAATTCAATAAATCACCCAGTTTAAATATAAGTCTTATATTTAAATAAATAAACCAAATAATGGTTAATATGATCAAAAGTGGAAATACTGACTCAAAAAGAGGAAGTGTACTTAAACACGTCATCAGAAAAGTCGAGGTTTTCCAGACGTAATGAATCAATATGATGGCGGCCTCCCTCCCCCACCTCAGGCTGGGACACACCTGTTCCTAAACAGCTGATTCAACCACACGTTAGATAAGCCTAATGGATCCGCTCCACAAGCGTTTGTTGAATGCAGTCTTGCAAACGTGTGATCCTGTAGAGGTATTGAAAAGGGAGCGACCAGAGTATCTTGTGATACGGTGAAATTATCGTTCACTTAAATTTTAACAAGTTAATCGTATAGTAATTTTAACAAGTGTAATCGGGATGGTAAGACCTAGGTTTGGGATCATGATAACTTTATGTTTTAAGGTCCCTTAATACCAAAACCACATTTGATCAAATGTTTACATGCAGTAAATTTGAAAATAACATAGTGGCCGAAACACGTTGGACAATAACACTTTAAAACAAGAGTAATTATGAATTTTAACTGTTAAATTTTTTATCTATTAATATCTGCATAAAGCACCTCCAAGGTAGCTAAGTTGCATCATAGATTAAGAATACCATAATTCCATACTCAATCATGTAAATGGACAGTAAATGGACTTTGCCCAAAGTGATTCTTTTGGAGAATAAATACTCCAAAGTATCCAAAAATACTCCAAAAATATCTTAGTGTATTCATCTTGTGGTGTATTGTAATATTTTGCATAAAGCCCATAATTTGTGATCCTCGTTGTAGCTAACCTGCGTAAATAAACATTAAGATGTTAATGCTCCATTGAATGCAGCAAAATAACGGTTTCAGCGTTCCTTACAAAGCTTTTAACAGGAGTAATTTAGTAACACCATTCCAAAATCGTGTCCATAGTATAAACAGTTGTTCCACTGGTCATGAATTTGGGTCATACAAATTGTAATAGGCAATCAAACTGTTATATGACTACCCATCACTGTCAGTGGCCTAACGAAGCACCCATTCCTCCCAAAATAAAGAATTTATTATATATTTTATCTCATTTTGAGTTATATGTGATTATTTCTGACCTTTCTTTAATACCCTTGATGCATAGCCTCTCTCAGTTCAAATAACAGAACTGCTAACCACTGCAAGTTCGGCGAGCGGATTCACCCAAATTTAAGCAAGCAAACACATCCAAAATATTCAAGAACCTTTAGTAATGTTCAATTATCATTTTAAAGGTGTGTTTATTCCTTGTTTATATTTTATTACAGGTTTGTAATAAAACACCAAGGTATCCAGGTCAGGGTTTATGCTAACACCTTCGATCAATATCTTATCAACACTAACTAGCTGCAACTAGGTCGCCTAATGGGTCTTATATTGAAATCACAACAGGTGCATAAACTAACCTGGGAAATTTCCTTGAATAAATTAATATTAATTGAAGTAAATCTTTGAATTTAAATACTCATTTCCTTGGAACAGGTGAATTTTGAATTGATGGTTAACATTTTATGTATAACTACGAAGATTTATTTGTAGGGTGTTGCACCTAATTCAACAAAGGTTTGCGTTATCAAAAAAAATTTATTTGTAGACGTATCACAAATCTTTTCCTGTTCCTCTCTCCTACAGATGTTGGCAATTTGTAACCAGATGTTTTCTGTGAAATTATAATTGGAAATAGCTCGTTTCAAAACTGTTGATAGAAAAATATTTAAACAATTATATGTAGACAAATTAATATTGGGTTTACTATTAGTTTTATTTTTTTATTTTTAACTAGCTGATGTACCCGTCCTTCGTACGGGTTGTACATAAATGGCAGATTAACTAAAAATATTAACAACCCACATAATTTTACAATATTAAAATTACATTTTACACTTTTAAAGTAGAATTAAATTAAAGTTAACGAAATATACTATGGCAGATAGTTCGGGTACTGCTGCCAAGTCGAGGAACTCTGTCGGGTAGTGAACGGTGTGGTTTTTGCTACTCCAAATCGGTACACGTAACACTTTGAATTCGATTTTAGAAATAAAAGAACTCAAGTACAACAAAATTTTAACCCTGTTTAATTTAACATTTTAAATACTTTGATACATTAATATGATACATTCCAATAAATTAATAGTAATGTAACGAAACATTAAACTTTAAAAACATTGACAAACCACTTTTAAAATCACCATTCTTGCCAGGTCCTGTTTTCAATATAATTGTAAATAAACAATTTAAGCTTGGAAAAATCATATGTTTTAAAAACATATGGCTTTTGATTTTATTTAAATAAATGTAAATCAATATATATGAACTGTTCTAACAGTGGTCATGGTTAAATGAATGGTATTAAATATTGTATATGTTCGTTCCTCCCTTTGGAATAGACCTACATTTGTGTTGATCTCCGTTGCTTGTTCATTGGTGGACGTGAGGATGGCACAATCACAGAGCCAGGCACTTTCCAGATTAAACTGTTTATGAACCTCGGTGTAACAAACTGTTAATAAATAAATCCTGTGATTCATCGATAGTGCCGAGTGAAGGGTAGATGTTTCTGAGACCTGAATTGTTTTTCAATGTCCCAATCTCAACTTTTAAAAGCGCATAAGAAAACTGATCAACCCCTTAATCTTCTCAAAAATATATTTTCATATTTACTGTTAAGTTCAGACGCTCAGTGGTCTACATAAAATATATTTTTAGAGAGGCGTAGCCTCGTCCACTCATATCTCACTTACGACAAAGGGTCTGTGTGAGATCTCCAGAGAACACCGTGACTCCCCATGATGTTGTTTCTGATTTCCTTTAAGGCATCAAATTTCAGCTCTACTGGTTGAGTAGTTGGTGTGTTATGACTAACGCGCTTATATTAAAGGCCATTGGGCCAGAGTCCTTGAGTATATTTGTATCTGGAGTAGGTAAATGTCTGCACTGAGCTATCAGCTACATTCCTACCGAATTTCAGATCTATCAGTCCAAGAGTATGTGCAAGATTGTTAAAATATTGTATTTTGAAATTCCGGGGGGCGAAGTCCATAAACATTTTCGTAACAGGAATAGGCTGCGTTTTTTTCTGATGAATTAGTTATATTCCTAACGAAATGTCACTTACAAAGGTCCCAGAAATTACTAATACTCATACAATTGCCATAAAAGTAAATTAGCGAAGAACCCTATAGGACTTTTTTAAACGTATTCTTATTGTGAATCTGCAGCATAAGGGGAACCACCATCGAAAATTTTATCTTCAATAGACATTGTCGTTTCTTAGATAAAGTGATCACTATGTCAGTGAGTGCATGAGTCTGACAAATATATATTTAGATCATATATCCACTTATGTTATTTATTACCAATCTTCACTCAACTTTTTAAAAAAGAACTAAAAAACCTATTTATAGAATAACTATGCCATCATCTGGTTCAATATAAATAAATGCTTTGGCCATAAGAATAGCAAAGAATCTTAAAAACCCTATGGGGCAGTGTCCTAAGGTAATTTAAAATAATCCAATTAGCCTAAAACCTTCTAACGCACATATAGAACATAGAAAAAAGTTGCATATAAATCGGTGCACCCGCTTTCCTGTGAAAAGCGAACATAACATGACCAAAACCGCACAAAATCACGTTTTTGAGCGGCCACCATTATTAAAAAAAAGGCGTATGCCAGTTTATAGTGCCCTAAAACCTTCTCACGCATATATAGAACAAAGAAACTAAGTTTCATTAATGTCACTGCACCCGTTTTCCAGTGAAAAGCGAACAAAAACCCGTCCTTGAGCGTTACCGGCAGACAGACATAAATTGAGATAAGATTTGTTTTGGTTTCCCTAGGGTGTAAAATGTGAAAATATGCAAAAATTTCATAATTCCAAGCAATGTACAGACAAAACTCTAATTTTATTTATATAGATTAATTATACGCTTTATTGAAATAAATATATATATACTTGATGTACACGTTCTTCGGACAGGGGTTTTCCTTACCCGTTCTATAGTCAATGCAAATTTAATTTTAGTTAGCTTGAAACAGCTGTTGTTCTTGCTTCTGCTCTTTAAGCTGTCAAATGTAAGTGCCCTCAGCTGTTCGCATTACAGTTTCTGAATGTTTACTTTCTTGTGAAATGTAAACATTGAAACTTAGAACGTTCACGGGGCGTAGCCCGAGGGGATTTTAAGGAAGTGAATAGGCCTATGTGTTGCATGGGTTCAAGATCTACCTTTGTGTAAAGTTTCAGCCCAGTCGGTTAAGTAGTTTTTGCGTTCACCCGGAACATCAGACAGACAGACAGACAGACAGACAGACAGACAGACAGAAACCACCTCTTCTTTATAATATTATAGATAGATATACGAGTGTATACGAGTAAATAGTTGACCTTTGTTACAGTTCTGGGTCTTGCAAATTATTGTAGTACAACCCTATATTTTTATTTTAAGAAAACTTTTATCTGAGTTGCAGTTTTACAGAGGTAGTTTTTAAAGATAACTCAAGTCTCTTGATAACAAGGTTCGCTCCTGAAATAAAATCACATATACGATTTTTTTCAATTATATTCACATTTACTAATTTAGCAAATCGACTTAGAAAATACTTCTCTATGATAGTAATCAGAAGTTTAAAATTAACTTCTGATTAAGTTTAAGATTGTTTTGACCTTGTTTAAGTTTGATTGTTTGATTGTTTAACCTTTTTTATATTGCAGTATTAAATGATATCACTTTTAAAGAAGTATTACATAGCATTAACAACAGTTCATAATTTAATACATAATTTTAATTGTGTGAAGTTGTTTGTACTTAAAAACGAAATAGCAGAGCAGAAAATACAAAAATGCTGCACCTATAAAAATAATCTTCCTAACGACTGAGACAGGACGATAGTCTTAATAACGGCGCCTAATCTCTTAAGGATTGAGTTCACCCCTTCTCCACCTCGCCATTAAAGTAATAGGATTTTGAATTTAAATAATTCAAACTAAAATTACATCACCATTTTTTACTTTAAAATGTTATAGTAAACTATATTTTATGACAAAATACAGTATTTGGTACCTTCATCCCTTGTGGAATCTTGATGGTAAAGTACCTGTTGGACCGAGCTTTCCTCGGGGAAGGTCAGTCAGTTTGTTAGATGACCCGGAGTAATTTTTCAACACGTTCCCCTACTGACGAGCATATTTGCTTAGCTCATTTCCCTACTTTCTGCATGTTTAAGGCCACTCCAGTTGCCATTATAACTAGTGAGCTACTGGTCCCTTTTGGTATTATTTTGATTATGTATGCACATTTGATTCATTTGTAATATTATCACTCTATATGTAATTTCATATAATGGTTTTAGTTACTTTTCTCAGGAAACGACATGTAATACATGAGTATTACTTTGACAGTTCACTGATTAGTTATAAACAGCTGTTATGAATATTTTGTATCGATTTTAAACTCCATAAGCCCAAAGTTAATTTTTTAAATTTTCAAATTAGCTGTTTTTCATAATTAGATTCAATTTTTACTGGGGATGAGACCTGTCTAGAACTTATTTTTAACCCAGAAATTAGTTAATTGCAACTTTTGTTGGAGATCGTTGGAGGAATTTTTGAGATCAGAGTTGCAAGCAAGCAAGCATACAAGCAAGCACATCCTATACTCTAATATGAGTAAGGTTTGAGTGCGTTCGTGCTTGCTTGCGACTCTGATCTCAAAAACGGCACCAACGATTTCCTTAAAATGTTTGAAATAACTAATTTCTGAGAGAAAAATAAGTTCTAGACATGTCTCAGCCAAAGGAAAAATTAAATAATGTAAAAAACGAAAATTAAAAGTTAAAAAAATTAAAATTGGGCTTATGGAGTTTAAAATCAAAACAAAAGAATTATTACATCTCTGTTCATAATCAACCAGGGAACTGTCAAAGTAATACTCATGTTGTTAATAGTTGTTAACATGTGGTTTCCTGAGATCAGTGACTAAAACTGATGAGTGAAGATTGTGGGTCATATCCGAAATAAATCAAAGGGACATTGAGCTATAAATAAAAACTGGAGGGACATTACAAATGCAGAAAAGGGGCAAATGAGATATAAACATCTGTTAATCAGTTGGGGAAATGGTGAAATATTACTCCAATTCATCTAATCAAACTGACTGGCCTTCCCCGAGCAAAGCACGGCCCCAGGTACTCTTAATCATATTATAGTATAGTATAGGAGTAAGTTTTCTCTCTTTTTGGATGGATGTAGTTAAGGTGGAAGTGCTATAATTAAGGGAAATATGATTGTAAATAGTATAATTGGTATTAAGCCTCTTGGCGAGTTACATAAAATTATTGCAAAGCACCTCGTCCTATATTATCGGGTAATAAAAATATCGACCTCGTGCAGAGTTTCCGTAATTTCAGTTAGGGTCTCAGTACAGAGCTTTAGTATCAACCATTATCGTCCATTAAACGTTCAACAATATCAACCATTATCGACAAACATTGTTGATTTTATGGGTTTGATTATACCCATTGTAAGCTAACCCCCCCTCCAGTTAAAATAATTATGGCCAGTCTGAAATCATTGTACAAATTGTGTTCAAATTTACCTATTTGTAAATGTAAATAACTATTTTAAACTTTTCACATTTAGGTTTATAAATTGAAACTATCAAACTGTTATCAGATATTTTACATATTATCAAAGAGGTTCTTGTAAAATTATTCCAAGTAGAAGGATGAAATAGAAAATATGAGGATTTCAGTTGGTCTTATGCAGTTTAAATTATTTTTACACTGAAATATAGGTTATTTAATTCAAAGTAGCTATTTCTGAAAGGAAGAGAATACCCGATTTGCTTAAGATTTTGAAATTGAAAAGGACAGATTAATTTTTTTTTAAATAGACAGTATAAAACTTAAAAATTAAATTTGTTAAGAACTTAAGTACAGAACTCGTAGCGTAACCAATTAAAAATTGAATACAAGATAAAATAATAATTTGTTTGATCTTCCTTGTCAGGAGCGCTCCAATGTTTATTTCACAAGAAAGTGTTCATATTAGAAAAGGTGTTATTAAAGGTACTCTATTTAAAGTTTATATTTGAATAGATTTATTTTAATAATAAACCTTATTAAATACTTTTTCCTTGAGAATTGAGAATAAAACAAGATTTCTTAGAATGGTATAACGCAAGACTTGATTGGAATACCAAAATGATACATAACAACAGCGCTCTCATCCTATAGAAATTAGACAAAACAACCTTTGTGACAAAGGAACAAAGTCAAAGGTTCCGGACTCTTTGACACAGCTTTTCCAGGAGCTGCAACTCTTTCCTCGTACATCATTATACTATGACGAGCATAGGATTTGAGTTACTAGGAATAGTAATAGAAAATCGACGCGCAAAGTATTTTATGTTTTCCCCTTCTTCAGTTTCAAAGAAATACATGGTAACGATTGTATGGACCAGGGAATATAAAGCTCAATTATTAACGAGTAACTTCTTATACAGGTCTAGGTCATGCTCTGGTGATAGAAAACCCTTTTTATTCAATCACTGAGTTCTTTGATTGCCCTATTAATTTATTTTTTGATTTATTTGGACACTATCGCTTCTAGTGTTTAAAACTACAATACTTTTCGGGAGGTAAGAAAACTCCTCCCGTTATCAATTGAACCCTACTTACATCTAAATATCAAGTTCTTAATCCTAACTAACCTAGATTTTCTTAATATTTTTTTTACATTTTAATTTACACAAACCCAAAAATAAGAAATACATATACAAAAAATCAAATACAATACACTAACACAATATTTATATACACGAACAAATGGAAAACTGACAATACATTACCTGTTCTGCATCGTTGCCTCCAAGCTGACGGCAAAAACGGGAAACTTCACTCTCACGTAAACTCCCTACCGGACCGCGCACTCGACTAGTGGCTGAACAGTAGAAGCAATAGGTAAAGTCCAAATAAATAAAAAAATAAATTAAAACCCATCGCTATTATGAGTTTCAAAAATACAGTCTTATTAATATTAAATTTGTTTAACCACTCTTTTAAAGTCAAGATGTTAGGTATTTACAGACCGGTTAACATAGTTTAGGCTTAAGCCTACGTATTGTACTTTTTATTTTAGAAAAATGTAATTTGACCGTGCCTATTTAATGGCATATGTGATCAATGGCAATACAGTTCTTGTATTTAAAGGATGTAGTCTTATAATCTTAAAAATATAATGACTTCAAATTTTAGGAACATTACTCATTGTTAATTTTATAATTATTGCTACCGGTTCCTTAAGTCTTAGCAAAACTCAGTTCTCAAAAGAATGCATTAGTTTTCAGTTTAAATTTCCTTACATCCCATTGATTTTACATTTTACTCAATTTCCTTTTATTTCAGTAAGGGTACACACTAAACAAATTTGATGGCATACAGACAAAATAAATTGTTGTTAAAAAAAAAACACTTTGGGGCTGAAACACAGACCCTAAAAGTTGGACATTTAATGCTTTAAAATTATTTACAGTTTGTATATCCCAGCAAAAATTACCAAATTACCCCCCGACGCAGAAAACCCCTGCTTACTCAGAGACTTTCAAACTACATATCTTACAAAATACCACAAGCTAAACTCCAAGTTTTATCAAAATCAATTACTAATGCAAATTTCAATAACAAGCGAGATGCAAAACTTGATTTATTCTCCATGAGGGTAACATTAGGGATGAGTACGCAGGTTTGCTGCCACGGGGATCACAAAAATTATGATTTAACTAAGTAAATATCAATATACTTCAGCCAGATAAAGTTACCAAGTTCATAATATATGATCCAAACTAAGCCGAGACATAAGATGTTACTTATTCTCCAAAAGAATAACGTTGTATAACGAACTGAGTTTAGCACTCTCAATTTGTCAAACCAACGTATAAGCAATAAGTCATGGTACTTAAATAGGTTTGATGTTTAAAATGAATCCATTGAAACAAACTAAAATTAAGTTAAACAAAGGTAGATATAAAAAAATACATTTTTGAAGTTCAAACCCTCTCCCTAAACTCTCTTTTAGATGGGTCGATTTGTCTGATTTTTCAAAATTAAAGTCACACTTTTTTGAAGGCGTGGCATTCTTGGCATCTGGGGGCCTTCTTAAAACGAAAAGTTATTATGGTCTCAAGCTTAGGTTGACCATAGGGTAGGGGGTAACAGTAATGCTGACTATTAGTACAGATATTTACATTGTGTGGAGCCACGAACAATTTCATCCTTTTCAAATAGGTTCTACTCGTTGTTACAAGCATAATTATTATTTTGTATACATTAAGAGGGCGTTGGAGAGCGGCCATATTGAATTTTACCTCCATAAGAACAATGTTAAACTTAAAACCATATATCTCGCTTATTTATCAACATACGATTATGAAAGATGTCTCAAATTAAAGGTATTTTGAAGACGCAGGTCGTTTGCTCGCTATTTTCTAAATAAAATAATACATTTACAAAAAAATAGTAATTTAATGTCTTTATTTTTATACATATTTTGTAGTTTCTCCTAGACATTAAAAATAATACTCCCAGCAAACACTAACCAAAACTTTATAAAGATTCAAACCAAATTTATTCCAAATCAATAGGTCAAACAGTAACAAAAAAATATGCTTTTCAGTAAAGACATGTTTTGTGCGTTTTAACATTGAAATAGCCCGTAGCGACGATATTTCTTCTGACTCCAACGTCCTCTTAAAGGACATGTTTTCGAGATAGGCCTTACATGTTTGCCCTACATGTTTGCCTTAAATGTCTCACATGGTATGGTCAAAGCAACATTAAAACACCACTTATTAGAAATGTTTCATAAAAAATGTGCTTGGTATAGCAAAGTCTGTGACGTCGATGGACGTCTTGTTGTGGAAACCACCTTGATAGCACGACCCTCAATTACAAGTGCATCTCGATAATAAGACAATTTTAGAGATCCCCTTGAGAGTCGAGTTATCGAGGTTCTACAATAACTTTCTCGCCGAGTCCCAGACGTGTTTTTGCAAATAAACTTTTCATTTTTAATTATAATGAAATTTATCCGATTAAATTTTAGTCTTGACCAGAAAATGTACTCAAACATCACCTTGACTACTAATAATTAATTTATACATAAAATTGTTATGCAATACGTTCTCTTAACATTAAACTAGTAGAGAAACACTAATTAATTACTTCAAAGACAGTTTTGTTAAACTCCTTCCAGGTGCTTCGTGAAAGGCTTTGATCACTGGAAACAATAAATTTAGACGTCCTTTTAACTACAATAAAGGAGCATGAGCCCTTATCGACTTGTTGGGTCTTTCTTACCTTCACTGTTAAAGCGCTTTGAATTCGCTCCACTAAAATTCGATCAACCTCAGACGCTACTTAGTTTAATGTCAGCCGATTTGTTTTATTACTGTCTAAAGGTAATTCACTCTCTTTTAATCGACCCTAAAAGGCGTAGGTTATACATTTGTTTATGGATACGATATTTTTTCTTGACTGTTCCAACATGACTTTCCGACGTATTAACAGCTTTTATTGAAACTTTATTGCTTTGTAGAGCTTGGTTCGTCAAGTGATCCTTGTTTAATGAGAGCTTGTATTAACTAGAAAATTACTGTATATTTTTTTCGGGGTTCCCTTGAAGAGTTTTTATCACTTTTCGTTTGAATTCAACTGTTAATGTAGTAAGTTTTTGTTTTTCAGCCATTACCACACTACGCACGCACAATCAAACTTAGCAGAACTCGAATTACGCAATAAAACCGATACTGTACTGTACTGGATAACATGCGATGATGCGACTGATCTGACCTGTGATAGATAAGGAAAAGTCGGAAGGGGAAGGGGGGTAGGGAAGGGGTTTTCCTGTTGAGACCTGAACCCAGTATGTTGTTTTTTACTTCAAAACATCGGTTCTAACCGTGGGAACTATGCGTGAGAAAGGTTGAGTCGTGTCATAAAAGTTCCGTAAGGCAAAACGTCGCGCTATTGAGGTTAGAGTCGTGAAATAAAGGTTCAAAGAAGCGTGTTATTGAGGTGGGAGTCGTGCTATAAAGGTTCAGTTGTTTGAAAAGACGCGCTATAGAGGTTTGTTTATTAGTAATAAATGTGTGCTTTTGAACTGCAGATGAGGGTGCTGCGGATAAATTTGTTTCACACTTTGAAATCTCATTTGAAGTTTCAACAACTGATACTAAATAGAATATTGTAATCAATTATTATATTAAGAGATATGTTTTTTGTCAGTGATATTTTTTCAAAAACACACTAAACAATCCAATTCCATTCCAAATACAGCGTTGCACTACCATTGGAAGAGCAAAGCTCGCAGCCCCAGGCGGGTAAGCAACATTGATCACTGATTGGCTGGGTAGTTCTAATGGCCAATCTATAGTCAATTCTGTTTTGAAATAATATCAATAACCTTTGATTAGAATCACGACGCTAAAAAACAAATTAGAAATTAAGAAAGCATTGGGTTTTGAAAAGCTGTCTCCATGCATATAGCGTTTAATCTTAATGGGTCGCATACCTCATGCAAAACACGGTTCTCAACATACAATTACACAACACACAACAATCTTTAAATTATCTGCCGACTCTCGCAATGAACGAGCTATGATTAAAACTAGTGGTGCCATACAAGATAGTTTTGTGAAATTGTATACAACAGGATTTAATGTAGGGTAACACATTTCACTCGAAAGTAATATTCCGTTGTTGTACACGTTAGACGCGACGCAATAACGTTAGGAGGCATTATGAAGCTTGTCATTTGATTATGGTTGTCTGAAAATAAAAAAAAAATAATAATGGGTAAAGTTGTTGTTAAAAATTATAAACAACTTTTAATAATTTATGATCATCTATGAAATCACCCGTAGTTTGGTGTTTAATCATCTCTTATCGCAATTATAATACTGTATTTACACAATAACATGAAGTTGACTGGAATTTTAACATAAATTTTGTTTAGGTGCAATAAATTATAAACTCAATTCCATAAATTGGTTCAGTAATAATTTACTGTCCCAGAACTTATTAACTGCTTGCTCAAGTTAGACTAAGTTTTAACTTATGGGATTTGTATTTAAATAAGTTGTATTACTAACGAACGACCATTATTTAAGACCTTATGCGGTAATTTTTTCATTTTTATGACTTTTGCAGATCCAAAAGCACGTTTTGCGCGGTTTTACTAATTTTGTGCAGGCTACTGAAAATAAGGGAACTTGTATATAAATTTCTATGGAGAGGGCCACCCCTCCATATAGTCTTTGTGTGGGAACAAAGCCCAAATATTAGTTGGGTTACGCTTAGCGCCCTCTTTGTAAGACTATAATAATCAAAGTTAAAATGTATTTAAATAAAGTACTTAAAACTATGAACGAAAAACGTACAAAATAAATAGACAGCGAGCGATGTAATTCGTCCATCTGCTGAAGGTTATCTGTGCGGAAGAGCGAACCTTGAAGATTCAGCAATAATGAAGATTCGCCGCTTTCTTCCCTTAATATAAATTTTCGATCTTTCAACTCTCAGTTTTTTAGTTAACTGCCCTCTTCAGTGTTTAATGTTTATAATTTTGAATTGTTTTAAAGTTAAGTGAAGTAAAAGGAAAACAAACTTTTGTTTGAGTTTTGGTGTTGAAGATCCTTAATACGTTGGTGATCTTAAACAGGATTAGCGATAGCCTAAATGATTTTACAGATAGTGTGGATGGTTCGCTAAAAGATGTGTATTTAATCCTGAACTATCAAATCCTTCATTCAATCGTTTGTTATTACAAGATAAATAAATATGTATACAAGATTCAAGTTTAAGAAGATTGCATTTATCTACAAAACTCCAGTTTTTTCCATTTAACAATAAGACTTTTTCCATTAATGGCGATTGGGGAACTTGTACACTTCAAGAGATATTTTATATCAGCTTAGACACATTTTTAGCTCAGAGTCTGGGAATTAATCAAACTAGTAGAATGTGTACCCGTTCGTCGCAAGGGTAACAATTGTAATACAAAAATACAGCTGTTAGAAATTAAATACCTTTAAGTGTGTTTAAACTCAGTAGTGTGGGTTTGCGGGTTTTGCGCCGGAAGTGACGTCATCCGGTCACGTGACCGGAAGTGCTGAGTCATGAAAGATGTTATCTGGGGCTGAGCCAGTGACGTAGGCGGTTTTGTGACGAAATGAGTTAAAGTTCAAAGTTCAAGGTCACGGGGAGGTAATTTTAAAAAAGTACTACCTCGCACGCGTAAAATCCGATTGTGATTCGATAGTTTTAATTCGATAAAATATCGAATGAAAATTATCGAATGAAGCAATCGAATGATACGAGTGCGAGGTAGAACAATTACAAATATTACTTTATTTTATTTACAATAATTCATATTACAAATATTACTTTATTTACAATAATTCATGTTTACAATAGTTCCCCGTTGTTGGTTGTCATCGATGTTGTTGATCCGGACGAGTTGCGGCCATCACTTTGTTTTCTGAAGAAAGACGGTAGATACTTCGATCCCTGCGCAGAGTCCATGTTGTGTTTTTGACACCTATCTGTTCTGTTAGGTGTTTGCATTTCATTGCTGTCAGGAGGAAATAATACGTGACGGCAATGAAATAGAAACATCTATCAGACCTTGAGTGAAATGATATTGTTATTTTGTGAAGAGCGTCTCGGAGAGCTCGATGTTCACCGGTCGAGAGCCGGAGGTGTACTGACTATTCGCTAGCTAGCGTTCTGGTATCAAACAAAATGGTGGGGGTAAAAGTGTAGTAGAACGAAGCAGATGGCTGGTGGCAGGTGGCAGGCGGCAGGTGGCAAGTGTGCGGCAGATGGTAGTCCCCCCACTACACCAGTCCCCCACTACACCAGTCTCCCCACCGAGTTTTACATCGCACAATAACTAGTTTACATGTGTTAGTTAGGGTTTAGCTCTTAGACTGTCAAGACCTTAGCTCCGTAACTAAAAACTTCAATAATGTTTGCGCTTCAACTCTGTATAAGTATAACAGCTACTATGATCTAAACCGGTGCATGTATTCATATGGTTCTTTTTGCGAAGCAAACAACTAGCTAAAAGTGTTTCAACCTCGATTATTCTTCGACGAAACCGCTCATTGTCCACTAAAAGTGTAGACCTTCTGTCTTCATTGTCAGGGAAGTAGAAAGTAGTGTCAAGGGGACTACTGAAGGTCACCTTCCTCATGTTCCTGTAAAACTGCGACATTTTTCAGACCCTCTAGGTAGATGTTCATCCGTCAAGAGCTGGAAGAATAATGATGGAGCGTTATCATGTATGATAGGCACCTAACCCCCACCACAACGTTACCTTGTCCTTCAAACCATCGTTTTTACGCTACAGATGCTATACTGTTGGTTAGATTTAAATTTAAATTGCACCTTCTTGTTTGTCTTGGCAAGCCGCGTAATTGAAGTATCCACATGTTATACTTTGAACCAAAAACAAAGAAGTTATTTAGGTTTGTCCTTGAAAATAGGTGCTTTTTCGCTGTTGCTGCTATACCCGTTGTCGGATCTGAATTCTGTTTGCACCAACTTGTTCGTCTGATCAATCCGCGTAATTTGAGTACCCACTTAATATACTTTAAACCGTAAATAAAGAAGTTATTTAGGTTTATCCTTGAAAATAGTAGTTTTTTCGCTGTTGCTTCTATACCCTTTGTCGGATCTGAATTCTGTTTGCACCAACTTGTTCGTCCGATCAATCCGCGTAATTTGAGTACCCACATGACATACTTTGCACAAACTTTATACCCCCCCCCCTTGGGTCATGGTCAAGGTCAAGGACCTTGGGACTTCGAAGTTTTTACAAAGTGGGCTGCACACAAACATAAGACTAACAGTCTCCTGCCTATGTACAGGCCAAGTCCCTAACTTGAAATGCTTAGGGTGGTCCTGAAAAGGACCGTTTTTGATGCCATGAAGAGGAGTCCTGAAGGAGTTGCGGTTATTCGAGGTGGAGGAAATGGACAAGGGCTGTGACAATTTATTTAATTAACCAATGCGCCTTGCCCTCTTGTCTGACGAAAAACAGTTCCTTTTTGGATGGGATTCTAGGCGGTTGCGGCAGGGAATGAGGCAGTTGGACCTTGAAGTGAAAATCTTCATGTTGTAAAATATAGCTGTTTCCGCTGAGCCTTGCCACAAACTTGTATTTGATATTTGTTTTTAGTTTTCTAAATTTAAGTGATTTGAAGTTTAGAGGAGTGACTAATTCTTCTTCCTTCAACACCCTCGTCCGCTCCATCACCTCATCCACGGTGAGAGATGGAGTTGAAGGTCGAGGCTGACTTGTAGTCGAAGTCGAAGGTCGATGCTCAGATGACGGATGTTGGTTGAAGTAGAGCGGATGGTTCTTAAAATTTCTTCTTATTGTGGCCTTGAAAGAAGTTGGTCTCTTAAAACCACTTCTTCTCTCAACCGTCTCCTTCAGGGATTCCTTCAGACGTCGCAGTTTCTCAAGGTTCACAGGGGAAGTCATCGTAGCGCTGCTGATCGGCACGTAGTTTTAGTTCGAGAGACAAAGCTGGAATGAGTCCTAATGTCTTGACTTTTGAAGGGTCAGACGGTTTATCTCGTTGATTAGGTTTTTGGCGGCTTGCCAAGTGTAACCTTGACACTTCCATATACGGGTAGAAAGCTAAGAACCGGTTCCCCTTCCCTTCATGACACCCCCCCCCCTCATTTGGATCATGTCCCCCCCCCATTTGGGTCATGTCCCCCCCCCCCGATGTCACGGGGCGGAGTCACCTCCCACCACTGACCGCCGCCTTTATAAGCGGGAGCAGTCCGCAGTCTCTTCGCAGTAGGCTGCCGCCCGTTCGTGATCTACGTCCGTCCGGGTTGCATTCTGCTGCAGCGTAGGTCTTTTAAGTGTGCGTTGGGCCCGACGCGCAATTAAGAGATCCGCGCCTTTGCATGTGCATGGTAGTTTGTTAAGCATGGTAGTTTGTTTGTTAGATTATTGCTTGTAGATTGCTGCTAATTAATGTAGTTAGTTTAATGAATGTTGGTGTTGGTTTTAAGTGTTTTATTTAATGATGAAATATGTACCTTTCTTACAGATCCTTATCCCTGGGTAAAGTCTTTATATCCGTGGGGTTTGTTATCAAAGTAATTTAAATGCCGGTCTTTGTAAATATTTAATGATGAAATATGTACCTTTCTTACAGATCCTTATCCTTGGGTAAAGTCTTTATATCCGTGGGGTTTGTTATCAAAGTAATTTAAATGCCGGTCTTTGTAAACTACCTTGGTCAAAACATTGGTTCGCAGTAGCCTGACGCCCGTTCGTTGATCTACGTCCGTCCGGGTTTCAGTGTTGCTGTTGTGACCTTGTTAAACTGACCGCAGTATCCTGACGCCCGTTCGTGATCTACGTCCGTCCGGGTTTCAGTGATACTGATTGTTCTTTGTAAAATTAACGTTAACTCTAACTGACCAGTTTGTTTCAAAGTAATGTAATTTGTTTCTCATCCCTTTCCTAACCCCCTGAAAATAAGTTTCGGCCCTGAAAACCGGACTTGTCAATACGGCCATGTAAACCGGTTGACATTACCTTTCTTAGCCTGAGAAACTGTTGTGATTTTCCTTTTTTTTTTGGGGGGGGTTTTTTTCTTTATTTTTTGTTATTAAAATCATTGCTTGTAATTCCCTGTCCCCTAATACAGAGCGGGGAATAGAGCACCAATTTGTGCTCTACCGGACTTGTCAATACGGCCATGTAAACCGGTTGACATTACCTTTCTTAGCCTGAGAAACTGTTGTGATTTTCCTTTTTTTTTGGGGGGTTTTTTTTCTTTATTTTTTGTTATTAAAATCATTGCTTGTAATTCCCTGTCCCCTAATACAGAGCGGGGAATAGAGCACCAATTTGTGCTTTATTCCCCGCTTTGGCAACAAGTTCAGATGACCTTGACCCACTGACAGGACTTATAAAACCTCTGTCTGGTTACATATAGGAAAATTAATATTTTAAACCATAGCCTATCCCCCTTCCCCTTTCCCCTTTCTCCTTCCACTTATATTGGGTATAAAAGAGGCTTCCCATTACTGGTAAGATCATTCTGCTGCTTGTGCTTGCTCAACTCAGAACTATGGAGTCACACCCGATATCACTACCGACTTCTGCATCACCCTCTACTTCTACATCACCCTCGACTTCTGCATCACCCTCGACTTCTGCATCACCCTCGACTTCTGCATCGCCCTTGACTTCGGCTGCTGGTTCAATTCTTCGTCAGGCTCTTTTAATGTCTCTTATCATCCCTGAGAAGACAACTTCACCACCCATTATGGATCGACCAACTTCTCCTTCACCATCATCCTCGAGATCAAGGTTTTCGTCGAGCTCCTCCTCCTCATCATCTACCTCGAGATCAAGGTCTTCTTCGAGCTCCTCATCATCCACCTCAAGATCAAGCTCCACCTCGAGATCAAGCTCTAAAATATCTACAAGACCCCCAATTGAAATTTCACCTTCCACTAGTTCAACCAGACCTTCAGTAATTTGCACAAATATTCAATCTCCTTCAGAGAAATTTAATCAATTAAAGTCATTGCATAGAAGGTGCATACGTCCTGCACAACTATGTAATTATATCTTCAAAAAAGGTGCAAAGAAAGGCGAACGCTGTGCAAAACAGTGTACTTTAAATGAAGAACTGTGCAATCTTCATTTAAAAAATACCGCTTCTCCTTCTTCACTACATCCAACAGTGAAACCGGCTAAGACTCGGATTAATAGGCTAGCTAAAAACAAACAATACGTCTTTGTAAAAATAATGGGATTCCTGAAGGTCATGTTAAAATGTGAAGACCGCCTTTACATTTTAAGATTACCTAAAGGCATGCGTCATCCCAAAAACCCTACAAAAAAGCACTATCTAATCCGAGCCGATTCAGGAACCACTGTGTGGAATAAATTTAAAAAAAAAAAAAAAAAAACATTCTTTCCAAATTAAATAAAGTTTTTCCAAATAAAAAAAAAAAAGTGTGGACAACCTATTTACAAATTGTAGCATATGCTGCAGAGTGTAAATAGGTTGTCCACACTTTTTTTTTTACAATGTTACAACGACCTTGACCTAGATAACGGACTTAGATATTTTACACTAAGACAAAGATAAACGTAAAAGGAAAAAGGAGAAATATTATACTAAAGATATTATTCAACAGTGAAGAAGGGAGGGGGTAAGCGGGTATTTAAGCAAGCGATTCGGAATATAATTATTAGTTGTATCATCATGAGCGTCAACAGCAACACATGGGGAAAGGAAATTAGCGAAGAGGAGTTGTACGCGATTGCTGAGGCTGCTGAAATTACCGAGGTTTCTAAGATTGATAAGGTTGCGGAGAATGATGCCCAGTCACAACCGCAACAAACTACATCATCGATGCGGTCTACAACGCAGCAACCAAGACCCTATCATGTTATCCTGGAGGAGTATAATGAGGCAATGAGGTACGCCTTTACAAAGTGGTGTGGACAACCGCGTTCTCCTGAACAATGGGAGGAGCACGATGCAGACTTTCGCCTGGTTGCAGACTTAGAACTTGAGCTTCAAAGAGCAAAGGCTGCTCAATAGTGTGAAGATTTATTGTTTACTTTAAGAAATACAGAGCGGGGAATAGATCAGTTTGAGGTCCAAGTGAGAACCACTTACTGCTCTATTCCCCGTTTTGGCAATTTGTTCAGATGACCTTGGGACTTAGAAAATTTTGTTTGGTAAAAAAAAAAAAAAAAAAAAAAAAAAATATTGAAATATATATTTCTTACAAAAACATCCCCTCCCTAAAACTTGCACTCCCACCACTTCCATTGGGTATAAAAGAGACACCTTATCGATGGTAAAATTAGTCTGCTGCTTGTATTCGCCCACCTCAGACACCATGGAGCACATCAGAAAACCAACTTCTGACGCCTCTTCTTGTACTGTTTCATCTTCTGCTGCCCCATCGATACTTGTCCAGGCTATGATTCTATCCAACATTTTTCCAGAGACTAGTAATACTTCGCCAAACTTAAACTCGAGATCTCTCAAAACCGAGAGAAACAATGCTAGTTCTAGAAAAATGAGAACAAGGATCGCTGATTGTTATAAAGTATTAAGACGCATATTACCATCCTCCAATCCGTATGATTCTAAATTAACCACTATACAAAAGTCAATAAAATACATTTCAAACCTTCAGTCGCAGCTTCAAGAACCGTCCTTAATTCACAAAGAAGATTTACACAACCCTCCACCTTTTGAAGCTGTTTTTCTTAAAGAGGATGAGTTAGCGGACCAACATTTCTTCGCTGAAGAACCTTCAGCTTACAAACAAATCTTCCTCATGGATGAAGATCAGGACGAGTAACTATCTTAAAAAACTAAAGTCCTTTGAAATACAAAGCGGGGAATAGATCAGTTTGAGGTCAAAGTGAGAACCTCTTATTGCTCTATTCCCCGTTTTGGCAACTGGTGTAAATGACCTTGGGACTTAGAAAATATTCGTTTGATAAAAAATAATGAAAGATCTTCTTATTTCTCACAACAACAATATCTTTTCCTAACCCCCACCACTACCTAAACTAAGTATAAAGGAGGTTCTCCATCGCTGGTAAAAATTAGTACTCTGCTGAAAATGAATGCATCCACTACTTCTATCTCTGCAGCAACTATAATAGTTAGCAGACGGGTCGAAAACATTGATCAGTTGCTTGCTGTAAGGAGATTACTGCTACGGTATCTTGATATAGAGGTTAGTTGTCAATTGTGCATGTGGAGACCAACAGGTGAAGTTTATAGTAGTGAAAATGAAGCATTTGAAATAAACTACAGTAGAAAGTTATATAAAATCTTTGGTAATATGGTAAGGTTAGTCAATAATGGATGGAACATTAATATAACATTTTATATTGTTCCAAACCTGTAATTAAAGCAAAAAAAAAAAAAAAAAACGATGGGTATATAAGCCCGATGTTACAGAGACAATTATCACTTTGGTTCTGAATTGCGTCAAGAGAGCACCTACCATGGTATACCTCCACTATATTGACTCTACTGCTAAAGCGGATACTTTTATCCAGCGTGTTTACCAACTGTTAACGGAGTACCATCATGTTCAGGTCAAAGGATTGGGTATTCGTGGAACAGAAGAAGTAAAAATAGATGTAAAACCAATCCCTTTGAAGAAAAAAATTGACCAATTATTACAAGAAGGCTACACACTGTGCCTTTATTACACAACCTCATAAACTAAATAAAACGCCAAAGGGGGGGGGAATACAGAACGGGGAATAGATCAGTTTGAGGTTTGAATAAGAATCTCTTACTGCTCTATTCCCCGTTCTGGTAATAGGATAAGGTGACCTTGACCCACTTACAGGACTTAATCATTTGTGTTACAATAATACCTCTTCCCTATCACTTTTCCCTACCACTTGCACTTTCAACACTTACCCCCACCACCACCGAAATCATGTATAAAAGGTGGTTTAGTATTAGTGGTAAATCAGTCTGCTACTTGGAATCATGTCGCCCAGAGATAACATTTTCCCTTCTAAGAAGACTATACTAGAATTGATTAAAAATATTCCATTAAATTTAAACGAAGATGAAGACGAAGACGATTCAGAGATGGAAGGTGAACTATTTAGTGATCTTGAACTATTTAGTGATCTTGAACTACTGAGTGAGTATGCTAGCAGTGAACCATATCTTGGAGAGATGGAGCTGTTGGAGCTGTTGACTGACGACGACGATGTCGATAATAATGAACCGGAATTTCATCATCAGTTGCTTTGCTTGGAGGAAATGGACCTTGTTGATAGTGAAACCCCTCCAAGCAGTATTAATATCGATGATGTAGTTCTAGATCCAGTCACAGGGAACTTTTGTGTTCGTCGTCGCTTATTTAGTGATACGAGCTCATCATCATCATCATCGGAAGAATCTGAATAAGTTTTTGTTGTCTTCAAATAGTTTACTTTAAATACAAAGCGGGGAATAGATCAGTTTGTGGTTATAGTGAGAATCACTTACTGCTCTATTCCCCGTTTTGGTAATATCGTTGTATGACCTTGACCCATTTACATGATTAAAAAAGTGGGGTAACTTATACATTTAATGGTGGGGGAACGTCTATTTAAAGACGATGCAACAGTGTATATTTATCATATAGGCATAATGAACCCACCAGGAAACTCCGTTTGCTACAGCTTTCCCCTCATAATAACAAAACGGTTCGAACTCGAAAGGCGACTCATAAAAGTCGACGTAATTCCACAAGATCTTCGTTCGAATCTACAACTGAAGATCCCTATTGTTTTATGAAATTGTTAGTTGATCAAGATGCAATGTGTACAATCCAACTTCACATCCGAGTTTAAAATTTATCAAATGTTTCTGTTGGAGAAAATTGTCTTAGTTAAATACAGAGCGGGGAATAGATCAGTTTATGGTTTAATATGAAATCATTTACTGATCTATTCCCCGTTTTGGCAAATTTGTTCAATGACCTTGACCTAAATACAGAAATTTGTAGCCTCCAGCTACAATAGTAAATATAAAATGCAAAAAAAAAAATAGTAAACTTAACGTAATACGTACCCCCATTACTTTTGCTAGGGTATAAATAGAGGGGTATTTGCAGTGTTGTTCATTATTGCCTAGACCCTTGTGGAGATCGCACCTACATTATGCATCGCTGCGATATTTGCAAGTCTTCATTTAAGGATGAATTTATTTTAATGATACATAAAGAACTGAAACATAACAAAAACCAAAATGAAGAATATGAAGAAGAAGAATTGAAAGAAATAGATCAAATGTTAGCTCAACACCAAAATTCCAGACCTAGTGTTATTCAATATGCACCATCAACATCGACTTCTACCTCTGCTATGTCTACACTTCACCGTCCTTCAACATCATCATCATCTGCATCGACTTCTACGCCTGTTCTGTCTACACTTCATCATCCTTCAACATCATCAGCTGCATCGACTTCTACGCATGCTCTGTCTACACTTCACCGTCCTTCAGCATCAACAGCAGTAAATGTAGAACTACATGCCCGAGCACTTCCGGGTAATGTAGTAACCCACTTCAAAATTGACAATGCAAAATTACAACTCAAAGAGTTTTTAAATAACGCAAAAGGATTGGTAAGCAACACTTTGCAAAATGAATTAAAAAGATTAAATTTTATTAAATTTGGACTATTAATGGATGCTTTATTTACAAACATTCAAAATGAAACTTCACCGAGAGGGTTTTTAACAAAAAACCGAACTATTATGTTTTCGTCAGATATTGATTCAATCGTATCTGAATGTTTTGAAGAGCTAATGACTAAAATACAAGAACATGAAGGAAGAGGCTCTGGATGGAATTTGTTAAGCATCACAGGGCTAGACTTAAGAGTACACAAACACGGCTATGGAATTCGAGGAAGTAGCTACATTCCTCTACCAACAAAGATTAGAAATACCTTATCCTGCGTCAACGTACAAAATCAAGATACTGAGTGTTTTAAATATGCTATGTTGGCCAAATATGTAACAATTCATCCGGAAAGACCAAGTCACTATTATGAAGAAGTACAACATAGATATAATTTCCAAGGGATGACTTACCCTGTTGCTATAACAGACGTTTCAAAATTTGAAAAACAAAATCCTTCAGCTTCTGTCAACCTCTTCGGATTGGATTCGACAAACAATTTGTACCCCTTGCGTATAACACCAAATGAGCGCAGAGATCATACCGATTTGTTATTAATTACTAAAGGTGATATTTCACACTTTGTGTATATCAAAAAATTTGAAAGTCTTGTTTCTAATCAATTATCTAAGCATAAAAGAAAGATGACAATTTGCAAAAGATGTTTTTGTCACGTGAACAAAGAACTAAGAAGGGGAGGGTCTGATTGGTTAGTAGAACACCAACGGTTATGTAATGGAAACTATGAAGTAAGAATTAAATTGCCGCATCCTAGCAGAGCGCAGATAAAATTTGACAAAGTAATACAACAATACCGTGTACCTGTTGTTGTTTACGCTGATTTCGAGTCTTCTTTACATCCGCTTGAACAACAAGAAGAGAACGTTACAAGAAGAAGCAAATACCAACTTCATTCACCAAACAGTTATTGCATACTAATTAAATCCACGTTGACTGAAGACCATCTTCAAAAATATGGACTATCATCTTCTCCAAAGATTTATCGCGGTGAAGAAGCAGCCAAATACTTTGTCGATGATTTGTATGACATAGCTGCAAAGGTAGAAGAACTGTATGGAACAAAGGTACCCATGTCACCTATGGAAGAAGAAGAACTTCAACATTATGATTCAACAACAACGTGTTATTTGTGTAATAACACCTTTACACTGGATAACGTTAAAGTTCGTGACCACGATCATCTTACGGGAGCGTACAGAGGTGCAGCCTGTAACGCTTGCAACTTGAACTACAAACTACCATATTTTATCCCCGTAGTTCTGCACAATCTGAGTGGTTATGATTCGCACTTCATAATCCCCGAACTAGGAAGAGATAATGGAGCAATAGACGTTTTGGCTACTACAATGGAAAAATTTATAAGCTTTTCAAAAAAGGTGGGTAAAATTAAATTAAGGTTTGTTGATTCATTTAGATTTATGCCTTCAAGCCTCATGAAATTATCTGAAAATCTAAGAAGAACAGATTTGATAGAAACAAGCAAAATTGTACCCAATAGTAAAATGGATTTGGTTCTTCGAAAAGGAGTCTTCCCCTATGATTACATCGATGGACTGCATAGATTTGATGAAACATCACTACCTTCACCAGAACACTTCAAAAACAAACTTAATGATTCGGAAATATCACTTGAGGACTATCAACACGCACGTCGAGTATGGAACGAGTTAGATATGAAGACCTTAGGAGATTACTCGGACTTTTATGTCAAACTAGATGTAACTCTTCTTTGTGATGTAATGGAAGAATTCCGAAACACCTGTTTTGCTGCATACGGTTTGGACCCTCTACATTCGTATACTTCACCAGGATTAGCTTGGCAAGCCATGTTAAAAGAAACAAAATGCAAACTCCAACTTTTAACAGACATTGACATGGTTTTAATGGTTGAAGCTGGAGTAAGAGGCGGATTGACCCAAAGAGTTACCAGACATGTCAAAGCCAACAACAAATACCTACCCGATTACGATGAAACCAAACCGTCAACCTATTTAGGATATTTCGATGCAAATAACCTGTACGGATGGGCAATGTCAAACCCACTTCCTTTTGATAACTTTAAATGGATTAATCCCGACTCTATTGGCGATATTTTACAAATTCCGAAACATGGTGACACTGGATATATTTTGGATTGCGATTTTGAATACCCAGAAAATTTACATGATCTTCATTATGACCTTCCACTTCTTGCTAAAACAGAAATTTCACCAATTGGAAAACACCCCAAATTAATGATGACATTAAATAATAAACAACGCTACGTGGCTCACTTTTGGGTGGTTCAACAAGCTATCGAATTAGGACTACGTCTAACAAAAATTAATAGAGTTTTGGAATTTTCTCAATCATGCTGGTTGAAACCCTACATTGATTCAAATACCATCAGAAGAGCAGCAGCTACATCAGACTTTCAAAAAGATTTCTTTAAATTAATGAATAATGCGATATTTGGAAAAACATTGGAAAACAAAAGAAGACACAAAAATGTTAAACTTGTTACCGACGCAAAAAAATTACAGAAACTAGTACAGCAGCCAAATTTTGGAACATCTATAATTATTAATGAAAAACTTGTAGCAGTGTCCATGAAGAAGACGAGTGTGAAGATGGATCGTCCTTTGTATATAGGCATGTCAATCTTGGACATCTCAAAAACACACATGTACGATTTTCACTACAACAAAATGGTGGCGTTCTACGGAAGAGAAAATATATCTATTACATATATGGACACTGACGCTTTCATATATCGCATAGTAACATTGGACATGTATAAAGATTTGCGTACATTTATTTACAAGAACGACTTTGATTTCTCCGATTATCCAAAAGATCATCCAAACTACGACAATGACAGACACAAAAAAGTACTAGGCAAATTCAAGGATGAGGCTAATGGTGTTCTGCTTGAAGAGATTGTTGCATTGATGTCTAAACTATATTCTTTGAAACTCTATAATGAAAAAGAAGAAGAAGAAGAAAAGAAGAATAGCTATATTAAGAAAGCTAAAGGTGTAAAGAGTTTATATTTAAAGAAGAAAGTGCATTTTGAACACTACAAGCAATGCTTATTTGAGGATAACATCATTACAGCTAAATTCAACACCATCAGAAGTTTTAACCATCAGCTGTACAGCGTGACTGAAGTTAAAAAGGCGCTATCCTGTAATGACGACAAAAGACAAACACTTCCAGACAAAATCAACACATTACCATTCGGCCACTACTCCCTCAACCCTATTGACGAGTAACCTTTTCATCGTCCTAGATCCTTTATCCTTTTCCTTTCCGTAAAAAAAGGGGAAACACAGCAATGTTAAGCTGTGTTTCCCCTTTTTTTACACAAGTTTTAAATGACCTTGAACTATATGTATATATATATATATATATATATATATATATATATATATATAAGCAGATTTATACCAAAGAATATTTAATACCATATCAGCTGCCTTCGTGAAACCATCATGTCAGACCTGAAGGAGAAGATTATTAATGAACTACACAAACCTGCAAGAATAAAGTTTCCAAGAAGAAATACTGTTATAAAAGGGATAAATGATCTATATCAAGCGGATCTAATTGAAATGCGACCGCATAGCAGAATAAACAAAGGATTTAAATATATACTCACAATTATTAATTGTTTTACAAAAGTTGCAGACGCTTTGCCTCTAAAGGACAAGACTGGTAAAAGCGTAACAGAAGCCATGGAAATAGCCATAAAAAGAGATAAAAACAAAATTAAACATTTACAAACTGATGATGGAACAGAATACTTTAATACAAACTTTGCACAGTTAATGAATAAATATAAAATAAATCATTATTCTACAAATTCAGAGAAAAAAGCAGCTATTGTAGAAAGATTCAATAGAACCTTGAAAGGAGCACTGTATAAACAATTTTCAAAAAGAGGTTCTTACGTATGGTATGATGTTTTACCACAATTAATAAATGATTATAACAACAGGTTTCATAGAACTATTGGTATGAAACCTAACAAAGTAAATAGAAGAAATGCAAAAGATGTATTAAAACGCATAAAGAAAAATACAAAGCCTAAAGTAGAAAAAATGCAGCCAAGAAAATTTAATGTAAGTGATAAAGTACGGATTAGTAAATATAAGGGAGTGTTTACCAAAAAATACCTTCCCAATTGGACGAATGAAGTTTTTACAGTGTATAAAGTGCAACCGACTGTACCTGAAACGTATATCCTAAAAGATAACAAAGGAGATTTGTTGCAAGGTGCATTTTATGGACATGAAATGTTAAAGTCAACAGTAGGTGATGTATATCTTGTTGAAAAAGTGTTACAAAGAAAAAAGGACGCAGTTAAAGTGCGGTGGTTAGGGTTTAACAAAACTGAGGATTCATGGATACCTATAAAGGACTTGGTTTAATACAAGCAACTCATTTCATCGTTAACCTTTGAGCAGGATGGAGATTATTCACCATAAAGATCGATTCAATATTAATAACATAGATGATTTAACTGTGGATAACGTTAAAATCAACAATGGTAAACACGGTAGTTTACTTCCAAACACTGTTCGATGTATAGTAAGTGGCCCCTCAAACTGTGGAAAGACCAATGTTGTCTTTAATTTGATCACTAATCCGCAGGGATTAAGGTTTAGTAACCTATATATTTTTTCAAAGTCTCTACATCAACCAAAGTATCAATTGCTGGATAAAATCCTATCTGATGTGTCTGATGTTAATTTTTACAAATTTAACGCTAGTGATAGCATTATGCAACCAAACGAAGCGAAACCGTATTCTGTATTTATATTTGACGATGTATCTTGTGAAAATCAGGATACTATTAGAAACTACTTTGCCATGGGAAGACATAATAACATCGACAGCATATATATAGGACAAACTTATAGCAAAATCCCAAAACAACTTATCAGAGATAATGCAAATATTCTAATTGTATTCAAACAAGATGATACTAACCTAAAACATATATATAACGATCATGTGAATGCGGATATGCCATTTGAGAAGTTTAAAGAGCTTTGCGGAAAAGCATGGGCGGAAAAGTATGGATTTTTGGTTATTATGAAAGATCAAGCTATAAAAGATGGTCGTTATAGAATAGGTTTTGATAAATTCGTTTTAATACACTGATTAGCGGTATTACTGTACAAGTCGTCAAGGTGTGAAGATGGTTAACCAGGAAAAGCTATTAAAGGAAATAAAATCACTTAGTGATTCTATTAGACAAAAAAACCGAGCTTTAAAATCAGGTATAAATGAAAGAGAGCAATTTTTAGAAACAACATTCAAACCTGTTACTGAACCTTTAAAGCGATTAGCACAAAATATGGAAAGACCTTCAATTCGCTTCGAAGGAGACAAAATGCTACCAATTTCCAAATATGAAGAAGAATTTCAGAATGATGAAAGTTCTGACCAGTTACAAACATCTGAAGAAAGCGACGAGTATGAAGAAAGCGGAGATATAGGAGATTTAAGGGAAAAGAACATTGCAGGAGATACAAGTACAGAAGATACAAGTGCGGAAGATACAAGAGCAGAAGAAGAGGATATCAACCCATCCAACTTAAGCAAATTAGGCACAGATATTATGTTTAAAGGAACACTTGGAAGAAAATATACATTAAAAATGTTACATGGCACACATGCTAATCGAAATTATCATACATATGGAGCTAGAATAGAGGATAAAGGATTAATGATTGGAGATAGAAAGTTAGATATAAACGAAAATGATGATATAGTTATTGGTGATAAGAAATATAAAGGTACAACAGGTTTGTTTGAACTCATCTTTAAAAATAATCCTGGTAAATATACTAAAAAGGATTTACAATTGTTTAAAAATATACTAGAGTATACAAATGCACATAGAAAAAAATATTCCAAAGAACTACCTATTCATAGAAACAGGTCAATAAAATACACAAACATTATATCTAGTCTTTTCCCCTCGAAATCAAATAAAGCTCCAATTAAAAGAAGAGCTTTATCTTCTGCTGAATTAAATGTTTTGCATAAAAAAAGAAAAACAACTGATCCTACTACATCTGGAAGGGGATTATTAAAAAATTTGTATAAAACCAATATAATATATTACAACGATATAAATAAGTTAGTTGATCGAATGAGGTTATTACATGAAGCTATGGAAGCCGGGCACACTGGTTTAGAAAACGAATGGGTAGCTTTGGTTGATGAACTGCGAAAACGAGAAATAATTGTTCAGTAGACGTATATATATATATATATATATAGTAAGAACCTAAACGATAGCGATTCAGTTACATCATGAGTGTGGACAAGTTTGGACGGTATTCCGAGTTTGGAGTAAAATCTGGATATAGTGAAAAAAGAGCTGGGTTTCCGTTAACACCTGATGGTAATTATAATTTTGAAGGAAAAGTAATTCAAAATGTTGGTGATCCGCTTTTGTCTTCTGATGCGGTTACGGTACAATACATGGATAAAAGAACCCCGATTGTACACGAAGACCATTGGGGATTTTCCGGTAAAAGGTTAAGCAATATAAAACATCCCATTTATGATGGTGAAGCAGTAAATTTAGCGACTTTAAAATTGTTAACGATTTACAAAAAGAATGAAACTGATACAAGCTATGATGTAAAAAAATTAAAATTGTCAAATGTAGGTGATTGTGAGCAGGATGGAGACGCTGTAAATAAGAAAATATTTGATATAGTACACAAGAAATGGACTACAGAATATGAAAAACATATGGAAAGGTTTGGTGCAGCTTTATTTAATTATATCCATCGGGCTTCAGGAAGAGCTGTAGCTTCAGATGTTGACAGCCACAATTATTTAGACTGGAAAAAGATACACAATCCAGAAAAACCTAATCAATTAGATAAACCGTCTGAGCCTTCTAAAGTCAAGACATTAGGAAAGGGGGATAAAGTGAATGTGATTAATGAACCAACAGAAAACGATGAAGATTATATAAGAGAAAAAAGAATTTAAATACCCATGATAAGGGATGAAGCATCAGTTATATTCGAGAGATGATACAGAGAGGATGATGGAATCCAATATTACTGCGTGGAGTTTAATATCTCAAGAGCCGAGATTTCCCCAAGGAGTGCTGACAGATGGTTTTGTTCAACGGTTTGATAGATATATGGATTGGGAACAACTTTCCATACACTACCTCTTCACAATGACTATGTTAAGAATTTATTTTCACAGAGTTAACTGGATTCATATTTTACAAAGACAACAGTTTTCAGAAAACTTCCTTGTAGAGATGACATCAAATTTTAATAACTGTTGGGAAGTAATAAGTAAATATCAAAATCTCTCTGAAAATTACATTGACAATTTTAAAGATAAACTAGACTGGAATGTGTTATTTAATTACCAACGATTAAGTGGCAAGTTTCTAAGGGAACATGACAACTATTTAGATTTTATTCATTTTACCGAAAACAACGATACCATCACCAGCGGAGAAACATTTGAAACATCTTCAATTACACCTTATTTCTATTTTTACTACTTTTATTTATTATGTCTACATTTAATTAATTAATCCATTTCTATATAATAAATGGATTTTAAACAGTATATATAATACAAGAAGCCAAGACTAATATTACATTCATTGTAAAACATTTATAGAGTGCACCTACTGACTGTAAGTTTGGCTATAAATAGTCATGCCGAGGGCTAAACGCATCAGTCATAATCGAGAGAGATTACAGAGAGGAAGGGGAATAGCATCAACAGCATTTTCTCTATTAAGTAAACCGGTTGGAGCTATAGTTAACAAGGCGATTGATTTATTACCTGTGGAATTACATTTACCTGGAGGATATCAATATTGTGGTCCTGGAACCAAATTAGAGAAACGGCTTGCTAGAGGAGATCCTGGAATAAATAAGCTTGATCAGGCTTGTAAACAGCACGATATAGCGTATTCCAAATTTGGTGATACAAAAAATAGATCAATAGCAGATAGAGCACTTTCTGAGAAAGCTTGGCAAAGAGTAAAATCTAGTGACGCGAGTATTGGTGAAAAAGCATCGTCTTTAGCAGTAACAGCAGCAATGAAAGCAAAAACTACGTTTGGAGGAGGAAAGAGAAGAAGGCGTGGGAAAAGACCCGCTAAGAAACAAGGAGGTAATATCAGAAGAAAACGTCGATCTACTAGTGGTAAAGGTAAAAAGAAACCAACAATATGGTCAATGATAAAAAAGGGAGGAGGACTATACCTAAGACCGTATCGTGTGTATTAAATAAGAAAGAGCAATTAATAATTAAAAACAAAGAATTAACCAATGAAGAACTGATTACATATGCTTCTTGTTTGAAAATCCCATTTTTTAGAGGAGTATTTATGAAAGATGAATTACCGGTTAAAATGTGGAAAAATGAGACTGGTATAGTAAATTTGGATAATAGTGAAGGATTAGGCACTCATTGGGTGTGTTACAAGAAACTTGGTGAAACGATTTATTATTTCGACAGTTTTGGAAACCTTCCACCACCGAAAGAACTTCAACAATACTTTCGTGCGGCAGAAAATGTTTTTTACAATTATACAAGAAAACAACCTGATGATACATCCATTTGCGGTCATTTATGTTTAGACTTTTTAGCTAAAAGTGTTAGTCAACTTTAAGATGTCTTCGTATACAGTGTCATTAACCGGTAACTCATGTACTTTGCGCAGTATTCTGTTTCCAGCGCTACGTTTGCAAAAAGGAAGACTATGGGAAGCCGCATTATTGGATTTAACAACATATAACTCTATTCCAAACGTTAGTGAAGGAATTAATAACAAAATACATTATTACAAGACAAAAGATAATAAAGGAAAATATTCAGCTTTGGAAGAATTCAGTTTACCAACAGGAGCTTATGAAATTGATAATATAAATGAAGTTATACAAAAACATATGGGAAAAGAAAATATAACGATAAAAGGCAATAACAATACAATGAAAGCCGAAATTACTTCTAAGTATTATATTGATTTTGGCCAAGAACGTTCAATTGGTAGTTTATTGGGGTTTTCTAAGGAAACAAAGGTATTAGAACCTAATACAACTCATTCTGAGAATAGAACTGTGACGATCATCAAAGTAAACAGCATAGACATTACATGTAACATTATACAAGGATCCTACAGAGATGGAGAAAATCGGCATATATTACACACATTCTACCCATCAGTCGCACCGGGTTTCAAGATAGTAGAAAAGCCTCAAAACCTTGTGTACCTACCGTTAAACACCAGTTTCATTTCAGACATCGTGCTGAACATAGTGGATCAAGACGGAAACCTTATTGACTTTCGAGGAGAAGCTATTACTGTAAGAATACATATAAAATCATCCGCTTAGATAATGGGGTTATCATTTAAAAAGAGAGAGCCAACCAGCAAAGAGGTCAGTAGCTCATCAGCTGTAGAAGGATTAACAAGTGACAACATTCGTTTTCTAGAAGAAATTGGATTAAAGGTCATTAACAATGGATATACTGGATATAGCGCAGGGCCCAACATTCGACGAGACCTTATGGGAAAAGGAATATCACACGCACAACCCTTACGCTTCGTCCAAATTAAACAATAACGATGAAATTAGGATTCCTATACAACAACAAGACATTTATACTCTTCCATGCGAAAGTTATTTATATATTGAAGGAAAAGTAACAAAAGCTGACGGTACTGTTGGAACCACTGTTCCGTTCATAAATAATCCTATGGCATTTTTGTTTGACGAGATTAGATATGAAATTTCAGGAGTTACAGTCGATTCAACAAAAAAGGTTGGAATTTCCAGTACATTAAAAGGATTAGCGTCTTTAACACCAAATGAGAAGAATCTGTTAGCTGTTGCAGGATGGGTTGCACCAGACAAAAGTATAATTACTCCTGACGCTTCGGGAAACTTTGATTTTTACGTACCTTTAAGATTACTTTTAGGATTTGCTGAAGATTACAGAAGAATAATAATAAATGTAAAACAAGAACTAGTTTTATTAAGGTCATCAAACGATAATGATATTATTAAAGCATCTGCTGGAACAACTGAAGCCAATTTAGACTGGAAACTAACATTAGACAAGATTGTTTGGAGAGTACCACATGTGCGACTAAATGATGAACACAGGATTACATTATTAAGAAAGTTAAAATCAGATCGAGACATTGTAATACCATTCAGAAGCTGGGAGTTTCATGAATACCCCGTTTTACCTTCAACACAACGGCATACATGGACTGTAAAAACTTCTACTCATTTGGAAAAAGCGAGATATGTAATCTTTGGATTACAAACAAAGAAAAAAAGTATATTAACTGAAAATGCTGGTGAATTTGACCATTGTAAATTAACAAACTGTAAAGTGTTCCTGAATTCACAATTCTTTCCCTACGACAACTTTAATATCTCTTTTGATAAAAAAAGGTACAGTGTTTTATACGATATGTACGCTAGGTTCCAAAATTCATATTACGGCAAAACAAACACACCTCTACTATCTCCCGTACAGTTTGAATCGAAAGCTCCGATTGTTGTAATTGATTGCTCCAAACAAAACGAATCTGTAAAATCGTCTAGTGTTGATATAAAAATAGAAATGGAATTTCAAGAAAACGTACCTGCAAATACATCTGCGTATTGTTTAATTTTGCACGATAAAATTGTTACATACACACCGTTGACTGGTATCGTAAAGACGGTATTGTAAAACGTTGTACCACCACCGGCACCGCCACTGTCGCTAACCTATAAATAGCGGAGCAACAATGCAGGTCTTCAGTTGATCGTCTATCGTCGCATGGGCAACATCTTCTACAAAATGAGTTCTCCATCTGTTGTACAAGGTGATGCAGAGGTAGCACCGTTATTGGAACGTGATAATACTAGTGAAGAAGAAATCATCAAGGAAATAACTGCATTTTTAAAGTTTGGTAAAAGAGATAGAGAGGAGGAAAGTAATGCAGACCCATCAAAGGTAGTACCAAAGAGGAAGAAGAAAGTTGAAGAAAATATTCCTCCTCACATTTTAACTGAAGTTTTTTTGCGAATCTTTTACCCCATCTCAGCATGCATCAGTAAAAGTGTATCAGTTGGATTGATGAAGTCATTGGATTATTCCCCTACAGTAATACTACACCATGGAACAAAAAAGGTTTTATTTTCGCAAAATGCTTGGGAGTCATTTTTGAAACATGTACATTTAATAGAATGTTATTTAACTAACAGTTTGTGTGGAAGGAAAACACATATTCGACTTTTGGATTGTGACAATGAAATCGATATTGTTAAACATCGTGGACAACTACAAGTGCGAATTAGAGACTTGACTCAACATGAAAATAAGATTCTACTGTCACGTGAAGAATTCTACGTTTTAAACTACGCAACAGAACCTATTACAAGGTACATGAGACAGTTGGTATTTGCAAGCGCTATTATTAAAGAATATTTGGTCGATACTTTGGAAAAACAACCTGATAGCACCATCGTGTACGGACCTGTGGATACATCTATTTTTAATAGAATACCTCATGAAGTTTGCATGTGGAGAAAGTTAAAGGATTTTGAACCACTTGTAGAAATCGCTACAGAAGCTACAGAAGAAACAACACAGGAAGAAGAAACGGAGAAACAAGAAGAAGAAGAAAACGAAACACAAGAAGAAGAAGTTAAAAAAGACTAAAGTTTGACTTAGTAAAGAAGAACACACGTGGGGTAGGCCTATTGGGGACGGTGCCCACGTTAAATATACACCAACGCGCCTGCAACTGTACGGCCTGGTATTTAACCTACCGTGGTGTGGAAAACAGTTTAGTTGATCGCTAGGTGCCATGATGAGCGGAGGGGATGAAGAAGTGAGTGTAAAGCCTTGTGTAATAGAATTTCAAGCATTTCGAAATAATGATGATAGGTTTATTATCAAGGAATTAGTAATTTTAGACTTGCTTACATTTGTAGTTTACCCATTCACGTTTGAAGCTCCTTTTTCTTTTAACAACCTTAACGCCAAAGCAAAAAGTACAAACAAATGGATAACAAACTACTTTCATCACATACATTGGTATGAAGGATTTATAAGCTACAGTAATCTGCACAGTATTATGTTTAACTTTTGCAAACAATATTCACATATATACACAAGAGGATTAGAAAAAAGGAACTGGATACAAAAGTACACGCACGGTGATGTTTTCGATATAACCATCGGTAAGGACTTTAACATTAATCTCGGTAATATTTGTGTTGCTGCAAAAGATCCTAAACACGGACAATTAAACTGCGCATTGCACAACGCATATCGTTTGGCTGCTTACTTGGAACAAACGCAGAAATGTGGTGGGGGTAGCAAAGAACCGGAATGTGGTGGGGGTAGCGGGGCCTATAAATACGAGGAGCCAACACCGCTCCGGCACGAGTATTATTCGAGACTCCGAAGAGGCAACATCACAGAAGACACCACAACCACCACTGACGAAGATGACATCACAACAGTTTCTACAAACACTGGTTGATCAATTCAACACTCATTCAAAATCCGACCTTCTGCTAACTAAAAAGTGTTCAGAACTAAAAGAACAAAAACACTACATTATTCATAACATCAAGAAAGTGGAAACCACACATGGAGAAGCAATTCTAGTTTCATTGAGCGAAGGACCTTTCTCTCCAGGAGATGAGCCGAAGTTTCAAGTATTTCTTCCAAAACGATTTGTTCAACTGCTACAAAATGAAGATTTGCGAGATATTCAACCGGGGACGTTGTATTTGGTATCACACGGTGTAAGCGGCAACAACTCGACGGAACTCACTCTGCACATCACGCATCCTTGTACATAATGTCTCTGTTTGTATTTTATTGTTTGTATTTCTAGTTATCAATGTTAAACTTAAGTTTATTGTATTGTAAGATGTTTGTTTAATAAAGAAAATAAAAAAAAAAATAAAAATAAAATAAAATAAAAAATAAAAACAGCAACACAGCAGTATATTATTTTATATACTGCTGTGTTGCTTTTTTTAAAATTCAAATGGATGACCTTGAACTTTCATTCAGGGTTAACTTATGAAGAGGTATAAAAGAGAGGGAGCAGTGAAGTTAGTCTCAGTCTTGTCTAACACACGCTGCAGCTAACATGTCGGTGTCACCTATGAAAAATTTATTTTTCGATAACAATTTGAAGACATATTGTTGCGAGTTACAATGTTTTAAAATACCAGGCGATCAAGTTGACGGGAAAGCTTGTCGTAAGTGCAAGTGTTTCAGCTATTGCATATGTAGATGTAAAACGTATCAAATGAACCGACAAGATAAACTACAAGAATTACGCCGAAGGATTGCATTACTGTGGCGGCGAATGTAGTAGCAACCAGCTGCCACCTGCCGCCTGTCATCTGCTGTCCGCCATCTTCTCCGCCCCACCATTTTGTTTGATACCAGAACGCTAGCTAGCGAATAGTCAGTACACCTCCGGCTCTCGACTGGTGAACATCGAGTGCTCTTCACAAACGTAAAACATTGTATTAAAATGTCCATTAAAATTAGGTGTATTCATTATGACTCTATTCATCTGGCGACTTTCCAAGACCTCGAGGTTTTTAATGAAGAGTTAAGACTTCTCATTGCGTCCGGTTACGATTTATCTTTGGAACTTTACGCATCAAAAAACAACATGGACTCTGCGCAGGAATCGAAGTATATACCGTCTTTCTTCAGAAAGCGAAGTGATGGCCGCAACTCGTCCGGATCAACAACATCGATGACAACCAACAACGGGGAACTATTGTAAACATGAATTATTGTAAATAAAGTAATATTTGTAATATGAATTATTGTAAATAAAATAAAGTAATATTTGTAATTGTTCTACCTCGCACTCGTATCATTCGATTGCTTCATTCGATAATTTTCATTCGATATTTTATCGAATTAAAACTATCGAATCACAATCGGATTTTACGCGTGCGAGGTAGTACTTTTTTAAAATTACCTCCCCGTGACCTTGAACTTTGAACTTTAACTCATTTCGTCACAAAACCGCCTACGTCACTGGCTCAGCCCCAGATAACATCTTTCATGACTCAGCACTTCCGGTCACGTGACCGGATGACGTCACTTCCGGCGCAAAACCCGCAAACCCACACTACTAAACTCATTCCTTTTTTTATATTTGTGCCCTTAGGGAACATTTTATCAAAAAACTAATATTTCCCCCCAATTTGCTCATCGAGACCTTTCATTCAAATATGGGGTTGATGGGTGTCAGACTTATGGTTTTCTCAAAAGTTCCTGGGTAAATGAGGTTTTATATATAGATTACAGACTGACAGAAGGATTAATACTTTGTTGTTAAAAATAATTCTTACTATTTTTTAAACTACAACCGACGTGACATGATGAAAATTCAAGCCATGTGAATCCATGTCACTTATAAGAAAGTTATTATAAGACAATTTAATAAAACATACTTATATGAAAACATGGCGGTCATATTGGTAGGTCATATTGGTCAACTGGTAGGACATTGAAAATTTGAAAACAAGACAGATAGTAACTAAATATTCATTTCGTCTGTAATAATATTTATTGTTCAAGTTTGCTGTTATGCTTCCTCTTTTTTAATTCACAAAATGAAAAGATGAACAAATTAAGCAAACATAAAATGGCGGTGCTAAATAAACAGTGATATAGTATTAAACAAACTAAGTTCCAGTTATTTAGTAAATCGCAAAGACACATCATAGCATTATTTTTCGTAGCCTGTACGTGAACTCATCCAAATACGTTGCAAGTTCTCCTAACGTATACATTGTTGTACGTGAGCTCATCCAAATACGTGGCAAGTTCTCCTAACGTATACATTGTTGTACGTGAGCTCATCCAAATACGTGGCAAGTTCTCCTAACGTATACATTGTTTACTTTATTTACAGTTGATAAGTTGTTAAAAGGGAGACAAATCACTTCTGATGCGAAAGTTCAGGTATTGCTGGGAAACTGAAAGGAAATAAATAAGTTTCTGTAATTTGAAGAAGATATTAAGGACTTTGAAGAGTTTTATAAGACAATACGTATTGTAACAGACGGCGATAACACCAAGATGGCAGCTTCACGCTATCAATCTCTCCGCGACAATGGAGCTTTATTTATGAATTGATAACGATGAGACGGCTCTGCTTCATTTATCGTGGACCAACACTCAACAATGACACTCGCAGATGAAGCATGGAACGTGTTTCAAAGGTAACAAAGACAACTTACTTGTATTTAAAAAGTTAAATGTTTTTAAAACATGTATATGTCAAAATGTCTGTTTGGATAAAAGTTCTGTAAAATTATGCGTTGATTTCGATAGCTCGTACGCAAACCTTGATATTTAAAGCATGTAAGACAAAACTTGTTTGAAGTGCATATCTGTTCGGAGACAAATTTATTCTCCTTAACATTAAATAATATAGGTTGGTATTAATATTACAGCTGACTTAAAATATATAAAAAACTCTTACTTAAATAATATTAAAACATTATTCTTTATATTCTAGGTTCTGAAAAGTTAAATTGTTAGTATTTGATCAAACGTATTTTTGAACCTACGCGTATCTTTTTGCTCCTTCTTCTTTAGAGAAGCGGAAATCTGTAATCTTTAGAGAAGAGGGAGCAAAAAGATTCGTACGAGTGTTACTTTAAATAAACGTTTTGTCAGTGTTTATTGGGTTGTCAATTTATATGTGTTGAAATATGTCCAACAAATATTTAGATTTGGTTAAATTTTGCTCAACAAGGCTTTGTTATAGTAGTTTAAGTTTCAGTTACCTGTTCCATGAGAAATGAAGTTTAATAAAGAATAAATACGAGTATTGATTTTTATTTTGGTTTATTGTTTTATTTCTACTTTTTGTAGAATGTAAATAAACGACTGAAAGAATTAGAGAATGTTCAAAAACTGGTTTCATTAATACGACTATGAAATCAACCGATAAAGATAACTTAGCAACTGATTATTGTGAATTCCTATTCATAACTCTTTGTTTCCGCAGACAACGTAAATATATTCCATCGGAAAGCAAAAGGACGAAAGTAAGGTGCAGGAAAACCAATATTACCGCCGTGCTATTGCCTGTGTTGCTTCCGTTTCTTCTTAAGAGCTTTCGGTCGACCCTTTCTTTCCCAGAAAAAACTTTTGAGACAAAATCTACTGTATTTGTTTAAGCTAAACTATCCGAAAATTACAATTAGAACTAAATATATAACTAATTATTCTGTATAATAAATGCAGTATCTTGTAAAAGTAATTACATTTAATAAAGCCTTCAGATAAGTGTATAATTCAATATGAAGATAAATAAATAAATTTTTGATCCTAATCTTTCTTCTTAATGGACCCTCCATAAATAGAGTATCTTAAAATACAATATTGGTGTCCAGTCTCTTGTAACAATTGATTAACGCTGAGTCTTTCTGCTGGAAAACACCAAAATCTGTTCCTACGTAATAAATAGCGTGCAGGCAATCTTGAAGTTGCACTTTTCATGAATTTATACAACTAAAATGTATATTTTATTATTGTATAAAGTTTGCCATGACCCACTATCAGCCAACATTCTATAACGTATCCAACGAGCTTCACCCTCAAAACAGCTCTGTAATTTATGGTTAGTCCCGTGGGAACAGCATCTCACTTGTAAACCTCCCCAACCCCCTTCCTGATTGGTTCTGTCACCCAGTCTGAGCAAAATAAACCCACCACGATATAATTTAGCCATTAGGCCCATCAGAATTGGTTTGACTTTGAATTGGAGTTTGACTTGGTGCATAGTTAACGTACTAAACCAAAAAAGCTAGGTTACACGAGAAAATTATTGCCACATCATCTATGTAAATCATCAATCTATTTTGTCCCTTACAAAAGGTCTGATAACCCCTCAACAATTTTAAAATATCAACGTTTTACATAACTTTGATGTAAGGGACCGGAAACCAGTCGTGGCACACAAACACCTCTGAAGACAATTATATTCATTTTTGCACTCTTTAGTATCTAATTGTAATATACTTATTGCACTAAAATTATCATATTGATAATTTAAACTTTAACTGTCTTTTTCTTAAGGAAATTTATTAAATAACTTAATACATTACAGGTATTAATGCATTTAGAAATACATTCATATTTTTTTCAGCCATTAACAATAATGAATCAGCGCCTAAATGTTATATTTGTATTCCAGCAAGTCAGGGACAAAGGGAAACAATTAGGTTTCATTGACCTTATGTTTCTTATGCAAATTTTTATATCAATTGCAAAATTGAAATTGCAAGTTGAAGGAATAAAAATGCATACAATTTAATTTCCAACGTACATAGAGGAAATATTTTTATTTAGAACTGCTGTGAGATTTAGCCATTTATTGCACTTGTTAGGATTTATCTCAAATAAAACACTCACTTTAATTTATTAAATATTTATATTTAATTTATTGAATTCAAGCTTATCATTCTAAATAATAAGCATATTTTCGGGAACAGTGGGCATACAATGCATTCTTTGCAAGAAACTCCTATACTACGTTACAGTCTGTTACATAAGTATCAATATTTTGGCATAATATTTATTGAAAATTAGATAAATGTGTTTCACTACAACTAAAGTTATTGTAACTACTGAACATACAGATTGTTCAACATTGTATTCATTTTGGGGTTAATAATTATTTACATAATTGTACTACCAATCTCACTGCTGACAACAGTTCAGTCATGCTATACTATAACTCATAACATATCACGCTATAACTGTTCAGCGTAACTCATAAGAATCTGTATTTAGCATTAAAAAACGTCTAGTTCAAAATTTGAATCGTAAAGTGTAGAGATAAAACACAAAAATGTTTTATGATAATCAGTACCACCAACTGCTGCTGGTGAGTCGCTGGCGGTCCTCGGAACCATGGCAACGGCTCAGTAGCGGGTTCGAATCCTTGGCCTGGCAAGTAAATTTTATGATTACCATAGCGGCTCATACCTTGTTTTTTATACGGTCAAGCACATGCCCTGTGCCCCTGTGGCTGGGAAAAGGATATAGAAAAAACCGACAACCTCTTAAAAAAAAACTTAAGGATATTAATTTAAGGGATATTTAATTCTGTAATTCGGTATAAACGATCTGGTAAAGGGGGGGAACAAAAAAGGTTCATCCTTTGCACTTCACGAAGAAAATATTTTGAGAGTGTTAAATAAAAATTGTCTCTATTTAGAGATAGATCAAATCCACTGCGCCATTGCTGAAAACGAAGCATCGTCTGAAATACAGGAGGCAGCAAGGCAGAAGGTTATAATGATGTTCGGAGGGGAAAGACTATTGAAAGGCTTTTGATTCGTCTGGGAAGACTGCTATTACTGAGCCCTTTCTAACTTATTTGAGAATCACATAATGTGACGTTCTGTTTGCTCCAAGAGGGCTGAATATGCTTTATGTTTTTGTAATGAAATTATTTTTATATTTAAACATTGCAGGAATAAATTTGTGATGATATAATATAAATGAATTTTGGAAATAAAAGTAATGTACCCCTTCGAACACTCCCCCCAACTTCCAAATCACCAATGGCAATTTATAGAATTATTTAACTGTTTTAGCTTCCAGTGGCAATATATTGGCATTTCAATATATTTCATAAATACATGGTTGATTGCTGCAAAAGCAATCAATCGTATTGCTATGAACACCATCTGTAGTCTGGGCCTGAAATTTGGTATAACCTGGTAGACGAAAACGGAACTAAATCTTTGTTCCTATGCAAGTTGGGTTAAATGTTTTGCTGTTTGAAATTAGATTTTTAATTTAAAGATTATGCCAAAGAGTTTCCTATGTACTGGGATCTGTAAAAATATATTTTTTTATTCAAGATTACAAATAGATATTATGATCACGCAACCAAATATCCATTCTAAAATGTGAACACAAAAGTTTACAGAACCATGTCATAAGCTTTAGCTGTTAATTTTCGTCTAATACATTTAAACAAATGTATACTGCTAAATTATAACTTGAACAAGCAGAACTAATTTGTTTATATAAGTTGGTAATTTTTGTGGATGTTAAATTAGTCAGAGACTGCAGAGTTCTGCAGTCGTAATGCAGAGTTCTGCAGTCGTAATGCAGAGTTCTGCAGTCGTAATGCAGAGTTCTGCAGTCGTAATGCAGAGTTCTGCAGTCGTAATGCAGAGTTCTGCAGTCGTAATGCAGAGTTCTGCAGTCGTAATGCAGAGTTATGTTCGAAGCATTTCTGCGCCCGACGTTATTGGTTGAAATGAAACAACTTTGAGGGAACAGATGGTCCAAAGCGCCACCGTAACTTCCAGACGAATAACATTATTGCTGGAGGATCGTTCAGAACCATCTGCAGTCCCGTCAATGCTGAAGAAATGGACATCGATCAGAACAATTACTTGTAAATAAAATGTTAACATGAGTGATCATGTGTATGTATAGTAACGAGCAAAATAAATATCTTTAAAACTAGCACTACATATTGTATACACTACCAATAGGTACACGTCAAATAGAATAACACACTTCTACAGAAAATATTTTCTACCAAACTGTTGAAGGCTACATAAGATAGACAGAACATGGAACGAGTTACGATCTGAAACCACATTGTAAACTATCAGTTTTACAACCAAGTTAATGTAGGGAATAGTTTGTATATTTATAATGTAAATATTTATAAATTTAAACAAATTATCATAAAATGTATCTGTACGTATAGCGTAACTGGCGCCAGTTCCCCGCCAAACCTTTTTTACTACTGCGCGAGGTCGGCGCTGCGGGAGGTCCTGACTGTTCCAATTCTGCGTCCCCCAATTTCAATGGATACGATTTCTAAATTAGCTTAACCTGGTATCTGGCCTAAGCTCATTAACTTAAACCCATTATACTTTTCCAATGAAAATGAGGAAAATTTGCAGTGCAGTTTTAGTTTATAGGATATAGGTTATCTTGAGAATAAAATATAATTCACGGAGATAGAACAAAATCCTTCCTTCCCTTTTAAAACATTCTATGCTAAATATAACTTTGTTTAAAACAGTATATATAAGTATTAGTTTTAGATTGTTTTACAACTGCAAACAAATAATAAGTGAATTATTTGGAATGCTATATTTTGTCAACATTTAAATAAAAATAGTACAATTTTTACTAGAATGCTTCAGTTATAGGCCTACGTATAAAAAGATTCATTATTTATTTTATTTTTACTCATTACACAATATAGTTTACATTAATTTATGATTTTTAGTCATCCGGGTGAAATGTAAACTTTTTACATAGCTATGAACTTAAAGAACTTTGAATAAATTTGATTAACAAATCAGTCAAGTAAAATTAACTTAATTCCACACTTTTTATGTAAATTAATAAATAATATATTACATTAGATGTATTAAAGTTAACTTGACAAGTTCTCTAAATGGCCGCAGTGCAGCGCTCTAATCAGGAATAATAACCAACTGCAGCCCTTTAATTCAACAAAACCTGCCCCGTGATTAAGTGCTGTGTTTATTTATCGCGGTTTATTTACCTCATTTAAGCTTTACGGCTTTCATAAGTTATAATTACAACAGAATTGTTCGCTGAAAAGTGTAAAATATAGTTCTACATGAATCAATTACATGAAACTTGGTGTGTGGCTTTATATGGTTGGGGTTTACTGATATTTGCATACAAAACACTTTTCTGTTGTGGTCCTCATGGCAGCAAACCGGCGTACTCAGCAGCTACAATGTTATTCTTATGGAGGATAAGAAACATGCGAGACCTTGTTTGTTTATGAACGTAAATTGGTAAAACTTGGTTTGTTGCTTCATCTGGTGTTGATCCATTTGTCATTGCATAAAAACCGGATTTTGTGGTCCTTGATGTAGCAAACCTGCACACTCAGTCCTAATGTTTTTCTTATGGAGAATAAATAAAATGTCATATCTTGCTTATTTATGAATATGCTTTGATAAAAGTTAGTAAGTGGCTTCATGACGTAGTGAAGTATACCATTTGGAATTCGCTAATTATGCATGTTTTCTGCAATGGGGGCATTGTTTTTTATTTAGTACTCATTTATAGTTTTACTATAAAGGAAAATTAACAATTTGTCAGCCACACCACAGGATATTTGTTTCTATTTAATCTAATAGCGTTCTAATTATGACGTTACTTTACTGACAGTTTTACCTTAATCAGGTAATAAAGCAGGTAATAAAGAATGGTGAATAGTATAAAATTAAGAAATCGAAAAAGACCGGTTTCAAGGAAAGTGTGATGAAATTCAAATACGATAGGACAGTCCGGTAATTTGGTTTATATTAAACCCACTCCGTGCGCTCTCGGCCAATATAAGAGCAAGAGTTTAACATATTATTTTCTTTTCAACCCAAGATTACCTTTTATTCGTGAAGCCCTTAAAATCCAAGGAGTTCTGAATAGCCTGTCGGATTATTCATGTTTTGCTTGACGATTCCTTATGTTTTTTCCAGGTATGAGATATTGAATATTGGTTTGTAGAAAGGTAAGATAACATATTTGTCTACCATGACGTTTATCTAATGCTAAGTTGTCTAATGTTTATCATAAAAAATAAACTTCCTTATAAAACTCATCAAGTTATCGTTAAGTCATTTTACTTTAATAAATAACGATCAGAGTTAGAACATCATAGGGGAAAATATTTTGGAATAAAATTGTCTGTGGTGTCGAGTAAATGTCTATAATGTGTATGCGTATTTGCGGCAATGGCATTTTTTGCAATTTGAGAGAAAGTAGTCCAAACTCTGAACATATTTCAAACTTAAACTTCAAATTAATGGTTTTAATGTGCAATCACATTTACTATGAGAATCTTCTACCAAAATGTCTAATTGCGTGAGCTTAAATTTGGCAATGACATTGCCGGCGGACGGGAGGTCGTAGAGAGCTGGGAGATGTCTCATTTTAAAGGTCTGGGCATGGAATGTTGGGGAAAATATTTATTATTCTTATTTTGTACCGAAAATTTGTTAAATAATAAAATAGTTCCCATTTAAAAAGCATTGGGAATTTAAAACGTCTGTTTTGTTTGTATTAAAACATGCGATTAAGTGAATACTTTGCTTGTGAACTGCCAAATGTTCCTACTTATTATGTCTTGATTTCCTCAGCATGTAAAGAGTAAAAAAATCAGATGAGGAGCAAGACCTAGGAGCTATGACCTTTCAAGGTAATAGTTGATAACACTAAATAATTAACTAAATAATTTGCCGTATGCAGGCAATGTAAAACAAAAAGTTGATTTTCAATCTAAACTAAATAAAATTTAAAGAGGCCAGTCTTTTTGACAACATTACCACTACTCATATCGAGAAATTAAATTTATTACCGATTATGCAATCCAAAACAATGTTTAGGACCTTAAAGTTCTGTATTTAAATACACAGTGACAGCCGGTGACCTCAATAACATCAGTCACAGTGGAGGTTGCGGGCGCGAGGAGCACTCTGCCCGTAACCTTGTTACTCACCACTAACAGCCGCGGCTATTGCATACACAGTGACAGCCGGCGACCTCAATAACATCAGTCACAGTGGAGGTTGCTGTGCGAGGAGCACTCTGCCCGTAACCTTGTTACTCACCACTAACAGCCGCGGCTATTGCATACACAGTGACAGCCAGCGACCTCAATAACATCAGTCACAGTGGAGGTTGCTGTGCGAGGAGCACTCTGCCCGTAACCTTGTTATTCACCACTAACAGCCGCGGCTATTGCATACACAGTGACAGCCGGCGACCTCAATAACATCAGTCACAGTGGAGGTTGCTGTGCGAGGAGCACTCTGCCCGTAACCTTGTTACTCACCACTAACAGCCGCGGCTATTGCATACACAGTGACAGCCGGTGACCTCAATAACATCAGTCACAGTGGAGGTTGCGGGCGCGAGGAGCACTCTGCCCGTAACCTTGTTACTCACCACTAACAGCCGCGGCTATTGCATACACAGTGACAGCCAGCGACCTCAATAACATCAGTCACAGTGGAGGTTGCGGGCGCGAGGAGCACTCTGCCCGTAACCTTGTTACTCACCACTAACAGCCGCGGCTATTGCATACACAGTGACAGCCAGCGACCTCAATAACATCAGTCACAGTGGAGGTTGCGGGCGCGAGGAGCACTCTGCCCGTAACCTTGTTACTCACCACTAACAGCCGCGGCTATTGAGTTACTCAGGGCCGTACCGCTAACTCACCGCTGAAGCCCCTTATGAACCTAAAGCTGTATTCTATCATGTATGATGGAATTTTTTAAAACAATTTTAATAGTATATTTTTGTTCAAGCTTGTAAATATTGGTCTGTGTTACAATCTATACAAATTGTGTTATACATTTAACATAGTTTAGTGTAACGTTTGTCCTTTATTCATCCTCATCCTGCAGCTGGTGGGATTTTATTTTAGAGTTCGTCCTGTAACTCCCTGAAATCCCTGTAACGGTTCATAATTAGTGAAAAGCCTCAGAAACAATTTCTGTATCAAATTATTCTAGGCTTTCCGTCAATGAAAGCAATCCAATTGTCTTATTACAATGTTTACGACTTAAAGGTAGGAAAATACAATTTACGAATAAGACAATTGGAATGCTTCTATTGACGGTAAGCCTACAATAATTTTATAGTATAGCAAATCCTGAGTAGGCTCATCAAATAATTTCTGTATATCTGTATTCTGTATACAGACATTTTCTCTGGGGCTTTTCACTAATTATGAACCGTTACAGAGATTTCAGGGAGTTATAGGGCTAACCCTAACAATAAAATACCACTAGCTGCAGTATTAAGATGAATATAGGCCAAAGGTACAATAAACCATATTAAAGTATGACACAATTTGTATAAGTTACCCAGACCAATATTTGACTTCGACGATGACTTATTTGTCAGATGACAAAATTTAACTTTCAATGGTATCAGATTAGAGGATACTACTAAAAATAAATTGCCGTTAAACTGTAGATGGTCAGATTTTTTTCAGTTTTACCAAAGAAAGTTTAAGAGGTTAAAATGGAGGGCATTAACCTCAAGGCGCTGCCATAAATAAATCAAGTGATCAATAAAAACACAATAAGTCGATAAGCGTTCAGGCCCTGACGATCACTTTTTCGGTAGTTCAAAGGTTCGTCTTACTTTATTGTTTCTAGTGATCAAAGCCTTCACGAAGAACCTCGAGCAGTGAAGCGAAAATGGCTTTCTAGAACGGGAAACTAATCAGCGTACTTACAGCCTGTTGAATGATTATCGTTTTTGTGTATTCCATCAATTCATCGTAAAGAAGGACTTTGAAAGTCGTGTTTTGTGGCCATTTACTTGTTGACTTTCGTTTTATACAGTAAAACGGATTGTAATTAAACTACAAAGCTTAGTTTACATACCGCAAAACCAACTCTTGCGGTCCACCGCGAATGACTCTCGGAGGAAAATTGACATCTTCTAGTAATAAAACTGGTAATTATCATAGCTCCAGGATGGCAAAACCGATCGCTGATTTGGCTGAGCAGTTTTGAAGACCAATCTTTAGTCAATTCTTAAAAGAGACGGTACGGTCAATTAAAACACTTAACTAGTCAGTATTGATTTGCCTATAAGACTAAAATGGGGAAAAAATACTAAAATGTAGGATACAAACAAGTGCTACTGTAGAAAAAACAATGATTAAAATGATCACGTAAGCAATGAAATTTAGGATATTGATTTCAATTTATCATTAGTTTTTGGCCTTTTGTAAAACATTTCTAAACTTTCATAATCTATGTTTTGATGACAGTACGCAAGTATAACGTCGACTTTGGTTACTTTACCTTTACCGGCTTAAATGTTTTTGTGAGCTTGAATAGCGCTCAATCCATGAAATATATTGTCGAACACGTCTATATTTTTACGGTAGAATGAATTTTAAATTTAAGTATGATATTCCAAGCTTGGTTTACAGACAAAGGAGCACGTTTCGAATGGGTTTGAAAACGTAAGAACCAACCAAGTTATGAGAAGCTGACCTAAAAGCCAGACTCGAGCTAAATGTTGCGTTTTGGAAAGGCTGCCGCGAGCATATTGGCTCGTGTTTAGAATATGTAGTGTTCTCAATGACATCGCCAACTTGAGTTTTGCCTTAAATGGTTTCTTGCATCACATTTACGTCCAACATTCAACTTTGTTGTGAAGTTATAAATGTCGTATGAGTGAGAAAATATACTGACTACACTTTTATTTAGTTTTATTATATATATATATATTATTATATATATATTATTATTATATATATTTAGTTTTTATATTAGTTTTATCAAATTTACCTTCTTTTCCTCATGTGAAATTTCAATGCCTGACGGTAATAGTTTTTCTAAGTACAGTTTTATTTGACGTTAAAATAATTAGGTTTATTAATGTTGTAGCTTTAATGTATATATTAAATGAATTAACTAAATTGAGCTAGAACACATCAGTTTGAACACATTATAAGGACAGCCTAAACGCAAACATTAATGAAGCTAATTTTTGCGGTTGCGAGATGTTAAGACCTAGGACTAGGACCCCTTTTAACCAATTTAATCGGCCTTAAATTTTAATTATAAAGCCACTTCTAAAATAAAAAATACTAAAATTCTTCTTTCATAAGTACAACTGTTCACCTACCATGTATTTAGAACTCTATTTTTTATATACGTAATACGAATTTGTATAAATCTAATTTGACACATAAGTTGATGTAAACGTATTTCTCACAAACATTTCTATTTTCTTCTGTTATAAACCGAATAGAAGATTCTGAAATGGAATAAGTTGTTCCTTTAAATTAGGAAAACATAACAATACATGTGCTGACTCCAGTAGTAGAGGGCCAAACTTTACATTGTTGCTCGGAATGCTGCTGAGATATCAGTCTGATAGTTTTATTCTTTCATATTCTCCTTTATATTCTCTTTTTTAAGCTCTTTAAACAAAATTGGGCTTAAAGTTGTTGTTTTTATGACGATTTAAACCACAATTATTAATAAACATCTTTGTTTAGTTCAGGCTTAATTATAACACCTGACAAATTGCAGTGGGATGTATATACTAAAATTAATGAATATACATTACACTTAAAATATACCATTTACATGAATGAAGTTCCTATTGATGGCTTCACTTATTACGAGTTATTAAATCCGAGAATTATTGTTACAGATCAAGTTTATAAAATATAAGAATTTGTTTACCGTTTTTACAATCTTCAACTTTAATCTCACTTTTCATTCAATATAATAAATAAAGAAAATTTTTTGTTGTATATATAATAGGCCCTATAATTTTAAAATATTTGGGAGTTTAATAGATTCAATCTGTTTACAGATACATACTGTTAATTGATACTGTATACAAATTTATTGCTCACTGTTTTACGGACTTGGTGATCATTGCTGATTACGTCTATCAGGTATTCTCGGTGATTCGATTTCAGATATGGAAATGCGCAATACCATTCATACCCTAGGGGATCTAACTGAGTAAAATTCAGCTTGTCCAAAGAATAAAGAAATTGATTAAAATGTAATACTGTGCTACAGTATTTAAGGTGGAGAGAAAAGACTGCTAGAGAACGTTGGCAAGCCAGCAGCAGTTTTTCCAAAAATTACTTTCTTGTAGAAGGCGATAACTAAGTCTGATTGTCTAGGAATTTTTGTTTTTTACCTTATTTAGTAATTTAATGTTTAGGTTATAAAGAGCGTGCTTTACTTAAGCTGGCCATATAACAGAGTAGGGTGTTGCCTAGCTTATTCAAGGGAAGCCTTAACTTGAGAGAAAATATATATTGTTTATCAGAACAACCAGAAGCCTTAACTTGAGAGAAAATATATATATTGTTTATCAGAACTACCAGAAGCCTTAACTTGAGAGAAAATAAATATTGTTTATCAGAACAACCAGAAGCCTTAACTTGAGAGAAAATATATATTGTTTATCAGAACTACCAGAAGCCTTAACTTGAGAGAAAATATATATTGTTTATCAGAACTACCAGAAGCCTTAACTTGAGAGAAAGTATATATTGTTTATCAGAACTACCAGAAGCCTTAACTTGAGAGAAAATATATATTGTTTATCAGAACTACCAGAAGCCTTAACTTGAGAGAAAATATATATTGTTTATCAGAACTACCAGTGAAATTGTTCGTCGTGTGGTATGGTTTTTAAACCATGTGAGAGGCTTCATACCCTAGTAACACCAATACACCAATAGCGTATTACTAACTGAAAGTAATGAGTTGAAACGTTTGAAAGTTTTATTACAATGAATAAAAAATGAAAACGAGTTCGCACGCAGCACGCTGACGTGAGGGAAGTGAATTTCCACATAAAAACCTTTAAAATTCAAAATCAGTGTAAAAACATAGTTTATTTCAATTTGTATTAAAATCTGAAAACAGTGATTTTTGGCTGTTCTGATGCTCCTGGTTTCATTTATCTGCATAGCTGGGAATACGATTTTGCGCATTATAATGTTATGAGAAGATTCAGACAGGCTTGAAAGTAGGCGTGAGGTTGCTGGGGATGATAAAAGTACTCTAACAAAGGAATAACAGACTTTTCTAGTGTAAAAACCCCATAAGACAACGTACTGTGTTAAGTCAAAACACATTTTCTTTAATAACTCGGTAAATATGTATGCTAGAATGACGAGAGAGGGCTTAGAAATGTTGCCTCACTTATTCCCATCTTTCTACATGCATTAATTGTACGCACGGGGCTTTTCTGACCCTTTTTGGGCCCAATAACTCGAAATTTGAAAGATTAATCCCCAAAATAGGGGTTTAGAGTTCTTCGATTGTTTTACCCAACGAACTTGTCCAACTTATTACAGAAAGGAACGTCTCTACCAAATTTGAAGTAAATCGGACAAAAAATGCGACCGCTAGAGTGCAAACACATATAAATATATATATATATATATATATATATATATATATATATACATATACATATATACATATATATGTCTATATATATATATGTATACATATTATATATATACAATTTTGAACGACCCCCCAAAACGTGTTCAGGGGGTCATGTTAGGAACTTCTATGGTGATCCCAGGCTTAAGTTTCACCGTGCGGGTCATGCTAATAGTTCACTTTCCAAAGGAAATTTACTAATGAATAGAAAATGCTGATCCTATAATGAAAGGGTGTTTTGCAAAATAATGGGCAAGTTGGAAACTGTTGCGAAAACTCTCATCCTCCGATCTGTCACATATTATTTAATTTTAATAACAGGACGAATAGGTAATAAGCAGTACTTCAGATACAAGATAAAACCATTAACAACACTCAATCATGAATCTTTTGTCTACTTCATCAAAATAAATTATCCATGGCTAAAACGCTTGTTATAAACCATGAAAGAGTGTTTTGTGAAACTCAGTCTCATTCAGATTATATGGAGGGTAATATGTTCAACACAAAGTAATATTCTGTTGTTATGCACGTTAGAGACAACGCAATAATGTTGGGTGGTGTTATCGAGCTTGTCATGCAATTATGTAACTCAGTTTACTGACGTTTTGAAATCTATTCACATTTTTTGTTTGAAATATTCGTTACATTACAATTAATACAATACAGCTAAATTACAACTATCAACATATCTTTCTTGCTTATCAGTAAAACACAAAGTATGATAAAGTTTGTAAATTAAAATTTATAATAATCAATGAACAAACCAAATCGTCGATCGTAATAGATAACATATTTATCATAACGAATAAGTTGATTCTGAATAACTGGGATAAAGTATGGTAACATAATGTAGTAAATCTCAAAGCCTACATTAAACAACACATTATTATTAGCTGCAGCCTTAAATCATAACCGACTAAACTGTTCACCTCAATCAGGTGACTTAAGGGTGCGCCCTACCTGCCTTCCACACACTAAAATAAGGGTTTTGCATCTCCCATATTGTAGGCTCAATTGTTAACCAATTAAAAATTATTTGTTGTTATTTCATTCACTAAATTTTCATCATACGAATTAAAAATCGTGATTTTAATTCAAAATAAGTGGTAGGCCTTTAGTAAAGTTTTCAAATCAAGCGTTTTTCTAAAGCTTCCTAACATAAAAAGAAATATTATTTTGGAAAAAAGGAACCGTACAATACCTAGATTGGAATCTGAAAAGTGTGAAACTGCAAATAGTTTGGTAGAAATCTGTAAAATAACAGGGCGATTGAGGAGAACAAAACGGTCTTCAAGTTTAATTATGCATGGCCCTGCTTGCTGGCGGCGCGGCGCTAAACAACACCGTGCGGATCATTCAATCTGGGGTAGAGCGCACCCTCAAAGGGTGAAATCTACCTTGCATTTTTTAACAGGGAGTGTCAACCAAGTTAAAAGCAACAAAAAGGAGGGCCTTACCTCAGCTTGAAAGTTGTAAAATACTCAAATATACGGTAAAATAAGAAGGTATATAATTCAAGCAGATTTTTCCAATGTTGCTTACATACTTAAAACCGATAAAATAAGAGGATATTTTTATAAGAGATCTTACGGATTTTGAAGAAACTTGCAAGACAATACATTGTAGTGGATGACGATAACACCAAGATGGCAGCTTCACGCTATCAATCTCTCCGCGACAATGGAGCTTTATTTATGAATTGATAACGATGAGACGGTTCTACTTCATTTATCGTGGAGCAACACTCAACAATGACACTCGCAGATGAAGCATGGAATGTTTCATAGGTAACAAAGGAAACTTCATTAACCATTTTAAAGATTTATTATATTTAAAATATTGTTTATGTTCAATATTTATGTTTAGTAGTTTTTACATACAGAATAGTTTGCCAAACATAGTTTAAAAGTCCTGAATATAACAAAAGCACGTTATGATATACTTGTTGTTTTTAGTTTAAATAAATAGTTTTTTTTCTAAATGAGTGTTATTAGTCAAGATATTATCATCGTAATAATGTTATTATCTAGAGAACAGATTATACCATTTGATTGACAAATATTGATAGTTACAAAAATACACTTTTTCAATAATTACCTCTTACCTAAATATAACAACATGTTCAATTCACTGTAAAATTTGGGTTCACAAGAGAATTCACAATTGTATTAGTATTATTTGCTCTAGAATCGTATAATTTACTATTACTAACATCTTATAAAAGTAGTATGAGAGTAATAATATATATATATATTAATAACAGGTTTTATTTATTTTTTATTTTTAGAAAAGAACCACTTTGAAGGTGGTTAAGATTAGGTAATTAGGTGACTTATAAAATGTAATTACATCAATACAACTAAAATGTATACTAAATGTTTTTAAAATAGCGTATTAATCAGAAAATCAGTACAAAAATATATGTAGAAGTAAATGGTTAAACTGTGATTTTCTTCTGGGATTGTTTTCTTTCTGTCTCATACAACGTAAGTATATCTTAACGAAAGGTGAAGGGACGAAAATAAGGCGCGGCAAAAACCAATCTTACTGACGTTATAGTACCCTAACGCGCTGCTTCCCTTTCTGCGAGTTTCCGACCAAAGTATCGTTCCCTTCACGAATTTCTGAGCTACCGTCTGTTTTGTAGTAAGGTAAAACTGACTACAGTTAGAACTAAATAGCTAATCTCGTTTGCTGTGTAACATCTGCGACGTAAAATATGGAATGAAATAGTTGTAGATCTGTTGTATTGTTAATATTAGATTTACCTTTTGACGATAATTTTTTTGGGTTGATGCGTCACGTTTCGTCAACAAAGTGACATCATCATGGCGGTGCATCCACGCATCAGCGTTTTGTCATAGTTAAATTGAAAAAAAAAAACAGTACACAAAAGATTCACACAAATACACATAATTCACATAACACAAATCGCATCGACACGGTGGCCACATTTTACTTACAAGTTATGTTAGCGACAACGACTCATTTTATTACCAAAATAGTTTATTTTAGGACTATTTTCTCCAAGAAACCTCCATAAATCGAGCAAAGAGGATCACCTTTTTGACCTCTTCTCTTTTTTTCAGAGTAGCGCTACTTTAAAATAACAAAGTGACATTAAATAATATATTACAAGAAAAATTATGATACAGGACTTTACTGCTTGATGCATTATAAAATAGAAGAATTCCTTGAGAAAGGTAAACATTATGAGAATTAGACTAAATGAAGAAAATAATACAATAATGATTGTTACATATTGCAAAACAAGGTTTAATCATAGGAAATAATTGCAAAAATAGGATTCTTATCACCCTGTTTTGATCTTTAATATCATCATGTCTAAACTTTGATCTGGTAAAGCGCACAAGGTTTTCCTGCTTTTCTCTTCACCTGGCAAATCTTGTAAAGGTTAGCAATAATGGTTCTAAGGATAGATTACAACTCTATGTGGATTGATCATTACAAAGCATCGTCTGAAATACAGGAGGCAGCAAGGCAGAAGGTTATAATGATGTTCGGAGGGGAAGGACTATTGAAAGAATAGTCCTTCCCCTATAGTGTTCCCCTATAGTGTGTGAATAGTGTTGAGGTCCCCAGATGCCAAAAACACTATTCGTTCAAATTTATGTATATATATATATATATATATATATTTATATTTTTATATGTATATGTGTATTTATATGTTTATATTTATATATATATGTATTTATGTGTATATTTATAAATATATATGTATATTTATATATTTATATGTATATGTATATATATATATATATATATATATATATATGTGTCCGTTACCACGATAACTTTTGAAAGAAACGCCCGATTTTGATGAAATTTGGCACGAATGTGTAGAGTAACATTTATGACTTTAAGTTCGAAAACCAGATTGATCGGACTATGGGAAGGGGGTTTTATGGGGGTTTTAAATTTTCCAAAAATCAGTTTTTTGAATTTTTCCCTCCTAAATTTTTAAAAAACACTCAATTTTGGTTATAGCCATTTTATAGAGCTTAAAAAAACAAATAATTTAGTATTTTGAATCATTAACCTAGGTTTAGTGGTTGTAGAGAAAAGTCAAAAAAACGCGTCCATAAAATTGTCCATGTTAATCTTATGGGAAAATGGTTTTTCGATTTTCCTCAGATAATTTTACTGAAAACTTGACATTTGCTGATACCAATCAGTTCTGCTCTACAAAACAATCATTTTGGTGTTTTAAGTGTTGTTCTACGTCCAACCGTTGCAGAGATAATCAAAGTGCTAAACACAGTATGTTGTCCAATGTTATCCTTATGGAGAATAAATACAATTTTATATCTTGTTTACTTATGAATGTATATTGATGAAACTTGGTATGTGGCTTCGCGTAGTACTGGTATATTGATATTTGCACACTAAATGGATTGTTTGTTGATTATCCCCGTTGCAGCAAACCTGCATACTCGGCCCCCATATTATTCATATGGAGAATAAGTCAAGTTTTATATCTCCCTTAGTTATGAACCTAAATTAATAAAACTTGGTATGTAGCTTCACCTGGTTGAGTTATATTGATAATTGCAAAAATACACATTTTTTATCTTCGTCGTTGCAGCAAACCTGCGTACTCAGCTCTAATGTTATTCTTATGGAGAATAAATAAAATGCTATATATCACTTATTTATAAATGTATTTTTGTGAAACTTGGTAAGTAGCTCTATGTAGTAGTGAGTCACATATATATTGGAAATTCGCTGAGTACGCAGGTTTGCTGCGACGGGGGTATTTTGTACCGTCATGATGTATTTTAATGACAGAAATATCAATAACTAATATTGAGTTTATTGACGATATAGTAAGCGAAAGGTAAATGCAAATTAAAATGAATAGGCCTTAAGATCCCAGTTACCGGGAAGATTCATGAAGAGGAAAACACTTTTATTTGTGCTACAATTGTGAAGAATTTTATGAACTTTGCCGATTAACAAACGACTTTTTTTTCTAAATCAACCAAAATAAAATATACCTGACCAAATAGAATCAATGGTCACATTGAAACGTTTAAGGTCAACGGGGCAGGGGCCTAAAGTAATCTTGGTCATTTTTTGGATTTACTTGACATATATCAAATTACGTCTAAAAATAACGTTGATAGGCAACGTACTGCATTTATTAACTATTACTTCAAGTTTAGTTTTCATGTTTTAAAGTATTGTTTCAAGTTTGTTTCTGTGTATAGTAGGATTAATAACCTTATTATCATGATTTTATAGTTTTGAAATGTTTAATAATACTGTAACTTGAATAATAATTAACTGTTTAATAATGCTCAGAATAACTGAAAGGTTTAATGTTGTATAAAATCAGTCAGAAGGTTTTTATTGCAGCGTCAGATGTTTGCCTCTTAGAGGGGTCCGGTAAATTGCATGAGTGTCGTAAGATATAAGCAGTAGCCAATAGGAGACCTGGAAAATGGAACGATGCGATCATCCGATTTTGGGAAGGGGAGATGTTCGAGATACTAAATGTTTTCCAGTGAGGGTTTTAGAGTTGTTTGGAGTGCCTAGTTGACTTCACGTCGCTCGGTCCGGTGTTTTCGTTTTCGGCCCTTCTATGAAGGTTCTTTGTCTTTTACCCAGTGTAGGTATTAGTTTCAAGACGATTTCATCACATCTTATAACATGATAATTTAATGTTTAAAGCCTAGAGAATACATAAATTTATAAAGTTAACGAAGTGATTTTTGTAATTCTTGTATGAAAATTAAATAGAGTCTAGTATTTTGGAAGAGATGTTAAAAAATTAAAAGATAAATGATTTGATTAAGAATAATAATACATATTTATATGCCAAACTGTTTAAAAATCTAAATTGCCTTGTTTTATATTTTGTAGTTTTTTCAGTTGACATTATTAAGAGTTATTTCTTCAAGAATTAATATCCAGAATTACCTAACTGTTCAATATATATACTCTTTCTTTAAATTCAATTACAATATGTAAAAGTTATTATTTTTATGGTTTGTTTGAAGGACTCTTGTAAATTTAGAACTTGTTCTGTGTAACTGAACTATAAAATCGTAAACGTAATCGAGTTTATTTGGTAGTTATTTTGTAGAGAGAATTGTAGAGTTTTGTTAAGGATTCGTTTATTTTATTTCTCCATAGTTTTACGATATTTCTATCGACAGGGTCCTGGGGTCCGGCGGCAACTACTCGACGCGGCGTCTAATTAGAATGCAATTGTTAGGGAGAGCTCTCAAATTCAAATTAATTATTGTAGAACCATGATCATGGGGATAAATTAAAATTGCCACTTAATTGATATGTAGAACAACTCTGGGCCCTTGTAGTAATTAACTTATATTTAATTCAGTAAATATATAAACAAAGGACTCACCTTTCGAACTGATGTAGTTTTAACTTTGGTGAATTTCGGAAATTTGTTTTGTTTATTTTAATTTACCTGAGCAACAACTTAGGTGGGATTAGTACATTTAGGTTGTTCCTCACTTGTAGGCCCTGCTAACTCTAAGTTTCAATTTGACTAGAGAAGAAGTACTACAGTACCACCGTGCTCCTTTTCGTTATCATCATCATATAAGATAAAAACATGATTCAAAATACTTAATGCATTGAAAAAAGCATTGAAAAAAGTAGCATGAAGAAATGTAGTTCGGTTATTAAATTACATATACTGTAACATCAATTCAAAACAGCATATTTAAAGAAAACCACAACAATGCAAGAGGATTTAAAATAATGTTTGTTAAAGCTTCTAAAGGTCTGAGACAATGTTATTACATGTTTATTTAAAAACGAAGCAAATTCAATTGAAAAGTTAACAGAAAAGTTAAGTTTAAAAGTTGGGCGGTAACTGAAAAATCATGACCGCCATTTTCCAGAATAATATAGGATGCCTACAATATGTGGGAATTCTAACGAACATTTTGATGTGCATTATGCTGGAGTTTAGTCACAAAAGTACATTCAAATTTGGCATGACAGATTTCAAATTTGCTTATATACATTACAAAGTAAGTGTTTTAAATATATGTATGAAACATTGAGAACACCAGTTATTATTTTTTATTTTATCAAACGTAATTTCATCGAGTTTTTACTATCATTACATTATTACTCAAAGAGTAAAATTAATTTGTTTTGCTGGGAAGCACATTCTTCGAAAATAAAACAGGGTTTATTGTGACACTAGATACACATGGGCTTGCATGGAAGCTTTTAAAGGAAACAATTTTATTTTGCTAATTTGTGGTTGTGTAATGTGGTAATGTGTGTGTGTAATGTTGTAATGTAATTTGTGTGTTATGTGGTAATGTAATGTGTGTGTAATATGCAATGTGTGGTTGTATATGCAAAAACAATTATTTACATACATTCTTAACTATGGTTTCGGATATAATTTTCTAGTTGTTTGAACTTTAAGATATGTGGCCCAAGATTTAATGTGTACTGGAAATCGTAAAAAGATAAATGTCGATCCAAGATTATAGCTAGACAAAGTAGGATCACAAGGTCAACATAAATTATAATCATATTTTATGGGGCTAAAGAAGCTGTTATTACATAGACTACGTAAAGTTGTTACCGCACTATCCATTTAAGAGGCACAGACAAAACGAGCACAGTGTAAATACTGTTTTTGAGTTTGAGTTATAACATTTAAACAGACCTGTGTGGATATAAAACCAGTCAGAGGCATCTCGTAATGTAGAGTTCTGTTCGAAGCATTTCTGCGCCCGACGTTATTGGTTGAAATGAAACAACTTTGAGGGAACAGATGGTCCAAAGCACCACCGTAACTTCCAGACGAATAACATTATTGCTGGAGGATCGTTCAGAACCATCTGCAGTCCCGTCGATGCTGAAGAAATGGACATCGATCAGAACAATGTGCTCTTTTAGGAAACATGTAGAACATGTAGACAAAAGTGATTAGATTTATTTGGTAACGATGAAATGAATTCCCTCTGAAACCAACTCAGCTTCTTAATATTGTACATTATAACTTGATACCTTACAAATTCGTCACCACCTTTCTTTAATATACCCCCACAGAAATGTCATATTAATTTACTTACTCACTTCTATTTATGCACATAAGTGTTTGCTCCCTTCTCTCCAAGGTAATTTATGTCATTCGCTTTATTCTCATCAACATCAAATAAAAAATTGTCGATGGCATATGTAAAAAAAACCCAGATAAATCAATCGACTATATCTGCCAACTATATGGAATATGACCAGACAATATAAACTCAACGTCAAGATTCGATAAAATCTAGTCAATGATTGAATACTAACAGTATAGTTTTCTTTTTGGAGGGGGGAGTTATTTCCCCTTCAAGGCCCCCCTCCCCGTGGTTAGAAGGAGATATATTTAGTAATTATCTCATAGTCAATTGAAGATTCCAATTATCTCCGAAATGAATCGCCATAGGATCCAAAGTACTATATTATTAGCTGTTTTGCACTTTTTCAATTTCAGCTACATTCGTTTGGTTTTGGCGTGTATTTACGCCACTTGTTACATTATTTTTTAATGTTTTCAAAGGGAACGGTCCAAACCCTAGTTTTTTCCTATCAGTGTTTGACTTCATCTTTAGAAAGCATTCTTCATTAATAAGCCCAAATAAGGAAGTGCGCATGTTTGTATATTTAGAAGTAAAGACTGAAAATAAATGGATGTTTGGCTCCACAAATGGCTTTTGGTAAGTGTTAACATTTTTGTGTCTAGAAAATAATTTCAGTTGATTCTGTGCAGTGAACCGTGTCGCCAACCACCATCCTACCACCATCATTCAATCAGGTCTTAAGTTTCAACAATTATTTTAGTTCACTTTTAATGAAATTTATTACTTTTCCTCTGAAATTACAATTTTGAACTTTACCGTTAAAAAAATTCTATATGTTACTACAAGGTTGAAACGTAAGTTCTCAGTGACTACTGAACCGATTTACAAGATTTATGTGTCAAATTAAAGGGGATAAAATTTCCTTAAGATTCAAAGTTCCTTCTTAGGACTACGCCCCATAGCCCTTCAAAAGTTTCAGTGTTACTTTATGGAAGATCGGTATTGATATTGAGCATTTGTTAGGTGTTTCGGGAGATTTTATCCTCTTATAAGTTATGGAGTGGTGATATGGGGTGCCCAGTCTTCGAAAACGAAAGCCATTTTTCATCTCCAAAAGAAAACAATCAGACTTATTTTTGGGATGAAGCGAACTGATTCATGCAGTGGAGTCTTTCCGGGAACAATTTGCTTACTTTCAGCTGCTTGAATATTTATGAGTGGCTTTCATTTTACATTAACAAGAAACATCTTTTTCATCTTCGAAATAGTCGTTGTTATAATCTTAGACATTCCTCCACCCTAACTATACCCAAACACAACACCACATTTTTTGAAAAGCAGTCATTTTACAATATAGTCCAACTTTTCAACTCCTTACCATTATCCATAAAAAACCAGACAGATGAAATTAGATTCAGGAGAGGGTTGAGATCGTATCTTGTGGCAAAGGAATACTACAGTGTCCAGGAGTATTTTGCTGACAATAGGAATTTTATGTTTTAATGATCATGTAAGAATATTTATTTTTACGTTGTTCCTGTAAAAGTGTTGTAATTGTTTTATTACGATCCATGCTGTAAAGTTAATACAGTTTTCTGACTTTTATCCATGCTGTACAGTTTACGACAGTTAATATTCTTGATTCTTGATTCACAACTCAGTACAGAAGCAAATCAGCTGTTTTAAGCCAATTTATGGAATGGCACCACAATTTAACCTGCTCGAGTTCGAGCATCTGGATTTGTTAGTAAGTAAATTAATGTAATGAATTTAATTAGACAATGGAGATGATCAAGATTAAATCGATACAAAAGTTTATAGAACGCTGTTAGCGAGTGTTTAGTATACGGGTGCCCTCATGTTAACCAATGCTCTATTGGCTGATTAAGTTGGCTTTTGTGATAATATGGTATTTATTTGGATTACAAAAGAGACTTTTAATATTTGGAATTTGTTAAGCTACATTCAGTATAAATGTTGCTTTACATGTTTATACCAAATTTCATCAAAATCGGATGATTTTTACGAGAGTTATCGTGCCCACGGACACACACAAACATTGTATATATATATATATATATATATATATATATATATATATATATATATAGTTTTGAACGGATGGTGTTTTTGGCATCTGGGGACCTCAAAACGAAAAGTTATCATGGTCCCGGGCGTAGGTCTTACCATACCGACTTCGGTAATAGCTTCTTCCCTATAGGGGAAATTCGCTGAAACAAAAGAATTGTTTATACTGCATTATGTTTAAATAATTAAACAGATAGCGTTACGCTGGGTTCAGGTAATCAATGAAGTTTAATTTATTTTAACGTTATATAGCACATAATTTAAACCACTTGGCTGAGTACAATTAATAAACCTTTTACTTAGTCGTATAATATTTCTTTGTAAAATAATACATGAAAAGCAGACAGAAGGAAGAAAGTTCATTATACGCATATGCTTATATAATAAAACTCGCTTTGCTCGCTGGGGGCTCCGCCCCCAGACCCCCGTTAGGGGTCGCTCCAGTTTTTTATTATAACTCAATGTCCCTCTCAAGTATTTTTTATATAGTATACTATTTTGATTCATTTAGGAAATAGCCAATCTAGATGGCATATTTTTTCATTGGACTTCATTTGTTTACACTTTACCATGTGAAAGTTACATTGACAGTTTACTGGATAATTTTTTACAGATGTTATGATTTCTTTTGTTTTTATTTGAAAATCCATAAGCCCAATGTTAAAATTTCCAATTTTCAACATAAAAATTAGTGGTTTTAAAATTTAAAACTGTAACTTTTGGCAATTTTCCTCGGGGTTTCTAGGTACAAGCTACCTGCATGCCAAATTTCAAGTTTCTAGATCGTCTAGAAGTGGTCTAGAATTCCTATGTCTGGGTGTGTTTACACATGTATATATATTAGATTAAGAATACAAACTTAATAATTTTTTTCGCCCTGATAAAAAAATGACAATAGTTTTTCGTTACACGGAAAAGTAAGTAATTACATCCCTCAAACTTTAATTTGATTAAAATTAGATTTTACTATATTTTAGAATTAGTATTATTAGTACACAGTAAAATAAACATAAAGAACCTCCTCTTAGTAAAGAGGCAACAAAAAACCCGTATCTGAATTGCATAATACAACAAGATAAGTTGGCAACATCAACTATCTAATACGCCACTAGGATGCGGTGGTCTCAGATGTCTCGCATTGAGCCAATATTCTTGGGTCGGTTTTGTCCTCACAGAAGCGACATTATGCAAGACGCTCTCGTGTTCTGAATTTAACAAAATCCCAAATGTACTTAGGGTTACTGTAGCCTTATGTTTGTAAATCAACATAAAATGTGATCCCAGTAATTTTGTTTGTTATTAAAATCTAAGATAATTTTATTTTGAAGTTTAATGAAGCTCATCATTATTATTGTTAACTTTTGATTATTGGTTTTACCTCTTGTTATTCTTTCAAAGGAATAATATGTTTATGTTGTGAAGTTGTAAGAATTAGTTCTAGAAAGTATTAAAATGAATAATACATATTTAAGAATGCCAAATTAAGTTTAACTTTAATTTCAAAATTAGATTGTAAACCGTGGGGTGTTTCTTTTCCATTCATGATACGGATGTAAAAACTTACTTTGCACGACTGATTCCAATGATATGATATGAGAGACGGCAACGATGATATAAATATAGATTATAATAGAGTCACTGCCACAAACAACGAGGTTTGAATTTTGGCTTCCAAGATTGAATAAAGCTTTTTATAACCTACAGTATTTTAAATATAAAAAATGTTCCATGCTATGGGAATACATATTTACAAAAAAAGATGTTGGTTTGTTTGTATGTATATTTTGAGTTTATGGATTCGGACACCGTTGAACCGTTTGCCATGAAAATTTGTAAAATTTCACGGAGAAGGTTTCTAAGCCATCCATTTCGTCCTTACTCAATTGGGTTCCTCCCAAGAGGCCCAAAAGGGTTCCCATAAAAACCTTATGGAAATATATTGTTGTTTCCATAAAAGCTAATGACATGTTTACTTGAACAGGTGATATTGGTTATACTGGTTTTAGTTGGTAATAGTCAAAGGCATGACAACGTCTGCCGCGTATATTATAAATCACCAAATATAAAGCAAGTAAACTTTCTCCGATCTACAAATACCAATTTGAAAATAACTAAAGTAATATAAGACCATATTTATAAATAAATACATCAGAACAACCAAAAATTAAATATTTTCAGATTTCCATAACAATTGAAGTAAGTCTAAGTTTTAACATCATTTTTGACTTTTTAAAGTTGTTATGCGGAAATCCGTTTCGCTTACGGCAGCGTGATGCGTGCGAACTCGTTTTACATTCAGTTTAATTTGAAATCTCTGCAAAAACAAAACTGCTCATCAACGTAGGACCTCTCTGAGAGTCCTGTGCACCTGCTAATGGTGTCGCCATAAGCCGCTTTACAAACAAACCCCGCGACAATAATCACTTTTTAGGTTGGGGCAGAGTTTCTCCTTTGCTGGCCCAATTATTATTTCCCGTTCTTTTGAAAGCAAAATAAAAAAGAGGTTCAAAGTTATCAGTTGTGGGGAAAAAATCAATACAAACAATTGAAATTAAGTGGTAAAGAAATATATTAAGAATAACAAGACAACCCTATAGAAATTACAAATTTAAAAATAACTATTCTTTAACTATAACATTTTCTTTTAAAGTCATTATATAACTTAATAATGATATAAGGTTAGCTTTAAAAGCGACCACCTGACCACTGAATATCTTTGTAACAACGGCTGAAGATGATTTCAAGGATCATATGGCAGGAAAATATCCTCGAATGTCTTAAATTGTTCTATTATATCCTTGCGCCTGGTGCTTTTATCTTGAAACTTGTACAATATGTTTAGTACAATTTTTGTGTTTCGATGCCATCATTTTATCACCCGAGTTAAGAAAAACGTGGACAACGTAAACAATTATAACATTATATTATTAATATAGAAATTGAGTGTAAACATACATCCTACATTTGAGCTTTGTTAATTTAGTAATCTAAAATAACTCATTTGATGCATAAACGAGTTTAATTTCAACATGCAAATTTAAATTAAACTGCTCAAAACAATTAACGAGTTCGCACGCTGCACGCTGACGTGAGGGAAGTGAATTTCCACATAAAAACTTTTAAAACTCAAAATTAGGGTAAAATCATACTTGAATTCCAATTTTTATTGAAATCTGAAAACATTGATTTTTTGGCTGTTCTGATGCTCCTGGTTTCATTTACCTGCAAAGCTGGGAATACAATTTTGCGCATTATAATGTTAGGAGAAGGTCCAGTCAGGGTTGAGAGTAGGCGTGAGGTTGCTAGGGATAATAAAAGTACTCTAACAAAGGAGTAGCAGGCTTTTCTAGTGTAAAACCCCCATAAGACAACGTACTGTGTCTAGTCTGAACACATTTTCTTTAAAAACTCGGTAAATACTTATGCTAGAATGACGAGAGAGAGCTTACAACTTTCGTCTCACTAATATCCATATTTTTACATGTATTAATTTTACATTTGGGGCTTTTTAGACCCTTTTTGGGCCCAAAAACTCGAAATTTGAAAGATTAATCCCCAAAAAAGGGGTTTGGAGTTTTACGATTGTTTTTCCCAATGAACTTGTCCAACCGATTACACAAAGGAACATCCCTACCAAATTTGAAGTTAATCGGACAAAAAATGCGACCGCTAGATTGCAAACACACACATATTTATATATATTTTGAACGACCCCCCAAAACGTGTTTTAGGGGGTCTCGTTAGGAACTTCTATGGTGGTCCCGGGCTTAAGTTTCACCGTGCGGGTCATGCTAATAGTTCACTTTCCAAAGGAAATTCACTAATGAATAATTAAATTGATAAATCAGAACCAATAAGATGTGACCGTTTTCAATAAACGTTTGTGTCAATAGGAAATTGAAATGATGCTCGATTATGCAATTCATAATATGGTGGTGGATGTATGGTGCTTGATGATGCTATTCATAATTAAACCAATACAGTAAATACGAATATATTACCCACTCGTGAATTAAGGTTTATCCAAATAATATTAATATAGTAGTTCTAAAATGTCACTAGAGGCCCGTTTTTTATGTTACGTGTCGTTCAAAAAGACGGATTGATGGATCCTCATCCTGCAACCGAAGCAAGTTGGGTACAGCAATACCCAAGCCAGTTTAATTTTAATATGCTTGCAATCAGTAAATACCTCCATCGCAGCAAACCTGCATTCTCAGTGAATTTCACTCCACTAAGTGATGAAGCCACTTACCAACTTTCATCAAAGCGTATTCATAAATAAGCGAGATATGACATTTTATTTATTCTCCATAAGAAAACATTAGGTCTGAGTGTGCAGGTTTGCTGCATCAAGGACCACAAAAATCTGGTTTTTATGCAAATACCAATGGATCACCACGAGATTAAGCAACATATCACGTTTTAAAAATTTATGATCATAAACAAGCAAGATATCACATGTTTCTTATTCTCCATAAGAATAACATTATAGCTGCTGAGCACGCAAGTTTGCTGCCATAGGGACCACAAAAAATGGGTTTTGCATACAAATATCAGTAAACCCCAACCATATGAAGTTTCATTAATATATGTTTATTAATAAGCGAGATATAACATTTTATTTATTCTCCAAAGATTAACATTGGACAACGTACTGTGTATTTTTTGTACTGTAATCACTTTCAATACCTCGGTAACCAATTGACGTAGAGCAATGATCAAAACACAGAATGTTTGTTTTTTAAAGCTGGATTCAATAGTGTTAACTCAAGTTTGGGTTTAAAAATAAGTACATGTAAAAAGGTCAAAAAAAAACATTTTTTGGGTACAAAACCTCCCTTATAATGGTGAGATATGTCTGGTTTTCGAACTCTTGAAAATAGATGCTGCCTTAGACATTTATACCAAATTTCATCAAGATCAGACCATTTTTACGAAAGTTATCGTGCCTACGGATAAACATATATATACATATACATGGATTTGAACGAATTGTGTTTTTGACATCTGGGGGCCTCAAAACGAAAAGTTATCATGGTCCCTGGCCTAGGTCTTACCATGCCACCTACGGTAATAGCTCCTTCCCTTTAGGGGAAATTCGCTAAAATGTAATGTAAATTACACAAACAATGTCACTTACTATTTTATCCTTTAGCTTTTCAAGCTCTTCAACAACATACTTGCATTTTATTTAGTAAGGCAAGATCCCGTTGGTAAATATATTATTAACTGTATTACATAGTAATATAAGTAATATTATTATTAATTACGAAACAACTTAAATAAACGTCAACAATAACTATCTAATTTTCTACCAATGTTTCAGTCACAATAATTGAAGTTTGTATTAACTAGAATAACAATTATCATTGTAATTAACTGTTGTACATTAATATAGCTGTTGACATTTACAAATCTTAGCACTGTGTACTAAACTATTAAAGCTATATAAAGCTTTATAACATAAACAATTCGTTAGAAAGTATATCTGGTGATCCCTATAGAATACAGGGACGATTCCTTTAATTTTGTATGTACCCAAAGTGAAATTTTAATGATTTTGAAGGTTCCTAGGTGAACTCTATGATACCTTATAAAACAGTGAAATAACTGATAATAAATGCTATTATATTCGGATACACAACAATATTATATTATATACATTGATCGGGGGAAAATGAGAATCAAGCATATATCATGAAGGCAGCTGTGGAATGTAATAAGAGGAGAGTCCTCAACCCTGAATGCGACCCAACAAGATGTAATGTTTATGATTTTATTCTTGGTTTGATGCCGAACCATATTGTTCATATATGACATGAATCCTGTCTTTTTCAAACAACTCTTATCATATCTTTTATACCTTATCTTATATATTGAAATAGTTTACCTTCTTAAAAAAGGTAAACAAGGCAAACACCTTTGTAGTTGGCACCGGACCATAACGTAAGAAAAAACTTAAATATCTTATATAAGTTATTACAGTCCCAAGGCATTATATGTTAGATATTTTATTAGTGGATATAAAACCCCGGAGAGCCACTAGGCACATCCTCCACCTGGGAACTTTGAGCAGGTCACCGACAGAAGAGGATATTGTTACGTCTGAAGCATGGAGAAAAGGGTGGGACGTAATAGAGCAGCTAATCGACCTATTAGCAAACTTGTCTCAATAAGGGAAGAATCTCAATTTAGTTTTAGCGAATTTCCCCTATAGGGAATTAGCGAATTTCCCCTATAGGGAATTAGCGAATTTCCCCTATAGGGAAGAAGCTATTACCGTAGTCGGCATGGTAAAACCTAGGCCCGGGACCATGATAACTTTTCGTTTTGAGGTCCCCAGACCCCAAAAACACCATTCGTTCGAAACTGTATATATATATATATATATATATATATATATGTGTCGGTGAGCACGATAACTCTCGTAAAAATTATCCGATTTTGATGAAATTTGGTATAAACGTGTAAAGCAATATTTATGACTTTAAGTTCGAAAACCAGCCAGATCGCTCTATCCGAAGGGGTATTTTGGGGGGGTTTTGTACCCCAAAAATGGGTTTTTCGAACTTTTTACATATAATTTTTGAAATAGTCAAATTTTAGTTTTCCCCATTGGATTCAGCTTAAAAAAACACACAATTTGGTATTTTGATAATTTCTCTACGTTAATTGGTTACCGAGATATTGAAAATGCTAAACACAGTACGTTGTCTAATGTTATTCTTATGGAGGAAAATAAAAATTTTATATCTCGCTTATTTATGAACGTATACTGACGAAACTTGGTATATGGCTTCATCTGGTTGTGGACCATTGATATTTGCTCAAAAAAACATTTTTTTACCCAAGGCTCCCGTAGCAGCAAACCTGCGTACTCAGCCCCATGTTATTCTTATGGAGAATAAGTAACGTTTTATCTGCCTTCATTATGAAAATAAATTAATGAAATTTGGTATGTGGCTTTACCTACATGAGTTATATTGATATTTGTATAAAACCCCATTTTTTGTGTTCCTTGCTTCAGCAAACCTGCATACTCAGCCGCCATGTTATTCTTATGGAGAATAATTAAAATGTCATAAATTGTTTATTTATGAATGTATATTGATGAAACTTGGTATGTGGCTTTATGTGGTATTAAAATACATATATATGCATTGGAAATTCGCTGAGTACGCAGGTTTGCTGCTACGGGGGTATTTAAGATTGTTATTGGTAACTGCTGTCTTTAGACATTTTTAATTGTCTATTATAGCACAGCAATTCAACCTCTGGCAGCATCCCGAATTGTTTTTTTAAATGTCTTGCTGTAGTGAAAAACAATTCATCATTATAGTGCTATGTTATATTTTATAACACGATTTACCATTATTTAAAATGTATTAAACATTTAAACAAAAATCCTCTATTAGTGGTAGTAAATGTTTTGTCATACTTTATAAAAGACTAAATATTTAAATTAATTTCCAAAATAATGTTTTATTACTACCTTACTGCCCATCAGTAATATGTATTTGAGAAATATTCAAGTAGCTATTTTAGCCAAGTAAAATTAATTTTTAATCGATTTCAGATATATTGTAGCTGGAAAAAGTAAGCAAATATAACTAGAATTGTTTATATCCCCTATATATAAAACTAACCACAGGAAAGGTAGCAATTGGCGGTAATTTAAATCACCTTAAAACATTAACATATTTTCTTTTAAGACTCAAGTTAACCAATGTCATGAATAAGCTTCGAACTAGTTTTTGCTTACTTAAAGTTTTATTTTCTTTGAAATTTGTTAATAAACCGTTTACATCATTTATCATTAAAAAGGCTGTAAAAAACTACTTTGATCTTACATAAGAAAATACATTTATAACAAGAAAATATATAACTGAAGTGTTCTACATTTTATTAAAGTGTTTAAATCTCTTGTACGGGTTGGTGTGCTTTAATGCTTTCGTGAATGTAAGATGGGCAAATGAGATTCGAAATCCAAATTAACTTCTGTCGCAGTGTTCGTTAATTTTCCGGCCGACGGTTCTGTAAGTGGAGACCCGACTTTTTATTTACTGCCTACAGGACACTTCTGCTATTTGTTAACTTTGGCACAAAGACTAATAAATAATTCAGTGTATTTTTTAGATATTGGTTCTAGATTTAGATGTTTAGAAGTTGGTTTTTAGATGTTAACACTCTACCTTAAAAAAAAACATAATTTTGTAACATAAATATTTATAAACAAAACTTAAAATATTACAGTATTTGGTACGATCCCATTTGTTTTGATTATTTTGAATTAGCTTCAGTTTAATTTGGTAATAAATACTATTAATACGTTTAGCATCCAAATAGGAACCAGGGTTTTCCATCTTTTAAAGGTAAAACTGTAGTATTTGATATATAATCTCCAAAAAAGCCATATAGCTCAAAAGTTAAAATAAAAATGATTTTGGGTACATATATATGTATAATTCATACCTGCCAAAGTTATAGGATCTTCTGATTTAAACTGTTAAATACAATCACTATAAGCAAGGAAGTTAGTTTTACGATATTGCCTTGAACGGTGGGTCGAAACCCATTTAGTGTATAGGTCCAAAGGTATCTAAGGCAATGACATATTTCTGTGTTAGAGAATCCCAGTACAACTTAAGAAATTAATTTTCTAACAAAAATACTATTCTAAACAATAATTCTGGCTTGAAGAACAAAGTGGTGGGAAACAATGAAAATGTTTTCAAGATAAAGCACTGTAAAATAGAATGACTGTTAAAATGTAGTTGTTCTTTAAAAAATAAGTGTTGTTGATTTTTTCAAAACCAAGGAACAAGCTAAAGATAATAGACTTAAACTATCTATAATATTATAAAGAAGAGGTGGTTTCTGTCTGTCTGTCATATTACTGTGCTTCCGCTGGACACACACAGTAAAGGATAGGTAATTTTATGAATGTATACCAAGGAACAAGCTAAAGATAATAGACTTAAACTATCTATAATATTATAAAGAAGAGGTGGTTTCTGTCTGTCTGTCATATTACTGTGCTTCCGCTGGACACACACAGCCTTTCAATGTATTCAGGCAGTAGGCCATTATACTTTTACGATCCGAAAAATAAAGGTCTTTGTATACACTCCACTTTAACTGAACGCCGCACCGGACCGAGAAGGTTATTTTGCGTAGGAGTGTTATAAGTCAAAGTACTTTTTACTCATCTTATATTTGCTTCATATACAAATTTATATTTCTCTCCTTTTTAACCCAGCCAAGTTCCCATTAATGACAATTAAAAAAATACTTAAATCGTCACTCCCTCCCTCTAATCATTTTAATTTATCCAGTTTCTTTTTTTTCTAAAATTTGTCATTTCTAAAATTGTTCTTCTTTTAAATATTCTCAATTTAATTTCAAACGACAGCTTATTTTTAAAATTACCCTGATAGCATGGGGAAAACTCTCCCTTTCATGAATTAGTAATTGTGGCAGCGTAAATATATTTTCTTTAGTACAACTTGTACTAAAATATCCCACTACTGCCACAATTTATTACTATAACAAGTTTTACTAAGGAAAACTAGTCGCTTCCACTTCATAAAATTAACAGTTTTAATAGAATAGTGGTTGGTTTTCAGAATTTGATTATAATAATGATGCTAGTTAACATTTTAACTGTAAACAAATTAATGATAAACTTTTTATTAGTTGAAATAGACATTATTTTAGATTTACTACTTGGTAAATTTATTGGATTTTATTTGACACGAGTCCTGGCACTGAGGGGCCTTGCTTTAGATCCGGGGATGGGTGCGGGTACATGCTCTGTACATGAGAATCCCAGATTCCCTGGAAAGGGTAGGGGGCAACCCCTGTCCCAGTGGGATAATGCTTCGGCATACGAGGGGAAGGGGTTGATTAGTTAGGGGTTCGGGGTTAGTTAGGGGTTGATATAAGTTATCCCGTGTGGGTGACGAGCTCGATTATTACCTAGAGCCCGAGTGTGCGTTTGCTCTAGGTACCGAACAAGGAACGTTGGTGGCTTTTGCCATCCAGCACAAACATTTCATTCATTTTTACGAAATGTTATTATGTTGTAAAATAAATTATAACCTATTTTAGTAATTCCCAACATTCATGAAACTGTTGTTTATTTTAGGAATAATTTATGTATATACTAGCTGATAGCCGCAGGCTTCGCCCCACAAATGATTTACACAAACTATGACAGTTGTGTATGCTGCATTCTGTGGTTAGCCCGTGGAACTACTACGAATCATGATCAACTGCTTGTATTTTCATCAGATCAAACAAAAATTAATGTCCATAAGGAATACCGGTACATGGGAAATTTGAACCCCCGCGGGCCAAATTCCTATATGACTTCCGCAACTTTAATATGCCTATATGTTAATCAGGACTATCAAGTACCTCTCTGCCAAATTTAAGCTCAATCAGTCCAATGGTTAGAGCGTGATTGAGTCACAAATATCCAAACAAACATACAACAAAAATTACAAACTTTCACATTTATAATATTAGTAGTATTTGTTAAATATATCGTTCTTAGAAATTCTACATTTATAAAAAATTATTAGTGTAATATAGACTCCAGCAAAAATGGGTTTTCTCACGGATTAGAAGAACTTGATTCATCCAGATACGAATCTAAATAAGAATTTGACAAGACGAACACAGAAAAGTGTCCTTATTCACTCCATGTTGGCTCTTGTTCATTCAGGAAGAGTTCGGAAGACAATAAATTCAATTTTGCAGGCAGGCTTCTTCGAAGAAGTACAAAAGACAAAAGGCCTTCAAGAGGATTCTCAAAGCTAAGCACGCCCCTTGTGCCCTTGTGTTCTTTTGTGTCTCGGGTCTTCTGTCGGAACGGTTTGAAAGTTTTCAGTTAAAACTGCTTTGGGAGAGTAACTGCGAAAATGCGCTTTAAATTGTTTATCTGAACTGTGATCTCATAAACACATAAAGTGAACTGCGGGAATTCAGGTTCACTTTTATTGATTTATGTAACTTTTAGACCAAACAAATTAGTTCTGTTGTTAATATTTTTAACGATATAGATCATTGTAACCAACCTTGCTATAAAATGATATTTAATACTAATGCTTCGAAATATATATAAACTGCTATACATCGTTGATATGATCATCTAAATGACAGGGTTATAATTTTAAGCACAACTTAAGAAAATACACCTATAATATAGGTAACATCCATAGAAGAAAAAACCAACATATTTTGGTTATTTTAGTTCTGATTTTGGCACGCATTTTAGGTGGATTTGAAAGGTTTACGGGTATCGCAATCATCGTTAAAATGAAAATTTTAGGATCATTCATGTATTCAACTTTAAACAACTTTTTGATTAGCATATTCCGTGTTGTTATTACTTACGGGATGCCTTGTACCATCTTTTATATATGTTTACCATCTGTATGTCAATCAGTAAAAGTGTAAATATATTCTTAAGTGCTGTAAGATGTCTTTTATTACATCCCGTTCAACTTTAAGTACCACTCAATCATACTACGACCACACTACAACATAATTGATCTGATAGTGAAAAAGCAATTGAGGAAAACTGTAATCGGAAGACTAATAATAGATTTAAATACTTGGGATCTAAAGCTTAAAGAGGTTATAATTTGATTCTAATTTATAGGTGATTAGATATTATTGCTATCACCTAACTTAAAGTTGTAGACAGACTTCGATGATAATCGGAAAAATTATATCACAATATTATTTACGGGATGTAATAAAAGACGTCTTACAACACTCAAGAATATATTTACACTTATACGTTATATGCTAATAACAACACGTTAATGCTAACAACACGTAATATGCTAATAAAAAAGTTGCACAATATTATGTGAAAAAATAGTGGTGTTTCTTGGAACAAGGAAAATGAGAAATTCAAATCCGATTTATGACACTCTTGGCCAGGCTCGGAGAGGATAATTCTGTATTTATAAAACCTATTCCGCGCGTTCTCGGCGTATATCAGGACAGTACTTTGATATCGTATTTTTTTATCCGAAGATTACTTTTATTACCCCAGGTAATAACATTTTCAACTCCAATATCCTTTTCTAATTTATACACTCAACAAGTTTTGCGATATTTTGAAAAATGTAAATGCAAGTCTAATCTTTAATGCTATTTACAATTATGGAAATTACCCGATAGGTATCCATCTTAATAGTTCATATTATATTGAATTGTATACCGTATTAATAATTTTAAAAGCAACAACTGTAAAAACTAAATTATGAAATATGTACATTGTAAAAATAGAGATACAACTGCATATCAGGACACAGCCAGTTTAATAAGAAAGAGACATTGTCCTATACTCTAATACAAGCTATGTCTGTCTGTTTGTTTGTTTATTTGCAAAATTTATCTCAAGATCCATCGGAAGGATTTTGCTGAAAGTTTGGGATTAAGGGCTTTGGGATCTAAAAAATTGATTGGTGAAAACCACTACCTCAGAAAAACTCGTATTTTTCTAAACAACTCATTTAAAAATTGAAAATTTTAACATTCGGGTTATGGAGATTAAAATCATAACACCGGTTACTATGAATAACGAAAACAAACCATTAAATTAGCTTCTATGAATTAGAATAATGGTAACAGCTGTTTATTATGGAAATAAAAACCTACTTGAATGGCAACTCTCATAATGGAAATAAAAAACTACTTGAATGGCAACTGAAACTCTTTTCGATAGGCGAGTGAGCGTAGCGAACGAGCTCATCCGGGAGGCGAGTGAGCGAAGCGAATGAGCTCAAATTGAAAATGAATGAGTATTTGAAATAAAACAAATTCAATGCCTCTTCTGCGGAATCAAACACCTAGCATGGCTCGGTCCCCCGGTACTTAAGCATTTAACAATGAAGATTAACAATTTGGGATTTATTTGTTGTAAGTGGCTGTTAACAACTCATACAACTTAACAAATAGTATCCAATAAATAAACATTCACATAATTTAAGTATTTATAGTTAAATTAAAATATGAAAAATAAAATTCAGATTTATTGATATTAAATACAGTTTGATCTAGAAGCACTGACATGCCATAATGATGACACTTGTTTTATTTATTACCACTAACTAAAAACAATAGATTTTTAATTATGTTTACATTAAAAGCTACTTAATTAGTTGTGGCAATTCAAAATAATTTATGTTTAATGCTATTTATGTGTAAAAAGGCTTCTACTAAAAGGCCTATAAAAATCGTTTTATAACTCTATAAGATAAATTTGTAAAGAGAAACTGTAATGTGGATAGCAGGATGAAGGCTCAAAAAAGTCACTGAACTTAAGTGACTTGGAAAAATATAATTCACAAGTTTTTTTACGTATGAAAGCTAGAAATAAGAACCAATAAAATAGCGTGGGGACCGCAAACGTCTGGTTTGCTTACAATTCCACATGTGATTTAAGCGTATGATGTATTCATGTATGTGGTGTAAAAACAATTGTTTTTGGGTTACAAATTACAATCCACTAGTAACAAAAAACATATCGGGATTATTTACTGTAACATCTAACATTATTCCGGGACCCTAAGTTTAATATTTAAATAAACCAAGTGACAGCCGGCGACCTCAATAACATCAGTCACAGTGGAGGTTGCGGGCGCGAGGAGCACTCTGCCCGTAACCTTGTTACTCACCACTAACAGCCGCGGCTATTGCATACACAGTGACAGCCGGCGACCTCAATAACATCAGTCACAGTGGAGGTTGCTGTGCGAGGAGCACTCTGCCCGTAACCTTGTTACTCACCACTAACAGCCGCGGCTATTGCATACACAGTGACAGCCGGCGACCTCAATAACATCAGTCACAGTGGAGGTTGCTGTGCGAGGAGCACTCTGCCCGTAACCTTGTTACTCACCACTAACAGCCGCGGCTATTGCATACACAGTGACAGCCAGCGACCTCAATAACATCAGTCACAGTGGAGGTTGCGGGCGCGAGGAGCACTCTGCCCGTAACCTTGTTACTCACCACTAACAGCCGCGGCTATTGCATACACAGTGACAGCCAGCGACCTCAATAACATCAGTCACAGTGGAGGTTGCGGGCGCGAGGAGCACTCTGCCCGTAACCTTGTTACTCACCACTAACAGCCGCGGCTATTGCATACACAGTGACAGCCGGTGACCTCAATAACATCAGTCACAGTGGAGGTTGCGGGCGCGAGGAGCACTCTGCCCGTAACCTTGTTACTCACCACTAACAGCCGCGGCTATTGAGTTACTCAGGGCCGTACCGCTAACTCACCATTGAAATACTTCTGGATGCAATTTCCTAGGATGAATAAACATAATTTATATGATAAACGGTAAATATTGTAACTTATAACCTGGTTTTTAGCGAATTTCCTCTATAGGGAAGAAGCTATTACCGTAGTTGGCATGGTAAGACCATAATAACTTTTCATTTTGAGGTCCCCTGATGCCGAAAACACCATTCGTTCAAAACTGTATATATATATATATGTATCCGTGAGCACAATAACTCTCGTAAAAATATTCCGATTTTGACGAAATTTGGTATAAACGTGTAAATCAGCATTTATGACTTTAAATTCGAAAACCAGACGGATCGATCCGTCGGAATTGGTATTTTGGGGGAGTTTTGTACCCCAAAATGTTTTTTTTAGTTTTGTACATATAATTTTTGAAAGAGTCAAATTTTAGTTTACGTCAAAAGGTTACAGAGATATTGAAAGTTCTAAACACAGTACGTTGTCCAATGTTATTCTTATGGAGAATAAGACAAATTGTATATCTCGCTTATTTATCAACTTATCCGGATGAAACTTGGTATATTGTTTCATATCGTTGTGGTCTATTGATGTTTACACTAAACAATTTTTTTACCTATAGTTCCTGTAGCAGCAAACCTGCGTAGTCAGCCCCCATGTTATTCTTATAGAGAATAAGTAACGTGTTATCTCCCTTAATTATGAACATAGATTAATAAAATTTGGTATGTGGCATTATCTCCTTGAGTTATATTGGCATTTGTATAAAACCCCATTTTTTGTTTTCCTTGCTTCAGCAAGCCTGCATACTCAGCCGCCATGTTATTCTTATGGAGATTCATTAAAATGTCATAAATCGTTTATTTATGAATGCATATTCATGAAAAATGGTATTTGGTTTTATGTGGCATTAACATACATATATATGCATTGGAAATTCGCTGAGTACGTAGGTTTGCTGCTACGGGGGTATTGATTTTTTTAAGACTTATTAAATCACACCCCGTACACCCTAAACATTTGGAATTTGTATTAAAATATTCCTTGTTCCATTGAATTTCTATGCAAATTAAACAAACTTTGGATTAAATCACACCCCATACAAGGTACTGACACTGTACTGACTTTATTGTTATAATAACTAATCAAGGTCAACTGATTGATTATAAACAGATCTAAACCTTGTTTTAACCGACTTTAAATTTAGCGGAACAAATTGAAAGAGCTTTAATGATACAGGTAAGAAAGACTTGAAATGTCGATAAGAACTAAGGTTCTCTAGGCGGTTTTTAATGTAGTTCAAAGGTTCATCTTACCACTTTATTGTTTCTAGTGATCAAAGCCTTCACGAAGAACCTCGAGCAGTGAAGCGAAAATGTCTTTGTAGAAGGGGAAACTAATCAGCGTACTTACAGCCTGTTGAATGATTAATGTTTTTGTGTATTCCGTCAATTAATATTAAAAGAGGGCTTTGAAAGTCGTGTTTTGTGTACACTTTCTTATCAACCTTTGACTTTAACAGTACAACTTTTTGTACTTAAATTGAACAGTTTCATTTATAATAGCTGACAAATAAATTGCCAGTTGAGGGCGTGGTTTACCAGGCTATCAACCAAGATCAACCAATAGTAGACGTGCTGCACTGCCAAAACTCCACACCAGCTGATCGGGGTAACATTCGAGTGATATTTTTCTATGGAAAATGTCATCAGTTGCAGCGTACAACCACGCTACTGGCTACATCCCAATTGTCGATTTAATTGTTCACTATTATACATACATACATCAACCGCGACTACGACACGTCGAACAAAACTGGCATCTTCTAGTAATACAACAGTTACTTATCTCCAGGCGCTCCATTGCTCATAGCTCCAGGATGAGCCAAGCTGATCGCTGATTGGCTGGGCAGTTATGATCAATCTATAACCAATTCTGTTTTGGGATTCCCACTTAGCATTCGTAACCACTTTGGATTATAATCATGACATCGACCACCTGTCTAGTCTATCAATTTTGTAGTGCAATCAATGAATACATCAAACCAGTAATATCACCATGAATAAAAGGCTAAGGTGGAAACATGTGTGACATAAAAGTGCTAATTTAGAATAACCACTAACTTATAAAAATACACCACCATTGCAATTTTCTATGGTTATTTGTATTAATATGGATAAAGTTTCTCTTTATAATTATATTAGCTGTTACCCGCAGGCTTCGCCACGCGAATTATTTATAAAAGCTATGATAGTTTTGTGTGCTAAATTCTGTGGTTAGCCTGTGGAACTACTACGAATCAAGATCAACTGTTTGTATTTTCATCAGCTCAAACAAAAATGAATGTCCATAAGGAATACATGGGAAATTTGAACCCCTGGGGGGCATAGCCCTATAGGATTTTCACAACTTTAATATTCCTTTATGTTACTCAGGACTATCAAGTACCTCTCTGAAAAATTTCAGCTCAATCGGTCCAGTAGTTTTCACGTGATAGAACTTCAGAGTTACGCACAAACTTACGCACAAACTTCCATACTTTCACATTTATAATATTAGTATGATTTGTAAAACCTTCATTGGCTGTTAACTAGAAATATTTGAAACTATGAACATACGCTACATTGTTTCACGTTTGATGATTTTATAGTTGTTGCTAGGATGACAAACGAGTTAATAAGTGGACAAAAACGACCTCTCATTTTAGTATGAATAAAAAAATATAAAAAAATAGTATCCTATTCTCAATATTTGGAAAGCTATTGTTAACACAGGCAAAGAATTCTCTGCATGTGTTGTACTATGGTAATGTACCTCAGTATATAAAGAGAGGGAGCCTTTTTTTGTTTTTGAATTGGCTGGATAATGTAATGAGAAAACTAAGTTAAGAATAATACATAATAATCAAATATTTGAGTTTTCTTAGGTTAAGAGTATGAATTATTGTTCTCAATGACATGCCTATTTTTGAGTTTGAAGCATATGAATCTGTTTCTAGTGGAACATATACATGAAACTTTGTCTGTGGAGGTTTCAACATTTATGCCGTTTTTACAACATTTTGATGCAGATTATTAATCTTATTTTGAACTAGAAAACGTGCAAGTAAAATACTGATCACTAAATATGAATAAGTCGAGTAAACTACCTTGCACTAGAAATGACTGAATGTTAAGGCGTACTCAGCTATAAGGCACATCATTTAAGAACTTTGTTTTATAAATTTAATAAATTTACTTTAGTCTGAATAGGACATTTTGACACTCAATCCTATACTCTAATATGAGTAAGGTTTGCTTGCTTGCTTGCTTGCGACACTGATCTCAAAAACGGCTCCAACGATTTCCTTCAAATGTTCGAAATAACTAATTCTGGGATAAAAATAAGTTATAGACAGGTCTCATACCCAGGAAAAATCAAATAATGTAAAAAAACTAAAATGAAAAGTTAAGAAAATTAACATTGGGCTTATGGAGTTTCAAATCAAAACAAAAGGATTGTAATAGCTGTTCATAATCAACCAGGGAACTGTCAAAGTAATAACATGTTTATGATTATTAACATGTGGTTTCCTGAGAGCAGAGATTAAAATATTTGAGTGAAGATTACATATATAGAGTAGTAAAATAAATCAAAGGGACATTGAGCTATAAATAACAACTGGAGGGACCTTAAAAATGTAGAAAAGAGGCAAATGAGTTATACAAATCTGATTATCAGTAGGGGGAAATGGTGAAATATTACTCCAAGTCATCTAAACAAACTGAATGGCCTTCCCCCGAGCAAAGCTCGGCCTCCAGGTACTTTATAGTAATCAGACTAAACGCAAAACTTAGAGAAGCTAATTCCAACTTGCGAGACTAATCTCTGCAAAATAACTTTCATTGCAGGTATGTAGGTTGTAGTGTAAACCATTTCAAATCAGTCTCAAGATGACACTAAATACCCTACTGAACGAAATACACATTGTTTGCTCATTTGTATCTCGAAGGTCACGTGAATCATGCGGTTAAAGCAGAAGACTTCATGTAAATATTATGGATTAAACATCCCCCACATGTATAAAAAAATCTATGATAAATATATGAAAAATCAACCCCTCATTGTTATATGAAAATATTAGTACGAACATGTATGTTTCAAACTTGGGATAAGGAGATTGCAAATAAATCGTTCATGAGTGATTTTAAATCAGGAAAATGTACAATAGTAAACGTGCTGACTCCTCCAACTTGTACCCCAGCAGTAGAGGAGGTTTTACATCGATGTTCGGAGAGGTGCTGATAGTTTCCCGATTGTATGCTCTTAGAAGCTCTCGATGGAAATCGAGCTAAAACTAGCTAAATTAATTTGTTATTCCCATTAAAACCGTTGTAGGGTGAAAGCTTTTAATGCTTTTAAGGTCATATCATTCAGATTTAAATCTACATTTTTAGGTGGTTTGACATAGACAAAAACGTTAAGTCTGAATTCTGGGTTATATGTACCCAATAAGGTGCACTCAGCCAAGATGGCAAGCGTTTACCTTTTTGTGGAAAGAAGCAAGAAGCAGGAGAGTTAATGACATGCCTGAAATGTTAGGAGGCTGTTTAAAAAAATATGTGGGATTTTTTGGGGAGAAATAGGAAAATGCCTAAAGGGGGCCTGTAGTGATTTATTTACGAAGACGGTGTGATGTGTCGTATTGCGTATGAAACTAAAGCCATGGAAGGACTGGTGAATACAATGTATTTTATGTCAGGATGGCGTTAATGTTGATGAAATTCAGAGCGTTAAATGTTTCTTTATTCTTTTCAACTCAAAGCAGAACAAAACAGTTTAGATAGTAAGGTAGTCGAATGAGCATTTACAATGAGCTCATGTTCAAGGCGAATGTACATGGAATATGAAATAAACTTTATGACAGATTACTTAGTTTTTTTTTTCTAATTAGCTAATGATTTTAGATTTTCATAACGTTTGCTCATTTTAAATGTGAAAAAGAAAAGAAAATACGTTGTAAGAATAAGCCAATTGATTACAATATTTTCAGTTTAGTGAAGTTTATTGAAGGTAATCTTTTACGTTTAGTTTATTGAAGTTTATATTTTACGTCTAGATTACGTGGGGGAGGCCACGACAAGTTGCTAATTTATTTAAGGCGATATTAGAAGATTTATGTAAATTATTATATTTTCTCAATTGTCTCGTCAGGATTCATTCAAATATGAGGTTGACAAGTGTCACACTTAACGTGTCCATCGAACGTGAATGATACAGCTTAGTATCTTAATTATGTAGCTAAATTAATTAATTTAGTAGTATGTAGTATAGCAATCTTAATTATATAGTATGTATGTAAAGCTTATCTTAATTATGTAGACTGATTTATTTTTTATCAAGTTTGAAAAAGGCATGTTGTGAGAACAGTGACTACATCACCTGGTTTAATTACTGGGTGATTGGGTTCCAGTGATGTAATTTGCCCAACAAAAAAAAACAATAAAGGGGCAACATAAGGGGACACATAAAGTATTTCTTTGGGAAGGGGGGTAATTTTTTTGCCGATGTTGTGTTGGGTTCGTACCCGAGGGGGTCTATTTGTCCACGGCAAGTAGACAATAACGTATAATGTGACGCATTTAAAAATTTAACAATTTACTTATAAAGGGAGGTGTACTTTTAAAGTGAACAACTAGTAGCCTGTCGCGGCTTCGCTCGCGATCACATATTATACGGACATTCCCGTATAAATATTGTGTTACCGTTCCAAAGCCAACATGGTCTGCTGATTAACTGTGTTTACTCTATCCAGCTGATTGCTTAAAACTTAAAGTTATTTCCCAATTTAAGCTTATGGGAAAAAACTCAACTTTAAGGGAACCCAGGGCCTCACTCACAAATTATTCCTCTATAAAAAAAGTTTCCTGCACAACTTCAGTTAGGCTCTTTCCAATGACACCAAAAACATGAAAATCGGTTCAGTAGTTTAGGAGGAGTGATTGTCACAAAAAACCTGCTCGCCTATTAGATAAGTATAGATATCAGAAGGTCCACAAGACAGCAGATTATTAGCTGAAACCAGAGGCAAGGTATATACAAGGAGGGAATTTTCTCTGCTAGTATACATGAGCAAATATCTTTAAGAAATTAATTGCAAGTCTTTTACATTTAAAGCCAATTGTAAATCTTCCTTTTGATTCTACTTAATTACAAAATAGAAAGCATTTTCTCTTATGTAAATGAAGAAATTCAAACTGAGAAGGAAATTGTTAAAGTAAATAGAAAGTGAGGGTTGAAATGATTCCATCTGCTGAAAGTTATCAGAGTGGAAGGATCGATAGGTTCACTTTAGTTGAAGTAAAGATTCTTCGATTGGCCACTCTCAGCTCTTCATACAGTCAGAGGAAAACTCCCAGGTTTATATTTTGAGTTATTGAGAAGGGGGATAAAAGGTCTGGTAAAATTTGGTATTGTTTTAGGTTCACTCGAGACGTGGACAGCAGCGTAATACTGCTAATAATTATAACGATAATCCACAGGATGAGGGGATGCCACAATTGTGTAGTTTGTTCTTTGCGAAATCCGCATTTACTCCGTAACCAACAATTTTAGTGAAAATTGAATTATTAGATTTATGCACTGGACCTGAACTTGTAGAAGTTGATTATATCAGTCAAAATCATCGATGAACCTTAAACTACATAATTCATGGTTTTTCAAACATAAGTAGACTTTTAACAGCGGCAATCGGAGATACTTCTTCATTCCCGCCATATTGTAAATGTTTCCAAACTTACTTTTTTTAAGGTCTACTAGTACCTTTTCAATTTATTTCAACAACACCATGTGAAAGGAAATAGTACATGCAATTATACCAAGATTGAAAAAATAATAATTTACACCACTGAAAATCAAATAAATAAGTGGCAAAACATAGTATAGCTTAGCTAAACAAAGCAATACAGATCAGGCATAGAGAAAAGGATTATGCAATAATTCAACGCAAGAGAGATTTGAGAATAATTTAAATAATTATGGGTGGGAAATTTTGCTCGGAAATTGGGAATGTTGAATTTGAACAAGTCAAGGGACTTAATATTTGGAGGATTATTGTATGATGAATTGCATTTTGAGGCAAACGAAATTTCACTTCAAATAGGCAAGAAGAAAACAAAACATGTCAACAATAATCATACAGTAGTGAAAAACAGCTTCTTCCCTCTATACAGGACATTCTCTAACAGTATCATTTACGTTGAATTTCTAAAGTTTGTTTCCTCGACTCATTATTTGTTTACATATTTTCCACATCTTACTAATATTATAAATGTGAACGTTTGGATGTATGAATTGTCGTAGTTCCATCACGCATAAACTATTGGACCGATTAAGCTAAAGTTTTGCACGAACATAGCATATCACATTTAAATATAGACCTGATTATGTCCAAATCCAATCTTAGGGCTCCACACCCCGTATCATATAAGCTCCAATGCAAATCTTATGGGAGGATATAATTAATAAAATTACCAGCTGTAGTTGTTTGTCAGTTAGGGCAAATGAAAACTAAACTAATATTTTATAGTGCTGGTCAGGTTAATATATGTAATGTGTTTTAATTTGTCACGAGCGAAGCCGCGGGTAGCAGCTAGTTTACACATAAACTTCAGTTTTTGAAAAGTAATATAGTATAATTAATTATTTCCGAAACATATTTCTACCTTTTTTATATAATTTAACTGAAAGTAAGTATTCAAATATATAATATCGCCAATTTAATAATGTTTTTCAAAGCCAATACTCAAGCCCAGTTGTTTGTGACAGTGACTCTTTCAATTACAGATGAATCTCATTGTCGTCTGTCATGTCAGTTGCTTATTGCTCGCCGATGCGACGAACATTCCCTGCTCTTGACAATCACATTGAGAGTTTTTCACTGTATTAAGATGAAATGTAACAGTAAAATAAATATTTATCTGTGAGGAAAATGCTGGACTCTTAGCATTTATCTTGATATATTATGTATGCTTTTCCTCATCCTAGGGACAATCGACATATTACGTAACGAGCTTCAGGAGGGACAGGGTATGGTATAGTGTTGTTCTGTATGGTTATGGGAGGAGGTTCTTATACATTGTTGCGTGACGATGGTTGTTTCATATAAATTTTCATCTCTGTCTCTGGATTTTAGCTTCATAAAACACTGAACTAATTTAATTGACCATGTAAAAATTCAATCATTATTATTTTCTTATAATTCATCAAATTTGTCCTATGGAACTTGTTAGTCAAAAGATTTTCTTCTAGTTCAAAATACCATAACCGGTATAAAAACGATCATGAATGCATCTGTACCGAAATTCAAAATATTGGTTTATTAAAATTAACTTAATGTTTAATCCTATACTCTAATATGAGTAAGGTTTGCTTGCTTGCTTGCTTGCGACACGGATCTCAAAAACGGCTCCAACGATTTCCTTTAAATGTTCGAAATAACTAATTTCTGGGATAAAAATAAGTTCTAGACAGGCCTTATCCCCAGGAAAAATCAAATAATGTAAGAAAACTAAAATGAAAAGTTAAAAAAATTAACATTGTGCTTATGGAGTTTCAAATCAAAACAAAAGAATTGTAACAGCTGTTCATAAGCAACCAGGGAACTGTCAAAGTAATACTCATGTTGTATATGATTATTAACATGTGGTTTCCTGAGAGCAGAGATTAAAATATTTGAGTGAAGATTACATATATAGAGTAGTAAAATAAATCAAAGGGACATTGAGCTATAAATGACAACTGGAGTGACTTTAAAAATGTAGAAAAGAGGCAAATGAATTATGCAAATCTGATTATCATTCGGGGGAAGTGGTGAAATATTACTCCGAGTCATATAAACAAACCGACTGGCCTTCCCCCAGGTACTTTATTTTAAAACGACATTTCAAACATAATATAGCAGTAAATGGCTTTTATAAACTGTATATGCAATTGTAAATTGAATGTTGAGTTTGTATGTGCGTTTGTCACAATAACGCAAATATCAGGATTACGCAGCAGCTCCTTCACAGTTTGAGCAAACATTTTGCATCAGGTTAACTAATATTACAAACACTTAAGGTTTTTAAAATTGTTTAGGCTCCACACAATTGAGTATACAATTATTAAATAAAATAGAACATCTAGATGGTAAATCAAGTGGCAGTCCTCTAAATGGCCGCACTGCAGCACTCTAATGATAGATAGTGCTGTAATAATCAACTGCAGCCCTTTAATTCAACAAAACCTGTGTAGTGGTTGAGGGTTGTTCATTTAGCAAAGGTTATCTATTCAAGCTTTATGTCATTCATCGGTTATAATAACTAGGAAATTGTTTGCTGGAAAAAGTAAAATGTGGTTCTTTCTTATATAAGTGGATGTAGTGGACAACAATGTTTTTTGTGACTAATACATTTTTTTATACATTTAATTACCTAATTTTTAGTACAGTGTTTGACATTATAACAATGATTGTATCCCTTTATAAATTTATGGCATACACCCTCTAGTTGAGCGATAAATACGTTACAATAAACACGTTTACAATAAACGCTTCAGAAAACTAACACATGTTTTCTTTCATTTGAACCCTCAGTGGGCCCCAAGGTTCATAGAGACCTTTACAGACCTTACGAAGTATGTTACCTTGAGTGGGCCCTGGGTGTATTTAATAGGCCCACGTAAGGCTGGGGATTTATTACTACATGCTGCAACATTTATTGCCTCGACAACTTTACACCTTTGTACTTTGTTTTGTCCTGACTAAGGTTTATACTTACCACCGTGAGTTTTCAAGGGAAATTACTACCCTTCTCCCCAATGAGTCTAGGTGGAAACATTTCGCAGTGTCTCACCTAGTCATTAACCTGTTTACTTAATTTGGTTTAAAAAAGCTAAATAAATTTTTTTATTTGTTTTTTACTTTCTCCCTCTATACACAGTATATGGAGAAAGTATTGTTTTCGTCAAAATTTTCGAATTTGAGTTGTTAGTGGAAATATTCGTTTTGGTGCTCCTGAACCCAAAAAAGTGGTTTTTACGTGATGTCTGTGTGTGTGTGTGTGTGTGTGTGTGTGTGTGTGTGTGTGTGTGTGTGTGTGTGTGTGTGTGTGTGTGTGTGTGTGTGTGTGTGTGTGTGTGTGTGTGTCTGTGTGTGTTTGTGTGTCTGTGTGTCTATGTGGATGTGTGGATGTGTACAGAGCTAGAGCCCTAACCAATGGGCCGATTTTTATGAAATTTGGCATGTAGGTACTAATCCACGAAATCTCCAGGTTTTTTTAATTTTTTGAATTTTTGATTTTTAAGGGTAATTTTATCCCCCCAAAACCACCTAAAAACATGAAAAATCAAAATTTCTCAAAAACGGCTCTAACGATTTTGATTAAACTTTAGTCGTTTGTAGAAATTTAGTTTTCCAACAAAATAACACTACCCGCATCCCTGTAAAAATTCGGGTTCAGAAATTACAGGACTAAAAACATCAAAAATTCAGTTTTTTGAATTTTTCATAAAAAGACATAAATATAAAAAAATATTACTATTCACTATTAAAAAGAGGTAAAACAACTAAACAATTTAGTATTTTGAATTACTATTCTACGATTGCTGGTTTCGGAGAAAATTGAAATTTTTATTTTGCGGTAAACGCAGTACGTTGTCCAATGTTATACTTATGGGGAATACAAAAATTAATATTTCTCTCTTATTTACAGATAAATTTCATTCAAACTTGATATGCTTGTCAATTTAGCATTGACCAACAGAGAAAATTTGAATTTTTGATTTTTAAGGGTAATTTTATCCCCCCAAAACCACCTAAAAACATGAAAAATCAAAATTTCTCAAAAACGGCTCTAACGATTTTGATTAAACTTTAGTCGTTTGTAGAAATTTAGTTTTCCAACAAAATAACACTACCCGCATCCCTGTAAAAATTCGGGTTCAGAAATTACAGGACTAAAAACATCAAAAATTCAGTTTTTTGAATTTTTCATAAAAAGACATAAATATAAAAAATATTACTATTCACTATTAAAAAGAGGTAAAACAACTAAACAATTTAGTATTTTGAATTACTATTCTACGATTGCTGGTTTCGGAGAAAATTGAAATTTTTATTTTGCGGTAAACGCAGTACGTTGTCCAATGTTATATTTATGGGGAATACAAAAATTACTATTTCTCTCTTATTTACAGATAAATTTCATTCAAACTTGATATGCTTGTCAATTTAGCATTGACCAACAGAGAAAATTTGAAATATGATACCCCTTAATAACCCTGGGGGGGAATAGGGGGCATTTCCCCTCTTAAAACCACGAGTGTAGCAGTGGATTCTGTAGTGCCTCCAAAGCAGGGATTTGGGTGGATGTTTTTTAAAACAACTTGTTTACAAGATTTTCTGTACATTCGACCGTGCTTTGTATTCTATATTTAGTTAATACAAAGTAATTTATTCGTTAAAGTTGGGCTAAAAGGGAGAAAGTATGTGTCAGTTTCCTGATACCGTTTATTCTCTATAAGAACACATACTGTGGTTACAAAATGTCTGTATTCTCCAGGACCAATCGTAGTATAATATCTAGTGGCTGGAATGGGACATAACGAGGCCTACGATGTTAGTTATCGTCGGTCCAGGCCATAGGCCCTAACCTAACTCTAATACTCTGCCTTATCTGACTACTTTACTTTTTACATGCTGAGGAAAATAAAACAATATAAGTAGGAACACATGTCAGTTCGTAAACAAAGTATACACTTAATCACGCACGTTTTAATGTAATCAAAGCAGACGTTTTTCAATCCCCATGATTTCTTAAAGAGGATGTTTTACGTTATTTCTTGTTTGCTGGTAACTTTTTAGAAATACTGTTATTTTTCCCGAGTCCCTGGGATTTTAGCCGTCCCCCACCATCCTGCGATTTGCCAAACTCCCACAATTTTGACTTAAAAATTTTGCTTACAGAATTATATATAAAAATTGTAACTAAATTTTGGAATCTTTTAAGCTCCAAAAAAATATTTATAATCCAAAATGTTCTTGGAATGAAGTTGAACGCTTAGAGTACTACAAAAAAAACATCAAACTTGAATCAAAACAGTTTGATTCCGTTTTTAGAACATTTTATTGGTTAGGTCAGTATTACAGACTTACATCAAAAACCAGCATGGTTGGGTTCTGGAAGCATCAAAATAATCATTTCTTACAATAAACTAAAATTAGAAAAAAATTGACAGAAGTAGGCTAGTAAAAAATAAACATAAACCTTTCCACAAGATGAACTGCTCTCGGAATTATGTGCCAAGCAGTATCATGGGGGATGGTAAATGGTGGAGTATAATCACTGATTAAAGACGGACTTTGTTCACCGCACAATGTAAATTTATGGATGAAAATGTCAGGATATCAACCCACCGTATACCTCTGTGAAAATTCACGTCCTTAATTTTTATCTTCAAAATGTTATAAATAATGTAGATTTGAAATGTTAAATCGTATTTACAATGGGGCTTTGTTGATTAAGTAGACCCTGTTACCTCATTGTGTGCCTACAGACTCTATGACGACTGTTATTTACAATGGGGCTTTGTTGATTAAGTAGACCCTGTTACCTCATTGTGTGCCTACAGACTCTATGCCGACTGTTATTTACAATGGGGCTTTGTTGATTAAGTAGACCCTGTTATCTCATTGTGTGCCTACAGACTCTATGCCGACTGTTATTTACAATGGGGCTTTGTTGATTAAGTAGAACCTGTTACCTCATTGTGTGCCTACAGACTCTATGACGACTGTTATTTACAATGGGGATTTGTTGATTAAGTAGACCCTGTTACCTCATTGTGTGCCTACAGACTCTATGACGACTGTTATTTACAATGGGGCTTTGTTGATTAAGTAGACCCTGTTACCTCATTGTGTGCCTACAGACTCTATGACGACTGTTATTTACAATGGGGCTTTGTTGATTAAGTAGACCCTGTTACCTCATTGTGTGCCTACAGACTCTATGACGACTGTTATTTACAATGGGGCTTTGTTGATTAAGTAGACCCTGTTACCTCATTGTGTGCCTACAGACTCTATGACGACTGTTATTTACAATGGGGCTTTGTTGATTAAGTAGACCCTGTTACCTCATTGTGTGCCTACAGACTCTATGACGACTGTTATTTACAATGGGGCTTTGTTGATTAAGTAGACCCTGTTACCTCATTGTGTGCCTACACACTCTATGCCGACTGTTATTTACAATGGGGCTTTGTTGATTAAGTAGACCCTGTTACCTCATTGTGTGCCTACAGACTCTATGACGACTGTTATTTACAATGGGGCTTTGTTGATTAAGTAGACCCTGTTACCTCATTGTGTGCCTACAGACTCTATGACGACTGTTATTTACAATGGGGCTTTGTTGATTAAGTAGACCCTGTTACCTCATTGTGTGCCTACAGACTCTATGCCGACTGTTATTTACAATGGGGCTTTGTTGATTAAGTAGACCCTGTTACCTCATTGTGTGCCTACAGACTCTATGACGACTGTTATTTACAATGGGGCTTTGTTGATTAAGTAGACCCTGTTACCTCATTGTGTGCCTACAGACTCTATGACGACTGTTATTTACAATGGGGCTTTGTTGATTAAGTAGACCCTGTTACCTCATTGTGTGCCTACAGACTCTATGCCGACTGTTATTTACAATGGGGCTTTGTTGATTAAGTAGACCCTGTTACCTCATTGTGTGCCTACAGACTCTATGACGACTGTTATTTACAATGGGGCTTTGTTGATTAAGTAGACCCTGTTACCTCATTGTGTGCCTACAGACTCTATGACGACTGTTATTTACAATGGGGCTTTGTTGATTAAGTAGACCCTGTTACCTCATTGTGTGCCTACAGACTCTATGACGACTGTTATTTACAATGGGGCTTTGTTGATTAAGTAGACCCTGTTACCTCATTGTGTGCCTACAGACTCTATGACGACTGTTATTTACAATGGGGCTTTGTTGATTAAGTAGACCCTGTTACCTCATTGTGTGCCTACAGACTCTATGACGACTGTTATTTACAATGGGGCTTTGTTGATTAAGTAGACCCTGTTACCTCATTGTGTGCCTACAGACTCTATGACGACTGTTATTTACAATGGGGCTTTGTTGATTAAGTAGACCCTGTTACCTCATTGTGTGCCTACAGACTCTATGACGACTGTTATTTACAATGGGGCTTTGTTGATTAAGTAGACCCTGTTACCTCATTGTGTGCCTACAGACTCTATGACGACTGTTATTTACAATGGGGCTTTGTTGATTAAGTAGACCCTGTTACCTCATTGTGTGCCTACAGACTCTATGACGACTGTTATTTACAATGGGGCTTTGTTGATTAAGTAGACCCTGTTACCTCATTGTGTGCCTACAGACTCTATGACGACTGTTATTTACAATGGGGCTTTGTTGATTAAGTAGACCCTGTTACCTCATTGTGTGCCTACAGACTCTATGACGACTGTTATTTACAATGGGGCTTTGTTGATTAAGTAGACCCTGTTACCTCATTGTGTGCCTACAGACTCTATGACGACTGTTATTTACAATGGGGCTTTGTTGATTAAGTAGACCCTGTTACCTCATTGTGTGCCTACACACTCTATGCCGACTGTTATTTACAATGGGGCTTTGTTGATTAAGTAGACCCTGTTACCTCATTGTGTGCCTAGAGACTCTATGACGACTGTTAATTACAATGGGGCTTTGTTGATTAAGTAGACCCTGTTACCTCATTGTGTGCCTACAGACTCTATGCCGACTGTTATTTACAATGGGGCTTTGTTGATTAAGTAGACCCTGTTACCTCATTGTGTGCCTACAGACTCTATGACGACTGTTATTTACAATGGGGCTTTGTTGATTAAGTAGACCCTGTTACCTCATTGTGTGCCTACAGACTCTATGACGACTGTTATTTACAATGGGGCTTTGTTGATTAAGTAGACCCTGTTACCTCATTGTGTGCCTACAGACTCTATGACGACTGTTATTTACAATGGGGCTTTGTTGATTAAGTAGACCCTGTTACCTCATTGTGTGCCTACAGACTCTATGCCGACTGTTATTTACAATGGGGCTTCGTTGATTAAGTAGACCCTGTTACCTCATTGTGTGCCTACAGACTCTATGACGACTGTTAATTACAATGGGGCTTTGTTGATTAAGTAGACCCTGTTACCTCATTGTGTGCCTACAGACTCTATGCCGACTGTTATTTACAATGGGGCTTTGTTGATTAAGTAGACCCTGTTACCTCATTGTGTGCCTACAGACTCTATGCCGACTGTTATTTACAATGGGGCTTTGTTGATTAAGTAGACCCTGTTACCTCATTGTGTACCTACAGACTCTCTGACGACTGTTATTTACAAATGCAAATATTAATTAATCTAAACAAGAGGTTTCATGAATAATTCAATTGGTCTTTTACTTCTAGTAATGTTCTTCCGTCTCATTGAACATTTGTATAAGTAATTATGCAATGCAAAATAAACGGAACTTAGTTATGCAAATCTCCCCAACCTAAAATTGATTTGGTATGTTTTCTTTGCCAATTTTGCACACCACTTTTCACAAAGTAATTAAGATATAATATTAAGTGTAATATATTCTCATATTTATGCCTAAATAAATTGGGGTTTTTGCCGGGGTTGTATATTTGTTTCAGGAAGAGTCAAACTGTAAATTATGTTTCTATAAAATCTATAGTTTATGTGTAAAATATTTTTTTCAACAATATTTCCCGTAGTACATTATAGGAAACGGAAAAGTTATATGCGTTTCGCTGACCTTTGAACACTTTCACATTTTGTTGCTATAGATCACAAAAATCCGCACTTGATTAACTTTATAATAGTTAAACGGTAGTCATTATATACATTCCGAAATATCGACGAAACGTATTTATTCAGGCAAGTAGGTTGAATAAATAGCTTTGCACTCACCAATAGATCTTTTCCGTATTGTTGTACCAAGATACTAAGTTTCCAAGTTATTGAACCTTGTTATTTTAGACATATTGCGGACATTTTCCATCACTGATTGAGAAAAACAAGTTTTTCGACGTCTCGGGATCTGGAATCTGATTTCATCTTCAGGTGAGAAAGAACATAACAATATTTGTTGAATCTTGTACCTTCTGCAAGCTAAAATTTCTATGATTTTAATCAACTGTGAAATAAAACAATTGTAATCAAACAGTTAATCGTTATCTAATTCTTGTTCTCGTTGTATCCTTTATGATTGATTTTTCAAGAATTCATACAACCAAAAATATTGATTTGGATTTACTAATTTGGTGAAGTAAAATTATAAATCACACTAAAGTACTGTTGGAAGTACAATGCTCACTGATGAAAATACCCCCGTAGCAGCAAACCGGCATACACAGAGAAATCCCAATGCATATATATTTGTCTCAATACCACATAGAGCCACATACCATGTTTCATCAATATACATTCATAAATAAACGATTTATGACATTTTAATTATTCTCCATAAGAATAACATGGCGAATGAGTATGCAGGTTTGCTGAAATAAGGAACACTAAAAATGGGTTTTTATACAAATATCAATATAACTCAACTAGGTAAAGCCAAATACCAAGTTCTATTAATTTATGTTCATAATTAAACAAGATAACATGTTACTTATTCTCCATAAGAATAACATGGGGCTGAGTATGCAGGTTTGCTGCTACGGGAGCTATCGGCCAAAAAATGGGTTTTTGTGTAAATATCAATAGACCACAATTAAATGAAGCAATATACCAGGTTACGTCTGGATAAGTTGATAAATAAGCAAGATATACAATTTTTCTTATCCTCCATAAGAATAACATTGGACAACGTACTGTGTTTAGCACTTTCAATATCTCAGTAACCAATTGACGTAGAGCAATGATTAAAACACCAAATTGTGCGTCTTTTTAAGCTGACTCCAATGGAAAAAATAAAATTCAACTTTTTAAAAAATTATATGTAAAAAACTAAAAAAAAAACATTTTTTTGGGTACAAAAAAAACCCAAAATACCCCTTCGGATAGGTCTATCTGTCTGGTTTTGAACTTAGTCATAAATGCTGCTTTACATGTTTGTACCAAATTTCATCAAAATCGGAGCTTTTCTTACGAGAGTTATCGCACCCACGGACACACACACACACACACACACACACACACACACACACACACACACACACACACACACACACACATATATATATATATATATATATATATATATATACAGTTTCAAACGAATGGTGTTTTCGGGGTCTGGGGACCTCAAAACGAAAAATAGTTTTTTGGGTGATTTAAGTGTATTATACCGTTTTTATAATACTTCGGAGTACCTAACAATCCCCGAAGTGTTCTCTTCCAAGATGAAAATGTTCAATATATATACATATATATATATATATATATATATTATCGTAAGGCACGATTTTATTGATTATTATTACCCTATCTTCTTGCAAAAAACATATTTTTATTTATTTATACGTCTTTGTATTTCCTATACGATAATAATACTGAATAGAAAATACAGTATTATACTAGGTGGTACCCACATTATAAAATATAATTCAATATTTTACGAACTTAAATAAGTTTATAATATAAAAAATGTATTCTTAATATCCATACAATTTCTTGGAATAAATCGCTAAGTCTTCGAGTATCTGACGGAACATATAATACCGGAGTGTAAGGAAATATCACCATCAAGCACATATCATGAAGCCAGCAGGGGAATTCAATAACAGGAGAGTCCTCAACGACAAGTGCGGATCTACATCGTTAGTCTATCAATATCCTGATCTTATTTCAACCAAACTCCGTCATCGAATTGATAATTTGGAGTTTGGTTGAAATAAGATCAGGATATTGATAGACTAACGATGTTATATATGCATGGGTCGGTCTTACTTTGTGACTATTTCATGTCTGCCATTCCGATACCGCGACTAAAGAGAAGAATGAAACATGAATGATCGAAAGATAGGTGATGATCCCCGTCTGGAAATAAAACAAAATATCCAAACGCATTAATAATTAATATTTACAAAAATTCATCTTAAAAATCAATTTCCTTTATAACTTTGCATGTGCTTTCAACTGGACAAAATAGAACAAGCACAACCAAATATTTAATCAAGTGATTTTACAATTATACATTATCTTTCAACAAAACAAATTATATGAACATGAATAGGAATAAAGCAGTGCCATTTTAATATTCAAACAGTTTAAGACAATTATATAATTCAAAGTAAATTAAAGTTTTTACCTACAATTTCTACGGGGATTTGACATCTTAATCGGAAGGCAGTTATAAGACTCAGACCGGCTAACAAGACTTAAAATACGGAGTTTGTCGTCTGCAACGCCAACATGATATACGCTACTTATCTACAGGTAACGAACAACTTATATATATTTTCATACTTTGTTATACATTTGTATATTTTACTAATATTTCAATATCCGGTATAATATTAAGTGACATACTAAACTGGTTACTGTTTCAAAGCGGTCTAGAATATCACCAATTCCGAGGATTCGTTTAAACGTTAAGTAACAAATAACGGTAAAGTATGTAAAAGAGAGAAATGTTAGTTTCACTATGTTTCACTTTTATTAGTTTATTTTTGTATCAGGCACTTTTTTAAATCTAATACAATTGACCTAATCCTGATGTACTGATAAATAGGAGGCAGTTAAATATTTAGAATTTAATATTCGTTAGCTCATCGTTAAGTATTCAGGCAGTAGGGCGCAAGTAGGCAGAAAACCATTATGCTTTAGCGATCCGAAAATAAAAGCCTTTATATACATTCCACTTTAACTGGCCGGCCTGGGAAGGTCTTTTTGCTTAGAAACGTTGTAAGCGGGGATACTTTTATGATCGTCTATATTTATTTTACTGCTTCACATAAAACCCAGCATTTCCCTCTTTTAAACTCAGGCCAGTTGCTCTCCTAACAAAATGGAGATAAATGATAATAAGCCAGTTGAATAATGGTATTGATTTCACATAAGATTTTAAACAATCATTAAAGTGTTTCTATAAATAATTAATATTAGCTTTATTTTATAACGTTCAAAACAAAATATCTAGGTATTTGTAAAATTTGTCTTGTGAATTAATTAAGTTGAGTCAATGAAATATATGTACACAATGTAAATGAAGACCGTAAATTAAGTTTAAGGTATCAATTTGAAATTATAAATAATAGACTTAACACTTGTAATTTACTTCCAAATAAATTAATTGAAGAATAAAAGACAGAAGATATCAACAATTTTCAGGTTTGAACTGAAGTTTTTACTTATTTTTTACAAAACATAATTGTTTTCTTAAGAACCACTTTTTTGGAAATGCTATTTTTAAAACACATTAACATGTCCTTCTTCAAATAAACTGTCGTTTCTTTATGACAAATATTTTCATTGCAATATATTGTTCTAGAAGTTCTACAAGACATTTTATTTGTGAAATATGGATTGCAGTAAAAATAGTTATTCTAACAGAATGGAAGAAATTATTTAATGTAGATCTAAATACGTATAGCGGTCTAGCCAAAGACGGAAAAAGACAGGTGTACTTATTCACCTCATGTTGATTTGTTTCTATCAGGAAATACTTTTGAAGAACGTAAATCCGAATTTGCAAGAAAGCTTCGTCAAAAAAGTGCATAAGACAAAGGCCTTCGAGAGGGCTCTGAAAGCCGACACGCCCTCTTCTGTTCTTTTGTGTCTCGGGTCTTTTGTCGGAACGGCCTTCAGTTTTTTCATTAAAAATGCATTGGAATCATTGAATTTTTGTCACGGGAATGTGAAATAGTAATTACATTAACGGTGTATTTCATCTGTGATCCATCCCACGAACACCGCAAGTTATCTCATGATTTTAATGTTAATTCATATTGCGTTTACGTATCATGCACATTGCACAGGCTAATCAAAAAAGTTCTTTAAGGTTGCTCCCCAATCGCCATTATCATTTTCATCACACAGTTCTGCTTTCAAAATTATAATTACCATCTCGCTTTAATAGCCTGTTGGAGCCGAAATTTAGAAAGAAGACAGCTAGTACACTCAAAGGCTACTAACGTAGGCCTAAACTATTCAAAATATTCTTTAGGACTCCGCCCTAACTGACCTTTTTTTAACCCATGTTAACTAACAACTATTGTACCGAGCTGAAACATGGAAGGAAAAACTAGTCGCGAGCTAGTACTGTTTAAAAATAAAAGTTAATAATTGTTAGTAAAAGATTGTTAGGAGAGCATTTTTGGGGAAAACTATAGATCATAGAAATAAGAGTAAACATTAAATAGATAGAATAAACAGGTAATTCATTATCATTTTATAGAGTATAAGAACCTTCAATGTTTCCAGTTATCATGCTTTAGGTTAATTGATCTCTTATACACAACTAATATTTTATACTTTTAAGTGATATTCAACTGTCTGTCAACTACAAGATTTTTGTTTTGGATATCTTAACAGGAAAATAGAACAACTGAAATTGGACGAATCAATTACGTATCATTTTATTGTAATTAGGACATCTCCCAATTGAAAGTTTAGCCTTGATAAGAGATCAGGAGAATGGAGCGCAATATGAAGTGAAGGGATTGGTGGTGTTCGGTTACTGCAACGAAAATAATGGGTTTCTTGGAAATCAAATACCATTAGAGAGGCTCTTAGACAAGGCTTGGAGAGGATAATTCTCTAAATATTCAACCTTTTATTATAGGGACAATATCATACTTTCGTATCAACCAAAGATTGTCTTTATTAAATTGGAAAGACCTTGTTGTTAACTATGTATTATTACGTTTTAAAATTCACATACCCAAAACGTCTTGCGATATTTTCCAAAAACTGGTCAACCACAGAACTATTTTTCAGAATGTAAATATTGTATTTAAAACTGCTTGAAAAACAAAATATTATATTTAATCGAACTAATTGTATTAAATTGAAAAAATATATAATGAATATACGTTAAATAAAAACCCACTCCGAATTTTCAATAATGGACGAAACTAAAATATAAAAATAACATTTAGAATAAGAGAAGATGGTTGTTTTACCAACATTATTGACAACAAATTACCAATACAAATTGTTGTAATACTAACTGTCCATTTAAGTCACACGAAAAATTTTATTTTCAGTTTACTATGAATAGGAAATAAGCTACTAGCGTGATGCAACTGCACATATGTATTTGTGATTTTGTCAAACCCTAGATATTTTGAATAGCCTGACAGATTAATTATTCATGTTTTATTAATAACTCTCCCTGTTTGTTCCAGGTATGAGATTCATATTCTCGGTGTTATATGATGAGGTAAGGCGAAATATTTGTGACACATCTAAGACGATTGTTTGATTTTGAGTTGTCTGATGATGATATATTAAATATACTGTTATTTTGTGACAATACTAATCAAACTTTCACCATGTCGTAGAAAATAATGAAAAAATAAACATCAGGTTTGAAAAGGATACCTAAGATTAAAAAGTACAGGAATTAAAACAAATCTCTGCGAATGTAAGTAAAATAGTAAGAGCTGGTAAACAAACTCGAGAAAATGTTCTTCTCTTGATTCCGAATTTAAAACACCATAACGTATCGTGCATTCGTTGAACAATAATTGTTGGACTTGTTACTGTCAAGGCGTCTACTATGCTGGAGAGTTGGAATTAGGAATAAGATTGTTTTAGTTGCTGTGATTATCCATAACTATCCATGGGACTAGATAGTTTATAAAGTAAGCTATCATTTGCCTAACCTTTTTCAAATTCCTTCATTTATAATCGTTAAAAAGAAAGTTCTAATAATAATTGTATTTCAATAACACTCTCTTAAATATCTCATTTGGCTGTGGAAGAGAGTCTCATTATGTTTTTAAATATAATGACTATAATAGTGAAACTTTATCTAAACGACACTTAAACTTTAAATTGATAACTTTAATGTGCACGTATTCAGAGTGATTTATGTGCACTATCTAATTAGTTACTACTTCAAATTAATTCAGAACCATTTAAACAAATTGGCAGTCAGGATTTAGCAAAAAAACATAGTACCAGTACTTCCCCCCCAAACCAACAAATCTAGTAAAAGATTTATTTGAGTGACGGAATGTCGGCAAATGTGGCGTAGTTACGTTGGACAATTCACAGTCTTTTAATTACATGATTCAATGTTAATTGAAAACTTCACTGCTATTTGGCGAAGATGTAAAAATATGGGTCAGTTATTACTTGGCCAAAATAGAAACTTAAGTATCTAGATTTTACGATAAAACGTCCGGGACTTAGTCAAAATCTCTGGTGTACCCCAAGGGAGCTGTTTAGGGTCAATTGTATTCAATCTTTTCACCTCGGACTTGTAAAACATTGCCCAGTGTGTACGTAGACGATTGTCAGCTCCAAGCTTTTTTGTAGATGATTGTTGGCTTTTATACCAAGCTGTACCTACCATTGATAGTTATTATTAATCTGTTAAGTTTACCAATCGCTTCTAGTGTTTAAAACTACACTACGTTTCAATTTTTTGGTATTTAGATCTAAAGTAGGCTTCACTTGATAACAGGAGGAGTTTCCTTATCTCCAGTATTACATTTTTGAAAACTAGAAGCCTTAGGTAAAGTCCATATAAATCAATAATTAATAAAAATGTATTGCTATTATCAGTTCAAAAATTACTATTGATATGATCAATTCCGATCTTATCAACTGTCGGACATCGTAAGATAGTCAGTTAACAATGGCTTGGATAAAGTGGTGGAAATCTTACTCAAATTTCATACAAATACATGTATAATGTATTTGTTATATACTCAGATTTAATACAAATAGTCTACACAATACTAGCTGTTACCCGGCAGACGTTGTCATGCCTTTGACTATTACCAACTAAAACCAATATCACCAAGATCACCTTTTCAAGTAAACATGTCATTAACTTTTATGTAAACAACAATATTTTTCCATAAGGTTTATATGGAACCCTTTTGGGCCTCTTGGGAGGAACCCAATTGAGTTAGGACGAAATGGATGGCTTAAAAACCTCCCCCTTGAAATTTTACATACACACACACACACACATATATATACATACCAAGTTTCATGCGAAACGGTCCAACGGTGTCCGAGTCCATAAACTTCAAATATATATACAAACAAACAAAATAACATCTATAATTTTTAGAAATATAGATTTATTTGTAACATGTTCGATAATTAACTATGCTCTCTGGTGAGAAAATATAGAAACCTTTTTAGTATGCAAAAACACATGACTCTTATAAATTGTTTTTTATATTTCTAAATGAAGGTTTGTTGTAAGGTATTTTATTTTAAAATACATAACACAGGCAGGTATCTTTTCTAGAGCTAACAACAATTACAGTTTTGAGTTACATTAAGTACATAACTAATTGTTTTGTTACAAATTGTACTTATTCTCTATAGCTTTTATTGTAAGTTTCAACTCTTAAATAATGTATTATGCACATGAGCATAGCGACATTATGTAGGGGAGGGAAGAAGCGATACAAGCCCTAGACAGCTTAAGGCGTTCATGATAAATGTTCTGCCTGGATAAAGGAGTAACATCTGCTCAGTGGGAGTCACTACTGTGGGCCGAACTGTACCAGAGACTTCGCTATTACGTTACCTGATAAATAAAACATACTACAGAACTATTTATATACCTTAATTATTGTTATATGACAGTTGAAATGTAGGTTTACGTACACCTTTAGTCATTAGATCCAAGATTCCTACAAATGTTCCATAACAATTTATCAGGAACTTAAAAAATGTCATTCTTCTGTAAAAACATACTTGTCAAAAATACAAATAAAATCACAACACATACACAGATGCACATTTACACGTGAATTACTTGCTTTGCCAGCCGGCAATAGACATCCCTCTATTGGGGGTGCCCTCTATAGGTGGAGAGATCCTACTAAACCCCTCCCGTATAAAAAAGGATGTTGGTTTGTTTGTTTGTATATATATTTGAAGTTTATGGAGTCGGACAACATTTGACCGTTTGCCATGAAACTTGGTATATATATATATGTAAAATTTCACCGAGAAGGTTTTTAAGCCATCCATTTAGTCCTAACTCAATTGGGTTCCTACTAAGAGGCCCGAAAGGGTTCCCATATAAACCTTATGGAAAGATATTGTTGTTTGCATAAAAGCTAAAGACATGTTTAGTTGAACAGGTGACCTTGGTGATATTGGTTTTAGTTGGTAATAGTCAAAGGCATGACAACGTCTGCCGGGTAACAGCTAGTATAATTCTAAAAGGCTTTTTGTATTATGCTGTATTCGGCCTGAAAATAATAAATTATGATTTACTGTACCTGCCTATATGAATTATTTATATAAATAAATAAAAACGGCTCCTCTCTAAAACATATTTGTTTTTCGGCGTGCAAGTTGGTCAAAATAAACATAAAATAACAATATCGCTTGCAAAATAAAACTAATCCTATACTCTTATATGAGCAATGTTTGCTTGATTGGTTGGTTGGTTGCACAATCATCTCGAAAACGGCTCCGGGGATTTCCTTCAAATTTTGGAAATAACTAAGTTCTGGTATAAAAGTATGTTTTAGACAGATCTTATACCCACTAAAAATCAAATAATGTTAAAAACGAAACTGAAAAGTTAAAGAATTTAATATTGGGCTTATGGAGTTAAAAATCAAAACAAAAGAATTATAACAGCTGTTCATAATAAACCAGGGAACTGTCAAAGTAATACTCATGTTGTTTATAATTTTTGACATGTGGTTGCCTAAGAGCAGTGACTAAAGCTGTTGAGTGAAGATTGAATTTATAGATTGGTCATATCCAAAATAGTTCAAAGGGGCATTGAGCTGCAAATAACAACTGGAGTGACCTTAAAAATGCAGAAAAGAGGCAAATGAGCTATAACAATCTGATAATCAGTAGGGGGAAGTGGTGAAATATTACTCCAACTCATAAAAAAAACAAAACGGGGCTGGCCTTCCCCAAGCAAAGCTCGGCCCCCAGGTAATATGTAAAATACAGGTATTCATATAAATATTTAATTAATTAATGTTGACATAATTATGAATTTACTTTCTGTGTAATATATGTCTAAAAGTAATTTGACCTTGTTAACTTTATACCCCTTCACCTTAATTAGTTAATGATTTATTTCAAGTTATTTTAACACTTTTAATTAATCTGTACTACCCGTTTCAATATAACTGTAAATGTGGTATTAATTTAGGATCTTTGGTTCTCGGGCCTACCTTATTACACGAATTAAATTTATAAATATAATTCTTACATTTAATTACAAACTATAAAGAAAAATTATAATGCCGATGCAGTAATCTCAATGGTAATACATTTTTTAGTTTTAATGTTTAGAAAATATAGTGACTTAAAACCGTTGTACGTTTTATTTTTAAAAATTGAAGGGGAAATAAAATAGGTAGCGGAAAATATTTAGAAGAAAAGTAGAGGCGGAAAATAAAAATAAAAATATTGAGTTTATTCATTTATTTTAATTTAAAACAATTGAAACTACATGTAGCTTGAGTTTTTTTGAAGGTGAAACCAATATGCTTGGTCCAGCGATAAACAGCTGGGGGAAGACCAAGATGAATGTGCCAACGCTTTATGCTGCACCGGGCGTTCGACATGCTGAGTGTTCAAAACATTCGCCAGCTCTGTGTGGGAATCAGCAAGAACATATACTTTAGGGTCTCTCACTTTTACAAAAAAGGATGTATTCTGATATAATGATATGTAGGAGACAGCTGGCTGAAACTAAGCTAATATACAGTACATAATCTAGCTCCTAAGTGAATTATTATAAATCGATAATTATAAATACTAAAGGAAGAATAAATTGAACATATGTGCTATCGGAGATAAAATTAATTTTTTAAATAGAAATAGTTTGAAACGTACGATAAGTTATACATGATATAAGATTATTATCCACAATTGCATGACGCTCCAGCGAAATTCATGGCAAACATTTGCAATTGTCTATAGAGTGCACGAGTTGAGTTTTAATATTACATTAACGTTTTATCAGAAAAGTTGACAACATTGTTGATATTAGTCTAGGTCACCGGGGGGAGAATCGGTCACTTGTTTATAACAAAACTTATAATTAACGTTCTGCAACCGGTCACTTCAAACTTTTAGCTTGGGAAATGTTTAGTGCAAGCTGAAAGTTTATAATTCTGTTATAATCTATAAGTGCCCATTCCTATTTTATATAATTCAATAGTTAAAAGTTGACACATTGGATGATTGACTTCGAATGTCGTTATAAGCTGTACTAGTTAAAATTACTGTTATTTCGTCACATTTGCATAGCAATTACATCAATACAGTATCCTGCAGTTTATAATTGTCCTGCTAATTTAAAGATAAAGGTTGTGGAAACTTTGTTAGGTTTATAAATATATACAAGTTTTAATTTGTACCAGAAAAGTAAATATTATCATACCATCTTACCTGTACTACATGTAGTTGAACTTCCACACACAAGATTTTCAATATTTTGTATTAATAAATATAAAAATGTTTTCACCACACTACGCTGTAATCACCTGTTTTCGGAACGTCATTTGAATACCGAAAGTAGAGTTTTTCTGCCCAAGGGCCGAAAGTCAGCTGATCTATTTAGCTAGTGTTCCCAACATGTTTATAAGCGTTTACGACGTTACCTGGTTAATACGTGCATACTATTTTGTGTTCTTTGGTTGAAACACTAGAAAAATAAGAAAATTCAAAACATTGTGCTATCGATGGTTTGTTTATTGGTTAACTGATTTTAGTCCGAGATTGCATGAGGCCACTCGTGTTTTATGACGGATCACATTTAACCCGTTAATAATTGTAGTATGGTGAAAAATAGCGTTCGTACCTCTGCCGAAAGGGTTTTGCATAGCCCTCGAACGATTTATGACCTCGACTTCGTCTCGGTCATAAAACACGATCTCAGGCCAGCAAAACCCCACTTTCGGCCCTTCGTGCGAAATATACTATTTTTTTTTTTATAATATTAAAAGCTCTGTGTTTTCTACTATTATTATTCCGAATAAAATTCGCGAAAAGAAAATGGAAATATTTAATTTGTTCAAACGGATTAAAACATCAATATTAAATGTAATTTGAATGTTAAAATTAAATCACTCTTTAAACAGTTGATAATGCCGTTCATATAAACTTAAACTAGAGTTATTGGAAATGTAAATTACTTTGTTAAAATTAAGCTCTCTACCTACCATAATCGTTCACTTTACGTATGGACTTTCGTTAGGGGATGTCCACTATTGTGACTGAGACAACGATTATTCTCCCCGTAGATAAATGAAGTTCAGGTGAAGTTTTTTATTATCAGAGGAGGTTAAAATAAATCCTTACCAAAGGAATAGAGTGTGGGCGGGCAAGGGGGTGCAGGCGGCGGCTGAGCTAATCAAATTTGGCACCTCTCAAACACAGGGATTGAGTTGGTTGTGAAATGAAAGTAGCGCCGGGTCAAACGCTGTGCTTGTGGAAATATTCCTGTTATCAATAGTTCCTTAACGAAGCCATACAACATCGCATTTTAAAATTACATTGTTTCATCTTTAATTACATTATAATGGCTTTGAGTCCTCCCACATGTCTTACAAATTATAATTTATATTAGTTTGTAAAACAAAATCATCGACTTGATAATCCTTCGGACGTTTATATCCTAGTGGCTTCATAACTTGGGTACAAGGGTAAACAACAAGGACTATACAACCTTCGAAATACCGAACACCTGTCAGAGGTTATTATATTGTGCTTTCAAGTGGACGTTTCCAAAGTTGAATATGCTGAGCATATTTCTATGTTTCTTACCGCAGTTAGAGTAAATGAAAATTGTAGGTGATGATTGGATGTTGTCAAATCTTCTATTATAGTCTCCATACCAATACATAATTTTGTATGTAAAAATTTAGTTAACAAAAAGTATCTATAAATGTATATCCTCCAGTATATATTATATCTCCAGTACAACTGGGGTAAAGCACACCTTTAACTAAAGGACATCTATATACATTGCTCATTGTTTTTGTGTATTTTTCTTTTTGCATTATGCGAAAACGAGTTCCTGTAATTTTTTTGTGACAAAACTTAAGGAATTTTAATACTAACCATAGTAAGCTAAACAAACAAATGTTCTTTTGATGTTTTATGGTCCCATGGTTTGCTAGGAGTAAGACCAACGTTAATGAATGCTTAGGTTAAACTGTAGTCCAATAAATGGCCCTCACTAGTAAAACACAATGCCTCAAACCCGATCGCAAACGGACCACCCATGCAGACAAAAGTGGCAGGTGGTCAAACCTTTCTTTAAGTGCTGTTTTACAAAACTTTAAAATGGGATTGTATGTGTTAAAGCTGTCTTTTAGGGGCCCAGTTTGTCGTATTGTGTATTACTACGACCATTAAAATGATAAATGACAGTCCCTTAGTCCCGTATACTGTCCTTTACCAATTCATCCGTTCGTGATGAAACTTTGCATGGTAATTCAGGTTAACCCTAGGAAGGTGTCAAACCATCAATCAAAGTCCTAAACCTTTGAAATTATTATTGTTAACCTTGTGAATTAAGGATGTTATTAGGGTTTACACGGTAACAACATTTTTATCAACGGGGAAATAAACGGAGATAAAAAAGACTGCACGAACAAAGTCCTGGTTAGCAGTAAGTAACGTTAGTCCTGATTAGAAGTAAAAGATTTGTTTTTTAAAAGTCATTAAAGCTTGATTACACTATCAATAAGATCAGAACAATATATTTTTAATATAGAATATTATCACTGAAGCTTAAAAATAGGACATGAGAATAGCATTAATGTTCGGCTGAATTTATTCCCTGTCCCTCTTCGTCCCGAACATGAACATTCCATTGTTGCTCTGTTCAGTACAGTTTCTGTTTCCAGTTCAGTTGCCTACATTCCCCACAAACATATTCCTTGCTCGTAGATTACGTTTAAATTACTTATTTGGTAGATTTCCTATAAAAGTAGATAAAAGCATAGTAATAAAAATGATTATAATAAGGAGTATGCCGAATTATGATTGCCTGTGAAGGAGTATTTCAGTGCACACAACCTAATTATTATTATTTTTAAAAGCTATTCGGAAACCTGAAGATGTTTACATTGTAACTGAAAGGCCTTGATCAAAATGGAAATTTGAATTTAATGATTGATGCGTTTTTTTCAGTTTCAAATGATTAGTCAGTAAGTTGAGCTTCAGAATATGTATTATTTGGGCCTTTGGGGAATAAAGTTAATTAATTCTTGTCTAAGAGATAATAAATATGGATTTTCATAGGAATATTTTAAAACATCAATTTGTCAACAACGTTTGACTTATTTGGATGAATACACGTATATTATATCCAATTCACAATTTAAAATAAATGGTTTATTTTTTTAAATACCTTCCAACAACTACTCTTATGTCGTGCAATAAAATACTACCTAAATTTGGAAAGTTTAAAGAAAGAACGCACCGCTCACATACAGTAAAGAACGATTTATATTATACTCTACTTGTTTTATAAACGGAGATTATTCAAGTGAATTCCCGTTTTGGAACACGCATTAATAGCATTCATCAATTTAACTACAGAGGTTATGGATGTAAACAAAAACAAAGTATGTATTCATATTTTAAATACTTCGTGTTAAAAGTCCTAAAACCGATAAAAGGTTATTTCAAAAAGATAACTGTAGAAATTAAGGTTGTATCCAATTTAACTTTTATAAAGTAAACATTTTGCGAGCAGTTATTTTATCACCTTTCATCAAACATTACCCATAGGCTATTTTATTTCACCTGGAAGATAAGGCGTGAACTTCTGAGGGCGGGACCTTTTACCTCACTAAAAAATTACTCGCTGTCCCAACAGAGGGGAGTAATTATAAGTTAGAACAAACAACTAACTTTCCGCCACCCCTTTCAACTCGCAACTCGCCCTCTACAAGTGAGGCTGCCTGTGTGTTGTACACAGCGCCACGATACAACACGTTTGCCCCCAGACTGGTTGTTTATTCAGTAGATACAACACAAATTTAACATTTCCTACCCCCGATTCCTCCCTCTGAAATGCGAACAATACATTTCCAGCTGACGTGAAGTTTAAATACCTTAGAACGAAGATTTATAAACATGATTTAATGATTCTTTAAACAATGTTTGAAACTTTAAAACATTTATAGATTTAATTACTCGGATACTTCTTGAAACTTAAAGAAAATATATAAATTATTAATTTTAACTATACTGTAATGAATTATGGAATGTCATAGGAAAGTCCTAATTGTTTTAAACTTTGAAAATCGGATACTTGATAATATTTGACGTTTACCTATTGGAAACAAGTAGAAGTTTCCAAGTTACCTTGAAACTAAAAGAAAATTAGAATTCAGAAATATCACTCCTAATCTTTTCAAACTTTAAAAATCTCCAAACTATTAGGAAGTATTAGTAATTTCATAGGCTGTAAGTATATTTATTTTATAGATATTATTCTAATAAAAATTAGGGTCTTACTGTTTGTTAAGTCTTTTTGAAATAAAATATGCTTGCATGTAAAATAATACCCCCATTGCAGCAAACCTGCATACTCAGCGAATTTCAAATGGTACTTCACTAAGTCGTGAAGCCACTTACCAACTTTAATCAAAGCGTATTAATAAATAAGCGAGATATGACATTTGATTTATTCCCCATAAGAAAAACATTAGGACTGAGTATGCAGGTTTGCTGCATCAAGGACAACAAAATCTGGTTCTTATGCAAATAACAATGGATTACCTCCAGATGAAGTAACATACCAAGTTTTATCAATTTATGTTCATAAACAAGCAAGATATCACATGTTTCTTATTCTCCATAAGAATAACATTATAGCTGCTGAGCACGCAGGTTTGCTGCCATGGGGACAAAAAAAAGTTTTGTATGCAAATAGCATTAAAACCAACCATATAAAGCCACACACCAAGTTTCATTAATTTATGTTCATTAATAAGCAAGATATACATATTACTTATTCGCCATAAGATTAACATTGGACAACGTACTGTGTAGAGCACTCTCAATATCTTGGTAACCAATTGACGTAGAGCGATGATAAATACCAAATTGTTTGTTTTTTAAGCTGAATTCAATGGGGTAAACCAAAATTTGGGTTTAAAAAGAATTATATGTAAAAAGTTCAAAAATACATTTTTGGGTACAAACCCCCCCCCCCCCCCTTAGACTAAAGCGACCTGTCTGGTTCGTGAACTCATGAAAATAGATGCTGCCTTACACGTTTATACCAAATTTCATCAAGATCGGACCATTTTTACTAAAGTTATCGTGCTTACGGACACACACACACACACACACACACACACACACACACACACACACACACACACACACACACGTATATATATATATATATATAAGTATAAAAACATGAAAATAACCATGAGTACCCTGTTAAAGTTAACAGGGTACTCATGGTTATTTTCATGTTTTTATACTTATCTTATAGTAGCCCTATTCTGTGAATTTGATTATCTAATATATATATATATATATATATATATAAACACCATTCGTTCAAGTTCATATTCGTTCAAGTATATATAATGGTGTTTTTGGCATCTGGGGGCCTCAAAACGAAAATTTATCATGGTCCCGGGCTTAGGTCTTACCATGCCACCTACGGTAATAGCTTCTTTCCTATAGGGAATTGACTTTCACAAAACCATAAGTGCACAAAGATTCTTAATGAAGAAGAAAAGTTGATACAGCCCTCAAAGCCGTCAGTGTGGGTGCGCCTGGAGGCTACTCGTATGCAATACCCGCAGTGCACAACTGTAGCTATTTTGAGTTGCAGCGCCGTTATAACTAATGGACAGTTGGCACGGCAGCGAATCTATGAGAAAATGATTCAAGAGATGAATAATGTATAAAATTCCAACATAAGAGTTATATAAATAAGCACATTCGTTTAGAACCGTCTAGTTATAAATAAATAAATTTATTGCTTTGACAAAATTTTGCATCAGCATTACAACTTATTACTTATAACTAGATTTATTTGTATTATTTGTTTCTTGCTGTTCTTCTTTTACTACCTATAATTTTTTGTTGAAAATTTATACTCTTCAGTGGTTATTCTGATCATCAAAAAAATCATCCATAGTATAATACTTTTCAAGAAGATAATATTTAAATTTTGATTTAAATTCTCCAGAAGGTAAATTTTAGCGAATTTCCCCTATAGGGAAGAAGCTATTACCGTAGTCGGCATAGTAAGACCTAGGCCCGAGACCATGATAACTTTTCGTTTTGAGGTCCCCAGATGCCAAAAACAACATTCGTTAAAAACTGTATATATATATATATATATATATATATATATATATATATATATATATATATATATATAACGGATATGTGTCGGTGGGTGCGATAACTCGTAAACATGGTCCGATTTTGATTAAATTTGGTACAAACATGTAAAGCAGCATTTATGACTTAAATTTCGAAAACCAGCCAGATCGCTCTATCCAAAGGGGTATTTTGGGTATTTTTATGTACCCCAAAAATGGGTTTTTTGAGTTTTTTTACATATAATATTTAATAAATCAAATTTTACTTTATACCATTGGATTTGACTTAAAAAGACGAAGAATTTGGTGTTTTTATCATTTATCTACGTCAACTGGTTACAGAGATATTAAAAGTGGTAAACACAGTACGTTGTCCAATGTTGTTCTTATGGAGAATAAGAACAATTGTATATCTCGGTTATTTATCAACTTATCCTGACAAAACTTGGTATATTGTTTCATACTGTTGTGGTATATTGATAGTTGCACGGAAAATAATTGTTTTGCCGATAGTTCCCATAGCAGCAAACCTGCGTACTCAGCCCCTATGGAGAATCAGTCAAATGTTATCTCCCTTAATTATAAACATAAATTAATAAAATTTGGTATGTGGCTTCACCTAGTTGATTTATAAAACATTTTATAAAAACCCATATGGTGTGTACCTTGTTTCAGCAAACCTGCATCCTCAGACGCCATGTTGTTATTATTATAGAGAATAATTCAAATGTCATAAATCGTTTATCTATGAATGTATATTTGATGAAACTTGGTATGTGGCTGTATGTCGTATTAAGATACATATGTATGCATTGAAAATTCGCTGAGTACGCAGGTTTGCTGCTAACGGGGTATTAGTGTTCCTTCCATGCAGAGAGGAAAGTTAGGCGTGGAGTCTTGGTGGGTAATACAAAGTAGGTCATAAGGTGTCATCTCCTCATAGAAACTCTGGTCGACATTCATAATAACTGACCTTTATATTTATGATATCGCACCTTTCTGTGGATTCAATATTCGCAACACCCAATTGATAAACCATGTTTGTTTTTCAACAAGTAAAACTGCAATAACAAAAATACTTACTCACATAAAATAAATATCGGTTTGTTTCGTAAATATGCATCAATAAATTATGAGCACCTTAAAAGTTGTAGGGTAAAAGTACTGTTTCTGATCCACGCGTCGCGCCGTTGAGTTTAATAACTGCCACACAGGCCCGAAACAATATTGTAGTGCTATTGAAAATGTCTGGATATTAAACAATAACGCAATCATAACTCTGACACTTGCTGAAGTAAAATCAATAAGTTGTGATAAGCTGCCGTGTCGAAGGGCACTACAGTAGCGCGATGAGACTGTACCGACACAACGCTCACGTGACGGGACTGTACGCGCCCCGCGGTCTGCTGCTCCTGCTCAGTCGGTGCTGCGCTCTCCTCGGGTTAACATGAACCTCGTGGCCACTGGTTCCCGCGCTGTTCAGCCAACAAAACGTCGAAATCGCGTTTATACGTATGATTGTGATAATTTGAAAGTGCAAATGTGGGGTTTTTATATATTATATTTGTTTTATGTTTAAAACTAATGTTTTTATCTAAGTGAAGAGCACAGGTTTCACGGCTTCGCTAAATCACATATATTTGAATAATACATTTTTAATCCTATAAAGATATTAAATTAAATATACTCTTTTAAAAAATTAGTAAGGTGTCAGATGCGGAGAGTAGTTTTTATGGTTTATGTCTTTGTCGTCGTAAGCGGTTTTATGATACAGTATATGCAATTTGGCTTCATTTTGTTAGAAGTAAATACTTTTATAATTAATAAGGAAAGAACCCTGAGTAGTTTACATTTACAAATTTATTGACCTCTTTTATTAATTTGTTTTAAACAATTTAGTACTCTCTACATAAAGCGAAACCGAAGTTGAAACTTTTGACAGTTCCCCTTAAAGTCTGAAACTCATAAATTGGTCTCGGCCAGAAAATTAGAGGAACAATTTATTTTTTTATAAATCCAAAGTCATTAATTAAATGCAAGAGTGAAGTTAAAAACTATATTTAAATATTAAAATATTATTAGATGTGTGACATGATTTGATTATAACTAATATCCGGTGAACAAGTTATGGGGAAAAGATACATATTATAAATATAGTAGAAAAACTACGTTAAATGGAGAGACAGGGGGCTACTGGAGGCTTTAATTTTTCATAACATTGAGAATCAATTTATTTGTAGCTTTCAGTCTATTTAACCATAATAATTCCATAATCCTCTTTTGCCCTTTTTTACAAAAGATAGGATAACCATTTATGAGATTCGATTTACTATATTAATTGCATCTAATTCGGTTTATTTTATCAATAAGCCAATTAAAATTGTGAATTTATACACATTGTCATTTTTATATTTTTAAAATTTATATTGTAGTCCTCTAATCTTTTAAAAACCTAATTTATATTGTTAGTCTTATAATCTTTTAAAAACCTTTCTACTTATGTAATAAATCTAGAATAAAAAGCCTTTTGCACACTTCAAACAAGCTTTTTTGTAGCTTTAGAGTTGAATTTATATTCATTGTTTTATTAATATGCTTATGAGATCATAAACTTCTGATTTCAATTGGCTTATCATAAGACTTACATATAAAATAACTCAAATAATAAACTAAAGTTAAATAACAAACTAACTACAAATATATATTTACCAACCTCTTTTATTGTTTTGGTTTATTACAATTTAGTACTCTCTACATAAAGCCAAAGCGAAGTTGAAACTTTTGAGAGTTCCCCTTAAAGTCTGAAACCCATAAATTGGTTTCAGCCAGAAAATTAGAGGAACAATGTTTATTCATACCACTCAGTATGGTAACAAAGAAAATCAACTATATATTTTTCGTTTCAGAATGTAACCAGGAATAACAAAAATTGCAAATAAACACATATCACGAAGTTCTAAATAGCAGATAAGCAAGACCAAGAAGCCCACATATCCCATGTAAATTCCGATTGTAATCTGTGTAATAAGTTGTGTGTCTCGTATCCTGTGGCGACTGACTGCCATCAAACACTTGACTGTCGGGCCTGGTGGGACGTCGGCCTACTAGTGGAGGACTGGTAGAACGATAGTGTAGGGACTTGTGAGATGCGTCATGTTGGAAATACTCGTCAGTGTAACGCATTTTGCTGGTGAGTTTTCTTGCTTTTCTTAAAACACGTGGAATCTTTGACCTTTTAAGTTATACTTATTCAGTACGACTATTTTTCGTTTTGTCAGTGTAGAGGAACGGTTGGTTTTGTTAACTTTGACACCATAATAAACTTTTAGCGAATTTCCCCTATAGGGAAGAAGCTATTACCGTAGGTGGCATGGTAAGACTTAGCCCGAGACCATGATAACTTTTTGTTTTGAGGTCCCCAGATGCCAAAAACAATATTCGTCCAAATTTATATATATATATATATATATATGTGTGTGTGTGTGTGTGTGTGTGTGTGTGTGTGTCCGTTACCGCGATAACTTTTGAAAGAAGCGCCCGATTTTTATGAAATTTGGCACAAATGTGGAGAGTAACATTTATGACTTTAAGTTCAAAAACCAGATCGATCGGTTTATGGGAAGGGGGTTTTATGGGGGTTTAAATTGTCCAAAAATCAGTTTTTTTTAACTTTTTACCCTTACATTTTAAAAACACTAGATTTTGGTTATAACCATTTTGTAGAGCTTAAAAAAAAATTAGTATTTTGAATCATTAAGCTAGGTTTAGTGGTTGTGGAGAAAAGTCAAAAAATATGTTCATAAAATTACCTATGTTAATCTTATGGGAATACGGTTTTTAGATTTTCCTCAGATAATTTCACTAAAAACTCCACATTTCTTTCTACCAATCAGTTTAGCTCTACAAAACAATCATTTTGGCGTTTTAATTGTTGTTTTACGTCCAACTGTTGCAGAGATATTCAAACTGCTAAACACAGTACGTTGTCCAATGTTATCCTTATGGAGAATAAATAGAATGTTATATTTTTATTATTTATGTATGTATATTGATGAAACTTGGTATATGGCTTCAACTAGTTGTGGTATATTGATAACAGCACAACAAAGTTTTTTGTTGATTTTTCCCGGTAGCAGCATACCTGCATACTCGGCCCCCATGTTATTCATATGGAGAATAAGTAAAGTTTTATATCTCCCTTAGTTATGAACCTAAATTAATAAAACTTGGTATAATTATATTCCACCTGGTTGAGTTATATTGATAATTGCAAAAAAAAACACATATGTTATCTTCCTTGTTCCAGCACATCTGCGTACTCATTTATAATGTTATTCTTATGGAGAATAAATAAAATGCTATATATCACTTATTAATGAATGTATTTTTGTGAAACTTGGTAAGTGGCTCTAGGTAGTAGTGATGCCCATATATTTGCATTGGAAATTCGCTGAGTACGCAGGTTTGCTGCGACGGGGGTATTTATTTTTATTATAATTTACAAATTATATTTTTATAACAAATTTACAAAAATCATAGTTTAACTTAATCGACGCAGCGTATTGTGATACTTTAGGGTTTTCGGGAAATTTCTGTAGTATTTCCTGTAAACTGTAGTACAGTCCACGTAATTGAGTCAGAATTCACACTTACTTTATTTTTTATTAAAAACTGTAAAACTGAATTGATATAATTTATAAACTTTAAACATTTTGGTAGGTCATGATTTTTCCCGGTTATGTATGTGATTGTGGTGTGAGTCGATATTATTTTTTCCTTAACACAAATATTGGTTTTTGTGGTGTGTACTTTGAACAAAATATAGAGGTATATGGATAGATGATTGTAAAATGCCTCTAGTATTTTTGTAGAGCATCAACTGCTTTTAAGATAAAATCATCAATTTATATAATGATCAATAGCAAACGCTGCTTTTAGCATTAGCAACACTATCGCGTGTTGCATGCGGGAGTAAGTTACCACAACTGATAACAAAATGTATCGCTACCTAGTTATACTGAAATTCTAGCTGTCTTTGATATGGAAGCAAAGTACATTTTCTCTTATTACATTTTACTGATCATATTTGATATATTAATGCTTTATTTTTCAAGTTAAAAGAGGAACCTTCATTTTTAACAAACACCTAAATTAAGTAGTAAAACTATTATTTTACTAAAAGAGTTATTCTCTTTGTTTTATTTCCTTAGGGGAAACTAGAAACTGGGGTTGTATAGTTTCCATGTGAAGTTGGCGCCGTCACATAAACAATTTAGAGTAGCCTACTTGTTAGTGAATATCCTTTGGAAAGTGAACTATTAGCATGACCCGCACGGTGAAACTTAAGCCCGAGACCACCATAGAAGTTACTAACGTTACCCCTGAACACGTTTTGGGGGGTCGTTCAAAATTATATATATGTGTATGCACTCTAGCGGTCGCATTTATTGTCCGATTTACTTCAAATTTGGTAGGGACGTTCCTTTCTATAATCAGTTGGACAAATTCGTTGGTAAACAATCGGAAAACTCTAAACCCCATTTTTGGGGATTATTATTTCAAATTTCGAGTTTTTGTGTAAAAAAGGGTCAGAAAAGCCCCGGACTTAAAATTAATGCATGTATTAAGATGAGGATTAGTGAAGCGAAAGTTTTAAGCCCTCTCTCGTCATTCAAACATAAATATTCACCGAGTTATTAAAGAAAATGTATATCGGCTAAACACAGAACGTTGTCTTATGGGGAGCGATTTGTACACTACTAAAATCATAAAGTACCTACCTACCTACTTTCTGTTTAGGCTATTCCGTGTTTTATAAACAGTACAAACATAAAGTAATCCATTGTATAAAAGAGGGTTGAAAGAGAAAAGCTATGTGAAAGTTTTCTGACATCATTTATCTACTATTCGATGGCAAAACGTCAAGATAACAAACACGATTTCCTCTTGTGCATTACAGGTTAAACTGAAATTTGATCAAGTTGTTTGATCGGTGGTGTTAATATTTTGGATTGCGATCATAAGAAACGTATATAAATAAGTTTTGTGAATGTATTACAATTACATTTTGAAAACATTTTGTAATGATCAAACAGTATTACGTTGTTAAGCAGCTTCACATTTCAATTATGTTGAATGTATTTTTGTGAAACTTGGTCAGTGGCTCTATATAGTATTAAGACACATATATATGCATTAGAAATTCGCTGAGTACGCAGGTTTGCTGTGACGGGGATATTTAAACTTAAAGCTATATGAGTGAGTTGAAGGCTCTAGTAGGGGAATTTTGTGAACAATTAAATTTTGCAACTGAATTTTGAATGTTATAATATCCACGATAGAAATGTGTGTAATTGTAATTTCAACCAAGAAATATAAGTGTTGCACGATGTCAGAAATTAAAAAGTTGTAGTAAGTTAGAATAAAAAATATAGAAAACGATTATAATAGCGTGATACACTACACCAAACTTTACCAGATTATTTAGTAGGTAAAAATCAAAACAAATAATTAAGTATAAAATGTGTCCCTAACTCGGTCCCTTTTCGCTTTGCACTTTCTACAAAAACCTTATCTCCAAAAAGGGAAAGTACACAATATTGAAACTTAGTATCGTTTTTTGTCTAAGTCATTTTAAAATTCCTTTAAACATTAATTCTTATCCAGGATTCCGTTTCAAAATGCCGATGGTTTAAACTTTTAAAGTTACATATATGTATACAAAACCGAAATAAATATAAAAAAATACTGAGGAACCAAATATTTAGAAAATTTCAAGCCAAATTGAACAGTATGTTATATTTAATAATTTTAATGGTAGATATTGAAAAAAAAACTCAAATTTAGTGCTCAAAAGTAGGAATGTGCCATATTCAGTAGCCTAAAAGGCCACTTTGAGTACTAAATTTAAGATTATTCCGATATCCACAACTCAATCTTTAACTTTGACTCATTGGTAGAGTGGCTTGAAATTGTCTAAATATGTGGTTTCTTATATTTGTTTGTATATCTTTAAAAATGAAATATTTAACCCTAGAATATAAAAAGAAAACTCTGGATATTTACCATTGAAACATTGAAACCACCACCATTTTGAAACGAAATTTTTTGCACTGAAATTAAATGTTAAAGGAGTTTGTAAAATTGTAGATTCATATTTATACCAAGTTGTATTATTATTTCTTTAACAGTTTCTGAGGAATTGCGGGTTTTAAAAAGTGCATAGCAACTAATAGACAGAAAGCGGGTCGAAATATGAATCATGTTGTGTTGCATTGTTTGTTTGTTTTTACCAGTCAAATGCCTGGTAGAGTTTGGTGCAATGGACGCAGGACAACCTGCATAGTTGAACAATATAATAGCTACGGCAGCTGGAATTAGTTAGTAACGCCAAGAAGATATTAATGGCACACCAAGTGAACGGATTTAATAGCAAAGGAGTTTATACGAGGGCAATTAAGGCGTGCTTGAGATTAAATTAGCGACGAGTCTTCATGAATGTAACCTCAATGTTTACCTAACCCCTCGCGCAGTAATGTTACCCTGCATTCGCGCGGCCTTACAGCGCGTCAGCGTGCACTGTGCACTGGAAGTTGCAGGGTGAAACTCTAAATACAATTGTTGGCGTAGTGAGCAACTAATTTATATAAACTACTAGCTGTGTACCCGTCCTTCGTATGGGTTGTATATAAATGGTAGCTTAACTAAATCAAATAACAATCCAAATTATTTTATAATATTAAAATTACATTTTACACGTTTAATTTACAATTAAATCAAAGTTAACGAAATATACAGATAGTTCGGGTCCTGTTGCTAAGTCGAGGAACTCCGTAGGGTAGTAAACGGCGTGTGGTTTGCGTCTCCAAATCGGTACATGTAACACTTTGGATTCGCTTTTAGAAATAAAAGAACTCAAGAACAAAAAATATATATATATCGGTGAGGGGGGAGGGGGGCATAAATATAGAATCGGCGGGGGGAGCAAAATATAAAATCGGGGGGGGGCAAAAATAAAAATTGGGGGAGGGTAAAATTATAAAATGGGGGGGACAAAATTGAAAATCGGGGGGAGAAAAATATAAAATGGGGGTGGGCAAAAATATAAAATGGAGGGGGGACAACAAAAAATAAAAATAAAAAATCGAAAAGAGGGGGGAACAAAATATAAAATTGGGGGTGGGGTAAAAATAAAAATGGGGGGAGGAAATATATAAAATCCGAGTGGGGCAAACCAAATATAAAATCGGGGGGGGGGCAAAAATATAAAATGGGGGGGCAAAAATATAAATTGGGGGGACATAAATTAAAAATATAAAATCGAAGAGGGGGGAGCAAAATATAAAATCGGGGGTGGGACAAACCTGCGTACTCAGCGAATTTCCAATGCATTTATATGTTTCTCAATCCTACATAAAGCCACTTACCAAGTTTCACAAAAATACATTTATAAATAAGTGATTTATAACATTTTATTTATTCTACATAAGAATAACATTAGGACTGAATACGCAGGTTTGCTGCAACGAGGAAGATAAGAAATGATTTTTTATGCAATTATCAATGTAACTGAACCAGGTGAAGCTACATTACGGAGTTTCATTAATTTATGTTCATAATTAAGGGAGAAATAAAACTTTACATATTCTCCATAAGAATAACATTAGGGCTGAGTATGCATGTTAGCTGCTACGGGGACAATCAACAAAAAATTTATTTTTTGTGCAAATATCAATATACCAGTACAACATGAAGCCACATACCAAGTTTCATCAATATACATTCATAAATAATCGAGATATCAAATTTTATTTATTCTCCATAAGGATATCATTGGACAACGTACTGTGTTTAGCACTTTGAATATCTCTGCAACGGTTGGACGTAGAATCACAATTAAAACACCAAAATGATTGTTTTGTGGAGCTGAAGTGATTCGTAAAATCAAATGTTAAGATTAAAATAAAATTAACTGAGGAAAAGCCAAAAACCTTTTTCCCATAGGATTAACATGGGAGATTTTATGAGCAGATTTTTTGGATTTTTTCGCAACCACTTAACCTAGGTTAATAATTCAAAATACTATATTATTTGTATTTTTAAGCTCTATAACACGGTCATAACCATAATTAAGTCTTTTAAAGATTTTAAGGGTGAAAATGCAAAAAACTGATTTTTGGAAAATTGAAAACCCCCATAAACCCCGATTTTTCTGGTTTTCGAACGTAAAGTCATAAATGTCACTTTACACATTTGAGCCAAATTCCATTGAAATCCGACGTTTTTTACTGAAGTTATCGCATTCACGGACACACACACACACACACACACACACACACACACACACATATATATATATATAAATATATATATATATATAAATATATATATAAATATATATATAAATATATATATATATATATAAATTTGAACGAATAGTGTTTTTGGCTTCTGGGGACCTCAAAACAAAACGTTATCATGGTCTCGGGCTTAAGTCTCACCATGAGACCTACGGTAATAGCTTCTTCCCTGTAGGGGAAATTCGCTAAAATCGGGGTGGAGATCAAAATATAAAATCGGGGAGGGGGGTTACAGGAAGTATCGGTAAAAATTGTTTTTGTGCAAATAAGAATAGACCACATCCAGATGAAGCCACATTAATATTTGTTCATCAATATTATAGATTAATAGCTAGCTGACGTACCCGTTCTTCGCATAGGGGTTTTCTCTACCCATTCTTTGGTCAATGCAATTTGCATTTTAGCTAGCTTGAAACAGCTGTTCTTGCTTCTGCTCTTTATGCTGTCAAATGAAAGTATCCACAGCTGTTCGCATTACAGTTTCTGAATGTTTACTTTATTCTGGCATGTAAACATTGAAACTTAGGACGTTCCCGGGGCTTAGCCCGAGGGGATTTAAGGAAGTGAATGCCTATGCGTTGCATGGGTTCAAGATCTACCTATGTGTAAAGTTTCAGCCCAGTCGGTTCAGTAGTTTTTGTGTTCACCCTGAACATCAGACAGACAGATAGACAGACAGACAGAAACCACCCCTTCTTTATAATATTATAGATAGATGGCAGCGGCCCTGACGTGGGTTCGCATCCCAGTTTTATGAGTACAGTAAATGTTATCAGCACTAATCAACTTGTTCAACGGCTCACCCCTTGCTTTGCTGGATATGTTTCACGCACAGGCCTCCTTGTGGACAGACAAATTAAGGTGAAATAAACTTACAACCTCTTTTTTAAAGTGGAAATCAATAAACCAAAATGAGAGGTTGGCATTATCTGTTATTTCTGAATAACGTGTAGGTTATTCACGTGAAATGCAGTGATGTAAATAGGTTTGATATTACAATCGAGTGAATGAGACATTTCAAATATTTTGTGTTATTTAGCGTTATAACTCTGAGATAAACAATTTACTTTTTTCATAACGGTTCTTTATACTTAAAAATGGTTGTGAGCTTCAGAACCTTACCTACCAAAACTTCCTTTAGTTTAAGTTAAAGCTTAAATGATGTCCTAATTATCATACACACCTATACAGGGAACCAAACCAGTCTTGATGCAATTGCAACTAAATGAAAAAATATTAAACTATCGTCATTTCCATCATTAAAATTATTAATATTAAAAAAATGATATCACTGCAATAAATTAAAAGTTTTAATTGAAATTAAAATAGAGTTTTACATTTATAATTTTCTATTAATTTAAATTGACCGACATAAATATCGGGTCGGTAATTCCTTACATGAAACCTGATTTTGTATTAATATGAATATCCTGACGAGTGGTCAACGGTATTTTGCCGTATTGCCACAATGTATGAAGAAAGAATCGATGCGCGCTTGAGTTCTCGCAAATTTAGATGCGGGATTGTTGTTACATTTGGAACCAACTGTTGATAAATTAAAAGCTAATGAAAAACCATTCTAGCATAAGTAGGAATTACCAGTCACGGTTTAAATATAAAAACAATAAAAGAAACCTTTCACGTTTTTTTCCACTCGGCTTTAATTAAAAGTTTGAAGTGGTCATTCCTACTCCTGCTAGTTTCTGCTTCTAACAAGACCTAACTGTTTGCATTCATAACGGTATGTGTGCCATATAAGTTGCGAAGTTGAAAATATCCTCTGTTTTAACTTTTCCCCAGAGTCATTTAGAAGAGTTTTATACGAGTTTTATTACTTTTTAAATTGTATAAAATAAGAATCTTAGTTCATTAGTTTACATTAATAACTGCGGGTAGACCTAACTGCATGCAGTGTCAAGTGGCACATGCGGGTGTGACAACAGCAGTTAATGGGTTCCCCATGCAAACGAGGCCCGACCCAGTAACTATGTGGTGGCGATTACTTTAAACGCGGGTTTATATTTTTTTAATTGCAATCTACCACTGTACAGTACAATAATTTCAAACACAAACAATGGCGTTATTAGTGAATTTCCTATGGAAAAGTGAACTATTAGCATGACCCGCACGGGGAAACTTAAGCCCGGGACCACCATAGAAGTTCCCAACGTGACCCCCTGAACACGTTTTGGAGCGTCGTTCCAAATGATATATAAGTATAATGATATATATATATATATATATATATATATATATATATATGTGTGTGTGTCTGTGTGTGTGTTTGCACTCCAGCGGTCGCATTTTTTGTCCGGTTTACTTCAAATTTGGTAAGGACATTCCTTTCTATAGTCAGTTGGACAAGTTTGTTGGGCAAAATAATCGGAAAACTCTAACTCCTTTTTTGGGGATTATTCTTTCAAATTTTTAGTTTTGTTCCCAAAAAGGGCAGAAAAGCCACCAATTGAAAAATTAATACATGTAAAAATATTGATATTAGTGCGACGAAAGTTTTGAACCCTCTTTCATCATTCTAGCACACATTTTTACCAAATTATTAAAGAAAATGTGTATCGACAAAACACAGTACGTTGTCTTATGGGGGTTTTACTATAGTCAATGGTTTTACATTAGAAAAGCCTGATATTCATTTGTTGGTGTATTTTTATCATCCCCAGCAACCTCACGCCTATTTTCAATCCTGACTGGACCTTTTCCTAACCTTATAATGCGCAAAATTGTATTCCCAGCATTGCAGGTAAATGGATCCAGGAGCATCAGAACAGCCAAAAGAATACATGTTTTCAGATTTCGATAAGAATTTGAATAAATGTATATAAATATAAATGTATACACTGATTTTGGTTTTTAAAAGTTTTTGATGTGGGAATTTACTCCCCTCACGTCAGCGTGCTGCGTGCGAACTCGATTTAGTTTAACACAATCTGGGTAGATGAAAACAAAATAAAATACAAATACTCTGGGTTCAGGACATAACCACAAACCCAATGCTAGAGTTCTCTCATATGATAAATTTGTTAACTAGTTTGAAATAATAAACATAGAAAGTTATATAAACCATAATACGTTGGTAGATAAGGAACAAATGTAAAAATGTTTTATAACCTGCATTTAATGATTATAGGTTCTTGAGCAATAATAGTTTATTCAATAATAGGTATCCTTTGATAATAGGTTTTCTATAACAGTTATGATCATGTTAAAGAAAAGTTGCAAACCGACGTTTCAGGGGCATATATGTACCATTGAATAGTTTCCTGTATTTATCTAACACGGAAACTCCATCATTGCTCGGTTCAATATGGGATCCACAGTTTTCAATTGCTTACGACTTTGCATTTTTATTGGTCGTATTTTAACTTTTTTACCAATTTACCATTTTTGTCAACTGTATATTTTATAAAATTCACTTTTCTTACTAACATAAATTGTATCGGTAAGGGAGAAGTTTGAAGAATGTTCATTATTTTTGAACCCACATTGTAGGGTAGGTTATCACTGGGTTATTAGTGGAGTTTTTTCTCTTAATATCCCTGTTGCACACCTTACAACCATCGTGAATTTATAGCATATGCGTAAACATTATTGTTATTATTTATTATTTTGTGTCACTTTTGAAAATGTTAGGAACAACTTTGTGGACTATACGATACAATATTCAAACACAGTCAAGTTTAGTTAAATAATATTTATAGAAAAGGTGAATTGGTAAATGTATTATTCCTTGTAAGAAACAGACACAAATATACACATTTTTTGCAACTGGGTCATTTCACGGCATAAACAAACATCAACAGCTAGATGTAGCAAAATAAAAATAAAAAACTTTTGAGTTGTGAAATAAATTTTAAAATAAGTTAGAAGCAACATTTTATGTTATCCCCACAAAAAAAGAATCACTTTGTGCGTTTACCAGCTTTAACTCTCTATCGCGATCGAAAAGTCCTAGAGGAATAATTAAAAGTACCAAATTCATGGTCGTTTTCTTTGAATGTCAATGTTAATAGTCAAATATTTCATTTTGGGGAATTTTATGAGATTTTTTTATGAGACAATCCCATTTTGGCAGTAGACGTCTGAGAAAGAGCCATGAGAGTCATCACAGGAAGTTGTGATGCTTTGCTTCGCTTTTCATGTGAAAATTTGCTGTGTTTAATCGAAGTTTAAACCTATCAATCAAGTTTTAACAATATTACAATTATATTCATTTAAGATCTACGGAAGCGATCACATATATTCACGGTGCGAGAGTATCAGACACCAGGAAGGTCAGATAACGGTGAGTTATTGACTTCCCCGCCGTCGAGCCGGACGTGCTCTTATAGGACTCGTTTTACTACATTTTATTCATTTTATTTTCTATTCGATTACACAATTACCAATTATTTTATTCAACAGCAGTTTATTGATATAAACAACTACAAATTTTACTTATCAATGTTAATAAACTGAAATCTTTCAACTGCACAACAATAGAAAATTAATAAACAATTTTTAAAAACAGTGCTAAAAATAAACTATACAAAAATAAGAAACGAGAATATAGTCTCAGGAAACGTCAGAGTCCTGAATACAATTAATGTTAATTTTAATAATTTTATAATAGTCAATTATAAAAAAAAAACTTTAATTATCTCAGAATCAAGAGTGGTCCATGTATGCAGACTCGTGATAAAATTGATTGTTAGTTAAAAACTGTTATTTTTAATTGTTTTTTTATTTGATTTCAAACTGTTACATACGTTGGTCATTTTTTATAGACAAGTAAAACAGATTTTAACAACACATTTTTGACAATTGATTAAAATCTTAGCATTAGGAGGAATACAGAATACAGATCTTTAGTGTATAAACATTTTAAAAATGTGTACAATATATAAGAAAAACGTGTATGATATAAATATGGAGGCGATGTTTTCTTGGAATACTATGTTTTGTGTTTATAAAACTGCAGATATACTCAGCCAACAATATTCTGTTTTCAATATATTGCGTGCTACAAACAATCGAAGTGAATAAAAACAATACTATTTTGACATACCCAGAATCATATATTTGCTGCATTTCGCGTTACAAAGACCACCTTCAAAGAGGACAATCTAAATAACATTCATCTAAAAATAAATAACATTCATTACGAAAGCAGAAAGGCAGATGCAGATGCCTTTCTACTTTCGTAATGAATGTTATTTATTTTTCTAAAGTGAAATTTCCGCTCCCCGGAACCTCATAACTGCTCAAAACGCTAAAAAGTAGTCTTATTTTTATTACAATAAACAACTTCTAAAATTTTAAGATCCTTCCAAAAGAAGCCAAAATACGTGGATTAAAAAAATGAAAACAGTAAACAGGCTGTAACTTCTCATACAGATTTTTAATACATTACTAGTGAAGTAGTCATCTTCTATATTTTCCCCACGCTTGAAAATGCAGTGTATTTCTTCTTGTGTCATATATATATATATGCTTGTTAAATCTATCCACTTAATTAAGAGGGCACAAATAAAACATAGGTATAAGACGAGTTAGAGTTAAATACAAAACAATAATATATAGCTACCAACCTAAAAAACCTGCAAAAGAACAAAATAATAGGTTTCCTATAACAGGTATGTACATGTTAAAGAAAAGTTCAAAACAGACGTATCAGGGGCATATATGTACCATTGAATAGTTTCCTGTATCTATATCTAACACGGAAACTCCATCATTGCTCAAAAAAACAACAACTCAGAAAAGCCTCAGCTTCAGTTCCTCAGTGTTTGCTTATATAACTTGTGTGTATTTAATCAAGCCATGGTACTTATAATATTTGAATATTTTTTGGTCCAGGTTATCAATAAAACGCGTAATGAATAATCATCGTTCACGAATTGTTCATTCGAATGCCACTAACAATTTGAAACTATCGGGATTCCAAATATCAATATTTGCTACCATGGATGGATTTGCACACTACCATCTCTTCACAAGCCCATCATGAATAGCTTTGAACCGTCGCCGTGTCAAGACCTCAATCAATGCTAAACCCACCTCAAAGCAGCTCCTCGATGCAAGACCATTAAATCATTGTCTAAGACGCCGACGCAACTAGGGCGTATTTTAAGGCGAATATGAATGAATTATGAGTGTAGAATGGATGAGATGCCTTGTGTAGCCTTGTTACTGACTAAGACCGACTGATTCTTTAGCCAGGATCATTAATTAATAGCCCAATGACAATGGCGCTGGGTCCAGTATCGAACCTTTACAACATTTTCTCAGGATTTTGCTCAGGATCGATCTGGCGAACTACAGATTATGAAGCGAGCACGCTATCCACTGCGCTACCCAGCCAATTTCACAACAACGACAACTTCAGTAGTCACTGGATAGACGAGACATGACGATTTGGAATTATTCTACTTTGAAACTCTGAATCTTGATTATCTACAACGGGAACTATAGGCAAGGTCGATGTGATAATACGACCTTGACAGGTTGCAGGTGATAAGCGCACATTCCCCCTTCACTCCCCCTCACCCGTAACAGCTGATAACACAGCAGCGGTACACAGAGCACAGTCGTCATGTAGCATCTTACGTACGACCATTTACTGTTCTACAGTTACAGTCTAACCTAACTTTTATGATTGAAATAATATTTCCATGGTTTTTTGTTTGGTGTTTTTGTGAAGTACTTGTTGTATTTTGGATCATCATTGTTTGTAATCGGGTCATTTAATATTTAAAACAATAATTACTGATTATAATGATAAAAATATAGTGATTATGAAAAAGCTCTTGCAAAGTGCATATTGTTAAGTTCAGAACTGTTGAAGCCTGGGCATGGGATCAACGTGTAAGTTCTCATTGTTTTTCAGTGGTTTAATTATGTGTAAAAACATATCGTATGTAAGTCTAGAATAATTTTAAAACATCCATTCCGTCCTGATAGATTTGATTACTTTAAATTATTTAAACATTAGTCATGTTTATGTTTGTAACTTTCATTGGTCCATGAACCTTCAGTAAATTTCCCACCATTATAACTTAGTAGGTAAACAATTCTAAATAAATAAAAATAAAGGTGTAAATAAAATAAAGTTAAATGAGTGGTAATATAATTTCTATCCTTTTGATGTGTGACGTATTATTTGACGATGCGCTTAACAAATAGAATACATGATTGGTTTACATAATGTGAATTAGGGCCGCTTTCCCCAACACAAGTTTAAACTAAACCTGGGGTTATTTTGGACTTGAGATTGGCACAGTTAATTTCCCCCAAAACTCGAAATAGCCAGTTTAGATCAATATATGAAATATCAGGTTGGCAACGTTTTCATATGATTTTGTTTGTTTACCCTCAAGTTAAACTAAAAAGAAATATTTATTACAAAGGATTTAAGATTATGTTATCATAGAATAAAATCATTAAACAATATAGGTTTAACATAACCAGGTTCAAACTGTCCATAACATACACTGGAAAAGCGGAATTTCTAACAAACTTAAGTTTAAACTAAAGTTTAAGTTAAACTGTACTTGGAGAAAGCGGCCCTGAGTATTACGAATTCATAAATCCAGTTGCCCTATTGCTTTATTTATGTTTAATAGTTACGTGTTAACCCATAACAGATATGAAACTTATCTCGAAGCCAACAATTTTGAGTTGTCTAGAAAAAAGTGTTATAAGTAGGGCGCAATCATTACTGTATCATCCAAACATTATATTTGTAATTATTATGTTACATGAGATCCGCACGGTTTTCTTTGAAGTTTCAAACTGCATTATTTTAAATGACGAGTTTAAATCTTGACTTATTTATAACGTTAGTTGAAGAACTATATCCAGCACAATCAATGTAACAACCCTCAAGCGAAGCTTTTTAAAATTATCATTTAAACGAAGAAAGTGGAGTGAGATTTAAAAGCCTAAAAATATATTCCCCGATTCGTCAAAGGTAAATAATTGTTAACAAATTGATGAAGCAGGAGTAACACCAATGTTATCTATTATATCGATGTAACGAAACTTCCCCTAACTTCTTACCTTGTCAAAATGTTCTTCGCGAAAACTTTAAACCTAACTTGATCCCACTTTGATTACTTAGGCGACCTCTGAGTATCGGAATTTTGCAAACTTTGGTCTTCTTATACGCATAAAAATCTTGCTATAATTATCCACTTTAACCTTTTTTCCGTCGTTAATATAATAAAATTTGCTTTCATAGTAACTTCAGCACATTATGATGATGGTGGTAACCCATGATGTAAATACCAGACACAGGGTGTACTCAAATGCCGACCAAATTTGGCTGCAAATTTGGTATGTTCTGCACATTCCCCGATAATGACGTAATTTGTTTTGATGTAGAACATATGTTTTTTAACCAAGCTGTTTGTCTACCATCTTGGTGAAATAATTTGTAATTTATCACATAAATGACCAATCAGTGGCGTAGGTACGGGGGATAAGGAGGATATATAAGTTTGTCCTTGTAACTTGGACAAATTAAAATTTATATCCTCCTGAAATCAAGTTATGCCTTTTGATTAAAAAGTAATGCTGTTATTGAAAAACAAAAGCAAATATGTATGCAATATTTCCAACATATCTTATTTATGTATTACGAATATTGTTCGCGTACAATATATAGTAGCAGATCAGATACAATATATAACTGCACCGGCACACGGCACGGTATTTGCGCGTCACAAGTGGGACGTGAGTGATCAGTCTACCCTCACCCCCTAGCAGCCAGTTCGTCAACTAGCGCACCTGACCTTGACCTTGACGTCTAGAAGGTCTTAGTGATGTGCTTAACTTACGGTTGCCATATAAGATTTGTAATTTAATTAACTGCAGGGAGCCATAAATATTCATACTGATTTTCAGCGTTCTATAACCGCAAATAGGTTTATGTAAAAGTCAACGACATTTCCCGACGAAATAAAGCCAAAGAGTAACAAATAATGGAGGTTAGAGTGAGCAGGGATATAAGCGTTTAGCTAATTGGCAATCGCTGCATGACGATGAAGTTACAAACGTAACTATATTTTCGTTCACAGATATAGGATTTCAACACAAAATTTGCGTTATTCAACACATTCTTGGGGACAATTTCAAAAAGTGGAGATTTTTAATTTTTCAAGGAAATTCCCCGGAGCAATATTTGTATCTTAAAACTCCGGTAATCTCCGGGGAAATCCGGTGACTTGGTAACTCTAGCTATCTTCCAGTACTGATTACAACTGATAAAAGTACTTTTTAGTCCTGTTACAAATACTGATTACTTTGTATCAATGGTTTATGTCTTGGCCTATCAATAATTATGAATGTAAGGGACACGTCAATGATATGTCTTCAATTCTGTGTACCGGTATCCGCGCTAGTCACGAACAGTTTTTTGTTTGGTATTCCCTAATGAGATATACCCCTTGACAAAGGTCCATATACGCCACTGTGACCAGTGGTCTGTTGGACGAATACCAGCTGATTTACCCCCAAAATGACAACACTAGACCTGCGCAAGAGCACACCTATATCTGGTATTCATATCATGGTGGTAACCAATTAATTCAGACTTTGCACTTTGAGCATTAGTAGCATACTAGCATAGTTATGGCTCTTTTTGGAAAATATATCCTTTTCCTTTCTTTTAATGAATATGTTTTTCAACGTAAAGAATCCTGAGAAATGAAAATAAAATAGTCAATTATTAGTTTGAAAAAAATAAAAACAGTTGAATATGATGAATTCAACGTGAATGGGCTTAACCTTCTTTAAAGTTAATCTATAAAGTATTAACGAATAAATTTAAAATTATGTAAGTAAATGAATACAAGCTTAAGTTGTCCATGGGTTTATCTCTCATACGAACTGATACATGATACAAATATTATTTTATGTTCACAAGGATCAGAGTGACTGCCAATAGCGTTGTTACATAAAAATAATTTTACAACTCAGTTCGAATGTTTTAACTTATGTTGCTATCGAATGTTATCTTCCATTAATCAAGTTGACAAATAATAATATAAAAAAACATTAACATTGCTTCTGTATTATGATTTACTACAACTGCTCATTTAAATTGTCATTTATATATGAGGTTTTTATTTTACGTATTAATAAAATAAAAAGGTTAGCAATAGTGTAACCACGCATTGTCTGATATACCTTCACTGCCCTAATTTTAAAATAGTTTTGTTCTACGTACCGAAAGACTACATTTAATTTTGTTTTACTAAAGTAAACTGAACAAAGTTACAAAAATATAAACAAAAACCCCTCAGCAATATACATAAACTAGTTTTGACTAATTGCATTCTTTTTTCAGTCTCCAACTTCAAAGTTACGTCTCTCCGGTGTTGAAGGCAAAGATATACAGTAACACTAATTGTCATTATGAGATCCGTTCTTGGCATCAAAAAGTGTTAAAAATCCTTTTTTATTTTCAAAATATGATTTCCATTTGTGTTGGTTCATGTTTTAATACAATTTAAACTCGTTTGTTAACGCTCTATTGTATACATATTTTAATAAAGGTTAATATTGAAATGTTTGGAAATAAAGAAAAAAATGTAAGTTTCTGGGTGTAACTGTGTCTGGGTGTTTGTAAGTTTTTGTAATAAACAGTATTTTTTGCATGTACAGAAAGCGTGAGAATGAAAACATCAAGTAGGTTAAATAAAACATGTCTTAGAACACGTACATACGAACAACCTTCACTATTCACATACAAGCCGGTTAATTCTTGCCAGGCAGTTCTTGTCGGCATGGTACGACCTAGGCCCGGGACCATGATAACTTTTCGTTTTGAGGTCCCCAGATGCCCAAAATACCATTCGTTCAATACTGTGTATATATATATATATATGTGTGTGTGTGTGTGTGTGTGTGTGTGTGTGTGTGTGTGTGTGTGTGTGTGTTTGTGTGTCCGTAGGCACGATAACTTTCGTAAAAATAGTCAGATTAAATTAAATTTGGTTGATTAAATTTGGTACAAACGTGTAAAGTAAAATTTATGATTTTAAATTCGAAAACCAGACAGATCGCTTTATCCAAAGGGGTATTTTAGGGGGTTTTGTACCCTAAAAATGGGTTTTTTGAGTTTTTTACATATAATATTTAAAGAAATCTAATTTTAATTTTCACTATTGGATTTGACTTAAAAAACGAACAATTTGGTGTTTTGATAATTTCTCTTTGCCAATAGGTTACCGAGACATTGAAAGTGCTAAACACAGTACGTTGTCCAATGTTATTCTTATGGAGAATAAGAAAAAAATTATATCTCGCTTACTTATAAACGTATCCGGACGAAACTCGGTATATGGCTTCATTTCATTGAGGTCTATTGACAATTGTCCAAAAAAACAATATTTTGCCGATGGTTTCCGTAGCAGCAAACCTGCGTACTGTGCCCATGTTATTCGTATGGAGAATAAGAAAAATGTTATGCCTCACTTAATTTTAACATAAATTAATATATCTTGGTATGTAGCTTCACCTAGTTGAGTTACATTGATATTTGTATAAAAAGCCATAATTTGTGTTCCTTGTTGCAACAAACCTGCGTACTCAGCCCTCCATGCTATTCTTATGGAGAATAATTAAAATTGTATAAATTGCTTATTCATAAATGGATACGGATGAAACTTGGTATGTGGCTTCACCTGGTTGTGGTCTGTTGATATTTGAATTAAAACTTAATATTTTCGGTTCCTTGTTGCAGCAAACCTAAGTACTCAATCCCCATATTATTCTTATTAAGACAAATTATAATTTAATATACGGCTCTTTTTTGAATATGTATATGAAACTTGGTAAGTGGCTGTATATGGTATATATATATATATATATATATATATATATATGCATTGGAAATTCGCTGAGTATGCAGGTTTGCTGCAACGGGGGTATTTTCAGTTGCTATCGGTCTCAGATCATCACGCCCGATGAAAGAATTATGCTGCTCATCAAGTAAATGATTAGCATTCTAAACTGATTTGCTTAAAAAACTATTTAAACAAAAAGAGATTCAAGTAATTTATTTCTTAAATACTCTGGTATTAAAAGTTCATTTAACACACATTATAAAGTCAGAAACTCTTCATTGATACAGCTAAGCAAATCAAATAAATAAGCTAAATTTTCCAAATATGTTTAAATGAAAAATCATAAATTGTCCCCGCTAAAAATACCCTTTTAACATTAAACACAAAAAAGTGAATTTTCATTTTAAAAGCGACCCAGCAATATATCTGACTTGTAACCGGATAGGGTACAAGCAGGTAGAGTGGTATTGGCTGTTGGGGTGGAGGGGTGGAGGGGGTGTTTGGGGGTGGAAATTGCACTCTGGTATGCGTGCTACCTCAGTCCCTGTCTCGGTAGGGATATACAGCCGCATGGCGTGACAAGGGGATGTAGGTCGACGCTCACTGCGGCTTACGCCCCTCTCGCTATAGTGCCAGCCAAATTATTTACTAGAGCAATGCATGATTCTCCTCCAATGTCGATTTCGGTGTGGGTTTCAAGGTTTTTATTACGATAAAGTTAACAACAATGATACATTTTCATGTTATTGTACCTCGTATACGAAGTTTAATTTAAAAAGGTTAACTAAGACCTGGTTTTCACGTTGCCAAGTAGAGATGTCAGTAGCCAGTGACAGTTGATGTTTGTTTCAACCACGCAACGTGTAAACGAAACACGCGAGTTACTGATGCGGGAGTTGTGCAGTGACAATAGATGACCCCCTGTGCGAAGTAGCTGGCTGCTGAGTACACAGACCAATACAAAACTATAGGGAATTGACGCACAGTAGATAAGACGGTCCTAGACAAGTGCAAGTCGACAGTCAGTTTGACAGTGAAAAAAGCGCCATCAACTTAACAACTGACGCGTGAGTTACTGATGCGGGAGTTGTGCGGTGACAATAACTGACCCCCTGTGCGAAGTAGCTGGCTGCTGAGTACACAGACCAATACAAAACTATAGGGAATTGACGCACAGTAGATAAGACGGTCCTAGACAAGTGCAAGTCGACAGTCAGTTTGACAGTGAAAAAAGCGCCATCAACTTAACAACTGACGCGTGAGTTACTGATGCGGGAGTTGTGCGGTGACAATAACTGACCCCCTGTGCGAAGTAGCTGGCTGCTGAGTACACAGACCAATACAAAACTATAGGGAATTGACGCACAGTAGATAAGACGGTCCTAGACAAGTGCAATTCGACAGTCATTTTGACAGTGAAAAAAGCGCCATCAACTTAACAACTGACGCGCGAGTTACTGATGCGGGAGTTGTGCGGTGACAATAGATGACCCCCTGTGCGAAGTAGCTGGCTGCTGAGTACACAGACCAATACAAAACTATAGGGAATTGACGCACAGTAGATAAGACGGTCCTAGACAAGTGCAAGTCGACAGTCAGTTTGATAGTGAAAAAAGCGCCATCAACTTAACAACTGACGCGTGAGCTACTCCGCACTGTGGATAATAGGCCTTACATTGACGCTATTCCTTATAATACAATGTTATATCCATATATTAGTCCTTGTAGTTGCATCTTGACGTCCGCAATACCACTATCAGGAATGGCGGTCTGTAGGTATTTATATTAATAACCAATTCCGGAAGGCTTAATCATGAATAAACTAGGTTAAAGTTCCAAAACAAAATTGTTGAAAATTCTATACAATTTTAAATGATTGGTAGAGATAATCGGAAACAATTATTTGTAGACATGCCTTAGTAAGAATTAAACAATTTTAAAAGATTAGGGAAAAAATTACTAAATAAGGGTTTAAATTAGTATTTTATTAGGGTTTTAAATTAGTAGTACGCGAAAAAATTATATTAGGTAATAATTAATTTATGTTTACTTTTGTATTATTAGACCGCACATACACTTTTGATTTAGTTGTAAGATGCAACAATAATGTGGTACTGTAATTAGAAGAGACAGATTTAGTGGGAAAGGAATTAATTGAGTTAGTTTAGTTATTTTTCATAAAGCAGCAAGTCGAGTCTCTTTGATTGGTGTCTGGAAACGATTCTAAAATCGTGTTACGTTGCTATTCAAAGAAATACTTTGGAACTTTCTTTATTTTTTTTATAAATAACCCGTTTAAAGAGAATCGGGTTATGTTTGCTGACGATGCAGCTATTTAGTTCGAAGAAATATTTAATGAAGTGTGATTTTTATCAGTCGTAGTAAACAAGTGTTAGATAAAAACCTATGATCGCTTAGTACAACAAAATATTCAGGAGTATTGATTATATTGATAATATTGATCTATTAGTGAAAAACAAAACGATTTTTCAACTTCGTTGAAATTTTCAATTTTTTCAAGCTTTTGCGGTTCTTCTTAAAAGTAAAACAATGCTTATTTATTTTTATAAACAGCCCCTGAATGAACTAGATTTTTCTGATTCGACACTAACATATTTTGATTACTGTAAGTCTATTATGATAGATAGTTTATTTTCTTGGGGTGAGTGTTCCTTCTTTAAAGTAAAAAATACCCTGTTTTATGAAGAAGGCGCGATATTCAACATTCGGGTATTTGATGATTTACAGTTTTAGATTTTTTAATTCATTTAAAAATATACTTTAGACATTTTATACAATTTTTATTGCTAGTACCTAAAGAGTAGCTCAGTCTTATATTGTTTACATGTAATAAAAAAACTGTAAATAATTAATATTGTAAAGCACCTACTTCAATGCCTGCTGATTAATCTGATAAAACTATAAACAAGATATAGAAGACAAATGTAAAGCATTTTTATTGGTTTTAGAAGCAGGGCTTCACGCCCGGGTTCAGAAATGACTGACAATGAATTTTACCAGCTCAGAAGATGCTCGTTATTCGAAATAGTTCAATAGGTTCATTTCAGAATTCCGTGCACACAGCTTTTGTATTCCCCGATCAAGCTGGGTCCTTCACAACCTAGTAATAGGTAATGCTACCATTGCACGATGATATATTAACACGTTCGCTACCACAATGTTAAAAAAAATCGTAACCACAGACTGCCGCCACAATTTTGCGGCGGGCGTGGCCTACTCATAGCCCAACGCCGCAGATCTGCGGCGGCTTGGTTCATTAAATTAGACTGCCGCCGCAGAACTGTGGCGTTGGTTTCTTGATACTAAATGACAAATTTCTTCGCAACGGTCTATTTTAAAGGTTAGATGGTTTAGGCATTGTTTACATGATAATCCGCCTTATATATGCGGCGCTTGGTCTGTAGCTAGTACCATTTTTCTATGCTAGTACTAGGACCAGTCTACAGGGAAGTTTATGATTTTTTCGTGGGCTGTCAGAGTGACCCGGCCGCCGCATATATGCGGCGGCTGGTAGCGAACGTGAAAAGATAAATTTGTAATTCTTTGGCATTGTTTCATAAATATGTAGGATATTTTTGAATAAATCCTTTGCATTTTTAATTAATACCATTTATTTTATATTCGAGTTATAAAATACAAACTGAAACATATTTACTCTTAAGTTATACCCTATCCGTGATACAGTGCACCAGCACTAACGTATTAATTCAACAAAGTATACAACAATATTCTATATAACCTCAAGGGGTTATGGCGATATAGCAAAGTGTAATCGCATGTTGCACGCTATGCTCAACAAAGGTTTCCATCCCAACGTATTGTAGAAGCTGTTGACAACCTATATACATAAATTAGTAACAGTTAACAACCAAAGGCTGATTTAATTATCATCACTAAACCTGTTCACGTATTCCTAAATATTGTTTTCGAAGAGGCCAGGCAATACTTGTGACAAATTTGAAGGACGTACAAAAGAATTATTAAGTAAATAAGTATAAAGAAATTATTCTATAGTAAAATACAGTTATTGAAACAATATGACTTTAACTGATCTGTAAAGTAATTATTATCTATGTTGAGTTAACTTAATTACACACAAGTATATGTCCCGTTCTCCGCACGGGGATCTAGCAGGCATGGACTCAGATGGTTTAAATATTTAATTTACATTACAACCAGCTGAATAATAAAACGAGATCGCACACAGCACGCTGATGTGAGGGAAGTGAATTTCCGCATTAAAACCTTAAAAAATCAAATAAAGGGTTTAAACCAACACTAGTTACATTTTTGAAAATTGAAAAATTGTATTTTTTGGCTGGTTTGACGCTCCTGGTTATATTTAAATTCACTAATAGGATGCCAATGTTGTACATTATAAAGTTAGAAGGAGGTATTGTCGGGGAAACAAGTTGGTATAGGGGTATGGGGGCTGATAAAACGATATCAAGATATGGAAAACAGCCTTTTCCAGTGTAAAATCCCCATAAGACAACGTACTGTGTTTAGTCGATAAACATTTTCTTTAATAACTCGGTAAGTACTTGTGCTAGAATGGTGAGGGAGGACTTAAAATCTTTGGCTTTTTACCTAAAATCAGTTAATGTGCAATAAGTGTACATTTGGGGCTTTTCTGACCCTTTTTGGGTCCAAAACCTCAAAATTTGAAAACTTAAAATCCCAAAAAAAGGGGGTTAGAGTTTTTCGATTGTTTTTCCCAAGGAACTTGTCCAACTGGTTATAAAAAAAATGTCTCTACCAAATTTTAAGTAAATCGTACAAAAATTGCGACCGCTAGAGTGCGAACATATATATATATATATGTACAATTTGTAGAGACCCCTCAAAACGTGTTCAGGGGGTCACTTCCATGGTGGTCCCGGGTTTAAGTCTCACCGTGCAGATCATGTTAATTGTTAACTTTTCCATAGGAAATTCACTAATAAAATATAATACCATAAGATTGACCTTGAAACTTTAAGAGCTCGTGGGACTAAGCCCCGTGATCGAGAGTTTATGGAAACCCCAAAAGGGACATCTACAGATTAAGAGCTTTCGATTGATACCAAATATGTATATAATAATAGTTTTAGGGATCGAGACTCGCCAAACAAAAATCAATAAATCCTTTTAATAATATAGATGTCATGAAAATTCTTGCCACAGCCCCATAGTTCAACTAGAGATATAGGTTAGCTGGATAGTTGAAATACAATGATGATTATCCAAAGAGGAATATTTTTACTAAAGAGACACTGTTTCACAGTTCTTAAAACTTGATCAGTCCGTAGTGAGCTAACCTGAGAGAGCGTACAGGTTTCGCAAACGATTACCTCATGCACATTAAGAACACTTTATTTGATTAGATGAGGTATTAATAATAATTAATAATCCTGGTTAAATAATCAGCCAGTCTTAGTCAATAACAAGGCTACACAAGGTATATTACCAATTGTACACTCCTCGTTTATTCATATTCATCTTAAAATGCACACTAATTGCGCCGCGTAGTCACAGAGATTAAAGGCGGTCCCAGACTTCTCGCGAACTCGCCCGAACATTCGGCCGAACACTGAATGTTTGGAGTATTCGCAAGAAGTGTGGGAGTATTCGCAAGAAGTGTGGGAGCTGCACGAACTTTTGAATACATACGGGAACATACGGGATGGAATGTTCGGCCGAATGTTCAAGCCTGTTCGCAATAAGTGTGGGACCGCCTTAAGTGATTAAGTAAGTAATTAAGGGATTAAGTATATTGATTTTCGCCAATTATGGTAGAATTTCTATCCGTCAGTGATCTAACGTGATATTACAAGGGTACCAACTTATAACACCCATGAACACTTGAAGATCTAGCGCTGCTTTACCAATACTGCATGCAGTTTCACTATGTTTCTACAGTTTGATTTTCCCTCAGCGTTGTTTCCTGTAGTATCTCCACCCCTCTCCTGTTGCAGTCTCGACGCCAGCGCTGGTGGGCATTTGCCTAGCTGGGACCCTGTTCCTGGCCACGGTCAGCGCCGTCACATGCCTCTGCTACCGGCGGCGCTCCGCCCAGGGGCCCCACAGCAAGCTGGTGACGGCCAAGAGGGGCCGGGGGCCCGAGAAGCCTCTCGCCTTCCAGCACCATCGTAAGCCCACCGCCGTCAAGAGCCCGGCGGGCGGTGTCACGGGCCCTCACTACCTCAAGAAGAGCCCGAGCCCTCAGGGGAGCTCCACCCCGGCGGTGAGTGTTTTACTGTAAAGCGTGAATAACGAATAATGCGTAAACAATCACAATTCAAGCATGATTCAAGGTAGATTCCATTGAGCTCAGCGCATGGGTCTCCAATGTGTCTGCGTTTGAAAACCCTTTTTTCTTTTCGAATTGTTGCAAGGGGAATTTATGAATTCGTTCATTTCGTTTAAAGGCTCCAAGGACATTCCAAGTATCCAGTTGTGTTAAAATTATCTAAATAATATTGATTGTAACTGAAACAATAAGTAAACTTGTTAGGTAATTTATAAACAAATAATGTTTGAGTTATTGGAAAAGCCAAAATTCTTTTGTCGACCGCAAATTATATTAAATTACAAAACGTACAGGACTAGTCTTACAATGTCTAACAATTTGTATAACAATGAGTATGAAATCAAACGCAGCACGCTGACGTGAGAGAAGAGAATTTCCACAACAAATAAAAAAATAAATTAACAATTATAATAAACCTGTGCTGTATTTTTGGAAATTGGAAAATATTTCAGGTGTTGGCTGTTCTGATTATCCTGGTTCTGTTGCAATATTTCAATATTGGGATAGCAGGATTTATAAGGTTAGGAGGAGGTCCCGGGATCGAAAGTTGGTATGGAGGAAATGAGGGTGATAAAACTACATCAAGATATAAAAAAACCGCCTTTTTTAATGAAAAATCCACATAAGGCCACGTACTGTCTTTAGTAAATTTACATTTTAATTAATAACTCGGTAGATATTTACGCTATAATAATAAGTTAATCATTAAACATCAATTGCATGATAAATAATTGCATAGCCCTCTTTTATATTATAAAAGGTATGGTAGTATTCGGTAGAAAATGTTGCTACCTATGGCGTTACATTACACAAAAGTAACTACAGTTATTGAAGTGTAGCTGGAATTTATTTTTAAAGTAGGAAACATGAAACAAAATTACCCCGTGGTTGCAACTAACGAATATTTTAAAAACAAATGTTCCTTCGACATGTTTCGAGAGTGTTGAATGTCACTGTCAGTCGACACAGGCAAGTCAACAGTTGTTCAGATGGCCTACATACGTACTACATAGACGGTGGCGTTCAACGTTCATGCTCTGTGCCTCAGCGCTTGTAATTACTTTATTGTGTAAAAAAACTACTACTAATTAAAATTACTTTGACATTTTCTAAATAGTTAGTTTCTGCTTACTTTGAAGCTCACATTACGTTAACGGTACCAATACAAGCTTACGTTAGCAAATTTTGAATTCATAGATGTTTCTCTGCACTTTTTATTCATTGTAGGACTCGTCTACTCCTAAAAAAAAAACAAGCTAAGATTTTGAATTTATTTTTGCTCAATTTAAATTTAATTCTTAAAACCTAAATTAATTTAACAAATTCATATAACCAAGCTTATATTTACCAGTAGTGAGAGATGGTGAGTTCTACCCCAGCAGGAGCAGCAGTACCTCCTCCTCCTCCTCCTCCTCCTCCTCCTCCTCCTCCTCCTCCTCCTCCTCCTCCTCCTCCTCCTCCTCCTCCTCCTCCTCCTCCTCCTCCTCCTCCTCCTCCTCCTCCTCCTCCTCCTCCTCCTCCTCCTCCTCCTCCTCCTCCTCCTCCTCCTCCTCCCCTCAGAGCGATCTGGCTTATCATAGGTCGGATCTGAATTCTGATTGCAGATTATTGTTCGTCTTGTCAAGCCGAGTCATTTGAGTACCCACATCGTACACTTTGGATGATGTTTACAAAAAAGGGGCCCGCACCACAATTTTGACCTTTTTTGTTTTTTTGCATTTTCGGAATCTCCTCGTCAAGACGAGTCATTTGAGTACCCACATCGTACACTTTGGATGATGTTTACAAAAAAAAAAGGGGCCCGCACCGCACTTTTGACCTTTTTTTTGTTTTTGCATTTTTGGAATCTCCTCGTCAAGCCGAGTATTCTCAGTACCCACATGACATACTTTGGATAAGTAATACAAGAGTTTAGCAGGGTAACTCTACAACCAACAGAGCTAGCCCATCAGCGCCTGCGGACAATTGAACTACCAGTGAATGCAAATTTTTCGGAGAATATAATTGCATTGCTTTGGATTAGAGCACTTGAAGGGGAGTGTATCGATACCAAGTATTCCCTTCAAGTACTCTACAACAAGGCAGCTGTTCACACAACCGACCGACGAGTCCAGTCTTGTCTGGGATGCAGCTGCCGTAACTGGATACCCCAACAGGCTGGCGCTTGACGCAGACGTTCACACAAATAACCGTCGCGTCACCCTCCTGTCTGGGGTGCAGCTGCACCCGACCCCAAGCAGGCGCAGCAGGGGCAGCAGGAGGTCTTTACCCCAGACAGCGGTTGAGATTTATTGCTTCGGCCTTCTCCGAAATCCATTAGTGGAGAGTGGGAGCGTCACCCCACATTGCCAGCCCTCCTTCAGTTCAGTTCGAGAGTTCAGTGCGCGTAGACGTGATAGTCCGATCCTGCTCCGTTCTGCCGATTCGTGTTAGTTGCTGATTATGATCACTTGTGATTTGCGTCCAGCATCCTTAAACTATTTAAAACGTTTGTGTTGTGCTGTATTATTTGTGATTATCAAAACTTTATAATCCATATTTAAGATGAACGCCGCACACAAGTGTACCATCTGCGGCTGTGCGTACGTGCGTAGTCACAATTTGATGCAACACCACATCAGATTCCATGGCTTGAGACCACAACCACCACCACCACCAACGCAGCAAGGTACGTGTTTGTGTGTTGCATTATTGTTTTAATCAGACCTAAATGTTAGTAATACAGGAATATGTTATGCTATATATAACCGGAGAGTGATAAAAGTCTTGTTTTTATTTAACAGCTTTAATTATTTTGCGCGAGTAGAAAGCTGTTTATAAAAAAAAAAATTAAATAACATGACAGTGACTTATTTTATTGTTCGCCCCGTCAAGTCGACTCACCAGAGCGGTCTGGCTTATCATAAGTCGGATCTGAATTCTGATTCAAGATTCTTGACCGACCAGAAGAATGTGACCGTGACAACTGGTGTTCAACTGATTTAATTGCTAGGGGGGAGATTTTCGCTCCCCCATACTTCAGGAATTATTGAAGACTAGAGCAAAAATGAGACCTCGGGTGTTTGTCAACTGGTGTACCATTGATGTAATTGCTAGGGGGAGATTTTTGCTCCCCCCTAAAACATAATGCTTCTTTAGGGTTGGTGCAGCTCAATATTGCAGCTACATCTTTAGCTTTGAACCCCGGATCATCAATGTAGACAAACAGTACAGAAGATTACATTCCCTGTTCGAAAATTGATATTTTAAATTAATAACTCCATTTTGAAATGTGATTCTCGAGAGAGGGTAATTGGATCTTTAGTTATCCTAATCTGTTTTTTGTTATTATTTTCAGATGAAGGACCGGGTCCTGGCCACCACACCTGCCATGAATGCGGTCGCCGTTTCCGTCGCGAAATAAACCTGCGTCGACATGTGGAATCAACCCACAGCAGAGTCTGCAGGTTCCTATGCGACACATGCGGCACCGCGTTCAAGAGGGAAGACAACCTTCGAGCCCACACCAAGCAATTTCACGCCGATGGTCAAGAACGAAGATTCTCTTGCACATACTGCGGTCGGGAGTTCACCCGGCTGTTCAACAAGGACCAACATGAGCGGTTCGCCTGCCCGATCATGAAGGACCTGATCCTGAACCGAGCGGCTATGGTACAGGACGAACCCCAGGCAGGACCCAGCACGGAGCCACAACCCGGTACGAGCACACACCCGCAACCCGATGATGTTGAGATGACTGGAGCAGGACAGTCAAGCCCCGTATTCTCACTTATTCAACGGGGTTTTCGCAACCGCCTCTTAACCTACCGTCTGCAACGACCGATGGAGAATCTCGTCACAATCGGAGAAGTGATGGCGTTGTTGATTGTGAGCCTTACGGAGTTGCTTGAGAACACCTTGGCGAAACACCGCAGCATTAAGGTCAACTTGAAGCTGGAGTGTGAATTCAAAAATATTCACAACAACACCTGCCTGCGCAACTTCAAGACGAAGATGACTCCGCTGACGGTGACCTCGGACCTTAACCATTACATTTCAACAGCTTTTGCGAAGCTTATCAGAGAGAAGGCCGAGTGTGAGCATATCGGCTCCGGGTGGACATACATTCGCGTTCGTGATTTGGAGGTCGGTATCAACGAGTACACTCCTCTAGGTGAAGATGGTCGAGCTTGGCTCCCACTGCCGGCAGCTGTAGAGAACACCAAAGCAGTCATCAACGTATTGAACGCCGATGAGCGGTGTTTTATGTATGCAGTCCTGAGCAAGTTTGTTCAAGATCACCCCGAAAGACCGGCATTGTACACCGATGACGTCATCGCCCACTACGATTGGACCGGCCTTCAATTCCCCGTTGCTCTGAAGAGTATCAAGACGTTTGAGCGGACAAACAACATCAGCATCAACGTCTATGGTATTGATCACACGCGCGTGGGTCAGAAACCTAACGGGCGGCCCAAGTATCAGGACACCGTCTTTCCCTTGAAGATTTGTAGGCAGGAGCGCGAAGACCATTGCGACCTTTTGTACGTGACTGAGGAGGGGAACAGCCACTACGCATACATCAAAGACCTTGGCCGACTGATCCGTCCCCAACTCACAGCGAACCGTGGCAGGATATTCATCTGTAAGCGGTGCTTTGCGCACTTTGACAACCGTCCGAACAAGCTCGGTCTGACGGGCGCTCAGCGTCTGGAGGAGCACAGGCGATACTGCTCCGCTTCGGCCCCTATCCGCATGGATACACCGAAGAAGACTGAAATCAAATTCAGCCATCCAGAGTTCACCCGACGCGAACGTTTCACCATCTACGCGGACTTTGAGTGTGCTCTACTGCCGACCGCCGAGATGGATGAACAAGTCGATGAACCGCACGGAGGAGTAGCCACCCACATCCACATCCCATACGCCTTTGCGTACCAGATTATCGACTCGTACGGACTTGAGGAGTTTGAGCCTCGAGTCTACTTCGGGGATGATGCGTCAAAGACATTTATGGAGATGTTGAAAACTGATGTTGAGCGATTGTGGAACTTCCTGTACGAAGCAAGAAATCTGTGCCCTGTCCTGACCCCAGCGGAAACGATGCAGTACAACTCGACAACGAATTGCTACCTCTGCGGATCGACATTTTCAAGCGAAGACCCAAAGGTTCGTGATCACAACCACGCGCCGCCCTACGAGTTCCGTGGCGCTGCGCACAGATCATGTAACCTACGCTACAGGGAGCAGCGAGTAGTCAACTGCTACTTTCACAACCTTTCCAACTACGACGCTCACTTCATAGTGCGGGAGTTGGCGGTTGACCCTGGTGATGTTGAGGTGTTGGCTCACACGGAAGAGCGGTACATCGCTTTTACGAAGCGGTTCCTGTTCGACCGAACAGCGACACCGGTTGGGATGCCAGGGCGCGGAAAAAGGCAGCTAGGATTCCGAGTCAGGTTCCTAGACACCTACAGGTTCCTGGCTTTGAGCCTCGCCAGCCTTGCAGCCGCACTTCCACCAGCTCAACTCTTGGAGACGAGGAAGAGATTCCCCGAAGACCACCTCTTCGAACTAGTCCGTAGGAAAGGCGTGTTCCCGTATAACTTTGTAACGTCAAACGCCGTGTTGGAAGATACTACGGAACTGCCTCTGCAGCGAGATTTTCGCAACGACCTGACCCTGGAGGACATCACGGATGCAGACTACGAGCATGCTCGCAACGTGTGGGAAACCTTCGGTTGTAGGAACCTCAAGGACTACGCCGAGAAGTACCTGCGCTGTGACATTGCGCTGTTGACTGACGTCTTTGAACGCTTCAGGGACACGTCGATGGCTGAATACGAACTAGACCCTGCGCACTACTACACCCTACCGTCATACGCCTGGGATGTCATGTTAAGGACCTGTCGAGTGGAGCTTGATACGATACAGGACTTTGACATGTACCTCTTCTTCGAGCAAGGCATCAGAGGAGGTATTTCCCAGGCGATCACCAGACACGCCAAGGCCAATCATGATGGATGTCGCCCTGAAGATCGACGACCTGAAGAGCCAACGCATCACCTGCTATACTTGGACGCCAACAACCTTTACGGTTGGGCCATGTCCCAGTGTCTTCCACAGGGACACTTCCAATGGCTCAGCCGCGAGGAGATCGCGTCCCTGGATATTGCAGCGTTGGACCCCGAAGGACCCACGGGCTACGTCTTGGAAGTTGACCTTCGCTACCCCGCCCACCTGCACGACCTTCACAAGGATCTTCCTTACTGCTGCGAGACCAAACGTCCGCCAGGAGGGAAATTCAAGAAGCTCGTTACGACTCTGGATGACAAGAAGAACTACATCTGTCATTACAGAATACTGCAACAGGCGCTGGAAAACGGACTGGAGCTTGTGAACGTGCATCGCGTCATCTCGTTCCGTCAGTCTCGGTGGTTGGAGAGCTACATCCTAATGAACACCGAACTGAGGAAGAAGGCCACGACCAAGTTTGAACAAGACTTTTTCAAGCTTATGAACAATGCGGTCTTTGGCAAGACGATCGAGAATGTTCGCAAGCGAATGAACTCTAAACTGGTGTGTACGCCGGAGATGTTCAGGAAGTACGTGGCCAAGTCAAACTTCCTGGACCGAACCTACTTCAACGATGATGTCGCCATTGTCCACATGTCGAAAGTCAATATCGTCCTGGACAAACCGCTCTACGTCGGAATGTGTGTCCTCGATCTGAGCAAGTGGCTCATGTACGACTTCCTTCGGAAGATGAAGAACCGCTACGGTGATCGTCTGAAGGTTGACTACATGGACACTGACAGCTTCGTGTTCGACGTCCAGACTGAAGATGTTTATAAGGACATGTTGGAGCATCTGGATGATTTTGACACCAGTGCGTACCCCCAGAACCATCCCTGCTACAGCCCCATCAACGCAAAAGTCATCGGAAAGTTTAAGGATGAGTGCAACGGTCTTCCTCTGCTCGAGTACCTCGGTCTTCGCTCGAAACTTTATTTCATGGATATTGTCGAGTTCGAGGAGAGGACCGAAGATGACGAGTTGCAGGTCATGACGGTGAAGCGCGCCAAGGGAGTCGCTAGAGGTGTTGTAAAACACAATCTAACCTCTGACGACTATCGGGAATGTCTTTTCAATGGCGTGTTGAAAAGAACCATCAACACCAGGTTCCAGTCCCGAAACCACCGCGTCTTCACAGTTCAAGTCGAGAAGCTATCCTTGAGCTATAATGATGACAAGCGTTACATCCTTCCGGATGGTGTAAATACACTGCCTTGGGGACATATTGACGTGCCACCTGAGCCCGAAGACATCCCTCAAGACGATGAAGAGGCGGAGGATGAGGAGCGTTGAGTGGTTGTGACATATTACCAAAGACCCTGACTTGACTTGTAAATTATTTTGAAAAATCTAGTCATTAGTTTGTATCGAGTCTCGTAAAACTTAGAAATGTTCTCCTTTTTTTTTGTTCTAGTCATTAGTTTGAGTCGAGTCTCGTTTTGCTAGTCAATCTCAATTGTTCAGGAGCACATACTCGATGTAAAATATCTATAAGGTGTGTAAATAAATAGCCAAATTGTTCGTATATACATTCGTCTTTTTTTTTCTCCACTCACATAGTCTTAAGATTCAAAAGTAAACTACCAATTAAAATGTCTGACTACTTGCTAAAAGTGTAATTGCTAAAGGAGGCGAGGATATGAATGTTACTTTAGAATCATTGTATGATAGGTATGTCCAAAATTGGGTCAGACCTAGTGTTTTCACCAACACGCATTAGTAGGACTTTCCCACCTGGGTTAGAGTAATTGAAGGGGGGTGTATCGATACACCCCCCTTTGCAGTATGTGTTCAAAGCATTACATTCATCTTTTACCTCAAAATTTGCATTCAATATCTGTTTTGCTCGTTCAATATGTGTCTGTCTGACTAATTGCTAAAAGTAATTACTAAAGGAGGCGAGGATGGGAAATAATGAGAATATTTCTTTTTTTTTATTCTGAGTACACAACTAGTTTATTGAAAAAAAAATTTCAAAATTCAATTGGTATACATTTGTGCAAAGAGTCTTCTGATCAGTGCGTCGTTGTGGCCGACAGAAGAGTGTTCAAAGAGCTGTACAAAGTCCTTCATCTTCATGCCGTAGTGGGTGCGGCAGTACAGGAATACAAGGCAGTATTGACCGCAGACCAGAGTGTTGTCACTTTGAAGGCGATGCTCGTTGTACAGGTAGCGACGAGCGTTGCGTCTCAGGAATCCTTGGTAGAATTGAAGATGTGGCGGTTGACCGTAGCTGTCAAAGAATTCAATTATTCCTCCTCCTTTGTTAAGGTAGAAAGCGACCCAGTGAGTGCCGTCTTCATTGTGTGGATCAGTGTTCACAATCATAGCAGTAGATGGTGAAATATAATGGGGCAATTGATCCGCAGCGTAGACACCAACATTCTGTACGGGCAGTTTAGCCATACACTTTTGTATCTCTAAGGTATTCATTCTACTGTGTCGACGCCACAGTCAGTAGTAGGAGTAGTAGTGCTAGTAGCAAAACAAAAGCAGGAACTGGTATCACTCTCACCATCGTCAGCGTAATCATCAGCGTCATCGATATTTGTACTTAGATGTAACCAACTGCGCAATGTGATGCAATTGGTTAGAGCGCATCGTGTGTGAGTTGTTCTGTGGTGGCGACATCGCACCGTGTTTGTTGATAGTAGACTGTTGATTGACGATAGTGATCCGCAGCCAATATCGTTGATATCGATGACATTAGTAGTACAGTGATCCGCGATGAAATTGTATCGTACAAACTCTTTTTTCTCAGCACCTTTGACGTAGACAATCGGTCGTTTGGCGATACATGCACGTAACTTTTCCTCTAGCACATGATACCAGATATCACCTTGGTCCCACTCCAATCCGTGACAGTGTTTTGTGAGCCAATAGCTTTCACGCAGTTTCTCTTGTGATAGGAAATCTCGACTGAATGGTGGTTTGGCGATATGATGCATTAGCAGTGTTCCACTGACCAATTCCAAGACGCACACTTCCTTCAGAATGTAGTCATTTGCGTTGTCCTTGAAACATTGAAAATCCACAATAATTGGAGATGCGAAATTTTTACGCGGTACTCTGCATAAACGATCCATCTTGTGCGAATGTTGGTTGTAGACTGAGGAGGAGGACGACGACACCACCGCCGACGATCTAACCGCCAAAGTCCACAAACACGTTGCGATGACGATCGATTTCGATGACGTTGTCAAACTCTGCGTATACCAGACAGTTGACAGTCTCTGTGAGCCCCGTGTCGAAAGCAATCTCCATACGCACACTGCCGTTGCGCACTAGGTTCCAATGAGTTGTGTCGCTTGCTGACATATCAGGTGTTAGATCGAATGCCATCAGACAGTATCCATCGTCGTAATCGTCTCTATTTATGAGATTACCAGCATCGCTAAAGTGTATGCCGGAGCCTGAAAACAGACTGTGATACGCCATCACGTATTTTCCCTTGCCGGTTTCGTAGTGTGGTTGTAGCGGTTTGGACGGCACTTGTTCACCGTCCACGTACAGCGAGAAGTAGTTGGTTTTGAAATTTTGAAAGTTAAATGGATTCTTTTTTAAATCGCCATTATAAGCGGCGTTCGTGACCAGTCCGACAATGATTCGTTTCGGCACTTGCCCTAGAAACACATTGTCCAAAGTTTTGCTCCTCACTCCAAACGGCAGTGTGAATGTTTTCAATTCCACTCTGGTGATTGGGTATTTAGCTGTGCCGGTCTGAAGCGTCTTGCTGTGCGCCAACAGTACCGTGGGGCTAACTTTACACCTTCGTATCCAGAGATTCGCATCAACAATGTGCACCTTGTATTCACCATCATCCGACATAATGGAGAAGGAATCTTTTGATCGGATCAGTTTAAAACGCAGTTCCACACCGTTCAACAGGAACTTGTTCTGATTACACATGTCCACATGTAGGCGACCGAGCATATCGATTTCACGACTTTTATTTGTCATTTTTCGTCTCGCCTTTAGTCCATCGTTATCGTCCAGAGTATTGTCCATATAGCCGGCGTCGTCCGCGTTCCACAGTCCACATGTTAAATGTGATTTCCTAGCATCATAGCCGTAGTTCATCAATGTTTCGATATACGCTCGATATGCATAAGTGTTGTTTTGTGGTGTGACCAGTTTCTGATTCATACTCATATCGACTTGACTGAATAACGTGTGCAGCCAATTGTTGACTGGGCCAATTTTGTTCGATTCTTCGACATCTGCGATTGCCGCTCCTGTCGACTTGACAATAGACGCTGTAACTTCCAACATTGTTTGCGAAAGATCGGTGTATTCTTCGCCGTTGCCGGGCACAACAAACTCGATGGGCGAATCATCAGTCAGTGTGGAGATTGGTTTGTACTGAATCCATTTGCCGCTCTCGATACTGGTCTGCGTCGGTGGTAGGGAGAATAAGTCCAATTCCGTCTTGACGCATTCACACGACTTTTGATGTAGAAACGACATTGCTAGCGTGTGTGTTAATTGAATATATCGCGTACAGACGTTCTCCTCACTGCTTTCCTCGTCTTCTTCTTCTTCCTTCTAACTGTCCTCCTCTTCTTGCCCTTCTTCTTGGATGACGACGACGACGACCTTCCTCGAAGGAGTTTCGCCAAAGACTGAGGTGTGACACGACGGCCGCCGAACACCGGCGCGCTACTCCTGCGCGAAAGACTAACGCGATACTCTCGCGTAAGAGGAACGCGAAGCGCGCCATGTTCGGCGGCCGTCGTGTCACACCTCAGTCTTTGGCGAAACTCCTTCGAGGAAGGTCGTCGTCGTCGTCATCCAAGAAGAAGGGCAAGAAGAGGAGGACAGTTAGAAGGAAGAAGAAGAAGACGAGGAAAGCAGTGAGGAGAACGTCTGTACGCGATATATTCAATTAACACACACGCTAGCAATGTCGTTTCTACATCAAAAGTCGTGTGAATGCGTCAAGACGGAATTGGACTTATTCTCCCTACCACCGACGCAGACCAGTATCGAGAGCGGCAAATGGATTCAGTACAAACCAATCTCCACACTGACTGATGATTCGCCCATCGAGTTTGTTGTGCCCGGCAACGGCGAAGAATACACCGATCTTTCGCAAACAATGTTGGAAGTTACAGCGTCTATTGTCAAGTCGACAGGAGCGGCAATCGCAGATGTCGAAGAATCGAACAAAATTGGCCCAGTCAACAATTGGCTGCACACGTTATTCAGTCAAGTCGATATGAGTATGAATCAGAAACTGGTCACACCACAAAACAACACTTATGCATATCGAGCGTATATCGAAACATTGATGAACTACGGCTATGATGCTAGGAAATCACATTTAACATGTGGACTGTGGAACGCGGACGACGCCGGCTATATGGACAATACTCTGGACGATAACGATGGACTAAAGGCGAGACGAAAAATGACAAATAAAAGTCGTGAAATCGATATGCTCGGTCGCCTACATGTGGACATGTGTAATCAGAACAAGTTCCTGTTGAACGGTGTGGAACTGCGTTTTAAACTGATCCGATCAAAAGATTCCTTCTCCATTATGTCGGATGATGGTGAATACAAGGTGCACATTGTTGATGCGAATCTCTGGATACGAAGGTGTAAAGTTAGCCCCACGGTACTGTTGGCGCACAGCAAGACGCTTCAGACCGGCACAGCTAAATACCCAATCACCAGAGTGGAATTGAAAACATTCACACTGCCGTTTGGAGTGAGGAGCAAAACTTTGGACAATGTGTTTCTAGGGCAAGTGCCGAAACGAATCATTGTCGGACTGGTCACGAACGCCGCTTATAATGGCGATTTAAAAAAGAATCCATTTAACTTTCAAAATTTCAAAACCAACTACTTCTCGCTGTACGTGGACGGTGAACAAGTGCCGTCCAAACCGCTACAACCACACTACGAAACCGGCAAGGGAAAATACGTGATGGCGTATCACAGTCTGTTTTCAGGCTCCGGCATACACTTTAGCGATGCTGGTAATCTCATAAATAGAGACGATTACGACGATGGATACTGTCTGATGGCATTCGATCTAACACCTGATATGTCAGCAAGCGACACAACTCATTGGAACCTAGTGCGCAACGGCAGTGTGCGTATGGAGATTGCTTTCGACACGGGGCTCACAGAGACTGTCAACTGTCTGGTATACGCAGAGTTTGACAACGTCATCGAAATCGATCGTCATCGCAACGTGTCTGTGGACTTTGGCGGTTAGATCGTCGGCGGTGGTGTCGTCGTCCTCCTCCTCAGTCTACAACCAACATTCGCACAAGATGGATCGTTTATGCAGAGTACCGCGTAAAAATTTCGCATCTCCAATTATTGTGGATTTTCAATGTTTCAAGGACAACGCAAATGACTACATTCTGAAGGAAGTGTGCGTCTTGGAATTGGTCAGTGGAACACTGCTAATGCATCATATCGCCAAACCACCATTCAGTCGAGATTTCCTATCACAAGAGAAACTGCGTGAAAGCTATTGGCTCACAAAACACTGTCACGGATTGGAGTGGGACCAAGGTGATATCTGGTATCATGTGCTAGAGGAAAAGTTACGTGCATGTATCGCCAAACGACCGATTGTCTACGTCAAAGGTGCTGAGAAAAAAGAGTTTGTACGATACAATTTCATCGCGGATCACTGTACTACTAATGTCATCGATATCAACGATATTGGCTGCGGATCACTATCGTCAATCAACAGTCTACTATCAACAAACACGGTGCGATGTCGCCACCACAGAACAACTCACACACGATGCGCTCTAACCAATTGCATCACATTGCGCAGTTGGTTACATCTAAGTACAAATATCGATGACGCTGATGATTACGCTGACGATGGTGAGAGTGATACCAGTTCCTGCTTTTGTTTTGCTACTAGCACTACTACTCCTACTACTGACTGTGGCGTCGACACAGTAGAATGAATACCTTAGAGATACAAAAGTGTATGGCTAAACTGCCCGTACAGAATGTTGGTGTCTACGCTGCGGATCAATTGCCCCATTATATTTCACCATCTACTGCTATGATTGTGAACACTGATCCACACAATGAAGACGGCACTCACTGGGTCGCTTTCTACCTTAACAAAGGAGGAGGAATAATTGAATTCTTTGACAGCTACGGTCAACCGCCACATCTTCAATTCTACCAAGGATTCCTGAGACGCAACGCTCGTCGCTACCTGTACAACGAGCATCGCCTTCAAAGTGACAACACTCTGGTCTGCGGTCAATACTGCCTTGTATTCCTGTACTGCCGCACCCACTACGGCATGAAGATGAAGGACTTTGTACAGCTCTTTGAACACTCTTCTGTCGGCCACAACGACGCACTGATCAGAAGACTCTTTGCACAAATGTATACCAATTGAATTTTGAAATTTTTTTTTCAATAAACTAGTTGTGTACTCAGAATAAAAAAAAAGAAATATTCTCATTATTTCCCATCCTCGCCTCCTTTAGTAATTACTTTTAGCAATTAGTCAGACAGACACATATTGAACGAGCAAAACAGATATTGAATGCAAATTTTGAGGTAAAAGATGAATGTAATGCTTTGAACACATACTGCAAAGGGGGGTGTATCGATACACCCCCCTTCAATTACTCTAACCCAGGTGGGAAAGTCCTACTAATGCGTGTTGGTGAAAACACTAGGTCTGACCCAATTTTGGACATACCTATCATACAATGATTCTAAAGTAACATTCATATCCTCGCCTCCTTTAGCAATTACACTTTTAGCAAGTAGTCAGACATTTTAATTGGTAGTTTACTTTTGAATCTTAAGACTATGTGAGTGGAGAAAAAAAAAGACGAATGTATATACGAACAATTTGGCTATTTATTTACACACCTTATAGATATTTTACATCGAGTATGTGCTCCTGAACAATTGAGATTGACTAGCAAAACGAGACTCGACTCAAACTAATGACTAGAACAAAAAAAAAGGAGAACATTTCTAAGTTTTACGAGACTCGATACAAACTAATGACTAGATTTTTCAAAATAATTTACAAGTCAAGTCAGGGTCTTTGGTAATATGTCACAACCACTCAACGCTCCTCATCCTCCGCCTCTTCATCGTCTTGAGGGATGTCTTCGGGCTCAGGTGGCACGTCAATATGTCCCCAAGGCAGTGTATTTACACCATCCGGAAGGATGTAACGCTTGTCATCATTATAGCTCAAGGATAGCTTCTCGACTTGAACTGTGAAGACGCGGTGGTTTCGGGACTGGAACCTGGTGTTGATGGTTCTTTTCAACACGCCATTGAAAAGACATTCCCGATAGTCGTCAGAGGTTAGATTGTGTTTTACAACACCTCTAGCGACTCCCTTGGCGCGCTTCACCGTCATGACCTGCAACTCGTCATCTTCGGTCCTCTCCTCGAACTCGACAATATCCATGAAATAAAGTTTCGAGCGAAGACCGAGGTACTCGAGCAGAGGAAGACCGTTGCACTCATCCTTAAACTTTCCGATGACTTTTGCGTTGATGGGGCTGTAGCAGGGATGGTTCTGGGGGTACGCACTGGTGTCAAAATCATCCAGATGCTCCAACATGTCCTTATAAACATCTTCAGTCTGGACGTCGAACACGAAGCTGTCAGTGTCCATGTAGTCAACCTTCAGACGATCACCGTAGCGGTTCTTCATCTTCCGAAGGAAGTCGTACATGAGCCACTTGCTCAGATCGAGGACACACATTCCGACGTAGAGCGGTTTGTCCAGGACGATATTGACTTTCGACATGTGGACAATGGCGACATCATCGTTGAAGTAGGTTCGGTCCAGGAAGTTTGACTTGGCCACGTACTTCCTGAACATCTCCGGCGTACACACCAGTTTAGAGTTCATTCGCTTGCGAACATTCTCGATCGTCTTGCCAAAGACCGCATTGTTCATAAGCTTGAAAAAGTCTTGTTCAAACTTGGTCGTGGCCTTCTTCCTCAGTTCGGTGTTCATTAGGATGTAGCTCTCCAACCACCGAGACTGACGGAACGAGATGACGCGATGCACGTTCACAAGCTCCAGTCCGTTTTCCAGCGCCTGTTGCAGTATTCTGTAATGACAGATGTAGTTCTTCTTGTCATCCAGAGTCGTAACGAGCTTCTTGAATTTCCCTCCTGGCGGACGTTTGGTCTCGCAGCAGTAAGGAAGATCCTTGTGAAGGTCGTGCAGGTGGGCGGGGTAGCGAAGGTCAACTTCCAAGACGTAGCCCGTGGGTCCTTCGGGGTCCAACGCTGCAATATCCAGGGACGCGATCTCCTCGCGGCTGAGCCATTGGAAGTGTCCCTGTGGAAGACACTGGGACATGGCCCAACCGTAAAGGTTGTTGGCGTCCAAGTATAGCAGGTGATGCGTTGGCTCTTCAGGTCGTCGATCTTCAGGGCGACATCCATCATGATTGGCCTTGGCGTGTCTGGTGATCGCCTGGGAAATACCTCCTCTGATGCCTTGCTCGAAGAAGAGGTACATGTCAAAGTCCTGTATCGTATCAAGCTCCACTCGACAGGTCCTTAACATGACATCCCAGGCGTATGACGGTAGGGTGTAGTAGTGCGCAGGGTCTAGTTCGTATTCAGCCATCGACGTGTCCCTGAAGCGTTCAAAGACGTCAGTCAACAGCGCAATGTCACAGCGCAGGTACTTCTCGGCGTAGTCCTTGAGGTTCCTACAACCGAAGGTTTCCCACACGTTGCGAGCATGCTCGTAGTCTGCATCCGTGATGTCCTCCAGGGTCAGGTCGTTGCGAAAATCTCGCTGCAGAGGCAGTTCCGTAGTATCTTCCAACACGGCGTTTGACGTTACAAAGTTATACGGGAACACGCCTTTCCTACGGACTAGTTCGAAGAGGTGGTCTTCGGGGAATCTCTTCCTCGTCTCCAAGAGTTGAGCTGGTGGAAGTGCGGCTGCAAGGCTGGCGAGGCTCAAAGCCAGGAACCTGTAGGTGTCTAGGAACCTGACTCGGAATCCTAGCTGCCTTTTTCCGCGCCCTGGCATCCCAACCGGTGTCGCTGTTCGGTCGAACAGGAACCGCTTCGTAAAAGCGATGTACCGCTCTTCCGTGTGAGCCAACACCTCAACATCACCAGGGTCAACCGCCAACTCCCGCACTATGAAGTGAGCGTCGTAGTTGGAAAGGTTGTGAAAGTAGCAGTTGACTACTCGCTGCTCCCTGTAGCGTAGGTTACATGATCTGTGCGCAGCGCCACGGAACTCGTAGGGCGGCGCGTGGTTGTGATCACGAACCTTTGGGTCTTCGCTTGAAAATGTCGATCCGCAGAGGTAGCAATTCGTTGTCGAGTTGTACTGCATCGTTTCCGCTGGGGTCAGGACAGGGCACAGATTTCTTGCTTCGTACAGGAAGTTCCACAATCGCTCAACATCAGTTTTCAACATCTCCATAAATGTCTTTGACGCATCATCCCCGAAGTAGACTCGAGGCTCAAACTCCTCAAGTCCGTACGAGTCGATAATCTGGTACGCAAAGGCGTATGGGATGTGGATGTGGGTGGCTACTCCTCCGTGCGGTTCATCGACTTGTTCATCCATCTCGGCGGTCGGCAGTAGAGCACACTCAAAGTCCGCGTAGATGGTGAAACGTTCGCGTCGGGTGAACTCTGGATGGCTGAATTTGATTTCAGTCTTCTTCGGTGTATCCATGCGGATAGGGGCCGAAGCGGAGCAGTATCGCCTGTGCTCCTCCAGACGCTGAGCGCCCGTCAGACCGAGCTTGTTCGGACGGTTGTCAAAGTGCGCAAAGCACCGCTTACAAATGAATATCCTGCCACGGTTCGCTGTGAGTTGGGGACGGATCAGTCGGCCAAGGTCTTTGATGTATGCGTAGTGGCTGTTCCCCTCCTCAGTCACGTACAAAAGGTCGCAATGGTCTTCGCGCTCCTGCCTACAAATCTTCAAGGGAAAGACGGTGTCCTGATACTTGGGCCGCCCGTTAGGTTTCTGACCCACGCGCGTGTGATCAATACCATAGACGTTGATGCTGATGTTGTTTGTCCGCTCAAACGTCTTGATACTCTTCAGAGCAACGGGGAATTGAAGGCCGGTCCAATCGTAGTGGGCGATGACGTCATCGGTGTACAATGCCGGTCTTTCGGGGTGATCTTGAACAAACTTGCTCAGGACTGCATACATAAAACACCGCTCATCGGCGTTCAATACGTTGATGACTGCTTTGGTGTTCTCTACAGCTGCCGGCAGTGGGAGCCAAGCTCGACCATCTTCACCTAGAGGAGTGTACTCGTTGATACCGACCTCCAAATCACGAACGCGAATGTATGTCCACCCGGAGCCGATATGCTCACACTCGGCCTTCTCTCTGATAAGCTTCGCAAAAGCTGTTGAAATGTAATGGTTAAGGTCCGAGGTCACCGTCAGCGGAGTCATCTTCGTCTTGAAGTTGCGCAGGCAGGTGTTGTTGTGAATATTTTTGAATTCACACTCCAGCTTCAAGTTGACCTTAATGCTGCGGTGTTTCGCCAAGGTGTTCTCAAGCAACTCCGTAAGGCTCACAATCAACAACGCCATCACTTCTCCGATTGTGACGAGATTCTCCATCGGTCGTTGCAGACGGTAGGTTAAGAGGCGGTTGCGAAAACCCCGTTGAATAAGTGAGAATACGGGGCTTGACTGTCCTGCTCCAGTCATCTCAACATCATCGGGTTGCGGGTGTGTGCTCGTACCGGGTTGTGGCTCCGTGCTGGGTCCTGCCTGGGGTTCGTCCTGTACCATAGCCGCTCGGTTCAGGATCAGGTCCTTCATGATCGGGCAGCGCTCATGTTGGTCCTTGTTGAACAGCCGGGTGAACTCCCGACCGCAGTATGTGCAAGAGAATCTTCGTTCTTGACCATCGGCGTGAAATTGCTTGGTGTGGGCTCGAAGGTTGTCTTCCCTCTTGAACGCGGTGCCGCATGTGTCGCATAGGAACCTGCAGACTCTGCTGTGGGTTGATTCCACATGTCGACGCAGGTTTATTTCGCGACGGAAACGGCGACCGCATTCATGGCAGGTGTGGTGGCCAGGACCCGGTCCTTCATCTGAAAATAATAACAAAAAACAGATTAGGATAACTAAAGATCCAATTACCCTCTCTCGAGAATCACATTTCAAAATGGAGTTATTAATTTAAAATATCAATTTTCGAACAGGGAATGTAATCTTCTGTACTGTTTGTCTACATTGATGATCCGGGGTTCAAAGCTAAAGATGTAGCTGCAATATTGAGCTGCACCAACCCTAAAGAAGCATTATGTTTTAGGGGGGAGCAAAAATCTCCCCCTAGCAATTACATCAATGGTACACCAGTTGACAAACACCCGAGGTCTCATTTTTGCTCTAGTCTTCAATAATTCCTGAAGTATGGGGGAGCGAAAATCTCCCCCCCTAGCAATTAAATCAGTTGAACACCAGTTGTCACGGTCACATTCTTCTGGTCGGTCAAGAATCTTGAATCAGAATTCAGATCCGACTTATGATAAGCCAGACCGCTCTGGTGAGTCGACTTGACGGGGCGAACAATAAAATAAGTCACTGTCATGTTATTTAATTTTTTTTTTTATAAACAGCTTTCTACTCGCGCAAAATAATTAAAGCTGTTAAATAAAAACAAGACTTTTATCACTCTCCGGTTATATATAGCATAACATATTCCTGTATTACTAACATTTAGGTCTGATTAAAACAATAATGCAACACACAAACACGTACCTTGCTGCGTTGGTGGTGGTGGTGGTTGTGGTCTCAAGCCATGGAATCTGATGTGGTGTTGCATCAAATTGTGACTACGCACGTACGCACAGCCGCAGATGGTACACTTGTGTGCGGCGTTCATCTTAAATATGGATTATAAAGTTTTGATAATCACAAATAATACAGCACAACACAAACGTTTTAAATAGTTTAAGGATGCTGGACGCAAATCACAAGTGATCATAATCAGCAACTAACACGAATCGGCAGAACGGAGCAGGATCGGACTATCACGTCTACGCGCACTGAACTCTCGAACTGAACTGAAGGAGGGCTGGCAATGTGGGGTGACGCTCCCACTCTCCACTAATGGATTTCGGAGAAGGCCGAAGCAATAAATCTCAACCGCTGTCTGGGGTAAAGACCTCCTGCTGCCCCTGCTGCGCCTGCTTGGGGTCGGGTGCAGCTGCACCCCAGACAGGAGGGTGACGCGACGGTTATTTGTGTGAACGTCTGCGTCAAGCGCCAGCCTGTTGGGGTATCCAGTTACGGCAGCTGCATCCCAGACAAGACTGGACTCGTCGGTCGGTTGTGTGAACAGCTGCCTTGTTGTAGAGTACTTGAAGGGAATACTTGGTATCGATACACTCCCCTTCAAGTGCTCTAATCCAAAGCAATGCAATTATATTCTCCGAAAAATTTGCATTCACTGGTAGTTCAATTGTCCGCAGGCGCTGATGGGCTAGCTCTGTTGGTTGTAGAGTTACCCTGCTAAACTCTTGTATTACTTATCCAAAGTATGTCATGTGGGTACTGAGAATACTCGGCTTGACGAGGAGATTCCAAAAATGCAAAAACAAAAAAAAGGTCAAAAGTGCGGTGCGGGCCCCTTTTTTTTTTTGTAAACATCATCCAAAGTGTACGATGTGGGTACTCAAATGACTCGTCTTGACGAGGAGATTCCGAAAATGCAAAAAAACAAAAAAGGTCAAAATTGTGGTGCGGGCCCCTTTTTTGTAAACATCATCCAAAGTGTACGATGTGGGTACTCAAATGACTCGGCTTGACAAGACGAACAATAATCTGCAATCAGAATTCAGATCCGACCGGTCCTGGCTAATAAGCCAGATCGCTCTGAGGGGAGGAGGAGGAGGAGGAGGAGGAGGAGGAGGAGGAGGAGGAGGAGGAGGAGGAGGAGGAGGAGGAGGAGGAGGAGGAGGAGGAGGAGGAGGAGGAGGAGGAGGAGGAGGAGGAGGAGGAGGAGGAGGAGGAGGAGGAGGAGGAGGAGGAGGAGGAGGAGGAGGAGGAGGAGGAGGAGGAGGAGGAGGAGGAGGAGGAGGAGGAGGAGGAGGAGGAGGAGGAGGAGGAGGAGGAGGAGGAGGAGGAGGAGGAGGAGGAGGAGGAGGAGGAGGAGGAGGAGGAGGAGGAGGAGGAGGAGGAGGAGGAGGAGGAGGAGGAGGAGGAGGAGGAGGAGGAGGAGGAGGAGGAGGAGGAGGAGGAGGAGGAGGAGGAGGAGGAGGAGGAGGAGGAGGAGGAGGAGGAGGAGGAGGAGGAGGAGGAGGAGGAGGAGGAGGAGGAGGAGGAGGAGGAGGAGGAGGAGGAGGAGGAGGAGGAGGAGGAGGTACTGCTGCTCCTGCTGGGGTAGAACTCACCATCTCTCACTACTTTTACCCATTATAGTAGTTTTCAGTGGTGAACTTTGTTACATTTACCAGTTACATTTGTTACATTAAGTTTTGAAACTTTAATGTATTAATTTTATTTGTTTATAAGTGTTGATTTAAATTTACTCGTAGTACTTATTGTCTTTTTACTTTCTCCCCTTATACATATGGTATATGGAGAAAGTATTGTTTTCGTCCAAATTTTCGAATTTGAGTTGTTAGTGGAAATATTCGTTTTGGTACTCCCTAAACCCAAAAAAGTGATTTTTACGAGATGTCTGAGTGTCTGTCTGTATGGATGTGTACAGAGCTAAAGCCCTAACCAATGGTCCGATTTTTATGAAATTTGGTATGTAGGTCGACGATATCTCCAGGTGTTTCTTTCATTTTTTGGAATTTTTGATTTCTAAGGGAAATTAATCCCCCCAAAACCGCCAAAAACATGAAAAATCAATTTTTTTTTCAAAAACGGCTCTTACGATTTGTAGAGCTTTAGGTTTCCAACAAAATGACACCACCCGTATTTCTGTAAAAATTCGGGTTCAGAAATTACAAGACTTAAAATATCAAAAATTCAGTTTTTTGGATTTTTCATTAAAAAACATAATTATAAAAATATTACTATTCACCATTGAAAATAGCTCAAAAAACTAAAAAAAATAGTATTTTTAATTACTATTCTACAATTACTGGTTGCGGAGAAAATTGAAATTTTCATTTTGCGGTAAATGCAGTACTTTGTCCAATGGGGACAATGTCCAATGTTCTTATGGGGAATACAAAATAACCATTTCTCTCTTATTTATTGATCAATTTCGTTTAAACTTCATATGCTTGTCAAGTTAGCATTGACCATCAGAGGAAATTTGAAATATGTTGCCCCTTAATAACCCTGAGGGGGAGAGTAGGGGCATTTCCCCTCTTAAAACCACGTGTGTAGCGATGGATTCTGTAGTGCCTTCAAAACAGGGATTTGGGTGGATATTTTTGAAAACAACTTGTTTACAAGATTTTCTGTACATTCGACTGTGCTTTGTACTCTATTTAGTAAATAAAAAGTAATTTATTCATTAAAGTTGGGCTAAAAGGGAGAAAGTATGTGTGAGTTTCCTGATACCGTTTATTAAAAGGCGCTTAATCTGACTGATTTCATTACACATCAATTTAAATCACGAATAATCACCAACCACTAAATGATAATAACAGTAAACACCTCTACTTAATGAAAATCAAAATTATCATTTATGGTATAACGGCCTAAAAATGAAGTCATACAGTACCGCACAGCTGGTAACACTGATTTTCCTCCAATAATTGCCAAGCGATATCAGCTATAAATTAGAACGTCAGTTTAAAGTTACAATTACTAAGGGATTTAGGGTTTCAGCTTGCCTCCCAAGAGAGTCCCTAATGTCATGTCTGTGAATGAACGTGGTTATCAGGATATTCTGATAAAACACTTGATTTTCTAACCATTTACCGACACTTCAAAAATAATCCCTGAAGAGAACAAAGTTTGTTAGTAAAAATTTAAGGTACAAACAAACAGTAATTTAAAACGAAAGAACGAAACAAAAGTAATTTATTTTCTTTTGTCAGCATTAACATTGTTTGCATGGTAATATTTCGTTGTATAAACTTAAAAATCAATCTTAGCTTTCACGAAGGCAAACAAAGAGCGGAGCCACAGACACACATGGTAAATACAAAGTTACTAATAAATTGAATTTGTGTAATCAGTTGAGAGAGATTCCACCGATATTGGTTCTCTACTTCCCAACCCAACCGAGACCGATTCTGCTTTGGTTTTCCGCGTATTTCAAACTGATGAAATACCACAGCCGGCCGGTACTAGTAATTTGTTTCATTACTAGATATGGGAAATATTCAATTTCATATTGCCTTTGTTACAATAAATTGGCTATGTGAATTTATCACTTGTGTTACGTATGCAGGAATTACGTATTGTATATTTATTTATTGTATCTGTACTGTAGTGATTGTGCCATGTTTTGGAGTAAAAAGAGAAAACCCTTATAGAGCGACACTAACGTTTTACTTATAGATTCCATCATGTCACTTTAATTTCGAACTATAGTCATCTCAGTGTGTAAATACAGACGTGAAGGTAGGATCCTCTTATGCTCAATATTCTCGATTCTGATGAATAATATGAAAAATTGTTTGTAATCCGTCTGTCACTTATCCATTTATACCTTCAGTTATCTCAAATTAAGGGAAACTCCATTGAACCACAAGATGTTAGCACTTTAAATACTCTTTGATGTTGTTTGTGTGTTGTGGTTTATATTTTTATAATTTACACACATTTTATTTTATTCGGAATAACTGGATGCCTAACTGTGGTTGCAAATGCCTTCTTCATTGTTCTTGATTAAATTTGTATTATCAAATCTTTCAGAAGAACTTGACACTTTTGGATCAAGTCAAAACCCCGTTAAAATGGAAGTAACACTAGAGTCAAGATTAGTATCATTTATATTCATTATCATCATAGTCTTTTATGTTTTGAAATTTAATCTAATTTGCGGTTCTCACAAGTGTTGTATCTGAGAGGTCCTTCTAATAACTTAAAAATGATTTGCTTGAAATTGTATCCAAACAACTGAACTCATTGATTCAGTTACAATCAATATTATTTAAGGAAAACAATTCTTTTCAGTATACAGCTGAAACAAGATCAAAATAAACGGTATCAGGAAACTGACACATACTTTCTCCGAACTTATGCCAAACTTCAATGAATAAATTACTTTTTATTTACTAAATATAGAGTAAAAAGCACGGTCGAATATACAGAAAATCTTGTAAACAAGTTGTTTTAAAAAACGCCCAACCAAATCCCTGTTTTGGAGGCACTACAGAATTCATTGCTACACACGTGGTTTTAAGAGGGAAAATGCCTGAAGCATGTCTAAGACTCTTCTTGTGAAAATGTTAAATTCATTAGCCTTACGTTAGAGCCATTCTGAAGTGGTTCTGAATATGCTTCTTATATATTTTAATACACTGGGTTTTTTCAATATTTAAATTTACTTTGGTTGATAAAGGGTTAATTAGTTGTGAGGCGACAAAATGGTTTAGAGCAAATACATAAGTTTATTTATTTGATTAATAAACATGAAATAGACGACAATGTAAGTTAAACACACTCCTACTGAAATAATTACTTGATTTTATACTTGATGTGCTCTAATAATTGGTTTGTAATTTTAAGGCATTAAGCTTTGATTGTGATTTTACTAAATATTAAAACTATGGCTTATCTGTTTTTTATAATGAAGATTCAGTGAGGTGAGATGAATTGAGTCTCGATGGTCCGATGTTGTCTTCAATGAATTGGGCGACCTCTCCGCGACAGTTTATGTCCAACGACGAGCTTTCACCAACTACTTGTTACACACGTACTGTCATTACTTCACTCCGTACTTTTGTAAACTCTAATTAATGTCTTCGATGTAGGTTAAATAACTGTTTTAACAAAGGTCCGATCGTCACTGAGAAATCACGAATTTATAAATTTAATTTCGTGTCAAAAGTTTGTGTAGCTAATTAGAATGTCAATAGTGTTAAATCACTTGACTCGGCACAACAGAGATGGTACGTATTACTAATGACCGTCTCACTCTCCAACGATTGACTCAACGTTCCGCCCTCTTTACTTCAACTGCTCCCCAACGACTGAAATGCTACGTGCTTACGCCCCTCGGGCTCGGTCTCGACTCCTCCCCAACGACTGGTTCTCAAAGACTGACTCTCAAAGACTGACTCTCAAAGACTGATCATTCTCCTCTCTCGACGCGCATTCGCCATGACAGCATCGTCGCACCACCCTGCGTCATTCTCGATGCGCACTCGTCCTGTAACCATAGCAACCGTTGAAACCCCGTCCGGTGTCGCCCTCATGTGCAAGCGGTGAAGATTTGAACTAAAATCCGAAGCGTGAGAACACAGTAATTTTCCGTTCTCAAATCTAGAAATTCCTGTGTGACGTATTTTGTTTACGCGTTCTGAGCGGATGTGAGTCACATCCTGTTTTGACATCCTTCCAAATATTCCGATGGGAACAACAAAATCTGCGACGTTTGCTTACTGGGGATTATTTTACGTTTTGATTTTTAGAATTACGCAATTTTTAATTAGTTAATATTTTTAATTTAATTACCCAATAAAGCGACCCACTACAGATACCCCCCTAGGCTTTTGGGCAAAATTTAAACCGCCTAGAATTTTCGAAAAAGTCTAACCTTCCCATTGTCGCGTTCGTCCTCACTCATCTCACCTTTACATTTTTCCCTAATATCCCCTACTCACAAAATTTTCAAAAAACAATTATACAATTTAAAAGTCAAATGTCCAAAAAATCAAAATTTATACAACAAAACATACAAGTTAGAATCAATAAAACTCATTAAAAATCAAGAAAATTGCAATTATTTATCACCTAACACAAGAACATCATAATATCAATAAAGAATACAATATACATCAAAAAATCATAATATACCACATGTACTCGATGATAGTCTCTTGTAGCTCTATGGCAACACTGCATTTTCGGAAAATATTTCCGAGTCCATAGTCCAATGTCTCTGCAGCATGACACATCACAATTCCTATATTCAACATTTTCACTTATATACATCTAGAGACCTAGGGTTCATGTGATAATATCCCTACTGCCCTACTTATTATTCTCCAATGAATCTTTAATCATTTTAAAATCAAAATATTCTAAAAATGAAACACTTTTCCAAATTTCCTTAATCATAAAACACAATATATGCGGACATTCAAAATACTTTCCTATATCATAACAAACAAAATTCAATGTAATATCAAAATCTACATAACAATATCAACATTAAAAAATATACCAATCCTAACATCATATAATCAATTTTTCATTTTATTTATTTTATTATTATTTATTATTATTTTATTATTTTTTTTTTTTTAAACCAAGCCACCAACCATCAACAATCATCAGTGACAATGTCCAGATGCATTCCCCATTTCCCCCACTGTAACACAGGTCCATCTACCATGCACTACTTTTATTCACGCAGATCCTACTAAGTCCCACTACTATTTTTCCAAGAAAATACCTCAACTTTTTCAAAGTCCCCCTACTTATTTGTTCATACATCGTTCTTAATCATTATTTTTGACGAACATAACCTTGAACCAGTATAGTAATTAATTCGCTAACGGTGGATTAACCTACTCGTTGCCTATTTTCATGATCATTCGTTGAGACTAAGAGACCTTGTCTCACTCAACAAATAATTTACTGACGCATCGCTAACGGTGGATTAACCTACTCGTTGCCTATTTTCATTATCATTCGTTGAGACTAAGAGACCTTGTCTCACTCAACAAATAATTTACTGACGATATACCACGACAGATTTCAAATCTCCTGTTCCTCCATATAATTCTCCTAACTCACAGCATAGAACTTCATTATTATAATAGACCTCTAATTAATTTCACTCACAGTAAGTGGCTGGGTTGTCAACCAAACTCATCACCAAATCATAAAACAATTAGTGGCTTTCGTGGCTTTTTCTACATATTAATTATTTACAATTATTTCCAATATCCTTAACAGGACATACTCAACAAATAAATTCATATTAACAAATTCAATACTTAAAAAAATACGTAATTGCAATTTTCTTGCAATTATTGAACATGGGGAACTTTATAGATACTTGGTATACTTTAAAGTATCTTAAAGTATATGTGACTTAAAACTATCTGTGGCTATTGTTTTAACATGTGTCCTCCACAACTAACGAACACAGAGGTAAAGTTTTGAATCTACTAATGGTTGGGACGGAGAATTCCGAGCCCGTTTCCATACCTCGTCTTTGGAAAAAACACCTATCGGGACATGAGGTATGATCAAGTTAGGGACAGCTTCTGGCCCACAGCCCCTGTTTTTTACCGGTCACCCAAAATGAGCCCGTGAGGTTAATATGGCCTTTATTAGGGGCCCCCCAATAAAAATATTTTATATCGTCTCATTGTCAGTTCTGAACAAATCGCTGTCCTAGCCTAGTATCAACTAGTATTGCTAGGACTAGCCCACCGCTTCTTGCACTAATACTAAACTAAAAATATCATAACCATTCATTCATCATTCATTCCATGTCCGCTCTCGCTAGGACCAGAAGCGATTACTTATTATTCATGTTGATAATAAGTAATCAACATTCATCAACGTCCGTGTGCTCACGCTTTTACGTCTAAGTCGGTTATGGTCAAGAAATAATTTTACTATACCGTACCGTTATTCAAATATTACTTGATTTACCTGTATTTAATACATGAAGATAATAAATTTGGAATAATTTTCTCCATTTGACTCCGATATCGATATTTAACGCTTCTACTACTTGAATATTTAATTAAATAATTTTATCATCTAAATAATCTGTAGGATATGATTTATTCATTAACTTGATGTCAATGTTGACTGAAATGGAGTCCATTTTTTATTATATATAAATATAGATTTATAGATTATCATAACAGGTGCTTCCTTGAATTGGATATCACCAACTCCATATTCAAAGTTTTGTCAATCTTTTACCGAAATAAAATTATTTCTTTAGTCGTCCACTATATGGTCAATAAATAAATTTATATCGCATATAGTCTTATAACTCATGATCTATCTTGTTTCTAGGGTACAAGAAGACAAGTATCTAACAGAAGAAAACCCTTCTAACTCGTTAATTATTCTATGAACCTTTTTAACTGTCTAACATTATAAGTACCTATATGTTCACCCGTATGGAAATTTCTCAATACGTAGGCATTACTTAACTTAACCTGAACTATTTCATAAGGTCCCTCATACAACTGAAAGTACTTCTTAATTTTCTTTCCCAATTTATCAGATAAATGATGAGTTTTTATCAATACCTTTTGCCCTATTTCATAATTAACACCTTTAACCTTGTTATCAAATTTAACTTTTCTTTTCGCTAGTTTTTGTTTTGTCTTTTCCCTAACCAGTACTATTTCTTTATTATAATCAAATTGCATTTCAGGGAAGCTAACCAAGTTATTTAACATGTTTTCAGGTCGTTTACCGAACATTAAAGTATAAGGAGTTTGTTCTGTTAAACTACTAACTGACAAGTTGAGACAGTCTTCAATATGTGGCAGATATTCAGTCCACTTGGTGTGTTTATCATAACAATATGCTCTACACATGCGGTTAATTTCTTTGTTAAATCGTTCAATCGGGTTTGCCTGCGGATTGTATACAGAGGAGTGAATACATTTTATATCTAATTTATCCAAACTTTGATACCAGTTAGCGGAAGTGAACTGTGTACCATGGTCACTTAAAAGACATTCTATTTTTCCTACATTGTTACAGAAATCTTCAATTTTCTTAAGTAAAGTTACTGAATTCGCTTTTCTCACCGAGTACAATTTAACATATTTGGAAAAAATGTCTACCATGGAAAAAATATATTTAACACCAAACCTTGCAGTAGGCAGTTCTCCGATTAAATCTATGCTTACTAATTGCAGTGGCCTATCAGCTGATATTGACTCCATGTTACCCACGCTGTGTTTATTGTCATGTTTGGTTTTTTGGCATAGCACACATTTCTTTAATTGATTTTTAATTGCTCTTTCCATATTGTTGAACACACAAAACTCCCTCAATGTTAAATAAATTTTATGTCCCCCGAAGTGACCGTATCTTCTATGTGCAAAATCAATTAAGTCCACCATTTTCATCTTAGGTATACAAATCCTCCAGAGCTCATCATCATTCTTACTGTTTTTAAATAATAACCCGTCATGAATTTTAAAAATCTTACTTAATTTTTTCTTATTAGAATTATTTTCGCCATTTAAAATTTCAATAATTTTACCATAATTATCGTCCTCATTCTGACTCCGTGGTAAACCGTTAAGAATACGCCTCGCCTCGTTATCGTCGTAACCCAGGTTTACTTTACACTTCAAAACTTTGATGTTATTTTTTGATTTGTTTTCCAATCCATCTTCATTAATTCTAGATAGTACATCACAAACTACATTCTCTTTCCCTGGAATAAATTGAATTTCTAAGTTAAATTCCTGTAGTACCAATACCCAACGTAATAATCGACCATGTGTTAACTTAAAACTGGTTATGTAGACCAAACTTTTATGGTCGGTTTTAACTATGATTTTATGATGTCCTAAAAGATATGCCCGAAATTTATTGCATGCGAATACCAAAGCTAAAAGTTCTTTTTCGGTTACAGAGTAGGCTTTTTCAGTTTCCTGCAGTTTGCGGCTAGCGAACATTATTACTTTTTGGTTCCCTTCGTCATCCAACTGATATAATACCCCAGCAATCGAATTATCAGAAGCATCTGTACCGACGTAATACTCTTTTTGGAAATTAGGATGGTTTAACATAACTGAATTTAAAAATTCCTTCTTTAAATTTTGAAAATCATCAGATTCCTTTCTACCCCACTGCCATCGATTTTTTCCAGTCAATAAATGAGTAAATTTACATGTAAGCTCCGAGTATTTGTTATGAAAGCACCGGTAGTAATTCATCAAGCCTAATACAGATTGTAGCTCCTTGACATTACACGGGTCCTTTAGCTCTAAGATTTTGTTTACTTTCTCAGGATCCATAGTAATACCGTTTGACGATATTATATATCCTAAGTAATTTACCTCGGATTGGAAAAAACTACATTTGTTTAGTTTAACAGTAGCACCATATTCAGCTAACCTGGCGAGTACTAAATCAATATGTTTAATATGGTCCTCTAATGTTTCTGAAAAAACCAAAATGTCATCTACGTAAGTTGTCATAAACGTGTCGAAGTGCCCCTTAAAAATGTGTGACATTGCCTTGATGAATTTAGCAGATGAGATTTTAAGTCCAAATGGTAACCTTTTGTAAGCATAGTTAGTACCGTTAAAAGTGAATGCGACATACTTCCTAGACTCCTTTTTTAGATTTACCTGCAAAAATCCTTGAGTTAGGTCAATTGAGCTTAGATATTTAGTTCCTGAAAACCTTTGCAAAATACACTCTATTTTCTCTGTCCTTTCACAATCATTTATAATATACTTATTGATACGACGACTGTCTAGACAGACCCTTACACTACCATCTTTCTTAGTCACTGCTACTAGACTATTATTATAAGGACTGTCAGATTTTTCAATAATATTATTTTCTATTAAACTTTCTATTTCCTTTTGTACCTGTTGTCTTTTATTAAAGGGAATTGGATATGATTTACCAATAAAAGGATCTTCATTAGTCAAAGCTATTTCAGCTTCGAAGCCTTTTATTAATCCCGGCCGGTTAGAAAATACCTCACCATTTTTCTGAAATACTGCAAATAAATTATCCAAACTCTCAACGGTCATTTCGGGATTTCTAGACTTTATATCAGAAACTAGGTCGCATACCAAATCATCAGACCTTACCTCCACTTTTGCAGGATTATTACTATACAAGCCTACCATCTGGTTTGTAACAAAATTTATCTGACTCTCACTATCTCTGGTGTTGGCAAAATTTGAAAAAATTATCCTAATACCGTAACTGCAAGTATCTTTACCATTTCGGCTTAAAGTCGCTACTACTGATTTATTATTGTCATCTTTCAAACAAATGGTGTCCACCTCAAAATCTATTACAGCTTTAAATTTTTCGAAAAAATCGCAACCCAAAATTATAATAGTCGGAATGCCTCGTACAATAAAACATGGTACGTCAAAATTTAAGTTACTCACTTTACAGGGCAGAAATATTTGCTTATGAACCTTTTTACTTTTGGTACCAGTTACACCTTGGATGGTAACATTGGTAACAGGTAATTCCGGAATATTGATTTTATTTTCTGTTTTTAGCAAATCATACATATCTTCAGACATTATTGAAGCCTGCGATCCTGAGTCTACAATACATTTAACCACAGTTGTACCTATCATAACCTCCAACTCAGGTAAAGCGGTGCTGACTTTAGTTGAAACCGGATTATTGTAACTATTTTCATCCAATAGCTCATTCCGTAGGTCTGGACCACTAATTATCTGACCCTCATCTATAGGTTTCTTAGTTACTGTGCATGTATTTGTCCTACTAGTAATAGTGCTACGCTGTGCCTTAATGAAATTTACACACCTATCATAAACTTGTTGCAAACCATTTTTGTTTATGTGGACTAGATCTGGTTTTACGCTACCTCTGATGTAAATAGTTTGCTCAAAAAGGTTCGAGTTAATTTTGCCATTAGTTAACAGTAAATCATTTATACTCACGTATTTGATTTTATTCATTCCGTCAAACTTTTTAAGGTATTCATTGATATTATTAACTTCTGTTAAGTGTGTACTTCTACTGCTTACAAGTTTTGGAACAGCTGGAACTCCTATTATTAAAATATTTTTCTTCAGTTTAATTAGCCTATCCAATAATTCCTTGTATAACTTACATACAGTACCTACCTCGTCACCCTGTAACAGGTTATTAATCCCTATCCAAGTTATGACATTGTTTGACAAACCATTAGGCATCTCTTCAATAAGCTTAATCAGGTCTTGTATTCTATTGCCGCCTACACAATAATTTATAGCATTCTTGCCATTTTGCACGCGTGACACTCTGTTATTCAAAATTTTATTCCCCAAACGAACACTTAAACTATCTCCTAGTATTTGAAAATTTTCAACATTTGGCTGGTAGTTTAAATTAACACTATTTTTATTCTGAACTACATTAACATGGACCGTGTCATCCGAAACGCGCGCTGTATCATTTCACTTGTCATTTTCTGGTTTTTGTCTTTTATTACTTGGATATTTATTATCTTGGTCGCGCCTATCATCATAGTATGGCCTATATTGTGGACGATGGTAACTATTATTAGGCCTACCTTGTTCTTGGAGATTATCATTCGACCTACCTTGTCTGTCCCTATTTGATTCTGTATTGTCCCTATTCTGTGGTGGGTACCTATTACTGTTTTGTGGCCTAGCACGATTCTTGTTTTGTTGTAAGTCAGAAATTACCTTTAAATAATCTAGTAACTCCTTCTTTGATTGAATATCCTTCATGGGTATTAACATTCCCCCTACCTCTCCCGGCAGGTGTCGAGCTATCCTTATAATAAACTTCCTCATGGACAAGGGCCTATCCAAATACTGATTTTTTTCAAAGTACTGACTAACATATGTAAGTAGGTCAACTCTACCATTAACAAAGTTGCCTGTACCATTCAAGTCATCTTCAAATTGCTGTTGTTCTTCGTTACCCCAATATTTTTCTTTAAACATGAATTCAAAATCTTCGAAACTATTTAAACTAATCATCACTTCCCTCATCCATTTATTTGCTGTACCTTTCATATACTTAAGTAGGGTTAATTTGTTAATCTCCCATACACTATCCGTCAACTCATTGAATTTTTGTACTACATGTAAAAAATACATAGGGTGCGTTATCCTGTCATTTTCACCATGAAATTCTATTAAATATAGCTCTGCTTGCTGCGAACTGGTTTTATTACTAGTTTCAGTACACCTGTCCTTGTGTACAGACTGCTCAAATTTATTCTTAAGGTTACTTGTACTTACCTTTCCCCTAGAATTTTTCAATAACTCAAGCTCCCTACTTAATTCATCTTTGACTTCATATAGCTTATCTTTAAGGTTGCCTTCGCATTGAGAAATTTCCTCTTTTAATTGATACTGGATTTCCGCTTGGAATTTTCCACGCCACTTAAGATTTTCATCAGTGAATTTACTTTGGCTCTTAGACAATGCATTGAGTGAATCACCTTGTTTAACAATTAATTCTGTTACTGTTTCAACCCTACTATTTACTTCCGCAGCTAAGATATCTACCTCATTTGACAATTGAATTTTATTAAATTCACAAACAATGTTGGTCTTAGTACACCGTTTATCTATCTCACCAATTTTTTGCTGTACCTGAGAAACATCCCCTACTACTGTGTCTACTTTAGAATTTAAGTTTTCCACGGTTACCCTATTTTCCTCTTTATATTCGTCTAATCTCTTACCTGTTGCTTGAATCTCATCCCTATTGGCCTGAATAACTGTTAGTAAATCGGTCTTAAGAACTTGAATTTCCGATCTAATATCAGCTTTTAAATTATTCATCTCAACCCTCATTTCTGACATCCCACTACCCAAGGTATTTACTTCAACCCTCATATCTGACATCCCACTACACAAGGTGTTAAGTAGCTCCAAGATTTTATCATTGTCCCTAGGTCTACTGCTATGTTCACTAATCTGAGGAACTGGTTTACTCACTAACAAGTCATATTGACCCCCCTTCCCAAAATCGTTAGTCATTGTTGATTCTTGTTGATTATTGTTAGTCAAGGATACACTGTTTTCAGAATTACTTACCTCGCTTGATTCTAACAAGTTACTATCTAAGCCTACCGGTATCATTCTATCAATTTGGTTATGCAGCTCAATTTCTGCATTACTTTGTGGGCTTAAACCTCCTGAATGGTTTTCTTCAAACATTTTATTACTATTATATAATCCACTTAAAGGGATGTTATCCTCAGATTCATCGGAACTATTCATTACTTGTATCACATGAAACCCTTCACAACTAAATCTTACCTTACTTAATATCAAACCTATCTTAAATCACAGGGGGTTTGTTCTTTTAATAATTAAACAGGTTTAATTACTGCCTCGCAGTTGAGCGCCATTCTGAAGCATGTCTAAGACTCTTCTTGTGAAAATGTTAAATTCATTAGCCTTACGTTAGAGCCATTCTGAAGTGGTTCTGAATATGCTTCTTATATATTTTAATACACTGGGTTTTTTCAATATTTAAATTTACTTTGGTTGATAAAGGGTTAATTAGTTGTGAGGCGACAAAATGGTTTAGAGCAAATACATAAGTTTATTTATTTGATTAATAAACATGAAATAGACGACAATGTAAGTTAAACACACTCCTACTGAAATAATTACTTGATTTTATACTTGATGTGCTCTAATAATTGGTTTGTAATTTTAAGGCATTAAGCTTTGATTGTGATTTTACTAAATATTAAAACTATGGCTTATCTGTTTTTTATAATGAAGATTCAGTGAGGTGAGATGAATTGAGTCTCGATGGTCCGATGTTGTCTTCAATGAATTGGGCGACCTCTCCGCGACAGTTTATGTCCAACGACGAGCTTTCACCAACTACTTGTTACACACGTACTGTCATTACTTCACTCCGTACTTTTGTAAACTCTAATTAATGTCTTCGATGTAGGTTAAATAACTGTTTTAACAAAGGTCCGATCGTCACTGAGAAATCACGAATTTATAAATTTAATTTCGTGTCAAAAGTTTGTGTAGCTAATTAGAATGTCAATAGTGTTAAATCACTTGACTCGGCACAACAGAGATGGTACGTATTACTAATGACCGTCTCACTCTCCAACGATTGACTCAACGTTCCGCCCTCTTTACTTCAACTGCTCCCCAACGACTGAAATGCTACGTGCTTACGCCCCTCGGGCTCGGTCTCGACTCCTCCCCAACGACTGGTTCTCAAAGACTGACTCTCAAAGACTGACTCTCAAAGACTGATCATTCTCCTCTCTCGACGCGCATTCGCCATGACAGCATCGTCGCACCACCCTGCGTCATTCTCGATGCGCACTCGTCCTGTAACCATAGCAACCGTTGAAACCCCGTCCGGTGTCGCCCTCATGTGCAAGCGGTGAAGATTTGAACTAAAATCCGAAGCGTGAGAACACAGTAATTTTCCGTTCTCAAATCTAGAAATTCCTGTGTGACGTATTTTGTTTACGCGTTCTGAGCGGATGTGAGTCACATCCTGTTTTGACATCCTTCCAAATATTCCGATGGGAACAACAAAATCTGCGACGTTTGCTTACTGGGGATTATTTTACGTTTTGATTTTTAGAATTACGCAATTTTTAATTAGTTAATATTTTTAATTTAATTACCCAATAAAGCGACCCACTACATGCCCCCATCCCCCCCAGGGTTATTATGGGACAACATATTTCGAATTTCCTCTGTTGGTCAATGCTAACTTGACAAGCATATCAAGTTTGAACGAAATTGATCAATAAATAAGAGAGAAATAGTAATTTTTGTATTCCCGATAAGAATAACATTGGACGACGTACTGCGTTTACCGCAAAATGAACATTTAAATTTTCTCCGCAACCAGCAATCGTAGAATAGTAATTAAAAATACTAAATTATTTAGTTTTTTGAGCTCTTTTTAATGGTGAATAGTAAAATTTTTTATATTTATTATTTTTATGAAAAATCCAAATAACTGAATATTTGTATAGGCCTATTTTAAGCCCTGTAATTTCTGAACCTGAATCTTAACAGAAATGCGGGTGGTCATTTTGTTTAAAAACTAAAGCTCTACAAACGATTAAGTTTAATTAAAATCTTTAGAGCCGTTTTTCAGAAATTTTGATTTTTTCATGTTTTTTGGCGGTTTTTGGGGGATAATTACTCTTAAAAATAAAAAATTCAAAAAAATAAAAAACGCCTGGAGATATCGTGGATTAGTACCTACATATCAAATTTCATTAAAATCGGATCATTTGTTAGGGCTCTAGCTCTGTACACATCCATACAGATAGACAGACAGAGAGATAGACAGACAGACAGACAGACACACAGTCAGACAGACAGACACACAGACATCACGTAAAAATCATTTTTTTGTATTCAAAACAAATATTTCCACTAACCCCTCAAATTCGTAAATTTTTACGAAAACAATACTTTCTCCATATACTACGTATAAGGGGGAGAAAGTAAAATTAAATCTCCTTACTAAACATTGAGAAATGCACACATAACTTATGAATAAATTTATTATTCATTGTGTTCGCAACACATTACGGATGATGAATGATTCATACCGAATTATCTTGTCACATTGTTTTGATAAAAAGCCCATGAAGGTTGCTTATTACTTCATAAACATACTTCAAACCAATCTGTTTTGCACATCAAACAATAAATAACTGACATAATACACAATTTTGCTGCGAGTTTTCCACAGTAACTACTTGTTGGAGAATCTAATTCCCTAGAACACAAGAAACATGAAATAATATATACAACAGTAAAGAATCTTATATACTTACAATATTTGAACGGTACAGAATGTAATACTATTTGTACTCGAATAAGCACAATTGTACTTTATTAATAAAATATACTTTGGTAACATTAACAGGAATCATTACATTATTATACACGACTAAAATCAACAATACAATAATAATTGACTCAAAAATAACAACAACCCCTTACGACACATAATCTAATTTATTTGTATAGTTTAAATGCATTAAGAAGACATCTTATCAACTAAAATATTTCAGCTGATTCCGTTTTCTGAAATTCATGACGTTATTGCTACCGTCCTAAGCAGTTGGAACATCCATAGTTTGGTGGTACTAAAATCATTATACCCCCGTCGCAGCAAACCTGCGTACTCAACGAATTTCCAATGAATGTATATGTTTCTCACTACCACATAAAGGCACTTACCAAGTTTTATAAAAATAAATTAATAAATAAGTGATCTATAGCATTTTATTTATTCTCCATAAGAATAACATAGGACTGAGTATGCAGGTTTGCTGCAATAAGAAACACAAAATATGTGTTTTTATGCAATTATCAACCAGGTGAAGCTACATACTAAGTTTTATTAATTTATGTTAATAATTAAGGGAGATATAAAACTTTACTTATTCTCCATAAGAATAACATTAGGGCTGAGCATGCAGGTTAGCTGCTACGGGGACAACCAACAAAACATTTGTTTTTTGTTAAAATATCAATATACCAGTACAACATGAAGGCACATACCAAGTTTCATCAATATACATTCATAAATAATCGAGATATCAAATTTTATTTATTCTCCATAAGGATAACATTGGACAACGTACTGTGTTTAGTACTTAGAATATCTCTGCAACGGTGGGACGTAGAATCACAATTTAAACACCAAAATGATTGTTTTGTGGAGCTGAAGTGATTGGTAAAAGCAAATGTGAAGTTTAAAGTAAAATTAACTGAGGAAAAGCCAAAAACCTTTTTCCCATAAGATTAACATGGGAGATTTTATGAGCATGTTTTTTTGGATTTTTTCCGCAACCACTTAACCTAGGTTAATAATTCAAAATACCATATTATTTGTTTTTTTAATCTTTATTACATGGTCAAAACCAAAATTAAGTGTTTCAAAAATTTTCGGGTGAAAAATGCAAAAAACTGATTTTTGGAAAATTTAAAACCCCCATAAACCCCCTTTCCCATAGTCAGATTTTTCTGGTTTTCGAACTTAAAGTCATAAATGTCACTTTACACATTTGAGCCAAATTTAATCAAAATCGGACGTTTTTTACTCAAGTTATTGCATTCACGGACACACACACAAACATATATATATATACATATATATAAATTTGAACGAATAGTGTTTTAGTCATCTGGGGACCTTAAAAACAAATTTTTCACGGTCTCGGGCTTAAGTCTTACCATGAGACCTACGGTAATAGCTTCTTCCCTATAGGGGAAATTCGCTAATATCCTTGTCTGTTGACGGGCTTTCAATTATTAAAACCACTGTAAACCTTACTTAACACATTTTTGGGTTAAAGAAGGAACATATTATTGAATCAAATTTTCCCAAGCAAGATTGATGGTTAGAACACGACACTCTCGACCTTCGGAATATTGATTACAAGCGCGAGCGAGCCCGTCACTCAGCCGCTGAGTACTGCAGTGCTGTTTGCAGTTCACACAACTCAGTTGAAACAAAATAACAATTTATTAATAAATAAAATATAAAATATAGCTCACCTGGATTGGCTATTACAATTTCAATCTCATCTAGAGGCTTACAGGGGCTATAGCTCCTAACATATGGTTTTTGTGTAAGTGGATAATCACAGCTGATCATTAGTTCATTTTGCTTATTAATAAAAACACTGTAGTGATATTTCCATAAGAAAATCATTGGATCTTTGAAGTCAGTTTACGTCGGGCGTATCCCACTTAATTTTGGACATTTTTGATATTTTTCCCACCGTCCTTGTCCCTCGAGCTTTAAAAATGAATCGTCATAACCCAACTTAACTTATTCCAAGCTCAAGATATTTCGTTGGGACCGATTCGCTTACGGAATTAAATATATAGATTCGGAATATACGTTTATAGATTAAGTTATGGTTACCTTAATTAAGTATTTCAAAAGCTAGATAAGCTGAACAAAAAACAAAAGTATGAAGCTCCTTTAATGTTTATTTGGTTGATTATATATTCCACAGTAGTCCAACAAAAATCAAATTAGCATTCGTCATGCCCCAACAAGGGGAAGCGAATGGTGGTGAAAAAACTTTATATTTTCACAAGTTGATCATACAATTTTTATGTTTTACTTACGAAATCTGAAATCTACGATACGGTACCACACGACGTCACGTCTTTCGATTGTTAAAAAACGTAACGGATTTATATACAGAGCAAAACTCGAAGATGGTGTGAAGCTGTGTGTGATAAATCCACCCTACCTCTTATTATCCTCTTACGATCATCTTACTATCATACTATCCTACTCACCCTACTCTCGTAGAGCGCCAATATACGAGCATCCTAGCTTTACCGTGACGGAAACCTAATACTGACGTATATGCTGAGCCTCTTGTATCAAGTTATCATATTAATTTCTCCAGGCGATCAAACCTTGCAACATGCTCAGGCTGTGGGCATAAGGAGCTTCACCCGCTGAGTAAGACTATTTCAGGATGCTTTTCTAGGCAGTATACTTGTGCACGCTAAAAAGTAGTTTTAATATTTGTTCTCAATACATTTCTTATAATTGTCATTTTAGTGCAGTACGAATGTACCGTTCAATAGTTAAGCGAAAGAGAGGCAATCAAGGTTAAGTTAAGGTAGAATATTCCATGACTCGATCTGTTAGTTTACTTACCCATTGTGTGGCTTATGTTGCAGGCAGGAGGATCCGCAGCCACCAGCCCCACGGGTCTGACGAGGAGTCCCCCAGGAGCGAGTCCAACCGAGTCAGCCGCCGACACAGACCTAGTCCCCGCCAGGTACACCTAGCAGTACATAGTACACTCTAAAATACAAAGAATGAAAATCCTATTCGTCGAAGTGAATTAGGTGTTATGCGAAGGAATAAGTATCCATTTCCAATAACTGAAAATATAATCTTTCATCTAGACTGAAAATATTCGTTCGTTAAAAATGTGTTTTTTACTCGTTCATTATATATTAATTTCATTATACGAGTAAACTTCAAGCAGAATATATGGACCTGTAGCTTATTGTACTGCCAGAGTGACTAAGATAACCAGCTGGGCTACTGAACATGGAATACCGAAGAACATTTATATTGTTTGCATAACAACAATATAACGATTAATTGACTGAACAGATGATGGAATCAACAGATGACAGATTTAGACCGATGTCTAAATCTCGCCCTACTCTAACTCGCCTCCCACAGGCCGAGATAATCTACGTCAAGTATATCTAAATGTTTTTAAGGTGCATCTACTCGTTTGTTCGAGTGTCTTTGGTGGATTGGAGTATCTTTGATCGGGCATAACAAGAAAGTTCCTCCATGTTGGTTTTGTGTTGGTCTTGGTGAAAAATAAAGAAATCCAAGTTATAAAATCAATTGTTTTAAAGTTATTCGCACTAGCAATTAGTTTAACTGGTATATTTAATGGGTGGATGTGCAACCCGACCAAACGACATTTTCACTCATTAAATTAACGAATTTTACTTTTATATGTACGGGTTCTATTCTTTTATTTTTGGGGAAACACACACTTACAAGATGAAATACCCCCCGTCGCAGCAAACCTGCGTACTAAGCGAATTTCCAATGCATTTATATGTCTCTCACTACTACATGAAGCCACTTACCAAGTTTGACAAAAATACATTCATAAATAATTGATTTATAACGTTTTTTTCATTCCCCATAAGAATAACATTAGGACTGAGTACGCAGGTTTGCTGCAACGAGGAAGATAAGAAATGAGTTTTTATGCAATTATCAATATAACTGAACCAGGTGAAGCTACTTACCATGTTTTATTAATTTATGTTTATAATTAAGGGAGATATAAAACTTTACTTATTCTCCATAAGAATATCGTTAGGGCTGAGTATGCAGGTTAGCTGCTACGGGGAAAACCAAGAAAACATTTATTTTTTGTGCAAATATCAATATACCAGTACAGCGTGAACCCACATACCAAGTTTCATCAATATACATTCATAAATAATCGAGATATCAAATTTTATTTATTCTCCATAAGGATAACATTGGACAACGTACTGTGTTTAGCACTTTGAATATCTCTGCAACGGTTGGACGTAGAATCACAATTTAAACACCAAAATGATTGTTTTGTGGAGCTGAAATGATTGGTAAAAGCAACTGTGAAGTTTAAAGTAAAATTAACTGAGGAAAAGCCAAAAACCTTTTTCCCATAAGATTAACATGGGAGATTTTATGAGCATGTTTTTTGGATTTTTTCCGCAACCACTTAACCTAGGTTAATAATTCAAAATACCATATTATTTGTTTTTTTAAGCTCTATAACATGGTGAAAACCAAAATTAAGTGATTTAAAAATGTTAGGGCGAAAAATGCAAAAAACTGATTTTTGGAAAATTTAAAACCCCCATAAACCCCCTTCCCATGGTCCGATTTTTCTGGTTTTCGAACTTAAAGTCATAAATGTCAGTTTACACATTTGAGCCAAATTTCATCGAAATCGGAGGTTTTTTACTCAAGTTATCGCATTCACGGACATATATATATATATATATATATATACATATATATAAATTTGAACGAATAGTGTTTTGGACATCTGGGAACCTCAAAAGAAAAAGTTATCATGGTCTCGGGCTTAAGTCTTACCATGAGACCTACGGTAATAGCTTCTTCCCTATAGGGGAAATTCGCTAAAAAGGTACTTAACTGTAAAAGGATGGCTGGATTTTCTCCAAAGTGTGAAAGATTGAATCTAAAAGAGTGAATATTAATTATTTTACTTGAGTTGAGTACCGGCGGCGAACAGACGTCGAGGTTTAGGTTAGAAAGCTCGGTGACCCTGGTAGTTCTAATTCTGTTATTCTTCAAAACTACCCTTTTCCGCGGTATCCTCATTTTAGCGAATTTCCCCTATAGGGAAGAAGCTATTACCGTAGGTCTCATGGTAAGATTTAAGCCCAAGACCATGACAAATTTTTTTTAGGTCCCCGGACGACTAAAACACTATTCGTTCAAATTTATATATATGTATATATATATATATATATATATATATATATATATATATATATATATATATATATATATATATATATGTGTGTCCGTGAATGCGATAACTTGAGTAAAAAACGTCTGGTTTCGATGAAATTTGGCTCAAATGTGTAAAGTGACGTTTATGACTTTAAGTTCGAAAACCAGAAAAATCGGGCCATGGGAAGGGGGGTTTATGGGGGTTTTAAATTTTCCAAAAATCAGTTTTTTGCATTTTTTACCCTAAAATTTTTAAAACACTTAATTTTGGTTTAGACCATGTTATAGAGCTTAACAAAACAAATAATATGGTATTTTGAATTATTAAGCTAGGTTAAGTGGTTGCGGAGAAAATCCAAAAAAACCTGCTCATAAAATCTCCTATATTAATCTTATGGGAAAAAGGTTTTTGGCTTTTCCTAAGTTAATTTTAATGTCAACATTTGCCTTTAGCAATCAACTCAGCTCTACAAAACAATCATTTTGGTGTTTAAATTGTGATTCTACGTCCAACCGTTGCAGAGATATTCAAAGTGCTAAACACAGTACGTTGTCCAATGTTATCCTTATGGAGAATAAATAAAATTTGATATCCCCATTATTAATGAATGTATATTGATGAAACTTGGCACGTGGGGTCACGTAGTACTGGTATATTGATATTTGCACAAAAAAATTGATTTTTTGTTGATTATCCCCGTAGCAGCGAACCTGCGTACTCAGCCCCCATGTTATTCTTATGGAGAATAAGTAAAATGTAATGACTCCCTTAATTATGAACATAAATTAATAAAACTTGGTATGTGGCTTCACCTTGTTGAGTTATATTGATATTTGCATAAAAACCCATTTTTTAGTTTCTTGTTGCAGCAAACCTGCTTACTCATCTCCCATGTTATTCTTACAGAGAATAATTAAAATGTTATATAGTACTTACTTATGATTGAATATTGATTAAACTTGGTATGTGGCTTCACCTAGTTAAATTATATTTATATTTGCATAAAATCCAATTGTTTATGTTCCTTGTTTCAGCAAACCAATGTACTCATCACCAATGCTATTCTTATGGAGAATAATTAAAATTGTATATATCGCTTATATATGAATATATTTTTATGAAACTTGGTATGCGGCTTTATATGGTATTAAGACATATTATGCATTAGAAATTCGCTGAGTACGCAGGTTTGCTGCGACGGGGGTATTTATTCTTATAATAAATTTAATTGATGATGTTCTAATTACGAAGAAAGTTCCACGTTTTTAATTAAATAAATTCATATATACATGTATACTATGTATACCATATGTATCAATGTACACTATCGAGCAATGAGAGCAAGTTCAAACCCCATTTACACCAACCACACAGAAAATCATTCAGCACAAAACCTGTTTGGTTGTTTTTTTGGCTAATAAAGAAATCGAGGTTAAAGAGCAGTGGGAGATTTTTGGCTGAATATTGTGAGGCATAAACAAAATTGCCATCGTTGATAACTATTTACATGGGCATTTTAACTGTAACATAGTTGTGAAACTTGGCTTACTTTACATGGGTAAGAATAACAGGGAAATATTTTACTCGTACAATTTATAAACGAGTTCGCACGCAGCACGCTGACATGAGGGAAGTGAATTTCCACATAACAAACTATAAAAACTCAAAATCAGTTAAAACATACATTTGTTCCAATTTTTATTCAAATCTGAAAACATTGATTTTTTTGGCTGTTCTGATGCTCCTGGTTCTATTTACTGCAATGCTGGGAATGTAATTTTGCGCATTATAAGGTTAGGAGAAGGTCCAGTCAGGCTTTAAAGTAGGTGTGAGGATGTTGGGGATTATAAAAACACACCAAAAATGAATAACAGGCTTTTCTAATGTAAAATCCCCTTAAGACAACGTACTGAGTTTGGTCGATACATATTTTCTTTAATAACTCGGTAAATATTTATGCTAGAATGACGAGAGAGGGCTTACAAGTTTTGCCACACTAATTTCCATTTTTTTACATGCATTAATTTGGGGCTTTTCTGACCCTTTTTGGGCCCAAAAACTCGAAATTTGAAAGATTAATCCCTTAAAAAGGGGTTTAGAGTTTCCCGATTGTTTTGCCCAACGAACTTGTCCAACCGATTATAGAAAGGAACATCCCTACCAAATTTGAAGTAAATCGGACAAAAAATGCGACCGCTAGAGTCGCATATATATATATATATATATATATATATATACAATTTTGAACGACCCCCCAAAACGTGTTCAGGGGGTCACGTTAGGAACTTCTATGGTGGTCCCGGGCTTAAGTTTCACCGTGCAGGTCATGCTAATAGTTCACTTTCCAAAGGAAATTCACTAACAAACAAAAAATATACAAATTTGGTACTAAACTATTTAATTACAAATTCTCTTTATCTTCCCTACGAGGCTAAGAAAGTACCCATCTTTCAAATTCATCTTGCAAATTTAAAAAGTGTTATTACAACAATGGATAAGACTATTGTTATGAATTATTTATTCTTAGTTAACTCAACAACTTATCATAAACAATTTTTGTTATTTGGTATTTAAGATATGCTTTAACAAGAGTAGTATAGGAAGTGAGTTAGATAGAGAGAGGAAGAGGAAGTGGTTTTAAAGAGATTAAATCTAGACAGCCACACCACTATAAATATTGTTAAATTGTGTCGCATTGTCCTTGAAACATTCGATGAAACATCGTTAGTCGTTCCATAATTCATAGTTATTTATTGCAATATCAATTTCAAAATTCGTTCTTCCTTATTTAGTTTGAATACTTTATACTAAATTATTATGTTTTCAAGTCAAGTGAGTATTTCCAAGTAGATATTATACTCGTTTAAAAACGTAAATAGGACATGTAAAGAGAGTGTAGTTCCCAACTCATCGGTTGAGTTGGGAAACCGATGTTTACATAGTTTAGTTGTTAATTTCAAGACGTTATGATTTCACACGTGGCTTTGAAAATTTGGTCATTTGAAATGTTCTAATATAAATATTAGTATTGCGGTTCAGGGACATCTCATGACAGAACAGTGTCTTCCAAAAAGTTTGTGTTCAATGTTTTTTAATGTTTTTTCAATGTTTTCAACATCAGGACAGTCATTGATTGTAAGTAGTTTATGGAGAGTAACCTGTAGTGTTTTAAAAATAGTTTGGATAAATTTGGCTTTATATATGTAGACTCATTAATGAAGCTGCATTCACCATAATTATTGTATTCAAGTTCGTTTATAGTATTGATGATTTTATTTGTCATTGTGGTCCATGCAAATAACATAAACATCATTATTAATGACTTAAAGTGATTTTAAGAAGAGTTTCTTAGCAAAAGATATATTAATGAATGAAAATATACTTCCATATTCAATTATTCTAAGTAACATTTTACTAACTGTAAAACATTAGAGCATTTTTGTAACTACAAAAAGTTAAATGATTACCTCATTCTACTTAAATCGTACTGTAAAAACGATTCCTTACAAATGAAACCGTATATAGAACAAATAAAAACAAACTTAAAACCCTTTTAGCTTCCTGATTAAATCTATTTTTGTGTTAAAAATAAATTATTACAAACTCCCCTACGGAACGATTCTATTTTTCCCAGCGTGGAATACGTAGAGAAGCGGGAGGTGAGATAAAAGTGGATTTTCCACCGGAAGCTCTGGAGATGGATGGAGGCAAATCTCGCGACTCTCGGTGGCTGAGCTCCTTATCTCGTGATAAGCGGGATCAGGGAAACTTTACCCGCCAGGGATTACTCTGTGGAAAAGATTACACTCGCAAAATCAAGAGCGAGTTTAAAGTAGCCCTGGAAGATATTAGGGGGAAGTCTTGAAAACTACCATCTGATAATGTAATCTCGAGTAGTTTTATCTATTACGGTTTTAAATATTAAAGTTAAACGTTTATTAGATAAATAAATTTTGTAATTTATTAAAATATAATTTGATTCCGATGCTTTCTCCGCGTATATAATTTGCTATGATAAAAACAAATATGCTATGCCAAAGGTTACCAGTTTTTTGTAAAAAGTCTTGAAAAGTACTTCAAACTTACTGAGATAGTATTACAGAACAAATGCCTTAGGCTAACACGATTCTAAATAACAACCACGACAGTATTACAGAACAAACATCTTAGGATAACACGATTCTAAATAACAACCACGACAGTATTGCGGAATAAACATCTTAGGCTAACACGATTCTAAATAACAACCACGACAGTATTACAGAACAAACATCTTAGAATAACACGATTCTAAATAACAACCACGACAGTATTGCGGAATAAACACTAAGGCTAAAACGATTCTAAATAACAACCACGACAGTATTACAGAACAAACATCTTAGAATAACACGATTATAAATAACAACCACAACAGTATTACAGAACAAACACCCTAGGATAACATGATTCTAAATAACAACCACGACAATATTACAGAACAAACATCTTAGGATAACACGTATCTAAATAACAACCACGACAGTATTGCGGAACAAACACTAAGGCTAACATGATTCTAAATAACAACCACAACAGCACTACAGAACAAACATCTTAGGATAACACGATTCTAAATAACAACCACGACAGTATTGCGGAACAAACACCTTAGGATAACACGATTCTAAATAACAACCACGACAGTATTGCGGAACAAACACCTTAGGCTAACATGATTCTAAATAACAACCACAACAGTATTACGGAACAAACATCTTAGGCTAACATGATTCTAAATAAAAACCACGAAAGCACTACAGAACAAACAACTTAGGCTAACATGATTCTAAATAACAACCACAACAGTATTACGGAACAAACATCTTAGGCTAACATGATTCTAAATAACAACCACAACAGGATTACGGAACAAACATCTTAGGCTAACATGATTCTAAATAAAAACCACGACAGCACTACAGAACAAACAACTTAGGCTAACATGATTCTAAATAACAACCACAACAGTATTACGGAACAAACATCTTAGGCTAACATGATTCTAAATAAAAACCACGACAGCACTACAGAACAAACACCTTATGCTAACATGATTCTAAATAACAACCACAACAGTATTACGGAACAAACATCTTAGGCTAACATGATTCTAAATAACAACCACGATAAACTTAAGTCATGTTTCTGTTTGTCACAGAGTATTTACGGAGAAGGAGACCAAGGATGGGATGTGCACGTCGCCCTCCAAAGAGGACTTGGAGTCCAACGAGAAGAATTCATCAAGCTCGGGCGGCGGAGCCAACAAGCTCGGCCAACTGGTCTTCAAACTCAGGTTGGATATTTGTAAAGTTTAATCGTATTATACTACTAATAAAGTAGTATAGAGTCGTGTGTTTGTCCTGGTAATTTCGAAAACGGCTCCTAAAAACTTGCGTGTGTTTACTCCTTAAGACCTTAAGAGGACGTTGGAGTCAGAAGAAATATCGTCGCTGACCCTAGCGCTACGGGCCAATTCAATGTTAAAACGCACAAAACATGTCTTCACTGAAAAGCTTTTTTTGTTACTGTTTGACCTATTGATTTGGATAAATTTGGTTTGAATCTTTATAAAGTTTTGATTAGTGTTTGCTTGGAGGTTTATTTTTTAATGACAAGGAAAAACTACAAAATATGTATAAAAATATGGACTTTAAATTACTATATTTTTGGAAATGTATTATTTTATTTAGAAATTAGCGAGCAATTAATCTGCGTCTTCAAAATACCTTTAATTTTAGACATCTTTCATAATCGTATGTTGATAAATAAGCAAGATACATGATTTTAAGTTTAGGATTACAACTTAAGGCTCTTATGGCCTCTTAAGGCTCCTCCTAACTGGCCTTCATGGACATTGAGTAGTGGGAAAATGGTGCTATTAATATTAAGGGAATGTTTGTCTGTTAATTTATAAAGAAATTACAACTTTCTAATTTTATTTTGCTGGTGTAAAGTAGTTCATATGAACTAAGTATATACAGTTATTTAGTTTAGTCTTGTAAATAAAATAAAATCTGTGATGTTGTGTTAGGTACAAGCAGGAGAAGAACATCCTGATCGTGTCGGTGGTCAAGTGCCGCGAGTTGCCCGCCAAGGACCCCAACGCCGGCTCCAGCGACCCCTACGTCAAGCTGCAGCTGCTGCCCGACAAGCAGCACAAGGTCAAGACCCGGGTGTTGCGCAAGACCAGGAACCCCGTGTACGACGAGGACTTCACCTTCTACGGCATCAACCCCAACCAGTTGCAGGTACGATCACAAGCAACTTATCTGATGCAATCAGTTAAACACTTCCTTTAACAGTACCTTTGTGGTCCGTTTCACAACGTGAAGGTACATAACATAAAGGACCTACTAATTAATGTGTGGTTTAAGAATGCAAAGGTTCATAACGTAAAGTTTCAGTTATTTTACATGTAAAATAAAACCATTTCAAAACCTCCAGTTTCAAAACGTAAAGGTATTATTGTTAAACAAATTTAAAACGGAGGTGTTTCAAAACGTATAGGTCCTAAACGTCAAGGTAGTATTTTTGTTATAACCGTAAACGCTGAATATGATTGATCTTAAAACCAAATCTGGAACAACTACTTTCAAACTACTTGTAAATACAAATACAAGTGGACTGAGAGCGAGCGAGTTATGACCTGGACGTAATGACACTTCAGGGTTCGTAGAGCTTTCAGACCAGGTGTGCTGAGTCGATCTATTTAAGGTTTTCTACTTAACCGGAAGAGACCTCGTAAAAACAGCTGGAAGGTCACGTGATCACCAATCCAATCTGCAGTGTTGCTGGAAACACGATCAGTGACAATTGATAAAACTATCCAAAAATTCGAAAGAATCAAGTTTTTATGAATATTGTTTATATGTATTCATAATCAATGATAGTACTAAGGACCAAGCAAAACATTCGAATTAAATAAGATTTCTAATTATCCATGTACTTGAGTATTTACTGTACTCGATTGTGAAAACAACAAAATACTACTCCAGATTATTCTGCTAATCGTTTGGTTCTGGAGTGGACATCCATTTACACGATTAGAACTCCGTAGACTTACCTGACATCAACTACAGATGGCTGCTTTCCTGGTCCTAAATCATCTCCATCTATGACTTCCTGTAGCTGGATTACATGGCCACGTAATAGCTGGTCCGATTATACACGATGATTTATTAGGACAATTACTTGAATAAAGGATAATCAAAATAACATGTTAATCAAACAGTCGTTTTTTAATATTTAGGCTAGAAATGACGTTTATTGATCCGTTTGAAAGATCAAATGATGACAATTATTTGTTAGTTTGTAGTATTAAACAGTACAACATTTTTTCTCATGGATACACACAACAGTTTAATTTTGTATATTCGTATTTGCCAACGTAGTTGATTGATTTTCAACCAAAGTTTTACTTTAGATTTGTTTTCATAATGCAATTCTAGTCAGTTTAGTAAACACGTAACACTAATGGCGAAGAACATAATCTAGCGGTTTAAAGTAAACTTTCTTCAGAATAATCAAGTAGGGTTTTAAACTCCAACTTAAAATATTAATTTATTTTAACCCTACCTGATGTTATTTGTTGTTCTAATACTTAGTGTTCAGCCCACAGTATAATGATTTACTAATCCTAAAAAGCATTTTGAACCTCCTACCTTTTTCATTTAACTAAGAAATTAATACTAAATTCGCATTTGTCTGTGGCTCCGTGCGTCCGTCCGTCCGCGGCTGTTTCTCGAGCTGTAATGGCTCCCAAGCTACGAGAAGATATTTTTTAGGGGTGATCGAGGTCGGGTAAGCTGCACGTGTTGTTTTTTCTTGAAAAGCAACCTTATTTGAGTTCCGGTAGCTTTAAGTTTTATGTTTTAGCGAATTTCCCCTATAGGGAAGAAGCTATTACCGTAGTCGGCATGGTAAGACCTAGGCCCGGGACCATGATAAATTTTCGTTTTGAGGTCCCCAGACCCCAAAAACACCATTCGTTTGAAACTGTAGATATATATATATATATATATATATATATATATATATATTATATTATTAAGTTCACTGCATAGGGCTACTATTATAATTATTATTTTTAAAAGAAAATTACCAGAGTACCCTTCAAAATTCATTTTTAATTCACTGACACGTGTTTCGAGGTTTACCTCATGATCACAGTGCAGCTAATAACCTTAAACTTAAAATTAAATAACCTGTAAATAAACAAAACAGTATGATAATTTTGTTAACATATGCTAAATTATCTATCTATATATGATTAATTACTTTTGATTTTTTTGATTGTTTCAAAGATTGGATTTTTTTGTTGCGCCTGCATTATATTTAGTATATTAGTTTTGTCTTCTGAATAATTCATGTAAATGTGAAGCTCTTCTTTTGCATTCATTTTGTCACCTTTCTTTTCAATAGACAAAACTTCTAAACTTTCTTGCAGTGTACCAAAATTGTGATCTGTAGTTAAAATATGACGTTAAAAGAAGAGCTTCACATTTACATGAATTATTCAGAAGACAAAACTAATATACTAAATATAATGCAGGCGCAACAAAAAAATCCAATCTTTGAAACAATCAAAAAAATCAAAAGTAATTAATCATATATAGATAGATAATTTAGCATATGTTAACAAAATTATCATACTGTTTTGTTTATTTACAGGTTATTTAATTTTAAGTTTAAGTTTATTAGCTGCACTGTGATCATGAGGTAAACCTCGAAACACGTGTCAGTGAATTAAAAATGAATTTTGAAGGGTACTCTGGTAATTTTCTTTTAAAAATAATAATATATATATATATATATATATATATATATATATATATATGTGTGTGTGTGTGTGTGTGTCCGTGAGCACGATAACTCTCGTAAAAATTATCCGATTTTGACGAAATTTGGTATAAGCGTGTAAAGCAGCATTTATGACTTTAAGTTCGAAAACCAGACAGATCTATCTATCCGAAGGGGTATTTTGGGGGGGTTTTGTACCCCAAAAATGGGTTTTTTGGGTTTTATACATATAATTTTTGAAAAAGTCAAATTTTAGTTTCTCCCATCGGAATCAGCTTAAAAAGACACACAATTTGGTGTTTTGATCATTGCTCTACGTCAAATGGTTACAGAGATATTGAAAGTGCTAAACACAGTACGTTGTCCAATGTTATTCTTATGGAGAATAAGAAAAATTGTATATCTCGCTTATTTATGAACTTATCCTGATGAAACTTGGTATATTGCTTCATATCGTTGTGGTCTATTGATATTTGCACTAAAATACATTTTTCGGCCGATAGTTCCCGTAGCAGCAAACCTGCGTACTCAGGCCCCATGTTATTCTTATGGGGAATAAGTAACGTGTCATCTCCCTTAAGGTTGTGCATCCGCCAGGCTAGTCTGGCAGCGAGGAGCAGTAGTTCCGCATATTGCCGCGCACACCGCTAGGACGTCAATTCGGCTGATGCGGGCATGAGTGTGCTTGTGTGGGTTGGCTGGGGGTAGGGAGAGAGGCACTGGCTCCTTCTGCTCCTTTTCTCTCTCTCTCTCCCCCTCTCACCGTGTTTGTCATCGAGGCATACCTTTTACCTTGCGTTGGCCGGGCGGCCGGCTGGGGCTGGGCTGGGCTGACTCGCTCATTGCAAGCTTTTCGCCTTTGATTTAAATATTTTACTAACGGTTACTAATATTGGTGCTATTATTATAAAGCCCTTTCATTGTTACCAATTGTATTACCAACACCAAACATAATGATTGATAAACGGTATGTGTGAACTACTTTAAAAATAAATAAAGAGTTTGCTATACAAACTTATTTATGTGATTCTCATCTAAATAATTTCCAAATGTAAAAAGTTTTTCGACTAATCGTTTTATATATACAAATATTATTAATTATAATAAATAAGAATATTCTTACAAATAATACTGATGATTCAATTTTATATTAAACTTGTTATAAACATTTATGGTGTACAATTTGTTAATACTAGTATAATCAGATTTGTGTTGTTTACAATTGTTTTAATTTTTTGTTGTATCTAATTTTAAAGTAAATAAAAATCGTTGATACGAAAAATGCTTGACATTTTGACCTTGGCAATTTGACCGCATTCCATGGTCGCCGTAATTTTTAGACCGAAAACGACAAGTGAACGTAGTTTATCGGCCAAAAATAACCGCATCAGTTTATACCCAAACAGCAAACAGCAAACAAAGACTAGCCGTAGGTGAGCGATTTTCGGTCCCCAGCACATAGGCGTATAGAGGGCCGCCGAACAATTTTTAGCATTGGACGCGCTTTCAATTACAAGCTTCTGCACAGTACTAGGATTATTTAAATAGGACAAATTTTATATATTTGTAATCTGCGTAATATGTTGCAACTAACAGTATGAATATCTTCCAGTTTGGTAAATGTTCGGAATTTATACAATAACAAATACTTCGATTTTTTTAATCGGGACAAGAAAAAGTAGTAAAGCGTAAACTTTTTTTATTTTTAGGGTAGAAAGAAACTTCCAGCGGCAAAGTTGTAGAACATTAGTTGATCTACATATTTTATTTCAAACATTTTTCAGTCAGATGTTTGGTTTGTCCACAAATCGCTTGCAAATAAGCGCAGCAAATATTATCAGGTACGTCGCGTCGCGCCCACGGTCCCACCGGACGCACAACGCATTCGTCGCCGGAAAGACCACAAATTAGTAAGGGTGTCATCAGATGTAATTAGAATAGTGAAATTTATTAACCACACGGTAAATAATTCTGATTCTCTTATTCAAACCGATAGGTTGATTATGTTAACTCCTCCATATGAATAACACGGGAACTTGGAAGTCCCGTGGGGCAGTCCTGGGGCCTAAATCGAAATTCTGGCTCAGCAATTCGGTTAAGTATTAACTTCAGGAAGTGGGTGAACAAAAAGCAGGATTTTTTAAAAATATGTAGATATTTAAATACCGATGCACCTTTAAAATTTCAACTCATTTCTGCTTATTACCGTTGAAAGTGCTTTGGAGAATCAACTCTTGAGAATGTCGTTAAGTTGATAAACGGACGTTTAATTTCATTGTATTTAAACTCAGTGGCATAGCCAAAACATTCTCTCGGGAGGGATTTGTTTACAATACTTGGCATAACTATGTTTGTTAATATTTAATAAACAAACATATCGTTATCGTATCGTATTTGTTTTATTAAATATTTACATCCCGTAAATATTTAATAAATACGTTAAAACATGGTATGATCTGTATTCGGTAAGTTTTAACGTATGCTAACTAAACAGACAATATCAGAAACATGGATGTAATATTTTCAAAGCTATGCAAATGTTATGCTTATTTTGATAATTAGCTGCAACACAATTTGAAGAAATATGAATTTTTGTAATTACAATAAAAGTTATGAAGTCGTATCCCAAGCTAAACCAAATATTCTGGTTGTTCTTAACATTAGTTTTTTTTGGAAGAATGACTATTGTTTACAAACTAGACATATTAAAAATACCCCCTTCACAGCAAACCTGTGTACTCAATGCATTTCATGCGACATTAAGCCAATTACCAAGTTTTACAAAAATACATTCCTAAATAAGTGATGTATAACACTGTATTTATTCTCAATAGGAATAACGGTAGGGAAGAGTACGCAGGTTTGCTGTAACAAGGAAGATAATAAAAGGGGCTTTGGAATAATCAATCGCAACAATTTGAAGCTACATACCAAGATTTATTAATTTAGGTTCAGAATTAAGGGAGATATACAACTTTTCTTATTCCCCATGAGAATAACATCAGGGAGATGAGTATCCAGGTTTGCTGCTACGTGGATAATCGGAAAAATGTGTGCAAATATCAATAGACCATAACTAGGTGAAGCTACATACCAAGTTTCATCAATATACAATCATAAATAACCGAGATATCAAATTGTATTTATTCTCCAAAAGAATATCAATGACTTGTAAAGGGGACTGGCATTTAATACAAACCGAATGAATTAAATTAAAGAGAATTGATAAATTAGTAAATTCCAGGAAAAAGAATGAATGGAGCGATAAAATAGAGATAACGCCGGCTCAGGCGCCAGGGTGGTAAGGGGGGCAAGGTCGGTCACAAGGTCACCGGGCTCATTCGCAAATTAAAATAGCGCCTGCAAACTTGAATAAAGACCTGCAATACACGCATGTACTGCCAATAACATCATCTAACATGGAAGGCACTCTCGGGCTAACGTGAGTCGCTGACGGCGTCACGTTCAACACCTGTATGCTATTTTGACTATAGTCAATAGTCAGTAGTCAAACATGCTTTATTCAATGAGTACATGCATTTTACAGAATGGAGTCAATCATATAGTAATATGTTTTACATATTATAGCAAAACATAATTTACAAAGCTAACTTAACTTCCTTATCAAATCAAATAACTATTATTGACGCACAAAACATTCGTCCAATGAATAGATGGTTTAGTTAACATGTATTCCTTTAGTTTCTTTTTAAATTTAACATAGTCATTTTTGTTATTTCAGCGGGCAGAAAGTTAAAATACTTTATACCAGCATAACTAGGCTTTTTTAAATATTTTCCGTTTATGCTTGCAATAAGAAATCTCATTCCTATGCCTTACGGTAATCACCCAGAGTACCCAGACTACCAACATTACCTTTTATCCATAAAATTAGCTCAAAAATGTATAAACTAAATACTGTCAGTATACCTAACTCTGGGAAAAGGTGTTTGGTTGAATCTGACCATCCCATCTTTAATATAATTCTTACTGCCCGTTTTTGGATGGTCAAAATCCTGCACAAATTTTTGTTTGAGGTACTGCCATACAAAATGATTCTAAATGAAACGTGTGATTGAATTAGGGAAAAATAAACTGATTTTAAAGTTTTTAAATCGCAAATTTATGATAATTTTTTAAGGGCAAACAAACCAGATGCCAGCTTATACATATCTGGTCTACACGGGAGTCCCAATTAAGATGCTTATCTACTACAGTATTAGACCTAAAAATTTTAATTCACCTTTTTTATCGGGAACATAATCATTAATTACTGTACTAGTATCTGGGGTAGTGATGTTTTTTTGTCTTAAGGAAAATTCAACATATTTTGTTTTGTTAGTGAGCAAAAGATTTTTATCTGTCAAACACTGTTGGACTACTGTTAGTTCACAAAAACTAGATACTTCAATTTGATTATAATTTTGTCCAGACACTTTTAAATTGATATCATCTGTATATAAAGTTATTTTGTCGAATTGAGCTAAATTGGGCAAACTTTTAATATAACACAGAAACAACAGCGGTCCTAATATAGAACCCTGGGGAATTCCAAATTTTATTTTACAGAGCCTACTTGCGAACGGATCGGCATTAACTGATTGTAGTCATTCAAAAAATCTATCTCTACAAAGCTCTTTCTATTAATTAGATAGGACCTAAACCATGAGAGTGTTATGCTTTTTACTCCCAACTTGAAAAGGGTTTCGAGTAATTCAGTGTGGCAGACACTATCAAAGGCTTTGGTTAGGTCCATGAATACCCCTATTACTTTTTCCCCTTTATCTAGAGATTCGATAATTGATTCAATAAACTCAATGCCTACAATAATTACAGACCTACCAATGGTAGGCTGGTCATTATCTAAGAGTCCATTATTTTCCAAAAAGGAAATTAACTGGTTAGCCATTACTTTTTCAAACGTTTTTGAGAACGAATAAATTAACGAAATGGGTTGGCCTTTTTCTACTTTATGAGGATTATTAGTCTTAAAAAGTGGCCTAATTTTAGACATTTTTAGTCGTTCTGGAAAAATTCCGGAAATTAAAGAAGAATTTATTACATGGGTCAATGGTTTAAGTAGATGTTTACTACTAAGCTTAATTATAGGCATTAGAATATAATCATCCAGAAGAAAATGTATTTTTAAAATTTTGAATTATTTTATCCAATCCATCACAAGTAATAATATTTGCGTTGAAAATTATATTAGTATAATTTGATTGATCAAAGGTGATTTAATTGGTTCCAACTTTGGAATTATCTGAGATTCAACCATACTCATATAATAGTTACAGAATATATTACAAATTTCTTCAGGATCAATGAGTAACTTATTGTCATGATCTAAGCTTATATTAAGAAAATCAGAGGTATGCTTAAGATTAATTTCTTTGTTAACAACATTCCATATTGTCTTACAAACATTACTGGAGTTATTTATTTGATTACCGTAATAGTCATATTTAGCTTTATTAACATTACTAGTATTGAATTCTTTTGTTTTATTCTTGATCTCTGCTCTAAGCTGTGGATCTTTTTTAACTCTGTACAACTAAGGAAAAGAAACTGTATTTTAGAGATAAATGAAGAGCAATCCACTGGCAGGCAATGAAATGTTACAGATGCTGTAGCAAGGATGGGAATAAATGAACTTTAAAGATTATCATTAGCATTGGTAGGCTAAAATGTTACAAATAAACGTGAAAAACGCACCCGCAGATAAGTAGGCACCCGAAATAGAAAATGTTCGTATGACACGTGCTTTTAATAATCTGATAAAATAAAATACCCGCCATAAGTTAACATGAGAACGTTGACGAGAAGCCCTTGGGGAAAATAGTCTAGATGCGTGGTAATTTAATTAGCATAAATAACTAACATTCAAAAAAATTGTTGTGTAAATTGTTGTGTTGTTGTTTAACTCGAATTTATATTTATTTTAAATTTTAACCTCAATGTCCTTTTTGACAAATGTATTTTTTTTTTTTTGAGAATTGCACCCACAGACACAGCCACCGTACATATAAATAAAGTTTGAACTAATTGTATTTTTGGGACTTCAAAACGAAATGTTATCGAGGTCCCAGGCCTATTTCTTACCATGCCGACTAATAACGTTTTCCCTACAGGGGGAACTCAGTTAACAAACAATAAAACAGTTAAAACCCAACGATTTGAAATCACTGACAAATAACTATCCAATTCATCAAATTCCAGTTTAAAAATCTTTCTATTTAATTGTAATTTTCAGCTCATAAAACAAACACAAAAACACACCTCTCTCCAGGTCATTGATTAACAACACTTATATGATTTAAAAGTGATATTCCAAATCAAAGCCCTGATAACACAAACCACCACATGGGTTATGTAGGGTTTAGACCAGACGGCGCTGCGGGGGCATTGGGGTAGGTATGGGGTGTGGACTGACGAAGACCACCCCTTGGGTCTGGCGCTCTAGGGTTGGTCGAGTGGTAGGCTGTTTGTACTGGGCGAGATTACAGCAACAACGACATGAACAGAGCGACAGAAATAACAAATTTCAAAAGTTGTTCAGTTATGTTATTGGTTAAAACTCTCTCTGGTCGTCTTAGTTCCCAGGTCGTTTAGAAAGCATTATTAATTAAAAGCCCGAAATCAAATCACAGCTGGATCCTGTCTGTTCTCTTTGCAAGAGTTAATTTATCCTATATTAATTCAATTTTTTAGCGAATTTCACCTATAGGGAAGAAGCTATTACCGTAGGTCTACGGTAAGACTTAAGCCCGAGATCATGATAACTTTTCATGTTGAGGTCCCCAGATGCCAAAAACACCATTCGTTCAAATTTATATATATGTGTGTGTGTGTGTGTGTGTGTGTGTGTGTGTGTGTGTGTATGTGTCTGTCCGTAAGCACGATAACTCTCGTAAACAAGGTCTGATCTTAATGATATTTGGCAAAAATGTGTAAAGTACCATTTATTTGAACCAGTTCAAAAACCAGACGAATCGCACTATCCGAAGGGGGGTGTTGGGGGGGTTTTGTACCCCAAAAATGGGTGTTTTGGGGCCTTCTCATGTAATTTTTATTTTAATGTAATTTTAATTTTTATTATTGAAATCAGCTAAAAACACAAACAATTTGGTATTTTGATCATTGCTCTACGTCAATTGGTTAGTGAGAAATTGAAAATGAACACAGTATGATGTTGTCTAATGTTATTCTTATGGAGAAAAAGGAAATTTGTATATCTCGTTTATTTATGAACATAAACTGACGAAATTTGGTATATGGCTTCATCTGGTTGTAGTTTATTGTTGTTTGCACAAAATAATTTTTTAGCCTATGGTTTAGCAGCAAACCTAGGTACTTGGTCTCCATATTATTCTTATGGAAAATACTTAATGTTACATATCGCTTATTTATGAACGTATATGGATGAAACTTGGTATGTGACTTCACTTAGCTGAGTTCTATTGGTATTTGCATAAAAACCTATTATTTTGTGTGCCTTGTTGCAGCAAACCTGCTTACTCATCCCCTATGTTATTCTTATGGAGAATAATTAATATTCTAAATATCGCTTGTTTGTGAATATATTTACTATGAATCCTGTTAAGTGTTTTAATGTGTTTTGTTATAAATTCATTGGAAATTCGCTGAGTATGCAGGTTTGCTGCAACGGGGGTATTTAGGCCATTTTAGCATATATTAGCGTAGTCGGGAGTATTCAGCTGTGGATTTCTATTTCTACAAGCTTTGTTCCTGAAACAGCTGATTATTTCCTGCGGTCACGATAGCGGCCACCAATACTAGTATTTTAATAATTTTAAAGTAGATGAAAGAGGAGAATAAAACAAGTGTATGTCTATTGCAATGTTTAATTGATGGTGCAACAGCGCAATAGTCAAATTCAAAATTGTTTCCCGTACGTTCTCTGAAATAAATTAAACAGGGCACCTGACAAGTAAATGTAAATATAAAGAACGAAGCAATTACTTAATATAATGGGAACAAAAAGAGCGTTGACGAGGCGTCAGAGGTGGCGTTAATTGCTACAGAGTTTCGTTCCATTGTCCAGGCAAACTGACAGGTGCAATTATTGCTGGGGCGGTGAAAAACAAAAGAAACCCTCAACAGATCTCAGAGTTTTCTGAATAAATCATCTTTATGAAGTCCACCCTGCTAAGTATTTCTTTTTGAGCTTGTGTAGTTATTTGGTGATCCTTTGTAATTTCAATTGTGTACAAAGCCTATAACTACCAGTCATATACTGAATAGATTAAAATTAAAATAACTTAGTGTTTGAGGAGTATATGGTTATTAATTTATTGTACTCTTTATTATTTACTTTGTAGTATCTATAAAGTATTAACAAAGTGTATGTTGAATTTTGCAATACATCTAATTACATTCGTAACAGGAAGTTACAATAAATTGTAACATCTAACCGACGAGATATAAAGAGATTTAATGATTTATAGGTTTAGAAGCTACCACTACGGGTACATACGGTTTAGAAGGCTACCACTACGGGTACATACGGTTTAGAAGGCTACCACTACGGGTACATACGGTTTAGAAGCTACCACTACGGGTACATACGGTTTAGAAGGCTACCACTGCGGGTACATACGGTTTAGAAGTCTACCACTACGGGTACATACGGTTTAGAAGGCTACCACTACGGGTACATACGGTTTAGAAGCTACCACTACGGGTACATACGGTTTAGAAGGCTACCACTACGGGTACATACGGTTTAGAAGGCTACCACTACGGGTACATACGGTTTAGAAGGCTACCACTACGGGTACATACGGTTTAGAAGGCTACCACTACGGGTACATACGGTTTAGAAGGCTACCACTACGGGTACATACAAAGTTATTGAAACAGTTCTACTCTCAATAGTCTTATTATTATAATTTAACGAAGTCTTTTTTAATTTTCCCTGTTGAATCGGTAAATTAAAAGTAAATTTAATTATTTCGCAAAGAGAAATGTGTATTTGGTTTCTGGGTTTATTAATCAGGTTCTCTTTCGTATAATACTTGTGAAGCCCCCAAAGGGACTTGCGTGCGGCTCGGGAAGAACCTTCCAATAATATTAAGGCATAATATTGCCTATATTGCCTATTTACTGAATTCTAAATGCAAGCTAGTAAGACAAATAAAACCTTCAAATACTAAGTGCAAGCACTTTGCAAAGGCAAAAAATAAATAAATAAAGAACAATAAAATAAAATAAACAAAGGAAACAAATAAATAGTATAATAAAAGAAATACAAAGATAAAAGTATCATAACAAGCCTCTTGGAAAGTCTGTCTAGATAGGCTGCAGTGTAGGAGAAGAAGAATGGTGCAGGTTGCCCATTGTACTACATGGGTGGAGTCTAGCTATTGCTCCAAACATGTTCCTGTAACAAACCCACCCCACCTTTATCTTTAGTCACATAATTTACTTAGGAGTGGGTTCCAGTCACGAAATATTTTGTTTTTCTTCCTGCTTCTCCCATGAGCCCAATGTTAACTTTCAAAGCCCGTCCCTCCTCAATGGATTATCCGGAATTGTTGATTTATGGCTCACTTTAAAGATCAAAAAGTTACTTAGTGTTTGCAGGGACCAGAACTTCAATATCACAAATTATAATCTAATATATAAAATTCTCGTGTCACAGTGTTCGTAACAAAACTCCTTCGAAACGGCTTGACCGATTATTATGAAATTTTGTGGGCTTGACCGATTCTTATGACATTTTGTGTGTATATTTGGTAGGTCTGAGAATAGAAAATAAACTTTTTTTGATAGGCGAGTGAGCGAAGCGAACGAGCTCATATTGAAAATGAACGAGTGTTTGACATAAAACAAATTCAATGACATTAGGACAGGAATACGTCTGTCGGGCCAGCTAGTAGTTTAATACAATTTTTAAAAATCAATATTTTATAATTTTGTTAAGTTAATTATTTATGGTATCAAAATTCTGCTCACTGAAATCGCTAGGTGTATTTTTGCTTTATAAAGTGCTCTATAAATAAGCAATTTCAAATAATATGTTGAGGAAGGACGGAATTTGAAAATTAACATTGGGCTTTATGAGACAAGCAGGTAGAAGCAGGTCACAGGAGCCTACAGTTAAATTAAATATATCACTGGATCTCCCGGATTTTAAGGATAAAAATATCACCCCAGGAAATTTTCAAAACAATTTCAAAATCTTGTTCTTGAAATGTGCCTATGAAAATGCGTCGTTTAACACCATACTTCATGTTGAAATCAAATTTAGGAACAACCTATTATTTTCGTTTGCAACCTTTTTTAAAAAAATCTCCTTAAATTTTCCAAATGTATGCATAACAATTAGCATATCATTTGATTAAATAATTTATTGTTGATGTTAAAATGCTTTAAAAAGAGTTTAATACTTAAATTGTACAAATTTTCGGGGGGCGCACCCCAATCCTCCCCCTCCACTGGATAGGAGGTCACCAGCTAAAGTCTCCTCTTTTTCCCACACTACCATATTGTAAGCCTATAGGAGTCCCATATTAATTCTATGATGTACCACGAAAGGAAGGGTATTTTATAATTTGATTAAAGCACCTGAATGCATCATATTAGACTGCAGGTCAGGTGTTTTTTTGCAATAATCCTTAACATGACCACATTGCGGTTGCAGAGCATCACCCTCCACTTCGTGGTGCTCAGCTTCGACCGGTACTCCCGCGACGACATCATCGGCGAGGTGTTCTGCTCCCTGGGCGCCGTGGACATGTCGCAGGCCGACAACCAACAGTTGACGCTCTGCCGCGACGTCCAGCCGCGCAGTCTCAAGGTACGCTACCTATAGTGTCTAGAGTATGTATGTGTTAGTTCTGGATTAGGAAATCCCAGCTAAGTTGCTAGGCACGTCTTCCACGAGTGAGAATTTGGCATAGGTTACCAGAAGGATAAGCAGGATAGCAGGAAATAAAAGGGTGGGGACAGGCAGCCAAATTGAACTTTCAAGGGCCAACTCATCCCGCCTGCTGTGACAGTTGTGATCAGACTCAAACAGGTGGACCCGCTTTGCCCTTCAACTTGCCCAACTTAACTGACAGGGTATCCATGTACAACAGCCAGGGATCACATTCTCGGGTTGGGGACCGAACTCGGATATTCCATTCCCAGACTCTACAAATGGAGGGGCCAACGGTGAAAGGGAAGCTTGTCACAATGGACAGCCAAAATACTTACCAGCCAAAATGACAACTTTTTGCTGTAATAAATTTCAGCCTGACCAGGCTACACATTACTGGCATAGATCAGTTGTAAGGTTATCCTGGGAGGCTTCTAGAGTATCTAGAAATAGATTTAATCCTGGCGTATTTAACTTTTCGGTCTGACGTTAAATGCTAGCTTTTCCCAATAGCTTTGCTTGTTCGCCTGATTTCAGTTTTACAGTCAAATAAAATCACACAGCTGATTTAATTTCAACATTTAAAAATCCTACACTATAATACGAGTCTGTTTGTTTGTTCCCAACTTTTATTTCGAAATCCAGTGGATCGGTGTTGTTAAATCTTGGAATTAGGGGATTTTGGACCTAAATGTCGATTGGTAGAAACCTCAACCCCAGGAAAATTCACAATTTGTTAAAAATCTCATTCGGAAATTGGAAATTTAAAAATTGGGCTAATGGACTTTCAAATCAAAACAAGTGAAACAGCTATGAATAAATTAATCAGTGAACTGTCAAAGGAGCACTGCAGTATAAACAAATTCCGGGAAGAGCGATTTTATTTATTCAAGACATTTGTAGGGGAAAAGTAATCATTTAATTAATTTTCTGCCTACTAAACATTTAAAAGTTCAAACTAATCTATTTTGTATAGTATAATATTCCTATAAAATAATAAACCATTGAACTCAGTTTAGTCTAACTCTTAGGAAAATATAAGATTAACTTGCACAGATGGCGTGCAGCCACATTAATTACGAAGAACTAACTTTTAAAGCGCCTTAGTACAAGTTTGTAACGATAACCTCCAAAGTATCGAGTTTATAAAATTCTGTTGTTCTCAAACTAATCACTTTAGAGTTCTGACTATCGGGATCTCGGCTCGGCGTTGTACTTCAACATCGCAATAAATCAATATGGCTTACTAGCTTGAAATTCTGTTATCCATTCGGCAACCTCTTGCAAAAAATATATTATTTCCAAAAAAGGAAACAAATTTAGAACAGTTTTATCCTAGTGCTAAACAAACTTAACTACTGTATTTTAACTTTTCTATTGTTTATATTATTGTTTTAGACGTTTAATTATGAGTAAACAAAACCAGGCAATTGCCTGGAATGTAAATGGGCGTGTTTAAATAATAATTAAAGTCCGATTTAATTAAAATTAATCGATCCTGGGTCGCATAAAATGAAAATGGAACGTTAAAAGCGTCTCGTAGTAAACAAGTCGTAACTGCATGCTCGTAGTTTTGCCGATTGACCTAGTTTAGCACTTGGATGTTGGTTATTTCCTAACGACCAAAAGCCATCGTGTATAGTCTCCACTTTAATAGGGAAATCAATCTCTGTGTTTAATCTTAAGTTATTGTCATTGGTCTACAAACCTTTCAAATCAAATTAACTGTTAATTAATTTTACTGTTTGTTAAAACTTAATATTTTTCAGAATTTTGTTAAATTCAGTTTTAGAGTTTTAAATCCTTGCATACGCTATATACAAATTTCTAGAGGTTAAAATTTGGGCCAGAGAACTATTTAAAAAGTATATTAAGGTTCGCTCTAGCAACTTCTATGTTTCTTCGGACTTCATTATGCACACCATATCAGTAGCTCACTTTCTCATAAAAATGTCCCATTAAAACGTGCAGAGCAAGTAAAAACAAGTAAACATTGCATACATGAGAAATTTACAGTTTGTGGCAAAGTATTAAATCCTCCTCGTAGACAAAATGGGCGTTTCGTTCAAGACTCGTTGCAGATTTATTAATCTAACCAGTCATAACTTTCCCTCGTGATATTCATTAGCCTAATTTGAAAATAAAATTAACAATATAAAACTAAGCTACTTTTCTTCAAAAGGACGCTAAGCCGATGGTCCCGGCTACTTAAGTAGGGCTCGATAGGGCATGTCAGAGTGCGACCTAAAAAACTCTGACAACAGACCTTGGCCAGAAGCTTACACGAACTTTACTTTTGTTACACTAATTTGAGTATTTCTGGGATAACTAGCAAATCCAGCTGCTCGAATTTAAGCAGTTTAAATTGTGATACCATCCCAGAAGTTAGCTTAAAGCAGCTGATCGTGCTGTTACCTGTGGTACTGTGGTCTGTTACCTTCATCAGCTGTCAAATGGCCAATTTCAATGGTTACCGTTCTTCCAAAAAATGAACATTGCAAATTGTTTAGGGCTGTGGGGCGTAGCCCTAAGAACAAACGTGAACTCTGAGGAAATTCGGCAAATCTACGTATTATCCTCTTTAATTTGACATATAAAAAGGTTTTACATTTTTGATTTGATTTGATAAATCTTGTAAATCGGTTCAGTAGTTACTGAGACCTGAGCATTTCAACCGTGTATTAATATAGGAATCACCTTTGATTCACTATCGGATGCGTTCCTTTGATTCAGCACCGGATGTCTTCCTTTGCTTTACTACCGGATGTGTTCCTTTGCTTCACTACCGGATGTGTTCCTTTGATTTACCACCGGATGTGTTCCAGATCCGGTCGCAGGGCCGCGGCGAGCTGCTAGTCTCCCTGTGCTGGCAGCCAGCCGCCAACCGTCTCACCGTCGTCGTCCTCAAGGCGCGCAACCTGCCCAAGATGGACGTCACCGGACTGGCTGGTACTGTTGTGCTTGAGTGCTGAAGTACTCCTATAGATAGTGCCACTTTATGTGTTATGCGTCGGTAATAATCATATGGATAGTGCTAAATATGACGGGGCAAAACGGCTAGTTCAAATTTGCCTCCTGCTAACCTTTCCTTCTATGGTCCACTCTACCGCCCAACGGTCCTATTTGGCCTACCACGCCAATTTATTTATTTATTAATTTCCAACAGTTCCACCATTACAACATTACACTTCATTTTTATATATGATTCTGACAAACAATTCCTAACATTGGATTACGACTACTCGGTCAGATCCGTGGAAGGCAAGTATAGAGGGCGCTAATCTCGGACTCACCTTTAACGCTCTTTGCAATTCGCCCTAGTTGGTTCTTTCTCTGAGACTATTATACTCGGGGTTTTACATAATGAATAATCAAATACAATAATAATCAAGTACAAATATTGAACCGCCAAAGGTTTACAGACATCGAAACGAGAGTAATCAGAATTTAAACTAACAAAATAAATTCCATTTTAGATAATAAAGGGTGTCTAATTCCTACTATTTGAGCAAATCAGAGTTTCTTACTGCAAGACTTTGAAACTTCCCCATCATAGAACTTTTCCAACTTTCAAATTTTGTTCACAGAATTTTATGATCTTTACTTTTGTAGATACCATTGTGTAAAAACTTAATTCACTTTTGGTGTTCGAGTTTTAAAATCAATAATCGTTCTTATAAAACAATAAAAATCATATTCGGTAACAATTTGTTATTTTGTACACGTCTACGTATATACGACTTTTAACTAACCACAGAGAGTACAAACAATGATTAATATTCCTCCCATAGCTGGGCTAAAGAAGAGTATACCATAAAAATGAGTCATTAAACAAATCAATCTCGTTATATGTAAATATTATCTAAGTTGAAAATCACCGAGTTACCATTTCTATTCCAGATCCTTACGTGAAGATGTATCTGATCGTGAACGGACAAAGGATAGCCAAGAAGAAAACTCATGTGAAGAAGCGAACTCTGAACCCGGTTTTCAACGAATCCTTCGTCTTCGAGATCCCATCGGGCGCCGAGGGACTGGACAACGTGTGCTTGGAGTTCTTGCTGCTAGATTGGGACCGAGTCACCAAGAACGAGGTGCGTCTAGGTCTAGGTCTAGGACTTACATCTAGATCTAGTTCTAGGTCTTAGGTTTAGGTCTAGATCTAGGTCTAGGTTGAAAAATAGTCATAAAATAAGAATGTCACAGCCATTAATTATAAAAACCTTATAGATTTACTATTACATTAAATGGTAAATGTCATGCCCTAACATAGTGCAAAGAAATGGTATCAGTGAAACTTGGATTATAAGCTAGCATAATTTTAAATATAAGCTTAGCCATTCAGATTCGGTGTTAACTTTCCGGGAACCGGGGAGAAAGGTAGAAAATCTTGTCATCCTCAATAGTCGTAGTAAGAAAATTCTAATCTGGGTCACTGTCTTAAAATACCTTACAAACAGTTGAAAGGCAGACCTGGAGTAGAGGTAAATGGTTACAATATATAATACAATTATGCACTAACTTACAAAACTTGAATAAATTCGATGACTCTTTTCCTTCATAATTTTATTTTGTGAAACCAACCTCAATACTATAACAATTTAACCTAAATCAGGAAGATAACTGATAATTGATTATAAACACACGAGAGAGTATATTATACGAATTAACACCAGGGAGAATTCGGATGGTAAAATATGCAACCTAATCTCCATTTAAACCTCTCTGTAACCCAGTGAACGTATAGAATCAAAATCAAATCAGGCAACAGTCACATTTTACAAATTACAACCCAATCAATAATGGAGTTATCATTATAACACTTGTTTATGGGTTTGTTAAATTGTGCTCCGCCGAACTGGGCAGTTTAGAACGTGTTATGTTTTATCTTCTATACTTGAAACGCTGATATTGGAAAACATGTAATCAAATTGGAAAACCACTGTGCAACATTTAAAGGCATTGTCGTTAAAACCGCGAACACAATGCATATAAAATTGATCGTTAGGAAGTCAAAAAGAGAAAACATGAGTCAAAATTCAGAAAACTTCCCCACAGGGTTTTGCACTATTGGCCCTGCAATGTTCAACGTGTATCACAGAACATTGATTCAGGTGAGGTATATGTACATGTATATGTTAGTCTCTGAAATTCATCAGTTTCTCAACAAATCAGTTCTCTATGAATGTTCCCGTTGTAACAAAAGATCCCGGAGGGATGGCCAGGCTTGGACGTATTTATTTCCAAAAGTTGGTTCAACTGACTTGTCGGACTATCGAGGTTCTGCTGCAGCTTCACAACTGACTGTACACTGTCCCCAGGTTATCGGGAGGCTGGAGTTGGGCGGCACCAAGAGCACGGGGTCGGCGCTCCACCATTGGAACGAGGTGTGCAACTCCCCGCGGCGGCAGATCGCAGAGTGGCACAAGCTACGCGAGTAGACCCCCACCCCCACCCCCACCCCTACCCCCACCACGCAATAGGTTACGTTTGTGTTACATGTTGCCTCCGAGCTCAGGTTGTGCCGGTATATCATTTGTTAAATGTTACTTTAGAAGGCTTCACTTTTCAGTGTTGAGATCTGAACACCGCATCTAGATCGTAGACTAGGTGACAAAGTGTAGTCCCCGAACTCCCTGTGACTAACGAGATAGGCCTATAGTCGAAATATTAAGACCCTACACCTTTTTATTTATGTCTCCAACGACACGATTCTCACTGCAGTAATTGTTTCAAAATACATCCACCGTTTCGTATTTATTTAAATTATCGAACATCGCGGGCGCGAATGTGGTCTTGGTGGCCGATAACATATTTTTATACGGAATGTAAATTATAGTTTGGATGGATGTGTTAGTCGACTTTTGGATCATTTTAAGCTTAAATGTTTGCTTTTGTGGCTAACTTTACTTCTAATTAAGTATTGGTTTACAGTGGAATTCTATTACTTGTTAAAATTTGTTTAGAGAGTTTCTATAAAATGTTGTAAAAGTTCACAATGTCTTTTGTTACGCTTGGCTGTGCACACTTTTCCCCCTTCAATCTGTTATTTAATCGTTATTTGTTTTTTATGTTTATATAAAATTTTTTGGGTGGATTTTAAATGGTTAGTCGGTAAAATGATTTTAAAATAAGTTAAAGATGTTTATGAATACTTATTTATTCACTTTTGACATATTTCCAATAATTAAAATGAAGAGTATTTAAGTTTAATTCTTGTATATATACGTAAGGAATACATTGCTACATATTTATTTATAGGTGTTCGACCATATATATGTATAAATAGAATGAAAAATGAATCATAACGATAAACAATTACATAACTACCAGAAGATGTAGAAAAACGAGTATAATTTTTAGAAAAAACCTCCTACAAATATTGATTTGTGTGTTTTTGAGTCCAGAACAATAATCCCCCGTACTTCATTTAACTCCAGTCCTCGTATGCTAGTTGAACAGCATCAGTCTGATACTCCAATACCACAGTTCTATAATAGGAATGACCACGTAGGCATTATTTTTCTACGGTAGTCTCAGAAGATCATTTTGCTTGTAGGATCGTGTATATGCTAATTGTAAATATAAACTGTAAGGCCCGCCAGTAAATACGCTTGATGTATTTTATATAGAGCTATTAAATTACTATGTGTTACTGAACGTAACCCCCTGAGTAGAAGCTCACGGTGTACAAGAGAGTGGCTAGTGGACTCATTCAGTTTGGTATATCACACTCCCGACAAGTACTTTTGCATAATGTTACCCACACTGGAATAATAGTAAAGATCTTAAGTAACTTTATGTTAAAAATGATCAAAGATGTAAGTTTAGTAATACGAAATTAGCACAAATACTATGTTTACTTACCAACCAGCCACTCCTGTCCATGAAGCATTGTTAGTGCGTGTGCTGACTATTAGGTGTACCCAGTGGACAAGTCACAGCACCTGATAGTAACCCCTTTATCTCATCGTGTCTGGTATAAGGTACATTATTTTTTGTACATCTCCTAAGTTTAGATATATCATTTGTTATATAGTACTTTATGGAAAATAAAGTCTTCATAATCTCACGAGTTGTGTTCTTATTCCTTGTTATCCGTCCGTTTATTTACAGGAGACTATTAGACACTAGGGAGCGCTGACTACCATGTTAATGGCAGTTGCACTTACACAGTTCGGTCTCCGTCTCTGTTTTGACTCCACCCGCTGCCTCCCCTCACGGCGATCGTACTCGTGGTGCTGCCTCGAGCGGGGGGAGCAACTCTTCACTATTCACATACAAGCCGGTTAATTCTTGCCAGGCAGTTTATTTTAGCGAATTTCCCCTATTGGGAAGAAGCTATTACCGTAGTCGGCATGGTAAGACCTAGGCCCGGGATCATGATAACTTTTCGTTTTGAGGTCCCCAGACCCCAAAAACACCATTCGTTCAAAACTGTATATATCTATGTATGTGGGTGAGACAACTCTCGTAAAAATTATCCGATTTGTTGAAATTTGGTACAAACATGTAAAGAAACATTTATGACTTTAAGTTCGAAAACTAGCCAGATCGCTCTATCCAAAGTAATATTTTGGGGGGGTTTTGTACCCCAAAAATGGGTTTCTTGAGTTTTTTTCATATGATAGTTTAGTAAATCAAATTTTAGTTTTCACCATTGAATTCAGCTTAAAAAAACCGTATAGTGTTTTGATGACTGCTCTACGTCAATTGGTTACAGAGAAATTGAAAGTGATAAACACAGTACGTTGTCCAATGTTATTCTTACGAAGGATAAGAAACATTGTACATCTCGCTTATTTATCAACTTACACTGACGAAACTTGGTATATTGCTTCATAGCGTTGTAGTCTATTGATATTTGCACACAAAAAACATTTTTTGCCTATAGTTCCTGTAGCAGGAAACCTGCATACTCAGCCCCATGTTATTCTTATGGAGAATAAGTAACATGTTATATTCCTTAATTATGAACATAAATTAATAAAACGTATGTGGCTTTACGTAGTTGAGCTATATTGGTATTTGTATAAAAACCCATTTTTTGTATTCCTTGTTTCAGCAAACCTGCATACTAAGCCGCCATGTTATTATTATGGAGAATAATTAAAATGTCATAAATAGTTTAATTTATGAATTTATATTCATGAAACTTGGTAATTGGCTTTATGTGGTATTAAGATATATATATATATATATATATATGCATTGGAAATTCGCTGAGTACGCAGGTTTGCTGCTACGGGGGTGTTTTACTACCCTGTGTTTCCTTGTGATTTATCATTCGTCTTCATTTTGAGTTTTTTCTTTCTCTATCTCGTTAGTGAATTTCCTTTGGAAAGTGAACTATTAGCATGACCCGCACGGTAAAACTTAAGCCCGGGACCACCATAGAAGTTCCTAACGTGACCCCCTGAACACATTTTGGGGGGTCGTTCAAAATGTTATATATATATATATATATATATATATATATATATATATATATATATATATATAGACATATTATATATGTGTGTGTGTGTTTGCACTCTAGCGGTCGCAATTTTTGTCCGATTTACTTCAAATTTGGTAGGGACGTTCCTTTCTGTTATCAGTTGGACAAGTTCGTTGGCAAAACAATCGGAAAACTCTAAACCCCTTTTTTGGGGGATTAATCTTTCAAATTTCGAGTTTTTGGGCCCAAGAATGGTCATAAAAGCCCCAGATGTAAAATAAATGCATGTAAAAAGATGGGAATTAGAGAAGCGATAGTTTTAAGCCCTCTCTCGTCATTCTATCATAAATATTTACCGAGTTATTAAAGAAAAATGTGTATCGACTAAACACAGTACGTTGTCTTATGGGGGTTTTACACGAGAAAAGCCTGTTATTCCTTTGTACTTTTATCATCCCCAGCAACCTCACGCCTACTTTCAAGCCCGTCTGGACCTTCTCCTAACCTTATATTGGGCAAAATTGTATTCCCAGCTTTGCAAGTAAATGAAACCAGGAGTATCAGAACAGCCAAAACATCAATCTTTTCTGATTTCAATAAAAATTGGACAAATGTATGTTTTTACACTGATTTTGAGTTTTAAAAGTTTTATTTGGAAATTCACTTCCCTCACGTCAGCATGCTGCGTGCAAACTCGTTTTAATTTTTAATGACCTTCCCTTTTCAGATCTATCCTTGAACTTGATCTTTAACATTATTTTTCTAAGTTTATTTTTATTTTAGTAAATTATCTAAAGTTTGACAGTCAATTCCCGATTATCCGGGAGCGGATTAATTGGGCTGCGGTTTAACCGGGGTCACGAAAGGTTTATTTTTATTTATCCCCTTCTAAACATAAATAGAGCAATAATAACAATTTATTTTGCTAACTTATCTCTAGAATCGTACTTAATTGGCTTTATTTATCAGAATAAATACTAAACAAACTATTTAGTAAACACAACATAATCTCGCTAATGAGCCTTGTGCGTGTGATGGGGAGCGATGACCTTGACCTGCTCTAGACACTGCACCTGAGGTATGTGAAGCTGGCAGCGCCCATGTTGAAAATAAACGTGAAAATAACCTAAATCGTTTGTTTATCGTTTGTTTAGGTTTGTTTAGCTATTTTCGACGTTTGTTTGGCCTTAGTTGCTTTTAAAAACGAAAAATAAAGTGGGCGCTGCTAGCTTCACACCAACAGCGCCCATTAGTCATTTTGAGCTAAATGCCATTGTAATCGTTTGTTTATCGTTTGTTTAGGTTTATTTAGCTATTTTCGTCGTTTGTTTGGCATTAGTTGCTTTAGAATTCCAAAAATTAAGTGGGCGCTGCTAGCTTCACACCAACAGCGCCCATTAGTCATTTTGAGCTAAATGCCATTGTAATCGTTTGTTTATCGTTTGTTTAGGTTTATTTAGCTATTTTCGTCGTTTGTTTGGCATTAGTTGCTTTAGAATTCCAAAAATTAAGTGGGCACTGCTAGCTTCACACCAGCAGCGCCCATTCGTTGATTTGAACTAAAAACCAATGGAATCGTTTGTTTATCGTTTGTTTAGGTTTGTTTAGCTATTTTCGACGTTTGTTTGGCCTTAGTTACTTTTAAATTCGAAAAATAAAGTGAGCGCTACTAGTGGGCGCTGCTAGCTTCACACCAGCAGCGCCCATTAGTCATTTTGAGCTAAATACCATTGAAATAGTTTGTTTATTGGTTGTTTAGGTTTGTTTAGCTATTTTCGACGTTTGTTTGGCCTTAGTTACTTTTAAATTCGAAAAATAAAGTGAGCGCTACTAGTGGGCGCTGCTAGCTTCACACCAGCAGCGCCCATTAGTCATTTCGAGCTAAATACCGTTTGTTTAGCTATTTTCGTTGTTTGTTTGGCATTAGTTACTTTATAACTCGAAAAATTATGTGGGCGCTGCTAGCTTCACACCAGCAGCGCCCATTCGTTGATTTGAACTAAAGCCAATGGAATCGTTTGTTTATCTTTTGTTTAGGTTTGTTTAGCTATTTTCGACGTTTGTATTTTTTATTAAATTCCTACGGTTGCTGAAGACTCTGAGCCTTCTCACGCGCTCAGCAAGATAACAGAACGGAAGGGATATCTGGGGTGAGCCGGAACTTACTTCTGTTCAGCAATGATAACCAGATGTATTTCCTGTTCATGATCAAAATGTATTTCCTGATCTTTTTGTCATTAAAGTTGTATTTTTTTATTTACTCAAATTATACAAGTCGGCAATTGTTGTTTCACTAAACGCTGAATGATACATTTATGGAACAGATGTCAAGTAATTAATTCTGTTTAACGAATAATGAACAAAGATAGCAGTGCTTACTTTGTTTTTCGATTTACAAATAAATTAAAGCTTAACATACGTTAAAGTAGAGGTAAAATAGCGGTAATAATGCAAATTTTGCGGTTTTAGCCTCTCTCACTTTTCCCTTAAAAGTTCTAGTTTTTCCCTCGAGTCCTACAATATCAAACCTAAACAAACAATTCCATTGGTTTGTAGTTCAAATCAACGAATGGGCGCTGCTGGTGTGAAGCTAGCAATGCCCACATTATTTTTCGAATTCTAAAGCAACTAATGCCAAACAAATGGCAAAAATAGCTAAAGAAACCTAAAAAAACGATAAACAAACGATTTCAATGGTATTTAGCTCAAAATGTCTAATGAGCGCTGCTGGTGTGAAGCTAGCAGTGCCCACTAGTAGCGCTCACTTTATTTTTAGAATTTAAAAGTAACTAAGGCCAAACAAACGTCGAAAATAGCTAAACAAACCTAAACAAACGATAAACAAACGATTCCATTGGTTTTTGTTCAAATCAACGAATGGGCGCTGCTGGTGTGAAGCTAGCAGCGCCCACTTAATTTTTCGAGTTCTAAAGCAACTAATGCCAAACAAACGACTAAAATAGCTAAACAAACCTAAACAAACGATAAACAAACGATTTCAATGGTATTTAGTTCAAAATGACTAATGGGCGCTGCTGGTGTGAAGCTAGCAGCGCCCACTTAATTTTTCGAGTTCTAAAGCAACTAATGCCAAACAAACGACGAAAATAGCTAAACAAACCTAAACAAACGATAAACAAACGATTCCATTGGTTTTTGTTCAAATCAACGAATGGGCGCTGCTGGTGTGAAGCTAGCAGCGCCCACTTAATTTTTCGAGTTCTAAAGCAACTAATGCCAAACAAACGACGAAAATAGCTAAACAAACCTAAACAAACGATAAACAAACGATTCCATTGGTTTTTGTTCAAATCAACGAATGGGCGCTGCTGGTGTGAAGCTAGCAGCGCCCACTAATAGCGCTCACTTTATTTTTCGGATTTAAAAGTAACTAATGCCAAACAAACGTCGAAAATAGCTAAACAAACCTAAACAAACGATTTCAATGGTATTTAGCTCAAAATGACTAATGGGCGCTACTGGTGTGAAGCTAGCAGCGCCCACTTAATTTTTCGAATTCTAAAGCAACTAATGCCAAACAAAAACGAAAATAGCTAAACAAACCTAAACAAACGGTAAACAAACGATTTCAATGGTATTTAGCTCAAAATGACTAATGGGCGCTGCTGGTGTGAAGCTAGCAGCGCCCACTTTATTTTTCGTTTTTAAAAGCAACTAAGGCCAAACAAACGTCGAAAATAGCTAAACAAACCTAAACAAACGATAAACAAACGATTTAGGTTATTTTCCCGTTTATTTTCAATATGGGCGCTGCCAGCTTCACATACCTCTGCACCTGGCTAGCTGGCTAGGCAGTGTGACAGAAGGCCGGACGGACGGACGGTCGGACGCGGTCGTCTAAAATTAGAAACATCTCAAAACAATCACCCTTCCCGCCGCTGTTCACCCTCATGGGGTTTTCCCTTAATGCGAAATTAATTAGCATAATGTTCGGTGTAGTTTAGAGGGTTCGGTGTTTAGAGATCTTTAACCTATTAAATATAATTCGGCGTTTTGGATAGTATTTACTGCTATCAGCCATTGCTAGTAATACTGTATTATTATCGTGATTGTTTGTAGATTTTATCACAATTTAAATATTTTTACAAGTATCATTTACATAAATATATCTTAAATGACATTAAAACACAATATTGTAGTGTAGAATTTATAATAAACCTTCATTATATTTGTAATATTCAATTTATTGAATCCCTTTGTTTTAACCGTGGTTTTGGGTTATCCGTGACCCTCCAACCGGTCATTACCCCGGATAATCGGGAGTTGACTGTGATATATTAATAAATGCCTAAAGGAGAAGCTATTACTTTAGCATGGTAAAACTTATAATTCGCATGGTAAGACCCAAGCCAATACCATGGTCTGGTAACTTTTGAAAAAGCCCGATTTTGATGGAGTTTCCTACTAACGAACAAAACATCATTTGTGACTTCATGGTAAAAAAAAAACAGAAATAACGCATTATCTGAAGGTGGCTTTCCGGGACGTTCTCCATCCAAAAATTATTATTTTTACTTAGAGCCTTTCAAATTAACAAATTTTGTTTAAAACTTTGGATTCAGCTTAAAAACAACAAAATTAATTAATTATTGTTTTACGTCAATCGAATACTGAGAAACTGGATGGGTTGAACACAGTACGTTGTTCAATGTTGTTCCTCTTGAAAACAAATAAACTTTTATATTTTGTTCATTTATGAACTTCGAAATAAATGGATTGTCTGGTCATGATCTAATATATGCATGAAATAGCACAATAGCAACAAGCGAACTTATTTAAATGTATAATGTGTCGCTATCCAAATACAAACTTGTACTTAAACACTGCATAAGTCGCCGACGCAACTAGGTCGTATTGTAAGGTGAGAATGAATGAATGATGAGTGTAGACTGAGTTGGATGGTTTTTGTAGCCTTATTACTGACAGGAGACTGATTCTTTAGCCAGGATCATATGACAGCTATATCAAGTTTCGAACCTTCACAACATTTTCTCGAGATTTTGTTCAGGATCGATCTGGCGAACTTCAGATTACAAAGCGATCGCCACCACTGTGCTACCCAGCTAATTATAAATGGTACATTTATTTCCGACTAATTTTTCCAATCAGTTTTATAAAATTGAATGATAAACATGTGACAAGAAGTAGGTTAATGTTATTAACTTGCTGTATTTTGTGTGACTTATGTTGATAGGTTATTTTAAATATTACAGAAGAATTTCCTGAAAGTTATTATTTGAATGTAAAATTCGATACGGTCAAATACGTATTTGAATGTATAAATATGAACCAGCTAAATGCAGTTACCAATTCTTGTCAGTATTATAATAATAATAATAATAAATAATAATAATAATAATTATAATAAACCAACCACAGAAATGAGGCGAATGTTAAGAGTTAGACACCGAGACCCATCCTTGATGATTCCACAACGTTTGGAATAACCCGGGTTAGGATCAGTGTTACATCACTTGGAATAATCAGTGTAACATCACTTGGAATAATCAGTGTAACATCACTTGGAATAATCAGTGTAACATCACTTGGAATAATCATTGTGACATCACTTGGAATAATCAGTGTGACATCACTTGGAATAATCAGTGTAACATCACTTGGAATAATCAGTGTAACATCACTTGGAATATCAGTCTAACATCACTTGGAATATCAGTCTAACATCACTTGGAATATCAGTGTAACATCACTTGGAATAATCAGTGTAACATCACTTTTCCTTTTCCTTTTCTTGCAGGTAATGTTGCTCACAACTGAGCAACCCCCCCACCCCCCGCTAACCCCTCGGCTGTGGCACCGAACTCTGGAACTGATCCTCGCTCATTTGGCACAGTTACAGCGCGTAGATAAATTCAGGCCCCGAGGGATTGGTGGTATATCTCGAGCTCCTACTGATCACGTGACTGAGCCAACTTTCTTCAAGTAATATGAAAGATTGTGATAGTTAATCAGGCAATTGTGCTAATTATAACTGAATTCTTAACAAATTATGTAATCAGCCTCCTCTTTTTAATGCCTTCTGGAAAATAAAATTACCATAGTGTCAAACGGATTAAAATTAGTATACAAATAAATTATAGCTATAAATCATTATTCCGTATATTAAATTAAATTAAATGGTTTAAATACCTGTACTGTCTAAGTGATCCTAGTATCCTAAAAAGGCTACTGCAGTTTCGACTCTTCTAATGTAATTGAGTCTTCATCAGGCGAGGCGTCAAGACTAATTCTCGTTCATGTGAAACACGGATATTGATCACGAAAACACGGACGAACGGACATTGAAACGATGAATGTACATAAAACACGGAACATATTTGGCCAAAACTGGTAAAATGAATTGATAGTGCGGCAGCGGCGCGTCGCGTGCGAAGGACTCGAAAAGTCTAGAACTGGTGTTTCATAATGTACTTTATTAAAAAACAACTAAAATAAAATAAAAATACCCCCGTCACAGCAAACCTGCGTACTCTGCGAATTTCTAATGAACATATATATGTCTTTATAACACATTACCTGGATTCATAAGAAATATATATTTTTTTAAATCGATATTTAAAATGAATTATTCTCCTTAAGAATAACATTGGGGATGAGAACGCAGGTTTGCTGCAAAAAGGAACATAAGATAATGGGTTTTTATGCAAATATCAATAGAACCCATTGAAGTGAAGTCACATACCAAGTTTCATTCATATACATTGATAAATAAGGGATATATAACATTTTAATTATTCTCCATAAGAATACCATGGGGACCGAGTACCTAGGTTTGCTGCTATGGGAACCATAGGCGGAAAAGAATTGTTGTGCAAACAACAATAAACCACAAGCAGATGAAGCCATATACCAAGTTTCGTCAGTTCATGTTCATAGAGAAGCGAGACATAAAATTTGTTTTTTTCTTCATATGAAAAACATTAAAAAACGTACTGTGTTTACCACTTTCAATATCAGTAACCAATTGACGTAGAGCAATAATCAAAATACCAAATTGTTTGTTTTTTAAGCTGAATTTAATGCTAAAAATACAAATTTGATTTAAATAAAAATTACATGTGAAAACCCCAAAAAAACCTTTTTTAGCGAATTTCCCCTATAGGGAAGAAGCTATTACCGTAGTCGGCATGGTAAGACCTAGGCCCGGGACCATGATAACTTTTCGTTTTGAGGTCCCCAGACCCCAAAAACACCATTCGTTTGATACTGTATATATATATGTGTCCGTGAGCACGATAACTCTCGTAAAAATTATCCGATTTTGACGAAATTTGGTATAAACATGTAAAGCAGCATTTATGACTTTAAGTTCGAAAACCAGACAGATCGACCTATCCAAAAGGGTATTTTGGGGGGGTTTTGTACCCCAAAAATGGGTTTTTTGAATTTTTTACATATAATTTTTAAAAAAGTCAAATTTTAGTTTTAACCATTCGATTCAGCTTAAAAAAACACACAATTTGGTATTTCGATCATTCCTCTACGTCAATTGGTTACCGAGATATTGAAAGTGCTAAACACAGTACGTTGTCTAATGTTATTCTTATGGAGGAAAAGAAATTTTTTTTATCTCGCTTATTTATGAACGTATACTGACGAAACTTGGTATACAGCTTCATCTCGTTGAGGTCTATTGATATTTGCTCCAAAAAATTGTTTTTGCATAATTCTCCCATAGCAGCAAACCTGCGTACTCAGGCCCCATGTTATTCTTATGGATAATAATTAAATGCTCTGTCTCCCTTAATTATGACCATAAATTAATAAAAACTGGTATATGACTTCACCTAGTTGAGATATATTGATATTAGCATAAAATCCAATTTTTTGTGTTCCTTGTTGCAGCAAACCTGAGTACTCAGCCCCAATGTTATTCTTATGGAGAATAATTAAAATTGTATATATCGCTTATTTGTGAATATATTTTTATGAAACTTGGTAAGTGGCTTTATGTAGAATTAAGCCATTTATATCTCCATTGGAAATTCGCTGAGTATGCAGGTTTGCTGCGACGGGGGTATTTATACATAAATCCGCCAAAACCCCCTTTCGGATGGTGCGATTCGTCTGGTTTTCGAACTCGTTCAAATAAATGGTACTTTACACACTTGTACCAAATTCCATGAAGATCGGACCTTTTTTACGAGAGTTATCGTGCTGACGGACACATAATATATATACATATATACAAATTTGAACGAATGGTGTTTTTGGCATCTGGCCCCGGGCTTAGGTCTTACCATGCCACCTACGGTAATAGCTTCTTCCCTATAGGGAAAATTCGCTAAAAACTAATTATTTAAATTTGACAACTAAATAAAACTCTTGCCTTGCAAATGAATAGTTCTCTCTCAGAGGTGTTTTGCAGAGTGCCATTCGTTTAACACATGGTCGATTTACGACTAAAGCAACCAGATGCGTGTGGACATTGGTGAACCCCAAGATTTCGGGATTTCCTGCTACATTAAGTCCAGTTATCTGAGTTTTTCTTAAAAGCTTTACATTTAAATTTAACTGATCTTGAAACTAGGTATCTCAGTTGTGTTCTGATTGTTGTATAACATCAATCCTTTGCTAACAAAATACAAATTACTTTACGCTTGTTTATTGCTCCCAACTTGCTACTGCACAATTGAGCTGAAATTTCCTAGGGAGATAGCTAGGACCCCAATAACTCACTGGCATATTCCCGTTCTTAAAATCCATTAGCCCCCTGCCCAATCAGTCTTGGTTATGGAAATGGATGTTTATTTTTATTGGATCAGGTGATTAATTAAACATATGCCTATTTACCTAACATGTAAGTTGTCCATTTCCATAACCTGCTGAAGTTCTGACCTTAAAAAGTTCGTAAATTGTCACCTTTATTCAAAATTTAAAAAAATAATATTCTAAATGTAAGTAAGTACTAAAGTATTGCGGAAGTCAAATAAAGTATTCCGAATATTTCAATAATAGTCAAAATTAATATTAAATTAGATGACTATCAATTTTAAGAAAAACACTTAAACACTTGTATAATACGTTTTCTTTAAGGTTGGCTTTGGAATTATTTTTCCTTCTATATTTTTAAGGTAGTAAGAATAGTAGTGGTTATCTCTTACGGCATTTGTTGTCTCCGATGTTCAACCACTCCATGCGCACCAAGTCCACGCTCCGAGCCGCCTCTACGGGGAACCGTTTCTGCGAGGATGAACGGAAATTAGTTCATTTCCGCCCCCCAGGGATGACCAAATGAATGGTGGACCCAACCCGTCTGCTTGTCTCAGTTCGAACTTGAATATAACTCGTTTTATGTGTAATTTTGAATACTAGCAATAAAGCCCGATGCGATGGAAAATACAAGAACCTGTGGAAAAAAACGAGGACGAACGTTCGTACTATATTTTTTACATTTATGCTATTTATAAGATTTATATTATATACAGATCCAAAAAAATCAGTAGGTTAGGAATGTGTGGCGAAAATTTATTGAACCACATTAAAATAGCTATTTTATATTAAATGTACGCATCAATCCCCTCCAGATTAGAGTGTTAAATAATTGATTCAACGCCTAAATAAATAAATAATTTTGAAAATAATAGTTTTGTTTATTTAATATAAATTCTAAAGTACAAACATAGTTTTCTTTATTTTGTTACGTTTAAAATACTAATTCAAATGACAAGAGTATTTACAACAGTAGGTAAAAGTGGCATTCTTTCATGCTCTTAAAGAAGGTCAAAATGTTTTCTAAATTTATCTAGTTTTTATGATAGGTATTGTTTTATTAATAATCTCTAAACAGGGAGTTAATAAAAACCTTTCAGGATTTGGAATATCATTCCTCATACAAAAATAAATAAAAGAGTTCATATGTAAGGATAACCTAAAACTCTTAGTTTTCCGTTTATCTGTCTGTATTTGTTTTTTTACTTAATACGTTAGATCTTTGGAAGATCTGAAGATATGAACTTCAAAACTAGTACATGTATTACATCTAGTAAGACTCATTTAGGTACAGAATATCAAGTTTCTACTTTGTACCATTTCAGAATAGTGGTCATTTTTGTTTTTCCAAGCTAAATATCTTAAAAACCATAATATTTAGAATAATATGCAAACATAAGAAAGGTTTTATAATTTTATCCTATAAATAATGACATAAAGATTGTAACAATAGGATCATAAATAACTGTAATTTTTATTAGTTAAAACATGATGTTTTAGACCAGAAATGGCAAAAAAGCATGTTTTAACTTATAAAAACCATAATTTCTCAGTTATTTATGATTTTATTGTTACAATCTTCATATCATTATTTTTACGAGAACATTACACAACTTTTTTGATACCTATAGTTTTTTCTAAATATTATGGGTTTTAAGATATTTAGCTTTAAAAAACAAAAATGGCCGACATTTTTGAATGGTACAAATTATCAATTACAAAATATCAAGCTTGATATTCCATACAAAAAAATTAATCTTATTAAAATTAAGCTTATTATATTTAATACATTTATGAAGTTTTAAATCTTCATATGTTACAAGATATAACGTATTCAGTAAAACACACATACATAGAGACAGATAGACGGAAAACTAAGCGGGTTAGGACATACCTTCATATAAACTTTTTTCTTTATTTTTGTATGAGGAATCATATCCCCAAGTCCACACCTTGTATAACACGTACACAGATAAACCATGTCCCAACCTTTGATCTCATCATGATGAAAGGTAGGCCATCGCGTAGTGTCAAGGCGCTATCCCAAGTACGCATGTTAGTTTAGAAACACTTTTGATGAAAAATATTTGCATGACAAACAAAAGAGTTACTCTACTTGACTTTCCTGCATTTCACTCGCTTTGATGATTTTGATGATTATGAGAGCTTTGTAACGCTGCAAAGTAATGGAAAAACTTCTGGGGTGAAATGCTGACGGAGATTTCTTGTAAAATAAAGAAAATAGTGAAAGATGTGCGTTAATTATCTCACAAAAAATATAAATATTTAAAATAATTTAGTAAATAAAATATGCAATTTTGTTCCTCACTGTATAATAATGTTTCTTATTGTATTACCAAAAAAGTTTCAAAAAAGTTCGTTTGAGATATTAGAAATCATAAATGATTTGAGTCTCATTTGTGTGTGTTCGTTTGAACAGTGGGTGCCCTACGATGAATCTTTACCGTGTGAAAACGTTCGTTAATCTATTCGGAATAATATTTATTGTACTCATTGCATCCTATGAATAAATGACGCTGTTCGTGCACAGTAATGTATCACCCACAGCTATCTCCATAAAGTGTGTAGTAATAATAATTACTGGTTAAATCATTCAAACAATTTCACATATGTTCTGTGAGTGAATACTTAACTTATCCAACACTCTTGATCCATCCGAGCATAAAAATATCACATTTATTCTCGTGTAACCACTTCTCATTCGTTTTCCCGCAAAATCGGGTGAATTGGATTATGTTATATTTTCTTTTTTGTTTATATTTAAAGCGCTGATTCTAATATGCATTAGTAAAATGCAAAATCCGCCATACCAAATTCGGAGATGTATTGTGCCAAAACGTATATAATTGCATAAATATCAATCGTGTTTTTATTATGACTCCTATATGCATCAAAATTCAGGAGATGATGGAAAATTCCTTAAGACTCTTAGCTTTTTAAGGATTTTAAGGGTTCAATATTTACCTAACGGAGATTTGATTATACAGATTATAATAGCCACTGTACTTTTAAGGGAAATCACGTTATGTCTGACGTCATCGTTGTTACTAATCGGTGTTGTAGATATATTATATATAAAAAGAGGAATATCAGTAAATGAACTATGTTACAACAAACGTGTAAACAATTAAAACTATTTTTTCTGGTTTTCTTTTTACTTTAGAGATTTCTTGGAATCTTCCCGTGGGTTCGCATCTAATTTAACATTTTAAATATTCAGAGACCAAAATCTCATTCTAATCCGGCTTCGCTCGAGTGTCTCTGTTTCCTTGCGACTTATGTTTTTTCCCCTTTTACTTTGTTTAAATAATGTCATTGTAAATAAAGCAACACTAAATAACATCCAGTAAAACACTAGTAGGTTTATTTATTTATAGTTATTTACAAATATTTTTAAAATTCTTGTCATGACATTTGTTAAAACTTCGTTTGTTTCATTTTAAATGTTGTCATTCTAGGGCAACGCATATTTTCTTTAAATATGGTCAGATATGTTAGACATTAATGTAATAATCAAAGGTAAAAATATAAAAGGTTGAAGATTACCTAAACCACCTTTTCCCGAACCTTGTTTTAGCTGGGAACCCATCGGTTGTGAAAATGTATTCGTGACCCAATTTAAAGTAATGCCGAGCTAGATCATCCTAAATGAGCTTATAATTAATAAACGGTATCAGGAAACTGACACATACTTTCTCCCTTTCAGCTCAACTTTAATGATTAAATTACATTTTATTTACTAAACATAGAATACAAAGCACGGTTGAATGTACAGAAAATCTTGTAAACAAGTTGTTTTAAAAAACATACACTCAAGTCCCTGTTTTGGAGGAACTACAGAATTCATTGCTACACACGTGGTTTTAAGAGGGGAAATGCCCCCTATCCCTGCCCAGGGTTGTTAAGGGGCAACATATTTCGAATTTCCTCTGTTGGTCAATGCTAACTTGACAAGCATATCCAGTTTGAACGAAATTGATCGGTAAATAAGAGAGAAATAATAATTTTGTACTCCCCGTAAGAATAACATTGGACAACTGTACTGCGTACTGCGTTTACCGCAAAATGAAAATTTAAATTATCTCCGCAACCAGCAATCGTAGAATAGTAATTAAAAATACTAAATGATTTAGTTTTTTAGCTATTTTTAATGGTGAATAGTAAATTTTTTATATTTAGGTTTTTTATGAAAAATAAAAAAACTGAATTCTTGATGTTTTAAGTTCTGTAATTTCTTAACCCGAACTTTTACAGAAACTAAAGTTCTACAAACGACTAAAGTTTCATCAAAATCGTTATAGCCGTTTTCGAGAAATCCTGATTTTTCATGTTTTTTGGCTGTTTTGGGGGGATAATTACCCTTATAAATCAAAAATTCCAGAAAATTAAAAAAATGCCTCGAGATATCGTGGATTAGTATCTACATACCAAATTTAATAAAAATCGGACCATTGGTTAGTGCTCTAGCTCTGTACACATCCATACAGACAGACAGTCAGACACACAGACATCACTTAAAAATCACTTTTTTGGGTTCAGGGAGCACCAAAACGAATATTTCCACTAACAACTTAAATTCGAAAATGTTGACGAAAACAATACTTTATCCTTATACTACGTTTAGGGGGAGAAAGTAAAAAAAAAATACCCCCGTAGCAGCCAACCTGCGTACTCAGCGAATTTCCAATGCATATATATGTATCTTAATACCACATAAAGCCACATACCAAGTTTCATCAATATACATTGATAAATAAACGATTTATGACATTTTAATTACTCTCCATAAGAATAACATGGCGGCTGAGCATGCAGGTTTGCTGAAGCAAGGAACACAAAAAATGGGGTTTTATACAAATATCAATATAACTTAACTAGGTGAAGTCACATACCAAATTTCATTGATTTATTTTCATAATTAAGGGAGATAACACGTTACGGTACTTATTCTCCATAAGAATAACATGGGGCTGAGTACGCAGGTTTGCCGCTACGAGAGCCTTTGGTAAAAAATTGTTTTTTTGAGCAAATATCAATGGTCCACAACCAGATGAAGCCGTATACCAAGTTCCGTCAGTATACGTTCATAAATAAGCGATATATAAAATTTTTATTTTCCTCCATAAGAATAACATTAGACAACGTACTGTGTTTAGAACTTTCAATATCTCGGTAACAAATTGACGTAGAGAAATGATCAAAATACCAAATTGTGTGTTTTTTTAAGCTGAATCCAATGGAAAAAACTAAAATTTGACTATTTCCAAAATTATATGTGAAAAATTCGAAAAACCCATTTTTGGGGTACAAAACCCCCCGAAAATACCCCTTCGGATAGAGCGATCTGGCTGGTTTTCGAACTTCAAGTCATAAATGTTGCTTTACACGTTTATACCACATTTCATCAAAATCGGATAATTTTTACGAGAGTTATCGTGCTCACGGACAAACATATATATATATATATATATATATATATATATATATATATATATATATATACAGTTTCGAACGAATGGTGTTTTTGGGGTCTGGGACCTCAAAACGAAAAGTTATCATGGTCCTGGGCCTAGGTCTTACCATGCCGACTACGGTAATAGCTTCTTCCCTATAGGGGAAATTCGCTAACAATTTAAAGCCCCTATGTAAAAATCTAAAGGATTTTTATTTGTTGCAAAAGTTTAAAAATAAGGTCATTTTTAGAAAATAATGAGATATTTTAAAGTTAATTTAACTTTAAATGCTAGTAAAGATATAAGAATTCAGAAGTAGACGTCGGTCTGATCTCAGAAAACATTATAACACGATCTTATCTCAGAAAACATTATAACCCAAATAGATCAATGGCCAGGGGCGGGAACAGACTATCATTCGGGGGGGGGGGGGGCATGAGGAAAAATATAGTCTTGATTATCGGTATGCGTTTTCTGAAAGGCTGGTTGTGAAAAATATTAGATAAAGTTAAACGAGTTTTTAAGGGCTTTATTTCACGGCCATATTTAAAGAAATTACGAATTTACTGAATTAAAACATTTAAGAAATTACTCTTATTTCATATAATTGAAAAAGTTAATAAATAGTAAAATACTGAATAATAGATTCAACTCGCATGACTAGATGTAATATGCAAAGGCGCCCAGGCCTAGTGAATAGAGTAGGAGTGATAGATTTAGTCAGAGACAATTCCTTCAAAAAATCCTCCACCTCATTGAACCATAATATTTACATCAGCGCTCTTTTTTACGCGAACGACATAAAACATGACATAGTATAACATGTTGTAAAATGAATTTAATGGCAATTTTAAGGATGGAGGGTAATTTCGTAATACCTGACTAGCAACTCTGCGAGAGATACTGAAGCTATGGCCATTCAGTTATTATGAGTGAAGTCTTTTTCACACATGCGTACTAAGAGTGATCAACAGATAAAATTCTATTACCTTTTAGTGAACGATATAAAAAAAATATGTAAAGGTCTTATGTGTTTTTTGTTTTTTTTGGGGGGGGGGGTTTAGGGCCCCCTTGACCCTTGACCCCTCCTCTATCCGCGCCTATACATGACTAACAACAGCTGCTCCGGAGTATATATCGTTGATCTGGAAAACCTCATTCCATGCAAATTATGAGCTCCTAATAGACGGTTCGCTTCGATGATGAGATGCTTTCTTAGGAATCCTCCAACGCTGGTCAAGAATTAGTCTTTTCCCCGTAACACTGTGCAACGTAATAACAGCTATACCGGAAAATACATATTTTCTTGTATTATGTTAAACATACTAACATAAATACTATTAATATATATAGTTTGCTTGTCATTACCAACAATGAAACACATGAACATTGAAACACATCTTGGGATATTAAAACAAAGATTCATTTGCGTGGAAATAAGCTCTTCTGCAACGATGCCAGCGATGCTTATGATGCATTGGGAAAGGTACCCAATTTGTTCATCCTTGGTCCTTTCGAATACTGGACTTTTGAAAAATACACTGTATCGAATAAGCGATTCAATTCTAAACTTTGAATAATACTTGTCAATTTAGGAATTAATGAGAACTAGCAAACCATATGTTTTTGTCTTTAATCCCAGCTGTTCTGCTTCTTTTGTTTTGATTTGCTGTCCAATGTTATTTAAATGGGCCAAACCCGTACTTTGAGGGCTTCCCAAGGGTTTCTGGTTCCCCGCACTGACTTGAGACCCCAAAAGGCACATCTGTACGTTAAGGGCTTTCAAACGACACGTAAGTCGTCAAAATCGACCCAGTAGTTTGGCCATAATCTTCTGCACAAAAAACGCCTTATTCTTTTAATATAATGGATGTACTTATTTTTGGATTTTTATGTCACAACAAAAAATGTTCCCGATCACAGAAACGGAAGCCTGTCGAAGCATTAGTAGCCATGTCAACATTGTTACGGTTGCCTAGCAACAGGAACACACTGAACTACCCAGTGAGTTCACTTCTTGTAGTTTGTGAACAGGAACATTACGATTTAGCTGCCAGTCGAAGAGGATATTATCTTAGGATAAAGTTGTTGGACTAATGAAACTAGCTCACCCCAACATACTTCAACAGACTAGCTTATCATACAGTACCTGGGGGTCGAGCTTTGCTCGGGAGAAGGCTAGTCAGTTTGTTTAGATGACTTGGAGTAATATTTCACCACTTCCCCCTACTGATAATCAGATTTGTATAACTCATATGCCTCTTTTCTACATTTTTAAGGTCACTCCAGTTGTTATTTATAGCTCAATGTCCCTTTGATTTATTTTACTACTCTGTATATGTAATCTTCACTCAAATCTTTCAGTCTCTGCTCTCAGGAAACCACATGTTAATAATCATATACCACATGAGTATTACGTTGACAGTTCCCTTGTTGATTGTGAACAGCTGTTACAATTCTTTTGTTTTGATTTGAAACTCCATAAGCCCAATGTTAATTTTGTTAACTTTTCATCTTAGTTTTTTTACATTATTTGATTTTTCTGGGGATGAGGCCTGTCTGGAACTTATTTTTATCCCAGAACATAGTTATTTCGAACATTTGAAGGAAATCGTTGGAGCCGTTTTTGAGATCAGTGTCGCAAGCAAGCATACAAGCAAACCTTACTCATATTAGAGTATAGGATAATTGGCTTAGTCAACTGATTCCATTTTAAAAGTCGAATCAAATCATACAGTTTATCATATAATTTAAAATATTTAAAATATGTTTAACTTTATACTTCAATGGCCTTAGATTCTATAAAATAACTAATATTTTTCCCTCGATTTCCTTCCTGAGACCTTGTATTCAAGGATACGGTTAGTGGATGCCAGACTTATGGTTTTCTCAAAAGTTCCTGGTATACGGTATGGCTTTTTATATAGATTAAATAAAATTTGATCAGCTAAGTATTTGAAATATTCTGCATCAATAGGATGATAAGAGGAAAATAAAAGTGGCAAACACAAGGCGTAGACCAATCATTTGTAAACTAAACCCAACGTTATTTTCTAGCTAATATTGTAATACAACTTTAGCTGGGGGCAGTTACACTTTTTAAACTGGTCCACGTGACAAATCCAACGAGAAACCCTTTAAAAGAAAGTCGCATACTTAATACAGTAGTTTAAACAAAAATGTTTATTACTCGAACTGAAATGTAATTCAAACGCTATTTTGATTTAGAATAAAGTTCTAGACTATAATGAATAATGCCTTACAGTACTGCAAGTCTCACGTGATTCAATTCGTTTCAGCCTATATGTTTAAAAACAGATTATATCAAGAGGCTCGAATAGTCTTTTCAAAATTATTGTGCAAATAAAGGATATATTTATTTTCCCCTGCATTCTCCTATTTCCTCCATTTTTATACTTAATGATTATTTATTCAGTGTTATTAATCATTTTAGGTGAAACACGAACAGTTCACTCACATGAACAAACACTTATTATCATACATGCAGGCAAGTATATCGCTGGTCTGTATCCAGGGTGCCGGTAATATACATACCCCCCTATAAAATAAATCCGTACCATATATTTTATATGTTATGTAAAGACGTCTTGGCTGAGTTTTTAGTCGACGTTTTCAACTGGAGGTGTAATCATGACGCAAACGTGTTGAAACCACGGTAACCTAATGAGTTACTGAAAGGATTGAAGACCAACAAAATGTACGTAAATGTAATATTATATATTCTACAGCACTTGTCAGCAACCATTAGAAAAATGTCCTTGTGTATTATAAAACTACGTATGTATTTTCAAACAATTGTAGTTTTTTCTAACAGTCATTACTTGCAACTAACTACAAAAAAGAGAGAGACTATGCACTTACGAATTGATAATAAAGGCAAACATCTCTGAACTCGTATAGCAACTCTAACTTTGTAAGATACAAATATGCTCATAATACATACATTTATTTACTTCTACTCTCTACAAAAGCTATGTACAGTAATAGAGGAATACAATTCAAAAGGGTGGAGAAAAGTGAATTTAACAGAGCTCGGGTCGTTGTTTGTAGATTTCTCCTAGCAAATTTTTCCACGCCTTTTTATTTGGAATCTGGAAAAAATCAAAAATTAAAACAAAGGTTGTAGCTACACTTTGCTCAGACAAGGAATACGCAAACATTAAGAAGGTCAGGTCTTATGAGATAAAAGTCAGCCAAATGATTTCCCAGTATGAAGAGTCCTGAACTTAGACGCGGGAGAGCGCGCGAAGAGAGAGCATCTGATGCTTGCACGAATGACAAAACTGCAACACTGCATTCATTGCGTGCAACGCTATCTTCTGTTCGAATGCAGAACTTGGTCTACAACGCTCTAAGTGTCAAAAAGTGTCTGCATTTATAACATTAGACCTGACATTCTTAGTGTGTGTGTATTTATTGGATCAGAGAAGGCAATTTGTTCAATAGGCCTAGAATGTTTTCCACCTAGGCCCCTCTAGACTTAAAGCTACTTGATCTATCCCGAGTTGGGCAAATCCCCTTCGCTGATTCGCTACTCTTTTCATGGAGAGCGTGTTCGTTTCGTCTCATGGAGAACTCGCCATATTCGTCAAGCTCGCTCACAAAAGTATGCGAGGAGCAGTAAATCGAAAAGAAGTAAATCTGAAACTATGCAGAAATTGCGGTAAAAGATTATTCAGAATAGATTGAATTTCCCAAACAAACATTTGCCCTGAAATATGTTATTTTAAAAAATGCAAGCAAAAGGTAATGCATACTTGACCGTTATATCAGAGATTTTTGCAATCAATCTATATACAATAACCTGCTTCTAGTGGTCTCTTCTGAGAATATGGTCTCAATCTGATTGAAAATGGTTAGTAAACAAGAATATCACTAGACTTTGTAGTGATAACATTTAACCACTACAAAAAGTTAGTCTAGTGGTGTAAATAAATGTTTAATGATGTCTAGTGACGGGTCATTCAAAAGTATATAAATACATACATTCACTTGACATCGATTTGCTAAGTGAGTCTAGTGATATTTAAAAAGTCCTATAAAGTGATCTGAGTTGTACATAGAATTTAGAGGATAGACCTCGCACAGTCTTTCTTATTACAACACCATGATTAAAAATACCTTGGGAACCTGGATAATCCTATACTCTAATATGAGTACGGTTTGCTTGCTTGCTTGCGACACGGATCTCAAAAACGGCTCCAACGATTTTCTTCAAATGACCGAAATAACTCATTTCTGGGATAAAAATAAGTTCCAGACAGGCCTCAATCCCCAGAAAAAATCAAATAATGTAAAAAAACTAATATGAAAAGTTAAAAAATGAACATTGGGCTTATGGAGTTTCAAATCAAAACAAAAGAATTGTAACAGCTGTTCATAATCAACCAGGGAACTGTCAAAGTAATACTCATGTTGATTATGATTATTAACATGTGGTTTCCTGAGAGCAGAGATTAAAAGATTTGAGTGAAGATTACATATATAGAGTAGTAAAAAAAATCAAAGGGACATTGAGTTATAAATAACAACTGGAGGGACCTTAAAAATGTAGAAAAGAGGCAATGAGTTATACAAATCTGATTATCAGTAGGGGAAAGTGGTGAGATATTACTCCAAGTCATCGGCAAAGCTCGGCCCCAGGTACTATGTTATAATATAGCTCACACAAAAGTTTTTTTTTCATGGAAGCGATTTGATTTCATAGCTTGCTTAGAGGAATATTTAAAAAAATATAACAAGTTTTTTACTGAATTAGAAGGCCCAATTCGAAATTTGAAATATCCTAAATTTAAGCTGGACACGTCCTAGTGAAGACCCTTGACACTTACCCCATCAATGGCAATCGACGGGACGAACCCAGTATGACGTCCTATGGCGGGTATGAAGGAGGCCGTCCGGTTGCCGTAGTGGCTCAGCAGCATGGTCCCATTGATACTGGTCGCACAATCTATTATTTCGTCCGCTTCTAGTCCTACCATTTTGGCACACTATAGACAGCAAGAAATGTTTCTATATATATTAAGGGTGAAAAACTTTAATGATACAGTAAGAAGTGTTAACAGGCTCTACTTGTCTATACGATCGTGTTGACCATCACTCAAATAAAGTTGATAAAAAAATACTCTGAAACATTCCAGAGAAAATCAAAATATCCTTCATGAAAAAATTGTATTTTGTGGAAGAAAATTTAAAAGTCACTTTGTAAATTATTTCTATTACTAAACATGATATTTTTATAATTGTTTACTGTAAAATTTTAAAATTGTCAATGGTTGAATTAAGTTATTGTTAAATGTAATCAAAACAAATTACAGGCAATTATTGAGGACAAAGTCACGACGAGCGGCTAGGAACAGCACCATGACGTCACAAAAGGGAGAGTGACGTTATACATTTGTAGTCAAACCAGTCCAATAAGCACTGTGCTTAGCACAGGCATAAACAAAGTGGACTTGTGACGTAACCCTGCGTGATGAATTGTAACTTCCCCAGTGACATGCTACGGTAGCTCAGAGAATAATCCTCTAGTATGAGTACGGCTTGCTTGCTTGCTTGCTTGCTTGTTTGCGTGCTTGCTTGCTTGCTTGCTTGCTTGCTTGCGTGCTTGCTTGCTTGCTTGCGACACGCATCTCAAAAACGGCTCCAACGATTTCCTTCAAATGTTCGAAATAACTAATTTCTGGGATAAAAATAAGCCCAGGAAAAATCAAATAATGTAAAAAAACTAAAATGAAATGTTAACAAAATTAACATTGGGCTTATGGAGTTTCAAATCAAAACAAAAGAATTGTAACAGCTGTTCATAATCAACCAGGGAACTGTCAAAGGGACTCATGTTGTTTATGATTATTAACATGTGGTTTCCTGAGAGCAGAGATAAAATATTTGAGTGAAGATTACATATATACGGGTAGTAAAATAAATCAAAGGGACATTGACTTATAAATAACAACTGGAGTGACCTTAAAATTGCAGGAAAGATGCAAATGAGCTATACAAATATGGTAATCAGTTGGGAGAAGTGGTGAAATATTATTCCCAGTCATCTAAACAAACTGACTTGCCTTCCCCGAGCAAAGCTCGGCCCCCCAGGTACTGTTGTCAGATTCACACTCATGCGTTCCCGGGATCAAATCCGACATAATCCGAAAAATCGCCATACAGCGCTCTCCGGAGTTAGGTTAGTATAATTTGGTCGTGAATTATTATAAAAATTATGTTGAAATTTTACCGTCAGGTGACAGCCAATATTGACATTTTTAGGTTAGGCAAGCGTTATACAACAGACGGCAAACTTGGTGACAATTTATTTCGCTTCGCTTATGCCTTTGCTTATTGGACTGGATTGGCTCAAAATGTACGACGTCACTCTCCCTTTCCGTGACGTCAAGTTACTGAAACCTAGTCGCTCGTCAAAAACACGCATAACATAGAGGAGGGAGGACATCCATATACCCTAGTATGTTATTTGTCTTCCTAACTTCACTTTTTTCGTCGTAGATCCAAGCTTTACTGACCTCCTTGGCTGACCCCACGTGGTCGTGGTGCTCCAGGTTGCAGAAGACGAACTCCACGAGCCTCGACCTCCGGTCCCAGGAGCAGTTCTGGGGCGGCCACTCGCCGCACGCCACCCTCACGGCGCACGCGTGCAGCGTGTTGCCCTCGCACTCCTTTGGCCCGTGCTGGCAGTCGAATTCAAGCTCCCCGTCCACCTGGAACTCCTGCGAACACGTTAAACATTATAATCGGCCCCTTCACTACAACATCCAACACACGCTCTCTGTGAGGTCGAAAACTAAAAAAGGCCTCGAAAACATCTCATATTAGAATGAACTGATAATTATTATCTTAGCCTTTCCACAGCTGAACAGCCCTTTTAAATCCTGCGATTTTCCAAACTCCTACAATTTTGACTTACAGAATTATTCATCCTTACTAGCGACTTCAGATGCTCGAAGACGGGCAAATATTTGTATTCTGGGATTACCCAGCAAACGTACAGTTTATATTGTGATGCTATTCCATAAGGTAGCTTGAAACTGCTGGTCCTTGTTTCTGTGCTGAGTGTTGTTATAATTTTCAATTAAACTGGCTTTTATTCTCACATAAAAAGCCCAGTGGGCAGATCCCTAATGTTGGATGTTTTCCAAAAGGTACATCTAGATGTTAAAGACTTTCAAATCTATCTATATCTATAATACCCCATCGCAGCAAACCTGCATACTCAGCGAATTTCAAATGAATATATAACATAACACATTAAAACACTTAACAGGGTTCATAAGAAATATATTCATCAACTAGCGATATTTAAAATATTAATTATTCTCTATAAGAATAACATTGGGGAGGAGTATGCAGGTTTGCTGCAAAAGGGAACACAAAATAATGGTTTTTTATGCAAATATCAATAAACCTCATCTTAGTGAAGTCACATACCAAGTTTCATCCATATCCATTCATAAATAAGTGATATATAACATTTGAATTATTTTCAGAGATATACAATTTTTCTTTTTTTCCATAAGAATAACATTAGACAACGTACTGTATTTAGCAATTTCCATATCTCGGTAACCAATTGACGTAGAACAATGATCAAAATACCAAATTATTTGTTTTTTTAAGCTGCATTCAATGGTAACAATTAAAATTTGATGTAAATAAAAATTACATGTAAAAACCCCAAAAAACACGTTTTTGGGGTACGAAACCCCACAAAAACCCCTCTTCGGATGGTGCGATTCATCTGGTTTTTGAACTTGTTCAAATAAATGGTACTTTACACACTTGTGCCAAATTTCATTAAGATTGGACCTTTTTTACGAGAGTTATCGTGCTTACGGACATATATATATATTTATTTATAAATTTGAACGAATGGTGTTTTTGGCATCTGGGGACCTCAAAATGAAAAGTTATCATGGTCTCGGGCTTAAGTCTTACCATGAGACCTACGGTAATGGCTTCTTCCCTATAGGGGAAATTCGCTTAAAGGCAAAGCCCTGGCTGACTGACTCACTGACTAACTGACTCACTCACTCATCACTAATTCTCCACCTTCCAATGTAGGTAGAGAGCTGACATTTTGTACACTGATTCATTAGGCATAAAATAGGAAAACTAAATGGTTTTCATCCTGATCTGACCTTAGGGCTCCGCCAGAGACCCCGACAAAGTTCCCATGTATTCCTTATGGACATTCAATTTTTTTTGAGCTGATCTTGATTCGTAGTAGTTCCACGGGCTAACCACATAATGCAACACGCACAACTGTAATAGTTTTTATAAATCTTCTACTAGGGAACAGCTAGTAACACATAAACTTTGACTTAAGACATAGTAGTTTCGCCTCAGCCCGCTCACCAAAATAGTTTGATTTAAGATGATGATTTATGATCTGTAGTTAAGTTACTTTAAATCAAACAGCTGTGAAAAGACTGAGATAATTATCAGTTCACACTTATCGCTATATTCACTGATCTTATTATCGTGATGAGTGGAAGGGGAGGGGGTGGTTGAATAAACATACATCATATAAATGTTTCGTTTAAATAATTAGGTTACTTTTGTATAAAAAATGTGAAATTATCGCACTGACAACAATTCTGTAGACAGTAAATTTTCAAAGGTAAAGTGTCTTTAGTTACACAGTTTTGTTAAATGTTTATATTGATTAGATGAATTTTTTGTTCAGGTATTAACTAAATATAGTCACATATTATATTCATTATAAGCCTTCATGCCCGCTCCAGCGCATTATTAATGACGGAATATTCATTGATCAATAGAAAAAATAGGAGATAACAATAGATTTAACTGTGCCTAATACACACGTAGTCAGTGTCTAGCAAACAATAACTTTTCTGTATTACAAAAGCTTTTTTCCAAAGCAATAACAATCTCCCGCTACACAAGTGACCGCCTTCTGCCAGATATGTTGACGGAGCTCAACGAGAGTCGAATGACATTTATTTAATATAACTCTTGCTTCGACTTTTTTTAACTACTATAATCTTACCTCGGCTTTACCGAAGGGCACAAAGTCAATGACAAGTTTCTCACGCAGAAAGGCATGAACCTGGTACAGCTGTGAGATGACGAAGGTCTCACTGTCAGGGCAGTAGGTCTCGTAGTACACGGTCACTGTTACTGCCTACCCATTACATCACAACTGTTAAACATTTTCAAATTTGACTAAAATATTTTAAATACACAATTAAAAAGTGTTATTGTGTTGGTGATTTTGTGTATTTTGTTTTTGGTTTTTAGATTTCATAATTGTTGGTGTTATGGTGTGATATGTTGTTGTTCTGTTGCTATTAAGACAAAGCATGGGTCAGGAACTCTTGAGAGGTACTCTCCTCAGGAACGCGTGAAAGTTACGGTTCTCTCCTCGGGAACCCGTGATAGTAACTCTACTCAGGAACTCGTGAAAGGTACTTTACTTGGGAACTATTGATAGGCACTCTCCTCAGGAACTTGTGATACGTACTATACTTAGGAACTTGTGATAGGTTCTCTTCTCAGAAACGCGTGAAAGGTACGGATCTATATACTCGGGAACTCGTGCACTTCATGTTCCTTGGGTACCCTCTTCAGGAAACTTGTGATAGTACTATACTTAGGAACTTGTGATAGGTTCTCTTCTCAGAAACGCGTGAAAGGTACGGTTCTATACTCGGGAAATCGTGATAAGAACCCTATTCAGGAACATGTGATACGTACTATACTTAGGAACTTGTGATAGGTTCTCTCCTCGGGAACTCGTGATAGGTACCCTCTTCAGGAAACTTGTGATACGTACTATACTTAGGAACTTGTGATAGGTCCTCTTCTCGAGAATTCACTATAGAAAACCTCCTCAGGAACTTGTGACAGGTACTTTACTCAGGAACGCGTGAATCAGTGTACCTGAGTAAATAGTATCCGGTGTGATAGGAGTATTTGGTGTAAATATTTACAGTTCATACATTAGAGCGACATAATTTATAAATCGATCTAGTATCCTGACAGGTTCAAAAATATTTCTTATTTGGAAATACCTAGACCAAGTGCCTATCACCAGTGGCGGATTTAGGGGGGGGGCTATAGGGGCTATAGCCCAGGGTGGCAAGTTTTAGGGGCGGCAAATTTACAGAAAATTATTAAGTTGTTTACAAAAGAAATGTTGAAACGAGGAACATTTTGACGAAAACGGACGACAATGACGGAGTGCCGCCCTTTTAAAGGTAAAGGTAGTAACCAGAGACTAATGTATAACGCTTGCAGTCCCTCACACTGCAGTTCCTCAAAGCAGTCATAATGCATTTGTTATTCATCCGTACTAGCGACAAGACGATTACGCTACAGAGTACAGAGAAAGGGCGGTAAGCCACGAACTACATCAAGCACTGCTTCACCATGACTATGTCCAACCATAGATTAAACATACTCCTTGTGGTATTCTTAATCTATGGTCCAACTCACGGACTTCCAAGTTCACCCATACATTCGCATAGCATTACAATTATTTGTTACACAATATCAATAATGACCAAGGCACACGGATGAGAAATGTTGCAACAATCGAATTTGAGATGACAATAACAAAATGTATACTTCAAGACTTCAATGATATTGTCGTTTCATTTTCAAACTCAAGGTAACAAAGAAAGTTATTCCACCGTCTTATACTTACCATCATCAAAGGCTACCACACATAATCGTTCATTCTGGAGGATATTTTTTTAAACAAAACATCTGACCAAAGGCAAATAAAGATTAACATAATTTGTGAATAGAGGATTTTATTGGTTGTTGCCATAGGAGCATAGTTGACAGAGGGTCAAAATGGTGGTCAGCATGTTGGCAGCAGTTTTTTACTCTAGGCGAGACCTCTATATATATTTATTGGGTGGGACGGTGTCAAAATCACCCATTTCATTAAATGAAAAACTGTGATATTTGAAGTCTTTAAATTAATACCTTGTCGCATTTTAGGTGAATCATGATGTTAAACTTAACTGTATAATCTTAAGACATATTTTACATGTAATTTTATTGTTTATCTCGAAGCAAAGTTATGATTTGAGTTAAATGAAAACATCCTTTAATATAGCTTTGGAAATAGTGTTGAAATCAAGCCACCTTAGTAGGATACCCCCCACTATAGCAAGCCAATCAGAAGCCAGCATTTTGGTCACGTGACTCGTGACGTCATTAGGCCCCGCCCCCAAGATGGCGGCGCCCATGTTTCCCGCCAAATTCCCTAACCTCACTTTTCCCGCCAAATTTTCTAACCTCACTTTTCTCCCTCCATATTGTGCAGTGTTGCCAACCTATGGCTATTATATGCAGTATTATATATATATGCTCTATGCTATTATACTCTATAGGTACACCATCATACGCTACCAACCTAGCGGAGCTAAATAAGGTAAATAAAATAAGTGAGATTATTATGCAATAGGTTTAACATATAAAAAGAATATGACAATAATAAAAATTATACATGATTATATATATATATAATCATATCATATATATAATCATATATATATATATATATATATATATATATAAAAGAGTACTATATAAAACAGTATACATGATAATAAAAAAAAAACAAAGAGTATATATAAAGAAGTTAAAAAGGGTAACAATAACTAATATACATGATTATATATGTTAGCGGTCCACTGCTTCCTCGTCTGTGTCCTCATCCTCCCTGAAACAGAAAAACCCGAGGGTTAGACTAGTTATAACCGGTTAAAATACAGCTCTGTGATTGGTCGGAATAAGCTCGCACCCCATTGGTCGTCTTAGGCGTTCTGATCGCTGATTGGTCCATCCATACACCTGTACCGCTGGCGGATTACCTCGTTCACTCTGTTCCAGGCTTTTGTGTTGGTCAGAGGTCTCTGCGCTGCTCCAGTCTTTGATATTGTGGTATAGTGAGTTTGTGATAGTATTGTGCAATTGCAGTAAGTGCTAGCTATAATTTACCGTTAGTATTTAACGCGTATTATATTTGAGACCTCAAATTTATTGCATAACATAACCCTACTTTTGCGTGTATAACATAACCTCACTTTATTATTTTAATTTTTCTAGCCCTAGTGTTGTATTTGAGTAGAAGAGGTTGCTGGAGATAGAGACGGATGGAGGCGCTGTGTTGCTGAGGCCAAGTACCGACTGGGGTACAGATGGCCATGGCAGTAAGTAAGTAAGTGTTGTATTTACTCAAATCGAGGTTTTACATAACCTCACTTTTTGTTATCATAACCTCACTTTTGAGAGTAAATATAGCCCAAATATTGCGTGTATAACCTAACTTTATTATTTTAATTTCTAGCCCTAGTGTTTTATTTACTCAAGTCGAGGTTTTACATAACCTCACTTTTTCCCTAACCTCACTTTATTGTTTTCATTTATTATTTAAATTTTATTTTGACTTAAGTAGTAATGGCTAGTGTTGTTGAGCCTGTCGAAGTCCTCAGTGACGAGCAGGCGTATGTAAAGAAATTTCGATTGTACGGTACTAAAACTATTTTCAAATTTTCTAACCCTCCTCCCGATACTAGTGAGATAGATTGGCTCAGACAAGGTTTCGCCAAAATTGTGAATGAGATGAAAGGCCAAGCCCATGAAAACGATCAGCTCGGCTTTACTTTGCAGAGTCTTAACCTAAAAGGTAGAGATCCGGGTTTGTTGCTTTTCGACCCCCTGGTGAAATTGAGGAAGACATCCTTTGGCAAATTTTTGGGGGAATAGTACAGTCAAATTCTGAATCCGTAAAGTCCACTGACACTTTTAAAGTAGAATGTACCCGAGTTAATCTCCCTGTAGGTTCTGGGAGGGTAAGACCCGGCTTGTATAATTCGTTTGAAGAGGAGTGTAAGGCGAGGAAGGGAATCGTAGTTATTAAAAATAAAGACAACCTGTGTCTTCCCAGGGCTTTAGTAGTGGCTATCGCTCATGCTACAAAAGATCCTCAATACAAAGCGATTCGGCAGGATGATAAAAAAAGGCAAACCGTTAGGGCTCAGGAACTTATTCGGCGGTATAGGGTGGAGATGTCCGAGGATGGCGCTGGAATCCCCGAACTTGAATGTTTCAAGACTTGCTGAAAGAGTTCAAAATTACCGTGTTCAACTATGACAATAAAGGCCGGGACGTTTATTTTGAGGGACGTGTTGAAAATTTCAAAATTTCAAATCAACCTGTTGTTTAATAATGGCCACTATAACGTAATCACGAGTCTGACTGCTGCTTTTGTTTGTAAATATTTTTGCGAAGCGTGCCACGTCCCTTACGATCAAAAGGGCGAGCACCGATGTTCAAACATCTGTTCTCAGTGTCAGACCATCTCACTTCCCTGCAAAGAGGAGCATGGGGGAATAGTTTGTCCAAAATGTCACATGACTTTGAGGAATCAGCGGTGTTTCACTGCTCACCAAGTCAATAGATGTAAAGCTGATAAAAAGTGCCTTGACTGCGGTAAATTATTTTGGATTAGAGACAGATCCACACCCCACAAGTGCGGTGAAGTCTATTGCAAACCTTGCGGTTCCTTCCAAGATCCTAATCATAAATGTTTCATGCAGCGAGACGAGGGTAAGCCTAAACGCGAGGACTACCTATTCATTTTCTTTGACCTGGAGACTCGTCAAGACGAGTCTCTCCCCTCTGACCCCAAGCAAAAATTACATAAAGTAAACTTGTGCGTTTCCAACAGTTTTGCTTTAATTGTATAGAGTCTAGATTTTGTATGACAAGTAGAAACCGTACGAGAGTCTTCAACTCTGACCCGGTTAAAGATTTCATGGAATATGTCATGGAAGTCAGGAAACAGTTCAAAAATGTCTGTGTGATCGCCCACAACGGCCAAGGCTTTGATTTTCAGTTTTTGTTAAAGTATGTGTTGGAACAAACTAAATTCACACCAGATCTGGTCATGAGGGGAACCAAAATTATTCTCATGGAAATGGACAACGTGAGGTTTGTGGACTCACTCAACTATTTCCCCATGGCCCTTGCTGCGCTCCCTAACGCCTTCGATCTGCCTCCCTAGAGAAAGAAGGGCTACTTTCCCCACTTGTTTAACACTCTGGCATACCAAAATTATGTAGGCCCTATGCCCGACAAAAAGTTCTATTGCCCCGAGTCAATGTTTGAAAAACCACACAAGGCCTTTGAAAGCTGGTACGATGCGAGAGTGGCTGAAAACTATGTCTTTGACTTTAAAAAGGAAATCTTAGAGTACTGCATCTCTGATGTGGAGATCCTAGCTCAGGCCTGTCTTATCGATATTCCTCCACGAGTGTAATGTCGACCCTTTCCTAGAGGCTGTAACGATCTCTAGTGCTTGCAACTTGGCCTTCCGCCGCAAATTTTTGAAACCAAACACGATCGGTCTCATCCCAAAGAACGGTTACCGTTTAGTGGATAACCAGTCAGCTATCACCATTCAGTGGCTCAGCTGGGACGAAGAGAACGCGGAATGAGGATCGAGCATGCGGGGCGGGGTTAAGAGGTAAACAATAACGGGCTGAAAGTAGATGGGTTTGACGGGGAAAACATCTATGAGTTTCACGGGTGCTACTGGCACGGATGCCCCAAATTCTTCCCTTACAATCGAGAGGCGCCTCTGAAGGAGGATCCCTCAGACTCACTTCACCTGAGGTATGAGAGAACCAAGTCCAAAATAGCTAAGTTTAATGACTACGAAGTAGTCGGGATGTGGGAGTGTGAGTTTCGTAAAGTAAAGAAAGTACAAAAGCTCACACACTTGGACTCTCTCCCCATATTGAACACCCTTCCTCTAGACCCTAGACAAGCTTTCTTTGAGGGCAGAACGGGCAACTCCAAGACTTGCCACAAATGTGAAGGGCAAAGACTGCGGTAACAGAGACAGATCCACACCCCACAAGTGCGGTGAAGTCTATTGCAAACCTTGCGGCTCCTTCCAAGATCCTAATCATAAATGTGTCATGCAGCGAGGCGAGGAAAATTACTGGACCAAAAAGGTAGCTCGAGGGTGAGTACGATACCCTGCCTTACGGCTACAAAATTCAAAGACTTGAGTAAATTGCGTGAATTTGAGATATTGGTTGGATCGAGTTTAACGCGTACAAATCGAGTATGTGGACGTGTGCTCTCTCTATCCGTAAATGTGTAAGTACGGTAAGTATCCCCTTAGTCATCCTACGATTTAGGTGGGTGACAAGGAGTGCAGACAGAGAGGGCTTGATGTAGATGGTTTGCTCAAGTGTAAAGTCCTGCCGCCTCGGGATCTCTACCACCGGGTACTACCAGCTAGGATCAACAAGAAACTCATGTTTGCCTTGTGTAGGACTTACGGGGAAACTCAGAATCAGGGGGAGTGCAATCATGAGAGTGAGGAAAGGGTATTGGTAGGGACTTGGACGTTGGACGAGGTGAGGAAGGCTATAGAGAAAGGTTACGTTGTGTTGGACATGTACGAGTTGTGGGAGTATGAAGTAGCCACTTATGAAAAAGGGGGGCTTTTCACAGATTGTATCAATAATTTTTTAAAAATGAAGCAGGAAGCCTCAGGCTATCCTAGCTGGTGTGAAACTGAGGAAGAAAAAGACCGGTACGTGTGGGACTACTTCACTCATGAAGGAATTAAATTAGAGAAAAACAAAATTGTTAAGAACGGGAGTTTGAGACAATTGGCTAAATTAATGTTAAATTCATTTTAGGGGAAATTCGGGCAGCGGGAGAACCAAACCAAGGCCATGATTGTCAGAGACTCAAAGACTCTCTTTGAAATGCTGACAAGTCCAGAAATACAAGTAAACCGAATTCAGACTGTTAATGAGGAGGTAGTAGTAGTTAGCTGGGAGTACCTGGAGGAAGTCGGTGAGCCCAAACGAAACGTAAATGTTGTGATCGCTGCCTACACTACAGCCCAAGCGAGACTTAAGCTCTATGAACATCTGGAGGCCCTGGGAGGTCAGGTCCTCTACTACAACTCCGACTCGGTTCTCTACATTTATAAGGGAGGTTTGTATAAGGTTCCTACGGGAGATTACCTCGGGGAAATGACAGATGAATTGGCAGATGATTACGGGCCTGACTCTTTCATCGTAGAGTTCGGTTCTGGGGGGGCCAAAAACTTACGCGTACCTTGTCTGGTCAACCAAAGAACAATGTCTGAAAACTGTTTGTAAAATCAAGGGCCTCACCTTCAGTGTGAAGACTTCCAAAACTTTAACCTTTGAAGCTCTGAAACAAATGGTCCTTAGTGAAAGTGTACACAAACTTAAAATTAACGAAACTAGAATCAGGAGGACTAAAGACCGCGATGTTGTAACTGTAAGCGGTACTAAAGTTTTCAAAATTACTGGACCAAAAAGGAAGCTCGAGGGTGAGTACGATACCCTGCCTTACGGCTACAAAATTCAAAGACTTGAGTAAAACAACCCCGGAAGTGCAAGGGGGAGCGAAAATCTCCCCCTAACCCATAATGAATCATACTTTCCCCCTCCCGCGGATCGCTCTGCCTCAGTCACTTTTGCCGCTGCTCCTGCCGAGGTAAGACGTGTCCTTACGTAGCTCTGATCTGTGCTATTGCAATTTGTTTGCTGTACCTGTTGTAATGGAGGGAGAGGAAGTTTGGGAACAAAATATTGGTTGGATCTTTATAAATCTATTTTGTGACGGAAGACCTGTTCGAAAAATAAAATTTGAAGGAAAGCCATTAAAATTGGAAGTAAAATCAAATGCAGACTTTGACAGAATAGAATTTGAATTTTTGAGCGGTAAGGCTATGCTAAATAGCGGATTCTCTAAGGAAAGGATTATAAAAAAGTATCTAAATTCTCCAAGTACGATGAATTAGAATATAACATTTATTTTGACAGCGGTGAAAAAACCCTAGGATGTCTGACTGACCCGTTTGTGTTAGATGACGAGTGGGGCAACACGGAAGACCGCCCATGCATTGACCTTACGATTTATGATGAATTTAATAAAGAACACGTGCACCACGTGTTAATTAAATTAAAAAAACCTGACAACTAGTTGTAACCGGTTAAAATACAGCTCTGTGATTGGTCGGAATAAGCTCGCACCCCATTGGTTGTAATTAGGGGTTCTGATCACTGGTTGGTCGATACTTTTAGCGCTCTTTATTCTCAAACGTTAACTTCACTCTGCCTCGGTCACTTTTGCCGCTGCTCCTGCCGAGGTAAGGCGTGTCCTTACGTAGCTCTGATCTGTACTATTGCACAATACTTGACAAAATGTCTCACTTAACTTCTTATATATTTAACGATCAACCCGTTGCTGTACTGTTTGACAGTGAAAATAATCCTTGGTTCAATGGAAAAGAAGGGGATCAAATCCTAGGCTACTCTAACCCTAAAATAGGCTATTCTAGCACATTTCAGTAAAATATACAAATCAACTCAACCGGAAGTAGTTGGGACCCAAGATGGGTCCCAACTCAATTATCATGATTCTAAAGTAGTTTTTATATCAGAACCGGGTTTATACGAGTTGATTTTTTCCTCCAAACTACCAGTTGCTAAAGCATTAAAATACTGGGTTTTTGAAGAAGTCCTGCCATTAGAAAGTATAGAGTGTATCAAATCAAACAAGAGAATAATCAGTTAAAAAATCAAAACTCTCAACTCTTGGCTGGAATTACAAGGTCTCTGGAAAACAACCAAAAGCTAGCTCAAATTAACTCAGAATTTAAAACTACAAACGACATAATGTGTTAAGAAAACCAGTCACTTAATGAATAGTTGACTGAACAGGCACCGAAGGTTGCTGTGATGTCAGACGACGATGAATTTAAACATGTTTAATGTGTTCTTATTAAAGAAACCATTCTGGAGTTGTACTGAGTCTCTGAGTACAAATGTATTCGCATACAAAAAAAAGGTCCAAAAATGTCTGTGTGATCGCCCACAATGGCCAAGGCTTTGATTTTCAGTTTTTGTTAGAGTATGTGTTGGAACAAACTAAATTCACACCAGATCTGGTCATGAGGGGAACCAAAATTATTCGCATGGAAATGGACAACGTAAGGTTTGTGGACTCACTCAATTATTTCCCATGGCCCTCGCTGCGCTCCCTAACGCCTTCGATCTGCCTCCCGAGAGAAAGAAGGGCTATTTTCCCCACTTGTTTAACACTCTGGCATACCAAGATTATGTAGGCCCTATGCCCGACAAAAAGTTCTATTGCCCCGAGTCAATGTTTGAGAAACCACACAAGGCCTTTGAAAGCTGGTACGATGCGAGAGTGGCTGAAAACTATGTCTTTGACTTTAAAAAGGAAATCTTAGAGTACTGCATCTCTGATGTGGCGATCCTAGCTCAGGCCTGTCTTAAGTTTAGATCGATATTCCTCCAAGAGTGTAATGTCGACCCTTTCCTAGAGGCTGTAACGTTCGCTAGTGCTTGCAACTTGGCCTTCCGCCGCAAATTTTTGACACCAAACACGATCGACCTCATCCCAAAGAACGGTTACCGTTTAGTGGTTAACCAGTCAGCAATCGCCATTCAGTGGTTCAGCTGGGAAGAAGAGAAACGCGGAGTGAGGATCGAGCATGCGGGGCGGCATAAAGAAGTAAACATTAACGGGCTGAAAGTAGATGGGTTTGACGGGGAAAACATCTATGAGTTTCACGGGTGCTACTGGCACGGATGCCCCAAATGCTTTCCTTACAATCGAGAGGCGCCTCTGAAGGAGGATCCCTCAGATTCACTTCACCTGAGGTATGAGAGAACCAAGTCCAAAATAGCTAAGTTTAATGACTACGAAGTAGTCGAGATGAGGAGTGTGAGTTTCGTAAAGTAAAGAAAGTACAAAAGCTCACACACTTGGACTCTCTCCCCATATTGAACACCCTTCCTCTAGACCCTAGACAAGCTTTCTTTGGGGGCAGAACGGGCAACTCCAAGACTTACCACAAATGTGAAGGGGAGAACAAATCGAGTATGTGGACGTGTGCTCTCTCTATCTGTATGTGTGTAAGTACGGTAAGTATCCCCTTGGTCATCCTAAGATTTACGTGGGTGACAGGGAGTGCAGACAGAGAGGGCTTGGTGTAGATGGTTTGCTCAAGTGTAAAGTCCTGCCACCTCGGGATCTCTACCACTCGGTACTCAGAGCTAGGATGAACAAGAAACTCATGTTTGCCTTGTGTAGGACTTGCGGGGAAACTCAGAATCAGGTGGAGTGCAATCATGAGAGTGAGGAAAGGGTATTGGTAGGGACGTTGGACGAGGTGAGGAAGGCTATAGAGAAAGGTTACGTTGTGTTTTTCCTAACGGGATTAATGTACTTAACAAAGCAAAAGAAGTAATGAAGAGTTATGGTATGCACTTTGACTCAGCATACAACAACATCCTAACTTCTCACAATTTTGTAAATATAGTTGAGCATGTCTTGGACAATGCATAAGTTCCCACTGTATGCATGTGTGTGTGTGTGTGTGTGTGTGTGTGTGTGTTTGTGTGTGTGTGTGTGTGTGTGTGTGTGAATGAAGGTCCCTGGCGTGGGTGAAGAAAAGCCCCGTAAATCTGAAATGGGGTTTAGTAGATTGAGGCGCATGGCCAACACCCAGGCTACTCCTTTGAACGGTCTATGTGGGGTTTTTCTGTTTGGTTAGATGTTTTAAGTTAGCCTGTACTCGGCAGGTTCGGGTATTCAATCATTTCCCACTGCCGGAAGGGAACATGTATTGCGGGGTCTTTCTCAATAAACTCGTACAATTTTAACTTCTGAGCGTCGTTCACTGTAACGTGAGGTACTCGCCAGTAGATTTTGTCAATTGTTAGTGTTAAAGTCCCGGCCTCCCTCAATTTTACAGCGTTTGTATCTGTAGCCGAACGTAATAGTATCAGTTCCTGTTTCACATTTACCAACACCCGCCTGAAGTCTTCAGCGAAAGCTAGCAAGAGCTTTAGAGGGATTGAATATACAAAGTCTGTTACTGTTACCGAACTACCAGGACCGTTCCAACAGGCATTCTTTAAAGTATTTTTCTCCTCCTCGCGAATGAATAAAATATGTTTTAAAGTAGTAGTTATACCGACATTTTTTGTCCAGTCAATTTCCTTGCCACAAATCTCGTAGCGGATTTCTTCAAACAAGAAAGATATAGCATTATTAATAAAGGAAACATCCTGAGGAGTCCCGTTGGCCTTTGTATTGTTGGTCTTGCCGTGAATCACGATAAAACTTTCAAAAGGAACGGTTATTATATCCTGCTGTAATATCGGTATTCTTATTTCCTCGTTATTATTGTAAGTTGTACTTGCATATGGCTGATGTGAGTGCAACTACATACCTGTTGTCAAGTCATCATACTCAGCGTGGCTGTCAATCTCTAATAGAGCCATTCTTTATTTCTTTAAAACCGAGAGAACGAAGAAACGTTATGCTTTTACAAGTTAACCCCTTGGCTTTCTGAACACTACTGACTTTTTGCCCTCCTGGTAAATGCCTAAATAGTAGCCCCATTACTGCACCTGAGATGCAGTCTAACTGAGATCCTTCCTCCACAGAAGTTAACAAGATTACCGTCCTGGTCTTTTAGAGACACTGTCAAGTTGTTGATCCTCTGGCTGATCACAGGTAAATAAATGACATTCCTCGGTAATTCCATTATTTTACAGCCCGGTGGTTCAGCCGGGTACAACTCGTGTATGACATGGCCCTCAACCTCATTCAAGTATGACCCGCGTGTGAGATTACATTCCACCCGTATAGAGTTAACTTTTATTATATCTACAGGCAGTTCCGATACATGTTCATTTTTGGCCCCGTATATTTGTTTTTTGTAGCCCAAGAGTGTTCCCATTGAATGTACTTTAGTAAAGTCAATTTTCTCAGAACAACATATCGTAGCTTTCAAAGTGTTATTATTAGGTTTCAAAGTAAATTATACTTCTTTTTGCAGTTGCGACTGTATGTATTTTTCAATGTCCTCAATTTCGTAAAACCCTTCAGGGATTGTAATCCTTTAATCATCACCGTAGTAAAAAGTATCATTTATGTATTTTTCAATGTTCGGTATAGAATTATAAGTTGTTAGTTCAATTAAACCAAGTTCCCATGTACCCTCGCTAACATCAATAGGAAACGCTAGCTCGTGGGATAAAATACTAGTTACCCCATTTAGACAGAACATTACTACAGAGAAACTTTAAACACAAATGTCCACAAACAACTGAGTCAAAATTCTGTTGTCTCTCGTAGTTATAGTACATCTCACATTCACCCAAGTACTTAGAAATTTCCGGTGGTGGTCTTAGGTTTCCAAAACTGTCATAGTAATAGGCTTTTTTATTAATCTTCCTGTAACATACCCAGTGCGTGCCTGGACCGGTTGTACTGTCCAAGTTAACTATCGCAGATTCACATTTTCTCGGGGTTTTCGGTAGACTGTTCCTCATATAAACCCCTCTGAAATTAGGAATATTCAATAACCTCGCGTATTTTATTAAATCGTAATTCTTAAGCGGCTTCATTGGTATTGAGATGTTTTTTTTTCTTGCGGCCTCCCCTTTTCTTTCTTTTACAGCCGGCGCCTTCCTTTCTATAGGGTCTAAGATACAATCCTCTACCCTTCGGGCGTTTAGCAGAGCGTTTCTTCTTACGACCTCCCCCAATTTTGTTTTTGCTTTCATGGCTGTTGTGACTGCCCAAGCAGCGGCTTTTTCACCAACACTAGCGTTACTAGACTTGAATCTTTGCCAAGCGCGTTCCGCCAACTCCTTGTCCGCTTGCCTTCACCTTTCTGAATCTTTGTAACGAGAGTATGCTATATCATGGACCTTACAGGCCGCATCTGGCCCGTTTATTCCTTTGTCACCTCTAGCCAATCTCTCTTTTAACCTCGTGCCAGGTCCGCAGTACTGATAACCGGGAAGATGTAATTCAAAAGGTAGTAAGTCTATAGCCTTATTAAGAACAGATGAAACAATACCTCCGCCTCGCACACCTGCTAGCTTACGTCTGAGAGGTTTCCTTCTTGTGTTAGCCATTTATTGCAAGCGCTAATATTATCCGTTGTAATTTCGTTGCACTCCAACACATTTATGTCAGTTATAAAGAAAACTTTTCCTTTAATACCTAAACTGGCTCGGAGTTAGCTAGTGGGTTATCTTTGTCATATTCATCGTTCGTCCTGAGGAAATTGGGGAAAGGAACAGTATCACCTTCCACGATTTCTTCCTCATATTCCTCTTCCTCTTCATCTGGTAATTTGAACAGCTCTTCCCAGTTTAGGTAATCGTTTTCATTCGGCGTGGCAGACCTCCCAGTTTGTTTTCTGTTTGTATAATTAAAGACCATGGTACCAAATTTCCTCAACTGTTTATCGTGAACATCTTTATTGCTACTTATTAGACCTTCACACTTCACCAGTCGGGTCTTAATACTCGTTAAATCCGATCGCAATTGGTCTAGGCTAGTGGTTATAGGTCCAAGCTTTGATTCACAAGTGTTTTCCACGTATATCTTTGTCAATGCATCGCTGGGGTCTGTAGGTAAAGCTCGTATGTATCCTCGTCAGGGGTTCTCTTAAATATGAGCTCATACAAGCCTTCAGTAGGTTTATATCTTGTGTTGTTTATTAGAATAGATCATCGTTGTCAAAGTCTCAGTAGGTTTATATCTTGTGTTGTTTATTAGAATAGTTCCATCGTTGTCAAAGTCTAACACCTTATCTCCCATCATTAAAGTAGTGCCTTCGTATCTAGGGCCGTAGTCATGATCAATAACTCGGACCTTACCGCTAGCATATTTTAAAAGAAGTGTCATATACCTCACCGTCATGGGGTTACTAAACTGACCTTCCATATATTGGGACGCTGTTTCCAGTCCCGAAGGGGTCGATACAATTTGCTTTAACCCGCTGCTTTCAGGTGTTGATACACTCTGCGGAATAAATTCAGGTTCTCCTTCATCATCATCATCTGTCGTATTGTAGTCCATTGGTTCTTCTTTAAAGGTTTCGGGTTCAGTTTTTATGCCAGGGTAGCTGTGGTTGTTTTTATAAGTTCTTGAATAATTGGTTTATACTGTTTCTTAAGCATAATATCACTTTCCTCGGATCCTTCCTTAAACATTTTATACTTTCTCTTAATAGCATTACGTAGCTCTATGAGTCGGTTTGTCAGTTGCTGTTTACTGCTTCGCTTCATAGTCATAAATGATAGATTTCAATCAGCGCATCTAGATTTAAGGCATTTCGACTTGCCTGAAAAACAAGGCACGCCTCTTATGCCTCCGTATGTACTCGATAATATCCAACAGTGAAACACCAGCGCTAAAGTCCATACCTCTGTAGTACCTGTGTTCTCTCGCATCGAACCTGGGGATCACATAACAATCGGTAAAACTCCTAAATACAAAAGAACGCTTCCACCCGTCTCTCCATTGAGGTATCTCTGCTACGGTGTACTTATCACTTTCAATTGTGTTTTGCATGAATCGTCTGAGTAACGCCATAGGCCTAGGTTCGTTGAGGTCTTGCAGTAAAAAATAATTTAAAAGCCAGAATTCGCTCGAGTTCGCTCCTGTGAACGCTCTCCACTGGTCAAATAGCACTCTGTTTGTTACACTGTACACGCCATTGTTTAGACTTATACCGAATCTCTCGCACTGTACTGGTAGTGTGGGCAGGGCCAGTTTGAGAAACTCTGTAGTATACAATCCCTGGCACAAATTATTAACACCGTTAAACGGTTTATTCCTGTTGCATCTAGGGATACTAGGAGGCACATTCGTGTATCCGATATTATAACTAATATCGATGTGACATTTTAAGCTTGAATTATTTTATAGACTGTCATTGGTGATCTTATGGGGATACTGCGTTCTGTCAGAAGTATACACCGTGAAGCAAATGGGAACTTCCATCCATATTGCAGCATTTCATTGCAGATCTGTGTAAAATTAACACTTCCATGCAAGTTCCGTAAAGGCAATACTTGTCCAAAAAATTCGGGGAACGGCCTGAATCTACATATCATATTTTGTGGGTCTCACATGGTACAGTTGTGATATATTACAAGTTCCAACGGTACGTTTTTTTCTTCGCATTTGGTTATAAAACTAAGCAATGTATCTCGGTTATAAGTTCTCTCACTCGCAGATATAATTAATAAAACTACCTACAGGCGGAATCACAGCGGATCTTTTTAGTTTTTTATGTCTCCAGCATCTTTTGTTAAACTGGTACCCATGAGGGGGTTTCTTACTGCAGTAGTTTCCACATAATTTATTCTTGTCCTTGTAATAAAAAGAGCACAAGTTTAACTTGACATTATTGAGTTTAGCGTTAAAGCCTCTTAAATCGTTGTACGTGTAGATGCGTACCATTATAGCTCTGTCACGAAACCGTCCATGCCTACTCTGTACCTTACCTTATAAGGGTCTAGAGTCTTGTCAATCACCAGAAACCCAAAGTTGTCTCGCCACGCTTGAGCGCACAACTCTTTAAATTTGTCAAAGGACATGTCGGTAGTGACATGATGGTTGTACACATGTCTTAGGTTCCTTTCGTCTTGTTTGAATAAAATAACAAATTTACAGTTGTCCCTTACCAGCTGCTTGGGTATAGCACTGTATGTCTGCCCTAAATAAAATGTATCTATATTTTTATGTCTACTCATAGTGAAATAACTGTGAATATTGTCATGTTTTTCGCAGGAAATATCGTCAGAGATCATTGTAGAGTTTGGTTTAGCTTCGTTTGGGTGTACAACTAGACTATTGTCATCATACGCAAAATAACCGACCTCCTTAGGCATTACCTTCTTTAGAAATCCGTACTTTGGCTGATAAAAGGGACTTTGAACAAACATAGACATTTTCAAACCTCAGGCCGTTCGGATCAAATAGCAAATTAAATAAAACATTGGTATTCCAAGAGGAACTTGGCCCACATATAATACAGCGTATTGAATCAGGTAATAAAATACCGTGTTTGTTCTTTTTAACCATGCCCGACCCGATATATTGGTCAAAGTTTTGAACGGAAAGCTCGACTTCCTACTTCTCAACCCGCATCCTGACTGATTACTCACTACTGATTACAACTGATATATACTTCCCGGATGCCGCTATCACACCAAATCCAACTGAGTCAATCCAACTGTCATGGCTGCTATCATATACCTTCCAGCGTACAAAGAGTCTGTCTCCTTTCCTTTTTAAAACTCTTTCAACTAAATAAACGTTACCGGTTTTTGACTTGCTAATTTCCTCAGCGTAGAACCCACCTTTAAGTATTTCCCCTCTGTTGTCTTGCAATATGTATGTTACTGGTCTTGTCGGTTTAATGGCGTATACTGTAAACGTCTCATTTGTCCAATTTGGTAAATAGCCTTTTTTAAACACTCTTTTAGCTTTACTGATTCTAACACTGTCACCTAATTTTCAATTTTTGTTTAAGGACTTTATGTTTGGGTTTTTTAACTTTATTTATTCTCTTTAGAATGTCTTTGACATGTTTTTGTTTTACATCCTTGGGTTTCATACCTATTGTTCTATGTTTAGTGTTGTTGTAAGATTTTTTGATTACTGGCAATAGACTTACCCACTCATAACTACCTCTGGCAGTAAATAACTTGTACATTTTTGTCTTAATCGTTCTGTTCAGTCTTTCTACAATACTAGCCTTTAGTTCGGAATAGGTATCGTAATGGTTGATTTTGTATTTCTTCATTAATGCGTTTACATGTTTGTTGAACCACTCTGTACCCTGGTCTGTGTGAAAGTTTTTCATTTTATGTTTAGCTAAGATAGGTTCTAAGGCTTTAGCGACTTCTGGCCCTGACTTGTCTTTTAGAGGTACGGCAAAAGCTAGTTTTTACAAACAGTTAATCATGGTAAGAATATATTTGTAGCCTTTGTTAGTTTTCGCATAAGGCTGCATTTCAATGAAATCAGCCTGATACAGATCGTTTAGCCCCTTAAGGTTGACTTTACGCCTGGAGTAATTGATCCTGGCCGGTCTGTGCAGCTCCTCAGCTATAGCTGTCTTACCGACCATTTTACATGGGACACTAGTTTTATACTTACATCAGTGATTCTCATTATATAAATAAATATCAAGCTCGTAACAAATATAACAAAGACTAATAGCTTGTCCGCTAAAACGCTTATCAGACACCACGCCATACTTCCTCTGCAACTTCCTCTTGATAACACTTATCGCAGTAACGCTCGGTCAGTACTGATTAAAATGTCCTGCATACTGCTGTGCTTCGGATATGTAGTGTCGTTCCACAGGCAGCCACCCCCTCCACCTCCAACACCTAAGGTTGTCTTTCGTAGAGTGGTGTAGGACGTTTACTCCGAGATAGAGCCGCAAGTTTTAGTGCCACTACCGCTACCACCTAGAAACCTGGTGTACGCCGTGATGAACCCCGTATACTCGGAATAAGTAAGTATCTGTTTGCTTGAGTGGGGTTTGAGACCACCCGTGCATGTTCACCCAGGTTTAACATTATTCCGTGCGTGAGCCAATCAGATTACCTGGTTGTAGCCCAGAACGAACTAATGTCGTCTCCTTTTTTAGCAAACAAAGGATAGAGTATTTTTTTAAAGATACCATGGCCCGCCATGGCCCGTGGAGGCCTTCCGAAAGTAAACTAGCTGCCTCCCCCGTTTTTCTTTTTGCATTTTAATTTTTAATTTTACAAGTCCCCACCGTACGGACTGTTCCAAGGAGTAGCCTAGGTGTTAGCTAGGCTCCTCGATGTACAAAGTCCTTCATTCACCCGAGGTCTGTAAGACCCCTCATTCATACATAGACCGTTCGAAGGAGTAGCCGGGGTGTTGGCCATGCGCCAAAATCAAAGTCAAAGTGCATACCATAACTCTTCATTACTTCTTTTGCTTTGTTAAGTACATTAATCCCGTTAGGAAGAGGAGACTTGATGAAACAAAGTACGAAACCTTCATTTTTTGCTTTAATGAGTGCTTCGTTACATTTTCTTTTTTGTATGCGAGTACATTTGTACTCAGAGACTTCGTACAACTCCAGAAGTTTTTTTATAAAGAACACATAAAACATGTTTAAGTTCATCGTCGTCTGACATAACAGCAACCTTCGGTGCCTGTTCAGTCAACAACTCATTAAGTGACTGGTTTTCTTTACACATTATGTCGTTTGTAGTTTTAAATTCTGGGTTAATTTGAGCTAGCTTTTAGTTGTTCTCCAGAGACCTTGTAATTCCAGCCAAGAGTTGAGAGTTTTGATTTTTTAACTGATTATTCTCCTGTTTGATTTGCTACACTCCATACTTTCTAATGGAAGGCAGGACTTCTTCAAAAACCCAGTATTTAAATGCTTTAGCAACTGGTAGTTTGGAGGAAAAAATCAACTCATATAAACCCGGTTCTAATATAAAAACTACTTTAGAATCATGATAATTGAGTTGGGACCCATCTTGGGTCCCAACTACTTCCGGTTGAGATGATTTGTATATTTCACTGATATGTGCTAGAAGAGCTTTTTTAGGGTTAGAGTAGCCCAGGATTTGAGCCACTTCTTTTCCATTGAACCAAGGATTATTTTCACCGTCAAACAGTACAGCAACGGGTTGATCGTTAAATATATAAGAAGTTAAGTGAGACATTTTGTCAAGTATGGTGCAATAGTACAGATCAGAGCTACGTAGGGACACGTCTTACCTCGGCAGGAGCAGCAGCAAAAGTGACCGAGGCAGAGTGAAATTAACGTTTGAGAATAAAGAGCGCTAAAAGTATCAACCAACCAGCGATCAGAACCCCTAATTACAACCAATGGGGTGCGAGCTTATTCCGACCAATCACAGAGCTGTATTTAAACCGGTTACAACTAGTTGTCAGGTTTTTTAAACTTAATTAACATGTGGTGCACGTGTTCTTTAAAAAATTCATCATAAATCGTAAGGTCAATGCATGGGCGGTCTTCCGGGTTGCCCCACTCGTTATCTAACACAAACGAGTCAGTCAGACATCCTAGGGTTTTTTCACCGCTGTCAAAATAAATGTTATATTCTAATTCATCGTACTTGGAGAATTTAGATACTTTTTTATAATCCTTTCTTTAGAGAATCCTTAAAATAGATTTATAAAGATCCAACCGATATTTTGTTCCCAAACTTCCTCCGACCGAGGAACCGAGGCAGAGCGATCCGCGGGAGGGGGGAAGTATGATTCATTATGGGTTAGGGGGAGATTTTTGCTCCCCCATGCACTTCCGGTGTTGTTTTACTCTAGTCTTTGAATTTTGTAGCCGTAAGGCAGGGTATCGTACTCACCTTCGAGCTTCCATTTTGGTCCAGTAATTTGGAAAACCTTAGTTCCGCTTACAGTTACAATATCGCGGTCTTTAGTCCTCCTGATTCTAGATTCGTTAATTTTCAGTTTTTGTACACTTTCACTAAGGACCATTTGTTTCAGAGCTTCAAAGTTTAAAGTTTCGGAAGTCTTCATATTGAGGGTGAGGCTCTTGATTTTACGAACGGTTTTCAGACATTGTTCTTTGGTTGACCAGACAAGGTACGTGTAAGTTTTTGGCCCCCCAGAAACGAACTCTACGATGAAAGAGCCAGGCCCGTAATAATCAGCCAATTCATCTGTCATTTCCCCGAGGTAATCTCCCGTAGGAACCTTATACAAACTTCCCTTATAAATGTAGAGAACCGAGTCGGTGTCGTAGTAGAGGACCTGACCTCCCAGGGCCTCCAGATGTTCATAGAGCTTAAGTCTCGCTTGGGCTGTAGTGTAGGCAGTAATCACAACATTTACGTTTCTTTTGGGCTCACCGACTTCCTCCAGGTACTCCCAGCTAACTACTACTACCTCCTCATTAACAGTCTGAATTCGGTTTACTTGTATTTCTGGACTTGTCAGCATTTCAAAGAGAGTCTTTGAGTCTCTGACAATCATGGCCTTGGTTTGGTTCTCCCGCTGCCCGAATTTTCCCCAAAATGACTTTAACATTAATTTAGCCAATTGTCTCAAACCCCCGTTCTTAACAATTTTGTTTTCTCTAATTTGATTCTTTCATGAGTGAAGTAGTCCCGCACGTACCGGTCTTTGTCTTCCTCAGTTTCACACCAGCTAGGATAGCCTGAGGCTTCCTGCTAAATTTTTAAAAAAATATTGATAAAATCTGTGAAAAGCCCCCCTTTTTCATAAGTGGCTACCTCGTACTCCCACAACTCGTACATGTCCAACACAACGTAACCTTTCTCTATAGCCTTCCTCACCTCGTCCAACGTCCAAGTCCCTACCAATACCCTTTGCTCACTCTCATGATTGCACTCCACCTGATTCTGAGTTTTCCCGCAAGTCCTACGCAAGGCAAACATGAGTTTCTTGTTCATCCTAGCTGGGAGTACCGGGTGGTAGAGATCCCGAGGTGGCAGGACTTTACAATTGAGCAAACCATCTACACCAAGCCCTCTCTGTCTGCACTCCCTGTCACCCACGCAAATCGTAGGATGACTAAGGGGATACTTACCGTACTTACACACATACGGATAGAGAGAGCACACGTCCACATACTCGATTTGTTCTCCCCTTCATATTTGTGGCAAGTCTTGGAGTTGCCCGTTCTGCCCTCAAAGAGAGCTTGTCTAGGGTCTAGAGGAAGGGTGTTCAATATGGGGAGAGAGTCCAAGTGTTTGAGCTTTTGTACTTTCTTTACTTTACGAAACTCACACTCCCACATCTCGACTACTTCATAGTCATTAAACTTAGCTATTTTGGACTTGGTTCTCTCAGACCTCAGGTGAAGTGAGTCTGAGGGATCCTCCTTCAGAGGCGCCTCTCGATTGTAAGGGAAGCATTTGGGGCATCCCTGTCAGTAGCACCCGTGAAACTCATAGATGTTTTCCCCGTCAAACCCATCTACTTTCAACCCGTTAATGTTTACTTCTTTACTCCGCCCCGCATGCTCGATCCTCACTCAGCGTTATCTTCTTCCCAGCTGAGCCACTGAATGACGATAGCTGACTGGTTATCCACTAAACGGTAACTGTTCTTTGGGATGAGGCCGATCGTGTTTGGTTTAAAAAATTTGCGGCGGAAGGCCAAGTTGCAAGCACTAGTGATCGTTACAGCCTCTAGGAAAGGTTCAACATTACACTCTTGGAGGAATATCGATCTGACAGGCCTGAGCTAGGATCTCCACATTAGAGATGCAGTACTCTAAGATTTCGATTTTAAAGTCAAAGACATAGTTTTCATCCACTCTCGCATCGTACCAGCTTTCAAAGGCCTTGTGTGGTTTTTCAAACATTGACTCGGGGCAATAGAACTTTTTGACGGGCATAGGGCCTACATAATCTTGGTTTGCCAGAGTGTTAAACAAGTGGGGAAAGTAGCCCTTCTTTCTCTCGGGAGGCAGATCGAAGGCGTTAGGGATCGCAGCGAGGGCCATGGGGAAATAGTTGAGTGAGTCCACAAACCTCACGTTGTCCATTTCCATGAGAATGATTTTGGTTCCCCTCATGACCAGATCTGATGTGAATTTAGTTTGTTCCAACACATACTCTAACAAAAACTGAAAATCAAAGCCTTGGCCGTTGTGGGCGATCACACAGACATTTTTTAACTGTTTCCTAACTTCCATGACATATTCCATGAAATCTTTAACCGGGTCAGAGACTCTCGTACAGTTTCTATATGTCATACAAAATCTAGACTCTATACAATTAAAGCAAAACTGTTGAGAAACGCACAAGTTTATTTTATGTAATTGTTGCTCGGGGTCAGAGGGGAGAGACTCGTCTTGACGAATCTCCAGGTCAAAGAAAATGAATAGGTAGTCCTTGCGTTTAGGCTTACCCTCGTCTCGCTGCATGAAACATTATGATTAGGATCTTGGAAGGAGCCGCAAGGTTTGCAATAGACTTCACCGCACTTGTGGGGTGTGCATCTGTCTCTAATCCAAAATAATTTACCGCAGTCAAGGCAATTTTTAACAGCTTTACATCTATCGACTTGGTGAGCAGTGAAACACCGCTGATTCCTCAAAGTCATGTGACATTTTGGACAAACTATTACCCCATGCTCCTCTTTGCAGGGAGGTGAGATGGTCTGACACTGAGAACAGATGTTTGAACATCGGTGCTCACCCTTGTGATCGTAAGGGACGTGGAACGCTTCGCAAACATATTTACAAACAAAAGCAGCAGTCAGACTAGTGATTACGTTATAGTGGCCATTATTAAACAACAGGTTGATTTGAAATTTTGAATTTTCAACACGTCCCTCAAAATAAACGTGCCGGCCTTTATTGTCATAGTTGAACACGGTAATTTTGAACTCTTTCAGCAAGTCTTGAAACTTTTCAAGTTGAAACTTTTCAAGTTCGGGGATTCCAGCGCCATCCTCGGACATCTCCACCCTAGCCCGCTGAATAAGTTCCTGAGCCCTAACGGTTTACCTTTTTTCATCATCCTGCCGAATCGCTCTGTATTGAGGATATTTTGTAGCATGAGCGATAGCCACCACCAAAGCCCTGGGAACACACAGGTTGTCTTTATTTTTAATAACTACGATTCCCTTCCTCGCATTACACTCCTCTTCAAACGTATTATACAAGCCGGGTCTTAACCTCCCAGAACCTGCAGGGAGATTAACTCGGGTACATTCTACTTTAAAAGTGTCAGTGGACTTTATGGATTCAGAATTTGGCTGTACTATTCCCCCAAAAATTTGCCAAAGGATGTCTTCCTCAATTTCACCAGTGGGCCGAAAAACAACAAACCCCGGATCTCTACCTTTTAGGTTAAGACTCTGCAAAGTAAAGCCGAGCTGATCGTTTTCATGGGCTTGGCCTTTCATCTCATTCACAATTTTGGCGAAATCTTGACTGAGCCAATCTATCTCACTAGTATCGGGAGGAGGGTTAGAAAATTTGAAAATAGTTTTAGTACCGTACAATCGAAATTTCTTTACATACGCCTGCTCGTCACTGAGGACTTCAACAGGCTCAACACCACTAGCCATTACTACTTAAGTCAAAATAAAATTTAAATAATAAATCAAAACAATAAAGTGAGGTTAGGGAAAAAGTGAGGTTATGTAAAACCTCGACTTGAGTAAATACAACACTAGGGCTAGAAAATAAAATAATAAAGTGAGGTTATACACGCAAAATTAGGGTTATGTTTACTCTCAAAAGTGAGGTTATGATAACAAAACGTGAGGTTATGTAAAACCTCGACTTGAGTAAATACAAGACTTACTTACTTACTGCCATGGCCATCTGTACCCCAGTCGGTACTTGGCCTCAGCAACACAGCGCCTCCATCCATCTCTATCTCCAGCAACCTCTTCTACTCAAATACAACATTAGGGCTAGAAAATTAAAATAATAAAGTGAGGTTATGTTATACTCGCAAAAGTAGGGTTATGTTATGCAATAAATTTGAGGTTAGGTCTCAAATATAATACGCGTTAAATACTAACGGTAAAATATAGCTAGCACTTACTGCAATTGCACAATACTATCACAAACTCACTATACCACAATATCAAAGAATGGAGCAGCGCAGAGACCTCTGACCAACACAAAAGCCTGGAACAGAGTGAACGAGGTAAGCCGCCAGTGGTAAAGGTGTATGGATGGACCAATCAGCGATCAGAACGCCTAAGACGACCAATGGGGTGTGAGCTTATTCCGACCAATCACAGAGCTGTATTTTAACCGGTTATAACTAGTCTAATCCTCGGGTTTTTCTGTTTCAGGGAGGATGAGGACACAGACGAGGATGCAGTGGACCGCTAACATATTTAATCATGTATATTAGTTATTGTTACCCTTTTTAACTTCTTTATATATACTCTTTGTTTTTTTTTAATTATCATGTATACTGTTTTATATAGTACTCTTATATATATATATATATATATATATATAATCATGTATAATTTTTATTATTGTCATATTCTTTTTATATATTAAACCTATTGCATAACAATCTGACTTATTTTACTTACCTTATTTAGTTCTGCTAGGTTGGTAGCGTATGATGGTGTACCTATAGAGTATAATAGCATAGAGCATATATATAATACTGTATATAATAGCCATAGGTTGGCAACACTGCACAATATGGAGGGAGAAAAGTGAGGTTAGAAAATTTGGCGGGAAAAGTGAGGTTAGGGAATTTGGCGGGAAACATGGGTGCCGCCATCTTGGGGGCGGGGCCTAATGACGTCACGAGTCACGTGACCAAAATGCTGGCTTCTGATTGGCTTGCTATAGTGGGGGGTATCCTACTCACCTTGTACATCGAATGACACTGTCCCACCAACAAGTTGACACTACAACAGGATAAAATACCAAACATGACGGCACGCTTTATGAAGGTTATTTGTCAGAGAGTAGTGACTCCTGTAGGCATTATCATAGATTAAAAATACCACAAGTAAGTAATGCCACTAAGGAGTTTGTTTAATCTATGGTATTATATTTTAATTCATTGGATCTCCAACATCATGGAGGTGAAACTAGAAGGAGCGTTTGAAAATGTGTAGAGTTTTATGAACCTAAATCGATTAATTTTATATTTTGATCGTCTAAAACATATCAACAATTCTTTGTATAAAAGTATGAATTACAAAATGACTGAAAAACTATGTTGAAAAGCGCTAATTCAGGATTAAAATAATCAGAATTTTGAGGCTAATGGTCCGAATTACGAATTTTAAGGCTACAGTGTCATTATATCTTATTTATAGGTTATTTATTATAATTTTCAGCAGTCAATGCGTTGGTGTAAAATTTAATGTTTTGATGAAGTGTAAGAAGGGATTTTTTGGCCTTTGTTGAAGGATTTTCTTGTTATTAAAAGTAGCACTAGCACTGCTTCACTGCTTTTAACACGAACATTTATCTCTAGGGCTGATTGGCATTGAGTACGAGTAGGCTATATTGAATATTAACTATGTTAATGTGAATCAAGACAATTACATTACATTATTTTACTGTTTTTTCAACTAGGAAATAACAGAAATTTCTTAAACTTATTCATTCAGTTAATTCGTAACTTCTTTTGATACTATCACAAAATAACCAAACAAGATATATATAACATGTGGGTAAACCTCGGCGGCGAAAAGGAAAAAGATTACAGTGGGGGGGGAGGGCGGCAAATTTCCTAATAGCCCTTAGGCGGCAATTGCTTAAATCCGCCACTGCCTATCACATCGGTAGGGACTGGGTAATTCCTATAGTAAAATACAACTTTGGTTGTCTGTATGAAGTTGGAAAATTACTTTTTATTATTTAGTATTTATTTTATGTTATTTTTCTACATTTGAATTTGTTTCTCTATTTACCTTATGAGATATTAAAACATATTAATAATATTTACGAAGAACGCCTGAAAAATGGACTAAACATTGTTTCTTTGTCTTAAAACTTTTGTATTTACCTTATATTAAACTATTATTATTAAAACTTGCAATGGGTACGGCGACAGTGTATTTAAGAGTTGTGGTTCACTTTAAATATTGTATTCGCATCGGATTTATATCGGATTTTAAATAGGTTACTTACATCTGTCAAATTCTTTGTAGTCTCTTCGGGTCTTAATGTTTTTGAAACAGATCTACTTGCCCACCAACATGCACTTATAATAATTTCTATCAGAACTAAAGTCGGCAAGGAGTTCACCAACACCTTTCCTGAAAACAGATTGTCAGTTATACATAAAAATAATCGATTTATACAGATTAACTTGTTGCCGTAAAACAAAAGCTGAGAGTATAAAATATATACTTATAGAGTATTATCGCGCAGGCGTGTGTGCGTGTTATCATGATGATTGTACACCAACGCACCCGTTGTTCAAGTGGCCCGGTTGTACCTTGGAGGTGGTGCCATGGCCCAATGGGTACTTGGAGGTGGTGCCATGGCCCGGTGGTACCTTAGAGGTGGTGCCATGGCCCGGTTGTACCTTGGAGGTGGTGCCATGGCCCGGTGGAACCTTAGAGGTGGTGCCATGGCCCGGTGGTACCTTAGAGGTGGTGCCATGGCCCGGTGGTACCTTAGAGGTCGTGCCATGGCTCGGTTGTACCTTGGAGGTGGTGCCATGGTCCGGTTGTACCTTGGAGGTGGTGCCATGGCCCGGTAGTACCTTGGAGGTGGTGCCATGGCCCAATGGTACCTTGGAGGTGGTGCCATGGCCCGGTGGTACCTTGGAGGTAGTGCCATGGCCCGGTGGTACCTTTAAGGTGGTGCCATGGCCCGGTGGTACCTTGGAGGTGGTGCCATGGCCCGGTGGTACCTTGGAGGTGGTGCCATGGTCCGGTGGTACCTTGGAGGTGGTGCCATGGCCCGGTGGTACCTTGGAGGTGATGCCATGGCCCGGTGGTACCTTGGAGGTAGTGCCATGGCCCGGTGGTACCTTGAAGGTGGTGCCATGGCCCGGTGGTACCTTGGAGGTGGTGCCATGGCCCGGTGGTACCTTGGAGGTGGTGCCATGGTCCGGTTGTACCTTGGAGGTGGTGCCATGGTCCGGTTGTACCTTGGAGGTGGTGCCATGGCCCGGTGGTACCTTAGAGGTGGTGCCATGGCCCGGTTGTACCTTGGAGGTGGTGCCATGGCCCGGTGGAACCTTAGAGGTGGTGCCATGGCCCGGTGGTACCTTAGAGGTCGTGCCATGGCTCGGTGGTACCTTGGAGGTGGTGCCATGGCCCGGTGGTACCTTGGATTTGGTGCCATGGCCCGGTGGTACCTTGGAGGTAGTGCCATGGCCCGGTGGTACCTTGAAGGTGGTGCCATGGTCCGGTTGTACCTTGGAGGTGGTGCCATGGTCCGGTTGTACCTTGGAGGTGGTGCCATGGCCCGGTGGTACCTTGGAGGTGGTGCCATGGCCCGGTAGTACCTTGGAGGTGGTGCCATGGCCCGGTGGTACCTTGGAGGTGGTGCCATGGCCCGGTGGTACCTTGGAGGTAGTGCCATGGCCCGGTGGTACCTTGAAGGTGGTGCCATGGCCCGGTGGTACCTTGGAGGTGGTGCCATGGCCCGGTGGTACCTTGGAGGTGGTGCCATGGTCCGGTTGTACCTTGGAGGTGGTGCCATGGTCCGGTTGTACCTTGGAGGTGGTGCCATGTCCCGGTGGTGTTCTTGTTATTAAAACGCCGCTTAGCCCTATTTGCTTGATGGAAACGGGCAGCTGAAGTTTTTTGACAAAACTGACATCTTGTTACTTTATTTTGATGAGTAACATTGACAAATATATAATACACCATTTCACCTAAATTTTAACAATTTTTAAGGCTTATATTTTACTTTCTCCCATAAATGTCACCATAAGTACTTCCATAAGTACTTACGGAATCTCATTTCACTCTCTAAATTAAATCTATCTCTTCTCCTTTCAATGGAATGAAGTAATATTTATTTTTAAAACATAACCTTCTTGCAAATTGTATTTTTTATTTTTGATACATCACCTGTTTAAAATTAGTGACCAGTCCTTAAGCTAGATAATATACCCAACGACCTTAATGTATTAAGCTAGTTGAGTATACATACCTTTAGCCAAAGGTCTCTGACTAATAATTGTCAGCTGTGAAGCTATTATCAAATCCAGCTTTAATTCGAGCAAATACGGTTATATTCGTTTTAATTGTGATGCCATTCCAGAAGTATCTTAAACAGCTGATATTGCTTTTGTACTGTGTTACTGTGTTTTGTTACTTCAACAGCTGTCAAATAAATTTCCATAAGATTAACGTTGCAACTTTGAAGGTTTGTGGGGTGTACCAATATAAAATAATGTTAATGATTTTCTGCAAATATACCCATCGAGACCTTCCCATAGATAATTCAATTATAAAAATCCAGTTGTTCCTGAGATCTCAGCGTGACACAAAATCGGTTTGTGTATTAAATATTAGGATCTACTATACTCTATTGTGCCCATATACTCTATCGTTACACCCTTTGAAAAATCAACGGACAGAAAAAATTAAATTAAGAACAATTTTAATAAAAGTTCAAATTTTATTTTTTAATAAATTCTTGTAACAATATTTAAAATATTAATAAACACAACTAACCAACAAAATCGATGGTTAAGAGCCTACATATATAGCTTGTTTTCATGATTTTTCATGGAAAAAATTAATGGCTTTTAATTCTTTCTGGGAAATATTTAATCTCGAAAGATCAGGGTCATATTTCACTCCAAAATGGATGTGCAAACTCGCAGGTGAACGATGATATTTTGGAATGACAAAATATGAATTACCGCTTTATACGAGGCGATGCTTTGAGCGGAAGTTTTTGACTAATGACGCCATGCTGTGTGACTGATGACGTAATTAAACTGTTGCCACCAACAGAAAGGCGGCGGCGCTGCGGCAGCGGCTAACCAGAGGTAGTTGGGGTAATTTAAGCAACATATATTAGTAATTTTGGATTTTTAATTGTCAGTCAACTATTATTTATTATAGGAAAAATTGTGGGGCAGTTCTCATAAGATTAAGTCTGTTTGACTTTTAAACCTACAAAAATCACCCTGATAGGTTCAAGTCTGATATCAAGTCCGATCTGTATATGTTGTGTACGAACCATTGATTTTTCGTTTATTTTTGTGTATTAAATCCTTTATACTTCGTTCCAAACCTTTATAAAATATTAAATCTGAACTTCCATTCAAAAAGGTCTAAATTTCAATGAAAATTTAGATAGATGGTGTCCGTTGATTTGATTGGACAACGAATGCCCATGGGGAATGTGATGTGGATAATAGCCAAACAGCTGACACTTCTTATCAGAATCAGAGTACCTATAAGTTGTAATAGAACATTTATAAATAAATAAATAACTTTTACTGTCGTTGGGCATTAAAAATAATACATGACAATAGTTAACAGAACAATAAATTTAGATACATTATAGTACATTTATTTACTTCAATTTCTTCTGGGTCCAATAATCGTTCTTAAAACACTCATCAATTTAGTAAGGGCAGTTATTTACTAATATATTCTTGATTTTCCTGTTAAAGCTGTTTTCACTTACATTTTTCCAATCAGTTGGTAATTTATTAAAAATGTTGATTCCCATTTCATTGAAATTCCTTTTGCTTTTTAAGTATTTGAAACATGTAACTGGAAATTTATTTTGATTTCTGAGTTTAATGTAGGTAAATATCTGAGTTTAGTAAAAATTTAGAATGATTTATTTTAATGTAAAGTAAACTTTGTAAAATGTAGATTGATGCCAATGTTAGGATGCCTAATAGGTTGAACTTCGACATTACTAAAGACTTACAGAACTTGTTAGGCGGCATGCGGCATGTCCTACAGAAGAGAAATTACACATTACCGGTATATCTAGGATCTACAACTTTCAGCAAACGAATCAAGGTGATAACTATATTTTAAGTTCTAGTTCGTTTTTACTTCGTGGTTAGGCCACAAAAAGCAACCATAACACTCAAATCGTTAGTTTGCATGATGTGGCATTCCTGTCGTGTCATGTTGCCACGTGTACCACACGACAACGTGTCCATAGAATGCGTAGAAGAATGTTGCAATGTATTTCTTCTAAAAAACATAATTATAACCTTTAAAATATGTTACAAGTACAAAATTCAAAATAAGCATTTCAAGTTTTCCGCCAACAGAACGAACAGGAAATAGAACGAGAAAATGCTAGAACCTCCTCGAAACTTCGAGGCGAGTCTGGGCTCGAACCCGGAAGTAAAATCTCAAGTGGTCACGTGATAGGGATTCAGAATAAAAGCGTCACGGGCGTTGGACCAGGCGTCTCTTCCTCGGCACAATTCGGTCAAGTAACATCGCTCTTTACAAAATTAAAAACGTGTAACTTTCTTGCTTTTCCTAAATTCGTCGATTTGTCTACGGGTTGTACACCCAACGTAATTCTATTTCGCGAATCTTACCCGGAAAACGTTCGAAACCACGATTGAATAAATTAAATTAAATAAGTGATATGTTCTAAATTCCACGAGACGATTCCACAGAAAGACCACGTATAAACTAAATTATCTTGGGGATTATTGGGGTTTTTAAATAGTTTAAATTTGGGTAAAGAGTTTATTCTAATTAGTAATAAAAGTGCTCATAACATTGTTTATTAATTAAGTTAAATCTGTGAAAGTGAAGGTAACCAACATGCATTTGACAGTAAATTGTATTTTTAATTGTAGCATTTATTGGTCATATTTCTGTAACATTCCACGTATTTGGAATAAATTGTCAGAAGGAGTCACATTTACAATTGTTGAATTTATAGAGATTAATTGCTGTTATTTGTTATCTTGAATTTGAAGTCAAACTATTATATTTGTTGCATAATTGTTAGAGTTTAATATCTGGAGAGACAACCAAAATTCTAGGTGTTTTAAAAATAATTTAACAATAGACAGTCATTGGTTTGATTTGTTTCAACAAAAAAGTATAGTTCACACACAGTTAATGGTAGTTGCTGGTTGAGATTTAAGTTAGCAGATATTGTCTTGGCACTATAAGGAGGTAAGAAAGGTTGGAGGTCAGGTGGTGTGTTTAGAAGGTTATTTGATACATAATATAATTCCCAATCTTTCGTTTGTTATTAGCCACTTATAAGTCTTTTAAATCCAGCTGATCAATATAGAATTACATACTACTGCCATTGCATGTCATATATATATAAAAAACAAATATATAAAATACATAAAAATACATAAAAACAAACAAATAAAGGCCACGAAGCTAATCAAAATAGTGACACGTCTAAGGAAAACTATAAGTAATTCCAGATCTCCAAATATGTAACTCAGTGTAATTTGCCTTCTGTATGCTTCTTAACAGCAGAATAAATTCAATCTCTGACAAACTATTTATTTAATTACTTCCCACAATTTATCAGAGATCTATGTGGTGTTTTGGGCCCAGCGCACTTCCACAGGTCTCTGACAGTTATTGACTTTGAGTAATAACAGTAAATAAAGTAAATAAAGTAAATTCAGTTTCACCTTGCTAATTAAACAGTGAGTGATTTCAAATAAGAAATACTAAAAGAGGTTTCGTTGTTACAAAAATATAAACAGGTAGTGCAAATCTCCGCAATACTAATATATATCTACACAACTGGCTTTAGATTTAATTTAAAGTGTTTTATGAAAATTGTTCTGATAAAACGGAGTTGATTATGGCTATACTTGTTGTCTCATTAATTATTTCAGTGAAAATGAAAAATTACAATACTTGCTTTATAACCGGTTAAGGGGCAACAAATTAACAAATAAACATAGCCAAAATTTCGCAGTTGTGGTGGAAACCAATGAGTTAAGCAATGAACCATAATATATTTAACTGACATTTTGACAGCGTAATGCGTGCGATTGTGCTAGACTGTATCAACTGATAGCTGACTTGTTATCAATTTTTATATAATGTATTTTAGGACATGGTGAGACGACAGAATGTGTTTTGAGTACAATTAAAGATCGTCGCAAAATTGTGTAAAATGGTTTTACTATCTGAGATACCTCTCCTTGTTCACAGAACAGTTAAGAGATGCGATTTTTTGCACGGTTTTCACAATTTATAAATAGGCTTACGATATAAAACCGGCAAATGAATGTTTGTAATATCCCAAGCGATTGTAAGAGGTATCATTACACACGGGTCGCAATCCCGGACATTTGCCAGATTAACGACCAGTCGCGCAAGATGAATTACTTTGTGCGAAGACGTTTAATCTATTTATCAAGGAATTAGCTCGCCAAGGTCCTGTGAATTTGAATGCCTTAGCCTTTAGAAGGAAAATATTCAACCAAAAGTATACTATATGTACATCCTCTTACCATGTAATTCGTACTATGCAAATAAAATAATACCCCCGTCGCAGCAAACCTGCGTACTCAGCGAATTTCCAATGCATAATATTTGTCTGAATTCCACATAAAGCCGCGTACCAAGTTTCATAAAAATATATTCACATATAAGCGATTTTAATTATTCTCCATAAGAATAGCATTGGTAATGAGTACGTAGGTTTGCTGAAACAAGGAACACAAACAATTTATTTTTATGCTAATATAAATATAATTTAACTAGGCGAAGCCACATACCAAGTTTCATCAATATTCAATCATAAATAAGCTCTATATAACATTTTAGTTATTTTCCATAAGAATAACATGGGGCTGAGTAAGCAGGTTTGCTGCAACAAGGAACAAAAAATGGGTTTTTATGCAATTATGAATATAGCTCAACCAAGTGAAGCTACATACCAAGTCTTATTAATTTATGTTCAAAATTAAGGGAGTCATTACATTTTACTTATTCTCCATAAGAATAACATGGGGGCTGAGTATGCAGGTTAGCTGCTACTGGAATAACCAATAAAAAATCAATTTTTTGTGCAAATATCAATATACCAGTACTACGTGAAGCCACATACCAAGTTTCATCAACATACATTCGTAAATAATCGAGATATAAAATTTTATTTATTCTCCATAAGGATAACATTGGACAACGTACTGTGTTTAGCACTTTGAATATCTCAGCAACGGTTGGGCGTAGAATCACAATTTAAACACCAAAATGATTGTTTTGTGGAACTGAACAGATTTCTAAAAGCAAATGTGAAGTTTAAATTAAAATAAACTGAGGAAATGCCAAAAACCTTTTTCCCATAAGATTAACATGGGAGATTTTATGAGTAGGTTTTTTGGATTTTCTCCGCAACCACTTAACCTAGGTTAATAATTCAAAATACTATACTATTTTTTTTTTTAAGCTCTATAACATGGTCAAAACCAAAATTATGTTTTTAAAACATTGTAGGGTAAAAAATGCAAAAAACTGATTTTTAGAAAATTTAAAACCCCCATAAACCCCCCTTCCCATGGTCCGATTTTTCTGGTTTTCGAACTTAAAGTCATGAATGTCATTTTACACATTTGAGCCAAATTTCATAGAAATCGGACGTTTTTTACTCAAGTTATCGCATTCACGGACACATATATAGATATATATATATATATATATATATATAGATATAGATATATATATAGATATATATATATATATATATATATATATATATATATATATATATATATATATACATAATATATAAATTTGAACGAATAGTGTTTTTGTCATCTGGGGACCTCAAAACAAAAAATTATCATGGTCTCGGACTTAAGTCTTACCATGAGACCTACGGTAATAGCTTCTTCCCTATAGGGGAAATTCGCTAAAACAAGACAAATAGACTCATTGGTAAGTCAAACAAATAACACGTGAACCTAATGATTCAACGTTAAATTTTCCTTTCGAACTTGTACAAAAATAACTTAAATTCTCCAGATAATTCAGTAAACAATGCAAATCAATTTTCTCAGAATCCAAAAATATTTAGTTCATCAGCAAGTGGAATTCACATTTTCCATCAAAATATAGTAAGTTTACGTTGTGTGAGGATAAGTTGTTTGAATTCTGTGCTGTAAAGTAAGCTTTTAGTGATTTTAAATTTATTTTGGTCGTTATATATCGCTCTCCTAGTTCCAATACCTCAGTTTTTCTAAATAAATTGAATACTTTAATTTTAACCCTGATTACTAAATGTAAACATGTTATTATTGTTGGGGATTTTAACATTGATGTTTTAAAAGACACCAATGAAACTAAAGATTTTAAAACTTTGTTAAGGAGTCATGGCTTCAAATATTTAGTAGATTTTCCCACTAGGGTGTGTGATACCAGTGAAACTGGCATTGATAACTTTATTACTAATAAACCTCAAGCAATGCTAAAAATTGAAGGACTCATTACTGTTCTTTCTGATCATGATGCTCAGGTTCTTGAAATAAATTGTCCAGATGTACATTTAAAAAACAAATCTGTCACATTCCTTAAAAGAAAATATAATGAAAGCAACAAATACCCCCGTCGCAGCAAACCTGCGTACTCAGCGAATTTCCAATGCATTGATATGTTTCTCACTAGTACATAAAGCCACTCACCAAGTTTGACAAAAATACATTCATAAATAAGTGATTTATTACATTTTATTTACTTCCCATAAGAATAACATTAGGACTGAGTACGCAGGTTTGCTGCAACGAGGAAGATAAGAAATGAGTTTTTATGCAATTATCAATATAACTGAACCAGGTGAAGCTACTTACCATGTTTTATTAATTTATGTTCAGAATTAAGGGAGATATAAAACTTTACTTATTCTCCATAAGAATAACATTAGGGCTGAGTATGCAGGTTAGCTGCTACGGGGACAGTCAACAAAACATTTATTTTTTGTGCAATTATCAATATACCAGTACAACATGAAGCCACATACCAAATTTCATCAATATACATTCATAAATAATCAAGATATCAAATTTTATTTATTCTCCATAAGGATAACATTGGACAACGTACTGTGTTTAGCACTTTGAATATATCTGCAACGGTTTGACGTAGAATCACAATTTAAACACCAAAATGATTGTTTTGTGGAGCTGAAGTGATTAGTAAAAGAAAATGTGAAGTTTAAATTAAAATTAACTGAGGAAAAGCCAAAAACCTTTTTCCCATAAGATTAACATGGGAGATTTTATGAGCATGTTTTTTGGATTTTTTCCGCAACCACTTAACCTAGGTTAATAATTCAAAATACCATATTATTTGTTTTTTTAAGCTCTATAACATGGTTTAAACCTAAATTAAGTGTTTTAAAAATTTAAGGGTAAAAAATGCAAAAAACTGATTTTTGGAAAATTTAAAACCCCCATAAACCCCCCTTCCCATAGTCCGATTTTTCTGGTTTTCGAACTTAAAGTCATAAATGTCAGTTTACACATTTGAGCCAAATTTCATCGAAATCGGACGTTTTTTACTCAAGTTATCGCATTCACGGACACATATATAGATATATATAAATATATATAAATTTGAACAAATAGTGTTTTGGACATCTGGGGACCTCAAAACAAAAAGTTATCATGGTCTCGGGCTTAAGTCTTACCATGAGACCTACGGTAATAGCTTCTTCCCTATAGGGGAAATTCGCTAAAAATTATTTTTAACAATGATTTCAAATGAAAATTGGTTAAATGTATATAATTCTTCAATTGAAAACAAATTTGATACGTTTTTTGACACATTATTTCATTATTTTGACTTTTGCTTTCCTAAAGTTACAAGTAGTTTGTATGGTAAAAAAATGAGTGGATTTCAGCTCCATTGATAAAAGCTAAGGATGAACTCATTGCTCTGACAAGTGAATACAGACATACTAAATCACATAAACTTAAAATATTGATAACAAATAAGAAAATTGATTATAGTATGAGACTTATCAAGGCTAAGAAAGAATTTTATAGTAAACTTATAAGTAGTTCTAGTAGGCCTAACATTTGTACATCAACTTGGAATGTAATAAGGAATGAGGTTGAAATGAAAAAAGAACCAAAAATGACAATATTAAGCTGAGTCACAATGGTTTATTGGTTAAAATACCTGAAACTGTAGGCTCTATTTTTAATGAATACTACTCATTAGGAATACTATTCCTAATTTAGACTCATTATCCTCCATAAACAACTTTTATAATCATTGTCTTGACATATAATATTAACTGCTCTAACGGTGACGGTTGCTTCTACATAACGCTAAATATATTGGAATAATGAATGCAATTATTAAAGCTTAACCATGTATGCTTGGATTTGTCCCTGAACATTTCGTTACATCTAGGCTTGGTCTGTGGATTTGTCCCTGAACATTTCGTTACATCTAGGCTTGGTCTGTGGATTTGTCCGTTGAGTATGTCTTATTTGTTTACGTTATTTAAACGATTTTAATATCTTTCCAGAAATGCCAAATTACTTCATCTTCACGGCAATCTCCTTTAAGCCTCCATTACTTCTAAGTTGATCTTATAAAGGGTATATTTAATCGGATGATTATTGTATCAAATTTTATTTAATAACCAATAATCGTGGGTGCAGCCGAATAAAAAAGAAATTGTTTTTAAAGAACAGTCTTTTGCTGACTGTTTTCACAAAGCTGATAGGCAAAACTAAATAGCCCATATAGTCAAACTCTCGTTGGTTTAGAAATTATAGTTACAATATAGTTGATCTAAAATTCATATATGCAATGATAGCTTTAATAGTTATTTAAAGAAATGTAACAACAAACCAAAGTTATGGATTTATAATTATATAAATTAATGTTAAAGATAAATTTCTAATCGGTATTAAGAGGGCACCAGTAAATCCAGGTAGATTTCTAAACCCATACGAGTTTAGATTTCTACATTTTTCAAGTTCCATCCAGCCTAAACGGGTGGTCAAATATTGTTGAATTGTGGCTTGTTTTCAAAAGGACAAAATAACAAAGCGATTTCAGTGAACAAAGATTCGAATTTATTTATTGTTTATTGATAATTTCGTCACTTCAAATTAAATAATTTGTTATAGAATTTTAAAAACGTAAATCGAAAATATTTTCACTGAAATCGCTAGATAATCACCAGTACAACATTCCTACCAAATTTTAAAACTATTTATTCACAAATAACTACTGGACGGAACTTGAAAGTTAACATTGACTTTATGGGGGTAGCAGGTAGAAACACCAAAAGTATCGGGACTGCTGCCCCTTCGTAAAAGCGTTGGTTTCAAACATCACCTATCAATGTTTTACTTATAGCACAGAAAACTAAAACAATACAGTATTACTACTTTATGTTTGGTGGAAATTGCTTGTAACTGTATTGTTTTGACTTTATTGTTACAGTACTATCATAGTTAACTGTTAGCTGCCTAAGGTAATTCATTTATTGTTATACTATTATTTTACCTTTTGTACTTGTGTAAACTTTATAGACTTTGTGTTGTCTAGACCAGTTGTTTGGTATTTGTTTTGGAACTTTTTACCATGTAATGTATTGGAATAAAAATGCGATATAGCTAAATGAAATACGAATAGAACGGTTTATAATGAATGACCTTTATATGCAATGTGGTGAAAAATGATGGCGTAATTCATGGTGGATGAGTAATGATCTGACTGAATGCCGGAGGTTCTATTACCGCCATTTGTCTGATCTTGTGGGGCTGGATACTGAATTTGAAATAGTTAAATCTGCATTGTACAATGTTCTCACAAACCAACAATGATGCTAAAACGTCAAAAAAGTGCAATACTTCCTTAATTCGCTGACACTTAAAGGAAGTCATGGAAATCAGGAAAAGCTTATACGATACATGAAAGAAAAGTGAACAATTGAAATTACTAGTAACGTTTACAGAATATACAAATAATATAATTTCAAAGACGTGTTAATTTATTAAAGATATTCAAATTAAAATAGATTGTTAAAAATTATTTTTTAAATTAAAACAATAAATGCAGTTGCTTGGGTATGATCTTTTCCAAATTCAATTATACAAAGCGATTGTGTTAAACTGTGTTTACAAGATAGTCTAAATTACGAAACATGTTTCGACAAATTGTATCTTAAAATGTCTAAACTGTGATCACCTAAGTTCTTAAAGTTAAGTACCGATGGCAATTGGCACCATTGGAAATATAACGGTGTCAGTTGGCAGCATTGACACCGTCCACGTCGTATATCAGCTGTTATGGGCCCATTTGTACTCTGTTTTTGCGTCAGTAACGAACGATCTCTGTTACTCGACTCTGGGCATATTTGCAGCTTTTAAATGTAATTTTCCCTCTAAATTCTTTGTATTTATGAACAAAACGCACTGGAACAAAAATGATATGTATATTTTGAATGTATATAACAATTATTTATTAAAATACAACTAACCCCTTTTTACATATCGTACGGTGCCAAATTGATAAATAATACTAATTAAAAAATATTTTGACTTGGCAATAAATAGTTGATTTATAAACTATTTTTTAGTATATTTAATAGTGTTTTATGTTTTTTGAATAGTGTTAATGCTATAATATTTGACATTTTACAATCGAGGTTAACACGTTTTTCAAAATTCCTTGACAAAGTGGTAACTCTCAGATTAAAATTCCGAACATGTAAAATTGTTTTGTATTATATTGTAATTTATAGTAAGGGATTATACTCTCATAAATCTTGATGTATATGCAATTTGTAGCTAAAAAATCATTAACATTTTTTTCATGTAAACCATAAATACATCTTTAATCACTCCGTCATAACAGACACAAAATTATAACAATATTAAAAATAATTCATCTAACTATAGTTTATCTATCTATACTATTCAAAGAATTTCTTGATTTTTGATCGGCGATTTTCCTCCTCTAAATCTATTATTTTGTGTCTGTCAAAAGCTCTTGCTCCTTAAATTTTCCTTTTTTGGGGTTTGAAAAACTAGTGTGATGAAAAATATTTTGCGGCGATTCGCAATCTCAAACAAAATATAGAATAGAATAGAAGAATAGAATAGATTTATTTTCTCAGAAATAAAACATTTCAAATTACAATTTCCTGTAAACAAAATAAATAAACATTAATTTTCTTGCTCTCAGTCCACAGTTCATAATTTAAACACAATATCACTTATTGTCCAGCCAGAACTGACCATCTTTGTTCCTGAAATAATATAGTAAAACTAAAGATATATTAACAAACAATAAAAAAACAATATCACTTACATTCTGAGAAAAATAGGGCCTCGAAAGGCTAAGCCTGTTTTTGAGGTTCCAACAAAAAGGTATAATAAAATAAAATACGCTCAAAGAAAAATTAACTGGGTACGCTATGAAATGTCTTTCATCTAAATATTTGTTGCACTGAATTGCTGTAATGTTCACTTCGTCTAAAAGTGTGTTTTTTTGAGTTTTTAAAATATCGACTCTCAGCCTTTCAGCCCACCATCAGGCGTTTAAAGTTTTAATTTTAATCTTCTGGAGTTATTTTATATTAGTATCCAATAACTTGAATCAGTTATGTAACATTCCCTCGATAGTTCACTCCGTTGATAGTTCAAACCCAACACTAAATAGTTGATAGGATAAACAACAGCTTTCTTGTTAAAACAACGAGATGTTATTCAACATCGTTGTCAACTATCGTCTATCATTTGATCAGCCTGTATTAAAATGATTACGATTTTTTTTAATATAAGGTTTTTGATCATCCGTGTGTTTAAACACTTAGCGCAAAATGTTGCCTTTCGGAGGTCTGAAGTTTGCAACAGGACTCTAAACTTAACAGTGAACTTTCAAAGTTCAAGTGAGTCCAGTTAATTAGCATCGGCCAACTTTATACTTAAGGAGATAATTTTTACTCTACAGTGACATGCTCCGTTACAGTTATTGCGTATTGTTTGGACTTGGTAGACTTTGAAGTAAAACTTTTTTACACAATAAGCCAGCTTGAAAACGAGACAGTGGAAAATATACATCAGTACTTCGGCGCTAGAGTAAACAATTAAACGTGTAGGCCTATCGAAAAAAATTTAAATTCTAGATTAATAATTTACACTTGTATTTTTGTTAAATTTCAGTGACAAGCCTTCAGACCGAGAATGCTCAAGAAAACCTTACATTTTGGTATAGGATTTTATTAAAAGTGAACGAATATTCTTTGTTAGAGGTTTTGAATACTGAATAGCTTTTCCTGAAAGACTCCAACAATCGAATGTTTCAAGCGCTACTCGAAAGCGCTGGCTTCCTTCAGTAAAATGTGTTTCTTTATGCACATTTTTAACCTTAGTTGTTGAGGTACACCGTTATATTCTGAATTTTTCTTAATAAAACGTTTCTTTGGTAGAACTTACAAATCTAACATCGCAAATATTATCATTGTTGTTTGTGGCAAAGTAGTTTAATTATTTTATTAATTTTTGACATTTCCATCACTGATTGCAGAAAAGCAAGTTTCACGACGTTTCGAGATCAGGATCTGATTCCGTCTTCAGGGGGGAAGAATACTTAGAACATAATAAAATCAAGACAAAGCTGAAAAACAACTGAATCACAGAACTGTAAGAGCAGTCAACAACAAAACTTATATAAAACAAAATCCAAACTCTCCAACGAGACAGCCCGGCACACAACACAACCTGTTACGCTAGTCTCGCTGGACAACAGCGGTGTGTAATTCTGGGGGGGGAGGAGGGGGGGATCTCATCGGCCCTGATGATGACATCACTGTGGCCGGACGAAATCGAAATTAGTGAATTTCCTTTGGAAAAGTGAACTATTAGCATGATCCGCCCGGTAAAACTTAAGTCCGGGACAACCATAGAAGTTCCTAACGTGACCCCCTGATCACGTTTTGGGAGGTCGTTCAAAATTATATATAGACATATGTATGTGTTTGCACTCTAGTGGTCGCAATTTTTGTCCAATATACTTGAAATTTGGTAGGAACCTTCCAAGCTGTAAGCAGTCAGACAAGTTCGTTGGGCATAACAATTGGAAAACTCTAACCCCCTTTTTTTGGGGATTAATCTTTCAAATTTCGTGTTTTTGGGCTCAAAAAGGGTAGAAAAACCCCAGATGTAAAATCAATGCATTTAAAAAGATGGGAATTAGAGAGGCAAAACTGTTAAGCCCTCTCTCATCATTCAAGCATAAATATTTACCGAGTTATTAAAGCAAATGTGTATCGACTAAACACAATACGTTGTATTATGGGGGTTTTACACTATAAAAGCCTGTTATTCCTTTGTTAGAGTACTTTTATCATCCCCAGCAACCTCACGCCTACTTTCAAGCCTGACTGGACCTTCTCCTAACCTTATAATGCCCAAAATTGTATTCCTAGCATTGCAGCTAAATGAAACCAGGAGCATCAGAACAGCCAAAAAATCAATGTTTTCTGATTTCAACAAAATTGGAATAAATGTATTTTTTACACTGATTTTGAGTTTTAAAAGTTGTTATGTGGAAATTCACATCCCTCACGTCAGCGTGCTGCGTGTGAACTCGTTATAGCTTCAGGTAGTATTTTGACTACATACACTTTTTGTAATTTGAATATGACCCACTCTATATGTAATTTGCATTCAATGATTTGCGTCACTGTTCTCAGGAAACCACATGTTAAAAATACTAAGGTATTTTTTACTGTTCAGTGGTTGTTTATAGCTTATACGTTATTTTGTTTTGATTTTAAACTCCATAAGCCCAATGTTAATTATTTTTAATTTTTAAATTCTTTTTCTACAAAATCAGTTTTTTCCTGGGGATAGGACCTGTCTAAAACACGTTTTTAAATCAGACATAAGTTATTTCCAACATTTTAAGGGAATCGTTGGAGCCGTTTTTGAGATCAGAGTTGCAAACTACCAAGCAAACAAAATCGTATTAGAGTATAGGATAATTCAGCTGTTCCGTATACAACACAGCTTAGTTGGCCGCTGTTGTGTTCCACGTATAGAGAGATACTGTAGTGCGACGACAGTCTCTACTGGTCCCTAGGGTCCCGCCGCGCCGGGAAACTGTCTACCTCTGTGATGTAAACAGGAAGGGCCTTTTTGTGTACCAAGCAATATATGTGAGGGATGTTTAAAATCTTTGAAAAGCTTAAAACGTGAACAAACTTTTCAAATTGAATAATTTAAATAAACTTTTCAACATTTTGGTTGCGATTCAAACATTTTTGTGCACAACTATGTTTGTGTTAAATAAAAAAATGTGTACTTCCCATATAATAGTTGTTTTGAGTCGTTTTAATGTAGTATGCGTCTTGAGTTTAGACAATACTGTATTTACATTCGATCGTATTACGGTAGATTCAGGCTAGAGTAAGTAGCACAAAAGTAGTCCGATGCAAGTTAACACACTGTTGCCAAATCGTTCTGGTCCAATAAAACAAATGGTAAAGTATATTTGTCGTCGTCTTGAAACCTATTCCTATCGTACACAACATAAAACAATACCCCCCGTCGCAGCAAACCTGCGTACTCAGCGAATTTCCAATGCATTGATATGTTTCTCACTAGTACATAAAGCCACTCACCAAGTTTGACAAAAAAACATTCATAAATAAGTGATTTATTACATTTTAGCGAATTTCCCCTATAGGGAAGAAGCTATTACCGTAGGTCTCATGGTAAGACTTAAGCCCGAGACCATGATAACTTTTTGTTTTGATGTCCCCAGATGTCCAAAACACTATTCGTTCAAATTTATATATATATATCTATATATGTGTCCGTGAATGCGATAACTTGAGTAAAAAATGTCCGATTTCGATGAAATTTGGCTCAAATGTGTAAACTGACATTTATGACTTTAAGTTCGAAAACCAGAAAAATCGGACCATGGCAGCTAACCTGCATACTCAGTCCTAATGTTATTCTTATGGAGAATAAGTAAAGTTTTATATCTCCCTTAATTATGAACATAAATTAATAAAACATGGTAAGTAGCTTCACCTGGTTCAGTTATATTGATAATTGCATAAAAACTCATTTCTTATCTTCCTTGTTGCAGCAAACCTGCGTACTCAGTCCTAATGTTATTCTTATGGGGAATAAATAAAATGTAATAAATCACTTATTTATGAATGTATTTTTGTCAAAATTGGTGAGTGGCTTTATGTACTAGTGAGAAATATATCAATGCATTGGAAATTCGCTGAGTAGGCAGGTTTGCTGCGACGGGGGGTATTATTTATTCCCCATAAGAATAACATTAGGACTGAGTACGCAGGTTTGCTGCAACGAGGAAGATAAGAAATGAGTTTTTATGCAATTATCAATGTAACTGAACCAGGTGAAGCTACTTACCATGTTTTATTAATTTATGTTCATAATTAAGGGAGATATAAAACTTTACTTATTCTCCATAAGAATAACATTAGGGCTGAGTATGCAGGTTAGCTGCTACGGGGACAATCAACAAAACATTTATTTTTTTTTGCAATTATCAATATACCAGTACAACATGAAGCCACATACCAAATTTCATCAATATACATTCATAAATAATCAAGATATCAAATTTTATTTATTCTCCATAAGGATAACATTGGACAACGTACTGTGTTTAGCACTTTGAATATCTCTGCAACGGTTTGACGTAGAATCACAATTTAAACACCAAAATGATTGTTTTGTGGAGCTGAAGTGATTGGTAAAAGAAAATGTGAAGTTTAAAGTAAAATTAACTGAGGAAAAGCCAAAAACCTTTTTCCCATAAGATTAACATGGGAGATTTTATGAGCATGTTTTTTGGATTTTTTCCGCAACCACTTAACCTAGGTTAATAATTCAAAATACCATATTATTTGTTTTTTTAAGCTCTAAAACATGGTCTAAACCTAAATTAAGTGTTTTAAAAATTTTAGGGTAAAAAATGCAAAAAACTGATTTTTGGACAATTTAAAACCCCCATAAACCCCCCTTCCCATAGTCCGATTTTTCTGGTTTTCGAACTTAAAGTCATAAATGTCAGTTTACACATTTGAGCCAAATTTCATCGAAATCGGACGTTTTTTACTCAAGTTATCGCATTCACGGACACATATATAGATATATATATATATAGATATATATATATATATAGATATATATATATATATAGATATATATATATAGATATATATATATATATACATATATATAAATTTAAACGAATAGTGTTTTGGACATCTGGGGACCTCAAAACAAAAAGTTATCATGGTCTCGGGCTTAAGTCTTACCATGAGACCTACGGTAATAGCTTCTTCCCTAAAGGGGAAATTCGCTAAAACGAGTTCGCACGCAGCACGCTGACATGAGGGAAGTGAATTTCCACATAAAAAACTTGTAAAACTCAAAATCAGTGTAAAACATACATTTATTCCAATTTTGATTGAAATCTGAAAACATTGATTTTTTGGCTGTTCTGATGCTCCTGTTTCATTTACCTGCAATGCTGGGAATACAATTTTGCGCATTATAAGGTTAGGATAAGGTCCAGCCAGGCTTTAAAGTAGGCTTGAGGTTGCTGGGGATGATAAAAGTACACCAACAAATGAATAACAGGTTTTTCTAATGTAAAACCCCCATAAGACAACGTACTGTGTTTGCTCAATACACATTTTCTTCTATAACTTGGTAAATAATTATGCTGAAATGACGGGAGAGGGCTTAAAAGTTTCGCCTCACTAATTCCCATCTTTATACATGGATTAATTTTACATCTAGGGCTTTTATGACCCTTTTTGGGCCCAAAAACTCAAAATTTGAAAGATTAATCCTCAAAAAATGGGTTAAGAGTTTTCCGATTGTTTTGCCCAACGAACTTGTCCAACTGATTACAGAAAGAAATGTCCCTACCAAATTTGAAGTAAATCGGACAAAAAATACGACTGCTAGAGTGCAAACACACACATATATATAAAATTTTGAACGACCCCCCCAAAACGTGTTCAGGGGGTCACGTTAGGAACTTCTATGGTGGTCCCGGGCTTAAGTTTCACCGTGCGAGTCATGCTAATAGTTCACTTTCCTTAGGAAATTCACTAACAAGCAGACTGAATCATTGTTTGTGAAATTCGTATGGCAACAATGTTAGACGAGAGGGGGGGATCGTGTGGGCAATTTAACCACCGGACCATTTTCATGCGGTCTACTCTAATCAAAACTATCGACATTTTTCAGATTTTCAATTTATTTCTCTTTTAGATACGTTTACATGTATTTTTGGGTACTCAAGACTGTTTACTTTGACTTATTTTTATTCCTCAGTAATTTAGATGCAAACTTAAAAATGGAGCAAAATTTACGTCATAAATAAGATAAGAATTCGTTCAACATTTGTTTAACACGATTAAAATGAAACAATGGGTTTAGTTTCAAATATCCCTAAAGAGACTGAATTTCCCTTTAGTCAGCCAAAAATAATTCGCCTTGGGGCTTGAAGCATAGTGTTTTTGCCATTCTAGAAGCAAGCAGTTGCTTTGTTCGGGGTTGGAGCTTCATGCATACTTTATTTCCCTTAAAGCTCTTCCTTTCAACAATTTTCAACAGTTCCCTCCCCCATATTATGGGTTGATTTACATAATTTTCTAGGAATCATCTCATTATAAAGGTATTTTCAAGCCCGAACGAAGGTTTTGTGATTAATTAGGTACATTTACTTACGATAAAAGTATTGTGTTTATTTAAAATCATACAATAATTTTATATACATTTAAAATAAACGCTAATTTTCCAATTCACTTCGATAATTTCATGGGCTACCATCACCTTTTTACCAATTATTATAAACTTTTATAGGCCCTAACATGTTTAAGTTTTATTACAATTATACAGGACGTTATCCTTCTGCACTACGTATCGTGTGGACACATAACAACACACGTAAGACATTAATCATACACAGTATAATATAACCTGTAGCCGATTTATATTTATTTTAGTTTCAGCGATCAGGTTGAAGACGTGTTTTAATTGTATACCTTCTCAACTATTGATTTAGCTAGTTTGTGAATTATTCACGGTACAATGTTTACAAAAGGCCTTACTCTTGCTTAAAAATCAAACCTTTCCACTAGAGGAATCAATGTCACTAGTTCGTAGCTGCAGTATTAAAAGGAACAAACGATTGTTAAGATAAACAATGATACAGAACCAATTAAATTTGAATATATATTTAATTTAAAAAATACATGACAATATAACAAAATGCATTCCCATGCAATTTTTTTAACATCGATCACAGTATCTTCCAGTCTTGTAGACAGTCGTCGGCTTGCAGCACGGTTTGGTACAGCCCACGCCGCAAGTAGTGGGTTTGTAGCAGCAAGGTTTTCTGCAGCCCGGTTTACACCGAGATCCGTAAAGCGGTCTACAACACGGTTTTCGACAGTCGACGCCACATGTGGGCCGGGGATAGGCGGGTCCGCACGGCCCACAAGAGCCGGGTGGTCCACAAGGTCCGCACGCTCCTACGGGTCCACAGGGTCCACAGGGGGAGGGTCCACAAGAACCGCGAGGTCCGCAAGGAGAGGGCCCGCAAGGTCCACAGCTGGACGGCCCGCAAGGTCCACACGGGTCGGGTATACAAGGTTCACACACCCCCTTTATAGAGACGCAGGGGCTTCTACACCCCGGCCTGCACCGCCTGCCGCAGTTGCCGCCCCAGCAGTTGCCCTGACACTCCAGGAGACACACCTGCTGGCACAAGTCGGTGACCAGCATCTCCAGACAGCGCGTGCGGTCCATCAGCTGGCAGATGAGCTCGTTCTCGCACCGGTCCCGGACAGGGTCGTAGCACTCGTGGGCGCACTGCAGGTCGCACCGGATACACTCCAGCTTGTCCATGATGCTGTTCAAGGCGCACCTTAGGTACTCGCAGTCCGTCACGCAGTCGCTGCACATCGCGTCTCTGATCGTGCTCTCGTGGCAGTACGTCTCGTCTTCCAGAACGCATATTTCCTTGTCTATGCATTTCAGCTGGCTCATGGAGTAGGTGTACACCTTGTCCTTGCACGGGGACTGGCATCTTTTCATCCCCGTGAATATTTTCTTGATGTTGCATAAAAACCCGGAGTCCGCTTCCGCCGGGCAACACATCCTCTAGCTAAAAACTATCGGCTTATCGGGCAGAGATTACTTAACTTTAGTATGAAAATAACTTTCGAAGGTAGTATTTTATATATTATATATCTGTAAGGGTAAATCGCTTTTTGGTTAATCGATCCGTTGAAGTCTTACCTCAGGCTCTCTTAAGTTAGGTCGTTGTTTTGATCTATTTGTTCAACCCACATCATACAAATCCCAACTCCTTTGCTTCTAGCTATTCCCTCACTGTTGATAATCAATAACTGGGATTTCTTCGTTTTTCTTTGGTACCGTTTAGTTGTGTGTTTAGGTTATGGTACGATAATCTTGAATACTGTTCGTGAACCACTCTTTAGAAATTTCTATTTTGGATAGAATTTTTGAGCATCACCTTTGAACTGTCAAACTCTGTAATTTGGAATAAATATCGTCCAAAATTATGTTGAGTTGATAGTGTGTGTCGTTTTGTGTCTGTATTTCCGTAATAAAATTGTTGTAAACTGATGTTTTCTGGATCAGCTGACTTTTATTCTTTTTTCTTTAGAATTCAGTGAAGACCTCCAAATTAATCGTAATCTTATCTATATCTATAAAAGACAAAGCCCTGGCTGACTGACTCACTCATCACTAATTCTCCACCTTCCCATGTAGGTAGAGCTGAAATTTTGTACACTGATTCTTTAGGCATAAAATAGGAAAACTAAATAGTTTTCATCCTGATCTGACCTTAGGGCTCCGCCAGACATCCCGACAAAGCTCCCATGTATTTCTTATGGACATTCATTTTTGTTTGAGCTAATGAAAATACAAACAGCTGATCTTGATTCGTAGTAGTTCCACGGGCTAACCACAGAATGCGGCACACACAACTGTCATAGTTTTAGCGAATTTCCCCTATAGGGAAGAAGCTATTTCCGTAGGTCTCATGGTAAGACTTAAGCCCGAGACCACGATAACTTTTCATTTTGAGGTCCCCAGATGCCAAAAACACCATTCGTTCAAATTTATATATATATATATATATATATGTGTGTGTGTGTGTGTGTGTGTGTGTGTGTGTGTGTGTGTGTGTGTGTGTGTGTGTGTGTGTGTGTGTGTGTGTGTCCGTAAGCACGATAACTCTCGGAAAAAAAGGTCCAATCTTAATGAAATTTGGTACAAATGTGTAAAGCACCATTTATTTGAACGAGTTCGAAAACCAGACGAATCGCACCATCCAAAGGGGGGTTTTCGTTTTTTTGGGGGGGGGTTTTGAGTAGGGATGGCGATGATATAGCAAGCCAATCAGAAGCCAGCATTTTGGTCACGTGACTTGTGACGTCATTAGGCTCCGCCCCCAAGATGGCGGCGCCCATGTCGGCTTCACTTTTTCCCCGCCAAATTTTCTAACCTCACTTTTCTCCCGCCAAATTTCCCGCCAGATTTTTCCCGCCATATTTCCTAACCTCACTTTCCCGCGACCACGTTCTCTCCAGATTTTTTTTCGGTAGTGTTGCCAACCTATGCTCTACGGCTATTATATGCTCTACATTATTATATATATATATATATATATATATATATATATATGCTCTAAACTATGGCTCCACTATTATATATGCTCTATGTATACTTTTAATTATTGCTACATTATATGTATATGCTCTATGCTATTATATGATACATAATTATACATATACTGTATGGCTGTATTCTTTATGGCTACATTATATCCTAAAAACCAAGCGGAGCTAAAGGTAAGGTAATAATGACGATTATTTTTATAATAATATATCACCTTCTTCCTCCATGACTCCCTCTTCTTCTTCTTACTCTGTGCTGTACTCATCAAACACCGTTAGTCAGCTACAATATCCAGTTTCAACCTGTTAAAATACTGCTCTGCGATTGGTCGGAATAAGCTCGCATCCCATTGGTCGTGTTAGGCGTTCTGATCGCTGATTGGTCCATCCATATACCTCCACCGCTGCCGGCTTGCCTCGTTCACTCTGTTCCCGGCTTTCGTGTTGGTCAGAGGTCTCTGCGCTGCTCCGTTCTTTGCTATAATTTCCCGTTAGTATTTAACGCGTATTATATTTTATTTAGTGTACTGGGGCTAACCTCAAATTTATTGCATAACATAACCCTATTTTTCGTGTTTAGAATAACCTAATTTATCCTCGTGTCTAACATAACCTCACTCTTTTAGTCTGACATAATCTCACTTTATTAGTGTAATTTTCTAGCCCTGGTGTTGTATTTACTCAAGTCGAGGCTTTACATAACCTCACTTTTGCTTAATATAACCTCACTTTTTTGTTTTGATTTATTATTTAAATTTTATTTTGACTTAAGTAGTAATGGCCAGTGTTGTTGAGCCTGTTGAAGTACTCAGTGACGAGCAGGCGTATGTAAAGAAATTCCGCTTGTACGGCACTAAAACTATTTTCAAATTTACTAACCCTCCTCCTGAAACTACTGAAATTGATTGGCTCAGACATGGTTTTGCCACAATTGTGAATGAGATGAAAGACCAAGCCCATGAAAACGATCAGCTCGGCTTTACTTTGCAGAGTCTAAATTTAAGATCAAAAGAACCCGGGTTTGTTGCTTTTCGTCCCGCTGGTGAAATTAATGAAGACATCCTTTGGCAAATTTTTGGGGGGATCGTTCAATCAAATTCTGAATCCATCAAGTCCACTGACACTTTTAAAGTAGAATGTACCCGAGTTAATCTCCCTGTAGGTTCCGGCCGTACTGGGAGGGTAAGACCCGGTATCTTTAACAGCTTTGATGAGGAGTGTAAGGCGAGGAAGGGAATCGTAGTTATTAACAACAAAGATAACTTGTGTCTCCCCAGGGCTTTGGTTGTAGGCATCGCTCATGCGATGAAGGATCCTCAGTACAAAGCGATTCGGCAGGATGATAAAAAAAGGCAAACTGTTAGGGCTCAGGAACTTATTCGGCGGGCTAGGGTAGAGATGTCCGAGGATGGCGCGGGAATCCCCGAACTTGAAAAGTTTCAAGACGTACTGAAAGAGTTCAAAATCACTGTCTACAACTACGATAGGAAAGGCCGGGGAGTCTATTTTGAGGGACGTGTTGAAAATCCAAAATTCTATATTAACTTGCTCTTTAATAATGGTCATTATAACGTAATCACTAGTCTGACTGCCGCTTTTGCCTGCGTTTATTTCTGCGAAGCGTGCCACGTCCCTTACGATCACAAAGCTAAACACAGATGTTCAAACATCTGTTCTCAGTGCCAGACCATCTCACCCCCCTGCAAAGAGGAGCATGGGGGAATAGTTTGTCCAAAATGTAACATGACTTTGCGGAATCAGCGGTGCTTCACTGCTCACCAAGTCGACAGATGTAAAGAAGTTAAAAAATGCCTTGATTGCGGGAAATTAATTTGGATTAGAGACAGATCCACACCCCACAAGTGCAGTGAAGTCTATTGCAAACCTTGCGGATCCTTCCAAGATCCAAATCATAAATGTTTCATGCAGCGAGATGAGGGTAAGCCTAAAACCAAGGACTACCTTTTCATTTTCTTTGATCTGGAGACTCGCCAAGACGAGTCTCTCCCCTCTGATCCCGAGAAAAAAGTACATAAAGTAAACTTGTGTGTTTCTCAACAGTTTTGCTTCAATTGTATAGAGTCTAGATTTTGTATGACATGTAGAAACCGTACAAGAGTCTTTAACTCTGACCCGGTTAAACAGTTTATGGACTATGTCATGGAAATCCGTAAACAGTTCAAAAATGTCTGTGTAATTGCCCACAATGGCCAAGGCTTTGATTTTCAGTTTTTGTTAAAGTATGTGTTGGAAGAAACTAAATTCACCCCTGATCTGGTCATGAGGGGAACCAAAATTATTCTCATGGAAATGGACAATGTGAGGTTTGTGGACTCACTCAACTATTTCCCCATGGCCCTCGCTGCGCTCCCTAACGCCTTCGATCTGCCTCCCAAGAGAAAGAAGGGCTACTTTCCCCACTTGTTTAACACTCTGGCAAACCAAGATTATGTAGGCCCTATGCCCGACAAAAAGTTCTATTGCCCCGAGTCAATATTTGAGAAACCACACAAGGCCTTTGAAAGCTGGTACGATGCGAGGGTAGCGGAAAACTACGTTTTTGACTTTAAAAAGGAAATCTTAGAGTACTGCATCTCAGATGTAGAGATCCTAGCTCAGACCTGTCTTAAGTTCAGATCGATATTCCTCCAAGAGTGTAATGTCGACCCTTTCCTAGAGGCTGTAACGATCGCTAGTGCTTGCAACTTGGCCTTCCGCCGCAAATTTTTGAAACCAAACACGATCGGCCTCATCCCAAAGAACGGCTACCGTTTAGTGGATAATCAGTCAGCGATCACCATTCAGTGGCTCAGATGGGAAGAAGAGAAACACGGAGTGAGGATCGAGCATGCGGGGCGTGGTAAAGAAGTAAAGATTAACGGCCTGAAAGTAGATGGGTTTGACAGGGAAAACATCTATGAGTTTCACGGGTGCTACTTACCCATTGCCCCAAATGCTTCCCTTACAATCGAGAGGCTCCTCTGAAGGAGGATCCCTCAGACTCACTTCACTTGAGATATGAGAGAACCAAGTCCAAAATAGCTAAGTTTAATGACTACGAGGTAGTCGAGATGTGGGAATGTGAGTTTCGTAAAGTAAAGAAAGAACAAAAGCTCACACACTTGGACTCTCTCCCCATATTGAACACCCTTCCCCTAGACCCTAGACAAGATTTCTTTGGGGGCAGAACGGGCAACTCCAAGACTTACCACAAATGTGAAGGGGAAGAACAAATCGAGTATGTGGACGTGTGCTCTCTCTATCCGTATGTGTGTAAGTACGGTAAGTATCCCCTTGGTCATCCTACGATTCATGTGGGTGACAGGGAGTGCAGACAGAGAGGGCTCGGTGTAGATGGTCTGCTCAAGTGTAAAGTCCTGCCGCCTCGGTATCTCTAACACCGGTACTCCCAGCGAAATAGAACAAGAAACTCATGTTTGCCTTGTGTAGGACTTGTGGGGAAACTCAAAATCAGGGGGATTGCGATCATGAGAGTGAGGAAAGGGCGTTGGTAGGGACTTGGACTATGGACGAGGTGAGGAAGGCTATAGAGAAAGGTTACGTTGTCCTCGACATGTACGAGTTGTGGGAGTACGAGGTAGCCACTTGTAAAAAAGGAGGGCTTTTCACCGATTTTATCAATAAATTCTTGAAAATGAAGCAGGAAGCCTCAGGCTATCCTAGCTGGTGTGAAACCGAGGAAGACAAAGACCGGTACGTGTGGGACTACTTCAATCATGAAGGAATCAAATTAGAGAAAGACAAAATTTGTAAAAACGGGGGATTGAGACAATTGGCTAAATTAATGTTAAATTCATTTTGGGGAAAATTCGGGCAGCGGGAGAGCCAAACCAAGGGCATGATTATCAGAGACTCAAAGACTCTCTTTGAAATGCTGACAAGCCCAGAAATACAAGTCAATAGGATCCAGACTGTTAATGAGGAGGTTGTAGTAGTTAGCTGGGAGTACCTGGAGGAAGTCGGCGATCCCTTACGAAACGTGAACGTTGTGATCGCTGCCTACACTACAGCCCAAGCGAGACTTAAGCTCTATGAACATCTGGAGGCCCTGGGAGGTCAGGTCCTCTACTACGACACCGACTCGGTTCTCTACATTTATAAGGGAGGTTTGTATAAGGTTCCTACGGGAGATTACCTCGGGGAAATGACAGATTAATTGGCAGGTGAGTACGGGTCTGGCTCTTTCATCGGAGAGTTCGTTTCTGGGGGGCCGAAAACTTACGCGTACCTTGTCTGGTCAACCAAAGAACAATGTCTGAAAACCGTTTGTAAAATCAAGGGCCTCACCCTCAATATGAAGACTTCTGAAACTATAAACTTTGAAACATTGAAACAAATTGTCCTTAGTGAAAGTGTACAAAAACTGAAAATTAACGAATCTAGAATCAGGAGGACTAAAGACAGAGATATTGTAACTGTAAGCGAAACTAAAGTTTTCAAAATTACTGGTCCAAAAAGGAAGCTCGAGGGCGAGTACGACACCCTGCCTTACGGCTACAAAATTCAAATACTTGAGTAAAACAACACCGGAAGTGCAAGGGGGAGCGAAACGTTCCCCCTAACCCATAATGAGTCATACTTTCCCTTCCCGCGGATCGCTCTGCCTCGGTCACTTTTGCTGCTGCTCCTGCCGAGGAAAGACGTGTCCTTACGTAGCTCTGATCTGTGCTATTGCAATTTGTTTGCTGTACCTGTTGAAATGGAGGGGGAGGAAGTTTGGGAACAAAATATTGGTTGGATCTTCATAAATCTATTTTGTGACGGAAGACCTGTTCGAAAAATAAAATTTGAAGGAAAGCCATTAAAATTGGACTTAAAATCAAATGCAGACTTTGACAGGGTAGAAGTTGAATTTTTGAGTGGTAAGGCTATGCTAAATAGCGGATTCTCTAAGGAAAGGATTATAAAAAAAGTAGCTAAATTCTCCAAGTACGATGAATTAGAATATAACATTTATTTTGACAGCGGTGAAAAAAAAACCTAGGACGTCTGACTGACTCGTTTGTGTTAGATGACGAGTGGGGCAACCCGGAAGACCGCCCATGCATTGACCTTACGATTTATGATGAATTTAATAAAGAACACGTGCACCACGTGTTAATTAAATTTAAAAAACCTGACAACTAGTTGTAACCGGTTAAAATACAGCTCTGTGATTGGTCGGAATAAGCTCGCATCCCATTGGTTGTAATTATGCGTTCTGATCGCTGATTGGTCGATACTTTTAGCGCTCTTTATTCTCAAACGTTAACTTCACTCTGCCTCGGTCACTTTTGCCGCTGCTCCTGCCGAGGTAAGACGTGTCCTTACGTAGCTCTGATCTGTACTATTGCACAATACTTGACATAAAATGTCTCACTTAACTTCTTATATGTTTAACGACCAACCCGTTGCAGTACTGTTTGACAGAGAAAATAAACCTTGGTTTAAAGCAAAAGAGATTGCTCAAATCCTGGGCTACTCTAACCCACGAAAAGCAATCAGAGATCATGTCAGAGAAAAATATCGTAAAACAATGCCTGAAGAAGGGAGGAACGAAACGATCCTCACTTTGAATTTTCAATTTCATACGGTATACATCAATGGGCCAGGGCTATATTCATTAATTTTAAAATCTAAATTGCCCATTTCTGAGAAGTTTCAAGACTGGGTTTTCGAAGAAGTATTGCCCTCCATAAGAAAGTATGGAATGTATAAAATCCAACAAGAAAATAATCAGTTGTTACAATCACTTACAAAATCACTGGAAATTAACCAACAGCTCACTCAAGTTAACTCAGAATTTAAAACTACAAACGACATAATGTGTAAAGAAAACCAGTCACTGAATGAGTTGTTGACTGAACAGGCACCGAAGTTTGCTGTGATGTCAGACGACGATGGACTAAAACATGTTTTATGTGTCCTTATTAAAGAAACTCTTCTGGAGCTTTACGGAGTCTGCGAGTACAAATGTATTCGCATACTAAAAAGAAAATTTAACGAAGCCCTCATTAAAGCCAAAAATGAAGGTTTCGTACCTTGTTTCATCAAGTCTCCTGTTCCTAACGGGATTAATGTACTTAACAAAGCAAAATAAGTAATGAAGAGTTATGGTATGCACTTTGACTCTGCATACAATAACATCCTAACTTCTCACAATTTTGTAAATATAGTTGAGCATGTCTTGGACAATGCATAAGATCCCACTATATGTATGTGTGTGCGTGTGAGTGTGTGTGTGAATGAAGGTCCCTGGCGCGGGTGACGAAAAGCCCCGTAAACCTGAATGAAGGTCACTGGCGAGGGTGACAAAAAGCCCCGTAAACCTGAATGCGAGATAAAGTGTCTTGTACGTTGAGGCGTCTAGCTAACACCTAGGCTACTCCTTGGAACTGCCCGGAGTGAATGATGGACTATTAACACTGAGGAGCCCCGATCCGAGGAGGACTTGGGCTACTCCTTGAGTCCGTATGATGGGACTTGTAAAATTAAATAATATAAATTAAAAATAAAAACGGGGGATGCAGCTAGTTTACTATCGGAAGGCCTCCACGGGCCATGGTGGTGGAGGAGCCATGGTTTATCTTTAAAAAATACTCTATCCTTTGTTTGTTAAAAGGGAGAGGACATTAGTTCGTACTGGGCTACAACCAGGTAATCTGGATTGGCTCACGCACAGAATAATGTTTAACCTGGGTGCATATGCACGGGTGGTCTCAAACCCCAATCAAGCAAACAGACACTTACTCAGTCAATCCTTGGTTCAAAGCAAAAGATGTTGCTAAAATCTTGGGCTACGCTAACCCTAAAGAAGATATCAGAGATCATGTCAGAGAAAAATGTCGTAAAACAATGCCTGAAGAAGGGAGGAACGAAACGTTCCTCCCTTTGAATTTTCAATTTCATACGGTATACATCAATGAGACAGGGCTATATTCATTAATTTTAAAATCTAAATTGCCCATTTCTGAGAAGTTTCAAGACTGGGTTTTCGAAGAAGTATTGCCCTCCATAAGAAAGTATGGAAAAGTATACGGGGTTGAACACAGCGTACACCGGGTTTATAGGAGGCACCAACACGATAGACATTTCACTCAGTACTGACCGAGCGTTACTGTGGTGAGGGTTATCAAGAGGAAGTATGGCGTGGTGTCTGATAAGCTCTTTAGCGGACAAGCTATTTGTCTTTGCTATATTTGTTACGAGCTTAATATTTATTTATATAATGAGAATCACCGATGTAAGTATAAAACTAGTGTCCTCAGAATAAAGTTATCATTAGTAAAATGGACGGTAAGACAGCTATAGCTGAGGAGCTGCACAGACCGGCCAGGATAAATTACTCCAGGCGTAAAGTCACCCTTAAGGGCTTAAGGGACCTTTACCAGGCTGATCTCGTTGAAATGAAGCCTTATGCGGAAACTAACAAAGGCTACAAATATATTCTTACCATGATTAACTGCTTTTGAAAACTAGCTATTGCCGTACCTCTAAAAGACAAGTCAGGGCCAGAAGTGGCAAAGGTACTCGCTCCTATCTTAACTAAATATAAAATGAAAAACTTTCACACAGACCAGGGTACAGAGTGGTTCAACAAATATGTAAACGCGTTAATGAAGAAATACAAAATCAACCATTACCATACATTTTCCAAACTTAAGGCTAGTATAGTAGAAAGACTAAACAGAACGATTAAGACAAAAATGTACAAGTTATTTACTGCCAGAGGTAGTTATGAGTGGGTAAGTCTATTGCCAGAAATCATAAAATCTTACAACAACAGAAAGCACAGGACTATAGGTATGAAACCCAAGGATGTAAGACAGAAACATGTCAAAGACATTCTAAATAAAATAAATAAAGTTAAAAACCCAAACATAAAATCCTTAAACAAAAATTAAAATTAGGTGACAGTGTTAGAATTAGTAAAGCTAAAAGAGTGTTTAAAAAAGGCTATTTGCCTAATTGGACAAATGAGACGTTTACAGTATACACGATTAAACCAACAAGACCAGTAACATACATATTACAAGACAACAGAGGGGAAATACTTAAAGGTGGGTTCTACGCTCAGGAAATTAGCAAGTCAAAAACCGGTAACGTTTATTTAGTTGAAAGAGTTTTAAAAAGGAAAGGTTCGAAACTTCTCGTGCGTTGGAAGGGATATGATAGCAGCCATGACAGTTGGATTGACTCACAGGATTTGGTGTGATAGCGGTTGACCTCTGCATCCGCTCGGTATATGCTTATCAAGACCACGTCCGGGAAGTATATATCAGTTGTAATCAGTAGTGAGTAATCAGTCAGGATGTGGGTTGAGAAGCAGGAACTCGAGCTTCCCGTCCAAAACTTTGATGAATATATCGGGTCGGGCATGGTTAAAAAGAACAAACACGGTATTTTATTACCTGATTCAATTCGCTGTATAATCAGTGGGCAAAGTTCCTCTGGGAAGACCAACGTTTTATTTAATTTATTATTTGATCAGAATGGGTTAAGGTTTGAAAATGTCTATGTTTTTTCTAAGTCCCTCCATCAGCCAAAGTACGAATTTCTAAAGAAGGTAATGCCTAAGGAGGTCGGTTATTTCGCGTATGATGACAACAGTCTAGTTGTACACCCAAACGAAGCTAAACCAAACTCTATAATGATCTTTGACGATATTTCCTGCGAAAAACATGACCATATACGCAGTTATTTCACTATGGGTAGACATGAAAATATAGATACATTTTATTTAGGGCAAACATACAGAGCTATACCGAAGCAGCTGGTGAGGGACAACTGTAATGTTGTTATTTTATTCAAACAAGACGATATGAATCTAAGGCATGTGTACAGTGATCATGTCACTACCGACATGTATTTTGACAAATTTAGAGAGTTGTGCGCTCAAGCGTGGCGAGACAACTTTGGGTTTCTGGTGATTGACAAGACGCTGGACCCATATAAGGGAAGGTACAGGGTGAGAATGGACAGTTTTGTAACAGATCTATAATGGTGCGCATCTATACGTACAACGATTTAAGAGGCTTCAACACAAGACAGCGTATTGTCAAGTCAAACCTGTGTTCTTTTTATTACAAAGACAAGAAGAAATTTTGTGGAAACTACTGCAGTAAGATATACCCTCATGGATATGAATATAGCAAAAGATGCTGGAGACATAAAAAACCAAACAGATCCGCTGTGATACCACCAGTAATTCTGCTAATGATTTCAGCGAGTGATAGTACTTATAACCGTGATACATGGCTTAGTTTTATGAACAAGTGTGAAGAAAAAAACTTACCGTTGGAACTTGTAATATACCAAGAAGATATGTACAACTGTACCGTGCGAGACCCTCAAAACATGATATCTAGATTCAGGCCGTTCCCCGAATTTTTTCGTAAAGTATTGCCTTTACGTAACCTTCACGGTAGTGTTAATTTTACACAAATCTGTAATGAAATGCTGCAATACGGATGTAAGATTCCCTTAGCTAAACGATGTATACTCTTGACAGAACGCAGTATTCCTATAAGATCACCAATGACAGTCTATAAAAGAGCTTTAAGGTTAAAATGTCACATCGATATTAGTTATAACGTTGGATACGCAAAGGTTCCTGGCAGTATACCAGGGGGAAGTAGAAATACACCTTATAACGGTGTTAATAATTTGTGCCAGTGATTGTATACTACAGAGTTTCTCAAACTGGCCTTGCCCACACTCCCGTTACAGTGCGAGAGATTCGGTATAAGTCTAAAAAACGGTGTGTACAGTGTAAAAAACAGAGTACTATTTGACCAATGGAAAGCGTTTACAGGGGCTAATCCTGATGAATTCTGGCTTTTAAATTCTTATTTACTGCAACACCTCAACGAACCTAGACCTATGGAGCTACTCAAGGGATTCATGCAAAAAACAATTGAAAGTGATAAATACACCGTGGCAGAAATACCTGAATGGAGAGACGGGTGGAAACATACTTTTGTATTCAGGAGTTTTACCGGTCGTTATGTGATCCCCAGGTTCAATGCTAGAGAACAGAGGTAACACAGAGGTATGGACTTTAGCGCTGGTATTTCACTTTTGGATATTATCGAGTACATGCGGAGGCATAAGAGGCGTGCCCTGTTTTTTAGACAAGTCGAAATGCCTTAAATCTAGATGCGCTGATTGAAATATACCATTTATGACTATGAAGCGAAGCAGTAAACAGCAACTGACAAACCGACTCATAGAGCTACGTAATGCTATTAAGAGAAAGTATAAGATGTTTAAGGAAGGATCCGAGGAAAGTGATATTATGCTTGAGAAACAGTATAAACCAATTATCCAAGAACTTAGAAAAACAACCACAGTTAGCCCTGACATAAAAACTGAACCCGAAACCTTTAAAGAAGAACCAATAAACTACAATACGACAGATGATGAAGGAGAAGCTGAATTTATTCCGCAGAGTGTATCAACACCTGAAAGCAGCGGGTTAAAGCAAATCGTATCGACCCCTTCGGGACTGGAAACAGCGTCCCAATATATGGAAAGTCAGTTTAGTAACCCCATGACAGTGAGATATATGACACTTATTTTAAAAGATGCTAGCGGTAAGGTCCGAGTTATTGATCATGACTACGGTCCTAGATACGAAGGCAGTACTTTAATGATGGGAGATAAGGTGTTAGACTTTGACAACGATGGAACTATTCTAATAAACAACACAAGATATAGTCCTACTGAAGGTTTGTATGAACTCATATTTAAGAGAACCCCTGACGAGGATATATACGATGAAGACGATCTTAAGACCTATAAGAGTATTATTATCGCTACCAACGCTCACAAGAGAGGCTACAAATTCCACAATCATATTAGAAGGGACGAAATTCTAAAGTACAGAAGAATTATAAAAGACCTATTCCCGGCCAAAGTTGGCAAAGGGTCTAGCGTGGAAGAATGCAAAGTCCCGTGATATAATACACTGGGACGACGCCAACGAATTGGTGGATAGATTACGACACATAGCCATGTCAACAGAGACTGGAAACAGAGTCCATGGCAGTGAAATACTGAGTATCGTGGAGGAACTAAGGGAGGCTGGTTACATAAAAGGAGCTGGTAACAGTAGGTTTAAAGCATTATTAAAATGACGATTGACAAGTTTGGACGTAGTCTAAGGTCCCGAGATGAGGCCGTCAAGGGTCCCAAGGGTGATGGCTTTAACTTGACGCCGGATGGTGACTATGATATGCAGAATAAACGGTTATGTAAATTGGACACACCGGTACAACCACTAAGCGCTGCTACAAAAAATTATGCTGACCATAAATCTATACCTTCTGACGTTAAGAGGTTCAATATGCAAAACAAAAGACTATGGAGTGTAGCTAACCCTGTAGATTCGGACGCAGTTAACTTGGGCACACTAAAAAAACTGAGTATGACTATCTCCAACGATAATTATGACGCTAACAATAAACGAATAAATAATTTAGCTTCACCAAAAGACCCCAGCGATGCAGTGACAAAGGCATATGTGGAAAACACTTGTGAATCAAAGCTTGGACCTTTAACCACTAACCTAGACCAATTGCAATCGGAATTAACGAGTATTAAGACCCGACTGGTGAAGTGTGAAGGTCTAATAAGTAGTCATAAAGATTTTCACGAGAAACGGTTGAGAAAATTAGGTACCATGGTCTTTAATTATATTAACAGAAAACAAACTGGGAGGTCTGCCATCCTACCCACGCCGGGTGAAAACGATTACTTAAACTGGGAAGTTTTGTTTGCTGACGGGTTAGAAGGTGGTGAAGAGCCTGAAGAAGAAGACGTCAAACCTCTTCCGCCTGATACTTATGATCTCTTTATGACTGAAGAGGGACTGAGTGGAGCTTCTTTTGAAACAAATTAAAGAGAATTTTCGTCTTGAGCCAACGGGGATATTTGATGATACTGTTCCTTTCCCCAATCTCCTCAGCTAACTCCGAGCCAGTTTAGGTATAAAAGGGGCAAGTTTATTTCATTACTGACATTAATGTGCTGGAGTGCAACGACATTACAACGGATGATACTAGCGCTTGCAATAAATGGCTAACACAAGAAGGAAAACTCTCAGACGTAAGATAGTGGTTGTGCGAGGCGGAGGTATTATTTCTTCGGTTCTCAACAAAGCTATAGACTTACTACCTGTTGAATTACATCTCCCTGGTTATCAGTACTGCGGACCTGGCACGAGGTTAAAAGAGAGATTGGCTAGAGGTGACAAAGGAATAAACGGGCTAGACGCGGCCTGTAAGGCCCACGACATAGCATACTCGCGGTATTCCGACAACGAGTGATGAAGTCAAGCGGACAAGGAGTTGGCGGAACGCGCTTGGCAAAGATTCAAGTCCGGTAACGCCAGTGTTGGTGAGAAAGCCGCTGCTTGGGCAGTCACAACAGCCATGAAAGCAAAAACAAAATTGGGGGGAGGTCGTAAGAAGAAACGCCCGCCTCCAAAAGGTAAAGGATTGTATCTTAGACCCTATAGAAAGGAAGGTTCGGGTACAAAGGCGGGCGCAGGCAGAAGAAAGAAAAAGGGCATATGTAAGAAGAAAAAAAGCATCTCGATACCGATAAAGCCGCTTACAAATGACGATTTGATTAAATATGCAAAGTTGTTAAAAATTCCAAACTTTAAAGGAGTTTACACGAGAGACGGACTACCACAACGCCCGAGAAAGTACGAATCTGCTATAGTAAACTTGGACAGTACAACCGGTCCAGGCACGCACTGGGTATGTTACAGGAAGATTGATAAAAAGGTCTATTATTATGACAGTTTTGGAAACCTAAGACCACCACCGGAAATTTCTAAGTACTTGGGTGAATGTGAGATGTACTATAACTATGAGAGACAACAGAATTTTGACTCAGTTGTTTGTGGACATTTGTGTTTAAAGTTTCTCTGTAGTAATGTTCTGTCTAACAGGGGTAACTAGTGTTCTATCCCATGAGTTAGCATTTCCTATTGATGTTAGCAAGGGTACATGGGAACTTGGTTTAATTGAACTGACCACTTATAACTCTATACCGAACATTGAAAAAGAGATAAATGATACGTTTTACTACGGTGATGATAAAAGTATCACAATCCCTGAAGGGTCTTACGAAATTGAGGACATTGAAAAATATATACAATCGCAATTGCCAAAAGAAGTACAATTTACGTTGAAACCTAATAATAACACTTTGTAAGCTACGATATGTTGTTCTGAGAAAATTGACTTTACTAAAGAACATTCATTGGGAACACTCTTGGGCTACAAAAAACAAATATACGGGGCCAAAAATGAGCATGTATCTGAACTGCCTGTAGATATAATAAAAGTTAACTCTATAAGGGTGGAATGTAATGTCACACGCGGGTCATACTTGAACGGGGTTGAGGGCCATGTCATACACGAGTTCTACCCGGCTGAACCACTGGGCTATAAAATAATAGAATTACCGAGGAATGTCATTTATTTACCGGTGATCAGTCAAAGGATCAGCAACTTGACAGTGTCTCTAAAAGACCAAAACGGTAATCTTGTTAACTTTCGCGGAGAAAGGATCTCGGTGAGACTACATCTCAGGCGCAGTAATGGGGCTACTATTTAGGCATATACCATTAGGGCAACAAGTCAGTAGTGTTCAGAAAGCCAAGGTGTTAACTTGTAAAAATATAACGTTTCTTCGCTCTCGTGGTTTTAAGGTAATACAGAATGGCGCTATTAGCGATAGACAGCCACGCTGAGTATGATGACTTAATAACAGGGATGGAGTTTCACACACATCAACCATACGTGTCCACTACTTATAACAATAATGATGAAATAAGAATACCATTATTACAGCAGGATATAATAACTGCCCCTTTTGAAAGCTTTATCGTGATTCACGGCAAGACCAACGCTACAAAAGCAGACGGGACTCCTCAGGATGTTTCCTTTATTAATAATGCTATGGCTTTCTTGTTTGAAGAAATCCGCTACGAGATTTGTGGCAAGGAAATTGACAGAACGAAAAATGTCGGTATAAGTGCTACTTTAAAAAATATTCTTTCAATTCGGGATGAAGAGAAAAATGCTCTAAAGGTCGCTTGCTGGCTTGGCCCTGGTAGTACTGAAAAAGTTACAGATTTTGTATAGTCGCTACCACTAAAACTCTTGCTAGGATTCGCTGAAGACTACAGGCGGGTGTTGGTAAATGTTAAACAGGAACTGATACTATTACGTTTGGGTACGGATAGTAACGCTGTAAAAATAGCTGCTGGGACTTTAACATTAACAATTGACAAAATCTACTGGCGAGTACCTCACGTTACAGTAAACGACACTGTAAAACTAAAATTATACAACTTTATTGAAAAAGACCCCGCAATACATCTTCCTTTCCGTCAGGGGGAAATGATTGAATACCCGAACCTCCCTAGTACAGACACATTATCTTGGACACTTAAAACATCTAACCAAACAGAAAAACCCCGGTATGTTGTTCTGGCCTTCCAGACAGGCAGAAAGAATGACTTAACAAAGGATATGTCACGGTTCGACACCTGTGACCTTCTCGATGCTAAACTGTATTTAAACTCTAGTTTCTATCCGTACGATAACCTTCGTGGGAACACCACCTTGTTCTATGATATGTATAAGAACTTTCAAAACTCGTATTACGGCAGAATCGGATCACCGATATTAAACTTTGATGATTTTTAAAAAAATGCCCTCTGTATGTAATTGACTGTTCAAAGCAGGACGATACTATTAAGACCGGTCCAGTAGATGTAAGGCTTGAGATTCAGACTAAAACAGCAATCCCAGCTAATACTTGGGCATACTAATACTTGTACTAATACTTGTACTTGTACTAATACTTGGGCTTGCTAATACTTGTCTCATAATTCACGACTGTCACTACACATACACACCGATCACGGGAGATGTCAGGAAAATATCGAGTTAGTTTCTCCAGCCCGGTAGTTAAAAAAATATACAGTTTGCCCGCTGAAGATAGAAAATCAGATTGGGACAGTTAGCAAGGGATAGGGCCAGGTTTTTGAGACGTATCAAATCAACAGAAGAGCAAATCTCCAATGTAATTGGAGCCCGGAGGGTCCAACACTTAGAATCATAATAATTGGGTTGAACTACTGCCGGTGTAGTGTTATCAAAGGGGGGAACGAAACGTTCACCCCTTGGAGTGGGGGTAAAATATACATATAGTTTTCAGAGGTTTATTCTCTTGCTAGCACTCAGCGAGTAAACATGGGCGAGTGGGTTATTATTCAGTTTTATAACGCCGATAATGTTTTAATAGGTACAGCAAAATTGGATTGTTACAAGATATACTGTGAGAAGGAAATATCTGATATTCCTGAGGGTACCACCACCGTAGTTGTTAAACTCAGAGATGACGGAGACTTTAGCAGTGATGAGGATGGGGAGGGTTTTGATGTTGTGGGTTAAGAGATTTTGTTAGTCTGAGGTTAACACTCGGTGAGTAAACATGGGTTACTACGGTTGGGTAAAAATTGAATATTACTACAAAAAATTATTGATGAAAACAGATGATGTAGACAGTTACAAGTTTGCTAGCGTTGAAAAGGAGTTTAAATTAATGCCGGGGATCGATAGCATTATAGTAAAATGGCGTACAGATTTTGACAACAGTGGATGTGAAGAATCCTCTTCAGATTCTGAGGAGGAGGGGGAGGGGAACGGAGATAAAGGGGATAGGGTATATGAGGATGGGTGTTTATTAACGGAGCATCAGTAGCAGAGATGACATCAGCCGAGACGGAGGTAAGTACGGGAGCTATACCCATCCCTAAGGGTACAGAGCCTATAACATTAATGACCGGAGTTTTTCTAAAGTCAGTTCACTTCTTGGACCCTGAGCTCACCAAGTGCGTAGTAGCGGGTATTTTTAAAAACAGGGACAACAGCCTCGGAGTATTAATTAAGGGGAGGAAAGGTGTTGTGTTTTGGTCTTACGATTCTTACTGTCAGCTGTGTGACCGTTTCAATGAAATTACTTTAGCTTTCGAAGGCAAGCATCAATGTTTTGTAAATACCGATACGGGGGCAGAAATTAAAGTTAACAGTATCTTTGGTCAACAGTACGCTCGTATCTCTGATGGTGAACACACACTCAGTCTCAATCGAAACGAGTGGAATCAGCTTGTAATTAATATTCCTTTAATTGGCCGCTCTCTATTGGAATTGTTTTACTTGGAGGATATTATTAAAGTTTTTATTGGTCAAGTTTTATCGGGCGCTGAAACCCGTACTGATCAACTGCCATCTCAAGTAGCTGACCGTCTTTTTAGCGAAGTCTCACTATGGAAGCTGTAGTTGAATTCCACGGATTCAAAGACAATAATAATAAATTTATTGTAAAGGAGTTTGCTATAGTCGGAAAGTCTTACAGAACTCAGCTAGTATTCTGACCTCCTTACTGTTTTAATTTTTTGAATAGCAAGATGAAAAGAACAGCCCGCTGGCTGACTCGTCACTTTCACCACATAAAGTGGGATGAAGGTGAGGTACATTACAGCGAAGAGCTGATACGCTCACTGTGTAAACCCTTCGAGGCCATACACACAAAAGGCCTGGAGAAGGCTCAATTCCTTCGGGCATTTCATTCTAATGTTAAAGAAATAAATGAAAGTTTGTATATAGATGATGATGATTTTACAGTAGCTTGCATAATACATAAAAATAAAAACGAAACTTGCGCCTTGAGGTCCGCACAGTACTACGCTCGAAAAATATTTTCGAGTGGGGCCTAATAAAAATAAGGCCCTGCAGTCACTCACCCAGCAGGCAGGGCTAAACCCTTTGTAAGTCCAGGGGTGTGGGGAGGTTGGCCTAAAAACCGTGAAACCGTTTGTTGTAATCCTCCGACTGTCAGGGAAATGCAAATTTAAAGGCGCAACAAAAAAAGTATAAAGTAAAAACAAAACAAAAAAATTAAAATTAAAATTCTCTGTCTATTTTTTAGGCTAAAATGAACGGACACAGTCTTAGTAAATAGCCTACTGGGATGAACAGAGAACAAAAAATATCTATCGGAGGCAGCATTTTTGTAATGGAGTGGCTGCCACGAATCACTGCGTTGGTTGGGGCAGTGGTTTAAAAAACAGTGAGAATAGGCCTACTGGGGATACTCACTTTAATAAAAACGCGCCGGGACCCTACCCCCTGGGTAGTGTGGAAACATGGGTCATAATCAGCTTACAATAGAAAAATTTAATTTTTAACTTCAAAAGAAATCCCCTTAGCCATAGAGCATATACATATAATGTAGCCATAAAGAATAAAGCCATACAGTTAATGTATAATTATGTATCATATAATAGCATAGAGTATATACATATAATGTAGCAATAATAAAAAAGTATACATAGAGCATATATAATAGTGGAGCCATAGCGTAGAGCATATATATATATAATAATGTAGAGCATATAATAGCCGTAGAGCATAGGTTGGCAACACTACCGAAAAAAATCTGGAGGGAACGTGGTGGCGGGAAAGTGAGGTTAGGAAATATGACGGGAAATTTGGCGGGAGAAAAGTGAGGTTAGAAAATTTGGCGGGGAAAAAGTGAAGCCGACATGGGCGCCGCCATCTTGGGGGCGGAGCCTAATGACGTCACAAGTCACGTGACCAAAATTCTGGCTTCTGATTGGCTTGCTATATCATCGCCATCCTTACTGTTTTGTACCCCAAAAATGGTTTTTTTGGGGTTTCCACATGTAATTCTTATTTAAATCAAATTTTAATTTTCACCATTTAATTCAGCATAAAAAAACAAACAATTTGGTATTTTTATCATTGCTCTACGTCAATTGGTTCCTGAGATATTGAAAGTGCTAAACACAGTACGTGTTCTAATGTTATTCTTATGGAGAAAAAGAAAAATTGTATATCTCACTTAATTATGAACATAAACTGACAAAATTTGGTATATGGCTTCATCTGGTTGGGGTTTATCGTTAATTGCACAAAATACAAAATTGTCACGAATGGTTCCCGTAGCAGCAAACCTAGGTAATCGGCCCCCATGTTATTCTTATGGAGAATAATTAAAATGTTATATATCGCTTACTTATAAATGTATATGAATGAAACTTGGTATGTGACTTTACTTAGATGAGTTCTAAGGATATTTCCATAAAAAAACATTATTTTGTGTTCCTTGTTGCAGCAAACCTGCGTACTCATCCCCAATGTTATTCTTATGGAGAATAAGTAATATTTTTAATATCGCTTGTTTGTGAATATATTTCTTATGAATCCCGTTAAGTGTTGATATGTTATGTTATATATTCATTGGAAATTCGCTGAGTATGCAGGTTTGCTGCGACGGGGGTAATTATAAATTGTTTGCGGGGCGAAGCCTGCGGGAACAGCTAGTCTTAACTAATCGCAACTTACAAAACGCTTGCTAATATTGTGAGGTATTCTATCTATTTGGGATATAAAAGCATGTCAAACACCACGCAAGAAACGTGTTCCAAAATATAAAAGATGTGTATCACACCGTAGTACGTGCTGCTTTATCTGTTGAATATTGCTGCGTCATATTACATCTTTAAGACTCGGGATGGTCTCTACGGTTTGTTTAAAATGTGTCATCATCCCAAGTGAGTTTCGCTGCAGGTAAGCTGCACCAGTAAGTTAGACCAAACCAAGTCTAATTAGCCACAACTAACCCAAGCCGCGAAGTCTATCAAGGACATAAAAACCTTCCCAGACATATAAACAAGCACTTAAATATGCAACACTTTTATTAACGCAATAATATTTTCAACAGATAGTGGCTTCTAAAACTTTTGGGTTTTATTTATACAGTTTTTCAGGTTGTAGTCTATTATTACGGACAATAAGAAAGTAAGTGAAGCAGGTAATTCGTAAGTCATCTATATTTGAAAAACTTCCAAGCCTAACAGGATAAAATAAATCATTTTAAAAATACTGGAGATTATTTTAACTGAGTATATTTTAGACTGTTCTAGTTGACGGATCAAAGTGAAGGAATCTATGGTTCTATTATTAACCCTGCCGTAGTACGTTTTAAAACCCTCTCAAGCAGGGGTGCCCAAGCGCTCAGAGCGCCATCAAAACATTTTTGGGGGGATTTTCGAAACCATAAATATATGTGACAATTTGTGAATCACAATTGAAAATTCATGTATGTACGGTAAGATGACAGTAATAAGTAATATCATTGGCAAATGTATTGTAATTGTACAGTACGTGCAAAATAACCTTTCCTTTCAGAGATATGTCAGGTGTTCCTGTACTAATCCTAGATATATCTGTTTCTAGGGTCGGATTGGACTGAAACATTAATACCCTAAAAATCACTGGAAACTGTTTACTCTTTAAGCTCGCAATATAACCACACTCTCTGGCTCTAACAAGTGGACCATTATTTAAAAACAATAATTTTGTATATACTAAGATAAATCTTACCTTAGCAATCTAGTCAATTACATTAGTCCTTAAAATCCGGATTTCGGTTCCCGTAAGACCATCATCAGTTAGGACTGTATGGGTCAACCATCCTAACTGATGATTGTTCTACGGGAATGGAAACCCGGATTTTAAGGACTAATTTAATTGACTATATTGCTAAGGTAAGGTTTCTCTTAATATATATATTCATATCAAGCAATCTGAGGCATACAATGAATAAATAATTTGGTAGTAAACCAAACGGATTGATATATCTGTACCTAGTCGCTTAAGATATTTGTTTACCTTATTAAACAACTAGGCCTACTTTAAAATTTTCATTTATCCCGCGGAATGAACGAATGCAGCACTTATTTATTTATTCATAACCATACAGAAAATTAAAAGTTTTATTTGTAGCTAAAACAAATAAAAACTGAGGAACTGTACTAAACGTTTTGTGTTTTTATAGGATTTATATTTTCTTTGTATTTTGTCCCATTCTATAAAGTGTGCTGATAACCTGCGTATTTCAAAATAATTTATCCGAACTACTTACAATATTCATGATAGTTAAATTTTTATCCAGGCATGTGAGCTATAGTAAGTTATAAAATAACTGACCTACAACATTTAAAAAGGCAAATAAACAACGACAAGATCAGTAGATATGAACTTTTAACTGTGGACATATTCCGTATTGACTGTTTTTAAATTAGATTCATGGAAAACGGCTTAGTTAAAAAGCCTAGAATTTTCTCCATCAGTCTCTGAATTGGCACGAAAACTGCCCACAGTTTTTCCGCAGCAAAAGTTCACAAGCCAAAAGCCAAAGTCAAGTCAAGCCCAAGGCCACAAACAGCAGCCGACCTCTCAGTTTCATCCAGTAATTAATTTCATGGTTTCGCCCGATCATGCAAACATTTAATCCAAGATGTATATATATCTTCTAAAAATGTATATCTCTAAATCCATACAAACGGTAAAAATAATGTATTATGGAATTAATTGAGAAATCAGTATTGATTAATCAAAAGCATCTTACTACAGCATTAGATTTGTTTACCAACAAAAAACAATAATAGCATGAAACACATGTTACTGGTTTTTAGGGTTATATTTTCTTTCTGTAATGCTAATACAGGGAGGTTTATTGTATAACTGGAGGTAACACTGATGAACAAAACTGCGAGCCGTTCTTACCAAATTTTACCCGACTTAATCCCCACTCCACCCGCTGCCTCCCCTCATGGCGACCCGACTTAATCCCCCCTCCACCCGCTGCCTCCCCTCACGGCGACCCGACTTAATCCCCACTCCACCCGCTGCCTCCCCTCACGGCGACCTGACTTAATCCCCACTCCACCCGTTGCCTCCCCTCCCAGCGACCCGACTTAATCCCCACTCCACCCGATGCCTCCCCTCACGGCGACCCGACTTAATCCCCACTCCACCCGCTGCCTCCCCTCCCAGCGACCCGACTTAATCCCCCCTCCACCCGCTGCCTCCCCTCACGGTGACCCAACTTAATCCTCACTCCACCCGCTACCTCCTTTAACGGTAGAATGTGGGATCTATTCTATTTGTATTGTTTCTATGAACACATTATATTATATTATTGGTGGACGCTAACTCGCTGGCTAATGAGGGGTACTCTACAAATGAAACCAAAATATGTATCAAAGACTGTATTTAATATTAAACAATAATGATTCAGATTCAAACGTTAAAGACATTTTTTATACATGATTTCTAATTATCAAATTACAAAAAGGTTCTAAAAAAGGATTTAAATGAAAAGAGTAAAGATCTAAACATGATTCTCAAACCAAAAGAAAGAATAATTAAGTATAATTAAATTATTGAAAATTTGTTATAATATTTTATTAAAGGGACAAGAGAGTATAAATATAAATGTTTAAACTGTGTTTGTAGTATCGTAATCAAGTAAATTTATGAATGTGCTTTAGTTAAATATCTGATTTCATAACTCGAAGTTAGAAAATATAAAACTGCCTTACCTGGACCAGCAGGCACTGGTGTCCTAGGGTCGAATGAATTTAATTGTCAAAAAGATGGCCACCGGTGGTAAGTAACTAGAATATCTGGGGTGGTGTTAAGGCCAGTGACCTGCAATTGTTTGCAATTAAACAGCTGACTGTCAGCAAGTAGCACAACAAACTGCTAACACTCAGTATCTCACTTTGATCAACCAATCACTGTATTAGGAATATATTGAAGCTAGTTTACTGTTAGTTTGAGAATCATTAACAATGTTACAATTAATTTAAAATTGAATTTATTTACAAAAGAAATTTAAAATAAGAATTTGTGATCAAAAATACAATATAAATAAAATATTTAAATGATATAAGTGACATATCATCACACTTCCCTACGGCGACCCGACTTAATCCCCACTCCACCCGCTGCCTCCCCTCACGGCGACCCGACTTAATCCCCACTCCACCCGCTGCCACCCCCCTCACGGCGACCCGACTCGTGACTCGTGGCGCTGCCGCGGGAACGCATCCCTTCTCCAATTCCAGTCAGCCTTCTGTAATGTTTTATAGTTTTCTGTAATTTCAGTTAACTACAAAGCAAATGTATTCAGCTCCTTTTTATCCACCTGGCAACATTATATCACATAATATAAACAGAAGTAAAAGTAGTGTCTTAAGGTAATTGTTGTAACCTATCTCAGCCGACCTCAACCTGATATAATGAGGTAGGCTAGTAGGCTGAGGAGTGAGGATAGGCATTCAAGTTAGGTGTGCTATTGCGCATCGTAGTGTGACGTCATCTGGTGGCGGATGCGCGTCACCTAGGTAGTCTGACTATTCTATGTGATGGAGTGTGGGACATGGGAAGTCAGAATACTTCGGTGACGCGCTCTTTAGGAACTAGTTTGCAACAAATGGGAAACTTCAGCACTGGCGGCTATAGCCTATCCACGAACTCAGGTCGGGATCTGATCGTTTACCCTCCCTCTACCCCCACCACAACTTTATCAAGCGTGTTTCATGCAGGCCAAGAATATATCAGGTCGGGATCAGAAGTCTACCCTCCCTCTAGCCCCACCACAACGTTATCAAGCGTGTTTCATGCAGGCCAGGAATATATAAGGTTTTTTACAATTCAATCAGCGTAATTCGGAGTTGTCGCAGTTGGAGTGAAACTCTGCAATTTTAGTCGAGGCCGCGGTGGTGGGGATAAAGGGAGGGTAGACGTTCTGACCCCGACCTGGGTTTTTGGATAGGCTCTAACCAAGAATAACTTCAGCTCTGTCACTGTAAACCAGCTGTTAAAATAAACACTGTGACGTCACCTGGTGGCTGCACAGAATGTGCTCAAATTCGTACTTCTGAATAGCTCACCATACTTAAGGCGGTCCCACACTTTTCGCGAGCAGACCCGAACATTTGGTCGAACTTCGAATCTTTGGAGTATTTGCGAGAAGTGTTGGAGCTGCACACACTTTTAGATACATATTGGAACTTACTTGACAGAATGTTCAGTTAACATTCGGGAGAATGTTCGGCCGAATGTTCAGGCCTGTTCGCGAGAATTATGGGACAGCCTTTAAATACACCTAAGGCAGTATCAGTTGTTTTATAAATAACTCTTATGGCTGAAAACTAAATTGAATCAGCTCTGTTAGTGATATTTGTGTACTATGATTTATGAAGCAGTAAAAGAAATTCCTAGAAATATCCGTTAAGGCGGTCCCACACTTCTCGCGAACAGGCCTGAACATTTGGCCGAACTCCGAATTTTCGGAGTATTCGCGAGAAGTGTGGGAGCTGAACGAACTTTTGAATACATACTGGAAGGAATGTTCAGTGAACATTCGGGAGATTGATCAGGCATGTTTGCGAGAAGTGTGGGGCAGCCTTTGGATCTTGCATGACAACTGGTTATAAATAGCTGACATTGGGCTTCACCTTCTATTTAAGAGTTTTCTTCTAAGATTAAAATTTTCAACATATATCTTACAGGTTCTGTTTTCCATTATACTGCTTTTTCCAATGATTTTGTTAATCTCAGCTGCCATCTTTGCCGCCATATGGTTAAAGATATCTCCAAAAAACAACACAGACTCCTTAAACATGCTAAATCCTCAGTGCTAAAATATTCTCAATCAGTCGAATTCCCATTTTAGTTTTTTTAAATAACAAATTAAACTATGTAGTATCAGTTTATTGAATTATTTCACTGATATCGAGAAATATTTCAAGTATAATACTGACAGTTTTCAAAATCAGTATTATGTACTATGTGTTGTCCTACAGAGGCGGACACAGGTTTTCTCTGCAACATACGAAGAATCTTCACGGGAAAACCTAAAAGAAGATACCCCTCGCCATGCAGAGACAAAGTGTACAACTATTCGGTGAGCCAGCTGAGGTGCCTGGAACAAGACGTTTGTTGCCTCGAGGACGAAGCTCGCGCTTTGGAATGCGCTGTCAGAGACGCGTTTTGTTGTGAATGCGCCGACAGCGAGTATTTGAGATGTACTCTGAAAAGCGTCTGTGAAAGGTTGGACTGCGTCAGTCGCGACCTGGAGTGCGCTCACGCGTGCTACGACCCTAGCAGAGACCACTACGAGTTTGAACTCATCTGCTGTCTCACGGACCGCGTCCGTTGTCTGGACTCACTTGTCTCCGACTTGTCCATGCAACTGGACTGTCTAGGATGTCAGAGTAACTGCTACCGAGGCCCCTGCTGTGACAGAAGAGTCTCATGTCCACCCGACTGCAGGAAGCCTTGCTGCTACCCTAGTTATGATTCTTGTGGACCCCGTGGATGCAATCCGTGTGAGCCCCGTGGCTGTAATCCTTGTGGACCTCTTGCCTGCAACCCATGTGGACCTTGTGGACCCAGCGCATGTGGACCATGCGGACCCATCTCGTGCGGACCTTATGGACCCAGTTCATGTGGACCTTGTGGACCCATCTCGTGTGGACCCAGTGGATGTGGACCTTGTGGACCCAGCTCGTGTGGACCCATCTCGTGTGGACCCAGTGGATGTGGACCTTGTGGACCCAGCTCATGTGGACCATGCGGACCCATCTCGTGCGGACCTTGTGGACCCAGCTCATGTGGACCTTGTGGACCTAGTAGGTCCTGTGGACCATATGGGTCTTGTGGACCCTACGGGTCTTGTGGCCCATATGGGTCTTGTGGACCCTCCAGACCATACCGACCATGCGGTCCTTGCTACGACCCCTACAGTCCAACACCCTGCGCTCAGCCTGCATGTGGGGTTGCGTGTCAACAGCCTTGTTACCAGCGTGATTGTGATTCACCATGTACACAAGCTTGCTGCATCAAACCAAATAATTGCCGAACAAACCCGGTTATGCCCTTAGGTGTCATGTTGGTCAAAATTTAGCAAGGAAGGGGATCTCTATTTATTTGTAATTTAAACATGTGTTTGTTTAGTATTTATGAGATTAATTAAACCACATGTAAATATATATACAAGGCATTTTTTCCTATATATACCTAAATATTTTCTGTGTATAATAACATTATATATCTTGACCACTAATCATTAACTTTTACCCCTTTATAGTCTTGCGAATTTCCGACCCAGGCTTTTTAAAGGAAGAAGCTATCACTGTAGGTGGCATGGTGAGACCGAAGCCCAAGACCATGTAAACTTCTTCTTTGAGGTCTCCAAATGCCAAAAACCTAATAATTGTTCAAATTGATATGTCTGTGGGTACAACAAATTTTATAAGAAAGTCCGATCTTGATGAAATTTGGAACAAACGTGTGAAGTAACATTTTATGAATTTTAGTTTGAAAACCAGACAGGTCGACTCATTAGTACCGGTATTTTTATATGTACGGTATGCTGCATTACTCTGTGGACCAAATAAACTCTCAAATAAATCTCTGTTATAATTAGAATAGGTGTAATTACAACAACTGGATAAATCATTATTTTAATATAAGTATGAAAAATCATGAAAAGCAACATCATGACTATTTCTGCCAACCCCCCCCCCCAACCCATAGAAATACTCAAATTACGAGCATGTTTCTTGGGGATTTATTAATAATTAGGGCCTACTAATCCTATATATTAATATGCTAGGGGTGTTTTCTTCACAGTCACAACTCGATAACGGCTGGACGGATTTTATCGTTTGAGGGGTCAATATAAAGGTATTTAATTTGTACGTATATTTGCTAATACATCTCAATATTTTAAGAAAGGGCATCACTTAAATACAGTAAAGGGCTCAATTTTCGGAACAGTGGCGCTATATCCGACGGCGGAAGTCTAACCTAGGTGTTGGTTGAAAGTACGTTATCCGCATTATTCTCAAATGTTATCATCCGTTTTAGTATCAGATGTTTTGTTATGTTTGTTTAAAACTGAAGTAACCTTTCGTTGGGTACAAACTTGCTCGGATTCGAGCAACAGGACAACTAGTTTTTTTTAAAGAAGCAAATAAGTTGGCATTACCAAATAAATTTGCCATCATCAAAACAGGGGCGGATACAGACTATCGTTTTAAGGGGGGGGGTCGTAAAGGAGGGAAAATATAAATTGTCAAAACACAGTACCCTTTACAGTGAAAAATTGGTCAAATACGTGAAGGTCTAAGGGTTTGGGGGGGGGGTCATGACCCCCGTGACCTCCCCCCTGTATCCAGCCTGCATCAAACGTATCTAAAAGACTGTTCTCTCTTGTCTCTTAAAAACTGGAGTCAGTATAGAATCTACCAACAAAAAAACAACACAAATTCAACTACTTTGTTTACAAGCTTGACCCTCAAAGTGTTAAGGGTCTAACAAAAATCTGAATACATCACTGATCACTGTCAACAACATAGAAAGTTTAATTGTATTTCTGATTGCCTAATGAAAATAGTACAATCATTTGCAGTTTTTGTACTAATTATAGAACAGCAAATTACTTCTTTAGTATTTAGTATTAAGTATGGTATTTAGTATGGTTCTAAACATTCCAGTTAAATATGTTTAAACTACAAATAGCTATTCTTGTTAATTAAGAAAAGTAAGTAAACAGAGAATAAATAACCACCAATACAAAATTCATCATAAACTCATTTTGTATTTGAACCAAAGAAAAGTTTAATAGATGTAAAACAATGCAGCGAGGTAATCTATATAATCTATCTATAATATTATAAAGAAGAGATGGTGTCTGTCTGTCTGATGTTCCGGGTGAACGCAAAAACTACTGAACCGACTGGGCTGAAACTTTACATAAAGGTAGATCTTGAACCCATATGCAACATATAGGCCTATTCACTTCCTTAAAATCCCCTCGGGCTACGCCCCGTGAACGTCCTAAGTTTCAATGTTTACATTTCAGAAGAAAGTAAACATTCAGAAACCGTAATGCAAACAGCTGAGGACACTTCCATTTGGCAGCTTAAAGAGCAGAAGCAAGAACAGCTGCTTCAAGCTAACTAAAATCATCTAAAATGCAAATCGCATTGACTAAAGAACGGGTAAAGAAAACCTGTGCGAAGAACGGGTACGTCAGATAGTCTATCTATATCTATAATATTATAAAGAAGAGGTGGTTTCTGTCTGTCTGTCTGTCTGTCTGTCTGTCTGTCTGATGTTCCGGGTGAACGCAAAAACTACTGAACCGACTGTGCTGAAACTTTACACATAGGTAGATCTTGAACCTATGCAACACAGGTGTATACACTTCCTTAAAATCCCCTCGGGCTACGCCCCGTGAACGTCCTAAGTTTCAATGTTTACATTTCAGAAGAAAGTAAACATTCAGAAACTGTAATGCGAACAGCTGTGGACACTTCGATTTGACAGCTTAAATAGCAGAAGCAAGAACAGCTGTTTCAAGCTAACTAAAATGAAAATTGCATTGATTAAAGAACGGGTAGAGAAAACCCCTGTGCGAAGAACGGGTACGTCAGCTAGTAATATTATAAAGAGGTGGTTTCTGTTTGCCTGTCTGTCTGTCTGTGTCTGTCTGATGTTCCGGGTGAACGGAAAAACTACTGAACTGACTGGGCTGAAACTTTACACAAAGGTAGATCTTGAACCCATGCAACACATAGGCCTATTCACTTCCTTGAAATCCCCTCGGGCTACGCGCCGTGAACGTCCTAAGTTTCAATGTTTACATTTCAGAATAAGGTAAACATTCAGAAACTGTAATGCGAACAGCTGAGGACACTTCCATTTGACAGCTCAAAGAGCAGAAGCAAAACAGCTGTTTCAAGCTAACTAAAATGCAAATTGCATTAACTAAAGAACGGGTAGAGAAAACCCCTGTGCTAAGAACGGGTACGTCAGCTAGTCTATAATATTATAAAGAGGTGGTTTCTGTCTGCCTGTCTGTCTGTTTGTGTCTGTCTGATGTTCCGGGTGAACGGAAAAACTACTGAACTAACTGGGCTGAAACTTTACACAAAGGTAGATCTTGAACCCATGCAACACATAGGCCTATTCACTTCCTTAAAATCCCGTCGGGCTACGCCCCATCAATGTTTACATTTTAAGTTTAAGTCCTAAGTTTCAATGTTTACATTTTAGAATAAAGTAAACATTCAGAAACTGTAATGCGAACAGCTGTGGATACTTCCATTTGACAGCTTAGAGCAGAAGCAAGAACGCTGTTTCAAGATAACTAAAATGCAAATTGCATTGACTAAAGAACGGGTAGAGAAAACCCCTGTGCGAAGAACGGGTACGTCAGCTAGCTATTAATTAATATTAATGAACAAATATAAATGTGGCTTCATCTGGTTGTGGTCTATTCTTATTTGCACAAAAAACAATTTTTACCGATACTTCCTATACACCCCCCCCCCCCCCCGATATTACAATTTTTGCTCCCCCCCGTTTTTTATTTTTGCCCCCCCTCTTCGATTTTATATTTTTATTTTATGTCCCCATTTTATATTTTTGCCCCCCCTCCCCGATTTGATTTTTTTGCTCCCCCCGATTTTTATTTTTGACCCCCCCGATTTATATTTTGCTCTCCCCCAATTTTATATTTTTCCCTCCACTTCAATTTTATATTTTTATTTTATGTCCCCCATTTTAGCGAATTTCCCCTATAGGGAAGAAGCTATTACCGTAGGTCTCATGGTAAGACTTAAGCCCGAGACCATGATAACTTTTCATTTTGAGGTCCCCAGATACCAAAAACACCATTCGTTCAAATTTTGATATATGTATATATTTATATATATATATGTGTGTCCGTAAACACGATAACTCTCGTAAAAAAGGTCTGATCTTAATGAAATTTGGTAAAAATGTGTTAAGTACCATTTATTTGAACGAGTTCGAAAACCAGTTGAATCGCACCATCCGAAGGGGGGTTTTGTACCCCAAAAATGTGTTTTTTGGGGTTTTTACATGTAATTTTTATTTAAATAAAATTTTAATTTATACCATTGAATTCAGCTTAAAAAACAAACAATTTGGTATTTTGATCATTGCTCTACGTCAATTGGCTACCGAGATATTGAAAGTGCTAAACACAGTACGTTGCCTAATGTTATTCTTATCGATGGCTAAGTTCTAACCCCACGTATCTCAAAATTTTGCTGTTTTGAGATATGTATACCGGTCAGTAGTAAAGACCTTCCGGTACAAAACTATAACAACCTGTATCTTAAAAAGTATTTGGAAAGTAGGTAAAAATGGGAAAATTTTGCACCACGTATCTTGCAGTTGGTCAAACTGAAACTGAACAACACGTATCTTGGAAGAATTGCATAAGAAACACGTGGTTGGATTGGACCAGCTGCTTTCCATCAGGTATGTAATTGTTATTTCCATCATAGAGTATTAATGTACTATTTATAAACATAGGTAAGAGTGCTATAAACATAAATACAGGTGATTAAACAGCTTCCACACTTTAAATGTTTGCAAATATAACCCCCAAAATAGCCTTGTAAGATACGTGGGGTTAGAATTTATTTTATTTGCTTTTCAGGTTTAAGATACGTGGTGTTCTGATCCTGTGAAGAACAAGAATCTATAAAGCTTTGATGACATTCATCAAATAATATAAAATGTCTTCTGATGAAGAGCCCTTGAGTGAAGACAATAATTTGATTGAAGATATTTTATCCTTGTTGGAAGAAGACAAGACTGTCCGTAAGTTAGTTTATTTACTTTATAAAGCTGCGAGACAAGCTCAAGGACTAGCCATTGAATTTAGAAAACTTTACATATAATTTAAATAAATTTAGAGTACAATTTAGAATTTATTTCTGAAATTGTCTTTGACATGTTTCAAAAATAAATAAAAACCAGGCCTTAACTTTTATCAAAAAAATCCTATACCTAGTTAAAAATTAAGTTGGTTGAATCGTTCAAAACGTTAATCATGACGTTAGGTAAGTTAGGCAGTTTTTTACTATTTTTGTTTTCCTTCTGGCTTGATAAATTCATTAAATTTCCTAGCGTCTTCAGATCGAAATTGCAAGCTAACTCTGCCAGATTTGGCGCTGCATTGCGATATGGTTATACAATTACAAATTAAAAACCAGTATAGCATTTTTTTATACCTTCAATTGGAATGATTTGATATTATGAGCTGATTTTTGTTGCAGGGATTGAAAAGCCTAATTTGAAGACCTCAAATCCTCCTAAGAAGGCAAACCAATCATTAGTACCTAACGATGCTCCAAGGAACATTACCAATAATGAGTCTTTTGAGGCTATAATTACGAATGCGGAAGTCATTTTGGAAGAAGATTTAAATAGTTATGGAATTTTAAATGAAGAAGTAATTGTTGGAAATGAAATCGAGGTTGGTTCTGAAATACCATTAGGAACCAGTGGAAGCAACGCTGAAGCTGTGAATGTTTCCTTCAACTGTGAAGATTTAAATGAAGAAACTGATAATCCAGACGACCCGGATTATGTTTTTTCTGATAGTAATGTATCAGATTCATCAGAAAATGAAATAAATAGTGCAAACAGAAATTACATTTCTTCCAAAGATGCTGATCCTAGAGTCACCGACAATGAAGCAAACAATTCTCTTGTAAATAATTCATGCGACAATTCAAAAACGAAACGTAATGAAAATAGACTGTGCACAGAAGAGGCTCCGAGTACAAGTGAAAGTGCAGGTAAAATAAAACGAAATAAACGACCATGTGAAAGTTCATGGGATGTTGTTGTAAACAAGAAATTAAGAATGACTGGGCAGAAATATATTGGTTACAAAAAGATTAAAGTTGATGGTAAAGTGAAAATTAAGAGATCAGAAGATAAACGGGAAGAGAGAAGAATTGGTCCATCATGTTGTTCCAGGGTTTGCAGAGCCAATGTAAAAAGAAAGTGTACTGAAATAAAAGAAGAAGACAGGATCAAACTTTTCAACAAGTTTTGGCCAATGACATGGAAAGAAAAACAAATTTACATCCATGCTCATGTAAAGAAAGTTGAAACAAAACAAAAGACGTTAAAAACAGAAAATAAAAAGAGTAGGAGGGCAGGCACATACAAGTATTACCTCAGCAAACCAGGTGGGGAACCTATGCCTGTATGTAAGGTCATGTTTTTAAACACCCTCGGCCTAAAAGAATGGATGGTACAAAACTGGGTTAATAGAGAAGTTAATTCTTATAAGGATGGCGAAGGGGGGGGAAACAATGAAGATATTCAACCTAACACCTCAGTTACTGATAGAAATAGAGAAAGAAAGGCCTCCCAGAAGAAAGAAGTTATTTCTGATTGGTTAGACTCATTAGCGAAAGTCCCCTCTCATTATTGTAGAGCTTCCTCAACCAAATTATCATAGAACCCCTGTGGGCAACGAAGGTAGACCTTTACAGAGCATTCGCAGAATATTGCACCACAAATAATAAACTGTTGGGATCATTAACCACATTTATGGAGGTTTTTGAAGAAAAGAACCTTGCCATTTATCAGCCGAAGAAGGATCAGTGCGATACCTGCTACAGCTTTAAGGCTGGCAACATTACACAAGAAATCTACAATAAACATATCCAAGAGAAAGAAGCAGCCCGTTCTGAAAAAGATCGTGACAAACAATCCGCAGAAGCTGGTGAAATATACTGCTTGACAGCCGATGTGCAATCGGTAAAATTATCTCCAATGACCAAAGCCAATGCCATGTACTACAAAACAAAGCTGTGCTCCCACAACTACACTGTATACAATTTGGCCAACAGGCACTGCACATGTTTTTGGTTTCACGAAGTTGAAGGTGATCTAGTTGCCAATACCTTCACTTCATGTTTAACATACTATCTGAAAGAGAATTGTTTGACACCACGCCTTCCTATTGTCGTTTATACAGATGGTTGCACGAACCAAAATCAAAACCAATTTATGGCAAATGCACTGCTTCATTTCGCTGTTCAAAATGACATTGAGATAACGCAAAAATACCCTGTAAAAGGTCACACACAAATGGAGGGGGATTCTGTGCACGCCCGGATAGAACATAAAATAAAAGGAAAAGATGTGTATGTACCACACGAATATGTCAAGTTCACCAGAGACGCTCGTGAAAATCCTTTCCCTTATGAGGCCTTATACCTCACTTACGACTTTTTTAAGGACTTCTCAAACATAACGTATTATGATTCTGTTCGTCCAGGGAAGAAAAAAGGTGACCCCGTGGTAGTAGATGTCCATGCCTTCAAATATAGATCTGATGGAAAAATCCCATTTAAATTGAATTTCAGTGACAGCTTTTCTGACTTGCCTCGCAGAGCTAACAAAGTGCCAAAAGATCTTGAACCACTACAATGTTTCAAAAGTAGAATTCCACTTCCGCTCAGCAAATGGAAGCATCTGCAAGACCTAAAGGCTGTAATTCCACCAGACTATCACCACTTTTACGATTCGTTGCCTGTTGAAAAGTAATTTAAATTTGTTTACATGTGTTCGGAGATGGAGAGACATTACATTAGGTAGCGTTAAGATTTTAAGAGAAAGTTTTATACGTAAACACTTTATCCACCTATTTTTCATGAGACGGTTAAATTTGTATTTTCAACCAAAAAAATACCTCAATTGTTAGTAGTAATAAGTAACAGTAATATTTAGATTTTTTTACGTTACTACAATTAAATAAGTAATTTTTATGCTAAAAGGCTTTGTGTTTTATTCCTACCAAAGACCACTAACAACACGTATCTTATAAAAAAATGTAGGCCAACCCCACGCATCTCAAAAAAACTGTTGTATTTTTACTAATTAGCAGTATTTATAAAAATAAACACCTAAAATACAAAAATTAAGCTATTTATCTGTTTTATGTATTTTTCTTTTTTTCGTTAGCTTACAGTTAAAAAATACCTATGTTTATTCTCTCTCCTGAAAAGTATCTCATTTTAAGATACGTGGGGTTAGAACTTAGCCATCGTTATGGAGAAAAAGAAAAATTGTATATCTCGCTTATTCATGAACATAAACTGATGAAATTTGGTTTTTATTCTAAGGTCTTTATTATTGAGAGAATTTCTTTTTCCGCTTCATCTTGTTGTGGTTTATTGTTTTTTGCACAAAAAAACAATTTTTTGCCTATGGTTCCTGTAGCAGCAAACCTAGGGTACTTGGTCCCCATGTTATTCTTATGGAAAATACTTAAAATGTTATATATCACTTATTTATGAATGTATATGGATGAAACTTGGTATGTGACTTCACTAAGATGAGCATCTTGAAAAAGAACGAGAATCTTTGACATAAAACAAATTCAGTGGCATTAGGACAGAATAATGTCTGTCTGACCAGCTAGTAGTACTCAACCCGAACGCTGACCCGAACGCTTACCCAAGGATCATCTTTCCTCCATAAATTTAACAAGGCAACTTTTAAAGCCAGCGAGGCGGAGCTCTAAGGTCGGGGTTAAAAGCAAATAACAACAATTTTTTGTATAATTGAAAATTTTCTAAAATTACTAAAAAAGGCGTAAATAATAACATAGAAAATTTTCCTGTGCGGTGGAGGTCTATGGTTGAGTAGGGCGGTGTATCAAACGTGGGGACATCTTTCAGGAGATGCTGCTTTAACAAAATAAATCCAACGAATCATACGTTAAAATTAAAAGTTGGGAGTGATAGTAAAGGCAGAGCCCTGAGGGAAGAACAAAGAGGTATCCATAATATTTTGGTACCCAACAACGTAGTATATAGGTCTGGAGCAGTTTTCTTTCGAAATCTTTGGATTTTTTATTTGGTGGTTTATATTAGGTTTCTAATCAAATATACCACCTGATTTTTTTAGAAAACTTTGGGTTCAGAAATTACAGGGCTTAAGAGATCCCAAACTTCAGTTTCTTTTACCTTTCTTAGTACCATAAACTTTAAATATTTTTAGCAGGTTTCAACAGTTTTATCTCATTGCCATAAAAAGCTCTAAAAGATGAAAAATTAGTGCTCCAATCCACACACGGTTAAATTAGTATTTCGTTAGTAGGCTATTCGGCTAATGGTTGTGGAGAATATTTCAATTTCCATTCAGCAGTAAACTAAGTATATTGTCCGATGTTATTCTTATAAGAAATAAAAAACATATATCTCTTGTATACTGATTAATTTTATTAAAACTTGGTGTGTTAGCATTGACCAATAGAGAATATTCGTCCTAGGACAACCTTAAAACTGGTCTATACCAGTTTGGATGCTGACATTGGGTACAGCAAATGAAATTGTCATTACATATGAAGTTTTTTGGATGTCCATTATGACAAACTTCCCTTTCACCTTTGGTCCCTCCACTTGCAGCGGCTCGGGGCGGAAACTCAGGGGTTGGTCCCCAACCTGAGAATGTATGGTCCCTGGCTGTTGTACATGGATACCCCATCCGTTGAGTTGCTGGCCAGTTGGAGGGCAGAGCGGGTCCACATTGAGCCTGATCACAGCTGTCACAAGGCACGGGAGTTGGTACTCTGAAAGGCCAATTTGGCTGCCTGTCCCATCCCACCCTTTCCTTTCCTGCTATATCCTAACCTTCTGGTAACCTGCGCAAAATTCCCGCTTGTGGAAAACGTGCCTATAGCAGCTATGCTGGGGTTTCCTAATCTAGCAACAATGAATAGAGAATATGCGGAATAAGTTTCCATCTAACCCTGGAGGGGGAGGTGGAGCAATTAACCTCTTAAAACCACTGTGTGTACCTAGAAAATTAGATTAAACTGATTGCGTTTATTTGGTCACAGGTCCTAGCTCCTGTTCACGCTTTTTTATGACTCGGCCAATGACTAACATATTTTTGGCACCGGATGGTTTTCGACGAGTTTTAAATATATAACCTGAGGGAAAAGTTGCCAATTATTATTAGACCTATTAATTTCCAGCTCCAAAATCGGGGGTTTAAACATACAGAAATATACTTGTTTTAAACCCATTTAATGTAAAAAAAGGTATTCAATGATTTATTTATTTATACAACAGTATCTTATAAAATTCATACCTTAAATTTAAAAATTTTTACATCATTAATATATGTTAGTTTGAATTTAAATACACAAGCTACTGAAATCGCAGCACGAGAGATTTAAAAGCAAAATCCAACATCTATTAATGACAATTTTTCAGGAGGGCAATCTGTCTACATCGTAATTAGTTGAACAATGTAGACGGTTGGGATTACGGAGTTTTGGACATCTTGATTGTTTATGAAAATCAATATTAACCACAGAAAATGCAAACAAATATAAACTGTAACCAGACTATTTTACTGACCGGTAGATTACAAAACTTTAATCCCATGTCATTAGGTGACAGTAGGCTTATTTGGTACATTACATGTAATAAAGATATAGTTTGCACGTATGATCGTTTAGTAAGTCTGCCATCAAGTAATTTGTTCACAATGTAAAGAAACTACTATAGGTCTACAACACGCTTGATTATCAATCACAGTCAGTCATGTTACAGAGTTATACTGTCCCAGTAATTAAAAAATTCCAAAACCTATTGTATTAATTTATTATCATCACTAGTCCAAACACTTAGCTTTTACATCGAAGTTTTCCAGTAAAAAATAAACTGATAATAAATCTAAATAGATACAAGCATTGTTTTAAACACGACAAAACACTATTAATTTACATAACACTCACATTTTAAACTATTTCGAAATAAAAAAAATTGATGGAACAAATCATAACCAAATCCATAGTTGTAATATGTTTACATTTGAGTGATTTATAAACAAATATGCAGTGTTTCCACTCTACGGTAAAAATATGCCACGCACTGATACAAAAAATCCCACTTTATCCCAGACTCTCCCTTATAGTATCCCTCGTAATATCCCACACTTTCCCACTGATTTGTTAAACATTGCAACACAATTAATGTTAAATATTATATGATTATTGAATAAAGTATTAGTACAATATTTATACCGTTAGATAGAGCTTATTTAGATATACTAATTACGTATAGGTATTTTACATTTTAGTACCTCAAAGGATTTTGAGCAATGCGACATAGGTTAAATGATACGGTGAATTAACTAAATTAAATAATTTATTTACGTGAGAGGTACTAATATTTTTAATGGTAGTACTAAAGAGTACGAAGTAGGTACTAAATAATGGCAAATAGTTTGCTTGTTAATTCCAACATGGCTCGGCCAGCGAAATTGACATGATTCATTGTTTGTTCTGTGACGTTTATAAAATCATAATAGGTGCGGACAGTGAGGTTAAAAAATGGGAAACCCCGCAACTGCCAGTACGGCGAGAAAATCCACTAGAAGTGCTACTGCTAAGGTGCTCTGGTCGTAAGTTGTAAGCAAACTAGCAGACGTAATGCCGATTTCAAAAAAATCCCACTTTATCCCACAATCCCATTTTATCCCACAAGCAGTCAAAATCCCATATAGGGGATAAAAATCCCTCAAGTGAAACACAGATAAATCCCAGCTGACATTTTAAAGACAACCTTAGTCAATAGCTTACTACGAAAACCAATTCAACTACTGAATATCAAACATTAAAATTAGTTTTAATAATTATTAATAATCCAAAATAAAATACAAATGCTGTGTTAAAACATCCCTTTGGTATCCCAAATGACTCCTTCAAAATGTCATTAAGAAATGTTTTACAGTTATTTAGTATTTCGATAACACACCCACACACACACACACACACACACACGCACGCACACACACACACACACACACACACACACACACACACACACACACACACACCCACACACGGCCACTGAAACTTCTTCGTCAATACAGTGATTCACTTCGTTCATCAATTATTAAGATCATCTACTCGAGTTTGAGTAGGAGGTCCTATAGGCAGCGTCATATCATTGCAAGCTTCGACGCTAAGTACCTTTCCTCTCCCCTCTGCCCCCTTGCCTTGTGATGACGCGTTAGGTCTATCCCTGCTGTCCGTATTAAAATATTTGTTTACGGGATTTCTTCTCAAACGTAAGTAAACGAATTGGCAACATAGATGTAAAACCGAAGCTTACAATGACATGACGCTGGCTTTAATAGTATTAATTAATGATAAATGCTGATTCATCAATCAAATTGTATGTATAACATCATACATTTATCTGTTGAAGGTATGAAAAGACCAATAAATACTTATACAAATATGAAAAGACCAATAAATACTTATACAAATATTTATTTAAACATTTTTTATTTTTCCTCTTTTCTTAAGTGAAACAGAGTTTCTAGAGTAAAAAATAACACATATTTGAGTAACATATCACAGTTGTTAAGAATAACATTGATATTGCAAAACCATAACAAATTTGGAGGCTGGTTTTTGTTATATGACCTAACTATAGACCAAGGGGAGGTCCTTCCTGCCAATGAATTGCCGTCCTGACCTCTTCGCAACACCATCATCGCCTCTGATTGGGACAGTTTGTCTGTTCATACACATATATGAGTAAAACATTGTGGATGAGAAACTGAGTCACCGAAGAACAGCTAGTGTAGTAAGTCTTCAACATAGTCTAAATGCCTTGAACAATTTTTTATAAAAGGGATTCTTTACAAATTTCAATAATATATAATATAATTAGGGCGCTCGTGATAATAAGTTAAAAAGAGTTAAAAACTTATTTTTGTATTAGACTAGATTTTTTTAAAATTATTTAGAATCTTGCAAACGGTTAAAATATAATTGCTAACGAACTGATACACCGAAAAGCAATATGTTTTGGGATAAAGTCATTTTTATTACTAACACTTGTTAGACAATTTCTTTGATTAACACTTTCGCTGCCTTTGACATGTTTGAAATGAAAATCTCATGTTTCAATTTTGAGCAAAGTTCCGATTCCGGGACACCCACAGCAAAAGCGTTAAGGTCATGGAGGGTGTAACAAAGAAAATGTTTTGATACAATCTGAGCAACTAGGGGTAAGTTAGGTCAACAGAAAGTGTGGAGCAAAAATAAAAAACTTAAAACACAGTACCTGTCCCGCTTTTTATAGCAGCTAGATTGATATTAATTGAACTAAATTTATTAATTATTTAGTACGATGAATTAATTACTTAATAGTGTTGCAATTAATCCTAATAGTAATACCTGGTTAAGCACCATTGTCGCCCAATCTGATAATAATTGTACAATATCTCTGTAATCGGGAATATATAAAATATCTTATTTTGTTTTATAAATAATAAATAAGCTGTTAGTTATTAAGATAATCAACATGTAAATTATTAGTTACGTTTTTTCTACTGAATATTGGAATTTACTCATCACAGGCTGAACTAATATCAACAACGTAAAATGTCGTTTCAAGATATATCAAAATGTTCCTTTTACCACGTTCAGTGCAGCGCTCCAGATTTCTGGCAGTTACCTAGCAAGGAAACAAATGCAGTTATCATGAATATACATAATTAACACAGTGAATGCGTTAAATACATTATTCCCTGTGGCGAAAGCCATCAATCAAATTCAAATCTGCAAGAAGAAGCATCCATATAGTTGACCATGCTTGTACATTGTTCTTGAGGTCACAATTGATGACAACACTGAATGTGTCAGCCTAAATGGTATCTAAATATTTCCCTGTGGCATACCCTGCTCTTCTATTGAGTAATTTCTGCAATAAATTGGTTTTCGTTACGGCTAAATCTCAATCCAGGAATTACTTATTTTACCGACCCTTCCATGTACATCACAAACGTTATATACAAAATTCATTCCTAGATTCAAGTTTATCATCGTGTCTTGAGGATGGATGAAGCAAAGATCTGATGCAGTATTTGCGGCAACATTTGCAGGTCCATGCAGATGAAGCCTCTCCCGGCCGGCAGCGCTTCCACCAGTCTGGAAAATAAAGTAATTGAATAGCTGATGGAAACGATGCAGGGAAAGATGTTGACTGATATTTCTGGAACTAAGTGGTTAATAACGGTAATGATGTGTTCCCTGTGTAATCGTGTTGGTTTTATCAACTAATACAATCTTGGAGGTTTATTTTGGTTCATGAAAATTATTTTCATAACCAAATAAGGTCGAGACTCGGCATACAACATGTGCACTTCTCTACTGTTTTTTTTAGAGTATTTTTAAAGTAAGCCTGCATAAATGGTTTTATTTTTCCCTTGTTCGTGTTTCTGTGTCTTGTGCTTTAAACTGTGACACAACCATTATGTGTTAAGAAAATGTCAAGTTTTGTGTCGATCTGAAGATGACGAAATAACAACCTTTTCATCAAAACGTGTAATCCAGTCAAAAAGGATAATGTGATGTACACGACCTCGTCGATATACAATCACCAGGAGCGTAGCTTAATGAGTACCCTTTAGAGTAGGTTTCTCACAATGAGACAAGGTTTCTAGTTTTAACACTGTTTTATTTAGTCCTCACTTCTCTCTCTCTGGTAAAGTACAATGGTAATAATACCTGAGTTAATTATAATCAAATTGGTTAACCCCAGGTAGCGTCCTGGAGGCAGCACGGTCAAAGTATCTTGATCCCCTTAATTATGTAGGAAATATTATAGGAAATTAGACTACCCAATTTAATGTGTATTAATCCCTCGATGATATTCCCTCTTATCAAACAAACCCACACACAAAACTACTATCGAACTCAAAACCCCAAATGAGTTTAGTCTTCCTAACCTGACAGGGCTCAACCCCACACAGTAACCAATACGTCTACTCACCCACCTGGACTCTCCTGGGCCCAGTGCCCCACTGACCCCGGTACAAAACAAGCCGCCTATTTAACTGACCGCCTTCTACTGAGTGTCAAAGCACTCAGTGTTTACATAAACACCTCCAGAACGCTTCCTACTCGGCGAGGTCTTACTTCTCACAACAAGGGTTCAGAGACCTAGTTACAATTAGTTCTTTACAATACAAATGACTTCTAAAATAACTCTCAACCTCTTAACCCCCCATTACAATAAAATAAGATCATTAGGCAGATTGCAGGTATTTAACCGGGGCCTACGATAACTTACGGGCCTGCATACGTCTTCCTTCCACTAAAGTCACGTGACTCTGTAAGGCTTATCAGCTGCTGAATATAACATTAGACAAGACGACTCTCCTCACTTATTTTCAATCTTCTCGGAATAAAATTATAAACTAATTAACAAGACACTAAAAATATGAATCTGGATAAAATGGCAAACAAAATTAATCCGTTCCCAACCTATTTCAAATTATTCTATTAATACGAATTACGGGTTAAAGTAAAATATTTTACACGATTTAAAACTTGTAATATGTTTACACTTTTCGGAACATTATAAAACTAAAATCAGCTGTTTTTATGTCTTTGGTTTTTGATGTGAACGGTTGATGGATGAAAAAAACAAACTTTGAGGCCAACCTATGCCCATCAGAATGTTAGTGTCAAAAATTGAAAACAACTCTGCACTACTACGGATTGAGGGGATTCCCTTGATACCTCAATTGTCAAAATTTGTTCAGAAATGCCGGAGAAGTACTCCTTACAAAAACAACCTTAGCGTATCGTAAATGATGAAGGACATGTTTTTGTAAACCCGAAAAGTCTATTTTAAATTTGGAAAATTAGTACAATTTTGGTGTTTCTGAATTCGTATTTTAATGCAGTTTAGAATGATAAGCAAAACTTATATATTTTGCGATTTCCGTGTTGAAGAGGTGGGACATACTGGCGGCAGGTCACGTTTTCTCAACGCTTTTATATGGGATTAACAGCTGCAAGTCGGCCGCTGAGAGTCACGTGACCAAAAATATATGCAGGCCCATTAGTAGGCCCCGAATTAACCTATATTACATTTGTCATTAGTCTGAAAATCACACTGATGTGGAATAAGTAATTGGCCCAAGACTAACTAACAGAAACAATTATCATTATCAATTTTGAATAATTTTTCAGTACAAAAAGGAATCGTTTTAGTGTGTGGCATGTTGTTGTTGGTAAAATAAAAGTGAATTGCATACCAATATTTCATTTTTTACATACAAATAACGTACAGTGTATCTGTATTAAATCTGACCCAGGATTTGGAAGTAAAAACTACAAATATTTAACATAACTAAAATATGTTTTACTGCTATTGGCGACTATTAAAATTAATTAGACAGGTAGTGTGCTATGTTTACCACGTTTGAAAAAAAAACATGTTTGTTAATGTAATAATCTCTAAATAACAGCAAATAAAATAAACAACTTCAACTGATTATAAAGAGTGACTTTGGTACTTTTAAATCAGATTGTGTTTTAAAAGCCTCGTATAAATAGAAACTTACTAGCTAGATTAATAACCATTATGATTCAAGAACAAAACTCTTAACTGGACATTCTTAAGTTTGGTTCTACCTCGGTTAATCCCAGACAGCTCCAAGTAACCACTTGGTACACTACTTGCTTCCCTCTATTTCCTGCAGTACTTCAGTATCTACATACGTCAAGCACACCATTAACTATGTTTTAGGTTCAAACTAGCCAGACACCCACCTGGTAGCCTGATCGCCCAGAGAGCCAATGAAGATGACGTAAGCATCCACGCGAGGGTCTAGCGTGAGAGCCGAGGTGAGTTTGTTCGCCGGGATGGCGTAGCGAGACAAGTTGGCATCGGATAGCACTATGACGATGGCTTCATCACAGTCCTCCTGCGCCAGTGAGGTGACAGCGTGCGCCGTGGCCTCCAGAGTGTGGTCGCCAGCCATGCAGAACTGGGCGTGGGCGTGCATCGTCTGCAGAACAACCATGAGCTTGAGATAAGCCAGATATAATCATCTACTTCATAAATTCTGTTAGACCTCCCTTTTGTTAGACCTTTTGTTAGAGTTAAGGCTCTTGTGTCATGAAACCATGAAGTTCAATTTATGTTTGCTATTGTTCACAAAGAAAATGTACTGTACTTATCTGACCAAATGCAGAGTATTAGATAATTTTATCACTAATGCATTGATGATTTAAACTGAAAATGTTGTTGTCATCCTACATGTCTAAGTACTGCATAAGAACTCGACCTCTCCAAATTTAAAGTATATTCTTTAAGCTATGTTGTCTGTCTAATGCCTTTGTGTATCTGATTTTTCCTGGTTGTAAAAGACAAAAGACTTAACTGGTTTTTAAGAACATTTTCTTTTTTTGCTATAGAAATCTGAGTGTGGATTATTAGCCACTTTATCCACTACCTTAAAGCAATGGAAAAAGCTGCAAAATTTATTCATTACCCTTAAGAGCCGCATTGATAGATCATGTACTGCATTTACCACCGCCTGCTTTTGCATTTTTTAGAATCACCCAAGATAATAAAACGCTGACGTGAGGGAAGAAAATTTCCACATAAAAACTCAAAATCAGTATAAAAATATACATTTATTCCAATTTTTATTGAAATCTGAAAACAGTGATTTTTTGGCTGTTCTGATGCTCCTGGTTTCATTTAAAGCTGGGAATACAATTTTGTGCATTATAATGTTAGGCGAAGGTCCAGACAGGCTTCAAAGTAGGCGTGAGGTTGCTGGGGATGATAAAAAGCGCTCTAACAAAGGAATAACAGGATTTTCTAGTGTAAAACCCCCATAAGTCAATGTACTGTGTTTAGTCGATACACATTTTCTTTAATAACTCGGTAAATAAGTATGCTAGAATGACGAGAGAGGGCTTAAAACTTTTGCCTCACTAATTTCCATCTTTTTACATGCATTAATTTTACATACGGGGCTTTTCTGACCCTTTTTGGGTCCAAAAACTCGAAATTTTAAAGAATGATCCCCAAAAAAGGGGTTTAGAGTTTTCCGATTGTTTTGCCCAACGAACTTGTCCAACTGATTATAGAAAGGAACGTCCCTACCAAATTTGAAGTAAATCGGACAAAAAATGGGACCGCTAAAGTGCAAACACATATATATATGTCGAGATGTATGTATATATATATATATATATATATATATATATATATATATATACAATTTTGAACGACGCCCCAAAACGTGTTCAGGGGGTCACGTTAGAAACTTCTATGGTGGTCCCGGGCTTAAGTTTCACCGTGTGGGTCATGCTAATAGTTCACTTTCACAAAGGAAATTCACTAATAACATGATTCAAAATATTAGAATGTTAGTTTTGTAAGCCCTTCAACATGAAGGCGAGTATTTTGGAATACAGACTAAATGTGTTTAACAAATTTAATAACAACATTTTTAAAGGAAAACCAACAAAAATTTAAGTTGGACTGTAGAACGGCTTCATCAGGGCTCAGATATAATGGTTTTACATGTTTATTCTAATTTTTAGCCAATTGGATGAAAGGTTCACATTTTACGGTACAAAAAGTTAAAAAACCATGTCCACCGTATTCCAATATTGCAGTGAAAGCTCATCATTGCAGTGAAAGTGGAAAACTCGGTATTTCAATTGGAAAACTTTAGTGCACATTTTCAGCAAAATGTTCCCGTTTAAATTTATTTTGTGTTCCCTGGCCCATTACTGTGGTTGCAGCCTCACCCGGATGACCTCCAGCCGTTCCTTGTTGTTGGCGGGGGGTCGACCCGCGGCCACCAGCGGGATACAGTCCGCCTCACCCGAGTGACCCGTCACGTCGTACTGCAGCCGAGCCTCGTAACCCTCGAACGCCTCCATCACCAACACTACAGCCTCCATCTCCCGCTCCAGCCGCCCGTCAAACCCGTTGAACCTGCCACAAACATGCTCACACATTCACATTGAGCCCAATTAACCTTCCCCAATATGTTCACACATTCACACTGATGTATTCAATATTTTAACCGTGACAAACCATTTTAAGTCCTAGGACAAATTTACATCAGGAAACAGACTTACACACAGGACCAGTATGGCTAATTTAAACCTAACCCTATACTCTAATATGAGTAAGGTTTGCTTGCTTGGTTGGTTGGTTGCTTATTTGCTTGCAATTCTGATCTAAAAAACGGCTCTAACGATTACCTTCAAAAGTTGGAAATAAGTTCTCAACAGGGAGACTGATGGTACTAGGTGACCAAGGGCAAAGCCCACTTAAAAAACAAATAAAAAAAGGAAAAGTCTCACCTCCAAGAAAAATCTAATTTTCTAAAAAAAGTATTTGAAAATCTAAAATAAAACATGGGCTTATTATGGAGTTTAAAATCAAAATGAAAGAATCATAACGGCTGTTTTTATTAATCAGTGATCTTTCAAAATAATAAGGTACTCATTTAGTTTATTTATTAACATGTGGTTTCCTGAGAGCTGAGAGTGACTAAAACCATCGAATTAAGATTACATATAGCGTAGACATATCTAAAATGAATCAAAGAGACATTGAGCTATAACAACAACTGGAGTGATCTTAAACATGCAGAAAAATGACAAATGAGCTAGGTAAATCTGCTCAGCATAGGAACATGGTGAAAAAATCATCCTCATCTAAACAAACTGACTGACCTTCCCCGAGAAAAGCTCGGCCCCCATGTGTTAGTGTGGATATGAAAATCTCTAAAAACAAATGTGGACAAAACAGATAGAAACTAGTATTGTTGTACAATCCACACAATCTGAACCCAATTTCCAGAAATGAAAAACAATTTTGTCCGATTACTAATGAGTAAAGGAGAACGCTTCAGTATACAAGTTATCAGACTATCGAACCCTAATAACCAACATATCATCACACTCACCTGTACATGCTGCCTGAAACATCAACTACCAGCTTGAGTCTCTTGGGTTTGGTCTGTGGAGCTCCCACCTCCGGCTCCTTCTCCCCTCTACGCTTGTAAATGTTCTTCTCTCCTGCTATACCTACAAAAAACATGTACACAAATTATGATATTTAGTCCATATTCGTGGTTATATTTAGTTTGTCGATCAATATGATACTTTAAGGGGGATTGATCATTGTCGTAGAAAACTCTCGTTACACCTGGTAAACTGTAATGAAACCAAAACTTCTAAATGGAGCCAAGTGTACAATAAAGTATAAAAATACTGAAACAGCTGATCACTTTAGAAAATAAAATACTAAAATAAGTCTTTTGACCCACAATTGAAAACAAAAGATGGAGAATAACCATATTCAAGAAATAAGGAACCTATTTACGACAAAGTACTGTATGTTATAACTGAAGCTACAGGCAGACAACTGAGGTGGGCTTGGCAGATAAAGAAAGGAAAACGACGCAATATTAAAACAAATCTGTATGATACAAATGCAATGAAATTCCTAGGGTGATTGCTTTGTCAACAAATTGCAGGTTAGTGAACAGCACATACCAGTTCCAAAATGTAATAATATGTTAAACCTTAGGTACTAATTAAACAATAGCGCTGTATCTCCAGCAAATAGCATATAAATAATAAATTATCGATCTCCTCCTCTTGTTAGCCAATAACTAAGTTAAAAACTGAGTTCATTTATTTCAACAACAAGCAGAAATTATTGTTAAATTCAGAAGAAAATCAAACCAAACACAAAATCCAGGCACTGGACGGCACAGCGTGACCACTCGAGCGAGACATTGTCTAACATAAACAAAAATTTGTGGATAGATAACAAGTAATCTTTCCACAAAAAATGTAATTTGTTTTACTTTTAGCCAACGTTTTACTGTTCAAAATCCTTTGTTTTAACAGCTTCATTGGGAAGAAGGTATAAATTTAAATTTGATTGAATACATTTTCTCTATAAATCTGTTATCGTACCCTCGATCAGTTTGGTGTCGTCGAGTTCGCCCGTGGTCTGGTTCCGTAGCCACAGTCTGTCCTTGGACCTAGCCTGCAGGCTGTTCACGATCACTCTCAGAGCTTGCACCTGGCATGGAAAACGGACACCATTGAAAAATTGTGATTCATTTGGAGGAAAAAACATTCTTGAACAGTAGTTGATGTTGTTTCAAACGTAATATTGTTCTTTCAGTATGTGTTTTCTAAAAGAAACAGAAGCATTTATAGTTATAGTGGATTAACAAATACTATCTGGATTCAAAATATAGCGGCAAACTTCACATAAATCCATAATTCACCAATTGGTTTGAAATTAAATTGCCAAGTTTTACAAAAATCAATCGTTATTCCTAGAGAAAATCTCATCTATAAGTTTCTTTTCTCCACTCAATTCTTGGGACTTTTAATAATCCACAGCCCTTAAATCCCCCCTCCCACAATTTTGTAGACTCCTTTGTTTTTATTTACTCCAAATATGACTAATGAGATGTTAAGCGCATTTTAAGTAAGAAATTTCATGTGCACTTCACACAACATTACTGGTAATCCATCTCATCCTCATTCAGGCCAGGTTTAAAAACTTTCTTTCACCCATTTTATACTTCCAATTAAACTAGCAAATTGATCCCAGTACAAGGATGTTTCTTTACATTGACTTACGTCCCAATGGGTTGGGATGTCGTAATTTCTAGGTCTTAGGAGGACCTGACCCAACCCTATCTTCAATCTTCAATGGGAAGTCCTCAATGAGTCAGGTGTCAATGACAATTCCAACGCCTCTCCCGACCAATGTGGAAGCTACAGAAGGTAAAAGGTAGGTTCATATTCCCACGAGCAGAAGAGTTGGCATTTGAGGGTGTGGCTTACAGGACTACCAACCAAGACCAGCCAATAGTAGACGTGCTGCTTTGCCAAACTGCACACCAGCTAGTCGGCTTAAAATTTGAGTGTTATTTTTCTACAGCAAAATGGCCACTGTGACGGTTTGGAGGCTTATTATTGGCTGGAGCCCAACTGTCATCTCTCCTGCTCCCGATAATAGTTGAGGATCAACGCACTTGCCGACTGACAGCCAAGAAGAACTGCTCGTACAAAGAGGCGTCGTACTGACTCATCTTGATCTCCTTCAGCTTCTCCTGGAACGCCTTCTGCGCCATCTCTCGCGCGGCCTTGCGCACGTGCTCCGGAACTGCGGCCTTCTCCTCGTCACTGATCTGGGAACACGACGACAAACTTAGGTTAGGTTAGGTTCAACGTTATGCATCTTTCAATATTATGCCTTTACTCGCCCAACCATGCATTTACATATTAGAGAGACGAGTACATTGTCTTTCCAAATGTGAATCAATGTGTGGTAGCGATATTCATACATATAATACAAAATCAAGTAGTAAGATCATCACAAGTAAATGTTAATTTAAAAAAATCTTCCTTCTCAAACTCATTAATAACTTACCAAATGAGTAAGTAAATAAAGGAATTCATAAATATGAAAAGTCATAAAAAAATCAAAGAATATTTAACTACAAAAGTGCATTTTATAGTATTGATGAATTTATAGATCATGCACTACGTTTTTAAAACATTAACGTAATGCATTTGAATCAAAAGTAGTTTTTACTATTAAAAAAATACATTTTTTACGATTCCTAATTTTTTTTTGGTATATAAAAAATTAAACTAGATTGTAAAATTGTATTTAAAACAAACCATATATAAGAAATATGTTACATAACATTTTTGGTCATAAAAATATATTGTCATAAATATGTGCTGAAAAACAAAAACAACCTCTGAACTGATAGAAATTTACGACATATAAACAGAAACAAATATTGTCTAATCTCCACAAATCACTCAAATATTGTCAAATCTCACGGTAATTTTACTAAAAAAATTTTGTATACCTGGTGGACGGTGTGACCTGCGTCGAGCCTGTAGGGGCCCCCCTTGCCCCCCAGCCCCGCCGTGTCCCGACCCCCAGTTCCCCCCGCCCAGGTGTTCCCCCCCACATGGGGGTCTCCCTTCTCATCCACCTTGCCGTGCTTGGGGCTCGACACGTCCTGGCCACTGTCCCTCTGAACTGTTAGCTGCAGGTACTCTCTGTCTAAACACAAACATAACAATCGTTATAAAAAACTATTTGATATAAATCGGAAACCTGATAAAATTATTTTCACCTTTATTTCTGCCACATTGCCACAATGCTGGTAACACTTCAAGTCCTTTGCTACTGAAACCTTCCTTCTTTCTCTCTGCTTCCTATTCTTTGTCTAACGATTGGCACCCAAGAAAAATTAATAATTCAGTTTTTGGATAAGCGTTACGGTTTAAGTTTAAAAATGTTAAACTCATTTTTGAACAGTGTACTAAGTTATACACGTTATAGCTTAAAGGGAATTCTCAAGCTCAAAATATCCTGGCAGTTTTGATTAAATAGCTTAATTACCAAGACTACAAGAAGTGATTTTGAGATTCTTGACAGGACTAGGAATAACATATTACGCTAGGTCATAGATTATACAAGTCAGTATGATTTTGTCCAACACCTGAATAGATTTATTTATCCATTAGACATTAATGTTTAAAATATCTGTAAGCAGGAAATATGATTCTTAGCAACACCAATAAAACCCATCCATCAATCTCCCAACAAAAAATGAAGTTTACATGAAGGCCACCATTTTTCATGTAAGATCTGACAAATTTTTCTCAGAAGTTCTTTCACTATATAACAAATCAAAACATGGTAACAGCTAATTATATTTTTTTCCGGCCATGCAATTAATGAAACAGCTAACACAGCACATCTTCAGCCTACCTCACAATCGGCATTAGGTAGGCTGAGACTGGTGACAATAATCCTAAAGTGCCACTTATGGATCTGCTAGTACAGTATACATGTCAAATATAATTTTAACCATATATTTGCTGGAAATCTGTGCTCTCTGCAGATTGTTTACAAAATATCCTCATGCGAGGCTTCACTTTTTCATCTGAGATGAGCACTTTATAACAATTCAGCTCGTTCGGACACCGAAACAACTGACTCACGTTTCTTCTCAGCAGGAGAGAGTTGGACGTTGATACCATGTTGGGCCAACACCTGCAGTATTGTGTCCCTGAGGTCCTGACTGTAGATGTCAAAGTCAAACACGTTGCTGACTATGTCTTCCAGCGAGTCATTGGGATAAGCCTGCACCAACATTCATACATCATTTAGAATTTGTTTTAAATAATGAAACGCATCAACATAATCTGAAATAGTATTATGAAAAAATGTCAATCTAATTATTTCAGTACTTATTCAGTACTTATTTCAGTACTTATTTCAGTACTTTCTTATTCTGTTTTTTTCTTTTTTTAATACGTTTCCTCCAACCAAGGAGTCAATAAATTTTTATATTCAGACAGTTGTTCAAACATGATGTTGAATGGGTGTATTTTGTATTTTAGTAATATCTCCAGATTGTGGTAAAACAAATGTAAAACCAGCAAAGGTAATTTGGTTATACTAAGTAATTTCTTTGCAGGTTAATTTTCCTGAATAAGACTTCACTGTTGACTGTGAACGTGAATTTTATTACTTGTGGCCAATACACAAATATATAACACAAAGGAGGAGCCTCGATCAACATTACAGAATAAAAACTCTTAATTTAAATGTCAAATTTTGTTAAATTAAAATATGTTATTGAAAAATTATGCAAACTTGGGACAGTTTGTCAGGCCATTCTACCCAACTGATTTGTATAATTAATGTTTTAATGATTCACATTTTTGTCTAGACACGTCAATATGTATCAAAACCATATTTCTTCTTAGGGACCTACAATAAGAAACAGATCTTAACATTAATCCTTTCCACTAAATATCTGTTTACATTAAAGTTGCATATATTCATATGAATTTTCAACAGTACACATTTTTTGCATAAAACTATCAAACTTTACCTCCCTAATTGTGTTTATTGCACTGAATTTAGTTGAATATGGGAGCTACACACCGATAGTTACCAATAAGGTATCCTTTTTAACCTGGTGACGATTCATCTACGTTTTAGCTATCCGAATTCGAACACCACGTTAGTTGGGATAAACCGCAGTTGACCTACCTGCAGATGCTTGACGATGTTGACAGCCTCCCTGGTAGAGTAGGGGTAGCTGACAAGCCCCTGGTCGGCCAGGTCGCGCAGCTGGGCGAACGCGGCCACCAGTCGCGCGACAGTGGCGGGGGGAACATCGGGGCCGTAGTGGGCCAGCAGGGCCTCCTCTGACTGGGCGCTGGGGTTGTCCACGGCATGGCAGCTGAACAGGTCACCTGTGCGGGAGTCAAACTATATACATTAGCAGTGTAATAGCAATTCGCATTGTACTAGTCTGAAAGCATTTACTTGACAATATTCACAAGGGTTGCGGGGAAAGTTGATGGAACCCGCACTGCAACACCAACTATGTACTCAGCTCAGGTTACTACCATGAGTAGTCGCGTGACAGTGACGGGGGGAACGTCGGGGCCGTAGTGGGCCAGCAGGGCCTCCTCTGACTGGGCGCTGGGGTTGTTCACGGCGTGGCAGCTGAACAGATCACCTGCGCGGGAGTCAAACTATATACATTAGTAGTGTATTTCAAATAGAAATTCGGACTGTACTAGTCTGAAAGCATTTACTTGACAACATTCACACGGGTTGCGGGGACAGTTGATGCAACCCGCATTGCAACACCAACTCTGTACTCAGCTCAGGTTACTACCATGAGGTTACTATAACCTTATAACCTAGATAATTGACCTGGCAGATATCTCTGACTAACAATATCTGCTTTCTGCTCCCCATGATTCTTCCTAGTTGATTCCTACATGCAAAACAGGGTTCCCTATGTTTGATAAGATCAGGTTAAAGTCAGCCACCTGATTTTTCAAGCTACAAATACCCCACGGTGGAGTTACTACACGGCCATCTTCCATAAGAAATGTACTGCACGATGAACGTGGAACAGAGTGTAGATAGTACCAACCAGGATGTTGCTCAGAGTGAATGTTGAACTTTCCTACTACAAATACCCCACGGTGGAGTTACTACACGGCCATCTTCCATAAGAAATGTACTGCACGATGAACGTGGAACAGAGTGTAGATAGTACCAACCAGGATGTTGCTCAGAGTGAATGTTGAACTTTCCTACTACAAATACCCCACGGTGGAGTTACTACACGGCCATCTTCCATAAGAAATGTACTGCACGATGAACGTGGAACAGAGTGTAGATAGTACCAACCAGGATGTTGCTCAGAGTGAATGTTGAACTTTCCTACTACAAATACCCCACGGTGGAGTTACTAAACGGCCATCTTCCATAAGAAATGTACTGCACGATGAACGTGGAACAGAGTGTAGATAGTACCAACCAGGATGTTGCTCAGAGTGAATGTTGAACTTTCCTACTACAAATACCCCACGGTGGAGTTACTACACGGCCATCTTCCATAAGAAATGTACTGCACGATGAACGTGGAACAGAGTGTAGATAGTACCAACCAGGATGTTGCTCAGAGTGAATGTTGAACTTTCCTACTACAAATACCCCACGGTGGAGTTACTACACGGCCATCTTCCATAAGAAATGTACTGCACGATGAACGTGGAACAGAGTGTAGATAGTACCAACCAGGATGTTGCTCAGAGTGAATGTTGAACTTTCCTACTACAAATACCCCACGGTGGAGTTACTACACGGCCATCTTCCATAAGAAATGTACTGCACGATGAACGTGGAACAGAGTGTAGATAGTACCAACCAGGATGTTGCTCAGAGTGAATGTTGAACTTTCCTACTACAAATACCCCACGGTGGAGTTACTACACGGCCATCTTCCATAAGAAATGTACTGCACGATGAACGTGGAACAGAGTGTAGATAGTACCAACCAGGATGTTGCTCAGAGTGAATGTTGAACTTTCCTACTACAAATACCCCACGGTGGAGTTACTACACGGCCATCTTCCATAAGAAATGTACTGCACGATGAACGTGGAACAGAGTGTAGATAGTACCAACCAGGATGTTGCTCAGAGTGAATGTTGAACTTTCCTACTACAAATACCCCACGGTGGAGTTACTACACGGCCATCTTCCATAAGAAATGTACTGCACGATGAACGTGGAACAGAGTGTAGATAGTACCAACCAGGATGTTGCTCAGAGTGAATGTTGAACTTTCCTACTACAAATACCCCACGGTGGAGTTACTACACGGCCATCTTCCATAAGAAATGTACTGCACGATGAACGTGGAACAGAGTGCAGATAGTACCAACCAGGATGTTGCTCAGAGTGAATGTTGAACTTTCCTACTACAAATACCCCACGGTGGAGTTACTACACGGCCATCTTCCATAAGAAATGTACTGCACGATGAACATGGAACAGAGTGTAGATAGTACCAACCAGGATGTTGCTCAGAGTGAATGTTGAACTTTCCTACTACAAATACCCCACGGTGGAGTTACTACACGGCCATCTTCCATAAGAAATGTACTGCACGATGAACGTGGAACAGAGTGTAGATAGTACCAACCAGGATGTTGCTCAGAGTGAATGTTGAACTTTCCTACTACAAATACCCCACGGTGGAGTTACTACACGGCCATCTTCCATAAGAAATGTACTGCACGATGAACGTGGAACAGAGTGTAGATAGTACCAACCAGGATGTTGCTCAGAGTGAATGTTGAACTTTCCTACTACAAATACCCCACGGTGGAGTTACTACACGGCCATCTTCCATAAGAAATGTACTGCACGATGAACGTGGAACAGAGTGCAGATAGTACCAACCAGGATGTTGCTCAGAGTGAATGTTGAACTTTCCTACTACAAATACCCCACGGTGGAGTTACTACACGGCCATCTTCCATAAGAAATGTACTGCACGATGAACATGGAACAGAGTGTAGATAGTACCAACCAGGATGTTGCTCAGAGTGAATGTTGAACTTTCCTACTACAAATACCCCACGGTGGAGTTACTACACGGCCATCTTCCATAAGAAATGTACTGCACGATGAACGTGGAACAGAGTGTAGATAGTACCAACCAGGATGTTGCTCAGAGTGAATGTTGAACTTTCCTACTACAAATACCCCACGGTGGAGTTACTACACGGCCATCTTCCATTAGAAATGTACTGCACGATGAACGTGGAACAGAGTGTAGATAGTACCAACCAGGATGTTGCTCAGAGTGAATGTTGAACTTTCCTACTAAAAAGATGCCATGGTGGAGTCAAATGCTTTATCGGCTAACTTTGATCAATAGTTTTAGAACATTTAAAAATGTATAATTGAATGTACCCAATTTTATAACCACTGCTCGGTACATTGTGTAAGTACAAATATAAACTGAAATAAGTAGTCATGCCGCGCGCTTTGGCCCCAACATAGGGTCTTATGGAGAATAGATTAACATGGGCTCTTATGGAGAATAGATTAACATGGACTCTTACGGAGAATAGAATAACATGGGCTCTTATGAGGAATGGAATTAGGGTGTAATTGCCTCCCTCTGTGGCTCTTTTGCTACCCTCTGTGGTTGATTATTTATCTTTTGCATCTCTCTGTGTTTAATTATCTACAGTTTTTTGGTAATTAATTGATCCTCGTGTCCTTCTGTTGTTAATCATCTAGCCTTCTATGGTAATTATTTAACCCACGCGTCCTTCTGTCTCCTTCTGTGTATCTAACTACAGCTCCTGTTCTCTTAGCGTACTGTAGCTGGAGGGTGTAACGTGAAAATTTTAAGTAACCTGATTGGCTGGTATGTTGATTCGCGTCCTTCTGTTGTTAATCATCTAGCCTTCTGTGGTAATTATTTGACCCTTGTGTCCTTCCGTTGTTAATCATCTAACCCTCTGTACATCTAACCTCCACATCCTTCACCCCCCCTTCTGCGTATCTATCTACAGTTCCTGTTCTCTCAGCTGGTGGGTGTAACATTTTAAGTAACCTGACTGGCTGGTATGTTGATTCGCGTCCTTCTGTTGTTAATCATCTAGCCTTCAGTGGTAATTATTTGACCCTCGTGTCCTTCTGCTGTTAATCATCTAGCCTTCTGTACATCTAACCACAACATCCTCAACATAGTCTCTGTCAGCAAACTAGTTGTTACCTGTGGGCTCTGTGATTGGAAGAGACATAGCCCCCACCACAATACCTGCTATCTTGCCGCGCGCTTTCTCTCTCTCTTTGCTCCCGGCTCCCGTTGCGATCGGACGTGTTTTTGCGCTGTTCCGTTCGTTGCGTTTTGCAAAGATTAAACTTGAGCGTTTGCTCCCCATAGCGGCTTCACTTTTCCTAACCTCACTTTTTGCTTTGTATTTTACATAACCTCACTTTTAATTTGTATCATTCTGCGTAACATAACCTCACTTTGTATTATAGTAATCTTGCGTGTCGTGTGATTTTAGCGTTATCTGACTTGCTAGTGTACAATAACATCAGTTTCTTGTTTGATTTGGCTAAAGTAATGTTGTGTTGACTAACATAACCACACACCCAGTAACCTCAGTTTCTTGTTTGATTTGGCTATAGTAGTGTTGTGCTGACTAACCTAACCCCACCCAGTAACCTTTGAGAGTTACCATAAGCTCAGTTTCTTGTTTGACCTAGCTAGAGTGGTGTTTTGCATTGTATTTAATTGTCTGGTCTGGTTAGAGTAGTGTTTGTATGTGCTGACTAACATGCCGGTAACAGTAATCCCACTTTCTTGTGTCAAGAGTTGTGTCGTACTTGTATGTGTTGACTGACAGTAATATCACTTTCTGTCCTTGTTCTTTATTAAGTAACTTCACCATTTTGTTTTACTTGGTAGTGACGTACTTGTATATGCTGACTAACATAACCTCAATCTCAACCATTTGCTTACCATAACCTAATATAACATAACCTCACTTTGTATTATAGTAATCTTGCGTGTCCTGTGATTTTTAGCATTATCTGACTTGCTAAAGTAACCTACTTTTTCTAACCTCACCCATTACACTCCAACTTTACTGTGTTATATTAATTTTCCGTGCATGTTGTACTTCATTTTATTGTCTTGGCTAGATTAGTGTTGTGTTTATATTTAATTGTTTGATTTGGTAGTTTACAGTAAGGAAAGTAAACATACCCTCACTTCTTCGGGGCTAAAGTAGTGTTGTGTTGACTAACATAACCTCCAGTAACCTGATTTTTTGCCCTGGTTCTTTTGTACAGTAAATTCGCCTCAGCAACCTCACTTATTATTATTGTTATTTTATGCAGTTTTGGTTGGAGCAGTTTTTGTATGTATTGATTAACATAACCTCACTTTTCCTAACCTCACATCCTTGTGTCAAGAGTAGTGTTGTGTTTGTATGTGCTGCTTAACAATAATCTCACTTTTCTTTAATGCAGTTTTGGTTAGAGTGGTGTTTTATACCTTCATTAGAGTTAACCTGTAGTTCTGGTTTGACTTGCGTAGTCTGTGTGTTAGTGTTTTTCTGACTTGCGTAGTAATACAGAGGTACTGTGCTCTTTTGTAGATCCTCTGTACCTGTTCTTTTAGAGAACCTGATCGGTGACTTTAAAGTATCAGTTCCAAGTGTTACAGTTACATCATATATCTTGTTCATTTAATATCGATGAAGACTGCCACAAAGTAACAGTTCCAAAAAGTAACCGTTCCAATAAAGTAACAGGTCCAACACTACCCACTCCCACTCCCACAGTTTTCAAGGTAACAGGTCCAAAAGTATCAGTTTCAGTAGATCAAACAGTGAAAAAGTAACAGGTCCACTCTCTATATATATCTCTTGCAACAAACTCTAGTTCTTCAGTCTGATTTCAGTCGTGACGCTGATCAGACGTGTTTTGTGCTGCTCTTGCGTAAGTGTTCTCTTGCACAGATTATTATTGATTCTGCGTAATTCAGTTATATCCGTGTGAGTTTGACTCTGTTCGGGGTACTTGCTGTTTTAAGCGTTAACACAGTTTAGCTTGTTTTCAGTATTCAATTCTCTGTTGAAGGATGGATGTTTCTAAAAAGGACCCTCAAAACCCGGTAAATTTAATTAGTAAAGATGAAACCTACGTTAATCACTTTAGACTTTACGGGACTAACACTGTTTTCAATTTCACTAAACCTCCCAAGGGTATCTCTGAGTTTGATTGGATTCGTAAAGGTTTTAATCAAATTGTAGAGACATCCAAAGCCAACGTTGCACCCACCGATTATCTAGGGTTTAAATTACAGTCTATAAATTTAAAAAGTGCTGAACCGGGATACGTATCGTTGAGACCGGTCTCTGAAGTTAGCGGTGATGTTCTCTGGGATATTTTCGGGGGCATAATTCAAAGCAATGCGCAATCTATAACCTCTAGTGACACGTTTAGAGTTGATGTTACAAGGATTAACGTCCCAGTAGGTAAAGGAAGGGCAAGACCCGACTTTTACAATACCTTTGATGAAGAATCTAAAGCTAGGAAGGGTATTATAGTAATTAATAATAAAGACAATTTATGTTTGGCTAGAGCGTTGGTAGTAGGCAAAGCGTATGCGAAAAATGATCCCCAGTCCAAAGCAATACGTCAGGACAAGGGAAAAAGACAAACTTTCAGAGCTAATAAGCTCATAGCAAAAGCCCGTGTAGAAATGCCCGAGGAGGGTGCAGGAATCCCTGAGCTTGAAAAATTCCAGTCCCATCTTAAAAAATACAAAATTACCGTCTACAACTACGACAAAAAAGGCCGGGATGTTTACTTTGAAGGAGGTAATGAAGACGCTAAATTAAAAATTAACCTTCTTTTTCACAACGGTCATTATAATGTAATTACAAACTTAACTGCTGCGTTTGTTTGCAATTTCTTTTGTGAAGCCTGTCATATTCCCTACAGCAACAGACATGAGCATCGGTGCTCTAACAGATGCTTGTCCTGTCATACCATCTCCCCGCCCTGTAAACTAGAACACGGAGGCATCACATGCCGTTTTTGCAACCGCTCCTTCAAAAATGAGCGGTGTTTAGTAGCCCATCAAGGGCAAATTTGTAAAACTGTAAAACTCTGCCGTGACTGTAAGAAAATGATTTATCCAAAAAGGCGTAAGACAGCTCATGTATGCGGGGAAGTTTTCTGTAAACCCTGCGAAGCGTTCAAAGACCCGGCACATCAGTGTTTCATGAGGGTAGATAGGAGAACACCGAAAGACCGTGATTATTTGTTTATTTTCTTTGACTTGGAAACAAGGCAGGATGAGTCTCTCCCCTCTGACCCACAACAGAAAGTTCATAAAGTAAACTTGTGTGTATCACAACAGTACTGCTTTAAATGTATTAATGGGGGTGAGTGTGAAACCTGCTCGGAACGGCAAAGGGTAATTGAAAAAGAACCGGTAAAACACTTCATGGACTATATCATGGGAATTCGAAAAAAATTCAAAGATGTCTGTGTAATTGCCCACAACGGGCAAGGTTTTGACTTCCAATTCATACTACAGTATATTATGGAAGAAACTAAATTCACACCAAGAATAACTCCTCGGGGAACTAAAGCTATATTGATTGAAGTAGCCAACGTAAGGTTTGTGGACTCACTTAGCTATTTTCCCATGGCCCTCGCTGCACTCCCTAAGGCTTTTGATCTACCTCCCGAGAAAAAGAAGGGCTACTTTCCCCACCTCTTCAACACTCTAGCGAACCAAAATTATGTAGGCCCTATGCCCGACAAAAAATACTACTGTCCGGAATCAATGTTTGAGAAACCACACAAGGCCTTTGAAGAATGGTATGACGAACGAGTCGCTGAAGACTACGTGTTTGATTTTAAGAAGGAAATCTTGGAGTATTGCATCTCTGACGTAGAGATTTTAGCTCAGGCATGTATTAAATTTAGAGCCTTACTTCTTCAAGAGTGTAACGTAGATCCTTTTCTCGAGGCTATAACAATCGCCAGTGCATGTAACCTGGCCTTCCGCCGTAACTTCTTAAAAGAAAATACTATTGGACTAATACCAAAATCAGGGTACCGACTTGCAGACAATCAGTCAGCCGTTGCTTTACAGTGGTTAACATGGGAGGAGGAGAAACGTGGAGTAAAGATTCAACATGCGGGCCGGGGCAGAGAAGCTAAAATTAATGGACTAAAAGTAGATGGGTTTGACGGGGAACGAATTTACGAGTTTCACGGGTGTTACTGGCACGGCTGCCCAAAATGTTATCAATACAGCAGAGAAGAACCTCTGCCGGATGATCCCTCAGACAGCTTGCATCTCCGTTACGAGAGAACCAAGTCCAAAATGGCAAAATTTAATAGCTATGAAGTTGTAGAGATGTGGGAGTGCGAGTTTAGAGCTTTGAAAAAGGACAAAAAACTAAATCACTTGAACCAACTGTCCATTCTAAACACACTTCCGCTTAATCCTAGGGATTCCTTCTTTGGAGGCAGAACGGGTAATACTAAAACGTATTGTAAATGTGAAGAGGGAGAATTAATCCAATACGTTGATGTTTGCTCCCTTTATCCGTTTGTGAATAAATATTGTAAGTATCCCGTTGGTCATCCTACTGTTTACGTTGGAAATGAGTGCCGAGAGAGAGGCCTTGAAGTAGAGGGCTTGTTGAAATGTAAAATTCTACCTCCTTACAACTTGTATCATCCCGTACTCCCCGCTAAAATGAATAATAAATTGATGTTTGTTTTGTGTAGAACTTGCGGTGAGACTTTAAACCAAAGGGAATGTTTTCATGATAGTGAGGAAAGGGCAATGGTAGGTACATGGACCATGGATGAAATTAGAAAAGCTGTAGAAAAAGGCTATGTGATCTTGGACATGTACGAGTTGTGGGAGTACGAGGTAGCCACATACGAGAAAGATGGGCTTTTTACCGATTTTATTAATAAATTCTTGAAAGTAAAGCAGGAAGCCTCAGGGTATCCCGCATGGTGTAATACCAAAGAGGACAAAGACAAGTATGTTTCTGATTTCTTTGAGCGTGAGGGTATTCAAATGGAGAAAGACAAAATTGCTAAAAATGGAGGACTCAGGTCAGTAGCTAAATTAATGTTAAATTCATTCTGGGGCAAGTTTGGTCAACGGGAAAACATGACAAAAACTGAAATCGTGAGGGACTCTAAAGAATTATTCAATTCGTTAACTCAACCAGGAAAGGAAGTAAAGTTTGTTGAAGTAATTAACCAAGAGGTTTTATTAGTTAATTGGCAGAATGTTAATGATGCCGGTGAGGCTCTAAAGACTGTAAATGTTGTAATTGCGGCCTACACCACTGCTCATGCCAGGCTTAAACTGTATGAACACTTAGATGCCCTTGGAGGTCAAGTCCTTTACTATGACACGGACTCGTGTATTTATCTATACAGGGGAGGATTGTACAGGGTCCCTACGGGAGATTACCTCGGGGAAATGACGGACGAATTGGCAAGTGAGTACGGGCCCGGCTCTTATATCTTAGAGTTTGTTTCTGGGGGACCAAAGACCTACGCATACCTTGTCTGGTCAACCAAAAAGCAAAAGCTACAAACTGTGTGTAAAATCAAGGGTCTCACCCTCAATATGAAGACTTCCGAAACATTAAATTTTGAACAGTTAAAAAAGATGGTCCTTAGTGAAGCTGCTGACATTTTAGAAATTGAAGAAAACAGAATCAGGAGGACTAAAGACAGAGATATTGTAACGGTAAGTGAAATTAAAAAGTTTAAAATCACAGGGCCAAAGAGAAGATTTAATGATGATCACGACACCCTGCCTTTCGGCTTTAAAAAACAAAGAGTTGCTTAATGGAGCTGTCACTCACACGGGTACTGAGCGTATATACCTCTAAACATCAGCTCTATTAACTCATTCTGTTCTGAGACGTGGTAGTGAACGGACGTGTCTGTGTCTGTTACTGTTTTATCTTGTTTGTCTCTTCTTGTAGAATGTCTGCTGAAAATAATACACTCCCTATTCAAGGGGTGTTTTTGAAGTTTATATCTAAAAGGAAGTTAAATGAAAATTCAAAGTTTCGCATTAAATCCTCAGAGTATGAGTTCTTTCTTACTGGGCCAATAAACGTATCGGAATGGCCTTTAGTGTTTTCGGAGTACATAGTAGATAAAATAACGGAGAACTCCTCATCAAACACCTACATTGGAGTATCAATAAAGTACGGTGATATCTCAGGAAATATACCATTCTTTCCTTTAGGGAATCTAACACCAACAGTCTTTGATGATCACTTTGAAAACATATTTTGTAACGTTGAGAAACTATCTGGTGTTTTACGTCTTGAAGTAACACTTGTCTCAATTCCGTGTTGCTACCTTCGATAAAGGTAGCACCTTTCCTTACGGAGCAATGTTACTCCTGTATATACCAAATGTCACTAGTACAGTTCATCATTCTGCTTCGAGTCGTGATACTGATCAGACGTGTTTTGTGCTGCTCTTGCCTGTACTATTGAGTAAATTGTGACATGGCTGCCAAGTTCTATACATTCAATAACAAACCGGTATTGGTTCTGTTTGATAGTGAAGGAAATCCGTGGTTTAAAGCTAGAGACGTAGCTACTGCTCTAAAGCATGTTAATGGCTGGAGTGCAGTTCGGAAACATGTAGATGACAGTGATAAATTAACTGTTGGAAGTTTTTCCGACGCCCAAAAACAGGGCGTTGGACCGATTGAGAAAACAACGGTTTTTATAAATGAAGCCGGATTATGTTCTTTGATGTTAAAGTCAAGTACTCCTGAAGCAAGACTATTAGTAAGAAGTCTGTTGCCGGAGAAGTTTTACCTTACTTACACAAATATGAAAGATGAAAGTTCACTTTAAATGTAGTTTTTCTTTAAAATCACAAGTTCCCACTGTATGTGTGTGTGTGTGTGTGTGTGTGTGTGTGTGTGAATGAAGGTCACTGGCGTGGGTGACGAAAAGCCCCGTAAACCTGAATGAAGGTCACTGGCGTGGGTGACGAAAAGCCCCGTAAACCTGAATGTGTGATGAAGGGTTTAGTAGATTGAGGCGCCGGGCTAACACCCCAGCTACTCCTTCAAAAAACCCGGTGTGAATGAAGGACTTTGTACATTGAGGAGCCTGGCCAACACCCTGGCTACTCATTGGAACAGTCCGTACGGTGGGACTTGTAAAAAAGTATAAAAAGTAAAATACAAAAAAAAATAAACGGAGGAGACAACCATTTTGTTTTGGAAGGTCTCCACGAGTCATGGCGGTGGAGGGGCCATGACTTTACTAAACATTCTCTGTTTATCTTAGTAAATGTAGAGTTTAAAGGTGTTAAAATGAACGGACTTTGTCTTAGTAAATGACCGCCTTCCTCATACACAATGAACGGATTGACAGAGAATACAAAAAATATATAAAAAGGAGGTAGCATTTTGTTATGGAGTGGCTACCACAGTGAGAGGCGATGGTTGGGGCCTCTCACCCCAGAGGTTAGGCCTCCAGGGGAAGCTCTGGGTAACCAAAAAGAACGCGCCGACGCTCCTACGGCCTAGCCTAAAGGCTTACCGTGGTGTGGAAACGCGAGCGTTCAAAATTATTTCATTGGGGTTAGCTTTCTTGCCTGTCCATTTCTGCTAGTGTTCTGCTAGTATTCTCTCCTTTAAGTTATTATAGGTTTTCAAAAAATAATCCTGCTACCATAAGTATAAAGTTCCAAATATTCCTCAACGTAGTTTTTAAAGCAACTAATTACACCAAAAAGCCACATCTGAACTCTAAAATGTGTAATCTCTGTACCTTTTTAACTTTACAGAATACCCTACTGTCTCTTTTTACACAGTAGTTTTAATTCATAATCAGCGGGCCATGCATGTAGATAGGTCTATCCCATAGACCATCTACAAATGTAATTTTTATTAAAGGGATGCAGGCAATGTAGTGATACTGACCAAATTAATAGGAAAAATCTAACTCCACCATTACGGTGGGGTTTGAAAGTAATACCATTACCACACCCTATCATACCATACCATACAATACCATACCATACCATACCCTACCCTACCATACCTCACCAAAACCAAAACATCCTATACTAAAGTCACCATATCCTAACACCCCACCCAAATACCATACAATAACATACCCTACCCTACCATACCTCACCAAAGCCAAAACATCCTATACCAAAGTCACCATATCCTAGCACCCCACCCAAATACCATACAATAACATGACATACCACACCCTACCATGCCTCCCAATACCCTACCATGTCATACCATACCATACAATATCAATACCCTACCATAGCTCCCAACACCCACACCATATCAAACCATCAAATCCCATACCATACCATTACCCTGCCATACCCTACCCTACCATTCCTCACAATACCATATTCTACCCTACCATACCTCCCAATGCCCTATCATACCATACCATACAATACAATACCCTTACCACACCATACCATACCCTACCATACCTCACCAAAACCATAACATCCTATACCAAAGCCACAATACCAATACCCCTACCAAAGTCACCATATCCTTACACCCCACCCAAATACCATACAATAACATGACATACCAAACCAATACCCCATCATACAATACCCTACCATACCATACCTCCCAATACCATATTCTACCCTACCATACAATACAATATCAACACCATACCATACAATACAATACCACACCATACCGTACCATACAATACCCTGCCATACCATAGTAATGTTATAGAAAGGGTACGGGAATTGCTCACCCCTGCTGGTTTTCATACTTTCCTTAACAGTTGGGGTACAAAATGTAACCAAAATACCTTCAGTTTATTTTATTAAAAGAGAGTCCCAATTCCAAACCCATGGAGTGCGGGTATAGTTTTCTTGCCTGTCCATTGTAGTGTTTGTAGTGCATTGTCCTGTTGTAGTGTTTGCAAGCCTCTTCTCTCCTTTAAGTTACTGTTAATAGTACTTTGAGATTTCTAAACAATTAAATGCATAGAAAGTTTCCCAAAGTAATTCTTTAGTAACACTTAATTTACAGGCATACATAACAGCTACAATTATTCACTCATGAAGCTAAAATACAGCTAATTCCCCAATGCCTCAAGACAATGTTCCTAAATAACAGCTAAATAACAGGTAAAAGTCAACATACTTTACTATCAATTACTTTTCTTCATAACAGCTAAAAGAAGCCAGAGAGTCATTTTAGCGAAAGGGGGTGTATTGACCCCTTCAGTACATTCACGTTAAACAGTCAGTCAAAGTATAATTTATTTTGTGTTGGTTTGTCACTAATTTTCTTGTATGTGAGTTTGTTTCAATTACATATATTTTACAGTGGTATGGTTTAAGAGTAGCTGAGATCTTGGATGATGTAGAGAAAAAAGTGCTAGAATGTCGGGGTAAGGCACTGACACCCTTTAAACTATCAATCAAACACAGTTTACACCAATAAACCAGGCCTTTACTATATTTAACATAAAAACATAAGCTAAAACTTTCTAACGCCCTGAAAAACTAGTACGACAGAGCTTGTAGTCTGTCCAGTTTTTGTAATGTTTCTTCTTTACAGAGTTTAAATTGTAGTGTGGGTTAATAAGTACCAACAAATCTCAAGATATTACATTTTAAAGTATAACAGCTGTCTTGATACTTACCCACAGTACAGGGTTTAGGTTTTTGTAAGATGTAGTGGGGGTTAACAAGTACATACATACCAAGTTTAATGAGAATCAAGCAAGTCATTCTCAAAATATTACGTTTTAAAGTTTTACACCCTCCATCATCCCCTAAACAACCCTTTCCTACCCTCCAACAACATTGAAAGTTAGAGGAGGTTAACAAGTACCCGCATACCAAGTTTCATTAAAATAGGCCCAGCGGTTCTTAAGATATTGATTTTTAAAGTATGGCTCCTTCAATTATTTTGATACTTTCCCGCAGTACAGGGTTTAGGTTTTTGTAAGATGTAGCGGAGGTTAACAGGTACCCACATACCAAATTTCATCAAAATCGGTCGGGCCGTTCTTGAGATATTACATTTTGAAAATTTGCCCCTTCAATTTTTTAGATGCAACCCGCAACATTTTGGTTAATATTTTTCATTTGGGTAGGTATACCCCGCGGGCGCCTACACTACGTAGTAGGCGAAATCTGTTATCAGAATCGCTCTAGGACTTACCGTTTTCGAGATATTAGCGATTTTAGGATAATCAGACTCAAAAAAGAGAAGAAGAAGAAGGAAAAAGAGAGAAGCAGTGGTACGGAGTGGTGAGGGGGAGAGGGGAAGGTGAGGGGAGTAACATAGCATGCAGAAGGAGAAGAAATAAATCAGAGGAAGGCTGACGGGGGAGTGGGGAGGGGGAAGGTGAGGGGAGAGAGGAAGAAGAACACGCAAGTGCTAACAGAAGTGATCAGTAGTCCAGGCAGTCTTTGAGTCTTAACATGGGTTTCTTATGCAGAAACGTGTAGCCAACCTAAATGAATTGCAAAACAAAAAAACATGACCTACATACCAGTGGTACCAACTTAAGAAAACAAAATACCTGTTGGCTACTTACGTCACGCTAACGTGACCAACCGAAAATTACGTCACGCTAACGTGACCAAGCATGGGTAGTGTTGCCAACACAACACTTCCCAACAAATGAACATATATATAAAAGAACAAAACATGTTAGCCTTCATCTCTCGCCTAGACTACTGATCACTTCTGTTAGCACTTGCGTGTTCTTCTTCCTCTCTCCCCTCACCTTCCCCCTCCCCACTCCCCCGTCAGCCTTCCTCTGATTTATTTCTTCTCCTTCTGCATGCTATGTTACTCCCCTCACCTTCCCCTCTCCCCCTCACCACTCCGTACCACTGCTTCTCTCTTTTTCCTTCTTCTTCTTCTCTTTTTTGAGTCTGATTATCCTAAAATCGCTAATATCTCGAAAACGGTAAGTCCTAGAGCGATTCTGATAACAGATTTCGCCTACTACGTAGTGTAGGCGCCCGCGGGGTATACCTACCCAAATGAAAAATATTAACCAAAATGTTGCGGGTTGCATCTAAAAAATTGAAGGGGCAAATTTTCAAAATGTAATATCTCAAGAACGGCCCGACCGATTTTGATGAAATTTGGTATGTGGGTACCTGTTAACCTCCGCTACATCTTACAAAAACCTAAACCCTGTACTGCGGGAAAGTATCAAAATAATTGAAGGAGCCATACTTTAAAAATCAATATCTTAAGAACCGCTGGGCCTATTTTAATGAAACTTGGTATGCGGGTACTTGTTAACCTCCTCTAACTTTCAATGTTGTTGGAGGGTAGGAAAGGGTTGTTTAGGGGATGATGGAGGGTGTAAAACTTTAAAACGTAATATTTTGAGAATGACTTGCTTGATTCTCATTAAACTTGGTATGTATGTACTTGTTAACCCCCACTACATCTTACAAAAACCTAAACCCTGTACTGTGGGTAAGTATCAAGACAGCTGTTATACTTTAAAATGTAATATCTTGAGATTTGTTGGTACTTATTAACCCACACTACAATTTAAACTCTGTAAAGAAGAAACATTACAAAAACTGGACAGACTACAAGCTCTGTCGTACTAGTTTTTCAGGGCGTTAGAAAGTTTTAGCTTATGTTTTTATGTTAAATATAGTAAAGGCCTGGTTTATTGGTGTAAACTGTGTTTGATTGATAGTTTAAAGGGTGTCAGTGCCTTACCCCGACATTCTAGCACTTTTTTCTCTACATCATCCAAGATCTCAGCTACTCTTAAACCATACCACTGTAAAATATATGTAATTGAAACAAACTCACATACAAGAAAATTAGTGACAAACCAACACAAAATAAATTATACTTTGACTGACTGTTTAACGTGAATGTACTGAAGGGGTCAATACACCCCCTTTCGCTAAAATGACTCTCTGGCTTCTTTTAGCTGTTATGAAGAAAAGTAATTGATAGTAAAGTATGTTGACTTTTACCTGTTATTTAGCTGTTATTTAGGAACATTGTCTTGAGGCATTGGGGAATTAGCTGTATTTTAGCTTCATGAGTGAATAATTGTAGCTGTTATGTATGCCTGTAAATTAAGTGTTACTAAAGAATTACTTTGGGAAACTTTCTATGCATTTAATTGTTTAGAAATCTCAAAGTACTATTAACAGTAACTTAAAGGAGAGAAGAGGCTTGCAAACACTACAACAGGACAATGCACTACAAACACTACAATGGACAGGCAAGAAAACTATACCCGCACTCCATGGGTTTGGAATTGGGACTCTCTTTTAATAAAATAAACTGAAGGTATTTTGGTTACATTTTGTACCCCAACTGTTAAGGAAAGTATGAAAACCAGCAGGGGTGAGCAATTCCCGTACCCTTTCTATAACATTACTATGGTATGGCAGGGTATTGTATGGTACGGTATGGTGTGGTATTGTATTGTATGGTATGGTGTTGATATTGTATTGTATGGTAGGGTAGAATATGGTATTGGGAGGTATGGTATGGTAGGGTATTGTATGATGGGGTATTGGTTTGGTATGTCATGTTATTGTATGGTATTTGGGTGGGGTGTAAGGATATGGTGACTTTGGTAGGGGTATTGGTATTGTGGCTTTGGTATAGGATGTTATGGTTTTGGTGAGGTATGGTAGGGTATGGTATGGTGTGGTAAGGGTATTGTATTGTATGGTATGGTATGATAGGGCATTGGGAGGTATGGTAGGGTAGAATATGGTATTGCGAGGAATGGTAGGGTAGGGTATGGCAGGGTAATGGTATGGTATGGGATTTGATGGTTTGATATGGTGTGGGTGTTGGGAGCTATGGTAGGGTATTGATATTGTATGGTATGGTATGACATGGTAGGGTATTGGGAGGCATGGTAGGGTGTGGTATGTCATGTTATTGTATGGTATTTGGGTGGGGTGCTAGGATATGGTGACTTTGGTATAGGATGTTTTGGCTTTGGTGAGGTATGGTAGGGTAGGGTATGTTATTGTATGGTATTTGGGTGGGGTGTTAGGATATGGTGACTTTAGTATAGGATGTTTTGGTTTTGGTGAGGTATGGTAGGGTAGGGTATGGTATGGTATGGTATTGTATGGTATGGTATGATAGGGTGTGGTAATGGTATTACTTTCAAACCCCACCGTAATGGTGGAGTTAGATTTTTCCTATTAATTTGGTCAGTATCACTACATTGCCTGCATCCCTTTAATAAAAATTACATTTGTAGATGGTCTATGGGATAGACCTATCTACATGCATGGCCCGCTGATTATGAATTAAAACTACTGTGTAAAAAGAGACAGTAGGGTATTCTGTAAAGTTAAAAAGGTACAGAGATTACACATTTTAGAGTTCAGATGTGGCTTTTTGGTGTAATTAGTTGCTTTAAAAACTACGTTGAGGAATATTTGGAACTTTATACTTATGGTAGCAGGATTATTTTTTGAAAACCTATAATAACTTAAAGGAGAGAATACTAGCAGAACACTAGCAGAAATGGACAGGCAAGAAAGCTAACCCCAATGAAATAATTTTGAACGCTCGCGTTTCCACACCACGGTAAGCCTTTAGGCTAGGCCGTAGGAGCGTCGGCGCGTTCTTTTTGGTTACCCAGAGCTTCCCCTGGAGGCCTAACCTCTGGGGTGAGAGGCCCCAACCATCGCCTCTCACTGTGGTAGCCACTCCATAACAAAATGCTACCTCCTTTTTATATATTTTTTGTATTCTCTGTCAATCCGTTCATTGTGTATGAGGAAGGCGGTCATTTACTAAGACAAAGTCCGTTCATTTTAACACCTTTAAACTCTACATTTACTAAGATAAACAGAGAATGTTTAGTAAAGTCATGGCCCCTCCACCGCCATGACTCGTGGAGACCTTCCAAAACAAAATGGTTGTCTCCTCCGTTTATTTTTTTTTGTATTTTACTTTTTATACTTTTTTACAAGTCCCACCGTACGGACTGTTCCAATGAGTAGCCAGGGTGTTGGCCAGGCTCCTCAATGTACAAAGTCCTTCATTCACACCGGGTTTTTTGAAGGAGTAGCTGGGGTGTTAGCCCGGCGCCTCAATCTACTAAACCCTTCATCACACATTCAGGTTTACGGGGCTTTTCGTCACCCACGCCAGTGACCTTCATTCAGGTTTACGGGGCTTTTCGTCACCCACGCCAGTGACCTTCATTCACACACACACACACACACACACACACACACACATACAGTGGGAACTTGTGATTTTAAAGAAAAACTACATTTAAAGTGAACTTTCATCTTTCATATTTGTGTAAGTAAGGTAAAACTTCTCCGGCAACAGACTTCTTACTAATAGTCTTGCTTCAGGAGTACTTGACTTTAACATCAAAGAACATAATCCGGCTTCATTTATAAAAACCGTTGTTTTCTCAATCGGTCCAACGCCCTGTTTTTGGGCGTCGGAAAAACTTCCAACAGTTAATTTATCACTGTCATCTACATGTTTCCGAACTGCACTCCAGCCATTAACATGCTTTAGAGCAGTAGCTACGTCTCTAGCTTTAAACCACGGATTTCCTTCACTATCAAACAGAACCAATACCGGTTTGTTATTGAATGTATAGAACTTGGCAGCCATGTCACAATTTACTCAATAGTACAGGCAAGAGCAGCACAAAACACGTCTGATCAGTATCACGACTCGAAGCAGAATGATGAACTGTACTAGTGACATTTGGTATATACAGGAGTAACATTGCTCCGTAAGGAAAGGTGCTACCTTTATCGAAGGTAGCAACACGGAATTGAGACAAGTGTTACTTCAAGACGTAAAACACCAGATAGTTTCTCAACGTTACAAAATATGTTTTCAAAGTGATCATCAAAGACTGTTGGTGTTAGATTCCCTAAAGGAAAGAATGGTATATTTCCTGAGATATCACCGTACTTTATTGATACTCCAATGTAGGTGTTTGATGAGGAGTTCTCCGTTATTTTATCTACTATGTACTCCGAAAACACTAAAGGCCATTCCGATACGTTTATTGGCCCAGTAAGAAAGAACTCATACTCTGAGGATTTAATGCGAAACTTTGAATTTTCATTTAACTTCCTTTTAGATATAAACTTCAAAAACACCCCTTGAATAGGGAGTGTATTATTTTCAGCAGACATTCTACAAGAAGAGACAAACAAGATAAAACAGTAACAGACACAGACACGTCCGTTCACTACCACGTCTCAGAACAGAATGAGTTAATAGAGCTGATGTTTAGAGGTATATACGCTCAGTACCCGTGTGAGTGACAGCTCCATTAAGCAACTCTTTGTTTTTTAAAGCCGAAAGGCAGGGTGTCGTGATCATCATTAAATCTTCTCTTTGGCCCTGTAATTTTAAACTTTTTAATTTCACTTACTGTAACGACTTCCCGTCTCTTTGTTCTCCTGATTCTGTTTTCTTCAATTTCTAAAATGTCAGCAGCTTCACTAAGGACCATCTTTTTTAACTGTTCAAAATTTAATGTTTCGGAAGTCTTCATATTGAGGGTGAGACCCTTGATTTTACACACAGTTTGTAGCTTTTGCTTTTTGGTTGACCAGACAAGGTATGCGTAGGTCTTTGGTCCCCCAGAAACAAACTCTAAGATATAAGAGCCGGGCCCGTACTCACTTGCCAATTCGTCCGTCATTTCCCCGAGGTAATCTCCCGTAGGGACCCTGTACAATCCTCCCCTGTATAGATAAATACACGAGTCCGTGTCATAGTAAAGGACTTGACCTCCAAGGGCATCTAAGTGTTCATACAGTTTAAGCCTGGCATGAGCAGTGGTGTAGGCCGCAATTACAACATTTACAGTCTTTAGAGCCTCACCGGCATCATTAACATTCTGCCAATTAACTAATAAAACCTCTTGGTTAATTACTTCAACAAACTTTACTTCCTTTCCTGGTTGAGTTAACGAATTGAATAATTCTTTAGAGTCCCTCACGATTTCAGTTTTTGTCATGTTTTCCCGTTGACCAAACTTGCCCCAGAATGAATTTAACATTAATTTAGCTACTGACCTGAGTCCTCCATTTTTAGCAATTTTGTCTTTCTCCATTTGAATACCCTCACGCTCAAAGAAATCAGAAACATACTTGTCTTTGTCCTCTTTGGTATTACACCATGCGGGATACCCTGAGGCTTCCTGCTTTACTTTCAAGAATTTATTAATAAAATCGGTAAAAAGCCCATCTTTCTCGTATGTGGCTACCTCGTACTCCCACAACTCGTACATGTCCAAGATCACATAGCCTTTTTCTACAGCTTTTCTAATTTCATCCATGGTCCATGTACCTACCATTGCCCTTTCCTCACTATCATGAAAACATTCCCTTTGGTTTAAAGTCTCACCGCAAGTTCTACACAAAACAAACATCAATTTATTATTCATTTTAGCGGGGAGTACGGGATGATACAAGTTGTAAGGAGGTAGAATTTTACATTTCAACAAGCCCTCTACTTCAAGGCCTCTCTCTCGGCACTCATTTCCAACGTAAACAGTAGGATGACCAACGGGATACTTACAATATTTATTCACAAACGGATAAAGGGAGCAAACATCAACGTATTGGATTAATTCTCCCTCTTCACATTTACAATACGTTTTAGTATTACCCGTTCTGCCTCCAAAGAAGGAATCCCTAGGATTAAGCGGAAGTGTGTTTAGAATGGACAGTTGGTTCAAGTGATTTAGTTTTTTGTCCTTTTTCAAAGCTCTAAACTCGCACTCCCACATCTCTACAACTTCATAGCTATTAAATTTTGCCATTTTGGACTTGGTTCTCTCGTAACGGAGATGCAAGCTGTCTGAGGGATCATCCGGCAGAGGTTCTTCTCTGCTGTATTGATAACATTTTGGGCAGCCGTGCCAGTAACACCCGTGAAACTCGTAAATTCGTTCCCCGTCAAACCCATCTACTTTTAGTCCATTAATTTTAGCTTCTCTGCCCCGGCCCGCATGTTGAATCTTTACTCCACGTTTCTCCTCCTCCCATGTTAACCACTGTAAAGCAACGGCTGACTGATTGTCTGCAAGTCGGTACCCTGATTTTGGTATTAGTCCAATAGTATTTTCTTTTAAGAAGTTACGGCGGAAGGCCAGGTTACATGCACTGGCGATTGTTATAGCCTCGAGAAAAGGATCTACGTTACACTCTTGAAGAAGTAAGGCTCTAAATTTAATACATGCCTGAGCTAAAATCTCTACGTCAGAGATGCAATACTCCAAGATTTCCTTCTTAAAATCAAACACGTAGTCTTCAGCGACTCGTTCGTCATACCATTCTTCAAAGGCCTTGTGTGGTTTCTCAAACATTGATTCCGGACAGTAGTATTTTTTGTCGGGCATAGGGCCTACATAATTTTGGTTCGCTAGAGTGTTGAAGAGGTGGGGAAAGTAGCCCTTCTTTTTCTCGGGAGGTAGATCAAAAGCCTTAGGGAGTGCAGCGAGGGCCATGGGAAAATAGCTAAGTGAGTCCACAAACCTTACGTTGGCTACTTCAATCAATATAGCTTTAGTTCCCCGAGGAGTTATTCTTGGTGTGAATTTAGTTTCTTCCATAATATACTGTAGTATGAATTGGAAGTCAAAACCTTGCCCGTTGTGGGCAATTACACAGACATCTTTGAATTTTTTTCGAATTCCCATGATATAGTCCATGAAGTGTTTTACCGGTTCTTTTTCAAATACCCTTTGCCGTTCCGAGCAGGTTTCACACTCACCCCCATTAATACATTTAAAGCAGTACTGTTGTGATACACACAAGTTTACTTTATGAACTTTCTGTTGTGGGTCAGAGGGGAGAGACTCATCCTGCCTTGTTTCCAAGTCAAAGAAAATAAACAAATAATCACGGTCTTTCGGTGTTCTCCTATCTACCCTCATGAAACACTGATGTGCCGGGTCTTTGAACGCTTCGCAGGGTTTACAGAAAACTTCCCCGCATACATGAGCTGTCTTACGCCTTTTTGGATAAATCATTTTCTTACAGTCACGGCAGAGTTTTACAGTTTTACAAATTTGCCCTTGATGGGCTACTAAACACCGCTCATTTTTGAAGGAGCGGTTGCAAAAACGGCATGTGATGCCTCCGTGTTCTAGTTTACAGGGCGGGGAGATGGTATGACAGGACAAGCATCTGTTAGAGCACCGATGCTCATGTCTGTTGCTGTAGGGAATATGACAGGCTTCACAAAAGAAATTGCAAACAAACGCAGCAGTTAAGTTTGTAATTACATTATAATGACCGTTGTGAAAAAGAAGGTTAATTTTTAATTTAGCGTCTTCATTACCTCCTTCAAAGTAAACATCCCGGCCTTTTTTGTCGTAGTTGTAGACGGTAATTTTGTATTTTTTAAGATGGGACTGGAATTTTTCAAGCTCAGGGATTCCTGCACCCTCCTCGGGCATTTCTACACGGGCTTTTGCTATGAGCTTATTAGCTCTGAAAGTTTGTCTTTTTCCCTTGTCCTGACGTATTGCTTTGGACTGGGGATCATTTTTCGCATACGCTTTGCCTACTACCAACGCTCTAGCCAAACATAAATTGTCTTTATTATTAATTACTATAATACCCTTCCTAGCTTTAGATTCTTCATCAAAGGTATTGTAAAAGTCGGGTCTTGCCCTTCCTTTACCTACTGGGACGTTAATCCTTGTAACATCAACTCTAAACGTGTCACTAGAGGTTATAGATTGCGCATTGCTTTGAATTATGCCCCCGAAAATATCCCAGAGAACATCACCGCTAACTTCAGAGACCGGTCTCAACGATACGTATCCCGGTTCAGCACTTTTTAAATTTATAGACTGTAATTTAAACCCTAGATAATCGGTGGGTGCAACGTTGGCTTTGGATGTCTCTACAATTTGATTAAAACCTTTACGAATCCAATCAAACTCAGAGATACCCTTGGGAGGTTTAGTGAAATTGAAAACAGTGTTAGTCCCGTAAAGTCTAAAGTGATTAACGTAGGTTTCATCTTTACTAATTAAATTTACCGGGTTTTGAGGGTCCTTTTTAGAAACATCCATCCTTCAACAGAGAATTGAATACTGAAAACAAGCTAAACTGTGTTAACGCTTAAAACAGCAAGTACCCCGAACAGAGTCAAACTCACACGGATATAACTGAATTACGCAGAATCAATAATAATCTGTGCAAGAGAACACTTACGCAAGAGCAGCACAAAACACGTCTGATCAGCGTCACGACTGAAATCAGACTGAAGAACTAGAGTTTGTTGCAAGAGATATATATAGAGAGTGGACCTGTTACTTTTTCACTGTTTGATCTACTGAAACTGATACTTTTGGACCTGTTACCTTGAAAACTGTGGGAGTGGGAGTGGGTAGTGTTGGACCTGTTACTTTATTGGAACGGTTACTTTTTGGAACTGTTACTTTGTGGCAGTCTTCATCGATATTAAATGAACAAGATATATGATGTAACTGTAACACTTGGAACTGATACTTTAAAGTCACCGATCAGGTTCTCTAAAAGAACAGGTACAGAGGATCTACAAAAGAGCACAGTACCTCTGTATTACTACGCAAGTCAGAAAAACACTAACACACAGACTACGCAAGTCAAACCAGAACTACAGGTTAACTCTAATGAAGGTATAAAACACCACTCTAACCAAAACTGCATTAAAGAAAAGTGAGATTATTGTTAAGCAGCACATACAAACACAACACTACTCTTGACACAAGGATGTGAGGTTAGGAAAAGTGAGGTTATGTTAATCAATACATACAAAAACTGCTCCAACCAAAACTGCATAAAATAACAATAATAATAAGTGAGGTTGCTGAGGCGAATTTACTGTACAAAAGAACCAGGGCAAAAAATCAGGTTACTGGAGGTTATGTTAGTCAACACAACACTACTTTAGCCCCGAAGAAGTGAGGGTATGTTTACTTTCCTTACTGTAAACTACCAAATCAAACAATTAAATATAAACACAACACTAATCTAGCCAAGACAATAAAATGAAGTACAACATGCACGGAAAATTAATATAACACAGTAAAGTTGGAGTGTAATGGGTGAGGTTAGAAAAAGTAGGTTACTTTAGCAAGTCAGATAATGCTAAAAATCACAGGACACGCAAGATTACTATAATACAAAGTGAGGTTATGTTATATTAGGTTATGGTAAGCAAATGGTTGAGATTGAGGTTATGTTAGTCAGCATATACAAGTACGTCACTACCAAGTAAAACAAAATGGTGAAGTTACTTAATAAAGAACAAGGACAGAAAGTGATATTACTGTCAGTCAACACATACAAGTACGACACAACTCTTGACACAAGAAAGTGGGATTACTGTTACCGGCATGTTAGTCAGCACATACAAACACTACTCTAACCAGACCAGACAATTAAATACAATGCAAAACACCACTCTAGCTAGGTCAAACAAGAAACTGAGCTTATGGTAACTCTCAAAGGTTACTGGGTGGGGTTAGGTTAGTCAGCACAACACTACTATAGCCAAATCAAACAAGAAACTGAGGTTACTGGGTGTGTGGTTATGTTAGTCAACACAACATTACTTTAGCCAAATCAAACAAGAAACTGATGTTATTGTACACTAGCAAGTCAGATAACGCTAAAATCACACGACACGCAAGATTACTATAATACAAAGTGAGGTTATGTTACGCAGAATGATACAAATTAAAAGTGAGGTTATGTAAAATACAAAGCAAAAAGTGAGGTTAGGAAAAGTGAAGCCGCTATGGGGAGCAAACGCTCAAGTTTAATCTTTGCAAAACGCAACGAACGGAACAGCGCAAAAACACGTCCGATCGCAACGGGAGCCGGGAGCAAAGAGAGAGAGAAAGCGCGCGGCAAGATAGCAGGTATTGTGGTGGGGGCTATGTCTCTTCCAATCACAGAGCCCACAGGTAACAACTAGTTTGCTGACAGAGACTATGTTGAGGATGTTGTGGTTAGATGTACAGAAGGCTAGATGATTAACAGCAGAAGGACACGAGGGTCAAATAATTACCACTGAAGGCTAGATGATTAACAACAGAAGGACGCGAATCAACATACCAGCCAGTCAGGTTACTTAAAATGTTACACCCACCAGCTGAGAGAACAGGAACTGTAGATAGATACGCAGAAGGGGGGGTGAAGGATGTGGAGGTTAGATGTACAGAGGGTTAGATGATTAACAACGGAAGGACACAAGGGTCAAATAATTACCACAGAAGGCTAGATGATTAACAACAGAAGGACGCGAATCAACATACCAGCCAATCAGGTTACTTAAAATTTTCACGTTACACCCTCCAGCTACAGTACGCTAAGAGAACAGGAGCTGTAGTTAGATACACAGAAGGAGACAGAAGGACGCGTGGGTTAAATAATTACCATAGAAGGCTAGATGATTAACAACAGAAGGACACGAGGATCAATTAATTACCAAAAAACTGTAGATAATTAAACACAGAGAGATGCAAAAGATAAATAATCAACCACAGAGGGTAGCAAAAGAGCCACAGAGGGAGGCAATTACACCCTAATTCCATTCCTCATAAGAGCCCATGTTATTCTATTCTCCGTAAGAGTCCATGTTAATCTATTCTCCATAAGAGCCCATGTTAATCTATTCTCCATAAGACCCTATGTTGGGGCCAAAGCGCGCGGCATGACTACTGAAATATTCAATTTATTTTTAAAAACCTAACTCAGATTACCTAACGCTCCAAAGAAGTCATTGCCAAGGAAGGGGAAGCCCGGTCGATTGGCCAGAACAATCATGTGGAACTCAGGGTGCAGGGGGATCACACCGGGGCTCTGACTGACGGCACGGGGGTCGGAGGCTGGCACGATGCGACGACCATCGGACAATATCATCTCTCCACTCTCCACCAGCGTCTGGAAAACAAATTTATTTCTCCAAATGTAAATTTATATCACAAACTGTTTTTACATTAGTTTATAAAATATGCAAATAAGTATTTTATGGGGTAAAATTTGCACTGAATAAGGTCTCAAGAATGAGTTTTTTTAGTTGGAAAAAGTTTTAGTATTTAAACACTGGACATTATATTCTTGTAGGTAGTTACGAATACAGTGGAAGCTCTCTTCACCGACATCGGATCAACCGCCCGTCGGATTAACTAACTGTCTTCCAAGAGTAGACAAACTTCCGCCGCAGACGATTTCGCGATGTTGTTCCACAATTAACTTTCAGGTTCAACAGGTCGATTACATTTGTCCATATAAAGTCATATTCAATCAGTTGCTCTCAGTATGTTTACCATACTTCACCAGTTTGATTATTTTTAGCAAGTATTGTGACTGTTTCCGGTATTATTCGGTTTAACCAACCTTTTTCGTTATCCGACCATGGCCCAGTCCCATAGGGGTCGGTTAAGAGAAATTCAATTGTAGTACAATGGAATTTGGATACAACTCCAGGTATAATCATGATTTTTAACACCATCACACATAAGAGTAGAAATAAACATTTTTGGCTAGTAAAATCAAGCTGAATTATGTATTTGCGGCATTTCCCCCTTTCAACTGATATAAACGAACCTTGATCGTATGCAGTCGGTTATTTATGACCGATATTATGTGGTGTGGTTGTCAGTTTATGACTAATATTATGTCATTCGGTCACCATATTTTGCCAATTAATTTTCCCGTTGTACATTTTAAGGCGATTTTACATGGTGCAGTCATCTTTTATAGGCATTACTAAGAGGCGATTTGGCAGTTTGCAATTGTTAGCGATCCTCAGGAGATTTGCAAGAAATGCTCCCTCTAAATTTTGATCAAATTTTTGAGTACTTGCACATCCCTACTAAATATGTAAATTTCATAAATTAAATAATGTTAGGTAGCAAACCTTGAGTATGCAGGTGACATGGGTGGGAGCCTTGTCAGCCTCATCCACCACCAGAACGTGACCAGAGCGAGCGGCCTGGACCAGAGGGGAGTCCTCGTACACCACCACCCCCTCCCTCACACTGGCCCTCAGTGTCAGGGACTGTACTGTGGTGTCCCTGCAACCACACAACCACAGTAAAATCTCTAATCCACCACTAGAACGTGACCAGAGCGAGTGGCCTGGACCAGGGGGGAGTCCTCGTACACCACCATCCCCTCTCTCATACTGGCCCTCAGTGTCAGGGACTGTACTGTGGTGTCCCTGCAACCACAGAAGAATCTCTCATCCTCCACTAGAACGTGACCAGAGCGAGTGGCCTGGACCAGGGGGGAGTCCTTATACACCACCACCCCCTCCCTCATACTGGCCCTCAGTGTCAGGGACTGTACTGTGGTGTCCCTGCAACCACACAACCACAGTAGAATCTCTCATCCTCCACTAGAACGTGACCAGAGCGAGCAGCCTGGACCAGGGGGGAGTCCTCATACACCACCACCCCCTCCCTCATACTGGGCCTCAGTGTCAGGGACTGTACTGTGGTGTCCCTGCAACCACACAACCCCAGTAGAATCTCTCATCCACCACCAGAACGTGACCAGAGCGAGCGGCCTGGACGAGGGGGGAGTCCTCATACACCACCACCCCCTCCCTCACACTGGCCTTCAGTGTCAGTGACTGTACCGTGGTGTACCTGCAACCACGCAACCACAGTAGAATCTCTCATCCTTCACCAGGAAGTGTCCAGAGCGAGCGGCCTAGATCAGGGGGAGTCCCTCAACTGATCTGATCCCTCTAAAATATTAAGATTTGGATTACGTAACAAAAATTTGCTTGTAAATCTAAATCAGATCAGGGTTGTTGTAATTAACACATTTATCATGTTTAGTCATGATAATTTCGTTAGTTTCGCTGTCACGCAACCATCGGAAAAACCATGTGCCGCACTGAGAACATTAAGCTTGGTTAAATTCAGAATATTACGATGTACCACTTCCTCTGTTACACTTCTATTGCTTCTCAGCCCTCCCTGACTCTGATAAATATCTGTTGTAAGCCAACTGATGAGAATAATATTGGAAACTGATAACATTTATCATTGCTGTATGGGTATATAGGCATTAGATGTAACTATGTTACTAGATGTTACTTATTTCTTTATAGAACTTGACATATTTTACAACTTGTATTAGTTTAATGACTAAAATAAAGAATCTCGAATCTTATAGTGCTCTAACACACCCCAATAAAAGTTGATATCAAACTGGGCTCCCACCTGTGCAGCTGGATGTACTCCCTGGGCCGGTTGAGCAGCTGCAGCAGTTTGTCCGCTATCTTGTTCTTGCCCACTCCCTGGTTGCCCACTAGCAGCAGGTGTTCCCCCAGCAGGTAGTCTTGTAGCAGTCTCTCTAGCAGAGCAACGTGCTACCGACAATCACCGTTACAATTACGGACTGAACCAATTGCTTTTATAATGTTGTTTTCCGTTAACAGAATCCATGGGAAAAGGAAAGGGTGTTTCAGCTTCCGGTTTTCCTAGATTTATTCATTTACAAAACTTCATTACAAATTATTTCAAATTTTCAAGATTTAAATATTTTTTCTGAATGACATTGCTGATTTTAGGTTGGGTAACTATTCAATTATTTTTGCAATTATCGGACTCACTCACCTTCTATTTTGCTTTTTTGAAGTTGGTGTATATCCTGATCACTTTTAATAAATGACACAGTTTCAGTACACAATAAACACTAATCTGGGCAAACCCACATCACGACCCATATACCCAGGCACGAACCACATTCAGATTTGCCAAATATTCAGGCTGCGATGCGCAGTGTGTAATTTTGTTGGAGCGATTTCCAAATTTGGTTGAAGTTTCTTTCCAAAGTTTCTTTATACAAGGGAAGCCAAATACACCTAGAGTACTAAGAGTGAGAGGGTTTGTGAACCGCGATTTTATAATATTGCATTTTTACTGTCAAATAATTTTAAAAAATTGTATAAACATATTTACAATGAATAAACACTTAATCTAAGCACAACATTTATTCACCTGGGGAATGTCGTAGAAGAGGATGTCTGGTACTTTACTGGCAGCTGTGGTGGGGGCTCGGACTGCCTTGGTGCTGCCAATCGTCACAGAGTCTTCCGTCAGCTCTATCGTGGTGGCAGCATTGTAACTCTCCCGTTCAGGTCGTATCCCAGACCTCTTCAGCACAGCTTCCAGTGCCTGTCGAGCCAGGGGAGGGAGGAATCTGAGGTGGATAAAAATTGAACTTTAAAAACTAAATAATGTTATGCAAGAAACCATAAAGAAAAACTGAATAAATTTTAAAAGAATTACTTTGCTCCAATTGTTTTTGTGTTTATTTACAACCCTGGGACCAATTTATTTCCGTGCTTCCAATTACACGTTTTTTTATGGACTTATATTTTGGGGTAAATCTAGATTCACTCCAAATTATTAGGGTGAATCTAGAGTCCCTTCGAATATCATGCTACCAAATGTGGAATCAATATAATCTTAAAAAAATTAACACATTTTTTAAAACCATTATTATTGATATTCTAAAAGGTACAGTATTTTACAACAATAAATTTACTTGATAATCTATATAAAAAATATTCAACATGCATTAGCATAAAATATAATAGTTTTGTGTGATCGTTAAAACTAACTTCAAACTAAATTAAAATTTAACTACCCTAAAAACTTGTCAGTTAACTACAAAGTTTACACTTTGAACCTCATTATGTTCATAACAATAAAACACAGAGTTTTTTCTTTTATCAACAAACTCCGTCGCACTCACTTTCCAAGACAGGCTTGCTGCACGATGGCATATGGGCCGAGAGACGGGTAAGCCGCAGCGCGACGCGCGACTCGCAACAGTTGTCGCGTAGAGAGCGACGCGGCCAGGGACTGGAGTGTCGCATCGCTGGAGTTGCGCAACATGTGACTCAACTTCACCACCTCTAGCACTGCAGGCGCCACTCGGCCGAACTGGACAAAAGAAAACTTTTGTTATAAAGAGTTCAAAAAATTCTCCTAAACTTTTGCTCAAAAACAATGTAGAATTTGACAACAGTTTAATGACTCAAGGGTAAAGGTTCATAATTTCAAAAATAACTATACATTTTCAATGTGTAGCAAACTATCTCCAGCTGAAATTCCCTGGATTTTTATTACAAAACTTTTAACACCCCAGCCATTGAGATTGAAAATATAATTAAAACAGGCACATTAATTCTTTGTTTAAAATCTATTGTTACTGATGGTGAGTTTATGTAAATTTCAGTTTCAGAAATTATTGTTGATATTTGCCATCACTGAATGACAAAAAAAAATGATCACAACATTTTGAGATCAGATTCCAGTTCCTGAAAGGTCTTGGAACTTGTTTTCCTTAATCAGTAAAAAGTAAAAGTAAAGTTTGTATAACCTTCTGGCCTGTTGTCAGAGTTTCCAGGTCGCACTAGTGCCTCTGACATGACCTGTTGACTACCTATGTTCGGGACCAACGGCTTAACATGCCTTTTCATGGTGGCAGTCTAGTTTCAAAAGTTATATGGATTTCAACAGGAATTGAACCCGGGTCTTTAGGGTGGTAGGCCAGTACTCAACCCACTCAGCTACGACAGCCACAACAGTAGTAGTAGTAGTAGTAGTAGTAACTAGTCACCTTTTCCTGCATTATGTGGAGCTCCTGAGCCTGGCTCAGTGCCGGCATCTCGTGGTACAGGAACAAACTGAGGATCTCCGGGTTCAGCCACTGAGGCCCCCCACTGCCTGTAACACCGACAACGGTTATATAAAATAATGAAGCTGAGATTAATGTATGGTTCAAGGACGAATTTCTATCCTCTAGCTTTCTTCAATTTATATAACGTCTGCCATTCCCCCATCACTAGTGACAGCTGAGTCTTATCTAATATCACATAGTTTAATTTGCTACTCCCTTGTTTATTTTTTGGGGTATATTTGAGGTTGTATGTTGTCTGCTTGCTAAAACAGACAAAATAATTGAAATAGTTCAAAATATTAACCACAGCATGGTTATTTCAAAAATTTAAATTTGATATTGACCTTATAAGCTTTGATAATGTCTTTTGCATGTAAATGTATATTTGACAGAATAAAATATTTATTAATTTAACGCACCACACACAACTATTGAATTCCCGGTTAAAACCGGGTACTATGGCGGCTCAAACTGAATAAAGAGAAAATTCTGATTAGATTATGCTTCTTGTCGCATAATGAATGAAATAGGGGAAGTGTAAACTTTTTCTGGCTGTCAAAAGAATTGTTTACTTTGTTCAATAAACTGTCCTGCTTATTTCAACTTCACCCACATGCAGCCACTTACCCGGAGGCTCAGCCAGCGCCACCACCCGGAACGCCGGATGCACCCGCAGCACCCGAGCCTCCCGTAGCCTCGCCTCGCCCAGCTCCTCCGCCAGCTGATCGTACCGCTCGTGGGACACTAGCCTCGCACCATCGTACAACTGCAGCTCTCGGTCCTGCACCAGCCTGACGTTGAATGTTCAAACATGAGCATTACTGATATAAAGGAACAGTTGTCGATGAAGCGACGCTAATTAGTAACGTTGTTTCAAGGCTCACAGCCTTCAATAATTCAATAATATTAGCATCAGGTTGTTCATATTAAATTTCCAAAAGTAACTGATACAAAGAGTAACTAATATGTGATACAGACTAATAATAATATTTCAATTTTACATGATTTACCATTATCTGTTACTTAGATCTAGCAGTGTGTTTATCTTTTGACATCTGCTTTCCTATATATTATACTAATTCGAAACTGCCGTCTGCTTGGTAATATCTAATCTGCTGCTCTATTTCCTTGCTTAAACTAAATACACAGCATTTATGATATTACAGGCAGCCTTCAAACAGTTACCTCTATATTATTAAAAGAATTTCTCGATTTTTCTTCGCAGCATATCGACCCCTAGAAATTTATTTTTCTATACATATTTGGTATCAAATTAAAGCTATATCTCTCTATATGTGCCTTTTTTGGGTTTGGAAAATATCCTATGAAAAGCCTTCGTCCAAGAGGCTTTTGAAATTTCAGCGAATGTGCTACTATCTGTTGTTAAACCTGTGAACTTTTTCCAATTTACATTTGTTTATAACAAAACATATGGTGATGATTTGATCGAGTTCTTAAGTTTGACCACAGAATACAGCACTTGCATTTATTTATTTGATGAAACTGGTGTATTCTTTAAAGTTATAAGTAAGTTGATTTTCAAATAGCCTAATTCATTTAATTTCTTGAAAAATAGATTTTTTGGAGAAAAAATAATTCAATTTTGACCACGAAGAAAAGTACCACTCATGTCAATCTGGGACATAGTCAGTTTGATTTCAACTAATTTAATGTCTCTTAAATGGTAGTTGTTGAAAGCTATTATTTTATAATCAGATGGAAGATTTTTCCTCCAGATACATTTTACAATAAAATGTAAAGTAATAAGTTGTAATTTTATTTGTTCATAGTTTACGTAGAACATCATTTAATATGTTTTTAAACTTGAAACTAAAATAGACTGTGTTTAAGTCTTATTTCATAATCTTTGAAACGACAGTCTTTTTTTAATAATTTTTATACGTTTTACCATGTATTAAATACCTTGACATTAGTGATTTTCTGTCATTTATCAGTTTATTATGCAAATTTTAGACATTTCATATAAGTCAATGAAGTGAAGTGAATGAGTGAAGTGTTCAAAATTTGTGTGTTAGACTTTTCAAATATTTTATCATAAATTATATACTACGACATCAGTGTTTTTCTGGTTTCACATCAATATATAATAATAATTTTGTATCTCATATGTACTGAACTATATTCAGAGCGTTGTCATGCTATTTTTGAGACACATGACTGATTTACTGTAGATTTTGTCGTTGTCATTACTTCCGATATGAAAAAATAACTACAGGAACATTTACAAAATGTTGTCATAATGGCAAGGCACAACTAACGGTTACAGAAGTGCCTAATACAGTTATCTCACTTTTAACTGAATAAGACCAAATATCTAAAAACTACAGATCAAACATAAAGGTCTAATAACGCAGCAATGGCCATATGCATATTTAATTTTTAATTAAAAAAGTGAAAGGAGTTATAGAATTATGGTTAACTAAAATCAGAGTTTTTAAAAAAATTTCAACGTTAATAATTAGAGTCTTACGAATATTGTGTCAACATTTTTAGTCAAAGAATAACATAAATTAAACAATAAATATGATGAATATATTAAAATGAAATATGATAAATGATTTTAAAGTCACAAAGTGACGCTGGCTGCTAGTAAAACTTAATATTTGATATTAGGTTTTTGTAACTAATATTTGTCCGCAACTAATATGCGACTAACTAATATCTAATATGGCATATCCCTAGTTGTGGAGGCATAGGTAACTATTCCAATTTTCCAGACACAAAATGTTCATGATCGTAAGGAATTACCTGCTTGACTCATGCTAAATAACATTTTAAATGACACATTGACACATTTAAATGTTGAAGAGCTATGAGATTGAATGTTTGGCCTTCAGTTATTTGCAAAATGTTAATTAATGAGGACTCCAATTTTTTAATTGTCGCCTCTAACTAAATGTATACAATAAAAACTTTTTTTAATATTTATTAGATATTTTTACTATACTAGGTTGATAAGTATATTTCATGTGTAAAATATCAAATTGTCTAACACATTACACAATGTTACTACTGCAAAAATCAACAGTATAAAACCAAACAATATCTTGATCAATGAAACACTAAGTTATATTTTTGAAGTCTTAGACAATTTTTACAACCCCATTTCTGCTAAACTTTGAATCTCGTCCAAAAAGATAATTGGTGGTACTGGTGGTAGATTTATATGAAATTCAGCTTTGCTGCCTACGTTGTCAGACAGCTACGAATAGACAATCGACTACGGCACCCTTATTACAGTAATCTATGTATTTATTTGTGCCATGCATATTTTGTGTTGTTAAATGTCTACTTTTCCTATTACCAACACAATGAAAACAAAGTTTTTTTATTAGTGGTGAGCAAAAACCGCACTGTCGTAGTTTAGAGTACTAAAATCCCGCACCCATTAATGGTGTCATCTCCAAAACGGCCGTCCTACAAGACTACAATTTTGAATTCCGTTCTAATGGCAAGCAGTATAGTTATGTAATACAGGTATTACTTATTAAAGATAAGTAAGAAATATACAAAAGTACTTAAAATGGGCGTAGACTTTCTGAGAGTGTCGAGTTGCCAAGCGTTGAGTTTGTGAGACTCCACTGAGCCGGTGAATGTAGATTTATGTTTTAAACAGCTCAATGAGGCAAGATAGAGACAACAAATTATGTTACTAATCCTCACCTTTGAAGCACAGCCAGTGAACTCGGGTGTAGCCTGTGCAGACCGTCCAGCACTGCCAACTTGCCCTCCAGCGCGGCGGACACGAGGGAAGCGTCGCGCCACACTGTGTCCCCGTTGGCTAACGTCCCCCTCTGCTGGACCAGGTCTCTACTGGTCATGTCCTGTCACGAAGAAGATACATAACACAATAGTTTAGCAAGGTAAAGTGTTGGAGCTATGGGGTGAAGTGTGGGAGCTCTGGGGTAAAGTGTTGGAGCTCTAGGGTAAAGTGTTGGAGCTCTGGGGTAAAGTGTGGGAGCTCTGGGGTGAATTGTTAGAGCTCTGGGGTAAAGTGTGGGAGCTCTGGGGTAAAGTGTTGGAGCTCTAGGGTAAAGTGTTGGAGCTCTGGGGTAAAGTGTTGGAGCTCTGGGGTAAAGTGTGGGAGCTCTGGGGTGAATTGTTGGAGCTCTGGGGTAAAGTGTGGGAGCTCTGGGGTAAATTGTTGGAGCTCTGGGGTAAATTGTTGGAGCTCTGGTATAAAGTGAGGGAGCTCTGGGATAAATTGTTGAAGCTCTGGGGTAAATTGTTGGAGCTCTGGGGTAAAGTGTGCGAGCTCTAGGGTAAAGTGTGGGAGCTATGGGTAAATTGTAAAAGAAAACACCAAAAATATCCATGTCAATATGAATCATTCAACGATAAGATTAACATCGAATACGTTTATGTGAAGACCACATATCTTAAAAAGTCCATGTATTTTCCATCAGTATATGGAATATAATCCATTATATTGTAAAGTAACACACAACAACAAAGACTAATATCATAATCTAAAAAGTAATGTGACAGTGTGTATGAAGGTTTCTCAAAACTTTGTAGGGACAAGTTTAGGGAAAGTCTACTCCAGATTGTTTTATTTAATAGAATGAAATGCTATCCAATTTTGTTCAGCCAATATTATATTTTGTTATTTTAAAATAAATTTAAACACGGTATCTTGGCTACTTAGTTGTTAATTCATGACACTTTTGTGCAGAACTCATTCAGTTGTAGGACCATACACTAAAGTGAGAGGCTTTTATTTCAATTAACAACCAGCTGCCTGGCAAAAACACAAGAAGGAATTTCTTGAATTTCTTTGGCAGAGTTGAGTTAAAAATTGCTGTTATTTTATATGAAGGTCTTTCAACCTTCTTCTAAGGACTGGACACACACATTTTGGACTGGTTTGTATAAAATTGTTTGTATTCAATGAGGGTTGATAGGCTCAAAATTTGGCAAAATATCAGGGTTGTTCCCACTTTTCGGAAAATTCATTGACCATTCCCCTATTTTACCCTAAATTTTGAACTTTCCTGACTTCTCCTAGTTTTCCAAAATATCCGAATCAATAGTCATCCAATGCTCTAAACCTACCTGGTAGAGTACGATGGGCTCCACGGTGTATCCGAGAGCGTGAGACAGCATGTTGACCACTGTGGACTTGCCGCAGCCGCGGGGCCCCACCACACAGATGTCCCCCGCCAGGTGGCTCTGTAGCAGGTGAGCCAGGCCCCGCCTCTGGCTCTCAGTGTCCACATAGTCACTGGGTGGGGCGTTGGTGGGGGCCACCACCCCACACCTCACCTAGAAACACACAGACATTACACAGATGTCCCCCGCCAACACATACACATTTCACAGGTTTCCCCCGCCAGGTGGCACTGTAGAAGCTGAGCCAGGCCCCGCCTCTGGCTCTCAGTGTCCACATAGTCACTGGGTGGGGCGTTGGTGGGGGCCTCCACCCCCACCTCACCTAGAACACACATATACACAGTTATGTATAGATATTGCATATTGTTTTAATACATAACTTTTTCATCTGGTGCATTTTGGAACCAAAAATCCAAAATTGGGATTTTAAAATCCTTAGAAAGGGATTAGGGGCTTCCAATTGTTTTACCCAACAAACTCATCCAACCGTTAATAGAAAGGAAAGACCCACAAAATGTTGAAATAAATCTGACGAAAATGTGCCCGCTAGAGTGTAAACACAAATATAAGACTATTATTAGCAACATTTTATCAGCAAACTTCCAAAAATGTCTTTTGTTAGTTAACATAACAAAAAACAAACAAACATGAGGAAAAAATTAAGAAACAAATTTAACTGAGGGAACATGATGTTCCTCCACTCAGCTGGATAGATTTTGCCATGATATGTTTTGGATGTGTGCTTGCCATCGCTGGTTGCAAGGAGGTGTGGTTTAATGGTTACAACGATAAACTATTGGCATCTCCCTTCCATAATGATATTTCCATTAGCCAGTACATTCTAAAGTCCCAATAGTTAACTTATCCAGTTTACTAAAACAATCAGACAACACCCACCTGTACCTCGGACGAGGTGAACCCAGAATGCAGTATCGCAGTGGTGGTGCCCTTCCCCTCTCTGACCTCCACCCTAGTGACCTCCCCCTCCCCCACCACGTCCGGGACCCTGAAGGACGAGAGGATGTCCTCAACGGCGCGGCGACCCTCAACATTCAGGAGAGTCTGGTAGGGATACAGCCGAGAGAACACATCTCTCACACTCATCCATGGAAATGCCGCCTGAAAAAATATATCGTTACTGAATTGTGAACTATCATCTGATCATTATGATTTAAGAGTGGAAAAACTAAATGCTTAGCTTCTGCAAAAGTTGCATTAGTTCAAGCAAAGCCCTTACCTCATGATAAAAAGTCTTTCTCAAGTTAAAAATCTTTAAAAAGGAAATATTATTCTTTCTTCCAGCAAAGGTCAGTCCTTTCATATTAGCTTATTTTAGAAAAGCTTGATTTCTTTTGAAACTCCTTCTTTATAGCAAAATAGCAATAAAGACGTAGTGTAGTAATAATGGAAGCAATAATCTAAACAACATCAGGGATATCACATGATCCTCACATCCGGAATATCCTAGGATCAAACTCCAGATCAACAATTCTGAGTCGAGTTTACGGGTTTTTTTTGTTAAGCCTTTTATACAAGCACTCATTTTTCCATAACATCCTTCTGATTTTTTAACAAATGTTCCCCTAAAATAGCTAGTATTTATTTCTTTAACATTGTGGTTTGTATTCATTTTCTGGTGTAATTCCAATTTTTTAATTCCAAAATTTCCCAGAAGTTTTTTTAAAAAAGCCTGAGATAAAACTAAAATCAAAATCTCTCTATTCTCTCATATACATTATGTGTACATTGAATAGCGTTAATCATTTTCTTAATCCTAGGCCATTTTACATTGTGGAACCAAATAATCCAAGAGTACAGTTAGAATCATGAAACACTTCTAGGGGGTTGGAGATAAATTAAAAATATTTATTTATTTACTTTTCTAAAATTGTTCAATAGTTAGATTTTTCAGTTGGTTTGGAATGAATCTGAGGAAGTGAAGGCCCTTATAAGACGTTTTACAGTAAAAACCTCGATCAACCGTCACTCTCTGTCATCTGACGTCTGTTTATGAGAATTTTTCAATTTATTAGCATTGGGATTTGCGCTGTACAGCAGTGTTTGAGCGACTGTACGAGCGGTTAGGAATTTCACCCAGTAAATGCAATATTAAAATTACAAAAATTATGCTGGACAGTGACTTAATTGTGATATAATTATAATGACATTTCTATTACCAGTCTATTCAGTTATCCGTCACAGTCCCGGTTCCAGAGGTGATGGTTATTAGAGGTTCCACTGTATTATTAATAAGTTCTAAAGTGTGATAAACGTGATATTTTCCCCAAATAGTCTCATGAGGGATGTTATTGTATCTGTACTGACCACGAGGTGCGCCGCCTTGTCCAGGTTGTCGGTGGGGAAGTCCGGCAGTCCGAGGGCGCCAGACTCGGGGCTCAGCAGGGCCGAGGCGGCGGACACCAGCTGGACGACCTTGGACTCCGGGGCCGAGGGGTGGGCGAGCCGCAGCCACTCCAACAGGCTCTGTGACAGGGGCGAGACTGTCAGTGGGGCGACTTACAAACACGATGGATCAACCAAGTAACCTTGGTGATGAAAACTCTAATGCGATACCCACAAAGGATATTGGGCCACCTAAGGAATCAGTGAGTTTTCTTCTGGCATAACCAAATGAAGGACGCATAACTTTTGTTTGTCCATATCAAAACAAAACATGTAAAACTAAAACAAGACAACAACTTAAAACAAGCAACAAACAAGCAATAAACTTAAAACTCTATTAAGGGTACAAAGTGTTGATGTAATTAACAGAGAAACACCAATTTCTTTTGAAAGTTAAATCAATTCAATAATTCTTTATCCGATATACATGAATGCCATAAGAACAATACCTTCGACGCAGCAAACCTGCGTACTCAGCGAATTTCCAATGCACATATATGTCTTGGTAACAGTTTAAGTCACTTATCAAGATTTATAAAAAATGTATTCATAAATAAGTGATATATAAAATAATTATTATTCTCCATAAGAATAACATTGGGGATGAGTACGCTGGTTTGCTGCAACAAGGAAGGCAAAATAATGGATTTTGATGCAAATATCAATTGAACTCAACTAGATGAAGTCACATACCAAGTTTCATCCATATTAATTCGGTATATACACAAAGAGTTTGCATTATTGTTGCATTTGCTTATATTTTATTCGCTGTTATTTTGAAGTTACATCGAAGTATAAATATGGTTTTTCAAATTAGCTCAAAAGAATGGACTGTTGCATAGATGCATTCCTGGTTTGAGCACCTATTCTCAAAAATATATATTTTTAATTTATGAAGTTATAGGAATTAGATGTAGCAAATAACAAAAACAATAAAACACATTTTAGTTGTGACAAATATTTGTAATATCTCTTCTAAATCCTTGCTTGTGTTGAAAAAACAACCTCTACATGTAATAATGTTTTCACTAACAACTTTGGTACAGATTGTTTATTTCAGTGAAGTGATAAAACAGCTGAGTTAATACCTAAGAGATGTTAACAGGCAGATGTAACTGGCCTTGCACATGCAACTGTGCAAAGTGCATCCCCGGTGATGCTTCCGTCACATGCACTTGTGCATGTACAACTTAATTATGCTATCTGAAGTTCTACATATAATTGTGCATATGCAGTATGTATAACAATTTTAGTAAGGAGTACTGTTTGGGTGTTGAAAGCAAATTTTCAGATCTATTTGTGGTCTAATATTCTATATTTCACGTTGATATGGTTTTATCAAAAGTAAGCTCTGGAATTTATTCACTCAATAGAATGTTTTTTTTTTGCAATAAAAAAACATTAAGAAACATTTATTTTGCAAATGTTCATTCTCATATTTCTTTTGGTCTATGTCTTTATGGTGCAACATCAAAAATTAACATGTACAGTATTCTAAAACAACAAAAAAGAGCAATCAGAATTATAATGAAATTAAAATATGATGAATCTGCAAAGGAGCATTTTAAAAATCTGTGCATTTTAACAGTATATTGCCTATACATTTTTGAAACAATTCTCACGGTAAAATCTAATGAAACAATCTTTGATTTAAATTAAAAATACCACTCTTACAATACAAGACACAAAAAATATATGAATAAATCAGGCCATAGCTTAAAATTCTATGAGAAAAAGCCCACGTATTTGAGAATGAAATTTCTAAAACATCTACCAAACAAAATTTAAAATATTATAAACCCAAATAAGTTTAAAAAATACTTAAAAATTTCTTGGTAGACAAAACCTTATACTCTTTAGAAGAGTACTTTCCATCTACTCTGAATTTTGGAGTTTGAATTTACGTTTTTTCTCTGTAAAATAAAAATACTAATGTTTCATATTTTATTTCTAGTACTTATTAGTTGTTCCCAAAATTGTAAAGATTCTTAGCCTAAGTTACAAAAATTGCATTGACACTATTCAATTGTACATGATTGACTGTTTTGGGTCATGATTTCTCGGTTTTCTTCTTGAAAGCAAGACTCAGTGAGTATTATCAGTACAATGAGTATAATTATATTGTAAATGCTAAAAATGTTAAAATAGTAACTCAATAGAGGGCAACAAAACAATCTTGTTGGGTTGGTTAATGGTTAATGGTTGTTGTCTTTTAACATGATTGACTGTCTTGGGTTATGATTTCTCGGTTTTCTACTTGAAAGCAAGACTCAATGAGTACTATCCTAAGGGTGAAAAGCCTTTCTGATGTCCCTGCCTATTTTTGATTTTTCACTTGTTGGATTCCAATACTGGCCAGTATGAGGAATCAGCGAGGTATGAGGATGAGTAAGACTATTGTTAAAAGATAAACAATTCAAAATACAAAGTTGGCATTCAGAAAAAATGCCTGAGAATCAGGAATACTTTAAGGAGAAGGGATCAGGGGAAACCATTTGCTGCAGAAACCGTTTTAAATTGAGTCAATCTTTACTCAACGATAATTTTACAGCATGAACAATAGATTACATTTTCTATTAAGAAGCAAATATTTTACAGTTTTCTAGTTATAAATTTCATTAAATTCATTTATTAAAAATTATAATTGGTGTCCTGTTGCTCGAATCCTAGCAAGTTTGTACCCAACGAAAGGTTACTTCAGTTGTTTGACTTTACAAACATAACAAAACATCTGATATAACATCTGAGAATAATGTGAATAACGTACTTTCAACCAACACCTAGGTTAGACTTCCGCCGTCGGATAGCGCCACTGTTCCGAAAATTCTACCCTTTTCTGTATTTAAGTGATGCCCTTTCTTAAAATTCTGAGACGTATTGGCAAATCTACGTAAAAATACCTTTAATTTGACATCTCAAAGGTTAAAATCCGTCCAGTCGTTAACGAGTTATAACTGTGAATAAAATAACCCAAGGTATTATTAATATATAAAATTCTCAGATGTTTAACTTAGAGAAGTGAAAATCAGCCACAAAACCGAAACACAGGCGACGACGACGCGACGTAAGGCGTCTGCTACTCGCGTGCGATATTGGAACCATCGCAGGCGTCAATCAACAGATGTGACGTAATTAGTTTCCTGCACATTTCCGGTTGTCTCTGCACTTCCGGCTCCAGCGGTTGTTTGTTACGTGATCGATGAAACCGGAACCACGTGGATGAACTGTGTTACTGTGTTATTGTGTTCAACTGAACTGTCGCAGCCCGCACAATATCATGGTTCGAGCGATCCGAATTTAATCACGTACTGTTCATAGTTAAGATTATAATTATACTGTTCATGGTTAAGATTATAATTACACTAGCTTTTATTAGCCTGATTCAAATGACGGACTTAAAAAACTAATAAAATATTGTTCAGTAATAATTCAATAAATTTAGTGGCTACAAAATTGTTCTTTCAAAATCTATATTTAGGGTGTTTTTTTATTAGCTAATTTTAATATTTTGTTATATCTAACGAGATGTCAGAATCCTTTATCTGTCCAGTTTAACCTCACGTTTTGAATTTCGTAATATGAATTAAAAAAATTAATTTGATTTAAAAAAAACGCGAAACGGTACAAATGACACAAAAATGGTATTTTTGCATTTTGCGATGTCTGTAGTGAAGTTAGATGAGGTTACTGTGGGTTTTGTAGCTTGTTGTGTTATTTTTAAATAATATGTGTAACCTCTAAATTTGACGCATAAAAAACAATACAAGTCAAAAAGTCACAAAACCCACAGAAACAAAATATACTTTCACTGCTGATGTGCTATCACACATACACATACCACGTGTCATAAGACAACATAATATATTAACTTGAACAACCGTATTTTAAAACCGCGTCCCAGGCTTATCCAAGCTTTGATCTAAGGGACAAACCACCTAAGAATAAGTGACCTTAATTTAACAAAACATTGTTTCATAATATTAAAAATGCTCACAAAGGGGTAAGTAACACTTATGTTATTGACATATCGATTTTTCTAAGTCCTCAGCTTCTTTGATTAAATTAAGTCGTGGCACTTTTATCTCATTCAGTGGTGGCAAATAACAGCAATGATTTCTTAAATAACTTAAAATGATATATTAGCTTCTTTTTAAAACAAATATTTAACAATGGAGCTCCAATGCATATGTAATCACAACTTAAAATCATAATTTATCCATATTTGATTCATAACTGTGTTAATTTCGTTAACGAATTCGCTTGATTTAAGTCCGCAAACTTAGGTACAACCATTGATTATACATCCTACGGAATGTATAATCCGTAGGAATGTATAATATATTCCGTAGGATGTATAATCAATGGCACAACTAAGTATAACGAGATCGCACGTACCACGCTGACGTGAGGGAAGTGAATTTCCGCATTAAAACCTTTAAACAATCTAATAAAGGGTTTAAAACAACACTGGTAAATTTTTTTGGAAAATTGGAAAATGTTATTTTTTGGCTGTTTTGATGTTCCTGGTATTTAAATTCACTATTAGGATGGCAATGTTGTACATTATAAGGTTAAGAGGAGGTATAGTCAGAATAACAAGTTGGTATAGGGGTATTGGGGTTGATAAAACATCAAAATATGAAAAACAGCCTTTTCCAGTGTAAAATCCCCATAAGACAACGTACTGTGTTAAGGCAATTAACTTTTTCTTTAATAACTCGGAAAATACTTATGCTAGAATGATGAGGGAGGGCTTACAAGTTTTGGGATATTACGTACAATCATTTAATATACAATAATGTTACATTTGGGACTTTCCTGACCCTTTTTGGGCCCAAAAACTCAAAATTAAAAAAATTAAAATCCCAAAAAGGGTGTTAGAGTTGTCGATTGTTTGCCCAACAAACTTGTCCAACTGTTTACAGAAGGGAAGGTTCCTACCAAATTTCAAGTAAATTGGACAAAAATTGCGACCGCTAGAATGCGAACACTATATTTCATATATAAAGTTTTTAGCGACCCTCCCCAAATGTGTTCAGGGAACGTTAGGAACGTTAGGAAATTCATTCTATACTGGACCCGGGCTTAAGTTTCACCGTGCGGGTCATGCTAATAGTTCACTTTCCATAGGAAATTCACTAATAATTGGTAATAACAAAGTTTAGAGCTTTAGGACTTTCGCGTAGTTCGTTCGAAATAAAAGTATTTCAGAATGGAAATATCACTTCTCAGATGCTTTGACAAAACATTTCGGAGTAAACTATTTAACCGAAACTTAAAGCTAACGAGACCAGTGCCGTAGTGCACCATCCCCAGGCAGTGCTGTAGACCGACACGTGGGCGAACCTCCCAGCCCCAAAACAAGTTTAGATTCCAAAAGTCCAAATTAATTCCCGGTGCTCGACGCGTGTGATAAGACAGTTTGATAAGAGAGTTGGAGAGGGAGTGGGGGGACGATTGGCCCATTACCACTTGGAATGGAAACCTCGGCCGTGTCAGACAATTGTTTCAAACGGCGGCCAAACATGCACAAAACGCTTTCTGCGCTGTAATTCCGGCAATTCCACCGCTTAGAAGTGCAGTTTGATTCTTTCTACAGGGATATATTACAAATTAATAGGTTTAGTGAGTGTTCCCAGGTTGTTTTATGGGGCATTTGTTTATAAAGACAACGTCTGACACGATTGAATCGGGGGGATAAGGGGATTTGAATGTGTTGTAACAATAAATATCTGAAATACAGTATGTATTATCTTGTATGAAGTGGTTTTCGTGTGGGCTAGTTCAATTCTCAAGTGTTGTACCGCATTTGCATTGGAACAAATTCCCAAACGGGAAAAAGGAATTTCCAACTTGGTGAAGATTTACAACAACCACGTGGCAGCAAACTGCGTACTAAGCGAATTTCCAATGCATATATGTATCTCTTAATACCACATAAATCGACATACCAGCAAGTTTATTCAATATACAATCATAAATAAAAGATTTATGACATTTAATTATTCTCTATAAGAATAACATGGCGGCTGAGTACGTAGGTTTGCTGCTACGGGAACCATCGGTAAAAATAGTTTTTTGTTCTAATGACAATAGACCACAACCAGATGAATTTTGGTCGGTATACGTTCATAAATAAGCGAGATATAAAATTATTCTTATTCTCCATAAGAATAACATTGGCCAACGTACTGTGTTTAGCACTTTTAATATCTCCGCAACCAATTGACGTAGATCAATTATCAAAACATCAAATTGTGTGTTTTTTAAGCTGAATCCAATAGTGAAAAATAAAATTTGTCTTTTTCAAATATTATATGTAAAAAATTCAAATACCCCCGTCGCAGCAAACCTGCATACTCAGCGAATTTCCAATGGAGATATAAATGTCTAAATACTACATAAAGCCACTTACCAAGTTTCATAAAAATATATTCACAAATAAGCGATATATGCAATTTTAATTATTCACCATAAGAATAACATTGGGCCTGAGTACGCAGGTTTGCTGCAACAAGGAACAAAAAAATGGGTTTTTATGCTAATATCAATATAACTCAACTAGGTGAAGTCGTATACCCGTTTTTATTCATTTATGTTCATAATTAAGGGAGACAGAGCATTTAATTATTCTCCATAAGAATAACATGGGGGCTGAGTACGCAGGTTTGCTGCTACGGTAGAATTATGTAAAAAACATTTTTCGGAGAAAATATCAATAGACCTCAACGAGATGAAGCTGTGTACCAAGTTTCGTCAGTATACGTTCATAAATAAGCGAGATAAAAAAATTTTCTTTTCCTCCATAAGAATAACATTAGACAACGTACTGTGTTTAGCACTTTCAATATCTCGGTAACCAATTGACGTAGAGGAATGATCGAAATACCAAATTGTGTGTTTTTTAAGCTGAATCGAATGGTCAAAACTAAAATTTGACTTTTTCAAAAAGTATATGTAAAAAATTCTAAAAACCCATTTTTGGGGTACAAAACCCCCCCAAAATACCCCTTCGGATAGAGCGATCAGGCTGGTTTTCGAACTTAAAGTCATAAATGTTGTTTTACACGTTTATACCAAGTTTCATTAAAATCGGATCACTTTTACGAGAGTTATCGTGCTCACACACACACACACACACACACACACACACACACACACACACACACACACACACACACACACACACACACACACACACACACACACACACACACACACATATATACAGTATCGAACGAATGGTGTTTTTGGGGTCTGGGGACCTCAAAACGAAAAGTTATCATGGTCCCGGGCCTAGGTCTTACCATGCCGACTACGGTGATAGCTTCTTCCCTATAGGGGAAATTCGCTAAAACCCATTTTTGGGGTACAAAACACCCCTAAAATACCCCTTCGGATAGATCGACCTATCTGTTTTCGAAGTTAAAGTCATAATGTTGGTTTACACGTGTGTACCAAATTTCTTCAAAATCGGAAAAATTGTACGAGAGTTATCGTGTCACACGATACATATATAGGATACATATATAGGATACAACTGTAGGATACATATATATCTACAGTTTTGAACGAAGGGTGTTTTTAGGGTCTGGGGATCTCAAAACGAAAAGTTATCATGGTCCCGGGCCTAGGTCTTACAGCGCAGACTACGGTAATAGCTTCTTCCCTTTAGGGAAAATTCGCTAAAAACACCTTATCTGTAAATTCAGTAGTGCCGGGTAGCGCCCCACATAAATTAGTTTCAAACTTATTGTTCTAATTTGTTTAAAATATATATGTGAACATTAGGCATAAATTAAAACCGTTTAAATATAACTTTATCTGAAAGTGAGTACTGAATGATGTATCGTTTTCATTGCGCATGCATGACAGCGCTAAAGTAAACCCGCAAACAAAACTTCAATCCTTTAATAGTAGAAAAGGAACATTTTGAACTACCAACTTTTATTTTCACTACAGCAAGAAAATGCACACATTTTCACGAACTATAAAAAGTCGTACCAAAAATAAAACAATACAACTTTTCTGCACGACCATTCCCAACTTGGACGACGGAAATACTAACTTGTCCGTGTTATTTTAACCACCCATAAATCGAGTCGGCGTTTTATTTTCCGCGACAATCCGCGGCTATTCCCGCTCTTGCTGCAACATGAGCGGCGCAACAAATAGTTTCTGAGATTTATTGCGGCAGTTGAAGCCGCACGAAGACTGGAATTATTTAAAGCAATATTACCACTGGGGACACAGGCGTTCGATTTCAAAATTGCAGTACAAACATTCTTATAATTTTCTCTTGTTTCGAGCGTACAACCACACAGAATCACCAGAGCGTGCACCATAAGTACGAATTTACGTTTTAAGCCAAGTTTAAGCCCTTTGCCTGTGGGTGGACGTTAGGAATATGATGCAATGAAGACCTTTATCTTTTATAATTTACTAGCCGACCCGTTGCAGCTTCGCCCGCGTAAACTATGATAGTTGTGTATGTTCCAATCTGTGGTTAGCCCGTGGAACTAATACGAATCAAGATCATCTGTTTGAATTTTCATCAGCTCAAACCAAAGTGAATACCCATAAGAAATACATGGGAAATTTGAGACCCAGCGGGGCGGAACAAAGGGGGAATTTCCTAATACCGTTTCTTAGCAAGCGCTAGGGCCAAAGAGGAACCTATATGTCAAATGTCTACACTGTAAGCCTTATAGTTATGAAGATTTTGTGATAGGTCAGTCAATCAGTGGTATTTGGATTTTATATATTAGGATTGATTAATAAAATAATCTGAGAAATATTGTTTTATATCGTTAGGTATTCCTAAGGTAGTTCAACAAAATTAAAGGAAGAAAATATCAGCAATATCGTACTACAACCAACCATCGTACTATCTCAAGACCATACATAACTTCGATTCTCATAAACAAAACCATTTACTAAACAATTAAATACAACTATAATTTGCCAATGCCCAGCTTACCATTGAAATACCTGATTTGAGTGAACTTTCCGCTGTAATTGCAGTATTTGACAAATAAATGATAATCACCCACTAAATTGTAAATTTATGGTTTTGAATTGTATATTTTCCGCATTTATCGGTGAAAGTAGTCTTCGAAGTGATGTCATAAGTTGTTGTTTTTATGAAGTGTTAAGAGAGATAAGGTTTCCCTGCAATATCATCCTTAAGAAATAATATATAAAGATTGTATTGCGTTGTTTTTACACAGTGAAAAACTTGTTTCATAAATCAGAGGCATATTTATTTTAAGGTTAAATTCGTCCGATTTCAGACCAAAACATAGCCAATTCATAGATTGTATAAACACCTATAACATGGAAGTCGACTAAAACCGCTCCAAGGCTCGTACAAATAGTAATTACTAGTGGCTTGAAGGAGCAATAGACCCTAACTTTTCTCCAATTATGATATTTTTACTCTTTATATGCTGGAGAGAATAAAACAATTTAAGTAGGAACACATGTCAGTTCGTAAACAAAGTAGGCATTTGAATCACATATTTTAATGTAAACAAAGTAGACGTTTTTAACTCCTAAAGATTTTCTTATGAGGGATGTTTTACGTTATTTCTCGTTCGCTGGTAGAATTTTCGAAATGCTGCTATTTTTCATGATGTCCCTGGGATCAAGACCTTTAATTTCAGCCGTCTCCCATCATCCAACGATTTGCCAAACTCCCACAATTTTGACTTAAAAATTTCGCTTACAGAATTTAACTATAAAGATTTTGGATTTTAATCAATTAAAAGCTGTTTTTGAAGAGTTCCGTGGTTGACACTGTATAACTAGGCGTAGTGGGGGCAGTTGGGCTATGACGCGGTAAATGACAGTTTTTAAATAAATATTTGAATTAATACGGTTGGTAAAAATATGCTGAGTTTTTGAGTTTCTTCAAATGTCTGATGTTAGATATATCGAAGTCGTTTACGTAACAAATATTATATTGATTAAATTACTCTTGACCTAGACAACCCATCTCCGAGTTGTCTTTAATTGAAACGGAGTCGCGTGTTCCTTTGACATATTTTAGCCGGAGTTTATGAACTAACTAAACCAGAAATTTCGATTACTAACTGTTTAATCGCAGGTTTTGGTTTTGAAACAATTAACCAAAATTATAAAGATAAACTTTTGATTAAATGTTTTACTCGATTTAATCAAAGTATCGCACTGCACGAATTTAATTAACTAAGAGAAGCAGCAGGGAATCGATGCTGTATCGCCAGCGAAGGAGGTGGGGTGGTGGAGAAGGGGATGGGGGACGGGGAATGATATCTAGCAAACAAAGAAATGTCGGGGGTTTCCGTGACTCCGTGAATAAAACGCGGACCTGAACAGCGAGTGGCTCAGTCCCCCGTCCGCCACCCTCGCGCCCGGCTTCGGTCCCAGCAGGTCCTGCGACTGCGATACGACCACAACAATCACAACCACAACATGCATCGCGTCCGGCCGTCACCCTGAACAACACTGTATGCGGCGCCTGCAACACTTCCGTATGCAAAACCCGCACTACCCCCGTGTGTCTGAATGGCGCCCACGTGTATGAAGGCGTTGGACGAAGACTTTATCAGGTAACAGTGAGTTGAAATAATAAGCTTCGGTAAAAATTACCGACGTGAATTATTAACAATGTGTCTAGGGGGAAATATAACTTAAAATATTTAATACACATTTTGAAAGTCACGTGACAAAAAGCCTATAAGTGAAGTTACTTAAACAGACGATATGAGAACTGCAGTATGTAGGTGTTTAGGGGGGGGGGGGTGCAATGAAGTTGTCCCCCGCAATAATTTGGAAAGTTATTCCACAATCACGATCACTTTGCCCTCCCCCCAATAGAAATACCCCAATTACGCTTATGGCAGTGTGTAAACAGAATTGCTGCCAATAGGAAGGCATTCATTATATTTTACACAATATACCATAACGGTACATATTGTACCAATGTACAATGCACTATCATAATTTGTATCAAAATAGTGAATTTGATTTCAAACGCGAACGAGTCAAGCCATAACCCTTTCATTTCTCAATATTTGATAATAATTTAGAGTATGCATAAAACAAATTATAGACAAATCGTACAAAAAACGTCTTAGACCGTTTGTACCACGATAAGATCAATCGTTTTCGTAACAAGTGCAGTTTGTTTCTAAAATAATACACTGATTTGTCGAAAAGATCATACTGAGTATAATTAATGCCTGGACAAAATGTAACACTTCATTTTTTTTTTAAACTAAGCATTTTATGCAACTCGAAAAGTTTAGAAATTTACGTTCATAAATTTCTGAAGTTACATTTATTGTTAACAAAGAACGAAAGTTCATTTAATTACTGCCACAAAGCTCCTTATGGAGCTTCTAAGGATTCATAAAGCGCCTCTTAAGAAATGTTGCCAGTTTGAAGGAATAATTTCCAAATTTTATAAACACTAAAAGTCTTAAATATTTTATATATAGTTCATATTAACGCCCATTGCATGATATTGCTTTTTTCACACTCTATACTGTATTTCCAATTACCAAAACTGTCGAATGCTCACAAAACTGTCGTGGATCGTTTACTAAACAAATACGTAATTCTTGTATTTATTAAAACCTCGACTGCCCGCTGCTACGGCCCAACGGTTCTGTGCAGCGTGGAGACAGCTGAGATACCGTCACGTGGGCAAACATGTGGAGGCCTACCGTGAAATTATCTCAGGAGTCGGCCGGGATCTAACCTGCAACCATTGCGTTACCTCTGAGCTACATATCTGTAATCCCAGCCATTCAGACAAAGTGGAATCATCGAAAATTTAAAAAAAATTTTCGCAACTACAGATCGACCATTTTGTATACCTACGTTAATAATTGTCAACATCTGTACAAAAACAACGGAGTTCAGTTTATTAAAGTTGCCTTGTGTATTAATTACAGATGAATTTATTAAACGCAACTGTAGTGTTGATTTTTACAATACAATGTAGGCAAACGAAATTGTATTTCAAAATCAATTTGATAACCATTCAGGACAAGTTTTAACATTACTTTTAAACAAATCTTCAACAAATATATTTTTAATCTTTTTGTTAAATTCGACTTCTATTTCTATGATATAAAATATCGCCGTGTTTGTTTGTTAGTAAGTCTAACTGATAATGTTGCTCGACTATGTCACAACTTTTGTACACAGCTGAAAACATCAAGTCGCTCGTGTTTTGTTGAACTCCCAGCTTGATATGAGGATAACACACAAGATCAGCACAACACAATGTACAAGAAAAGAGGTTAGGCCTACGTTAACACGTAGTAGTATTTACTTGGATCTTATAAATTAATACTGTTCTAAGTTAGTTTTACTGACAAAAAGAGTGGCAAAACCGTTTGAAAATATTAGAAGCATCTTTGAAATTCCTTCAATTCAGTCGTAGATCACCAGATTATATCGTGCTTTAAGAAAACAAGCCAAAAGACGTGTTGATCTTGGTGTTTTGTTTTGCTATATCTTCAGTGCATTTTATGGTTCCACCATGGAATTTCAGCAGAGGGGTGAAAATAAACTGAGTTGCAGAGATTTATTTCCTAATGTTTGACGTTGCAAACGTTAAGGGATCTTCTCCTAAACATATCATTAGGCCCTACTGCAAATCTAAAAATCCTTACTTTTATTCCCAAATGCCTAACTTGAACAATTATTCTTAAATTGGCACACAGTTTACACACAACAACTAAAATTCAAAACACATTAAGATTAACTAAAATTCAAAACGCATTAAAATTATATGTTTTTATTAAAACGCAAGATAAAAATAATACCCCCGTCGCAGCAAACCTGCATACTCAGCGAATTTCTAATGGAGATATAAATGTCTTAATACTACTTAAAGCCACTTACCAAGTCTCATAAAAATATATTCACAAATAAGCGATATATACAATTTTAATTATTCTCCATAAGAATAACATTGGGGCTGAGTACGCAGGTTTGCTGCAACAAGGAACACAAAAAATGGGTTTTTATGCTAATGTCAATATAACTCAACTAGGTGAAGTCGTATACCAGTTTTTATTCATTTATGTTCATAATTAAGGGAGACAGAGCATTTAATTATTATCCATAAGAATAACATGGGGGCTGAGTACGCAGGTTTGCTGCTACGGGAGAATTATGCAAAAACAATTTTTTGGAGCAAATATCAGTAGACCTCAACGAGATGAAGCTGTATACCAAGTTTCGTCAGTATACGTTCATAAATAAGCGAGATAAAAAAATTGTCTTTTCCTCCATAAGAATAACATTAGACAACGTACTGTGTTTAGCACTTTCAATATCTCGGTAACCAATTGACGTAGAGGAATGATCGAAATACCAAATTGTGTGTTTTTTTAAGCTGAATCGAATGGTCAATACTAAAATTTGACTTTTTCAAAAATTATATGTAAAAAATTCAAAAAACCCATTTTTGGGGTACAAAGCCCCCCCAAAATCCCCCTCCGGATAGGTCGATCTGTCTGGTTTTCGAACTTAAAGTCATAAATGCTGCTTTACACATTTATACCAAATTTCGTCAAAATCGGTTCATTTTTACGAGAGTTATCGTGCTCACGGACACACACATATATATATATATATATATATATATATATATATACAGTATCGAACGAATGGTGTTTTTGGGGTCTGGGGACCTCAAAACGAAAAGTTATCATGGTCCCGGGCCTAGGTCTTACCATGCCGACTACGGTAATAGCTTCTTCCCTATAGGGGAAATTCGCTAAAAACGAGTTCGCACGCAGCACGCTGACGTGAGGGAAGTGAATTTCCACATAAAAACTTGTAAAACTCAAAATCAGTGTAAAAACATCCATTTGTCCAATTTTTATTGAAATCTGAAAACATTGTTTTTTTGGCTGTTCTGATACCCCTGGTTTCATTTACTTGCAAAGCTGGGAATACATTTTTACGCCTTATAAGGTTAGGAGAAGGTCCAGACAGGCTTGAAAGTAGGCGTGAGGTTGCTGGGGATAATAAAAGTACTCTAACAAAGGAATAACAGGCTTTTCTAGTGTAAAACCCCCCATAAGACAACGTACTGTGTTTACCCGATACACATTTCCTTTAATAACTCGGTAAATATTTATGCTAGAATGACGAGAGAGGGCTTAAATTTTTTGTCTTTCTAATTCCCATCTTTTAACATGCATTAACTTTACATCTGGGGCTTTTCTGACCCTTTTTGGGCTCAAAAACTCAAAATTTGAAAGATTAATCCCCAAAAAATGGGTTTACAGTTTTCCGATTCTTTTGCCCAACGAACTTGTCCAACAGGTTATAGAAAGGAACGTCGCTACCAAATTTGAAGTAAATCAGACAAAAAATGCGACCGCTAGAGTGCATACACATATATATATATATTATATTATATATATATATATATAATATATGTATTATATATATATATATATAAAATTTTGAACGACCCCCCAAAACGTGTTCAGGGGGTCACGTTAGGAACTTCTATGGTGGTCCCGGGCTTCAGTTTCACCGTGCGGGTCATGCTAATAGTTCACTTTCCAAAGGAAATTCACTAACAATACATTACATCCACAGAACTAACGTTATAAAACAGTTATTCTGAGGTAATGGCGGGTGTTAATGTACCCAAGAATTACATTATCACATATTGCGTTCGCTGTGACTCAAACGCCAAGTTACCAAATTTAAACAATAATATTAAAAAATCAAATAATAATCCATATCTATTAAGGTATTTTTGTAAAAAGAACCCCTCCGTTATTTATGATCCGATTTTCGCAATCAACTTGTCAACAAATTGCCTAAATCCGTAGATATGAAAAGTGGTTTTAATTTTTTTATTCTGTTGGACACAGACCGACCTCAATTTTTTCGCCCGTAAGGTAAGCACGGAAATAAATTTTAGTGATATTCAGTTCTAAAAGACACTCAGTTTGACGGCTTTAAAAGAAATTAGGACCTGAATATAAATAAACACAAACTTATTGAAATGGCGACCCAACATGTATAATGCTTAGGAAAACTAACTATTTTTATACGTTAAAAAACGGACATTTTTCCCGGGTGAGCAACAGGTACGATTTAATAATGAAACACTAAATTAATATGCTTGAGTTATGTTTGCCATCCCGGCCATTGACCTACATTGTTCCCTGGGCTCTCCACTCTCGTTGTTTATCCTTATAACTTCACCTTATATCGCCAGTTATAATTATTCTTAAAAGGGTTTAGACTCAGTTATGGTAAATTGTTTCAGCTAAAGAACATGTTTATTAATCACCATTTGTATTTAAGGGCGCCGAGGAAATTTCAGGCTGAAACCTGAAAAGACGCATCAGAGAGTTGCGCTCTTGGCAATAAGTATTTAAACGTATTTGGCCAGTAATTAAACAATGTAGTCAGGGTAAAGTTATCCCCACCACAGACCATCCTTACTTATACAATTGGACACTGTGATTTGATTTGTTAGTGGATTTCCTATGGAAAGTGAACTATTAGCATGACCTGCACGGTGAAACTTAAGCCCGGAACCACCATAGAAGTTCCTAACGTGACCCCTTGAACACGTTTTGGGGAGTTGTACAAAATTGTATATATATATATATATTTATATAGATATGTGTGTATGTGTGTGTGTGTGTGTGTGTGTGTGTGTGTGTGTGTGTGTGTGTGTGTGTGTGTGTGTGTGTGTGTGTGTTTGCACTCTAGCGGTCGCAATCTTTGTCCGATTTACTTCAAATTTGGTAGGGACGTTCCTTTCTGTTATCAGTTGAACAAGTTCATTGGGCAAAACAATCGTAAAACTCTAAACCCCTTTTTTGGGGATTAATCTTTCAAATTTCGAGTTTTTGGGCCCTAAGAGTCAGAAAAGCCCCGGATGTAACATTAATGCAAGTAAAAAGATGGGAATTAGCGAGGCGAAAGTTTTAAGCCCTATCTGTCATTCTAGCATAAATATTTACCGAGTTATTAAAGAAAAAGTGTATCGACTAAACAGAGTACGTTGTCTTATGGGGGTTTTACACTAGAAAAGCCTGTTATTCCTTTGTTAGAGTACTTTTATTATCCCCAGCAACTCACGCCTACTTTCAAGCCTGTTTGGACCATCTCCTAACATTATAATGCGCAAAACTGTATTCCCAGTTTTGCAGGTAAATGAAACCAGGACCATCAGAACAGCCAAAAAATCAATGTTTTCAGATTTCAATAAAAATTGGAAAAATCTACATTTTTACACTGATTTTGAGTTTTAAAAGTTTGTGGGTGGAAATTCACTTCCCTCACGTCAGCGTGCTGCGTGCGAACTCGTTTTGTATTTACATATGTTATCACAGTATACGTTAAACCCCACAACGTCCCATTGATAGTTTCTTGATTGGCTTTATCATTAAGCAGTGTATGAACAATGGAGGTGATAACTTCATCCTCAACCCTTTTTTTACTAGTTGTCCCCAAGTCACCTCCGTACAGCATGAAACTTAACATAAAATTAAAAAAATTGGAATGAGTATTACAGAGTTGTGATCCAATTAGTGGGCTAGTCCTAAAAGTCCGTTAAAACGTATTCACGGAGATTTTTCTCGAGAATATGACACAGCCGTGGCACAGAGACACCCGTGAACTGTATTGAGCCATATCGACGATATCTCACTCGGAGTGAAGACATCACACGCACAAACTGCGCGAGAATCCGCCGTCAGCCGTGGAACCGGGAGGAGGGCACAGCGACGCGGCGGCGAAATAACACTACACTACCTGCTAGGGATGTGCAACATTAGATATCTTACGATATTGTACCGTATTTGGATTATTTGAATTAATTTTCCAATCATTTATTAAATTTTAAAGTAAGAGGTATACAAAAACCACGAATGGTCATTAAATAATTTCACGAGGTAACAAGATAGTAGAAACCAATATAAAGATAAACAAAATCAAGCAACGTAAATCAGGAAATTCAAAATGGTAGAATAAGTAGCTAGGTGGGGGTTAACCCTTCCACTGCGGATGTTAACTGCCGATCGCCATTCGTTTGGTAGCTTCAAGGACCCCTGGTCGTATCAGATCTTCCCACGAGTCCTGGTCAACATGCTACTTCCCTTCACTTGAAGGTACAGTATTTTCAGCAGAAAACTCAAGTTTACAGTTGAAAAAGGTTTATTCATTGTATATTTCAGCAAATTAAAAACTAGGACATGGCATTCGTTGGTATTAAAATATTGTATGAAAGTATTAAAATATTTTAGCTGGGGAAAAGTAAAGTTTTTAGGTTTATATAAAATCTAATTTTAAATATAACTCTACAGCGAAGACTGTGTTATTTTGTTAATAGGACTAACGAGATGCTGATGAGATACTAACGAAAAAGTGAATCAACAAACTACGGAATCCTTTTAAAATCCTAATTCCTAAATAAATAAAAATATTACGGGGAAATAAATAATAATATTAATCACGGGGAAATTTAAATTGCAAAAAGCTTAGTCTAAGTCATGTTTTGTATTTTAGTTTTTAAAGGTCTGAAGAATGTTAAGAAGACGTTATGATTTTAGTTTTAATTTAGTTTAATAAACCACAATTTGTATCAAAACGTACAGGTGTATTTATTGTAAGCTAAATCCAAAACGATCAGTTTGTACTGTGCCAGTGTAGTAAAATTCGAATTAAAATGGTCAAAGGTATCAGAGCACTGGATTTGGAGGAGAAGTTGTTTCCTAATTTGGAGCGAGGTATTTTAAATTCAGCTTAGGGAACAACGACGGTACAATATTAGTTACTCCCATGTTAGCTGCTAAAAAATATCAGTTGCAAAAACTAATATCAGGTATTATAACTAACCTGATTACTGTTTCAAGCTTTCAAGGCGGTAAGAAATATCACAAATGTATACTTAATGAATTTTAGCGATACATTTCTTACTTGAATAGGGAATATCAGATTAGATAATTTCAAGCAGATTGTAAGTTCTCATTAAAATTAGGAAAATTACGGGGATTTTTTTCAAGATCAGCAGGAAACATTAAAAAAGCTCTACGGCGAGACAAGGAATAAAAACAGTTTTATAACATAGTGTTTCGTATTTTAAGAAATTCATAATGAGGTGGATATGTTTATTTCAAATTCTCAAACTACTGCCAACCTTGCTCGTAAGATGTGATCGTGAGTAAAACTGAATATATTCATTATAATCCTGTTACTCTTTCATTTATTATACTCCTGATGTAGTAACTAGAGAAGTAGCTCGGATAATCCAAGTGTTCGGATAATCCAAATGTTCGGATAATCCAAATGTTCGGATAATTTAACGCACGGTAACCTTCTTTTCTAGTATCCGCGCTGTAACGTAAAACCGGACGGTCATTAAAACACCCTCAAAAAACTTAAAACAATATCAATTTACGTGTTTTCAAATCAGGCAGTAGTTAAATGATCTGAACATTGATGAACGATCGAGTCTTCTGAACGGCCTGGGGTTTCACTCGTGCAACACACTGTACATGCCGAAAGCTAACATTCGAGATCCACAAATTAATAAACCTTTGAAGCAATGCTACTATTCCCAGTACAACCACATCGCCTCCACTTCTAATAGAAGCATACAGGCATACGGCGCACTAGGAAGTCATATTCGCCAAGTACCGCCCCATTACTGCAGCGGCGCGGGTGATCGCGTCTTTGCATGTGCAATTCAATGCGGCCAAGACACGAAACCGAGCTCTTTTTAACAATTGTTTTCAAGCCGGTCCAACGCCGAGTATCGTGCTGGTTATTTATACTTGAACATATTCTACTCCTTGTTATACTGAATTCAAAATGGATTTGATAATCCGTTGTTTCACGAGTATGATGCTGACACGCATATCCCTTAGTTGGCTAATGCAACAGACATCAAGGTGGTTAATCGTCCCAGGGCAATAGAAATGTCCCGTTTTTCCGCATGTTTCCCGTTATACATTAAACCTCTTCGAAACGCAAAAATGCCCCGATAACCCTTCAGTATTTACTAAAAATTGCCAGGAACACATTGCCTTTTATTTTAATAAATTCCTCATAAAGATATTTATTAAAAAAAAATGTATAATTTGTCCTATTTTAGTGCGATCGTTACGGACTTATGAAAGATCAACTTATAGTAGGGTCTATGTTAACTTTCAGTAAGTGTTGGACCTAACGTATGCCTGCTTATTTTATTGATGAACGAAGTGAATCACTGTATTGATTAAGAAGTTTCAGTGGCCGTGTGTGGGTGTGTGTGTGTGTGGGTGTGTTATCGAAATACTAAATAACTGTACAACATTTCTTAATGAAATTTTGAAGGAGTCATTTGGGATACCAAAGGGATGTTTTAACACAGCATTTGTATTTTATTTTGGATTATTAATAATTATTAAAACTAATTTTAATGTTTGATATTCAGTAGTTGAATTGGTTTTCGTAGTAAGCTATTGACTATGGTTGTCTTTAAAATGTCAGCTGGGATTTATCTGTGTTTCACTTGAGGGATTTTTATCCCCTATATGGGATATTTTGACTGCTTGTGGGATAAAATGGGATTGTGGGATAAAGTGGGATTTTTTTGAAATCGTCATTACGTCTGCTAGTTTGCTTACAACTTACGACCAGAGCACCTTAGCAGTAGCACTTCTAGAGGATTTTCTCCCCGTACTGGCAGTTGCGGGGTTTCCCATTTTTTAACCTCGCTGTCCGCACCTATTATGATTTTATAAACGTCACAGAACGAACACTGAATCATGTCAATTTCGCTGGCCAAGCCATGTTGGAATTAACAAGCAAACTATTTGCCATTATTTAGTACCTACTTCGTACTCTTTAGTACTACCATTAAAAATATTAGTACTTCTCACGTAAATAAATTATTTAATTTAGTTAATTCACCGTATCATTTAACCTATGTCGCATTGCTCAAAACCTTTGAGGTACTAAAATGTAAATTACCTATAGGTAATTAGTAGATATAAATAAGCTCTATCTAACGGTATAAATATTGTACTAATACATTATTCAATAACCATATAATATTTAACATTAATTGTGTTGCATTGTTTAACAAATCAGTGGGAAAGTGTGGGATATGACGAGGGATATTATAGGGGAGAGTGTGGGATAAAGCGAGATTTTTTGTATCAGCACGTGGGATATTTTTACTGCTGCGTGGAAACACTGAATCTTTGTTTACAAATCACAAAAAATGTAAACAGGTTTTCAACTTTGAAGTTAGGTTATGATTTGTTCCATCAATTTTGTTATTTTGAAATAGTTTAAAATGTGAGTGTTATGTAAATTAATAGTGTTTTGTCGTGTTTAAAACAATATTTATCCTATATCTATTTAGATTTATTAGTAGTTTATTTTTTACTGGAAAACTTCGATGTAAAAGCTAAGTGTTTGGACTAGTGATGATAAATTAATACAATAAGTTTTGGAATTTTTGAATTACTGGGACAGTATAACTCCGTAACACGGCTGACTGTGATTGATAATCAAGACATCAAGAGTGTTGTAGACCTATAGTAGTTTCTTTTCATTGTGAATAAATTACTCGATAGTAGACTTACTAAACGATCATACGTGCAAACTATCTTTATTACATGTAATGTGCCAAATAAGCCCCACTGTCACCTAATTACATGGAATTAAAGTTTTGTAATCTACCGGTCAGTAAAATAGTCTGGTTACAGTTTATATTTGTGGGCATTTTCTGTAAATAATATTGATTTTCATAAACAATCAAGATGTCCAAAACTCCGTAATCCCAACCGTCTACATTGTTCAACTAGTTACGTTGTAGACAGATTGCCCTCCTGAAAAATTGTCATTAATGTAGATGATGTTTTTGCTTTTAAACCGTACTGCGATTTCAGTAGCTTGTGTGTTTAAATTCAAACTACATATTAATGATGTAAACATTTTTAAATTTAAGGTATGAAGATAGGATATAAGATACTGTGTTATAAATAAATCATTGAATTCCTTTTTTTACATTCAATGGGTTTAAAACAAGTATATTTCTGTATGTTTAACCCCCTGATTTTGGAGCTGGAAATTAATAGGCCTAATAATAATTGGCAACTTTTCCCTCAAGTGATATATTTAAAACTCGTCGAAAACCATCCGGTGCCAAAAATATATTAAAGTCATTGGCCGAGTCGTAAAAATGCGTGACCAGGCCTGATGGCCATAGCTAGGACCTGTGACCAAATAAACGCAATCAGTTTAATCTAATTTTCTAGGTACACACAGTGGTTTTAAGAGGTTAATTGCTCCACCTCACCCTCCAGGGTTAGATGGAAACGTATTCCGCATATTCTCTATTCATTGTTGCTGGATTAGGAAACCCCAGCATAGCTGCTATAGGCACATTTTCTACAAGCGGGAATTTTGCGCAGGTTACCTGAAGGTTAGGATATAGCAGGAAAGGAAAGGGTGGGATGGGACAGGCAGCCAAATTGGCCTTTCAGAGTACCAACTCCCGTGCTCCTGTGACAGCTGAGATCAGGCTCAAACAGGTGGACCCGCTCTGCCCTCCAACTGGCCAACTCAACGGATGGGCCATGTACAACAGCCAGGGACCATACATTCTCAGGTTGGGGACCAACCCCTGAGTTTCCGCCACGAGCCGCTGCAAGTGAAGGAGCCAAAGGTGAAAGGGAAGTTTGTCATAATGGACAGCCAAAAAACTTCATATGTAATGACAATTTCATTTGCTGTACCCAATGTCAGCATCCAAACTGGTATAGACCAGTTTTAAGGTTGTCCTAGGACGAATATTCTCTATTGGTCAATGCTAACACACCAAGTTTTAATAAAATTAATCATTATACAAGAGATATATGTTTTTTATTTCTTATAAGAATAACATCGGACTATATAGAGATACATCGGAAATTGAAATATTCTCCACAACCATTAGCCGAATAGCCTACTATCGCCATACTAATTTAACCGTGTGTGGATTGGAGTACTAATTGTTCATCTTTTAGAGCTTTTTATGGCAATGAGATAAAACTGTTGAAACCTGCTAAAAATATTTAAAGTTTATGGTACTAAGAAAGGTAAAAAAACTGAAGTTTGGGATCTCTTAAGCCCTGTAATTTCTGAACCCAAATTTTTCAAAAAAATCAGGTGGTATATTTTATTAGAAACCTAATATAAACCACCAAATAAAAAATCCAAATATTTCGAAAGCGGCTCCTCAAAACTGCTCCAGACCTATATACTGCGTTGTTGGGTACCAAAATATTATGGATACCTCTTTGTTCTTACCTCAGGGTTCTGCCTTTACTATCACTCCCAACGTTTAATTTTAACGTATGATTCGTTGGATTTATTTTGTTAAAGCAGCATCTCCTGAAAGATGTCCCCACGTTTGATATGCCGCCCTACTCAACCATAGACCTCCACCGCACAGGAAAATTTTCTATGTTATTATTTACGCCTTTTTTAGTAATTTTAGAAAATTTTCAATCATACAACAAATTGTTATTTTTTAACCCCGACCTTAGAGCTCCGCCTCACTGGCTTTAAAAGTTGCCTTGTTAAATTTATGGAGGAAAGATGATCCTTGGGTAAGCGTTCGGGAGTTCGGGTCAGCGATCGGGTTGAGTACTACTAGCTGGTCAGACAGACATTATTCTGTCCTAATGTCACTGAATTTGTTTTATGTCAAAGATTCTCGTTCTTTTTCAAGATGAGCTCGTTAGCTACGCTCACTTTCCTATTTTTATATAGAGCTTGCTTCGGTATTGAAAATGAGTTGTTATTCGAATAGATTTATTATTTCTATAATAAACATATGTTTGTATGCTTTTCAAGTATGTTTAGATATCATCCTTATAACAGCTGTTTGATGAAACTAAATAACTAACATACAATCCCGACTTTGTTTTATGTATTTAGATAATGAAAATCACTTAATAATATCTTGCCATGACAACGTTAATTAATATACACTAGGCAGCAATACGGATTTTGGCAATTTGAAATTTAAGTAATTGCACAACGCCATCTGTAGAGCCTGATATAAGCGTAGGTTAAGGCAGTCCCACACTACTCGCGAACACGCCTGAACATTCGGCCGAACATTCTCCAGAACATTCGGCCGAACATTCTACCGAACGTTCACTGAACGTTCGCCCTGATGAAGCTCCCACACTTCTCGCGAACACCCACCGAACATTCGGGGGAATGTTCGGGCGAACATTCCCTCGAACATAAATAAATTCCAAGCAGATACACGCCTGTTTGATTTTGTTAATCAGCTGATTATAAACAATTGTTGGAAATCAACTGTAATAACTGCTAGTTTGGGCGTTGACGCGGCGATCGTCCATTGTGGACCACTCTGCCTTCAGTGTGCGCAAGGAAACGCTTTGTATTTGACTTGCTTATAATTAATTCATGATAATCATATTAATAACAATGTTTTCATTTGTCGGCAATTAATTAACATCGAGTAAATATGTCTTCTCCTGATGTAATAAATTATAAAAGGTGTAGAATTTAGTCGTGTAGAAGAAACCAACAAAAATATGAGAAGCCTATTTTTTACGAAGTAAAAAATCAAATATAAATATATCAAGTATACTAGCTGACACCAGTATTTCGCACAGCTGATTAAAATCCTACTTACTGTAAACATCTGTTTCAGTACTCACATGATTCATTCAACCTATTGCCTTAATATATTAAGTTTATTAACAGTCAAGCTTTTACAAGTTAACAAGATAACTCAGAAAACTATTCTTTTCGGGGAAAATTTCAACGTGGGAATGACAGACTGGTCGTGCACCTGTACCACGCTGCCGATGCGATTGATGTAATTCTTGGGAGCTTCTTATGTCTTGTTAAATAATTGAAGTAAATTAAATCGGTTCCACTGCCGGTTACTCAACTTAGATGACACACTTATATTAATTTGCAAAAACAGATATCTTTGGGTGATTTGACCACAAACAAATGTTTTTTCTCCTTGAGTAGTTGTCCCCTCTTCACCACTGTGACCGGCACTGATTATGGAGTGTGGAAGAAAATCAACTACTATTTAAATAAAGGATATGTAGGGACAATAATTAAGGGTTCCGTATTAAAGGATTTATTTGTATCTTCTATAAATAATGAATTAAAATGCCCATTATTGAGGTTGGCGTCAATCTGCTGCCGCGAAAACGCAAGTGATTGTATGAACTGAATGATTTGAAACAACACATTGCCTCAACGCACTGATAAAATAGTGCAGCTGAGTTGAAGAAGTGACTCAAGCCCTGAATCCTGCAGAATCCGTCGACAGTATACTAATAAATGAAAACCCCCTGTGCCTTAAAACAAAACTTCAATTTACACAAATAACAGTAAAATAACTTATTTATAGCTATAATTATAACTGACATACGCATAGTAGGCTTATGTCAGTACAACTAGAGATTGACATTTAATTATTGATTATTCATTACCAATGACCACTTAAGTAGTATTCAATACTTACTTGAAAGCACAACAAATAAATACGGTACGCATACAAATAAATACGCAGTTTTATAGTATTATCTGAGTAGAACAAGATCGTTGACTATCAATGATGCAGTGATGCAATAATGCATGTTCGCGAACAGTGTGGGAGCCTCCCGAACATTCGTCGGAATGTTCGACTGAACATTCGCCCGAATGTTCACTGAACGTTCACTGAACATTCAAAGTTCGCGCAGCTCCCACACTTCTCGCGAATACTCCGAACGTTCGGAGTTCGGCCGAATGTTCGGGCGTGTTCGCGAGTAGTGTGGGACCGCCTTAAGGGCCCGATCTTGCATTTAGGGTGTAGACCAGAGCCTGTACAGACCCTAAATTCAGCCCTGGCCGTCTGTATGCAGAACTTCAAACATGCTAAAAATCCAGAATCATTGTCCCTGTCTCGTGTACATTCTATGTGCCTAAGAGTAAAAATATGTTATAGTCAATTAATACAAATGCTGAATTATTTTGATTCAATCCTATCCTACACTATAATATGAGTAACGTTTGCATGCTCGCTTGCTTGGTTGATTGCTTGCAACTCTGATTTCAAAAACCGCTCCAACGATTTTCTTGAAAAATAACTAATGTGTCCTTCCAACTACTTGTGTTGTAAAACCTGATATCTGGGTTAAAAATAAGTTCTAGACATGTCCCATCCCCAAAAAAATCAAATAATGTAAAAAGCCACTATGGAAAATTAAAAAAATCACATCGGGCTTTTGGATATTAAAATAAAAGCAAAAGAGTCATAACATCTGTTCAAAATCTATCAGCGAACTCTCAAAGTTATACTCATATAGTTTAAGTACTACCTGGGGCTGAGCTTTGCTAGGGAAAGGTCAATCTTGTTTATGACTTGGAGTAGTTTTTCACCATGTACCCTACTAACGAGCATTTTTGAGGTCACAACAGTTGTTATTATAATGTACCTTTGAGTCATTCTGGATATGACCACTCTACATGTAATCTTCATTCAAAGGTTTTATTATCTGATTTTATGGAACCACATGGAACTCATGGTGTTTATGATTATTAATATGTGGTTTCCTGAGAGCAGAGATTAAAAGATTTGAGAGAAGATTACATATATAGAGTAGTAAAATAAATCAAAGGGATATCAAAGGGATATAAATCAAAGGGTATAAATAACAACTGGAGTGACCTTAAAAATGTAGAACAGAGGCAAATGAGTTATACAATTCTGATTATCAGTAGGGGGAAGTGGTGAAATATGCTCCAAGTCATCTAAACAAATTGACTGGCCTTCACCCGAGCAAAGCTCGGCCCCCAGGTATCATATACTCTAATATGAGTAAGGTTTGCTTGTATGTTTGCTTGCTTGCTTGCGACACTGATCTCAAAAACGGCTCCAACGATTTCCTTCAAACGTTCAAAATAACTAATTTCTGGGATAAAAATAAGTTCTAGACAGGCCTCATTCCCAGGAAAAATCAAATAATGTAAAAAAACTAAAATGAAAAGTTAAAAAAAATAACATTGGGCTTAAGGGGGCACTCCACCCAAAAACTGGCTTCAAGGCAAAATTAAAAAAAAATATTTTTTATTGTTTTATTTTGTTCTCTGGTTTATCCCGAACATATTGGTGTGCAAATATGTGTTAGTTTTAGTGTTGTAAGTGATTTTATTTAGTTATAATCTGAACGCTCGCACTTGCAGATTCAGGATTTTAAACCAACAGAATTGTGTTTCCGTTCGTTTCCGGGGTGATTACCGAAAGTTTGATTTTTACATATTTTAAAATACGGGAACGGATGTAACTCAGGTTCTATGTGAGATAACATAATAATTTTATTTTTATTTTGAAGGTTATATTGTACTCTACAAACTGTAGCATGGATTTACACAAATTAAGTTTTTAAATATTTGTCATTTAATTATAAAAGAATATATTCAAAACAAATTTGTTTTTCAAATTGTTTGATACAATTTTTACATTTATAACTAGTTCATTAAAATGGCCATGCTACAGTTTGTGCACACACATGTACTCTACCAAATAAAATTTACAAAATCAAGATATCTCAAACCTACCTTAAGATACATCCGTTCCCGTAAACATACATTTTTTCAATAAAATCCCCCCCCCTGGGGTAAAAAGGGGGGAACCCCATATTTTATTTACATTTTGATAGCTTAAAACTAATGTGTAAAAAATAAAATGTTACATACATAAATAAAGATTTTTTAATTTTGGGTGGAGTGCCCCCTTAAGGAGTTTTAAATCAACACAAAAGAATTTTAACAGCTGTTCATAATCAACCAGGGAACTGTTAAAGTAATACTCATGTTTTTTATGATTATTGACATGTGGTTTCCTGAGAACAGAGATTAAAAGATTTGAGTGAAGATTACATATATAGAGTATTAAAATAAATCAAAGGGGCATTGAGCTTTAAATAACAACTGGAAGGACCTTAAAAATGTAGAAAAGAGGCAAATGAGTTATACAAATCTGATTATCAGTAGGGGAAAGTTATGAAATATTACTCCAAGTCATCTAAACTGACTGACTGGCCTCCCCCCGAGCAAAGCTCGGCCCCCAGGTACTGTAGTGTTAAAACGGATATGAGAAGGGTGTTACCACTCCAGTAGTCAGTATTATTTTTTATTTACATTAGTCCTAAATTATCTGTTCTTGCCGTTGTGCAGTTATAACGGATAAGGGAATGGTGTTACCATTCCGTTAGTAAAATGTTTGGTTTATTAATTATCTGTTCTTGCTGTTGTGGAGTTAAAACGGATAATAGAAGAGTGTTATCAATCCAGTACCTGCCTACATATCTTTAAAAATTCAGTCTTCGTTCATCCTCTTACGGGAAGAATGAGCGTACACCTAGTTACTAATGAATTAATTTGAATATGGGATAATGTCATGGAAAAAAGTTATCTATCTCATAATATTTTACGAGGGAAACAGTGTCTGTCTTTCTGTCTTGCCGATGTCCCGTTCTTCGCACGTCCCCATGCGGTGAACGGAACACCAAACAATTAAAGGGACGCGGTGTCTGTATTGCACGTCTGTCTGTGTCGTCAGCTAAATCCTCAACTGCACTGATAAACCTAAAGTTGAGCATATATATTCAGCGGTTTTTGATAGTGAGACTTAGTTTTTGATAGTTCAAAAAGAGGGAGGGAGTCACCTGAGTTTGTAAACTGAGATAAACAGCCATGCAAACAAAATTTTACTTCGTAAACTAGATTCAATATACATATGTTTACCCAACTCTGTTCACAGAGCATTGCAGGTCTTATGGAAGATGGCCATTTTACTACTTGAACCGAGTACATTGTTGGTGTTGTTATGAAGGTTGAATCACCTTCTCAGTACCCGCGTGAAGGCGCTCATTTAAATGCTTTCCACGGCTAGAACCACCTAAATTGTCATTTGGAATATATTTCGGGTGAGCCCTACTGCACGGCGAACGCGGCACTAGAGTTAGTCGTGCATTTGTTATTTTGTAAGGGGGGATTTACGAAATTATGATGGTTGTAATATCGTCACGAAGATCTGGCCTACTGCCGCGATGATGGGGGTTGTCTTTGTACCACCTGACGACGTCATCAGACCAGCTGATGAGACAGGTTGTTTACCTCGCCTGTGTCTAGCGACAGTCGCACGCATGCAATACGGATATTTCCCGGAAGTAGTATCCCGTAATGAATCACTATTCCGGACTACGGAAGGGAACAATCAACTTTATTACCTGCTGGTAGTTTCTCGCCCGGTGATAGTACCTCTAACAGTTCTATATTTGAATGCATGCTGTTTAGAACAATATCATCTGTTATACTGAAGTTGTCCGTTAAAGGTATTTTAAAGGTACTTTATAGAAGATACGTTATGACAAACTTATTTCTCTACACAACTTCCCATCAAGACGACCATTTAAAATAGTCCTCGTAAGAATAAACGCAATGAATCCACCGAGTTGTCAGGATAACCTAATACTCCAGGTAAAACTGGAGTACGTTAGTAAAAATAAAAATTACACTTAGTATTGGCGTTAGGTTAGGACCTATCCACATCTTACTCTGATTTTATATCTAAAAGTACCGTAGTGCATTGAACTGTTTTATAATGGCGAAGTAGTAGCATGAATGTTTTTCGACAAAACAATGTTGATTGATTATGAACAATTTTGATCCTTCCTTTGATCAAACAAAATTATCCCCCCTAAATCGATCCCAAGGAATAACGTAAACAAGGTTTTAATTTTTTTGTAATATAGGGAGTTTCAAAACCCCAATTTCTAATTAGTAGGAAATATTTTTCTTGATCCTTCAATAGTTTGTCTGTAATGTGGTTGTGACACTCTTTACATTGTTGAGTGTATCTCATCTTTTGTCATGAAAACAAAAATAATTATTTAATTTTCTTAACATCAGGCACTACAATCTCAGGCATGCTTCCGCCTTGACTATTCCCCATAATCAACATTGTTTTGTTGATTAAACAAAATTAGATTGTTTTTAACTGTAATCTGTTTGAGAAACTTTACATGAACACCCTGTAAGCAAAAATTGTGAGTAGATTGTTGACTGTAAAACACCTTTTCATAAATCGGAATTGTTCATGTCAAGTTCGGAAACGTAGAGTGAAAGTCTAGCCCGCGCGAGGCCTTGACGCGGGCTGAATGCAATCCGACGGAGGCATTTAGTTAGCCGACAAGCCCCGACTGCCAGTGACATTTGCTCATCGATTCCACGCAACTAACCCACTTCCTGCTGCGATATACGCAACTGGCCCACCCTCCTGCTTTACTGTTACGTTTGTTGGTCTAACAAAATGGCCCAGTTATTCAGTCAGTCAAAATAACCTTATTCGTGAAACACATAAGTTGTACAGAACGGTCATTTGCATAAATTATAAGTTTGATATATAATGCTGTAATACAAACCGTTTCAGACAAAACTTCAAAAAAGAAAATCTATACTAGGTTTATTTGTCCGAGTTTGAAGATCCACAATTTCGAACATGTAACAAATCATCTATTTTATATAGTGGATTATTAACAATATAGGTTACAATTTTACTTGTTTTTATGATGTTTTCCTTTATAAATTTTTTGCAAATTATAAAAAAACTGTATTCCTTATATGAGGTTTACTTTGTGTAAATATATGAATTATGTCTAGTGTATGCCAGATGGTTATAACATTTCCTTTAAGTATAATTTTGGCAGTTTTTCCAAGTTTAATGTAAAATATATTGTTAACTTTTACCAAGCGACTTTACTATCCAGACTATTTTTATGAGATCTTCAAACTGTGACATCTTCGTAATTAACACATTTGTTAAGCGTGAGTACTAGCTCACCAACTGTTTGTTTAGGAATTCGAATTTTTGCAGGACGCAAAATTGTCAAGTAGTAAACATTGTTTTATTGTATCTTCGAACTATGGAAGCAACAGAATATTACCAAGTCGAACGGGGGTTTCCGTTTTTAAAACTCCCTAGGCAACAAATTAGCCCTCTCATTGTGTAAGCGACCATGAACTTCACACAGCTTCCCATGATACATCCTATGACCAGATTACCATTTCCAACACGCAGTTTTTATTGAATTTCAGTTGTCTGATTGTATTTAGCATTTGTTGCATTTTCCACCATTTTTAGCCTCATTTTCTCTCGGTTTAGGACAAATTGATTCCCTTATTTGTTCCAATTTATTTTATTTTAAAACATGAATCTGTTCTCTTATTTTTTGCAAGTCCTTGTTTACAAACCTATTCCTTTATCATTTTCAAAGAATTTCCGCTTCCTTAATCAACTACTAAACTAATAAATACTTGCTACAGTTTGCCATTAATCCGGCTGCTTGCTTCGCTCAAAACAATAATTAATCTTATACTGTCACCCTCTACTATACTCTGGTCCCACACTCCCCACTTTACTATGTATACTACACTTCTGTTCCCACATTCTCCATTTTACTGCGTACTCTCTTGTCTACCTTCTCCTTCTCTAACCTTCCCTCTCCTCATCCTTATTACTCTTCTCCTACAATCTCGCTTTTCAACATTGGGATCCATTCAACCTGGCAACCTTTCAATCTTGTAACCTTTCAGTCTGGTAACATTACCAACTAGCAATTTTTCAATCTGGTAATATTACACACTGGCAACTTTTCAGTCTGATTAGTTTACCACCAAGTGCCTTTTTAATTTGGTAACACAATATGAAGGTCTTTCTCTACATTCTCGTACGCTATGTCCCCCAGATGAGGCATGGGGGCGCGGTGGCAGTCCTCGCAGCGTCCTCTGTTCGTCCGCACAGTATGGGTCGACGGGCGGCGTCATGCCATCCTCTCCCGAGACGATCCTCTCCTGCGGATGCCGAGGCCCTCCTCCTCCATCGCGACCTCGGACTCCGCCTCAGACTCCTCAGACTCCTGCCTCGGTTGCCCCCTCGAGGACTGCCTCATCAAGCTCAGACTCGCCCTCCATCCTGACTCTTACCGGGTGAGATTGAATTCTTGTTCATAATAATGTTTACCTTTTTTTAAACCCACTAGACTGTTCAGGAAATGGATTTTTTAAGTTGTTTAATAATTCCATCACTTCTGGATGAATTATTTCTAATTGGCGTTCATAAATGACAGTTGTAGTCATAAGTACTTCAAACTATACATCATAAGTCGCTATATTTGGAATTCTATATATATGTCGCTATACTTGTGATCCAGAATCATAAATCCATTCCTACTAATATTATAAATGTGAATGTTTGGATGTACGTATGCATGGATGGATGAATGTTTAGACTTCCTTCATGCAAAAACTACTGGACCGATTAAGCTAAAATTTTGCATGAATATAGCTTACATTTCATATAGCCCTGAAAATGTCTACATCCATCCTTAGGGCTCTATCCCACGGACCCTGAAAGTTCCAATGTAGATATTATGGGAGGATATTGTTTATAAAATTACCAGCTGTAGTTATGTTTCACAGTTACAGCAAAGGAAATCATATGGTGAAATGTAAACAATGATGGTAGTTTGATTTGATAGTGCTGGTCAGGTTAATATTGAAGTTTTGCGAGCAAAGCCACAGGTAACAGCTAGTAGTACATAATATTGACTCCAAATAAAAACTGTTTTAAGAAATAACTTTTTGAAACAGGTATATTATAGAAGAGAAGGACTAGGTATTTGGTTAGCATACAAGAAACTTTTCTAACCAACAATCCATTATATTATGTTTAGCAATTTCAAAACACAAATTTATTTTCACAAAGTGAAACTTGTGAGTGTTCCAGGGCAGTTTCAAGGAGGGGATGTTCCCGATCAGGCAGGGGACGGTGGAGGCGTCTCACTGCTACGACCAAGACGACACTGACTCTCTCTACGACAATTACCATGACCACGAGATACCCCGGCGGCGCCTCCCCTTGCTGGGGCAGTATCCCAAGGTAACTCACCTCTCGTCTGGAGAAGTACTAACTAAAAACCTCCGCAAAATACAACGATCAATTTTGCAAAGGGCTCAACTAGGTATGTTTCCCAGCAAAATTTTCTGTCTTTGATGTGTAAAGCCGTAATAACACAAATCAGCCGTTTGATTGAATGATGATTTACTTGACTTATTTTCTTTATCTGCTCTGGGAGCATAGGGCATCTAGGAGAGCTCTCCATCCATCTCCACCTAGCGAGTGCCTTCAGCTCTCCCCAAGTTTTGTCCACTTTCCGCACTTCCCTCTCAATCGTCCTCTTCCAAGTTTCTCGTGGCCTTCCCCTCCTCCTAGCGCCTTGTGCTCTTGCGCGCCTTGCGCCATTCCAGGGAATTTCTCTCAATTGTGTCATCAGGCTTTCTAAAGTGTGTCTTAAGCACATATTTTCTCTCTCGGATCTGAAGCTTGATTGGAGCTTGGTCTGTTATTCTCCACAGCTCTTCGTTGGTTGTGGTGACAGGCCATAATAACTACGAGGCGGAGACATCTATTTTTACAAAACTTGAACTTCCTAGGATTGAACGATAAAGTATTTTCATTTCTTCCAGGTCTACTCGTTTGACCGGGCAGACCAAGCCACCTTCCTGCCTGAGCTTCAGCTGAACCCTCTGTCAGAACGGGTCCTGCAGTGGCTAGACCTGTCAGGCAAGGGCAAGAGACTTCACACGGCTGTACACAGGGAGGTGAGTAACACAAACCTGTCATCTTGTTATACTATGTTGTTAACGAATTTCCCACGGAAAAGTGAGCTATTAGCATGAATCGCGCAGAGAAACTTAAGCCGGCAACCACCATAGAATTTCTTAACGTGACCCTGAGCACTTTTTGGGAGGCTGCTACAATTTATACACTCTAGCAGTCACATTTTTTTGTCCAGTGGACTTCAAATTTGGTAGAGACATTCTTTTCTATCATGAGTTGAGCAAGTTCATTTGGCAAAACAATCGGTAAATCCCACCCCCCCTTTTTGGGGGTTTTGAATGTTCGAATTTTGAGTTAAAAAAGGGTCAATAGAGCCCCCGATTTAAAATTAATGCATACAAAACGATAGAACGTAAACAAATTCAAGCCTTTCCTTATTGATTTAACAAGACTGCTCACCGACAATTGAAGACAATTTTAACGACTAAACACATTAAATTGTCTTATGGAGATTTTACATTGGAAAAGGCTGGTGTCCATATCTTGGTTTATTTTCACCCCCAATCCGCCATACAAACTTTCACTCCTGACTGGACCTACTCCTAACCTGATAATGCTCAATATTACTGTCCCAACATTGCAGAAATATCCGCCTCTCTTGTGCTGCGTGCAAACTCATTACTATAGTTTGTATAAAATTAATCTTATCTGATAGATATTTCACAATGGAAAATTTACATTACAATTATGTACTTGTTCTATTCTTTTGCAAGTCTGTCTGCTGCACCAATGTAAATTTTTCATTTGATAAATAAAAGGATTTCAAGATTCCAGTCATTTTTACCTAGCAATGTCAAAATTGATTTTTTTATATTCAACTAAATTTTACTCAGAAAGAACAAGAAACTAACTGAACCTCGTGTTTTTTATGTGTTTCATGGGTTTCGTGGTTTCCACATTAGCTCCTGAAAAGTTTAAGATAATGGCTGACAGCATCCCTATTTTTTACAACTGAAGTAACAAGTTTTAGTTCACCAATTTAATGCTCACACTGTCTGAAAATTGGTAGAGAAGATTGCGAACATTCACAACAATAACAATACCGGCTCTAACAGCGTACTTTACTTACAGGAAAATTGAGAGATCACTTAAGCTACTGACTCTATATGATTTATAGTATAAACATACATTTAAACCTATATAGTGCCTGTAAATAAGCTAAAACCATTGCAGGAAATTCTAACATTGATAAAGAATGATCTCAAATTCTGGAGCACTTATGCAACAGGTCGAAACACAATAACCAGAAAACCACACAAGTCTCCATTGCTTTTACACTTTAAACTTCAATTTTACAGACGGAAACCAATAGAGAAGAGAAAAAATCACATCTGACAGACACGAGAAAACAGCACATTTCTCGAAGAAGAGAACTACCGCCGAGAAGACTGAGTGTGGACATCCTCTCGGATATGAAACTATCGGCGAGATCTGTGGTGTGTAGAATTGTATTTTACTACCAAACACATCCCCTAACTTAATAAGCAAGCAGTTGCATGAGTCATGTTGACGTCAAAGTTACTACTGTAACATTTGAAGCTTGATTTGAAAATAAAAGAGGAAAAGGTGTTCATATCTCCATAAAATCCCGTTTAATCAGGTTTGATTACAACCTGAACAATCTTGGTGCTCTCATAACAATATTTAGGTTCTCCTACATTTTCATTGAATAAAGGTTCCCTGGAATAAAGGTTCATGGAGTCGGATAATGCAGGTTGAGCTGTTTATGTTTTTAACCGTTTAACTGTTAAGGGGAGACAGAGCCATGCTCGATGATATTTGATTAGTTTCGTGGGTGAAAAATATTTATATATGCAATCTTTATTCAATGATTCTAGTCACTGTTTTCAAGAAATCACTTGTTGCTACTTTACCATGTGTAAGTGCTACTTTGCCAGTTCACTGGTTATTTATTCACAGCTGTTGTGATTCTTTTGTTTTGATTTGAAACTACTTAAGCCCAATAATAAAATTTATAATTTTCGGATGACTTTTTTAACAAAATATGAATTTTCCTGGGGTTGAGGTTTTCACCAATCGGCTTTTTGGATCCAAAAGCCCCTAACTCCAAGGTTTAAGCAAAATCCTTCCGCTGAATTCTGAGATAAATTTCGCAAACAAATAGACAGACATTTCTTGTATTACAGTAAAGGATAAGATCATTGCAAGCATATATATATATCGTATGGCTTATACAGCTGCCTTCTATTTTGGAGTTTACAACAACGAACTTCGGTACAATCTACCTCCATTAATTAAGTTTAGAAAATAAATAAAGGATCTCCCATCACAAAGCTGAATCCAGGGCGCGAAGCCATTGAAGTCCAGCCTCACTTGTTCCATACAGGCTAGCCAACCCTTCAGGGAAAGTGCTCAGAGGACAGTCATTAACTTTGTGGTCCAAAGTTGTCGCTCCGCCTCACAGTCACAAGACTGATTGTGTGTCATACCCCATTTAAAATCCAATAATTTTAAGCATCCTTCTGCTTATCGTAACATTTATTTGCAGCTGGACCCTCGTTCGAGGCACAGGAAGCCTCCGCCCACGACCCCCGTGATGCCCCCAGTCGTGACACCGTCCCAGTACAAGGGTGATGTGGAGGTGGAGAAGCCCCCGCCTGAGGATCCCCCCATAGTGCAGCACTTCGAGCCCCCGCGGCTGCTCCGCCCTGCCCCCACCCCCGCCTGGCCCCCGTCCCCGCACGCCCCCAACCGCCCCCAGCTCCACATCTTCATGCCACCCCTCAGTGACAGCAAGCCAGAGGACAGTTCAGAGACAGAGTCCACCCAAGGGGAAGGAGAGGGCTTGTGAGGGGTTTCACTGAACTTTATAGATATTTATATTTTGTATTGTGGCTTTAACGACATTAAAACTAATTAAAATATCTCAACAGCTTCTGACCTAAAAACGATTTTTGCTTTTAATTTATTTTATAACATTTGCCCGATGAGTTGTGTGGAGATCCGTGCGCCATAAAGACAGTCTTTATCTTCAAAACATCTTCGGCACTGTCCATTGTAACGTTGTAGGACCATGGTTTTGGTGGTTTGTCATCTTCAAATCCCTTGCAGAAATCATGGTCCTATGGTCCTATGTATCATGTTGTTACAAGGGACAATGCCGCCAACAACAGACAGGGGTGGATACAGACTATCGTTTTTTTTTGGGGGGGGTCATAAAGGGGGAAAATATATAAATTGTCAAAATATAATATCCTTTACGGAGAAAAATGGGTTAAATACGTGAAGGTCTAAGGTTTTGGGGGTCATGACCCCCATGACCTCCCCCCTGTATCAGTCTCTGACAACAGAATACATTGAAGGATAAAGAAAAACCTTTGGGTTTAATCAAATAATGCAATTTTTGTTGAGAGAACTTCTGTTATTCCAAAACCAATTTCTACAGTTGTATCAAAAACTGGCCTAATTCATAGTTGGTAAATTCAATGTTGAATGTTGCCATTCTACACGTGTAACTAGGAGCTGCCCTAAAAATTTGAGGTCGAAGGCTGAGACGCTGGGACAAGAATGAAAATAAGCTAACTTTCCTTATTTCTTAAATAAATGCAACATCCTTATCTCAGCTTTGCTTGGCATCAAGTAATAGGTCCCTTGGTTAGTTAACGTTATGTATTGGTACTTGGCTTGTTATCAAATTTGGCAGTTTGTCTTTATGAAGGGGGTTACAAAAATGTAAAGTATGGGGGTTCAATTAAATTATTGTTTTTATTTCCCTAAATTTACATCCCCAAATATATTTCCTAACCCTTGATATGTTAAGATCAAAAAGAAAAGAATAATGAGGTGACTCTTGTAACAGACATTCATTTTTGTATGCAAATATTAAATTAATAAAATAGTTAATGTGAAATAAGGAAATATTTTAGTAACTATAATTATTTGCAATGTAAAACCGCTATTGATGCCAACAACAAAACCCAGCCCAAAAGTACGAACATTTGTTAAATTCACTATATAAATACAATGACTTCTGGAATGACATTACAGTGTTCATCTGTTGTGAGGGGAGTGAGTGAACATTTGCTTCAGTTCAAGCAGAATATACTAGTACATATAAACAGTGCTATCAAAGGTGAGGTCCCTTCAAACTGGTGACTACGCAAACCTTAGTTGAGAAATAATGCTTTACTATGTTTTGAAAATACTGGTGATTTTCTGTTATGGCCGCTGAAATTAATTGTAAATTTAAAGACATAAACTGTTAAAAACTGTTAACCACAGATTGCAGCTGTGTTTATTCTCTTTCATTACCTGTTCCTATATATTTTCTATGTTATATGTTCTATGTTTTCTACGTTTCTATGTTTTTTTATGTTTTACAAACATTCAAAGATTTATATACCTGATCAGAAATGATTTATATCGTAAAGCTATTGAACTAATAATCTGCACAGCCTGTGAAAGATGTTTTTGAATTTTTATATGAACCTGGATTTAGTTGTTCAAACCAATCTTCCTATCTTAAGATTTAATGGCTCTGAAATTCCTTGACTTTTCAGGAAGTAAAGGCAACAGGAAATATCTAAGCATCTATGAAGAGAGTAGCTATACTAAATACAATTGTGTAATTTCATCTGTCAAGTATGAAATAAAATGATTTTTGTACAAATTTAATAATTTGATTTACTAAACACACCTACACACCTCAAACCTATACTTATTTACTACACAGGTTTTTTTTACCCTGGAACTCCTGCAATGGTTTGGTAATTTTGATGATTTTAGAGTCATTGGATGAACTTCAACCTGATTTGTTTCACTTAATTTCAAAAAGAACAAACATAAGAGCATCCTAGCCCCCTCACAATTTGTACTTTGCCAATAAGGTTAACAATGGGTATAAATTTGGCAGTGTTGCATACTAAAACAGCTGCTTATGCAGTAGAACAGGTTAAATAGAATGAACAGATGAACATACAAGTTTGCACGTAGTACGCTGACATGAGGGAAGAGAATTTCCAAATAAAAAACTTTAAAAAATCAAAATCAGTGGTAAAACATACATTTATTCCAATTGTTATCAAAAACTGAAAACCTTTTGTTTTGTTTTGCTGTTCTGATGCTCCTGGTTCTATTTACAATGCACAGATAATGCTGGGAATATAATGTTGTGCATTAAAAGGTTATGAGAAGGTCTAGTCAACATTGAAAGTAGGCATTAAGATGCTGGGGGTGATAAAAAATACATCAACATATGAATAACAGGCTTTTCTAATGTAAAACCCCCATAAGACAACGTACTGTGTTTAGTCTTTATACATTTTCTTTGATAACTTGGTAAATATTTGTGCTAGAATGATAAGACAGGGCTTAAAACTTTCGCCTCACTAATCTCACATTTTATATGCATTAATTTAATATCCGGGGCTTTTCTGACTCTTTTTGGCCCAAAAACCCAAAATTTGAAATATAAAATCCCCAAAAGATGGTTAGTTTTCCGATTGCTTTGCCCAGTGAACTGGCCCAACTGATTATTAAAAGGAATGTCCCTACCAAATTTGAAGTAAATCAGACAAAAATGTGACTGCTAGAGTGCAAACGCATATATCATTTTGAACGACCCCCCCATAACGTATTCAGGGTGTCACGTTAGGAACTTTTATGGTAATCCAGGGCTTAAGTTTCACCGTGCGGGTCATGCTAATAGTTCACTTTTCCATAGGAAATTCACTAATAATAAATGAAATACATTTTAGGTCAAAGATGCATCTTTATAATATACTTGGTATTAGTAAATTTCACGGGTTGTGCCTGTTAAAAATTCTGGGATGAACTAATAGGCTTTGATCAGTAATATTTCCTTAATTCTGTTGTTCTAAATATTTGCACTTAGGTTTTAGCAAATTTCCCCTATAGGGAAGAAGCTATTACCGTAGTCGGCATGGTAAGACCTAGGCCCGGGACCATGATAAATTTTCGTTTTGAGGTCCCCAGACCCCAAAAACACCATTCGTTCGAAACTGTATATATATATATATATATGTGTGTGTGTGTGTGTGTGTCTGTGTGTGTGTGTGTCCGTGAGCACGATAACTCTCATAAAAATGATCCGATTTTGATAAAATTTGGTATAAACGTGTAAAGCAACATTTATGACTTTAAGTTCGAAATCCAGCCAGATCGCTCCATCCGAAGGGGCATTTTGGGGGGGGTTTTGTACCCCAAAAATGGGTTTTTTGAACTTTTTACATATAATTTTTGAAATAGTCTAATATTAGTTTTTACCATTGGATTCAGCTTTAAAAAAACACACAATTTGGTATTTTGATCATTCTTCTATGTCAATTGGTTACCAAGATATCGAAAGTGTTAAACACAGTACGTTGTCTAATGTTATTCTTATGGAGGAAAAGACAAATTTTATATCTCGCTTATTTATGAACATATACTGACGAAACATGGTATACGGCTTCATCTGGTTGTTGTCTATTGATATTTGCTCAAAAAAGCAATTTTTTGCCAAAGGCTCCCGTAGCAGCAAACCTGTGTACTCACCCCCCCATGTTATTCTTATGGAGAATAATTAAATGCTATGTCTCTCTTAATTATGAACATAAATGAATAAAAACTGGTATACGACTTCACCTAGTTAAGTTCTATTGATATTACGTATAAACCCATTTATTGTGTTCCTTATCACAACAAACCTGCGTACTCAGCCCCAATGTTATTCTTATGGAGAATAATTAAAATTGCATACATCGCTTAGTTGTGAATATATTTTTATGAAACTTGGTAAGTGGCTTTATGTATTATTAAGACATTTATATCGCATTTGGAAATTTCCTGAGTATGCAGGTTTGCTGCGACGGGGGTATTTGTATTTGTTTGGTATATTTTAGGAAAAGGAGATTCACAAAGAGAAGCAGAAAAATGAAAAATGGAAACTGTCCCACGTTGGGGCAGACACATAACAAAATCAATGAGCCATTGACTGGAGACGGCTCTATATTTGCTCAGCTCTGGCTATTTGTAATCCAGTCTATTTATAGAGTGGGTGATTGAGACATCTAACTTTCCCAGACAATATGCTTTTAAGGCATTTTATACTGTCACCATTCTATTGCTCTGCAATTTGTTGCAATGACTTAATCTTTGAAACAAAAACCTAACTATTACACTGAGTTCTTCCTAATGTCATCAAAACATAATGTACCTGATTGTCAACTAAATATATCTACTAGCTGCTCATACACACAAATCCATATTATTTCCAAGATATGTCATAGATCATAGTTAATATAAAATCAACATAAGACATAGTAGCCAAAAGGTAACTTCGAAAATCATTCTCTTAATAGCCAAAATTTGTTATGCGAAACAAAAACTATATGTCTGTTTATGTAATCTCCCTTTCAATGAAAAGAATAATCGTAAAGAAAAATACCCCCGTCGCAGCAAACCTGCATACTCAGCGAATTTCCAATGGAGATATAAATGTCTTAATATTACATAAAGCCACTTACCAAGTTTCATAAAAATATTTTCACAAATAAGCGATATATACAATTTGAATTATTCTCCATGAGAATAACATTGGGGCATTTAAGGTTTGCTGCATCAACGAACACAAAAAATGGGTTTTTATGCTAATATCAATATAACTGAACTAGGTGAAGTCATATACCAGATTTTATTAATTTATGTTCATAATTAAGGGAGACATAGCATTTAATTATTATCTATAAGAATAACATGGGGCTGAGTACGCAGGTTTGCTGCTACGGGAGCCTTTGGCAACAAATTTTTTTGAGCAAATATCAATAGACCACAACCAGATGAAGCCATATACCAAGTTTCGTCAAGATACGTTTATAAATAAGCGAGGTATACAATTTTTCTTTTCCTCCGTAAGAATAACATTAGACAACGTACTGTGTTTAGCACTTTCAATATCTCAGTAACCAATTTACGTAGAGAAATTATCAAAATACCAAATTGTGTGATTTTTTAAGCCGAATCCAATGGTAAAAACTAAAATTTGACTATTTCAAAAATTATATGTACAAAATTCAAAAAAAACATTTTTGGGGTACAGAAACCCCCCAAAATATCCCTTCGATCTGGCTGGTTTTCGAACCTAAAGTCATAAATGTTGCTTTACACGTTTATACCAAATTTCATCAAAATAAGATAATTTTTACGAGAGTTATCGTGCTCACGGACACATATATATACAGTTTCGAACGAATGGTGTTTTTGGGGTCAGGGGACCTCAAAACGAAAAGTTATCATGGCCCCGGGCCTAGGTCTTCCCATGCTGACTACGGTAAGAGCTTCTTCCCTATAGGGGAAATTCGCTAAAACACATTTTGTTGGGTCCGATTCATCAAAATCGGATCATTTTTACGAGAGTTATCGTGCTCATGGACACATATATATATAAAGTTTTGAACGAATGGTGTTTTTGGCATCTGGGGACCTCAAAACGAAAAGTTATCATGGTCCTGGGCCTAGGTCTTACCATGCCGACTATGGTAATAGCTTCTTCCCTACAGGGTAAATTCGCTAAAACAAGCATTTCGGATGCTGGATGGTACTGGAGAAAGAGAAAACTGTAAACCAATCTTTAAACATTTAAAAATTCTCACAGTTGTCAGTCTGTACATTTTTCACTGTCTGATCTATAGCAAAGCTAAAGTCTATTTAAAACCAGGAGTAGGTGGAACCAGTCGACCGTACTAATACCCTCATCCCTTGGGTCTATTGTGTGAGATCGGGTATGGGCACGCGTCGTCGGCCTTTGCCGGTGAGTCATTGCTGCTGACCCCAGTGTCAGTATGCAAACTTTTTAAATTGAAATAAAAACTTAAAACAAAATGTATCTCGCGCTGTGTTTTGATCGCCTGATTATTTTGATACCAAATATGAAGGAAATCGGTTAATTTTGGGGAAGGCAAAGTAAATAATTAAATCGTATAAGTGTTTTTCAAATAGTGTTTAATGACCATAAATACGTCAATACATTTATTTTGATTAAATGACTGATGAGTTTGATAACAACCATTTAATTACTACTGTACATAGTAAATATCGCCATACAGAAAAAAGAACAGTGGATGGACAGTTTTTTGTTAATTAAATGCATTATATAAAATATATACTGTTGTCAGTGTGCATTTATTTACACTTGTTCATTAACTTGATATTGACAAAAAAACTCTATTAAAATTAAATACATCTTAAAATTATATACAAAAAAAATAAATTGACAAAGACATCAATGTAATTTGTTTCAACAAGTTTAAGCACTGATTATTTGGACCTAAAATAGGAAAATTAAACTGTTTTAGTGCACTGTGTATTATCATAATTTTCAATTTTCCAAAAACGTTAAAAATTAAATAAATACCTCTAATTATATGTTTAATAATTAAAAAATGAGACTTAACAATTCTATAACTAACTTACAAAATATACATCACAAAGGCATAACAAAATATTACACGTACGTACATTAATTGTGTACAGTAGTAATTAAGTGGTTGTTATCAAACTCATCAATCATTTAATCAAAGTAAATGTATATTCTTGAAAGACATGGTTTTAGGTGAGGTATCGTTCATACAAAGTAAATTTATTGACGTATTGATGACCATTAAACACTATTTGAAAAACACTTATACGATTTAATTATTTACTTTGCCTTCCCAAAAATTAACCGATTTCCTTCATATTTGGTATCAAAATAATCAGGCGATCAAAACACAGCGCGAGATGTATTTTGTTTTAAGTTTTTATTTAAATTAAAAAAGTTTGCATATTGACACTGGGACCAGCAGCAATGACTCACTGAAAAAGGCCGACGACGCGTTCCCATACCCGATCTCACACAATAGACCCAAGGGGTGAGGGTATTAGTACGGCTGACTGGTTCCGCCTACTCCTGGGTTTAAATAGACTTTAATCAATATGAAAGAGTCTGCAAGAGGGGAGCAGTCCACAAGAGGGAAGCAGTCCACAAGAGGGGAGCAGTCCACAAGAGGGGAGCAGTCCACAAGAGGGGAGCAGTCCACAAGAGGGGAGCAGTCCACAAGAGGGGAGCAGTCCACAAGAGGGGAGCAGTCCACACACATGAGACTCGTTATAGACGTAATTTAAACATTCCTAAAACTAGAATTTATAAGACTAATTGATACATGTATAGTCACATGACTTAATCAACATAAGAGCAAGACATGGACATGGCTTGTACATAAGATCAAGTAGGTTTTATAACAAGCTTCCTTTTCAAATCCAAGACCTAGTAGGCAAATCGTTTTGAAAGGCTTTATTTAAATTTTTCATAAACAACCCTTTTTATTTTATAAAACTAAACAGTTCTTAATGAGCGCTTGGGCTATTGATGATTTTTAAAGGATGATTGATAGTTAGTTTTAAGGTGAAAACGTTTTGTTTTAAGTTGACGTGCCAATGTATTCATTAAATAATTTCTTTATGTCTTACAACACTATAAAGTATATTTACACTTATACTGTACTTCCATACAAGACGGTAAAATATACACAAAAGATGGTACAAGGCGATCGATTTCAACCAGTTACACCGGTCATCATCAGGCCCAATCAGATAATGACAGAAAAAAGATGGCGAACAGCTTATATACTATATATGCTTATATAGCTTATATATTGGCTATCGGAAGTTCCAGAAACAAGTTGCGATAAGTACCACCAGAGTCAAAGTTGATCTGTTCATTGATCAATTTATCCCTATCCTTACATTTTTCCTTAAAAATAAACAATTCTTCCCATGCATTCATTGCATTTCCTTTCTTACAAATATGGAGAATATTCAAATTCTCTTCAATTGTTCCCAATGAGTGGCCATTTTCCAGGAGGTGTTTTGCGACATTCGATCTTTCTGGTTTTCTGTTCTTCCATGCTGAAACATGATTCTTGTATCTTTTACAAAATTAACAGTTTGACCAACATAAAAATTATCACAATCATTACAACAGATTGGAACTTCCAATAGCCAATATATAAGCTATATAAGCGTATATAGTATATAACCTGTTCGCCATCTTGTTTCTGTCATTCTCTGATTGGGCCTGATGATGACCGGTGTAACTGGTTGAAACTGATCGCCTTGTACCATCTTTTGTGTATATTTTACCATCTCGTATGTAAGTACAGTACAAGTGTAAATATACTTTCATAGTGTTGTAAGACATATTTTATTTATCGTGCTTAATATATTTACTATAATATTTCTGGCAAAAAAATAGTTCTGAGTTCATTAATCAAGAATAACTTAGTGTTTCATGCATAGTAAAAAATAAATAACAACTGTATTGGCACCACATTATCAATTTCTAGGAATTTATTTGAGCTGAGTATGAAAAATACACAACCAATATTTGCTCAGATTCAAACAACCGCATCAAGTCTTGTTGTCTATATTATTAAAATAATTTCTTTGTTTTTATTTGGGGAATTACTGACTGTATTGAGTGGTACAACACAAACTTTGAGTCGGACTGAAAAGTAGTTGGGAAACATAACTTACTTTTGCAAGAGACAAAAAGGAATAAATGACAGTCACTGTAACAAAGTGAGTATGTTACGGCCTCGCACCTTGGGAAACAACATGTGCTACTGGAGTCTGTCTGCTTTCACTCCGCCAAAAACAATGTTTAGGATGTATAATACTTTTTTGTTTATGCCCTGAAGAAATAGTACACATCTTTTTAGGTTAAATATCCGTAAAATAAATCCCATTGTGTTTTTGCCGGCACTTTTGTAAATGTAAACACTGTTTTAATGCTATAAAAAGTAAATGTTTCTATTGTGATAGGGGTGGTCAGTCCAAAATAAGCAAGAAATCAAATTATTTATTTAAATAATATTGCATTAACCAACAGCTGAAGTTTTTTTTGTATTTTTTTAAAGTTGAATCACTAAAAATAAGCTAAATCAATTCTTAATTTTGAATTTTCTTCATCTGCACCTGTTGAAAAATACCGTATGAGCGTATCAAGAAGCATATGTCATAACCGGCAACAATAGCTTATAAATTGTATAAGTTTATGTAAATAAAATGAATTTTACTTGACTTACTGAGTAAGTTGAATTGAAAGATGAATTGAAAATTGAACGTGAAATTGAATGGGAAAACACATAAGTGTTGACAAAGCAAATAATCCATTGACTATATCATTTAAAGGAAGGACCGAGACAAGACCAGAGGGGAACCATGCGTTCGACCAATTTGGCGTTGGGGCAATGATGATGAATGAAATCTTGTTAGCCAATGAAAACGTTCGGTGCCGTTAACAGATTAGCTTCATTTCGTTCCTTTAACTTATAGCTAACATACATAACTATGTATATAATACCTGGTACATTATATGACGTAAAATGTATTATAAAACAACAAATTTAAACTAAGCACATTATTACACAACTGTGATTAAAAAGTGATCAGGTAAAATAATTTTATAACATGATATAATTACTCATATCAATCGATGTATGAATTAGGTTAGTATTTGTTATGACAATCATCTGTTTACTATTCTTTTAACTTGTTTATTATCTTAATGTTCGTTCTACTTTTAACGCACTATCATTTTAAAATAATAAAATAAACCTTCTCTTGCCGAAATAATTAGAGATATTTTTTCTCCAGTACTTATGTTGGTACTCACAGAACAGAGTGTAAAAATTGTCAATGAAAATATAACAAAGCCTCGACTGACAGGTGCTTCGGCAAGCTAACAGCTGATTGGCTGTGAGCATTGCGACGAGCTCGCGTTTGATTGGCTCCTCTAAACAGGACCCAGCGAGAGACCACCGTTGCCCCAACGCCAAATTGCCCCAATGGCTTGTCCCCGACCAGAGCTACATTCTTTACTAAATAAAGTAAGCTGTTTTTAAAGTGTGCACTGAAAAGCTACATCAGGACTTATGAGGTTTTACTAACGGGCCTGCATACATTGTTGGTCATGTGACTCTGCAGCCATATTATAGCTATAATATGTTAATCCCATTTGAAAGCATCGTAAATCTCGAACCTTCAGTTTTTCCACCTTTGTGACACAAAAATCTCCGAATATAGTTGTGTATATTGTTGTAATCTGTATTAAAATACAAATACAGCGGTACCAATATCGTAATAATGTTCAAAATATGAAATAGACTTTTACGGTTTTATGAAAGACTTATCCTTCTACATCCATATGAAACAATAAGGTGATTTTTGTAAAAAATACTTCTCCGACATTTCTGAACTGATTTTGACAATTGAGGTTTTAAAAATAAAATGCCTCAATCCGTAGTAGTGCAGTGTTTTTAATTTTTGATAATGACTTTCTGAAGTGTTCAGGCACGCCTCAGTTTTTGTTTTCATTAGAAATTGATATCCGCAATAGAAAACATTAAAACAGCTGGTTTTAATATTTTAACATTCCATACATTTTGAAAAAGCTTAAATTCCACTCCAATCCTTGAACAAATATTAATAAAATAATTTTGAATTTAATGGTAATGGAATCATTTTGTTGTTACTTTATCCTGATTAATATCTAGTGAGTCTTGTTGATTTGTTTATATAATTTAACTAGCTGGCCTGACAGACGTTGTCCTGTCCTAATGTCATTGAATTTGTTTTATGTAAAATACTCCTTCATTTTCAAGATGAGCTCGTTCGCTTCGCTCACTCGCCTATCGAAAAAAGAGTTTGAGTTGCCAATCAAGTAGTTTTATTTATTTCCATAATGAACATATGTTTATGCCTTTAAAGTATGTTTAATCCTTGTTACTAGCTGTTTAGTGCAACTAACTGAACTTTATGAAATCAATGGGAACTTTGAAGGCCAGTGGGACAGAGCAATTAGGTCGGATTAAAAATTGTCTTTTATAAGAACCTTGTCCTGACATTAACGAACACAAAAACAAAATAATTATTCAATTTGGTACACTCATTCTCAAGTTATGGCGTGACCAAGGGAAATAGGGATTCATTTTTATATATTAAGATTTAAAGGAGATCAAAAATAACTGAGGGAAGTCTTATTTTTACAATATTGTATAATGGGTTATTCAACAGCTGATCGGGCACATAGTGTCACGTGACTTTAGTGGAAGGGCCTAGGAGGGTATGCAGGCCTAGAATAACCCCAGCGCTACTGCAACCATCAAAACCTGTCTTGAGACAATCAGCAGAATGTTCTTCCTAGCGATCACATAAGAGCAATCGTTGGAGCACAACTAATAGAGATAGATACATTGCAGGAGGTGAAGCCAGTTTGTGAGCGAACAACCCACTATAAGGCGTAAGTGACCTGATATGGTTCATCATGTGGTGCTCCCGTTTAACATGGAAAAAATAAGGAAAAACATCATGCGTGCTCAGTTGAATTAGAATTTTCACCACGATGATTGTTTGTGGCCAAGTTACCTTTTGATTTGTAATGCTAAATACATTTTTGGGATTTTAATACTAAATATTACCATATTTTTCAAGTTTCTTTTTAATAATGGGAATAGTTAATACAATAATTCTAGAAAACTCTCGACATGTGCCTACTAAATTGCATTCCTCGACAATATCAGGCTGTTTTACCCAAATAAACTATTGATTCGTGTTACTTATGAGGTGGTAAAATTGTTAATACCCCCATATTTGATAGGTATATTTAATAAAACTTGTAATAAAAAATAGATATAAAGCTCTTGCCTCACACTTATTTTCATTATGTGCCTGACCAATAGATATTGTTTATACTAGCTGATGACCTGTGCTTCGCACAAAGAATTCAGGAAAGAACACAGATTAAAATTTGACTGCAACTACATCTGTTTCTGACCCATTAAACCTATTGCCCATAAGAATAACATGGAAACTTTAAAGTCCAATGGGGCGAAGCAAATTGATCTGAGGGAGACAAAAATTATTCTATGACTTCTACAGAGAAATCCCTTTAATTTGACACCTCAATCATCAAAATCGGTTCATAAATAAAAGAGTTTCGCTGTACACAAGAAATTCCTTAGGGAATTAGTATAATAGATAATCAAATAAACTATTTATTTGTGTTATTTACTCAAAACTTCAGTACCAATTCTAAACAGTTCCAATTGGAATATTTCTAATAAATATTTGAACCCCTTTCAGTTTTAATATTTTAAAATTATTTTAAAGACGATATTTTTTAAAGTTGAATTTATTAACCATCCTGGATGAATATTCGTTGTTAAGTGGATGAAGTTAATCAAGAACAAAAGTACCACAAAGTGTGAGAGTAAGTTTTAATCAACGACGCAGTCACCAGCTCGGTCTCCCCACAAACAGTTGATAAACACGTAACAACCTGCGACATAAACTTTTCTCATCAAACTCTACAATGCTGAACTACAGTGCATGATTCAAAACTTCAGTGGACCCTCGGCTCTAGAAAAATACAAACTTGAAGCATTATATACTTAATTTTACTGTTTGCTTTACAAAATTAAACCAATCTATTAATTCCAATGTTCTTTTCACAATACAATAAAATTTAATTAATTAGGCTGAATGGAGTCGTTTTTGAGATAATTTTGCAGGAAAATTCTTTAAATCTAATTTGTATTCTAAATCAAGTAAACTATAAATTAGCTACATATTTTACGGAAAAGATTACGATTCTGTATATCATTTTATTTTAAACTATTGTCTTTAATCACACTTATGGAAAGGATTTTATCCAATTTCATATACAGTAGAATGAAATTTGATAAAACTCTGGTAAACAATGTGGGTAATAGGGATATAGATAGGGGGGATATGGGTAATGTTGTGTGGGGGGTTTTATGTGGGATGTGGGCTCTCTGTTTTATGTAATAGGGAAATGAAAATTACGAACAACTGACCTATCCTATTATTAGTATGGACTACATTTATACATTTTTGTTCAGCTTAAATAATTAAGTGTTTTTTGTGTGGCTGACTTTAGATAGGATTATGACTAAAGGAAATCTCAGAAATCTGGATTAATGTGGCGGAGGGCCGGTCCAAATTTTGAAAAAATCCGGATTTCCCGGGTAGGCATGAGTCATACGGAACACAAACCAGGCAAAGGTACGTCTTCACTAACAAAACGGGCGCAGAGAACAGAGACTCTCCTATCTCCTCCAACCCTTACACGACCACTACTACTGCCTCATTAATCATAAACGACATCAACTTGACTGAAAAACAGAGCGTCCAACGATGCAAACTGAATGACATCTCTGTAATGTGGACTGATCATGTAAAAACTGGATGTGCTAAAGTTTTCTTTTTATTTGCAACACCAAATTTAACCCTCCAAGTGTTATGTGTCGCTATCCGCTGGGGTGTTTACTGTCGCTGCGTCGACAGTCAAACAGCGTTTACGGAAGAGGCTCTGGGGCACATTGAATCTTAATGAACCGGATTGAAATTGGTATCACCGTTTAGGGCAGATTCTGAGCTTTCTCCCGATGTCTGTCTGCAGACGCTTTTTACGTTCGTGCCAATCGTACTTCAGCAGACAACTGAAGTATGAATGTTTGTTGTGCGTCGTTAACCTAACTTTGGGAATGGGTTGTTTTGTGATGTTTTTCGTTGTTTTTATTTGTAATAAACGGTATCAGGAAACTGACACATACTTTCTCCCTTTTAGCCCAACTTCAATGAATAAATTACTTTTTATTTACTGATTATAGAATATAAAGCATGGTCGAATGTACAGAAAATCTTGTAAACAAGTTGTTTTAAAAAACATCCACCCAAATCCCTGCTATGGAGGCAATACAGAATCCTTTGCTACACTCGTGGTTTTAAGAGGGGGAATGCCCCCTATTCCCCCCCCCCAGAGTTATTAAGGGGCAACATATTTCGAATTAACTCTGTTGGTCAATGCTAAATTGACAAGCATATCAAGTTTGAATGAAATTGGTCAGTACATAAGAGAGAAATAGTAATTTTTGTATTCCCCATAAGAATAACATTGGACCACGTACTGCGTTTACCGCTAAATGAAAATTTCAATTTTCTCCGAAACCAGCAATCGTAGAATAGTAATTCAAAATACTAAATTATTTAGTTTTTTGAGCTCTTTTTAATGGTGAATAGTAATTTTTTTTATATTTATGTCTTTTTATGAAAAATCAAAAAACTGAATTTTGGATGCTTTAAGTCCTGTAATCTCTGAACCCGAATTTTTACAGGAATGTGGGTGGTGTCATTTTGTTGGAAAAGTAAAGTTCTACAAACGACTAAAGTTTAATTAAAATCGTTAGAGCCGTTTTTGAGAAATATTGATTTTTTCATGTTTTTTGGCTGTTTTTGGGGGATAATTACCCTTAAAAATCAAAAATTCAAAAAATGAAAAAAACACCTGGAGATACCGTGGATTAGTACCTACATACCAAATATCATCAAAATCGGCCCATTGGTTAGGGCTCTAGCTCTGTACACATCCACACACACACACACACACACACACACACACACACACACACACACACACACAGACATCACGTAAAAACCACTTTTTTGGGTTCAGGGAGCACCAAAACGAATATTTCCACTAACAACTCAAATTCGAAAATTTTGACGAAAACAATACTTTCTCCATATACTATGTATAAGGGGAGAAAGTAAAAATGGACAGTATTGACATACGTGGGGCTTTAGAAGAAAAGTTTAGTGATGATGAATGGTTGGTTGATGTTCCTGGAGAAATAGGCGGCAGTGATATCGAGGTAAATTATCCTTTCGACTATAACGCTGCCAAGGCCATTTTGCTCACTTGTGCTATAGCACGCAACAACAGATTATTATCTACAATTTTTTTATTTGCTGCTTTACCTGATTATTTGTTTATATATTTAGTACCCTTCTGAAATTTAACACAAATTGGCTATTTTGAAAATTGTATATTCTAGATACGTTTATAATTTGATGGAGCGCAAACTTAAAAATTTGTTTATTTATTTTTATTTTTATTTATTTTAGCATCACATAATTTTTCTATTATAAATTTGTTGCGATGTTATATACATAATATTGAAGCCCATGATTTTCTGAACGAGAAAAACTATACAATAATGCAGTTTGGAGTGTTTTTGAGTCTTTTACATTTATTTGAATACAACACTGAAAAATCACCAAAAATAGGCAAACATTAAGACCATTATTAAAGACACTTGGAGAGTTAAAAAAATTCAAGATCATCGGTCCCGACTACCCGGAGTCCGGACTATGCCAATCCGTATTTCTGAGTGTCTACTGTATTATAAATTTATATGTTTAAACATCACGCGGAATATCTTGGCCTGTGGCTTACTCCACTGCCGGAGTGACTGAGATAACCAGCTGGGCCACATCAAGCTTCAGTTTGACTGAACAGATGGTGGAAACAACAGATGGCAGTCTCGCTCTACTCCAACTGTTTGAACTGAAAACAGTTCCCACAGGCCAAGATATTCCGCGTGATGTGTACCATGTTTTAATGTTGATTAATCTAATGTTAATGAATCACACGTAGGAAGAATGTACATGATTAAAGCACAATTATCAACCCTAACTCGATATTCCTGTACATAATAACTGAGACTAGCAATAACTGTCATAAATTAATTTTTATAAGATTATACATTAAACTAGCTTACACTTGTCTGAAAAATTTGTGACATTTAATAGATTTAAAGCAAAAATTTCTTAGTTGCTCCCTAAAAACCCACATTATTGCCAGATTATTGTGAGGGTTTTTTAATTAATATTGCATTTTAGATCTAGAAATCTTCGTAATGTTAATTATAATCTACTCTGACTATATCTCTTCCTTAAAGGAAGGTCAATGACAGTAAAGTTTTTGATTCTTGATAGACTGTATGTCAGCAGATGAAATATAGTCACATTTTGGTAAGTAACCAAAGCAAAAGAAAGAATAAAGAGTAATTTTTATTATTTTGTATGTAGTGCAACTAATACGGCTTGTTTAAAAATCTAGTAATATTTAATTTTAACTTAGCATAAAAGAATAAATGGCAAATTGCAGTTGAATTTAGTGTTCTGATTTACTCTTGGGTTAGGGTCATTACCTAGTATACAGTTTTTTAATAGGTTACCCCCAACTGCAGCAACGATTCCAACTAATAAATTCAAAGTTGTCCTTGATTCATGGCTCAAATCCAAATCCTTTTATTTAGTCGATGATTTCTTGTCCTTAGAGGTTATTGATACCAATTTTTAAAACTAAAATCAAAGAAACAATGTTATCGAGTTTTATTTGATTTCATACATTTTTGTGTAATTTAACTTTTTCCCCCTTTTACTTTATATATTAGAATTAAGACTAAATATTTGACAGAAAAAGGACGGCATGAAGAAAATATTCAAAATGTTAGTAATAAGGTAAAATGTATTGTTGACAATGTTGATTGCTCACCGGCTTAAAGACAAAAAAGAGATTTATTTAATTTTTTTTAATTTTAATTACCATTAGGGTTTTATTAAACGCTATGTTCATTAGATGCCCATTAACACTGTTTTTTTTTTTTATATTTGATTTCAAATTTCTGAGCCTGATGTAACATTCTTTAAATTTAATTTATATTTTTACTTAACAAAATTTTACATAGACATGACAAAAATCTGGACCTTTCGACAATAAATATACAAACACTAAGAATATTTTCTTATGGGCAAAATTCAGGCAAAAGTTGCACCAGTTCTATGAAGCTGTACGAGTAATAGTGTCAAGCGAGGCAGCAGCATCCATTGCTACTAGATCATTGCTTCATTGTATAGAGTTATTATAGACACTAACACTATCTTTTGTTTTAGTGCAGAACATCTACAACAATCCAAGCATAAATACCCCCGTCGCAGCAAACCTGCATACTCAGCGAATTTCTAATGGAGATATAAATGTCTTAATACTACATAAAGCCACTTACCAAGTTTCATAAAAATATATTCACAAATAAGCGATATATACAATTTTAATTATTCTCCATAAGAATAACATTGGGGCTGAGTACGCAGGTTTGCTGCAACAAGGAACACAAAAAATTGGTTTTTATGCTAATATCAATATAACTCAACTAGTTGAAGTCGTATACCAGTTTTTATTAATTTATGGTCATAATTAAGGGATACAGAGCATTTAATTATTATCCATAAGAATAACATGGGGCCTGAGTACGCAGGTTTGCTGCTACGGGAGAATTATGCAAAAACAATTTTTTGGAGCAAATATCAATAGACCTCAACGAGATGAAGCTGTATACCAAGTTTCGTCAGTATACGTTCATAAATAAGCGAGATAACAAAATTTTCTTTTCCTCCATAAGAATAACATTAGACAACGTACTGTGTTTAGCACTTTCAATATCTCGGTAACCAATTGACGTAGAGGAATGATCGAAATACCAAATTGTGTGTTTTTTTAAGCTGAATCGAATGGTCAAAACTAAATTTGACTTTTCAAAAATTATGTGTAAAAAATTCAAAAAACCCATTTTTGGGGTACAAACCCCCCCAAAATACCCCTTCGGATAGGTCGATCTGTCTGGTTTTCGAACTTAAAGTCATAAATGCTGCTTTACATGTTTATACCAAATTTCGTCAAAATCGGATAATTTTTACGAGAGTTATCGTGCTCACGGACACATATATATATATATATATATATATATACAGTATCAAACAAATGGTGTTTTTGGGGTCTGGGGACCTCAAAACGAAAAGTTATCATGGTCCCGGGCCTAGGTCTTACCATGCCGACTACGGTAATAGCTTCTTCCCTATAGGGGAAATTCGCTAAAAGAGTCTACATTTTTAACTTTAGATCTGACCTTAGTGTATTTATTGCTTCCAATCCATCATTCATTGCATGATGTATGGAAAATAATTTACCTGTCAAATGTTGTGTTTAAACAGTTGTTGTCGATTACTTATACAAATCAGCGAGTGAATAGTGGCAATCAGTCTCAAATCAACATTAGCGATGAAACAACTTTTGCTGTTGGTAAGATACTCTTATAAATACCCCCGTCGCAGCAAACCTGCGTACTCAGCGAATTTCCAATGCATAATATATGTCTTAATACCATATAAAGCCGCATACCAAGTTTCATAAAAATATATTCATATATAAGCGATATATACAATTTTAATTATTCTCCATAAGAATAGCATTGGTGATGAGTACATAGGTTTGCTGAAACAAGGAACACAAACAATTGGTTTTTATGCAAATATAAATATAATTTAACTAGGTGAAACCACATACCAAGTTTAATCAATATTCAATCATAATTAAGCACTATATAGCATTTTAATTATTCTCCATAAGAATAACATGGGAGATGAGTAAGCAGGTTTGCTGCAACAAGAAACTAAAAAATGGGTTTTTATGCAAATATCAATATAACTCAACAAGGTGAAGCCACATACCAAGTTTTATTAATTTATGTTCATAATTAAGGGAGTCATTACATTTTACTTATTCTCCATAAGAATAACATGGGGGCTGAGTAGGCAGGTTCGCTGCTACGGGGATAATCAACAAAAAATCAATTTTTTGTGCAAATATCAATATACCAGTACTACGTGACCCCACGTGCCAAGTTTCATCAATATACATGAATTAATAATGGAGATATCAAATTTTATTTATTCTCCATAAGGATAACATTGGACAACGTACTGTGTTTAGCACTTTGAATATCTCGGCAACGGTTGGACGTAGAATCACAATTTAAACACCAAAATGATTGTTTTGTGGAGCTGAGTTGATTGGTAAAAGCAAATGTGAAGTTTACATTAAAATTAACTTAGGAAAAGCCAAAACCTTTTTCCCATAAGATTAACATAGGAGATTTTATGAGCAGGTTTTTTTGGATTTTCTCCGCAACCACTTAACCTAGCTTAATAATTCAAAATACCATATTATTTGTTTTTTTAAGCTCTATAACATGGTATAAACCAAAATTAAGCGTTTTAAAAATTTTAGGGTAAAAAATGCAAAAAACTGATTTTTGGAAAATTTAAAACCCCCATAAACCCCCCTTCCCATGGCCCGATTTTTCTGGTTTTCGAACTTAAAGTTATGAATGTCATTTTATACATTTGAGCCAAATTTCATCAAAATCGGACGTTTTTTACTCAAGTTATCGTGCTAACGGACACATATATAGATATACAGGGTGAATCTCGTAAGTTGTCCAGTATTTATTTCAGACAAACCGTTGGTCCTACGATGATGAAATAAAATTATTTCCCACTAAACCAACCCCAAGGAATAACGTAAAAATATTTTTAACGATTTTTAAATACAGGGTGTACCAGAAACTGAGGGTCACTAGTCCGAATCTACGAAATATCAAATACAAACGTATATCATGATATACATCAAATTAAAGCTCTTTTCAATCCAAACCATTTGGCGGAATCGGATTTTGATTATTATTGATTCATTTCAAAATGGCGGCTGTTTTTGTGAAAAAATTAGTATATTTTTGAATACCCTGTATTTTTCTTAAAAATGCAGATATCTTGATTCTGATTCAAATATCGCATTCCTTATGAGCTAAGCTTTATTTTGATATGCAACACTTCAATATTATCTCAAAAACAAAAAGTTTCAAAAATATCAGTTTTTGAAAATATGTACATAGCCAAAACTCAAAAATTTCAAATAGCACCATATGTCAAATAGCATATCATTTTAAAGGTATTACAATTCTAAGAAACTTTCAAATTTAAACCTTATGCGTATCTATTTTGGTTTTCGAGTTATCAACAAAAAACATGTTTTCCCACATTAAAACACATGTTATTTGTTAAACATGGTGGTAAAGGCTGGACCATAGTTCTATTACCACCATGTTTAACAAATAACATGCGTTTTAATGTGGAAAAACATGTTTTTTGTTGATAACTCGAAAACCAAAATAGATATATATATATAAATTTGAACAAATAGTGTTTTTAGCATCTGGGGACCTCAAAACAAAAAGTTATCATGGTCTCGGGCTTAAGTCTTACCATGAGACCTACGGTAATAGCTTCTTCCCTTTAGGGGAAATTCGCTAAAAACAAATAACTAAAAAAAAACAAATAACTAAAATGGCATTTGTATTCAGTATAACTTTAAATCGTCACATCAGATCCTCAAGTCATAAATGTCACTTTACACATTTGATCCAAATTTCATCAAAATCGGACGTTTTTTACTCAAGTTATCGCATTCACGGACATATATATATATATATATATATATATATATATATATATATATAGATATAGATATATATATATATATACATATATATAAATTTGAACGAATAGTGTTTTAGTCATCTGGGGACCTAAAAAAAAAAATTTGTCATGGTCTCGGGCTTAAATCTTACCATGAGACCTACGGTAATAGCTTCTTCCCTATAGGGGAAATTCGCTGAAAATAAGTACCCTTGGGACCAAGCTTTGCTTGGGGAAGATCTCAGTTTGCTTAGATGACTTGAAGTAATTTTACACCATGTCCCCCTTAGAATATTTTACTTAGCTCATTTGCCTCTTTTATGCATGTTTAAGGTCACTCCAGTTGTTATTATAGCTCAATAATATAACTTCAGGTAGTATTTCGATTACATGCAGATGACTCATTTTGGATATGACCAAGATAATTAATCTTCATTCAATGGTTTTAGTCACTGTTTTCAGAAAACAACATGTTAATACTGAAACTTCATTATTATTACTTTGAAAGTTCAATGATACGCAGCTGTTATAATTCGTTTGTTTTGATTTTAAGCTCAGTGTTAATTTGTTTAGCTTTTCATATTTCTTTTTTAACATTATTTTATTTTCCTGAGGATGAGATCTGTATAAATTTACTTTTATCCAAGAAATTAATTATTTCCAACATTTTAAGGAAATCGTTGGAACCGTTTTTGAGATCGGAGTTGCAAGCAAGCAACCAAGCAAACCTTACAGAAAAACGCCTTACTCTTACTTGCCTTACTCTATGTCATATTAGAGTATAGAATATTTAAGATTAAAAATAATATAGTATTACCAAAAACTAATAATATATACATTAAAAAAACATAAGTCTTAGGCCTAACGATAAGGCTATTATATCTGGCCAATTTACCGAATTATAATTTTAAATTATAGGTATTTATGTGTGGAAATGTAATCACTTCTTCCAAGACCCCGCCCCACAGGGCTTCAACATTCCTATGTTGATTTTAAAGAGAAATGTTCATCATGCTAACCAAAGAATGTACATGAGGGGCAGCTTTTAAACCGTGGCGGGAGGGGTCGCAACTCCACTGTTTATATATCGATAGAATAAATAAGAAACAAAAATACTATGAAATGTAATGGTGTATATCAGCTGTAATAAATTCTTGCACTGAATAAAAAATCAAATCGCTTTGTCCGATGGAAAAGGTAAGTAAGGAGTGTGTGTGTGTGTGTGTGTGTGTGTGTGTGGAGGGGGGGTAACTTTTCTTCATTTAATTTCTCTCAAGAGCAGCCAAAAAGTAATCGCATTACAGTAGTAAATATGCACTATTTTTTCAGTGGTTTATTAGTGAATTTCCTATGGAAAGTGAACTATTGGCATGACCCGCACGGTGAAACTTAAGCCCGGGACCACCATAGAAGTTCCTAACGTGACCCCCTGAACACGTTTTGGGGGGTCGTTCAAAATTTTATATATATATGTATATATATATATATATAGACATGTATATATATATATATATATATATATATATATATATAGACATATATATATATGTGTATGCACTCTAGCGGTCGCATTTTTTGCCCGATTTACTTCAAATTTGGTAGGGACGTTCCTTTCTATAATCTGTTGGACAAGTTCGTTGGGCAAAACAATCGGAAAACTCTAAACCCATTTTTTGGGGATTAATCTTTCAAATTTTGAGTTTTTGGGCCCAAAAAGGGTCAGAAAAGCCCCAGATGTAAAGTTAATGCATGTAGAAATATGGGAATTAGAGAGGCGAAAGTTTTAAGCCATATCTCGTCATTCTAGCATAAATATTTACCGAGCTATTAAAGAAAATGTGTATCGGCTAAACACAGTACGTTGTCTTATGGGGGTTTTACACTAGAAAAGCCTGTTATTCTTTTGTTAAAGTACTTTTATTATTCCCAGCAACCTCACGCCTACTTTCAAGCCTGTATGGACCTTCTCCTAACCCTATAATGCGCAAAATTGTATTCCCAGCTTTGCAAGTAAATGAAACCAGGAGTATCAGAACAGCCAAAAAATCAGTGTTTTCAGATTTCAATAAAAATTGGACAAATGTATGTTTTTACACTGATTTTGAGTTTTACAAGTTTTTATGTGGAAATTCACTTCCCTCACGTCAGCGTGCTGCGTGCGAACTCGTTTTAAATTGACGTGGGTTTTATTCCCTCGTTATGTAAAATTGTTTAACATTTAATTTATGTTAATTTTATATTCTAGATTTTGCATTGAAACTTAATAAAAATCTAATTAAATTATCGGGAAAAAGATTTTCTGCAGAGGTTTTTCTCATAAATTAAAAAAAAACTCAACACTCAAAATATTTTATAAAGATACTAGATGTTAGCTGTCAAAAATGGCAGGTTTAGTTCAGATTTATCCTCACTAATACAATTTACATTTCAACCTCAATCAATGTTAGTTTGGTAAATTAATAAGACTTCAATCATTCTTTACTAAAACCAGACATACATTTTGTTTAGTGTCTGGTCTTGTGTTTGGCTTACGAAGCTTCAGCCTTCCATCCGCTTCAGTACGTCAAGAAAGTGTGGAAGAGTGAGCGGATATGGGAACAGATCGAGGAGTGCACTGATCTCAGGAATGGAAATTGGTAACTAACTGATTCAATATTAGTTGCGAATCCACTCTACGCAGAGAAAATACTAAATGTAGGGCAGCAACGTTGGTAACATCTTTATCGCCTCCACAGGTGGACCGATATCGGTTTGATATCGAAACATTTTACTCATCGCTTGTTTGTTTTATCAAATAAACATTGACTACGATAGTTGTTTTATAGTGTAAATGCAAAAAGGATGGTTCATTTCAAGACAAGCAGGTATAAGTTGAATACAAAGTTAAATTGGAGTTCTACAAGAGGATTTACGTGTGAAAAATAACAACAAATTAGGCTGCAGCTCCCGACAAAATTATAGTGACCTAACCTAACACCACAGAGCGCTGAATGGTGGCTATTCGTTGTGCGACATAATTAAATGGTTTTGTACAAACATTTCGGACCTCAAAAATTAAACTACAAAAGTAAGATTCAAACGCGAATATAATAAAGTAAAATTCAAAAGAAAATTTCAGACCTCAAAAAGTAAACATCAAAAGTGAGGACTGAACCCAAGACCGCATGATTGTGAATCCGTAACCACTAGGCATGTTTGTACCGCTGGGCTACCGTAGCATGACGAATAATGTGAAAGCTACAGTTCATCAAGCAGTGGACAATTATTATAAATTCATTTGATACAACAAATAAACAATCTGCTCATGAAAATTGTAGATATCGTAACAAACGATATTAGCAATATTGAACCTCCCGTGGAAGCGATGGATGCTCACCCTCAACATTGGTGTCAGTAGGTCTCACTTAACCCATTGGCGACAACTTACGAACATTACTTCTGCAGCTGAAGCAGGCCCGAAATCCACCTCACGACACCTACTCGTTTAATAGTTCCACTGGTTTGATGAAAATCCGCTAGATAACTCCAGAATTTTCTTGGGCATACATTCATGAATGAAAATGTTCAGGAAAAAATAATTTGCTTTTTGGGTATAATTTAATTTACATAGGTATTATTTACTGAAACAGTGATGATGCGAAGTCTGAAGGTGTTACGTTTTATTTTTGTATATTTTGGTTTATTCATTTTATTACGACATGACCATAATTTACACTACATGAATAAACGAATTAAAAATTACTTAAAAACAATCATACAACAAATAATTTTACTTTCAGGTATGACTTAATACTGGAATTTCTACGCATCAGCTCCCCAGAGAAAACTGCAAGAAAGATCCACGCATGTGAGGAGAAGCTAAGGAAAATGGTGCAGGAAGGCGTCAAAGATCCTCTCGGCTACATAAAACAGCTAGGCGAGTGTGAAGCAAACGGGAAGGCACAGTTTGACCTATTCTGGCTCTTCCACTACTATCGCAGAACACTCCCTTGCTGAATCAATGTAGAAAAAGTAATAAAGCATTGCAGTGAAAAACGAGAAAAGCTAGTTTTATTGCAAAAAATCACATTTTCCAAACTTAATGCATTACACAGCCGCGTTGATTATCGTTTTCAATTATAATAAGAGAGTTTTAACTGTCAAGCTTTCTTTAAGCGAATTGCCCCTATAGGGAAGAAGCTATTACCGTAGGTCTCATGGTAAGACTTAAGCCCGAGACCATGATAACTTTTTGTTTTGAGGTCCTTAGATGTCAAAAACACCATTCATTCAAATTTACATATATTCATATATGTATATATATATATTTATTGTCCGTAAGCACGATAACTCTCATAAAAAAGGTTTAATTAAGGATCTTAATTAAATTTGGTACAAATGTGTAAAGTACCACTTATTCAAACGAGTTTGAAAACCAGACGAATCGCACCATCCGAAGGGGGATTTTTGGGGGGTTTTGTATCAAAAATTTTTTTGGGGTTTTCCCATGTAATGATTTTTGGGGGATTTTGTACCCAACAATTTTTTTTGGGGTTTTCCCATGTAATTTTTATTTAACACTTTTGCTGCGGGGAACGCTCGTGGGCGTAGTATGGTAGTAGCGACAGCATGCAGCTCTCCTACTTGTTAGAGCCCAGCTGTCTTCTTCTTGCTCGCGACTAATACCGGTACTGGAAACGACACTTTATCAACAAACGTGCGTCCCTTTACCTGAAACTGCTACCATTTGATACTGAGTATAGTACACAAGCCATTAAATCGAAACAGTTTACTAGTGAATTACACACTATGATTTCACGGTGGGAATAAATCTAGTCAATTTTGAAAGTGCTGAAGCTTTCCGCAAAAACTTCCTAAGAAGACTCTCAAAGTAAAATTCTACCCCTTTTTAATAAATTTATTATGCAGCTACTTTCTCAGTATAATTGTCAAAGGATGATAGCTCAATTGTTAGTTGATATAAACAAAACTAATTTATAAACCTGATAGCCAAAATAATTAGTAAATATTTGAAGATGTCTGCTAGCTACACTATCATAACTAAACAGTACGAATAACATTAATCAAACCAAACCGAACAAATCGATTCAAACTTAGATTCATTTAAAATCCATAATCAAGAAACCAAACTGCAATTCACTTCAGCTGAAAAATTCTTGAAAAAACAGTGGAAAGTTTATTGAACAGCATTGCCTCCACTGTTCACTGACTCACCTGGTAAGACGGCGTGGGGATACTCCTAGCCTGGAACCGAGAGCGCAGGGGAGGGTCGAGGGGGTTGCCGGCGTACCCGGGCACAGGCAGGCCCAGGGCGATCACTCGGAAGTCCTCGCTCACCCGCACCAACCCCCATCGCTGCATCTCCTCCTCACCATGCTCCTGCCAAACATACATCCGATTGGTCGGTTGCCTTGTACCAATACCTTCCAGTTGCTATACCTAGACCTTCCAGTTGGTTGCAAAGTCTTGAATTCCAGTACAATGTAAGTGTTATAATTTAATTTTAGATTTTACATATCCCCAACCATGTTTCAAAATGGTGTTATGTTATATGTTGTCAATAAATAAATGTGTTTGTTTAATACCAAATGAGTTTAACTTTTCAAAATGTAATACATAAATATGGATAGTTTTTTTTATTATTTCTCTATTTATATTACATTTTAATTATAAACACCTTATACAAATTTTTGCAACAAAAAATAAACGGTATCAGGAAACTGACACATACTTTCTTCCTTTTAGCCCAATCAATACTTATTTAATAGGCGAGCAGGTTTTTTGTGACAATCACTCCTCCTAAACTACTGAACCGATTTTCATGTTTTTGGTGTCATTGGAAAGAGCCTAACGTGAAGTTGTGCAGGAAACTTTTTTTATAGAGAAATAATTTGTGAGTGAGGCCCTGGGGCCCTTTAAAGTTGAGGTTTTCCCATAAGCTTAACATTGGGAAATAACTATAAGTTTTAAGCAACAGCTGGATAGAGTAAACACAGTTAATCGGCAGGCCATGTTGGCTTTTGAACGTTAACACGATATTTATAAGTGATGATCGCGAGCGAAACCGCGACAGCTTTACTAGTTGTAATAAATAAATTACTTATATTTACTAAAAATAGAACATAAAATACAGTAGCATATAAATAAAATCTTACGAGGCGTGTTTTTAAAGTAAGTATTGTTTTAGAATTCCGCCGTTGTAGTGCTGCGGTTAGCATTTCTGTATGCTGCGCTGTGTACCTGCATCTATTGGAAGTGTGTTCACTTCTCCTGAGCGGTATGAGGAGGAGCGGTATATTTTAAGTCAATTTGACACAGGTGTTGGCAAGCCTGGGACACAACTACGACAAATCAACCGGATTTTCATATATTTTTGAGCATTCAAAATGGCGCCACCGACTGAGGTCCCTGCCAACTGTGAAGTCACTGTGATTCAATTTCTAAGTGTTAACTGTGTGAAAGAGATTAGCGAAGTGTATGGCAAAGTGTTCGACACCTGTGGCAAATTGACTTAAAATATAATCACCTTCCTCCTCGTACCGCTCAGGAGAAGTGAACGCTCTTCCCAAACGCGTGGATTTGTGCAAACCAGTGAACATTTTTGAAGCGTGAGCACAACTTTCAATAATTAAATCGTACGGTAACAATTCCATAAAACAACACTTCTTGACACAAAAGGAAACTCATAAGATAGCGACAAAATCTAAACCGTCTGTTTTCTCTTACGTTTTGAGGTTTTTTTTTTACTTTATGCACCAAACCTTCAGTATTTTCAGAGGGTCGCCCAATTCGTTCCTCGTCATGAACAATCATGTGGCCATCTTGAAATGTTCTAACCCAATTGTGTGCCATTCTATTGCTTATTTTGTTTTTTCTATACACTTCACTAATCTCCCGATGAATTTCAATGCTTTCACACCGATAACACTTAGAAATTGAATCGCAATTGAATTGACTTCACAGTCGGCGGGAACCTCAATTGTCGGCGCCATTTTGAATTCCCATAAATAAATTAAATTCTGGGCAATTTTCTCCGTAGTTGTGTCCCAAGCTTGCCAACAAATGCCGGTACACAGCGCAGCATGCAGAAATTCAACCGCAGCGCTATAACCGCGGAATTCAAAAACGGTACTTCTCGGTATAAGTAACTTTTTTTCAGAAATATCCACCCAAATCCCTTTTTAGAAGGCCCTACAGAATCCTTTGCTAAGTGGTTTTAAGAGGGGGAAAACAATCCAAACAACAAATTTCAGATTCATTCACTACAATCAGCCATCACTTTTCTATATTATAGCACAATAGCACAGATAACAAGTTCTAATCACCTTCAACAGCTGGTCGTATCTGCTGGCTGGTATCAGGAACCGTCCGTCCTCCAGGTGCATCTCGCGGTTCTCCAGCAGGTTGTTGAGCACGGGCAGCACGTTACGCTCGGCCTTCTCTATCCCCTGGAGCACCAGCACCCTCCCCTCCACTGCCGCCCGCACCGCGCTCTGTGGGGCACATCAGCTGGTCAGAACTAGAACACTCGGCGACAACTCATTCCGACTTTCCAGCAAGTGACAACAGAAAAACAGGAATGAAAAGAGCTGTAAAGAATCGTTGATTGAATAATCTTCAGTATTGTTATTTCTTTACATCACTATTTAAGATGTGCGCACAACTTGTGCTTATTTGAAGGTTATTCAAGATTATAAGTTAAGTGCCCTTTTTTTTTTTCTTGTCTACACACGAGCATTTTGCATTTTAACATTGTTAAAGGATACGAGGTTGTACAAGGTCCAACCAAACCTCTCAAAGTCATGTGGGCACCCCAGGAATTGAACCTGTGACCTCTTGCACCCAATTCCAAGATGATAATCAAATCAAATCAATGGCATTTTTATTAAAACACACATAAACTCTGTACATAAATTTATCATCAAGTTAGCCTACTAATTTCCTAAAACTACATTCCCTAGATCTTCTACATTATTATATCTATCCCAGAGATAAAAACGGCCGAAACAAGTCAGGAAAGGGCAGATAGGGTTCAAGCCTTACTTACTTGGTTCAAGATTTACCCATAAAACAATTTTTTTTATAAATTTCGATACATTATAAATCATTGTCATGGAATAAATACAATTTTTTACAAGTTACAAAAACACATCAGGTATTGAGATACATTTCTACACGTTATATCATCTGCCTTCGGGATTCCAATAAGATTAGTCACCTGGTCCAAGTATGTGGCGGTGCCAGCGCTTATCTCTCGCCGCTGCTTGAGATCGCTCTCCGTCGTGTCCCTGGACAGCGCGACGTACTCCAGCTCTCGCCCCGTCAGCTCGACGTATGCTAGAGCCAGCCTCGCACGACGTGGCCCCGGCCCCCCTAGCAAGAACATGTCTTGACCTGTCAAACAGTACATTCATTAGTTATATTGTTTATAAAAATTTGTGTTTTTAATGCAAAAAAGTATTGATTTTTAATAAAATTCCATCGTAAACAGTACTTTTTAAATTTACTATTAAAATATTACATGGTATAAGTTGCAAGTAATTTTACTGAGTTCAGTTTATTTACAACTCGCCACTTCAAGGTGATAATTACGTTTTGTATCTTTCCTTAAAGATATTTTAGTTTTTAACCCATTGGATATTTAGTCTTTTAATGACTGTACAGCCCAAAAAAACCCAATTGGATTTCAATATTTTAGCAAATGACCAGTAAGATTGGCATTTTTTACTAATTCGACAAACATAGTGTTTTTCTTGAAGCTGGATAAATTTTCTTTTTAATATGTTAATAGAAAACTTTAAAAAAATTTTGAAAGCAAGTGTATAGTAAAAATAATGGTCAAATGAGTTGTATACTAAAGTGCAAAAACTATTTCCTTACATAAAACTTTTTACTTTATCTAAAAAAACAATATTTGAAGTTTTTTTTAACAAGACCACATTTTTATTGAATAATCTGGATTTCGACCTGTTTGCTAAACAATGTATCCCAATGCAATATTTTCCCTATAAAAATCATTCATTGGTATAAGTCTAAAATAAATACAAATTTTAAACCAACTTTAAAAAATTAAAAATTAAAAATAATATGTTGTAACTATATCACGGAACCACTCCGTGATAAAGATTTTGGGCCAAAACAGCTATCACGGAATTGTTCCATGAAATGTACTTAATGGGTTAATGAGTAATTAGGCCTCCTAAAAACCGTTTAACTAATTTATTAAACTAGAAAACAAGTGAGTAAAATTGTAATAAATCCATGAGGCTAGAAGTAAGAACCCGTATACATTTTTTGTTTGTTTAGGCATTACTCATGTACTATGACATTTTCCAAGTTCTAGCATTAACTGCTGGTTCAGAGCAGCACAGGTTTATAGTTATTAAATAAAAACATACAAATTTAATGAACAAGAAAGGATAAGTAAAAACTTATTGAAGCTGGATGATGAAGAACACCATACCTACTGCAACACGGCAAAGACAATGATAAGACTGGTTAGCTCGCAAAAGAACATTTTATTTCTGATCAATGAGCAAAATACTTTATACTGGCCCACTCATGATACTACAACCTAGCTATGTTGCCTGAATTTTGAAAACCCGAAAATAAAGTGTTACATGGAAATGTGATGTACATGGAAAACCAAAAAATGTACAACAATATTTTGTGAAACAACTTAGAACAAGTGCATTTACAATGACTTACCTAGCAGGTCCTTCTGCATCATCCAGCGCAGAGTATGCAAACTCTCCTGGGATAGCGGATCCGACACTGCACAATCAACCAATAAACAACAATTACAGCCTACAGCAAGATTGAAAAAGTATTGTTAAAATATGTAACAAAGAATATTTAATTTGTCTAATAGATACCTGGGGGATTACTACGTCCCCCTTACTACGTTCCTGTCAAACTTATTTATATTTTATTTGTAATGGAAAAAATTACTTTGTGGTGATGATGATAAAATAAGTTTCATTTTACCCTTTGATTTCCTTTCCATAAATTCTCCTTGTGTTAATGAACAAAAACAACCTCAGTACACATTATTTTTAACTAACAAACTGAAATTTTCGGCTTAAGATTTCATTGTTTTTGCATCAAATTGTTCTTCCAGCAATACTTAATTACTAATTAATATAAACATTTGCACTGAATTCATTTAATGATTTTTCTATTACATTGATTAATAAAATGTACTACTATCCCAAACCATTTTTGAAGTTAAAATATGATTACTCTATTGAAGTTTAAAAAGAATATAGGGCCTGTGCTGTACACGTCTTATTTGAGTAAACTTATAACTAATTTTGTATATGCAGAGGTTAAATATAGAAACAAAGATTTTGGCCAAAAATAATATTGAAATCACTGCGCTTATCAAATGGTGGACAGCACGAGTCCAAGCTGATGGGATGTGTGAATTCTTTTAATGTATACTTTTTTTATGTCAACAGTTCAGGCATTCAAGATAGGGCCTATTTTAAAAATCAAAAAAAATCACAGACTACTCTCATTAGAAGCTTAGCCCTGATGAGTTAAAAGACAGCGGCATCAATATTTTGAAATTATTGTTGTCAATTCCGATACAAAACACTGTGTCGAGGAATAAATATTACAGTAGACTCTCAGAAATCCGGACTAATGTGGCAGTCGGCAGGTCCGTATTTTTAAAAATCTGGATTTCCTGAAGATGTCCTCGAATCAAGCAACTTCCGACCGCGCGGAAACTTCCACTGCCTCGTATATCATAACGACACCAATTTTACAGATACACATGGCACTCAACAATGCAAACTACATGACATTTGTGTTGTGAGCTTATCACGTCAAAACTGAAGGCGCTAAAACATTAAGTTTTGTTTATATTTAAACAAAATATTGTTAAAAAATTGAAGATTATCGGTCCGGACCACCCAGAATCCGGACTAGACTGATCCCTGATTTCTAAGACTCTACTGTAAATTAAAATTTTCTTTGCCCAACAACATACAATGAACAACAGTTTGAACTCTAAGTGGCACATCTTAAGCCTCAATCCACAAATTAGTGACATCATTACCAACCAACATGTACAAAAGGTGCAATCTATATATAAAGCCGGTACTTTGGTATTATACGGATGCCACCCTTATACAGCGCGCTGCGGCAGTTATGTTAGGATGGGTTATCATAAAAATGATTGTAGGACTTTCCTTGTTTTGTTACGAATCGAATGATACCTGATGAGTCATACTTCAGGCCGCCAAACCCCCTCCAAATAGGCCAAGGTCAGGTCGTTGACCGGAGCGCGCGCATCACCTGTCACCGCCGTATCTGGGTCAGTGTCATGAGTGATTTATTGCCGTCACTACGTTACATTTGTTTTCATAATGAGTGACGTTCTTCTGGTGTGGGATTTACCTCGAAATGAAGAGGAAACCGTACGTATTATTATGATAACCCATCCTAACATAACTGCCGCAGCGCGCTGTATATTTTGCGGAGTACATGTGGCGATCGGGTGTGGCTGCTAGCGGCGGCGACGCATTCAACATGATCCTAGCGGACATCGCTGTCTTTAAGGAGGCACAACACAAAGACCGCTCATCAGAATGATGTAAAATTTGTACAGTAAGTCAATAAAAGTACGTTTTTTCGAATTATGTAGTTATCCTTTGTATCCGGTAAAAATTTAACCTCCAAAAATAGTGGCATCCGTATAATACCAAAGTACCATAAAGCCTCATTTACCCAGGAACTTTTGAGAAAACCATAAGTCAGACACCCATCAACCCCATACTTGAATGAAAGGTCTCGGTGAGCAAATTGGAGGAAAAATAGTTTTTTGATCAAATTTTCCTTAAGGGCGAAAATATAAAGAAAAGGTATGAGCTTAAACACACTTAAAGGTATTTAATTTCCAACAGCTGATACATTTGTTTTTATTAGAGCTGTTACCCGTGCGAAGAACAGGTACACATTCTACTAGTAAATATAAGATCTTAAAAATCAGTCACTTAAAAAACTCACAATTAAACTGTACAATTATTTAAAGGTATAGGTAAAAGTAAAAATAATCATCATTCTTAAGCCATATGCAAAGAACTAAGTGTCAAGTTGGCAGGAAGTGTAATGATTGAACTTACAATAATTCCTTGGCACATATTCAGGATATTTTGCTGGGTACACTGTCTTAGATATATCTCCAATGGAGACTATCTTCTCTCCTGAAACAAAACATGTCTTATCAAGAGGCGTTACCAGGTATTGGATTTCAGATGGAAAAGAGTCCAGAATTGAAACGGACCGGACAAGTAATATTAAATGTTTTCAACACCTAGAATTTAAATCGCTGTTCCTCAGCTGATACTGAACATGTGTTAATAATATATAAGTATAACACCATTGGGTTCTATCTTAGGCTCTACTACCATTAACCCTGTCTCATAAAAAACCTACATTTCAATATTTTGTTCTGATTTTTGTAGACAATTACTTGTGAGGTAAACTATTTTGATGAAATTTGGCATAAAGAACAACACAGTTAATATTTTAGTCATATATCAATTCTTAAACAAAAATACAAACCCTTTCAAATAATAATAGCCAATTTCCTTCGTGTACATAATCAACGGTAACTAAGTGATTTGATACACAATTACCTACCTTCTATAAAATTAACTAAGATAATTTACCCCCTCTTATGAAATTAAATTAAATTCTTTATTGACACAATACATTAAATGATTTGCTAAAATAAGCAGTAACAGGTATCTTGTCCTTACAATAAGGGTGTGAATACCTTAACAGTAAACATCTTAACTTTATCAAAGTCACTAGCTGTTCCCGCAGGCTTCACCCCGAAAATAATCTTAATTCATAAAAACTGACAATTGCGTGTACTGCAATCTTTGCTGATCCCGTGGAACTACTACGAATCAAGATCAGCTGTTTGTATTTTCATCAGCTCAAACTTAAAGTGAATGTCCATTAGAATAACACAGGATTGGAACTTTGACTCCCCGTGGGGCGAAGCCCTATGGGAATTTCTTAAAACCCTTCCTTAGTGTGCACCTAATACCCAAGAGGAAGGTATGTTCAAAATTTCATTGCAATCAGTCGTGGGGTTTTTTAGATTTCGTGATGAGTGAGTGAGTGAGTCAGTCAGAGGTAGGCTAATTGAGTTTCATATATTAAGATAAGTCTTAGGAGTCTTAGATGGTAATGTGCTAATTGCCATTTATACCACCATTTATGAGTGGGAAAATCGATAACCCACCTGGTCGGGTGAAGTGCACCCGACCTGTAGGCCTACATACTCTTGTTAACACGTTCGGTGCGGATGACGATAATTCTCATCATGTGACACTATCGCTTGGTGCGTGTGCCAGTAATTCTCATCACTGGCTCCCTCCCAATACATTGCTTCAGTTTGAGCTCAGTTGTTGCCAGGGAAGGTCGCAACACTGCCCGTCGCATGGTGCTGGTCTCGTGGTTTACTTTGGCGCGCTTCGTTTCTCGGTCGGCCATTTTTGTATATAGTATATATACAGTGTAAATACGTAATTAGGTAGTTTTAAATTTTATTTTGAAAAAGCGTCACTGCCCGGGTGTAGTGCCGGTCTCGTTGTTTATTTTGGCGTGCTTCGTTTCTCGGTCGGCCATTTTTGTATATAGTATATATATAGTATAACATACGTAATTAGGTAGTTTTAAATTGTTTTTTAGTTTAAAAACAATATAGGGTGCCAGTGTGTTTAAGATACAGTGATCTAATAACTATTTAGTGACATTTTCAACCGAAAAACCGCAACTAATACGGATAATGGCGACCGAAACCAGCAACAGACACTGATGACGGGAATTCTCGACACGGAAGTGACGTCACAGCTAGGCATCAAAATGGCTGCCATTCCATCTCCTAATGACATTTTGGATATCCGAACATCATTTATTCGGAAAATCATCAACAATAATTTTTCTGCAGTTTAGGGGTCACAGTGTTAAACAATGATTTCACTTTTGGCAATTTACCACACTGTGCTGCCACTTAGGCAAGCTTATATTAAAGGACTTGACATCCACTTCACAAAGTAACTTAGACTTACTGATATATACAGTTTGAATAGTTGTTTTGTACTTATTAGTGATAAGCACCTTACGTTTTATTTACTCTAAGTTATAACCGAATAATTACTCTTAATATTATTCCTACTATTCCTGATCAGATTCCAAAAATGAAATATAATGTTCCAATGTCTTTACCAATGAAACTTTATACCAATTATCCCATATTTACCTCTCGGTGAAGACGAATATTGATACTTAAGCAATCCCGCATTTGTTTGTCTGAGACTAACACTTGCAGAGCTAAGGATTCGATACAAAACTGAAAGCCTTCTTGTAGCAACATCTAATCCTATCATTTTAAAAAGTAAAGAGGACCAATCAAATATTTAAATATTGAGTTGTCTAAAGGCTTTTAAACTTCTAATAAACTACATTTAGTGGGGATTAAACTTAACAGAAATTTCACTGGATATACTGAAAACAATTAATGTAATTTAAAATAAAACTTATTTACAAGAATGTTTACTCAAGTTCTGTTGTTTCAAAAACATAACCTAACTAATCAACATAACCTAAAATGAACTTTCAGGGAAAGTAAAACACATCTGAGCTGACGTAATTAACGGTATCCTAACAGCTGATAATACAGCTCACCTACTCTACTATGTGCACTTGCGCAGTCACAAGGCCATGTGATCTATGGCAGTCTCATCAACATCATATATAAAGCGATAAAGATAAAGAATCTACATAGGTCAAGTACAATCATTGATTAACATTTGGCTATTTACATATTTTAAAAAATCCTGCTTTTTGTTCACTCACTTCTTGAAATTAATACTTAACCGATTTTGATGATTTTTTTATTTAAAAGATAATTTTAAGTTCTATGTCGCAGTAAAGCCAGAATTTAGATTTAGGCCCCAGGGCTCTGCTTCACGGGGCTTCCAAATTCCCTTGTTATTCATATGGAGGAGAGTTTTATCTGGTTTATGTCTCATATATATGTTTTTTTATTAATTCAATAAACAGCTGTTATAAGAATTGTATCCGCAATTTTTTGCAGTGGAGCAGCTCGTATAATTAACTATGTATTAAGATCCATGAAAAATGTTTATTGCATGACAGCATTTAGTCCTAGACAATATTGAATTTTTTTACACCAGTCAAAGCAAAACACTTTATATATCAAAAGTGGCTTCAAAACAAGTGCTGAGACAAGCCTCTTAAGTTGGTTCTCTATTCAAACTAAGCTTTATAATTCACTGATAACTAAACTAAAATTATTGGCGCATACAAATTAACTTTACTAAAAGTATACGTGAAAAATGTTTATGTAATACCATAGTCCACTTTAACATTAAATTTTGTTTTTGTCTACACTTTTACGTAATAAGAATATCCCCGCAAACCAAGTTTCATAAAAATATATTCACATATAAGCGATTTTAATTATTCTCCATAAGAATAACATTGGTAATGAGTATGTAGGTTTGCTGAAACAAGGAACAGAAACAATTGGTTTTTATGCAAATATAAATAGAATTTAACTAGGCGAAGCCACATATAAGTTTCATCGATATTCAATCATAAATAAGCGATATATGACATTCTAGTTATTCTCTATAAGAATAACATGGGGGCTGAGAAAGCAGGTTTGCTGCAACAAGGAACAGAAAAATGGGTTTTTATATAATTATCAATATAACCATAACTCAACCAAGTGAAGCTACATACCAAGTTTTATTAATTTATGTTCATAATTAAGGGAGTCATTACATTTTACTTATTCTCCATAAGAATAACATGGGGCTGAGTACGCAGGTTTGCTGCTACGGGAAAAATCAACAAAAAATCAATTTTTTGTGCAAATATCAATATACCAGTACTACTTGAAGCCACATAACAAGTTTCATCAACATACATTAATAAATAATCGAGATATCAAATTTTATTCATTCTCTATAAGGATAACATTGGACAACGTACTGTGTTTAGCACTTCGAATATCTCTGCAACGGTTGGGCGTAGAATCATAATTTAAACACCTAAATGATTTTTTTGTGAAACTGAACAGATTGGTAAAAGCAAATGTGAAGTTTACATTAAAATAAACTGAGGAAAAGCCAAAAACCTTTTTCCCATAAGATTAACATGGGAGATTTTATGAGCAGGTATTTTTGGATTTTCTCCGCAACCACTTAACCTAGGTTAATAATTCAAAATACTAAATTATTTGTTTTTTTAAGCTCTATAACATGGTTAAAACCAAAATTAAGTTTTTTAAAAATTTTAGGGTGAAAAATGCAAAAAACTGATTTTAGAAAAATTTAAAACCCCCATAAACCGCCCTTCCCATTGTCCGATTTTTCTGGTTTTCGAACTTAAAGTCATGAATGTCATTTTACACATTTGAGCCAAATTTCATCAAAATCGGACGTTTTTTACTCAAGTTATCGTGTTAACGGACACATATATATATATATATATATATATATATATATATATATATATATCAATTTGAACGAATAGTGTTTTTGGCATCTGGGGACCTCAAAACAAAAAGTTATCATGGTCTCGGGCTTAAGTCTTACCATGAGACCTACGGTAATAGCTTCTTCCCTATAGGGGAAATTCGATAAAAACCAAATAATAAAGTATGAACACATGTTAATACATAATTAACCCAGAGGTATGTGCGTGGTTGTTTGATTTGACTTATTTTAGCGAATTTCCCCTATAGGGAAGAAGCTATTACCGTAGTCGGCATGGTAAGACCTAGGCCCGGGACCATGATAACTTTTCGTTTTGAGGTCCCCAGACCCCAAAAACACCATTCGTTCGAAACTGTATATATATATATATATATATATATATATATATATATATATATATATATATATATATATATATATATATATATATATATGTGTCCGTGAGCACGATAACTCTCGTAGAAATTATCCGATTTTGATGAAATTTGGTATAAACGTGTAAAGCAACATTTATGACTTTAAGTTCGAAAACCAGTCAGATCGCTCTATCCGAAGGGGTATTTTGGAGGGGTTTTGTACCCCAAAAATGGGTTTTTCGAATTTTTTACATATAATTTTGGAAATAGTCAAATTTTAGTTTTTCCCTTTGGATTCAGCTTAAAAAAACACACAATTTGGTATTTTGATAATTTCTCTACGTCAATTGGTTACCGAGATATTGAAAGTGCTAAACACAGTACGTTGTCTAATGTTATTCTTATGGAGGAAAATAAAAATTTTATATCTCGCTTATTTATGAACTGACGAAACTTGGTATACGGCTTCATCTGGTTGAGGACCATTGATATTTGCTCAAAAAAACTATTTTTTACCAAACGCTCCCGTAGCAGCAAACCTGCGTACTCAGCCCCATGTTATTCTTATGGAGAATAAGTAACGTGTTATCTCCCTTCATTATGAAAATAAATTAATGAAATTTGGTATGTGGCTTTACCTACATGAGTTATATTGATATTTGTATAAAACCCCATTATTTGTGTTCCTTGCTTCAGCTAACCTGCATACTCAGCCGCCATGTTATTCTTATGGAGAATAATTAAATGTCATAAATCGTTTATTTATGAATGGATATTGATGAAACTTGATATGTGGTTTTATGTGGTATTAAGATACATATATATGCATTGGAAGTTCGCTGAGTACGCAGGTTTGCTGCTACGGGGGTATTTTATCTATTTTTATTGTGTGGAAGAAGAGAGGGCTGGTACGCTGCATGTTTGTACATTGTAAAGCTTGTGAGTCAAAAGGATGAAACATTTGTTTTCTTATTTTTAGTGCCTTGGCCTTTTGTAATTACATACTGAATGTGAATGGCTGCAATAAATCATTTGAATCATTTTAATCATTTGAGCTGCAGGTAGTGAAATATAACTCTGGACATAATTTTGAAATTTACTTAGTTTATGCCATTGCTTCTTCCTTCTTTTTTGACTCAGATCAGTATTACTATATTATATATAAATATAAAAGTTTAAAAATATATTGTAAATAAGGCATTTATAATAATGATTAATTATAAGTAGAATTAAATAATGTAAACATTATCAATAATTTAAATTCATTAACTATATATAATTCATTACACATCTATATTAATAATTTATAATAAAGAGCATATATGTGGTCAATATCCCTCTCACTTTTGTCACTGATTATGTATATAATCAATGCTAACGAGTTAAGATCAATATTTCTGTCAGCCTGTCAGTAAGTTGCATCATCTTCGACTGCCGATTTGTCTGCAATATCATCACCACCCAGTGTTGCCACTTTTAGGGTAATTGTCCTTTTTTAGGGTAATTTAACTAGTATTAGGGTAATTTTAAATAATGGAGTTTTTAGGGTAATTTTATGGTAATATCTAGAACCCCTTATAATTTAAATTTAGATGTTTTGGCAATTTAAACTGGGTTTTTCAGGAATTAAAACATTTACATTAAGTGCTGGGTAAATTAAAAGTACTATAAAAGAGATATAACTAGCATTTACATCGTATATCCTATTGAGTATTAGACTAGAGATGCATGTAATCACAAAGTACACAGAGTTTAATTTTCGAACAGATAAAATTGAGGCACATTATGTTATGTGTCTATGTGTCCAAAATTGGGCACAACATAATAATAATACAGAATATCCTCTAAACAATAAAAATATATGGGGTTAATTTGGTTAAATATTGGTTGTTAGATTTACAGCGCTGTTGTTGAAAATATGTTTACTGAAGATTGTCTCTACTTTGACACACATTTGTATGAAGGAGCTAAATTGTATTTTATGCCTGTGAAATCCCCATGGTGAGCCTATGGGTGAGCCAGGTGAGCGCACATACAAACATTACAAGGCATAACATATGTAAATTTGTGTGATGTGGTGTTGTATTGCAATGAAACCAACCTATTGATCTAATCAAATAGTAATAAGATGACAAATATTATTATTTAGAAAAAATAACATTAACAAATTTGTACAACTGAAATAAGTTTATAAAACAATAAAGTGCTAAGTTTTCCGAGTCCCAACAACTAATAGCAGGTTTCTATTATCAGCGGTACCAGCACATTAAGTATTATAGCGCTGAATAAAAATATACAACAGATTATTTATTTGAATTTTTTAATACATATTTCGTTTTATGAGTGACATAGTGACAAAGACGAGTAATAAATGCTACGTTAATCATGACCTTACTTTGAATGCCTTAATCATGTTTTAAAACCATCTCGAGTGTATTTGATTTGAGCATTTACAGAATAAAATCAACTCTTAGGGTAATTTACAAAAAGTTTAGGGTAGTTTAGGGTAATTTCACCACGCGTTTAGGGTAAAATTTCATCTACTTGGTGGCAACACTGCCACCACCTCAGCTTTGGCTCTAGCAGTAGCATATTGCTGTGGAAGAATAATATATAATCTGACTTGTCGTTTATGATTTGGGAACACGTGTGAATTAAAAAAAATCATTTAGGATTACCGGTAAGCATGTTAAACATAACACAGTTTGTATTTTATAACAATTTAATTACTGTGGATAATATCATTTTTCAAATTAGCTAACTTAATTTATGCTCTGTTACATATTTCTAACTTTAACCTCATTTTGTAAACAAATTGTTTAAACTTCAATATATTTGTTATTCTTAACTTTCTAGTAATAGCTTCAAAATTAAACTTTTGAAACAATTTACCAACCTCATCACCTCTCCAATCTAACATTAATTAAAAATTGCCCTTATACCAACTAAGCAAGCGGTAGGCCTCTCTCCTGATGTTACTAACGGGTACGGTTTCATAAGAGGTTCGATTATTTTGATTTCGATACTAGGCTATTGATAATTTCAACCAAATGATTTTCAAGCACTCATCGCTATTTTCTCTATTATAGGTAACTTTATCTTATTGCATATATCAATGCGGTACTTTTCTTAAGAGTGAACAGTAAGATTGACCTCCAATAGTGAAATTTTATGGTTTTGAGTGGATTTTCTAATTGTGAATGTGGTTCATTAAGTTAATTTATTTAAAAATAACATAACCCAACTTAAATATTGCTCCTCCTGGTTCTGTCTATTTGTATTTCAAATTACAACATGTAGGCCTATTAACTGCTGCATAACCGATAGGGTATAATAACATATCAATTGTAATTTTGAAATAGTGTTTTGATAGTGCTGTCAAACCTAGCTGTCAAACCTAACTTATGCAATAAACGGTCAGTCAGAATAAACGTCCACATGAAATATTGAATATACCTACTCAAAATGACTAATCTGTGTTAGATTAAAATATTAATAGTACCTAACGAAATCAAAATATCGGTTAGCAAAAATCAAACCGCTAATGAAACCATACCTTAAAGGTTGCACCCCCGCAGACGCCCGGTGGAACAATCTAATTCAAATAATCAATGTAAAATATCGACATACGGTATATCGATATGGGTACAGTTTCATAAGAGGCCACCAAGTAATCGGATGTGATATATCGATCTTAAACATTCGATATATCTAATCAAAACCCTATATATTTTGAATCATATTTTAACAGTTAAGCCTAGGTTATCAAAAGTTATTCACTCGATATTTATATTTATGTTATATCTAAAATCAACAATTTGTTTGTAGGCTGGTCAACATTAATATGCAATGTCAGTTACAAATATATTTTAATGAAACATTTAACAAATAACAAACAAAAACCAAAATTTAAAAATACAACAACAAATAATAAATAAGTGTACTTAACTAAGGTTAAACTTTGTTATCTTTGCCAGGGAAAAACGCTACAGTTTGAGTTCATGAATTGAGTTTCAACGCACGCCATGAGGACTCAAATGTAAGGGTGTTTGTGTTATTTAGGTTAAATTTGTATTTAAAATGTGATTCGATATATCAAATTTTTAAGATCGATATGTCACATCCGATTAGTTGGTGGCCTCTTATGAAACTGTACCCATCGATATAAATAATACTTAAGTTACTTACTTGTCTACTTGTAGAGATCCCACTGGTAGCCGTTTCACCCATGGTCGTCAGTTATATTGGTTTAATCATCCTAGAACACCTTACTTGCTGAGTATAGTATAGTGTTCCTGTCTGAGCCAATGCTGTTCGGTGGCTATTCATGTGCACATCATTATTCTGTCTTATTTTATACTCATGAATTTTGTTATTTCTTTAAAAAATATCTGGTAATCTTAAAACTAGAATAACAGACTCCAATATGTGCATCGATGAAATTGTCAACACCTGTGTAAATTCTTGAATAGCGGCCTACAGTGTTCTAAGTAATGGACTTCACATATAATTCTCTTTTGTAGTAGAAACACTATTCACCTCACTACTACTTCCCCAGAAGGCAATTCCAACTGAGAATGCTGTGGAAGCATCCATAGTACACATTCATTAGTACATCCTTATCAACCACATTTTTAAAAAAAACCTACAAACCAAACAGCACACCACCGTAACTTGTTCACAATCTTATCAATATGTTCATTCCATCTGAGGTTATCACTAATAATAATTCCCAAGTACCCAACACTGTTGTTTGGTGTGATGTTTTGATCCTTCATTCTTAGCAATGGGTTGTTAGGGGACTTTCTATTATAAAAATGGAGTATGCCAGTTTTCCCTTGATTTAATACCAATTTATTACTGGAACACCAGTCAGCGTCTCCATCATGCCTTTCTGAGTTTTTCTTATTGCTTCATTTGATCTCGCGTCAGACACCACATGGCAGACATCATCAATATATAACCACATCCCTTTCCTGAACAGCTTCTGGCAGATAATTTACTAGTTAATTATTTTCATTGGATTATCAACGTTTTGCAATAAATACAAGTCAATTTATCAAACATTTACTAGCTTGAATCTAAACAAAAATTCAACTAACATAAATAACATGAAACGTATAGAATTTTAATTTCCCGGTTTCACACTTTTAGTTGCTTCTAAAAAAATTCAGAAATGGATCTTCCCCAGACATTCTCACTTCTCTTTTATAGAGGTATTCTGATAAATTATCTGCGATGTTATATGATTTCAAGTCAGTTTTTAATGACTTTTAAATTGCCCTCCAAGATGATTCGATGGTTTGGGTGTTAGGGTGTTAATGGATCGATGGAGTTTTTTCTATGATTAACAGTGATAAAATCGATTAACACATTAAAATCGATGCATCCTTTATATTTAATCCGATAAATGTATATCGAAATATCAAAACATTAACGTATATCAATATTTTATATCGATTAGTTTCATTTGATTGCTTCACCAGATGTCTGCGGAAGTGCAACCCCCTTAAAAAGACTGTGATTTGTGTTTTTTGAAGGTCTTATTATTCAAGAACTATGCAGAAATAAACCTTCCTTATGTGGGCCTAATGTAGGCCTACTCTAGCACACACTCCTTGACACGTTAGCGGACGTATATTTTCAAAAATTTGTCTCTATCCTGAATTTTGAAAATGTAAGAAAAACCCTTACCGTTATATGTTAAAATGCTGCAGGTGTATTTTGGAAAGCTTCTTCCACATTTTGAGGTATGAAAAATTACATCAACTTACGCTGTTGCATTTGCCCGTACTGGGACTACAACCATGCATGACAAATAGAATTCAGATTATGAATGTTTTTGTTTTATAAATAATTCTCTGGAACTCCTTAGTCCATTTCTCACAGAATACGAAATAACAAATTTAACTTAGGGACCTACCCCAAATATTAAGTTTAAAAACTATACTGTAGCCTAATTTATTACCTAAAATCAACCATTTACTGTACAGAAATTTAAATATTACCCCACTACATTAGGCTCCGACATTTTAAAATAGTAGGCTTTGTCACCATACCTGAACCCAAAACACACATTACAACGTAGAGCAACACAAAATGACTAAAAGCAACACAATAAATTTAAACATAAGAACCATAGTATTCCCACACACAAGCAGTCTCGAAATTGAAGCATGTGCACAAATTTGCTACCAGCTTTGCTGGCAGCCCTGCCAGCGTGATTATGATTTAATACCTGCATGGCAGCAGATGCAGCCTTGTTGCCATGAATTTGTTAACTCTTAGTCTCCCTAGCTTGTGAACAGAGTCGTTGAGTCGTGTGTTTCTTTGAGTTTTCTGATTTTGTAAAGAACCTTTAGCTATAAAACATGTTGCCAGTGAACAATCACATACTACAGTTATAATTTAAGAAATGAGAAAAATATCAAAACTACTGATGTGCAAATCACAAAGAACTCTCCCACCTTGTCAGATTGTAATTAATTGAGCTGTCCACTGCTTGCTGTTTAAATGAAATGTTATCCCCAGATGTTATCCTCGTTTACAGGAGCCTCTATGGTCAGGATGTTTACCAATCAGGAATAAATGTGAATATTTACAATAGAAAAAAATACATATTTTTATCCATATAAATAAAGCAGAGTTCTTGTCTGTGTGTGGATTGCTGCATGGCTAATAACTACAAGGAGTTGAGGCATGACATTTTCAGGGCAGGTTCCTTTAGGTTACAGCTGTTGTACCTGACTCTCAGTTTCCTCTAAATCTTGGGCTACTCCCCGTGGGACATCCAAAATTCCAATGTTTATCAAATGAAGCCATACAGTTACAGTTTTCTGCTATTTATATAATGTTATTCAAATAAACAGCTAACATTAGTAATTTACTTTATTAACTACATTTTATACCCGGGTGAAACGTACTTTCAATCAACACGCAGTTTAGACTTCTGCCGTCGGATAGCGCCACTGTTCCAAAAATTCAGCTGTTTACTGTATACATGCTTTTATACCCGGGATGTTTATCAAATGAAGCCATACAGTTACAGTTTTCTGCTATTTATATAATGTTATTCAAATAAACAGCTAACATTAGTAATTTACTTTATTAACTACATTTTATACCCGGGTGAAACCGGTCTCTAATCACCTAGTTTTAAATAAATTCAATCCTTTTCAATAATTATAATATGTAGGTTGATATGTAAGTTAATATGTAGGTTGTAGGTCTTTTAGCGAATTTCCCCTATAGGGAAGAAGCTATTACCGTAGACGGCATGGTAAGACCTAGGCCCGAGACTATGATGACTTCGTTTTGAGGTCCCCAGATGCCAAAACACCATTCGTTCAAAACTGTATATATATATATATATATATATATATATATGTGTCCGTGGGTGCGATAACTTGTAAAAATGATCCAATTTTGATGAAATTTGATACAAACATGTAAAGCATCATTTATGACTTTAAGTTCGAAAACTAGCCAGATCGCTGTATCCAAAGGGGTATTTTGGGGGGGTTTTGTACTCCAAAAATGGGTTTTTTTGAGTTTTCTATGTATGATATTTTAGTAAATCAAATTTTAGTTTTCACTATTAAATTCAGTTTAAAGAAACAAACAATTTGGTGTTTTGATCATTGCTCTACGTCAATTGATTGCCGAGATATTGAAAGTGCTAAACACAGTACATTGTCCAATGTTATTCTTATGGAGAATAAGACAAATTGTGTATCTCGCTTATTTATCAACTTATCCTGATGAAACTTGGATATTGCTTCATATCGTTGTGGTTTATTGATATTTGCACTAAAAAACTTTTTTGCCTATAGTTCCCGTAGCAGCAAACCTGCGTACTCAGCCCCCATGTTATTCTTATGGAGAATAAGTAATGTGTTATCTCCCTTAATTATGAACATAAATTAATAAAATTTGGTATATGGCTTTACCTACTTGAGTTATATTGATATTTGTATAAAACCCCATTTTTTATATTCCTTCCTTCAGCAAACCTGCATACTCAGCCGCCATGTTATTCTTATGGAGAATAATTAAAATGGACATAAATCGTTTATTTATGAATGTATATTGATGAAACTTGGTATTTGGTTTTATGTGGTATTAAGATATATATATATATATATATATATATATATATATATGCATTGGAAATTCGCTCTCGCTGAGTACGCAGGTTTGCTGCTACGGGGGTATTTCTATTTCTTTTATATAGGCCTAATGTACCTCTATCAAGATAATCACATAAAAATACAAATTACTTATTATTACATTGTAATGCGTCTAATATGTTAGTTACAGTACCGGTACAATATTTAGTGCTTATTGCAATATATCTTCTTCATCGTTCTGATAGTAGTTAATAATTTACAATACAAGTAATAATCTATATATTATAATACGCTAGCGGTTTTGTCTTCACACTCATAACTCGATAACGGCTGGACGGATTTTAACGTTTGAGGTGCCAAATTAAAGGTATTTTTACGTAGATTTGCCAGTACGCCTCAGAATTTTAAGAAAGAGCATCTCGTAAATACAGTAAACAGCTGAATTTTTGGAACAGTGGCGCTATCCGACGGCAGAAGTCTAAACTGCGTGTTGATTGAAAGTACGTTAGGCCTATCCGCATTATTCTCAGATGTTATCAACCGTTTTAGTATCAGATATTTTGTTACAACTGAAGTAACCTTTCGTTGGGTACAAACCTGCTCTGATCCAAGCTACAGGAAACTAGTTATTAATTGAAATGTTATCTCACTAACACACGAATAATGCTCTAAAATAGTAATTAAAGGTGCATTTTACTGATAACACTTTGAGGTAACAGGTCCGTCATCATAATTAGTGGCTTACCTTTCTCAAATTTGTTGTATTAGCCTAGCATGTTTTCATTTCCTATTGACTGTGAAAAATTAAACTATTTCAATAATAGCCAATCACTAGTACCTACTTTATTGACAGCCACCAAAATAACTTTTCCCTTCCAAGCTCATTGAAAATTATGTAAAAAGTTACTTCGTCTTGCCTATACAAATAAATACAGGGTAGAGTGTTTCTAAACTCAACGGAATCTTCAGGTTGTTTCTGAAACCAAAACAAACTCAAATGTAATATTTAAACATTTGGTCCCCTCACTCTGTTTTCCTTCAGTGTATCTCTGTTTGATTTTTAATAAATATATCATATCTAATTCTTGTATTACGAGGTTAATTTGGTGTGTTGAATTTGGCATTTCCAACTTTTATCTTTCCAAATGGCGGCCATTTGTAGTTTTGATAGTAATTTAAAACTTACTATCTTAAAAATAGCATTATTTGAGGAAATCTTATTTAATTATTTAGTTATAATATTAGACAACATGCTCACACCTGCTTACATCCTAATACTGTGTATGCTGGTTTTGAACCAACAGCCGCTCTACTGATACTGTGGTAGATCCACCAATCCTTCCTAGAAAGAACACGGGGCAACAATAAACTATGTGGTTCATAAGGTAGTTAGTTTCACAATCATAGGATTGATTGTACCTGTACGTATCTTAACATCCAAAAGCTGCATTTACCCACATCAGTTTGAAATATAATCACCACTTTTTAGCATCGTATGCCAAACTGGTCATCACAATCATCCCTTAAAGTTGGATAAACCCATGTGTATGCAAGCTAGGATAAACTAGATACCAGCAAACGAAGAAAATCTCACTACTATGTTTGTTTGTTTCAGATCAAGTGATGCCGGAATTAGAATCTAAGGTGGCAGCCATGACTGTAGGTAAGGACATCCTCTAGATCAATTTTTAAAGGTTTTCTTGTATAAATAAGCATTTATGCCTTGGTAACAAAATGAAGAAGTTATATTTATGTTTTCATTCTTCATTCACTACATAATCAATATCTAAAACTAGGGGACATTTATTTGTTTAAAAACATAAATTACTGGAAGATATTTGTAGATTTATTTATATACAGTAATCCACTCAACAAAACAGGTTTTACTTTTGCTCTGATAAGAGGCTGAGTCACCCAAGGAACTATATTCTCAGCCAATGGTTAGCGCTTGGAGCAAGGCCTATGATAACTAACAGGCCTGAACATTTTCCCCTTCCACTGAAGTCACGTGTTTATGTGTTTGTCCTTTCTCACTTCTTCTCAATCTCCTCGGAATCAAACAATTTATCGATAACAACTGAAAATATGATCACGATCACGCCTTATTTTATTGGTCGAAAACGGAAACAAACCAGGTTGAATATTTTCTTGTGATCATTTTGTATCTCAATCCTTTTGGGCCTCTAGACCCATCCGAAACTGCCGCTTAGTCTTGATGGGCCTTCAGAGTGGCTACATAAGTTAGACAGGAAATTGATGATGCCACTGCTACGCATGAAAGCTGTGTTGACAATGTTTTTATAACAGCAGTCAAGTGTCCATGGCCAGACAGAGTGCCTACAAGTTTGGAGCTCTTTATGTTGGGGATTTTAATAGCAACCTCAGCTGCTAGGGTTACACAGTAGATTTCAACGGCAAACCTGATTGATACGAGTAACGAACCTTCGCTTTATCCTTCAAATTCATTTGTTAAAAATAGTTTTACTTTTATCATATTTATCCTTGTAGGCCTACACGATATGGGGTATGTTCTGGATAGGGGTACCATAAGGAATGCGACAACATCTTTTCATCAAAATATCCTTAATGACTCCGGAAATTAAAATTGTTTGTGTAAAAGTTAGGCAAAATCAGGAAAACCAAAAACAACCTTTTTGTTTAATATATCTTTTGTTCCGGTTTGTTTGTTGGTTTGTTTAGTCTTTTGGTTACGGTTCTCAAACCATGCGGAACTTCCAAGTTGAATGTGCAGTGTGTTGAGTAATTAGTTTGTAGATATCAGAAATATTAAGTGTTGAAATTCAGCATTAGTGTTTGGTTGAGTGTGGTGCCTGATAGCCATGGAAGCTACGTATAAACTGAAGCAAAGCCAGAATGGGCAGATATTAACTGAAGCAAAGCCAGAATTGGCAGATATTAACTGAATCAATGCCAGAATTGGCAAATATTAAGTGAATCAACGCCAGAATTGGCAGATATTAACTGAAGCAATGCTAGAATTGGCAAATATTAAGTTAATCAACGCCAGAATTGGCAGATATTAATTGAAGCAATGCTAGAATTGGCAAATATTAAATGAATCAACGCCAGAATTGGCAGATATTAACTGAATCAATGCCAGAATTGGCAGATATTAACTGAAGCAATGCCAGAATTGGCATATATTAAGTGAATCAACGCCAGAATTGGCAGATATTAACTGAAGCAATGCCAGAATTGGCAAATAGTAAGTGAATCAACGCCAGAATTGGCAGATATTAACTGAAGCAATGCTAGAATTGGCAAATATTAAGTGAATCAACGCCATGTTGACATGTTAATAAAGTATATTAAGTTAAGTACATTACATTCATTAGTACATTACAACATGTCAGAATTACTTAAGATTAAATAAAGCTAAATACAATTATAGCTAAGCTAAAGTACAATCAGATCGAAGCAAGCCTGGTAACTTTTTAACTAGGCATACAATTATTGAGGTAACAAATGGACTTTGAGGGTAGCATGTGTCCTTATGATTTAGGGTCATCATAAATTTACAGCTTTACAAAATTATGAATCAATGCCATTTTTGAGACTTCAGTCATCAAAACTGGATCAGAAAAAATGGAATTCTGTTTATAGATATAGACAGTTTGTTAAGTTTTTTTGATAAAAATTTTATATTAATATGATATATTAGAGTGATACTACAGATATAGATCTTCTGGTTATTCAATCAGTGGTTATTAAATTGTTTGTACCATGCTTGTTGTAATCTTCGATCATTATCACCTTTCAACCTTCTGTTAACATTTTCGCTGCTGCAAACATGTTTAAACATGAAATTTGCATAAGTTTCTATGTTGAGACAAAACCCCGATCGGGGTCCGCAGCAGCCAATGCGTTAAAGATGGAAGTCAATGGAAGTGTCTTGCATCCGAACGATCTTGCAGAATTTGTAATGAATGTTTTTGTGAGGAACTGATCTAACTAAATTCGTCGAAGTTCCCTAAAATTGTCAAAATAGTAGCAAGTTTAGGTTGACAAGACTAGGGCACTGGAGCAGCACAATAAGCCAGAAGGCTGACATGCGCCGGCCCAGACACCCAATCATTAGGAGCTGGGCCGCAGCTCTAATCTAATCTAACTGACCAAGCTTAATTCTCTTCTGGAGCGAACTCAGAAGCAGCTGCACCTCCAAGAAAAGTAATGGGAGTTGCCGTCCCCGACATAGCAGCCCAACTTTGACCCATTTAATGAATGGATCCATTTGTCAGAAACTCAGAATCCAAGAATATCCAGGAGTCTCAATTAAACCACTCGCTTTGTGTCTCTTCAAGCTCTGACTGAAGTTTCACTTGAGACTTGAAACTTCCATGAGCATGGACTTTGGTCGGTTGTATCGGTTTAGAAGTAATGTATTGTACACTACTAGAGAAACTACAACTTTAAAATTTATGTTGCCAATCAGGCAAGCTCAACAAATTCCTCTGCCTATATTTCTAGTGCTAACAGAGTTTTAATAATGAGGGAAATAAGTTTTTCGTATAAAACAACCAGAAATATTTCAGGTGTAAATTGACATCAGCATACAAGAAGTTAAGAGACAACTCAACCAAGAAAGAACTTGTTAACGTTTGCAAATTACAGTGCAGACGGAAAATCATGTTTTAAAGAGATTAATTGACGAAACTGATAATTATAGCCTTGATAACTTAAAAATAGCTTTTATCAAACCAAGCACTTTTTATATTCAGATTAATTATATAAGCTTCAGTTTCAGATGTTTATGTACTGAACACATGTCTGCTTAGTTTTAAAAATACAGTAGATCAAGACCCACTGAGTTGTAGAAGATACTTCTTAAACTAAAGCTCCATTTCTTACGTTTTTAGTTTCTTTAAAAAGTATTATTCGGTTACATACATCCATCATTTTCATGGGTAAACCTTCTGGAAGTTTAAGTGAATTGGCAATGGTAGTCATAGAGTTAGTATTTTGTAGTGCATTTAACAGTGTTGCCCGTTACTATTCCATCTAGATATTTTTCATCTTGAAAACTTTTCATAGTAATGTCTGCCACAGTATCACATATTTGAGTGTTCAGTTAAAAATTAAATGATTGGACCTAAAAAGCTACTTAAATACCTAAAAGGTATTTAAGTACCTAAAAGGTATTTAAGTACCTAAAAGGTATTTAAGTACCTAAAAGGTACTTAAATTAATTTAAACTGTTACGTAGATGTGAATCGCTGAGGATATTTTACTCTACCCCTCATTGCCTTTCATGACAAATTAAAAATAGCTTTTAATACTTACCCCTCCTTATCATGTTCACCGCAGTTGAAATGTTTGAATGTTCATGTTTAACTACATCATCACCCAATAGCGCTTCTACTCAATGTGATAAAAACTAGCCTAGGCACCAACGATCACAGCTTCATAATGTTTGTTTGTTTACATATATTTTTTTTTGTGTTCTAAAGAATAAATAATGTTTGCAGTCAGGGGAACAAGAGATTTGTCCTACCACCATTCAGGATAAACCTAATAGCCTAACCCAGGATAAACCTAATAGCCTAACCCAGGATAAACCTAATAGCCTAACCCAGGATAAACCTAATAGCCTAACCCAGGATAAACCTAACTCAGGATAAACCTAATAGCCTAACTCAGGATAAACCTAATAGCCTAACCCAGGATAAACCTAATAGCCTAACCCAGGATAAACCTAATAGCCTAACTCAGGATAAACCTAGTCATGTTAAACCTAATAAAAGTAAGTTTATAGTAGATCACTGGCATGCATAAGCGTAATTTCAGTATTTTGATTGGAGGGGCAAAAATGGTCGTAATCGTTATTATTGTGACCTTTCATAAATTACAATAATATTTCTTTCCCCCTTGCCACCCCCAAATTACGCCTATGCTGGCATGGGTGGTTTTAAACTAGAACCCACCAACAAAATTAAGCTAAAGTTATATTGGTTTTGCAAATTGCAATTTGACGGGGAAAATAAAGTGATTAAAAATTCATAATGCTGAGGTTTGTCAGTCTAATTCCTCGTTTAAAAAATCTTGAATAGAGTTTAAAGTATGTTCCAAGTACCATTCGTCATCAGACTATGAGCACTTTCCACTCTCATATTTTATTGACTATTCCTATCCAGCTGTATTTATAATCACAGCTGGTCACTTAATTATTTATTTATTTATTTTTTGTTAAAATAAGCAGACTTTTTTATTTTTATGCTGATACAGTTGACTAGGGGACCGTAAAAAATCAATACAAAACAAATTTAAAAAAAAACGCAAATGCGGTCCTGCAGGTCAGGGCTGACATGCAACGTGCGGCTTTTTTTATTGCGTGTATTTTTTGATTATTATTTAACCTTAAACCCAACAAGTTGTAGGCTTCTTGATTGAATGTTTGTAGTTATGCTATTTTGTTTTTTTATTATTTTACGTATTGTCTTGCCTAAATTGTTGCAAATCCTATAAGCCCTATTTTATCATGGACATTTTTAATTAATGCAAGGGTATTACAAGTATCAAAGATAACCTGAAATCTTGCCTTCTCACACGCCTGCGTTAAATAAGATTAATCGTTTCTTTTAAAAATTAATATTGAAACTAAATCTGTTTCAGCACTACGTTAAAATGTTGAAAATGTTCTTTATTGTTTCAGGTGAAATCTACACATCAGAGAAGAGCGGGAACGATGATAACGGTGATGGAACAGAGGCCAAGCCTTTCAAAACCATCCTTCAAGCGATGAGGCTTGCAGGAAAGGAACCCTTCCCTACGATATATGTTGATGCGAAAGAGGAAGGAAAGGTCAGTATTCGCCTCATTTCGTCCGAAGCCTTTAGTTTGATAAAAGGTTCACTTAGGAGTTTTAGAGTATCAATAACTCCATTGGTATTAGTGTTTTCAATATTTAAAAGTAAAAATTAAAGTAAATTTAGGGATAAACTGGGGCAAAAAATCATAAGAGTATGATATTTCAACTGGCGCCACAGCCAAGTTGACCCTGTCTCAACCAGTAATAATTTTCACTCAGAACACATTTGATACAAAATTTCTTCAATGCGTGTAATTTTGAAAGGTGTGTTGATATTCCTTGGTAAACCGATGGTCCCAAGATTTATTGATAACCCATATCAACATAAACAGCTAGAAAAAGCTTCACCAGACACCTCACTTATCTTTTGCTTATATTTAATTTAATATGCAAGTTTCTTTGTGAAATGTACTGATTATGTTATTAGTGAATAATTTTCTGAAATGGCCACTTTGTTGCTTATTTACATGTTAAAAATAGTTTGTAATCTGTTTTTAGAAATATGAAGTGGCTGCCAAATCTCAGCTCAAAAAGATCCAGAAGATCTGGGTTAGAGAGGGACACAAGTCTGCTGACAAAGCGAAGAAAGTCTCTGAGAAAGAAGCAGAAGCTGATCAGAGGTTAAAGAACTTGGAAGAAGCAAAGAAGATTAAAATAGTAGAGGATAAATCATTACCTGCTGCCAAGCTGATAAAGATCCAAAACACGAAAGACCACAGAGATGCTCGAATCAGGGTGTTCGGCTGGGTGCACCGTCTTCGGAGACAAGGTCAGACATGCAGGGCGTAACAGAAAGTACAACTGTATTCAGTAACTAATGTAATCAAATGTATAGTAATTTCCCACACAACTTTTTTGAATTTGAGTTCAGTTTTAAAATTGGCGAGCTGTTCCCCCCACAATATTTTGCGGATATAATCCTTATAACAGCTGTTTATTGAATTAATAAAAACACATGTGACATAAACCAAATAAAACTCTCCTCCATTTGAATAACATGGGAACTTGGAAGTCCTGTGGGGCAGAGCCCTGGGGCCTAAATTGAAATTCTGGCTCGACAGTGACTTATAACTTGAAATTATCTTTTAAATAAAAAAAGAATCATCAAAATCGGTTAAGTATTAACGTCAGGAAGTGAGTGAACAAAAAGCTGGAATTTTTTTAATATTTAGTTTATCTCAAGATAAATTTAAGAATGTATTAGGGGTGATTTTGGATAGTCATACCCCTATCAATGTCAGGTATAGTTAATTTTGCTTGCAGATTCATCCTGGCCATCCCGGCTTACGATTGTTTTTTTCTGCCAATGATGCAGTTATGCTAACCATTGACGAATCCCATCCTAACAAACATCACAGTTTACTTAATTTTAGTGTAATGGCAGGTCTACTTTTTTTATTATTTCTCTAAGAAAATCCAGCTACGCCTTCACCAGTTAACACTAGCCACCCAGTAATCTGCATTTCGTAATTTTGATTTGCCCTTAACTGGTATTTCCAAATAAAGTGGTTTTATCCTTTATTTTCATCTCCAGTTCATTTTTTTTTTTTTTTTTTTTTATACTACAACCTGGTTTCAACGATTCATTATATCATTCTCAAGTAGTCTGCCATTAAGTCATCAAGTAAAATCACATCTTTATAGATAAAATCGATGTCGTTAATAATTTTAAAGTACATAAACACAAAAACATGCACATTTTGACATTTACATTGAAACTGGCATTCATACAACAATGTTCTTTCCACCACTTTATACTTCCGTCACGGCAGCCGGCACAGTGACACTGGGGGCAAAGGCTAAAGCGTTGACGGTCTCTTTAAAATTATTAACGACGTCGATTCGACCGATAGATGTGATTTTTGGCTTGATGACTAATTGGTAGGCTACTTGAGAATGATGCAATGAAGCATTGAAACCAGGTTGTACTTTTACAATGACAAAGAACTGGAGACGAAAAGGTAGTATAAAACCAATTCGTTAATATTCCAATGCAGAGTTATTGTTTGGAAGTTTTAATATAACCTTTGTAATCCCACAGGGAAGTCCCTGATGTTCATCACATTGCGAGATGGCACTGGATTTTTGCAGTGTGTGCTCAACGAACTCTTGTGTCAGACGTACGAGGCTCACGTCCTATCCACCGAGTCCTCCGTTCTGCTCTATGGCACCCTCAAGGAAGTGCCTGAGGGCAAGAGCGTAAGTTTGCTTCATTAAACATTTTAGTCTTTTACATCTGTAATTATTCTTTTCTGCTGTTTTTATTTTATTATTTTTAACCATTTTAGTGCTAAATGTGTGAATTGAGTGGTTGAGTCTGTTGTTTTGTTGAATTTGTAATGTCTGTACACTTGAACGTTCAAAATTATTAAAAACGTAAACCATATGGATCATAGACACAGTTTAGATCATTTTAAAGAATAAAAATACGCAAAGGGGATCTTATGAACAAAATTGTAATAAAGTATATACTTTTACTGTAGGCTACAATATTCACAATATATTAAGATTTTATCAAACCTTTGCAGGCCTGATACAAGTTTTGGCCAATAATTCTGCTCCCCTGGTTATTTTCCTATTAGTTTATTCTATAAAATGAATAGAAAGCAAAGCCTTCTAATTTTGCACTGAGGGCTATGAGGATTAACAAGTTCAAAATGTCTAAGCAAATTGCTTTAAAGATATTTAGTTTATAAAAACAGATACCAAATTTGCATAAGTCTTATGGATGAAGCAGGTAGAAATTCAGTCTTATGTGACTCGCTTCACTTTTTGGATGGGTACAAATACTAAATATTGATTTACTTAGTATTTTGCCCTCGTTTTAGTCGTATCAACCACATTTTCACGGTACTAAATATTTTTGAGCAAAAGAGACTGGAATTTGGAAGTGCTTGGGTTTGATAACTTTCCCTTGTTTTATCAGACGTTCGGTATCATTTTGTAAGTGAGTGTACAGTTGGTCGCGCCATTACAGTGTTGTGTTGTGTCGGTCAGGCACCGGGTGGCCACGAGCTACAGGCGGACTACTGGGAGTTGGTGGGGCTGGCGCCGCCAGGCGGGGCAGACAGCATACTCAACGAGGAGTCCCACCCTGACATACAGCTGGACAACCGGCACATCATGATCCGCGGGGAGAACGTGAGTGCTGAACATTCAGTTTGGGGCTCGAAGCTTCCCTGGATTACTCTAGCCTATTAAAATTTAATTTACTATTTTTCGTATATTTTAATTATTCATCATGTATTTAAATTATTAATGTCATGACAAGGAAGTAAACAAAATATATATCTCCCAAGTCCCTTTTGTCTTGGGCAGATTATATCCATTGTGTACATTTCAGATTATGATTAGGACTACCATTAGTTTTTCAATCAGATATGTGACAAGGAAGTTGGCCTAGGCAACATTCTCCATTGTTACACCGTCTTTTATCAGTTTAATATTTGCTGTTTAGCTGAATCTTTGCACAAACAACAAAAAACACTTATATTTGGTTACAGAGCAACTGCAAACCTGTAATGCATTACTCAAGAAATATTAACTATGAAAACTTTGTTTATTCTCTCACAACAAACATTATTCATGAACCTAACTAGCCGGTTCATCCGTATTTTACCTCCCTGAACATATTATGGTTATTATGGATTAATAATCCCAACCATAGATAAACCAAGCAAAGTGCTGTCTTTTTTCATCTCTAACTAGTAATCTTATGTAATATATTCTGCGTTTTAGACGTCTGTTCTTAATACTTTAAATCCTTAGCTTATATGGAATTGTTGTTTCTTAAATTCCCCATTATCAGCTGGAGACTGATACTATGCTTTTTTATAGAATTGATGGGCTTACCCATGCAATGACATTTTCTGTTTGCTGTGCAAAACCAAAATTTGTAAGTACACAATTCACACTTTCTGAAAAGGCAGGGAATTTGTAAAAGGTCAGGGAAAAAGTTGGAAAAACACCAAAAATCAGGGGAAATGCTTACTATTTTATACAAATCAGGAAAACATTTTGATTTTAAATTATAAACACAAAGCCACTACTGTGCGAAAATCAAAATTTATTTGTAAAAAAGTGTGCCTTCTGAATTGCGAGTCAGGGAACCCATTAACCAAATAAAAGTGTGAACCATGAAGTAGTTTGTGTTTTGGAACATAACTGCTTTAATTTGTCCTGATCCTCTTTATCCTCTCGTCACAGACGTCCCGGATCCTGAAGATGCGGTCGGTGGTGATGCAGGCGTTCCGAGACCACTACTTCGCCAACGGCTACTGCGAGGTTACCCCTCCCACCCTCGTGCAGACCCAGGTGGAGGGCGGGTCAACCCTCTTTAAACTCGACTACTTTGGGTTAGTGATCATTAAATCAATCAAATTTCTTTATTTACATATTATTTAAGAATGAAAAATTAACATATTTTCTACGGATTTCACAAAGTAAAGTAAAGGAGTAGTGTAACCCCCCAATCATCATCCATGTTGTTTGGGAAAGTAAAAAAAAAATGAAAGAGAAACATTTGTAAGAGATCGAAGAGGTTTAAACGTACGTGGATGGAAGAGGGTGACAGACTTGTTAGCCTGGAACTGGTTAATCGATGATGATGACGATTTTGATAACTTGGGAATCTGGCTTGAATAATCCAAGAGTAGACGGTTGAACACTGACTTGGAATTTGCAAATAATATTTCAGATTTTAAAAAGTCGCAACTTCGTTAGAAGTCATTAAAGAACTCGCTCTAAATTTTAACACACTCCGTGCAAGTGACCAAACGGGTCATGAAACTTGGTTAAATGTTCTCTTTTTATTTCATTTAATTTGTAAAAACTACTTGAAAAGTTAATATTTCTAAAGTTGGACTTTACCCTACTAAGCAACTGTAAACAACTTTTGACAGCCAAGCAATTAGATTTTTTATATTCTGTGTAGTATACTCATTTTCTTGTGAATAAGAAGTAAGCCTACTTTTAGGCCTTTTTACTTATGTCTGCTCTTAAGAATCTAACCTCTGCCATGAACCTAACTTTATCCGTGAAAATCTAAGACTACTTGATTTCAACATAGGTCAAATTCATTATTTTGTTGCATTTTAAGTGACTCTGGGTCAACCATAGAAAATGTATATCTATACATCCAGTTGCGATCAAGATTTTGTAATCAGTCTGGTCTGTTAATAGGCAAGAGGTCCAGTAACAAAATGGCTAGCTAAAAGATGTGTTTTATAAATAACTTTATTTCCTATTTCTACATAAGGGTGTAATGGATTGGCCCATTTTACTTACTTCGTATATTTATGTTCGTTACAGAGAAGAAGCGTTTCTGACGCAGAGTTCCCAGCTGTACTTGGAGACGTGTATTCCCGCTCTGGGAGACGTGTTCTGCATTGCGCAGAGTTATCGAGCGGAACAGAGCAGGACTCGGAGGCACTTGGCCGAGTAAGTCTGAAATATCTCCATAATGTTGGATCTAAGTTTAAGTTAATGCTGATCTACCCAAACATATCAATCGTGCGGTTAACAACTGAGCAATCCTATAAGTGATGCTCCGTGAGTGAACGCATGAACTTTGTCACAACACTCAACGGCAATCCCGTTTAATAACAATTAGATTAATTATGAAAGGAAAGAGATGCCAGAAAATCTACCCGTTGGGAATGATTGTAGATCAAAAAAGAAAATACATCATTGGCACAATCGTTACTCAATACCCATAAAACTTGATACTTTTCAGAGTAATTTGTCCCTTTCTCAGTTAGTTGAGACAAAAGAACACTTCCTCTTCAACTGATTAAGAAAGGAATAAGTTGTCCCGAAAATTATCAAGTTGTACGTGTGTAACTGTGTAACTATTGTTCCAGTGAAGTATCTTTCCTTTTGATCTACAATTATTCCCAATGGGTTATCTGGCATCTTTTTCCAATCATTATGTTTTTTGATGGCCTAGAGCCACCCTAACCTAATACCAAACAAGTAGATAGTATTTTTTTTTAATTAAATCAATTTGTTATACCTTTCTGTATGTTTTTACTGATAAAATATTGCTTTCCAGGTATACCCACATTGAAGCTGAATGTCCATTCATTTCATTCGATGATTTGTTGGATCGTCTGGAGGATTTGATTTGTGATGTGGTCCAAAGGGTGCTAGATTCGCCATATGGTGAAATTGTTCATCAACTCAACCCGGTCAGTGGTTACAAATTTCCATTTAATTTTATATTCACTTAGTATTTATTACGAGAATCCCCTGTTCAATGGTCCAATATACTACTGAATAGTACCGGATGTCCCAACAGAAACTTGACAACTTTGAAAACTAATGTAGTCTGTATTGATTTAGATAATAATTTAACTTATGAGCATGTGCTGAATTCATTAAGTTCCTTTTGATGTTAATTGTTAATTTTATCTGATGCACTGTTGTTGCTCAAAACTTTGAACATAAAAAACATAACCTTCATTAAACAGGGCCTGGTCCCAAAGGTCCCTGGATTTTAAAATCATGTGATTGCATAAGAGTTTCTTTCAAAAACCGAGTTTACTACAAAACCTTCATTAAACAGGGCCTGGTCCCAAAGGTCCCTGGATTTTAAAATCATGTGATTGCATAAGAGTTTCTTTCAAAAACCGAGTTTACTAGTTTTAAAGTCTTCAATCTTCAATAACTAACATTAAGAGTAACCACATCCTTCGCAACATTAGGGATTAAATGCACTATTGAGTGTGGTAAAAGTTGGATAACTGAATTGCCTATATTTTTTCCTACTATGGGAAACATGTTAGGCAAAATGAAAGTTTACCAAAAAACTTATATTCAGTAAAACTTAAGAATATGTGTGTTATTTGTAATTAAAAATATTCTCTATGGGCTATGTCTGTTATTAAATTATTTATACTCCAACTAAGTTGTTCAGTTATTTCTTCTATACCTGGTATATTGAAGAAAGAAGGCAAGCTGTAAATAAAGTAACTCTGAAAATAAAGGTTAGTTAAATTGCGTTGATCAAACTGAGTAGCCTAAATAAATGTTTAATCAAGATATAAATCTTGGCTTTTTGGTTGACTAACACTGCAGTACCCATCTTCATCCGGAGAATACAACAGTTTTATTTGCTGCAAGCTGTGGTTACCTGTGCCGTGTCACGTCACCCTCATATATATATTCGTCTTTGCCAACCCGGTAACTGGCTCGCTTTCGCAGAAGGCTGGTCCGGATGTGGGGTGACGTCACCGTTGTTGCCCCCTTCCGCCAGCAAGGGGAGTGAGCGTCTGTCTTTTGCTGTCCCCCGCCCCCCTAGGAAGACGCCGTATTCGTCGGTGCAGTCCACCAATTTTTCTTCCGGAACCATCGCCTAGCGATGGCTAGATAAGTACTAGTAGTAAGGGGAGGGAAGCTAGGGCGAGTCAGGCTAAGTTATAATTAATATAATTAGGGAATAGTAGATTCAGGCATGTGATATTAGGAATATTCTCGTGGCGTGGGCTACCCACGCCACGCCACAAGATTGCAACAGTATTATTTAAATATCTGTCCTTATTTATTGTTATTTAGTTTTTATAATTATGTCTATGTTCAGGAATATTTCGTTAGCTTTATGGGTTATTTAAGGTTTTAGTCTCAGAACAATGAGTAGTTGAGGGAATACGGCAGTTCGTCAGATCGTTTTTATCTAGATGTTTAACTAACTCATTAAGGCTGGCTACGGCAAGGCATTAATCTGGCAGATCGATCGGGCTCTGGGTAATTCAGTCCTCCAAAATAGTCTAGCACGCTTTCCAAATAGTTAAACCATGGTAGCAGAGATTCAATTTAATTCATTCTGTCCCCCGGTTCAGTAATATATTCAATTTAGCCCAACACTGCAACGTAATTCCATAGTTTCAATATATTAATTTACCACAATTAGTACCAATCAATTATTAATAACCCCCAAATCCCTTTCCATTGCTTACAGAAGGTAATACCACCCTCAATTGGCTCAGAATGATATCCCATTTTTCATTGGTTCAGAATGGTAGCAGCATGAAACATATCTGCCAGTTTTAAGCCGTATATAGCCTTGCCAGCAATGTTACCCCCTCTTATCTACAGCTACAGCTGTTAGACCCTTCAGTAAATGTCAGTGGAGGCTTAACCTCAAAGAATTGTTTTGTAACCTAGTCCCAGTGTTTATATGTCACAGTAGTTTCTGTTCAGAGTTTTACTACAGTTTTAATGTGTTCCCAGTTTACTTTTAGATTCTGTGCAATGTGTTCAGTTAGTATGCAGTTTAATTAGCAAATCATTTATTTAACTTTCCATCTGTGACTCAGCATTTTCAGTAAGTTACCAGTTTTAATAACTTTCAACATATTTAGCCCTTATGGCACGGTTTCACAGTAAAATAAAAGCATTACCTTTTACCTAGCTGAAATGCTGGTAAGCAGTAAGTTACCAATGTGCAGCAGTACAATTTTGTTTCCCACAGTTATTTTTAGTATTTAGGACTTGTGGCAAATGTTTTTTTAAAATAGTTTTCCTCCATGAGTTAGATGGCAAAGCCTTTAGTTACCACACAGCTCATGTAGTTAAGTAGGCCTTTTTTCATTTACAATCAGTCCTGCAATGCTTATGGGCCCTGCCAAGGTGTTTTCAGTATGTTTGTTATTTAGCCTTGCTGATCTGCTACACCATATACAAGGAGCCAATGCACAGCTAGATGAGGGAGAAGATTTTTGCTTACAAACATTAAATTTAACTGATACACAGTAATTTAATTAATATAGTTGCACCAATGCAAGGTAAGTGATAGATTGCAGGTTTTACCTGAAGGCTATCCATTGGTGACAACATTTTTTTCTTGGTAAACTTAAATACATTTTTTAACAGTGAAGCATTTTTGTACTTTATTACTTTTTCAAAATTCAGTGACAAGTAAAAGAGTGATAAGTGATTGTTGTTATTGTGTTGTACCTATATTAAAATAAGCTTGTAATAAAACCTGTGTATACTCATGTCTGTAACCTGCATTATAGTGATTTAAACTCGTAATAACCATTTTACAGCATATTTAGACTTAAGTTTGTATTATTTTGTCCCCCATATAAGCATTGCTAGGGTGTTTTTTGTTTCAGTTGTTAGGATAGTATCAGTTTAACATGTAGCAACCCCAAAACTGAGTTAAGGTCTCACACACAAATTAGGCCTATAGCAATAGGCCACCAGAGTCAGTACAGCAGATAGAAAGTGTATAGCCTACTATCACTTCCGGGTTGAAAAATTAAATTATTTTGGTATATTTAGGTAGGCAAGGAGTATATTTGCTTAGGTTAGCCATTCCATTCATTTCTGTTTGTAATTTTTTTATAAATTCAACTTTTACTACTGATTGTCACCCAGTGGTGGTTACATTGGAGGTACTGTTTATTATTGGCAGAAAGTGTCTTATGACCATTATTACTGGGACAAATCGGTTTGCTGAGGTGTTTTTCTGGTACAATAGGGACTACTTAACCTTAATCAGCCAAAACCATGAATTTATTCTGTGATTTTTAAGCTGGAAACTTGTTTTTTTCACCTGCAACCAGGAACTTGTGTTGCAGCAGGCAACCAGGATTACAGTTTGGGACTGAAATATTGTAAATGGTTATAGTAGTAATTACCTTCTGCTTTAGTTAAATAGTAGGTGTGCAGGAGTGTTTCATTCGGTTTGATATTGCTAGTTTCATGGAAAGTATTAGCAAGATAGACTTCTACAGAACTTGGAAAGATTTTTTGACAGTAAATAGGCCCTAAATGTTTTTTTATCACTATAGTTTTTTTTTGTCTTGTTTATTGTTCCCTGAAGTTTAAAAGTAACCTATGAGCGAATAATGCGTTTCAATTGCATTAAAAATTGTTTTTCACCTTGTATTCTTGTGCAAGAGTCTTGTGTTTTTTATGGAATTTCCAATGTGGGTTTTATAGCATATGATGTGTAAATATAAATCAGCATCCATGGAAGTAGGATATAACTAATTTGACAGTCTCAGACTGATAGAAATTTATTGTGACAAGAAACTTAGAAGCATTTCAAGTTCAGTTTTTTTTTATTGAAATTCCAAAGCCGAAAGTACTCGCCCGGCTAACTCCCCTGAATTAAAGACACAAGCACAGCAAACAGCTGAGCGTTTTTGCCCTTGGGGAAATTAGATTTAGTAGTAGTTAAGGCATGCCACTGTGATAACAAAAATTGTATTGTTAATTGTTAAGTTTAAAGAGTTTTATTATTGTTGTTATTTATTAGTAGGTATTTCATTGAAAGTGCATTTGGTATTTACCGTTGTTAGTGAGTAAGACCCAAGCATGCCTTCCAAAATATACCCACCCGAGGGGTTGCCAACCGGAACTTCTTGGGTGTATAAATTAAATTCTACGGATGCGGTGACACAATGTGAGGTGCTAGGGATTCCCCCACGCGCTACTTTGGCATTTAATAGGAGCGTGTTGAGCGATTTTTTGGGCACGCTCACAATAAACGGTGGGTCAGAACCTGTCCCCATAAATCAGCGACCCGACATCGATTTTGCTTCACGCCCGGATGGTCCTGAACCTGAAGAGGATTTTGCCAACACAGTCGCAACAACTCAAACAACCACTCCCCCTGCAATTAGTGTGCCTACTCAAGCTGTTGCACAGCATCCCCCGGTAGCATCCGCAAGCTTGCAGGTGCCGCCGGTTTCCACTCAAACGGCTTCCCCTTCAGCGGTCCCTCAGCAGGTTGCCGCATTGGCCACACCCTCTTGGCAGGAGGTGGTCAAAGCCACAGCAATTGCGGTAGGACAGCAGGTAGCTTCCGCAATGGCATCTCAGCCCGTAATGTCACCCTCATCCGGCCGATCGGCAAGAGTTGTCGCTGACCTGCTTTCGGGTTTGCCTTTAACTTCCGGGGATGACAGCCAACAGTTGCTGCATTTTTTGATCCAGATTCTAAAAGTCGAGCAGCTGAAGCTCACCGATCAGCATGCAATCATTGTCGAGTCACTTTCCCGCACAACCGGACAATTACGGGCATTTTGGTCCCAGGCCATCTCCAGTCGAATCACATTTTCAGAATTAATAGATCAACTGCTTGAATTTTTTATACCCCCTCAGCTTAGACACTCAATGGTGTCCAGTCAAATTTACAGGGCGCAAAGTCACACTGAGTCCCTAGCAGAATTTGTGGACAGTATCCGTGCATACTCCATGCTTTTGTTGCCTCATGCGTCTGACAAGCAGCTACTGGATGTTGCGATAAATGGGCTTAACCCATCCACCAGAGCTCGACTTGCAGGCTTCCCTGCTCCCATGACCATTCAAGACCTTCTATCTCTCGCCCCTAGAATCGAGGTAGTGAGGAATCTTGAGCAGGCTAGCGCCCAGGCAGTATCACGTCCGCCACAGGACAGTGCGAATTCAGGAAGGCGATCTTACCCATATAGGCCTAGTTACACCGTCAATGCCTACAACTCAGCTCCCTACGGGCACAATAGATTTACAACCCCGCCCCCAGTTCAGATAACAGCCTCACCATGGCCCCAGGCTCAGCAGCGTCCTCAAAGTTACCACAGTCGACTCCCTGAACAAGGCGCTTATCGCCCATCAATCCCGCCATTCCCCTTTGGCATTTCGACCCAACAAAGGTCCGAAAGTTCGCCTAGGGGCAACCCCAATAGGTCCAACCAGACAAACTGGCAAGGAGGGCGGAGATGGGCGACTCCCACCCTCCACTATGTCAGTCCGCCACCCACATTCGTACCAAACCAGTCCCTTTACAGCATTCACAACCCAAAAAAGCACCGTCTATCCCCAGATTACAATTGTGTCAGGTCACGCTGCAGTTTAACACCATCAACATAAATGCCCTCATCGATACAGGTTCTTCTTTCAGTATTATGTCGATTGATACATTTAAGCATTTGCAGCAAAAATCAACAGCAGTAAAATCTACGACAAGGTCAAATCACACAGCGCTTTCTGCCTCGGGCGATAAACTCGCTTTTCAATTCCAAGCCTTTGTTCATTTCAAAATAGCACACCTGTCATGGACCTACCATTTCCAGGTGGCTGAGCACTTGCCAGTGGAGGTCATAATAGGATCTGATTTTCTCACTAAAACCAAGGCCATAATCAATATGGCTGACCACACTCTTCAGTTCCCATACGGATCCCCCAGATTGGTCACGTTAGTAACCCCCCCTCCAGCTGACCACAGCTCACCCGTTGTTATGGGCCAGAACCTAAATGATCAACAGCGGACCGCGATCGATCAGTTGATCGCGGATTTTCCTGACACCATAACCAAGAAATTAGGGAGGACCAACGTGGTCGAATACCGTATCCGAGTAAATTCTGACAAGATTATTAGAAACAGGCCGTACCAGTACGCACCCCCTAAGCTTCTGCTAATGCGGCAGCACATCGATGATCTGTTAGCTAAGGGTGTCATTAGACCATCTTCTTCCCAATTCGCAGCTGCTGCCTTCCTCGTGCCCAAGAAGGGTGGTAAGACCCGCATGGTGGTCGATTATAGGAACTTGAATTCAATTTTGGAGCTCGACGCCACACCAATGCCAACTATCGAGTCTGCCTTTCAGCATTTGGGCCAGGCCCGCTGGTTTACTCTCTTAGATCTCAACTCCGCTTACAACCAGATCCCCCTCTCTGAAGAATCTAAGAAATACACATCTTTTGTCGTTCCATGGGCTCAGTATGAGTTTAACTACCTACCTTTTGGTCTAGCTTCGGGTAGTATGGTCCTCACTTCTCTCATTGATAACATTTTTGGTGACATTAAATTTCAGTATATTTACAATTTTTTCGATGATCTATGTGTTTACAGTAATGGGTCTTTTGAAGACCACCTCACTAAGGTTCGTACCGTACTCCAAAGGCTTAAAAAAGCTGGCCTCACTGTCAACCCTGAGAAGATCACTCTAGCCGCAAACCACATTCAATTCCTGGGCCATATTTTTTCAAACCAATCCATATCAATCCACTCAGAACGTACCAAACCAATTGATGATTTTCCGATCCCGAAGAATATTAAGCAGCTTTCAAGGTTTTTAGGCATGACCGCTTTCTATGCCCGATTTATCAAAGACTATGCAACAATTTCCCAGCCACTCAACCAGCTCAAGAAGAAGGGTGTAGATTTTGTTTTTGGACCCGAGCAGCGCAAAGCCTTTGACACCCTCAAGGCAGCCCTTGTTTCTTCTCCTATCTTGCGCATGCCAGACTTTTCTAAGACCTTCGTGGTCCATACTGATGCATCCGGGACCGCAATCGGGTGTGTCCTCTATCAAGAGTACGACGACCAGCTATTCCCAGTCTCTTACGCCTCCCGAGCCTTAAACAAGCACGAGCTAAATTACTCTACGCTACAGCTAGAGTGCTTAGCAATAGTTTTTGCGTTGCAGAAGTATCAGCAATACCTTGAGCACAGGGAATTCCACCTCCACACAGACTGTTCTGCCCTTACTTGGCTCCTCAACCACCCACGCCAGGTAGGGAAAATTGCCAGATGGATTTCTTTCATCAATTCCTTTAAATTTAAGATTTCCCACATCAAAGGTAAGGACAATGTGGTGGCGGACTGTCTATCTCGGCTTTTTGAGGGGACTGACCCCACTGAGGTCGACAAACCTAGTACCCCATCCGTCATGACCCTCTTTGGAATACCTGAAGTATTCAAGGACATAGCCTCCCATCAAGCAGAGGACCCAGAAATAGCTAAAATAATCCGTCAGCGAAACAAGCCCCCACATTTTATAATACAGCAGGGTGTTCTCATGCACCAACTCCCCAATCAAAAGAAGCCCCGAGTAGTAATTCCACGTAAACTTTTTGACCTTTTGTTTAGTTACTATCACGAGTCCCCCACCTCTGCCCACCTTGGCATTCATAAGACCCTCGCCCGCGTAGAGGCCTTCTTTTGGGCCAGCGACCTAAAGAAGGAGATCACCAACCGAGTTAGGTCCTGTATCCAATGCCAACGCTGCAAACAGGCACCCAACACCAAAGTAGGCCACTTGGCATCTGAATTAACCACCAAGCCCTGGGAGAAGATTTTTATAGACCATATAGGCCCCCTCCCAAGATCCACCAGAGGTAATAAATATATATTGACAATAGTGGATTCTTTTTCAAAATTTTGCATTCTTCTCCCAGTAGTTAACACAAAAGCTCAAACAACCATAAACCAGCTCACAAGACAAGTTTTTTCAATTTTCGGTTCACCAAAGTTTTTAGTTTCAGATAACGTTTCTCATTTTCGTTCAAATGCCATTAAAGAAATGTGTATGGACCTCGGAATCCAACACATATTCACAAGTCCGTACTATCCGAACCCTTCCCATGCAGAGAGGGTCAACAAGCAAATAAAAGTCGCCATCCGCATTTTCCACAGTCAATATCAACAAATTTGGGACCAAAATTTGCATTGGTTCCAAATTGCTTTCAACTCCGCTAATCATGAGAGCACCAACAATTCCCCCTCACGTCTTTTTCTAGGCCGCACTATGTATCACCCGCTTGAGCTCCGATGGAACTTAGACACTCTTGTTGATTCTCAGGGCTCTTTTCCCTCTCAGCACGACGAGTGGACCGAGGCCATTGAAAGCCTTCGCAAAGCTCGTGCCAGCAGGGAAAAACGGTACAATGAACACAGGCTACCTACCACCTATCAAACGGGTGACTGGGTGATGTATAGGTTACACCCGATCAGCAAAAAGGTTGACCACATAAACCAAAAGCTTCTACCAATGTGGTCAAACCCTTGCGTGATCGAGACCTTCATCTCTCCAGTCACGGTCCGTTTGTTAAATCCTTCTGACGGAAAAGTTGTCACAACTGCCCATGTTTCTCAGTTGAAGAGATTTTTCCAACCATCAAGTTAGGTAAACTCCAACTCATCAAACCCGAACGATCATCTGCCAGATGAAAAGCCTTGCCTAGTGATATTAGGTTTAAGTCTTTTTCTACTCTTCTGTTTCCTTTTCCAACCCAGTCACGCGTGGAGATACAGCGCGTGAGTCTAAGGTAGCACCTTCCTTCTGATGGGTATGCCTACACAGCGCTCTCCATGCGCAGCTGGAAACCCCCCTTTTTTCTGCCAACGGCACTTGTTCGTGATATTCTTGGAGGTTTGTGTTTTTAAGAATTTAGTAACGTTACTTTACTTCACCTCAGGATTTAGATTTTTTTTTCTTATTTTGTATATTTTTTAATCCTGATGTGAGGGACTTCTGAGAATGCACCTAAAACTTATCGATAGATTCCAGTTTAGCTAGCTGAAATTTATTGAGTACCGTGTGGCAACTAATTAAGACACTCTGTCAATTAGTCTTTCCTATTTCCCCTATCTTTACTCTTCTCAAAGGTATACCAACCAAACTCTAGTCACTAGTTTTAAGGCATGAATAGGTAGATTTTCGTAATTAATTAGAACCGTCAACCTTGGGTATATACAATTAAGCTAGGCACAGTAGAGCTGTCAATTTACAGGACACATCACCAGAGAATCTGAATTAGGGCCACAAGAGGGCAAATTAGGAGATCATTTGCTATTTAGTTATAAGATTTAGTTTTAAGTTGTTTTTCAAGGGATTCCGTTCCCGTTATCTCGGGGAGAAATATTATTCACGTCCTCGGGATAAAATCAATCAAGCATGCGTCATATATTGTTTTCTCGTTAAAAAAAGCAAAAAATCGAGCATTCCCAATACACCTCACTTATTTCCTCAACAACTCAACCATCATCCACCTTTAGATTTGTTAGCTCTAACCTTCTGTAGGGAACTGTCACACCAATTGGAATCCTCCACCTTGGACCTAAGTCGGGTTCCATGGCACCTGGTGCAAACCGCTTGACCCCTGCACTGGCTGACCTCGTCGGGTCAGACCACCCAAAATTATTCGGTCTAGTCAGCTCTCGGTCAATCCTACTTTGGGTTTTAAGTATCTGTTAACCAGGACGACTACCTTGGCTACCAACAATTAAAATCACAACCGAGACTCCCCAAAACCAACAAAAATCATTAAAGTATCTGCACAATCAAAAAAAAAAAAAGAGAAAAAAAAAATAAAAAAAAATAAGAAACTGATTACAAACCTTGTGTACCAGACAGATTTAAAGTGACACATATCCAACTAAAGGCTTCAAGACAATCAATTATGCTGCGCTCAGTCTATACACTGTACCACGTCTCTACAACGAGACAATATTAGACAATGATGTTGAAAGCTACTCCATAACAATACTCCGAACTTCAGCAACTATAAAACCATAACAAAACTCCGAGCTTCAGCAACTATAAAACCATAACAAAACTCCGAACTTCAGCAACTATAAAACCATAACAATACCTCCGACCTTCAGCAACTAGAAAACCATAACAATCTCCGAACTTCAGCAACTTTAAAATAAATATTACAGCAGAAAGCAAGACGATAGAGACCACCTGCATCTCGAAAATCTGCGGCAATCTGCAAGCCAGTCTGACCAGAGCCAACTCATAACCAGAAGGCAGCCAAACTATAAGTAGAACACTCTTGAGAGTATGCAAGCAGCCAGCACCAGTTACAAAAGCCAACAAACAGTTCAGCTGTATTAGCCTTAGCAAACCAAGCAATCGTAACAGCCACAACTGCAAACTAATAACAAGTAAAAAAAAAAAAAAAGAAAAAAAGAAAAAAAAAAAATTGTGCGTGCAGATACAGACCCCCTTTTTTCTTCAAAAGAACCCAAGTTTCCACAAAGACCACCTTTGGTCCACACCACCCAAGCCAGGTACAAGTTCTGAGGCCTCACGAAGTATTTTTCTCGTAAGGGGGGGAGGAGCCCGAATTCTGACTAGACCTCAGCGACCAATTACAAATATGACGGAGGTGCCTTCCTTTGGGAGCCTGGTAAGATCTCGGATCCAGGTGCGAGACAAACCAAGGAGAGAGTTAAGCCGAACCCACTTATCATGCCACTTGTTCCTCCTTTGTTCACAACACAATTCACCGCAACTCAAGATGAAGCCATTCCTGGCACCGGTCCCACATTAAGTTCTTGGATTGACTAGTGGTAGGCATTACTCTACCAAAATTCTTCCACCTTGCATAGGGAACCATCCACTAACTCTAACCTCTAAAACAAACCTGAAACTCCAATTCCGCAACCCACTAGCGCAGGCGCAATTTCTTTTCAAGTTGGGAGGGTGGCTGTGCCGTGTCACGTCACCCTCATATATATATTCGTCTTTGCCAACCCGGTAACTGGCTCGCTTTCGCAGAAGGCTGGTCCGGATGTGGGGTGACGTCACCGTTGTTGCCCCCTTCCGCCAGCAAGGGGAGTGAGCGTCTGTCTTTTGCTGTCCCCCGCCCCCCTAGGAAGACGCCGTATTCGTCGGTGCAGTCCACCAATTTTTCTTCCGGAACCATCGCCTAGCGATGGCTAGATAAGTACTAGTAGTAAGGGGAGGGAAGCTAGGGCGAGTCAGGCTAAGTTATAATTAATATAATTAGGGAATAGTAGATTCAGGCATGTGATATTAGGAATATTCTCGTGGCGTGGGCTACCCACGCCACGCCACAAGATTGCAACAGTATTATTTAAATATCTGTCCTTATTTATTGTTATTTAGTTTTTATAATTATGTCTATGTTCAGGAATATTTCGTTAGCTTTATGGGTTATTTAAGGTTTTAGTCTCAGAACAATGAGTAGTTGAGGGAATACGGCAGTTCGTCAGATCGTTTTTATCTAGATGTTTAACTAACTCATTAAGGCTGGCTACGGCAAGGCATTAATCTGGCAGATCGATCGGGCTCTGGGTAATTCAGTCCTCCAAAATAGTCTAGCACGCTTTCCAAATAGTTAAACCATGGTAGCAGAGATTCAATTTAATTCATTCTGTCCCCCGGTTCAGTAATATATTCAATTTAGCCCAACACTGCAACGTAATTCCATAGTTTCAATATATTAATTTACCACAATTAGTACCAATCAATTATTAATAACCCCCAAATCCCTTTCCATTGCTTACAGAAGGTAATACCACCCTCAATTGGCTCAGAATGATAAATTCACCTTTCCATTGGTTCATACCTTTTCAATTATTTTGAGTAATGGACTCCTGTTTATGCTATCATCTAATCAAAAAAATTACTCCTAGAGAATAACATTGGAACTTTAAATCCCCGTTGACCCTAAGGTGAAATCGGAATATATAACCCTTTTTTAATTTCTGTGTTTCAATGCCAGCAACATTTATGAGCACACTTCCAATGCTTTTAAGAGAATGCAGTCCAAACCGTTCAAATTTTGTGGACACCTTGAGATTTGAACCTGTGACCCCTTGAACTGAAGGCCAAGACACTAACTGTTAAGCGAGCGAGATGCCCTTTTCTTTTTCTATTTTATACCTAAAGAATTTGTGTACAAAATTTCACCTCTACAGTATTACGGGAAGTTGGAGAATTAGTAACCCCAGGGCTTTTGCCCGAATACATATTCAGATTAAACTTGTAATTTTAAATAAGACACTTTACTAGTTTTTATTTGTTTAATTTGGCATTTTACAGGAGTTTAAAGCACCCAAGAAACCCTTCCTGAGGATGAACTACGCAGACGCCATCAAGTATCTGAAGGAGCACAACATCACCAAAGAGGACGGCTCGTTTTATGAGTTCGGAGAGGTAAATCAAATCAAACGTTTTAAACACTTGGTACGCCAACACAAGCTTCTTTGTATTTTGAGACAAGCTGAGTTTTAAACATTTGTTGGCGTTTTTTAATTTGAACTTTAGTTTCAGTTTAGCAATTGAACTGCAGTTGTTATAGATGGAAATACAAATAGTAATATATTGCAATACTAAAGTGATTTACATCTTTAGTATTAGAGAGACGTGATGGTTTACGTCTCATTATAATGATAGTTTATGGGCTCCATATCTATGAGACTAATCTGTCAGTAGAAACTAGGTTAGATTTTTTAGAACAATTCGGGGATAGCCATACCTATAATACGAGAAGTCGAGAAGGAAATTGCCCTGAATCTTTATAGATTAGAACTATACTCCAAGAAGCCAAGAATTTAGTGTCAAAATTGTATAACAAACTTTCAAAAGGTGTACAAGTTTACCTTTTAGAATTCATGGAAAAAATAAAGAAATTTTTCATCAACAAAGCGTTATACTTTTTAGAAAAACTTTAGTTTAAATGGCAAACGACCTTGATGTAACTAAAATTGAATTAATATAAGTAACTAAATGATTTTCTTAATTTTACGCTATTATTTTATGTTCTTAAAATTTCCACAACTGAATATTTTAAACTGGAATCTTGAATATTTTTACACTTTATCTAATGTGTAGAATATATTTTTTAATTGTGAAACGGAAGACCAATTTAAATTGATCACTACTTTGTAGACTGCATTATTATTCCGGCTTCTGTCTATTAAGTGGGTGGTATTTGGCAGGACATCCCTGAGATGCCTGAGAGGAAGATGACCGATGCCATCGGCCAGCCCATCATGCTATGTCGGTTCCCCGCGGGCATCAAGGCCTTCTATATGTCTCGCTGCACCGAGGACAATGACCTCACCGAGTCTGTGAGTACAGTCGTCGTATGTTGATACTATCACAATAATAGGCACTCGGTTAGTGGATTTACAACTAAAATCGGGTACAACTAGACGTGGGTCTAAGTAACTGTAACAAGCACCAATCATACGCAAAAATAACTGTTTCAAATCCACAAATACCCGTTACAGATACTTGAAACAGGTAGAGGTACTGGTACCAACGAATCAGCAACAATAACTGAATATTACCAATCAGAGTCCCAGAAAAGGTCCCTGTAAGTGGTACTTGCCCCCTCCTACACGATAACGTGAGTGCTGCCTTCTCAAATTGACAATAAACTAATCTAGTATCACATCAGCAGTGCTCATTTTTAAAGGTTTGCTTTTCATAAATATTATAAACATTTAGACAGTTTTAAAGATATGAACTAAGTGTAATTTTTAATAAAGGTTTTAATCTAGAACATTCCCAATTTGTACGAATACATTTGTCAATCTGCAACTACGGGTACTTGTAACGGGTATTTGAATCTGGGTACTGTAGATTAACTGTAACAGTTGTAACGGGTACTGAAAAGTAATGGGTTAGCACAACTCTAGGTCAACAGCAGTAAAGTGTTTTGCTTCCCAATAGGCGTACATGATTTCTTTTTAAAATGTAATATTTAGCTTGTGTCTAGTACGCTAAAATATAAGCGCTCTTCAAAGAAGTGTTTGTGAAGAAGTATTTACGTATAAATACATTTTTGCATTGTTAGGTGGACGTTCTGCTGCCCAACGTGGGAGAGATCGTGGGCGGGTCCATGCGTCTGTGGGATAGCGAGGCGCTTCTGGACGGCTACAAGCGGGAGGGCATCGACCCTGCCCCCTACTACTGGTACACCGACCAGGTAACGAATGACGTCCAGACAGCTGCACTGTCAATTTTTTACTTTTGTGATTCTTATATTTTATTAGCGTTTCACCTGTTTAGAGGCATTTTACTTTTGCTGTTGAGACACAGTGAAATTTATAGAAAAGTAGGAAACACAATTTTAGCAGACAATGAATGTGACAACAAGAAGTTTTTAGTCACGATTCGGAACTTCTCATTGGTAATGTGTTACTCGGTCAAGATCATAAACAATTTAAACAAATCATTAAACTTGTTATTTCTTGTCATTTTAATAGTATTGCTTTCCTCGGTGGGTTATTATAATATATGTTGTGTTATTATAGTTCAGATACATACTTAACTTTAATGAGTTGCATTATGACAAAATCAATGTTCTATGTATTTGTAATTTTGTTAATACAGACTAGGTACTATGCCCTTAATCAAAGCAAGTGGTTTAATCTGGTTAGCACTTTAGTAAAGTGGAAGTTCTAATCTTTTTTATCAGGGTCACCACCCAATGAGGCTGTAAATTGTGTTGTCAAGCCTTGAAAATCTATGAAACTTGCAAATAAATAAATAATAACTTATTTTAAGAATATAACAACATTTTTGAGTCACAGAAGTGTACTTTAGAGTTATTTCATATCACAGTTAGTTGCTACGTAACTTTATGTGTACTATGCATAAAGCTTCGTGGATGATACAGGCCTGATTTCTAGTACCAAGCAAAGTTGCCAGTGACAATTGATGATGAGTTTACTATAAGGAACGTGCAAGTTACTGACGCACTAGCTGTATTGTGACAGTAGCTGACCCCCGTGTGAAGATTAACACTGGCTCAGTAGCATCGAGAATAGCAACTATCTGGCTTTCTGATGAGAATGATCAACTCATGTTTTTTGCTGTTCCAGAGGAAGTACGGGACATGTCCCCACGGAGGCTATGGCCTGGGATTGGAGAGGTTCCTGTGTTGGCTCCTCAACCGCTACCACATCCGCGAGGTCTGTCTCTACCCGAGGTTCTTGGAGAGATGTCGTCCGTAGTCTCGTCAACTTCATCCGACGTTAATTTAATTCTCCACAAATTGTTCCTTAGCCACAATATCATCAGCTTGTCAAACAGGGATTCTCTTAAACATCTATAAACTAGTTGTAACACTCGGGATTTTATTTAGCATTAAAAATATTTTTGTTTTTAGTTGTTTTAATCAATATGTTTGCTTAAACAATGAAATTTGAGTCTTCTGTAATACTCAACTACACCACTTTGGAAGAATTATTTTATTTTTATGCATTTTTGACTGTATATATTTATTCAAAGTTAACTTTGTGTTTTCATTTTATATTTTATAAGCCATATAATGGGGTACTTTTAAGCTTTCTTTATTAATTCTTTGTAAACAAAAGAATGTTGCAATAAACAATAATCTGGAAAACTAAAACCTTACTATCCCTTTACCCCAATACCAAAAACAATGTCTTCTTTTCTGAAGACTTAGTTCGGATTAGCAGGACTCTAATGTAGTATTAGTTAAACAACTTTGTTCAGTATGTTGAAATAAGGCTTAGATATTATTAACTCAAAATACTCCTTTAGTGTATTATTTACAGAGATGAGTAACAAAATAAGTTTTAAACGATCGGGTTGCTCCATTTCAATGAATAAACATACTTGCCACTATTTGTTGAAAAAGTATTGATCAAAAGTGAAAACCTATTACAAAATAAACGAGTTCGCTCACAGCGCGCTTACGAGAGGGAAGTGAATTTCCACATATCAAACTTTTAAAACTCAAACCCAGTGTAAAAACATACATTTATGCCAATTTTATTGAAATCTGAAATCATTGATTTTTTGGCTGTTCTGATGCTTTTGGTTTAATTTACCTGCAATGTTAGGAATATAATTTGCGCATTATAAGGTTAGGAGAAAGTCTAGTCAGGTTTAAAAGTAGGCGCGAGGTTGCTGGGGATGAAACGAATACACCAACAAATAAATAACATGCTTTTCTAATGTAAAAACCCCATAAGACAACGTACTGTGTTTAGCCGATATACATTTTCTTTAATAACTCGGTAAATATTTATACTAAAATTACGAGAGAGGGCTTAAAACTTTCACTTCACTAATTCCCATCTTAATACATGCATTAATTGTACGTCCAGGGCTTTTCTGACCCTTTTTTGGCCCAAAAACTCAAAATTTTAAAGAATAAACCCCAAAAAAGGGTTTAGAATTTTCTGATTGTTTTGCCCAACGAATTTGTCCAACTGATTATAGAAAGGAATGTCCCTTACCAAATTTGAAGAAAATTGGACAAAAAATTTGAACCCTAGAGTGCATACACACACATATATATATATATATATATATATACATATGTATATATATATAATTTTGAACGACCCCCCAAAACGTGTTCAGGGGGTCCCGTTAGGAATTTCTATGGTGGTCCCGGGCTTAAGTTTCACCGTGCGGGTCATGCTAATAGTTCACTTTCCATAAGAAATTCACTATTAACAATATGTATTAATTAATTACTCAGACATTTCTATGTACTCAGGCTGTTACATTTCAATTTATAAACTCATTTGCCACTATTTGTCGATAACTAAATGTTATAAAAGTGAATATTTGACAAAAATTAGAAAAAAATCACAATGAGTATAAATTAATTACACAGAGATTTCTATATACAACGTTTTATTGCGTATTTTCCGTTGAGCGGAGCAGCTTACTGAGCCGTTTCCCGATGAGTTTTGGGTAGGTTTGGTTCTTCATGCGGAACTCCTTGCTCTGATGGGTGACGGCGCCGTGGCACAGCTGGTAGTCACAGAGCGCGCGCAGTGGACGTGTCAGAGCGTGTTTGAACATGTCCGAGCCCTCGACTGTGGCCAGCGCCTCGGCTGCGGTCTCCAGTGTTGAGAGACATCCGTCCGTTGGCTGGCTGCGGATCACGTACTCACTACTGCTCCCCATCACCAGCTTTACCTAATACAAAATTTCATTTAGTGTCTTTTAAAGAATCCTCATCTTCGATCGAGAGCATCGCAGAGGCTTGATGGGTGACGAAATGTATAGGGTGCTTGCATAGCTTTCTAGCTTTATAAATTTAAAATGTATAAATCATTATTTGTAATAGTGTACGTAATCTGGTGTAAAACATAATTAAATCTAATAACTACCTGAGTCATTGTGTGCAGGAGGGGTGAGTTGTTGTATATGGTCTTCGCTTGCGGCCACGTGCCATCAATGATGACGAGGTTGGCAGGCCTTTCTCTCTGCATCAACTTGTCCAGCGTGGTGGCAGCCCTGCTGGGGTACAGCAACACAGACCTAGGGTCTACCAGGATATCGTGCAAACCCTCATGCCTAGACACAAAATATGGAGAATGGAGTTTTTTAATGTGAATATTTTTAAATTAACAGCATAAAAGAAATATCTTGGAAAAACCCATCTTATTTTGTATTAAATTGTACAACGGTCTCTCAGAAAAAAAATAAAATAGGCCTAACAAATGTTGGTAAGAAGTTAAAGGCATTGTACATTTTTGAGGAATATTTGTTTGTAAAAGCAGCCTGGATAGTAGTTTTTTAGACAATTTTGCATCTTGTGTTTCTATGAGTTTAATTAGTATTTAGTCATTTAAATTTGCTTACACCATTCATGGCCCATATATTATCGTAGTAAAGAATTATTGAATTGAATAACATTTATTGTATTTCTTATTTGACATTAAATGTCAAGATAATGATAGAATTCAACCAAATGTTCTGATTCGATTATCATTAATACAGGAATTTGGTCCTAATGCAAACCTATGATTTTTATGCCTAAATATACCTAGTTAGAGGAACACGTGACTGGCATACCTCTGTTGTGGAAATTTCTTCCCTTTATATATAAGGCAACGTCCCGGTGAAAGCCCTAAGCTAAGCATTGGTGCAGTTCTAAGGCATCTCTTCTCTTCTGCCGGGTGCTGAAGAAGAATTACTCGACAATTGGGATTGAGTGGTTCATCTGGAAGATATGAACACCAACAGACATTGCTCGGTCGTCTGGAATCAAATTAATCTGTACAAACATCAGTAATTAAGAACCTAGGCAGAACTAAAGAAGATCAATCTAAAATGAAAATTCTGGTAGCAACTGGTATGACTGCCCCAAAGGATAAATTGTACAGCAGAGTCCCGCAAACCCTGGCAGAGCGGTAAATTTCCGCACTTCAAACACTACGGCACCAAACAGAGCACAATGCAACACCGACCACAAGTTTTTTTGTTGGGGGTTTTTGAACAGTTTAAGTTATAGTTTATTGTACTTTTATGTAATAAATAAATGTTTAACATAGTAATAATGTACATACAAACTTGTACTTTTTCTTTTTTTTACTCTTTTTTCGATAACCCTTCAGTCCACATTACTCCGGGTTTGCAGGGCTCTACTGTACTAGTAAGCATGAAAACATTACTAAATTATTAACAAGGAAAAGGTCAAATCTTTAGTAGGCCTAGATCCTTAACATTAAACAGTGTCCAGCACAGTACATCTCCTGCCATTACATCTCGGTTGGTTCGGCCATCAGATCGTCCGAACAGCCTCATAGAAATGAGATAACGTCCGCGGGAGGGTTTCCCAAGGCAGATATCGACCGAATTCAATTTGTTTGTTTATTTGTAAGCCAAAATATAAATAAAACATTTCAGTTCAGCTGACAGGCAATTTTTTTAATGCTTAGACCATCTTAAAAGTAGATTTTGTGTGAACTGGTATGGTTATTATAGATCGGTATTTTACTTTACAATTAACGCTGGCTAGCTGGGCCATTTTGTAATCCGGCTGAGGGTCCGGTCCCGAGATGGCCGGACTAGAGGGAGTCTACTGTACTTTACTGAACAGTGAATGGCATTTTCAATGTTATACTTAAACTCCTTAATATCTCATGTATGCAAAGGAGTTTCTTTGGTTTGCCAGTCGCATATACAGTTTTATGATCAAGCGCTTACATAAATAAAATCATTTGGTATAGCAGGACCGTAAACCGCTGTTGAGTTTGGGTCTTTTAGTTTATATTAGTCCAAGGCTTGATTTGACAGTCACAATTACACTGGGAAGATATAACCATAGCCTATGTTTAAAGAATCACTCCTCTGCAATAGATAAACATTACACCTTTTACGCCAATAAAGCAGAGCCCTAAGGAATTTTGGATCTTCTCCTGAGTTTTTATACACAACTTAAGAAACAATTATAAGGAATTTTATTAATAAATGCTACAAGATGGGTTTTTGTTACAACAGCACCTTTAAATTTGGCACATGGTATTCATGCGATTACATGTATTAAATCTATATTATTGTAAAATTGAGTGAATGGGGTTCTGTGTGTTCTGGTCTAACTTAAAAACCTCTGAGCTACTGAACTCAATGGAGCTAAAATTTTGTGTTGGTAATTTTATCAAAGTATTAGGTAAAATGACTGTAACTTAACCCGTTTTTCCAACATTTGGATATTAGCACCACCCTGTTAATAGGAATTTGTTTACATGTTAAGGAAATAGGCCTTAGGCCTAATTCATAAGTGAGTACCGGTAACGCATGAGTTACCGTACATTAATTCGACAGAAGTACGCAGTATTCAACTGCCCTTTTACTGCAAACATCTCCGGCCAAATAAAATTCATAGGCCTAATTCTAATATCTTAACCCTCCTAGTGCCTTTAACCCATTGAGGTAGTAATTTGATTCTATTTGTAGTAGCCTATAACGGGAATTGATTGGTGCTGCACTCTAGTAGCAAAATATGTAACTAATGACCGCGGGCGACTACGGTTCTATCCGCTAGGGGCGCGGACTGACTGAAAACCCTTAATATCGCCGCCAGGCCTTTGGTCGTGTTACCTGAGTTGGCTACGTCGTGGAAACACCTTGGCCAGGTGGCGATACGATGTTCGTGGGTTCGATTCCCGCACACGACCAAAACTGACCAGTTGTGCAACTCTCAATGAGTTAACCAGTCTGTGGCAACGTTGGTGGGAGGGCCCAAGTAAAATAAACGGTGCCAGGCTTGCTTGGAAGTTGACGGGATCGGTTAATTCTTTGAGACTTGCACATGGTCAACACTGATTTTGCTATTTTTACTTATGTCTACTGTGTGTGTGCCAATGCGACTCTCTAAACTGAAATAAAACAATATTTTAATTAAAATATGCCATTAATCCATTTAAAAACACCAATTTTATACTCCAATTCACACGTTAATAAAATTACAAGTAAGGAACGAGACCTGCTCGTATGTCTACGCCAATGGGTTAATAATGGTCTTAATGTTTGCCTATTTTTTGTGATTTTGCAGCGTTTTATTCAAATAAATGTAAAAAGCTTAAAAACACTCCAAACTGCATTATTGTATAGTTTTTCTTGTTCAGGAAATCATGGGCTTCAATATTATATATATATAAAAAATCTCACAAAAGTTATAAAAGGAAAATTATGTGATGTTAAAAACCAAAAAAATAAAAAGATTTCAAGTTTGCGCTTCATCAAATTATAAATGGTTCTATAGCCTATACTGTAAGCAAATAATCAGGTAAAGCAACAAATAAAAAAGTTACAGATGATAAACTGGTGTTGCGCGCTATAGCAAATGAGCAAAATCGCCTTGGCGACGTTACAGTCGGAGGGCTAATTTACCTTGATATCACTGCCACCTATTTCTCTAGGATCATCAACCAACCCCCTTCATCATCACTACAATTTTCTTCTAAAGCCCCCACGTATGTCACTACTGTCCATTTTTACAACGAAAAACATCTCAACACAAAACCATTCTCGAGGTGAGGTCAGCGACGCACAACAAAACTTCACACTTCAGCTGTCTGCGAAAGTACGCTTGGCACGAACGTAAAAAGCGTCTGCAGACAGACATTGGGAGAAAGCTTAGAATCTGCTGTAAACGGAGATACCAATTTCGGTCCGGTTCATTAAGATTCAATGCGCCCAGAGCATATTCCGTAAACGCTAATTGACTGTCGACAATAAACACCCCAGTGGATGTGTTTTGTGTCGTTATAGCGACACATAACGCCTGGAGAGTTAATATCTCTTTAAGATGCCGACGCAACCTGGGCGTATTTTTTAAGGCATGAATGAATTATGAGTGTATGGATGAGATGCCTTGTGTAGCATTATTTGACTAAGACCGACTGATTCTTTACCCAGTCCCCACTCATTGTCTTATTCCATCTTTTAATTATAAACTGTTGTCAGCACACAAGCTTACACTATCAGGTCGGGTTTACTTATTGTCAAAACATTGTAATTTTACTAGGCTAACAAATATTTCCCTATTCATTTCTTATCTCTTTATATTTTGACCTTTTTTCTTTACTTTACTCCCATACCATCTTCACTGACCAGTTCAGATGACGTGAGAGCAGTCCAACTACTCTAATTCAGCTAACTTTCCTGGTTGAAGTTTACCATATCAACATCCACGTTTGCACGAGTCAGATATGCGTTTTTGGTTGCAGACACCGAGCCTCATGTGCCCCCCACAACCACACTAGTCAGCTCAAGTTCTTGCATTGTTCAGTTGAGCAGTTAGTACCTGGTTATAGTTTCTATTGTGTTTGGTTATTATTTGTACTCTAGGTAAGTACTTTAACATTTTTCTGTTTGAGGTTTTTCTTTTCACCTTTGCCTCAACTGTCCATAGTTTAGTTATGATATGTTCTAGGTGTCTTTCTCACCTGAAGATGGGATCAAATTAAAGATTCTTAAACATTGTGAAACTTGTTTTTCTCTATCCCTTATTGAAAATGCCCACAGTAATTTCTTAAATTACACTGATTTATTCATATGTTGTTTGGCTTTGTAAATAGCTTTCTACCCCATTATAAAAATAATCCTGTACATTTATTATGGCTTACCTGCAGTTATCACAAATTTGTCGTTTTGAAGGAGGATCAGCAGGTAATTCAACCAAATCTTCCCAAGTTAGATCCATATCTCTTGTGTAGCCACTTAAAGCTTATCATAATTTGTAACTATTTCTTATTACCTATTGCAGCTAAATCATGAATCATTGCCTATCCGAACTGATTTACTTAAAAATTCCTATACTAAACAGTATTTTCTAATCATAACCTATAAAAGTGCGAACTGTAAAAGTAAACTGTAAATAAATATTAGGATTAGCACCAGCACCTCCGGCTCCTGCAGCCAGAGCCAACGACAACTCATCAGCTGATTGAGATTGAGCTGATCATTGGCTGATCATATTTTAGGTACAGATCTTTAGGTATAACCAAGGAGGTCTATTTATAGTTTGGAGACAACAATACTTAACGATTTACGTCGAAAACAAGAACCGGTTAGAGATGTGCCTAGACAGGAAGTTGGGCGGAACTTTTCCGACAGATGTGACTCCCACTTGAATAAACAGTCTAGAAAAAAACATTATTGACTAATTCAATTGTTGATATTGAGTCACCAATAAAATACCAAACAGTGTGATTCAATAAAACAATTGAAAAAAATGAAACATAATTTTCCTTACTTATTTTAAGGGTTTTTAATACAAATCGATACTATAATTATGTACTTGGCAATGATTTATGTATCGAAGTAATATATACAGGTATTATATGTATATAGTTTCATTTGTATACTCTATAATCTTACTCAATGTTTATGACAACTAGAATTTTTTTAGGGAAATTTGGTACCAGTTTCAAGACTGGTGGACACTCTGCACACTCACACTGTCACTGTCACAGTACGTTTTGCTTTTGCCGTCAACTTCACACAACAAACTCGGACTTTTTAAACCATTTCATTTATAAACTCGTGCTTATACTTTAAACTGCCCTACACAGTTGTTTGTTATAATGGCAAGTATATTTTTTTGGATCTTATCCATTATGTTAACTAAGTGATCTATCTTCTTAACCTAATAATTTTTAACCTATCCTATTACAGGATGGTAAACAACATTTTGAGCCCAGAGCTTTTGAATCTGTGTAGCTTTGTTAGCTTTGTAATATTTTGGACATCTGAACATTTTAAATTGTAAAAAAGTGCTTCGGTGGGACACACACACACACACACAAAATAGGGCCTAGCCCTAGTTGTGTTGGCGTTTTACACAGTGATTTAGTGATTTTGGTCAAAAATAAATAGCAAAATACCCGATCAGATGTGCAACTCATGAGGATCCATGCATTCTGTCCAAGCCGACCCGAGCCATCCACCTTTTGCGTAAGGTCCGACCTCCCCTTAAACTTTGCCTTGAGGGATCTCTTCTTGAGTTGCACATGAAAATCACCAACCAAGACAGTTTTTGAACCCACGATCTAAGTGCTACCCCCTGGTTGGCAGGATAGTGCATATACCGCTTGACTACTGATCAGACTAGCTTATTCTGTAGGCTAGTTCTAGATGTGATAGTTCCATTTTGTTGTGTAGGCCTACAGGTTGCACCACCTGTTGGGCTCAGACATTAGGGGTGCACGAGAAGCGACCACCAAATGTTCTGATATGATATATCAATTTTAAACATTCGATTTGGGCCTTTTACATATAGGAATCCATGGCAGCAGCCCTGTCGTGGGTTTGAACGCCAGTCTTGGCAAGTAAAAGTGGATAAGTAATGTAGCTTGAAGTCTAATGGCTCACCCCTTGCTTTGATAGTTGTGTTCCACGCATCTATCCGCAGTCTATATAGACCGCAAAGTAAGACCTAAAGAGCCTCTTTAAGATAAATAATAGAATATTCAGATAGGCTTAAAGATTCAAGATTCAAGATGTTTATTTTCCATGAGATACATTTGTTTGTACATTGGAAATTGTCAGAAATTGTTTATATGTTAGAAACATTTGTCAATATAGTTTTAAATAGTTACAGATAAATTGCAATTAACTACAAGTTAGTCATGGAAGTGGATTTTATGGGCGGACTTGGGAGAGAAAAACAAAAACAAAGAACAATGGAAATGTGAGAAAGGCACAGATTAGTTGGGTCTGTTTTAAAGAATCTTAATTTCAGAGGTGGTTAGTTCAAGAAACTCTGTTAGAGAATAGAACGGGTTTAAAGTTAACCACTTATAAATAACATTTTTAAATTTAACATAATTCATTGTGAGCAAATTACTAGTTGATGGGTTATTGGTAAGGTATGATTGAAATTAACACTTGCGTTGATGTGGAGAAGAGAGAAAAACAGGAAGAAGGTGTAATTTATTATTTTTTCCTGAAAACAAGTGGTACACTGAAACTTTAAATACCTTTGATATTGAAACGTGAAAAATCCGGGACTGTGATTGTCGGGTTTCAAAAGCTTATTAGGATTAACGCCATTGGTGTCATTGTGGTGAGTCGCTGTATGAATTTCATGGATCCAGTAACAGTTGCTAATGCACAAATCATCGAATCTTATCATCCAAATAATAACAACAATTTGAAATCAAGAAAGTTCATGTTTTTATTTCATATTAACAAAGAATATTATACCTCCAGTTGTAGGTTGGAATAACTTCTTCTGGTTGCTCCACAGATGACATAACTTAGTTCAGTTGGTGTTGCTCTTGTGACAAGACACTGAACTTTTATAGCAATGAAATAGAGACATCTGAACGTCATCGGCAGATCATGCCTGCTCCTAATGCACGTTAGCGGAGTCTTCGGCTGATGCTGCTATCACAGGTTGAAAAGATAGGCTTCCATAGTGCTAGGCTTCTGCAGTTTTTAATAGAGTTGAGTCATTACAACCAGAATAGTTTTATTGTAGCCCTACAATGTTACAATGACAACGGAGCCATGTCAGAGCTTGGTACTTAACATTTCAAAGGAAAGAGAAACGATTTTCCATCGTGACACGCTGAGTGACCTAACTCCAAAATGTTCCAACTGTTACAGATTCACCTAGTGCCTATTATCACAGAGAACGTATATACATATGTTCTATTCGTTCTCTGACCTATTATGCAATAGGCCCTATACTTAAGGTTGATACAAAAGTAGGCTTTCTTTTCCGTCCTTGAAATAAACCTAAAAGTTAGTTCAAGTATAAACCTAGGGGTGGTGGACCTGTATTTGGAGAAACTCACCAGCCTCTACAATTCCAAAATGTACTAACAACTACAGCAATATCTGTTTCTTTGTTTCAGTCAGCAATATTCAATTTCCAAAGTCTTTTGACGGTTATCCTTCTTCTGATCTGCACCTGTGCTTACATCAGGAACCTGTTTCCAAGTCTCCTTGATCGAAATAAAGTCGGGTACGTGGAAAAATAAAACTGTATTCGGAAAATAACAATAACTGAGTAGAGCGAAGATTTGTTTATATATTTAACTGAGTAAATTATGAACTCATTGTTTTCTCATATTTGATTTATTTCCATGGCATTCATTTTACAATAAATATGACAAAATTTGATGCATATATAGTTGATTTTAAATTCTAGCCATGGGGAGGAGGGGGCAGGAGATTCTCAGTGCACCCACTTGATAGTACAGGTGTCACTTTGTCTTGTTTGTGCCTCGTATGACTTTCCCACCTCCAGGAAACCTGGATTTTTCAAAACTCGGACCGGCCATCTGCCACATTAGGGTGCGTTCACGTAGAACGCTGATTACAAGCGTGAATAGGTGTGAGTAAAAGTCTGCGTTGTTTCAAGAGTGTGTGCGTTCACGGACAAAGCTTATCCAGACATATAAGCGCGAGCTGCAAGCGTGACCGGCGAACAAGAATGTTTGAAACATTATTTCCAGCGCTTACTGCGCTGGTGGACTCCAACTATGTATGAATGGAGTGCAGTTTTAGTGATTTTTACTGCGTTTTTGTAGTTTTTGTCAAAATGGTTGATACAGAAGAACTGATATCTCATGTTTTTCAAAGACCAGCCATATGGAATAAAAATATTAAAACTTTACGGTAGGTAGCAGATTGCATGTTGTAAAATGCTGGAAGTAGATATATACCGGTACTAAAATGGAAGTTGTAAGTAGGATTTGTTTTTGTTGTTAACATACATTTAATTGGCGAAATTTCACCTGTACTAAGTAAATGTCATACAGGCCTTCTCATTCGCAAAGGGAAATAACATTTAAATTGTTGTGGAAACTAAATACCCCCGTAGCAGCAAACCTGCGTACTCAGCGAATTTCCAATGCATATATATGTATTATGTATCTTAATATAATGTATCTTATGTATCATATTATTATGTATCTTAATACCACATAAAGCCACATGCCAAGTTTCATCAATATACATTCATAAATAAACGATTTGTGACATTTTAATTATTCTCCATAAGAATAACATGGCGGCTGAGTATGCAGGTTTGCTGAAGGAAGAAAAACAAATACCCCCGTCGCAGCAAACCTGCATACTCAGCGAATTTCCAATGCATATATATGTATCTTAATACCACATAAAGCCACATACCAAGATTCATCAATATACATTCATAAACAAACGATTTATGACATTTTAATTATTCTACATAAGAATAACATGGCGGCTGAGTATGCAGGTTTGCTGAAGCAAGGAACACAAAAAATGGGGTTTTATACAAATATCAATATAACTCATGTAGGTAAAGCCACATACCAAATTTCATTAATTTATTTTCATTATTAAGGGAGATAACACGTTACTTATTCTCCATAAGAATAACATGGGGCTGAGTACGCAGGTTTGCTGCTACGGGAGCCTTTGGAAAACAATTGTTTTTTTGAGCAAATATCAATGGTCCACAACCAAATGAAGCCGTATACCAAGTTTCGTCAGTATACGTTCATAAATAAGCGAGATATAAAATTTTTCTTTTCCTCCATAAGAATAACATTAGACAACGTACTGTGTTTAGCACTTTTAATATCTCGGTAACCAATTGACGCAGAGAAATGATCAAAATACCAAATTGTGTGTTTTTTTAAGCTGAATCCAATGGAAAAAACTAAAATTTGACTATTTCCAAAATTATATGTAAAAAATTCGAAAAACCCATTTTTGGGGTACAAAACCCCCCCAAAATACCCCTTTGGATGGAGCGATCTGGCTGGTTTTCGAACTTAAAGTCATAAATGTTGCTTTACACGTTTATACCAAATTTCATCAAAATCGGATAATTTTTACGAGAGTTATCGTGCTCACGGACACACATATATATATATATATACAGTTTCGAACGAATGGTGTTTTTGGGGTCTGGGGACCTCAAAACGAAAAGTTATCATGGTCCCGGGCCTAGGTCTTACCATGCTGACTACGGTAATAGCTTCTTCCCTATAGGGGAAATTCGCTAAAAAAACTGATTTTAATGTTAAAAGCCTTTTATAAATTACTTTTATCACTAAACTATCAATTGAGTATATTTTGAGCCTTGTTTACTAATAATTTTAATAATCTTTTATTTCACAAAATGATATAATAAGTGTTCCTTGCAAAATTTACCAATTTCATTGTGCACAGTCAGTGTATATCCTTAACTAATCCCATGAACTCCTACTCTCTTTCTTGCCAGCTTCAACTCAACATTTTCTACCAGAAAAATGTCATCAACATTTGGATGAAGTCATCTCGGCGATTGAGGGCTCGAACTTGTTTCCGGGTTTGTACGTGAAAGGTCTTAACCATTTTCACGCGCTTGTAAGCGCCTGAAGTAAGCCGCCGGATTCTAGGCGCTTGTAACCAGCGTTCTGCGTGAACGCACCCTCAGTCCAGATTTCTGAGAGTGTCTCCAGTGTTGGTATTACTGGGTAGACTGCCTGTGCCTCATTAGTTAAAAAAATACTGTTTGAAATTGTTAAGCTCATATTGTAAACAGTAGAATTTGCCAGGCATCTCGGTGTCCACATAAATTATGTAATTTGTAAATGGGTAGTGTAGTGTTTTCAGTGATTACCTTTCAATCTGAGGTTGGCTGGATCGATCCTGAGCAAAATCTGAACATTTTGAGAGCGCTTTTTACTGGTCTCAGCTGCCATTTGTTATTAGGCTATCAATTAATTAATGATTTCTAAGAACTAGTTAATCTTGGAGAGTGACAAGTCCAGGGTTTGAACCATTCCCTTAAAACACAACCACAAATATACTGACCCTAATACCGTTCCTTAATGCTTTTTATGCCATTAACTTATACAAATTTAAGGAATTTATTTAAACTAGTTTCTGTTGCTCGAATCCGAGCAAGTTTGTACCCAACGAAAAGTTACTTCAGTTGTAAACAGACATAACAAAACATCTGATATTAAAACGAATGATAATAACGAACTTTCAATCAACACGTAGTTTAGACTTCCCCCATCGGATAGCGCCACTATTCCGAAAATTCAGCCCTTTACTGTATTTAAGTGATGCCCTTTATTAAAATTCTGAGACGTATTGGTAAATCTACGTAAAAATATCTTTAATTTGACACATCAAACGTTAAAATATGTCCAGCCGTTATCAAGTTATGACTGAAGAAAAAACCCCTAGCGTATTAATATATAGATGTAAGGAATGTGTTATGAGCTTTGTCGAAACACATGTTTAATAGGCCTACACTGTTCCTGCTTACAGAAAATTGTATAATGACTACTGGCTCAATCGTGTTCACAGGCTGTTGGGAACGTTCTGGAAGTGCGCCCGCATCGGGGAACGCAAAAGCCCGTATGTCGCGGTGTTCTGTATCATAATGGCGACAAGTGTCCTCCTCAAGTCCTGACATGTCTAGTCAACGCTGTATTTTCTGCAACTCTGTACACAGTTTGTAAATAAACTTTTTATAGTTATACTAAAAATAAGCTAATTTTTCTCCCGACAACACTTGAAAAAATAGTTTTAGAATTTTCCCATTGTTCAATAGTATTTAAATTTATTCCTGCCATCCTTGACCAAATAAACTGACCGAATAGAGATTTCTTTTAGTTCAAAATATATTGGAAATAATTTCAACCAGTGGATATTTAAAATTGTAATTTTGAAATACTTATAATAAAATGGGAAATCCACAGAACCAGATTCGAGAACGTTAGCCTGTCAAGAACCTAAATTGTGGTGTATAAAAATGTCTGATATGATTCCTTCATGAATAAACAACTTTGAAAATACTGAGTGCTCCGCCCTACTGGCATTTAAATTATCAGTGTTTACCTAACGGAATTGAGGGTTTTATTTGGTCAGGTGATTATTTTAATACACGATTATAACTTCCCTGCGAAAATGGTATTGTAAGAAAAAGAAAAGTTTACATACTGTTCGACATGAATACATGTATTAGCAAAAGGCTTAAGACTAGCTGTAGGCTGCTGGTATCGAGTGTCAGGTATATTGTAATGGCTAAGCTAATAAAGCCAAATAACACCAACACAACATGTTTAAAAAAATATTGTTTATAATTTTTATTATAGTATGCATCATCGAAATTGGGTATGGACTCTGCAGTTGTCCTACATTTCTGCATCGGTGGTTTCATATTGTTCTTGTGCTTCAACTTAATGGCTGAAAAATACAATTTCTTGTTATTCAAGGTGTTCCTCACTTGAGATGATTCATTAGGTACTTAATCATATATGTGCAATTAAGTAATTGATAATTACTACCATAGTAGTAATTTGGTAAGTTGGGAAAAGGATAGACAGCTAGCTTACCTGAAGAGAATAAAACAGGTGTAGCACAGGAGACACATAAAAACACATAAAAAAACACTTGATATTTCTGTCCCTCTTGGGGACTTCATCAGAAGAGAAGAGAATGAAGTATAAAATGGCTGCTTGTAAACTGGTCCTTAAGTCAGTGTTGCCGCAACACATAAACACCACTAAAATTAACCTATATATACACTAATACTGGATTTTGGTACACATCAAGTCCTACTTTGTTTGATTGTTTATGTAAAAAAAAAAAAACATAAAGATGGAGAAAACGATTTTGTCTTTTGAAACTGTTCATATGTTGCTAGCTGTGTAAGGTAAGGTTAGGTTAGGATTGTTTTGGGAGAGGAGGATTATCTGATATTGAAGATAAGGGGTTACCTGGAGTTAGTGAAAAATTGATAGGCTAACTCCCATCTTCTGAGCATGGAGCTATAGCACTGATTTTTGGGAATTGATTTTAAGATTCTGGTGGTGAAACAGTCATTGAAGCTGAGATTGTGGAGGATTCATGTTACAGGTTTTGCATTTGGTTTCTTCACAAGGGTATGAGCCAGGTGGTAATTTATCTGGGTTTGTTACAGTGGGGTCTGGGGGTTTGGGATGAACTAAAGGTTTTTGAGGTTGGGTGGTTGTCTGTATACTGCTGATGGTGGTTTCTTCAAAAAGCCTTTCGTTTGGCTGGAGCAATCCAAGATGTTATAGCCGGTTGTCAATAGGCTATTAAGTTTATGTAGGCCAGGATGAAAGATGGTGATGAGGTTGGTTGATTCAGAGCAGTAATTGTATTTTTTTGTTTTTTATGTGTCTCCTGTGCTACACCTGTTTTATTCTCTTCAGGTAAGCTAGCTGTCTGTCCTTTTCCCAACTTACCAAATTCTCACAGCCTAGAGCTTTTCCAAATGAACCTTACCACAGTAATAAACAATTATATGACATATTAATTTTAATTTGTATTGTATCTCTAATAATAATATGTATTATTGCCCAACATTTGTAAATGGTCTCAAGTAGTGTAATTATTTGTTTAGTTTTTTTATATATTTGAATATTTCACTTTCATTTCTGCTGGTTGTAATTTAATCCTATTTAGCATTATAAAGGCGATGGAGACTAAATAACCTGAAATGTCTGTATGAGTTAGTTCACCCTCTAGTCCATAGTCAAACACCCGCAGGAGACCAAACCAAGTAACAGAATTCATGTTTTTTTGTCTTTTTCATGTAGAGGTGTGAACATTAATGACCACTGAAGTTGAGGCATTTAAGGTTATGTTTAATTGGATTCAACAATGGAGATCACTGAGCAAACACAGTGCCATTATATCTACTAGATTTCTTTAATTTTAATAAAACAGTTTATAAGCATAGCAACACAGGGTGTTTTTTTTTCGAACACTACTCAGTTTACAAGTATCAAGTCACTGATTACAATCAATTCAAATTCATAAATTCTACTTTCTTTACTTAATATTCCTGCTGATGGTTTGCACTGTTGTGATGTTGATATTTGCTATTATTTTGAATTTATTTCATTAATAGTTCAAATATTTATTTTATTACCAGTCACTGAAAATATTGGATTGTTACCGGTACATAAATGCGGCATTTTAAATTAGGTTGTCTGTTTAAGCACATAGTATACATAGTAGTTTGTATTTTTTTAAGTTATAGGCATGAGGTACCTTTAGTCAGTGCAAAAAGCAATCAAACATTTTTTAGCTAAATTAAATAGTTGCAATTTTTACTTAGTACACATATAGTAGTCTACAATTGTTTTCCAATTTTAAAGTTATAGGAATTAGCTATAGTCACTGCCAAAAGCAATCAAACATTTGTTAGCTGTGTTGAATCACTTCAAATTCTGGCAACACTAAAAGTGGGACAGCTGGGCCATATAGATGTGATGTCTCCTTCAGTATATATAGTCAGTAGAATAGTCAGTAGCATGTCTCCTTCAGTATATATGGTTGTAGCATCGACTATAAATACTGAAGTAGACTTCTCATTGCCATTATAAAATCTGTACCCAGTTTAGTGTGTGCCAGGATTCAAAGAGAACGTAGTTACACTGATCTCCAACAGAGTATACTGCTGTGAAATAGCTATTATTTATCCTCTCAAGGAGGGGATAATACAACAGTTGGTCAGTTGGTATGTCAAGAAGCACACCTAAGTTGATTATCACTTGCTTTCTAGGGTGGTGGTATTTTACAAGTTAACATAAATTACTAAAATAAATAGTTGACAGCAGCACAACCTATAAATAAAACTATGTCCATTTCAAATTCTGGCAACACTAAAGTGGGACAGTTGGGCCATAGACATGGGATGTCTCCTCCAGTATATATAGTCAACGGTACTTTTAAATCCTGGGTTGTGTTTTAAAAATAACACCCTCCTGTACATCATTCTTTATCCATCCTGATCAACATTTTGTGTTCTATGTGTTATTATAGGTCTATTATTATAATGATACTTTATATTAGGCTATTATTACCACTTACTTAAGCTTTGGAACGGTGGCCATTAGAGAATTGAAAGGTTTCATCCACAATACTATGCAGCGATACATTTGATCCCAAAAGCTTCGCCCTCCAACATCCGTCCCCCCTCCATCTTCTGTCCCCCCTCCATCTTCCGTCCCCCCTCCATCTTCCGTCCCCCCTCCACCTTCCATCCCCTCTCCACCTTCCGTCCCCCCTCCACCTTCCGTCCCCTCTCCACCTTCCGTCCCCCCTCCGTCTGCTCCTCCTTGCTCCGGCGTATCTTGTGACGACACGGTGCAGGCTACCTACAATAGCAAGAGGTCAGTTACAAATAACCCTTTCTCTTATACTTTATTAGCGAATTTCCCCTATAGGGAAGAAGCTATTACCGTAGTTGGCATGGTAAGACCTAGGCCCAGGACCATGGTAACTTTTCATTTTGAGGTCCCCAGATGCACAAAAACACCATTCGTTCAAAACTGTATATATACGAGGGCTGTTCAGAAAGTAAGTTCCGTTGGTGGCTAGCGAGTAGAGGAGTGGGGGTAGAGGTGTGACCACAGTGGCGTTGGGTAGTCTGGCTCAGTAGGCGTCTGTCCGTACGCCAAGAAGGTCGATCAGACTGCTCGGCGCGCTGCAATCTAAATTTAAAATGGCCGCCGCAAATGCCAGTGCCGCCGGCTCTGGTGATGCCGCGAGCTTCAGTCCAGCCGCCGCAATTGACAACCCTCCTGACTGTGAAGTGCGTTCTGTTATCCAGTTTCTTTGGGCAAACAAAAATTAAACCTGCTGAGATCCATCGTGAATTGTGTTCTGTTTACGGAAATAACATAATGAGTGACAGTGCAGTTTGGAAATGGTGCTGTTTGTTTAACGAAGGAAGCACGAGTGTTCTAGATGAAGAGAAAAGTGCCCGGCCATCTGTCGTAACCGACGATCTTGTGGACAAAATTAATGATAAGGTTAGAGAGAACAGGAAGTGCACTATTATAGACCTCTCGGAGTGTTCCCTCAAATTTCACACACTCTTTTGTACAACATTGTGGCTCAAAATCTTGGTTACCACAAATTTTGTGCTGGGTGGGTGCCAAAATTTCTCACAACTGATCACAAAATGAACAGAATGGGCGCTGCACTGACATTTCTGGAGCGATACGATGAAGAAGGCGATGAACTTCTTGATCGCATAGTGACAGGCGATGAAACCTGGGTTTCTTATGTGAATGTTGAACACAATAAAACAATCAATGGAATTTGGTCACACTGCGTCGCCGTGTAGGCCCATCAAATGCCGACAAACATTCTCAAAGAAAAAACTCATAGCAACTGTTTTTTTGGGACAGGAAAGGAGTTCTATTGGTTGAGTATTAAGAAAGGGGGCACTACAATTAACTCAACAGTGTATTGTGAACGCTAAAGAAACTGAGGCGCAGCATGTTGACCGGTGGCGTTGTTTTCACTCACGACAATGCATGTCCTCACACTGCAGGGAAAACTAGTGAGCTTCTGGACCATTTTGGTTGGGATGTTTTTTACCACCCACCTTACAGTCCTGATTTAGCGCCAAGTGATATTCACTTGTTCCCCAACATGAAAATACCTCCGTAGCAGCAAACCTGCGTACTCAGCGAATTTCCAATGCATATATATGTATCTTAATACCTCATAAAGCCACATACCAAGTTTCATCAATATACATTCATAAATAAACGATTTATGAAATTTTAATTATTCTCCATAAGAATAACATGGCGGCTGAGTATGCAGGTTTGCTGAAGCAAGGATCACAAAAAATGGGGTTTTATACAAATATCAATTTAACTCATGTAGGTAAAGCCACATACCAAATTTCATTAATTTATTTTCATAATGAAGGGAGATAACACGTTACTTATTCTCCATAAGAATAACATGGGGCTGAGTACGCAGGTTTGCTGCTACGGGAGCCTTTGGTAAAAAATTGTTTTTTTGAGGAAATATCAATGGTCCACAACCAGATGAAGCCATATACCAAGTTTTATTAGTATATGTTCATAAATAATCGAGATATAAAATTTTTATTTTCCTCCATAAGAATAACATTGGACAACGTACTGTGTTTAGCACTTTCTATATATCTGTGAACAATTGACGTAGAGAAATGATCAAAATACCAAATTGTGTGTTTTATTAAGCTGAATCCAATGGGAAAAACTAAAATTTGACGATTTTCAAAATTATATGTAAAAAATTCAAAAAACCCAGTTTTGGGGTACAAAACCCCCCCAAAATACCCCTTCGGATAGAGCGATCTGGCTGGTTTTCGAACTTTAAGTCATAAATGTTGCTTTACACATGTATACCAAATTTCATCAAAATCGGATAATTTTTACGAGAGTTATCGTGCTCACAGACACACACACACACATATATATATATATAGATATATATATATATATAGATATATATATATATATATAGTTTCGAACGAATGGCGTTTTTGGGGTCTGGGGACCTCAAAACGAAAAGTCTAAAACGGTTCAGCAGACAATTTTTCTGTAATTCACCCTGTATACATGCATTATATCAACAACAAAAATAAGTCTGCCATTGAAAAACAAACTACGGTCCACTTGTCTTTACAAAACAAAAATACCCCCGTAGCAGCAAACCTGCGTACTCAGTGAATTTCCAATGCATATATATGTATCTTAATACCACATAAAGCCACATACCAAGTTTCATCAATATACATTCATAAATAAACGATTTATGACATTTTAATTATTTTCCATAAGAATAACATGGCGGCTGAGTATGCAGGTTTGCTGAAGCAAGGAACACAAAAAATGGGGTTTTATACAAATATCAATATAACTCATTTAGGTAAAGCCACATACCAAATTTCATTAATTTATTTTCATAATGAAGGGAGATAACACGTTACTTATTCTCCATAAGAATAACATGGGGCTGAGTACGCAGGTTTGCTGCTACGGGAGCCTTTGGTAAAAAATTGTTTTTTTGAGGAAATATCAATGGTCCACAACCAGATGAAGCTGTATACCAAGTTTCGTCAGTATACGTTTATAAATAAGCGAGATATAAAATTTTTCTTATCCTCCATAAGAATAACATTAGACAACGTACTTTGTTTAGCACTTTCAATATCTCGGTAACCAATTGACGTAGAGAAATGATCAAAATACCAAATTATGTGGTTTTTTAAGCTGAATTCAATGGAGAAAACTAAAATTTGACTATTTTCAAAATTATATGTAAAAAATTCAAAAAACCCATTTTTGGGGTACAAAACCCCCCCAAAATACCCCTTAGGATAAAGCGATCTGGCTGGTTTTCGAACTTAAAGTCATAAATGTTGCTTTACACGTTTATACCAAATTTCATCAAAATCGGATAATTTTTACGAGAGTTATCGTGCTCACGGACACATATATATATATTTACAGTTTCGAACGAATGGTGTTTTTGGAGTCTGGGGACCTCAAAACGAAAAGTTATCATGGTCCCGGGCCTAGGTCTTACTATGCCGACTACGGTAATAGCTTCTTCCCTATAGGGGAAATTCGCTAAAATGGCTGGGGTCACAGCACTTTTTGAATGATGACGAGCTGAAAGATGGGGTCAACGGGTGGCTACGTGCACAGGCGGCCGAATTCTTTTCATTGGGAATTGAAAAGCTTGTTCCTAGGTATAAGTGCTTAAATGTTAGTGGGAATTATGTTGAAAAATAGTTAAGATACACTTTTTAAAATGTATATAATAAATTTGTTGTAGATCCATTGAATATTTTTTTACACCTAAACGGAACTTACTTTCTAAACAACCCTCGTATATATGAATAAAGATTAATTTGATTTGATTTGATTATGTGTCCGTGAGCACGATAACTCTCGTAAAAATAATCCGATGTTGACGAAATTTGGTATAAACGTGTAAAGCAGCATTTATGACTTTAAGATCAAAATCCAAACATATCGACTTATCCGAAGGGGTATTTGGGGGGTTTTGTACCCCAAAAATGGGTTTTTTGAGTTTTTTACATTTCATTTTTGTAAAAGTCAAATTTTAGATTTTTCTATTAGAATCATCTTAAAGACGCACAGTTTGGTGTTTTGATAATTTCTCTACGTCAAATGGTTACAGAGATATTGAAAGTGCTAAACACATACGTTGTCCAATGTTATTCTTATGAACAATTAGATTGTTCATAGATAAGGCTAAGAATGTGCAATTCTTAATAAGAACAATTGTATATCTCGCTTATTTATCAACTTATCCTGATGAAACTTGGTATATTGCTTCATATCATTGTGGTCTATTGATATTTACACTAAAAAACATTTGTTTGCCGATAGTTCCCGTAGCAGCAAACCTGCGTACTCATCCCCATGTTATTCTTATGGAGAATAAGTAACGTGTTATCTCCCTTAATTATGAACATAAATTAATAAAATTTAGTATGTGGCTTTACCTACTTGAGTTATATTGATATTTGTATAAAACCCCATTTTTTGTCCCTTGCTTCAGCAAACCTGCGTACTCAGCCGCCATGTTATTCTTATAGAGAATAATTCAATAAATCGTTTATTTATGAATGTACATTGATGAAACTTGGTATGTGGCTTTATGTGGTATTAAGTTACATATATATGCATTGGAAATTCGCTTAGTACGCAGGTTTGCTGCTACGGGGGTTACAGCAAACCCCCATAACCCCCAGTTGTGATTAACTGTACTCTGTATGCATTTATATCATCGAAATAAACTATCTGAATTTCACATCTATACACAAACTGAACTATTTAATTAAATATGTGGTTCTAGAAATCTTGGATTCATATTACAAGACTTAATTACTGGTGTGCTACCCTGGCCGTAAACATACGTACCGTGCTAGTAAAGTAGTTGTTTATACATTTATTTACCACCTTTACACAGAACTACTGACAGTATAGCTGGGATGGATCCTATCCCGTAGTATGAGGGGGTCAAAGGCCTTTTCTGGTACCGTTGTAGTGTTTATCAATAATTTATTGATATTTGAAAATGTAAAGATCCATTGTTGTCTTGGGTCTTGCAGTAGAGTCAATGACTTCGCTAACGTCATCTTCCATCAAACTTCCATCACTGACACCGATGGTCGCAAAAGCATGCTTTCGCCACATCGGCATGTTCAGCTGACTGGATACCGATTAAGTTTTGGGGTTTATATAGGTGATCCGGTATATTGTAAAATGTCTGGAAATTTCTGGGGGTAGGTGTGGTGTATTGAATGGGGTTAGGTACGGCACAGTTCCATGACATGAAATTGCCATGCCCCGCGCCAAAATTTCCAGACATTTTACAATAAACCGGATCAACTATATAAACCCCAAAACCTAATAGTACCCAGTCAGCTGAAGATGCCGATGTGGCGAAAGCATGCTCCTGCGACCATCAGTGCACTGCATTGCAGTTAATGTAGTTTGACGGAAGACGACGTTAGTGAAGTTATATATTAAAATTAAAATTGAGAAAGCTGTAAAACTATAGAAATTTGAAAATTAACTTATTAATGCTAGGAAAGAAACCAAAACTAGACTATATAATGTTGTTTTCCTCAACGACATACATTTTTTTGTATATTTAATACCCAAATATAACAGATTAGGAGCTCCGATGAGATGCGCAAGAGGGGTAGTAGTGGAGGGGGACGACATTGTACACACTGTGGAAGCCGCTTCCCCCACCACACCCACCACATCCCTGCGCTTCTCAGACTCATACCTCAAATGAAACCTGATGGCCTATGTCCTATTGTAACTTTTTCCACTCTGTGGAGTTTCCAAATAAATAACACCAATAGAAAAACTCTACATTATTCAGCAGTCACTATCTCACCATTAATACATTCAGGCCCACCCAGAAGTGGGGGGCAATTGCCCAGGGGCCCGGCCTCTTTGGCGGCCCTGGGCGAGTGGTTGATTTTTAAAAACAGCAATATACTCTTGGCTATCAGCGAGGCCCGAAGAACAAGAAATAAACCAACTATTGAAACAAATATGCCTATATAAACACACACACCATATATAATTTAAAATATTGAACCTTATATTTAGGAAGGGGTAAAGGGGGCCTATACTCTCATTTGCCCAGGGGCCCGAAATTTCTCTGAGCATACATTGTCTCCTAAATGCTAATACAGAGTAAGGACTTGACTAAGTGCAGAAAGTATTTGAAATAATTATCTAATCCTGATCAAAATCTGTATATAAAGCCAAACCGTATCAGGAATTTTTCAGAAAACCACAACTCTGTACCCGTGAACCATATACTTGAATGAAAGGTCTCGGTGAGAAAATTAGAGCTAAAACATTATTACAACCCCTTTATTTACAACCCCTTTTATATACAACCCCTTTACGTTATTACAACCCCTTAACGTTATTTTATATACAACCCCTTTTATTTTGTTAATCATATAAAATCCAAATACCACTGACTGACCTATCACAAAATCTCCTTAACCATAAGGCATACAGAGTTGAAATTTGACGTATAGGTTCCTCTTTGGCCCTAGGTGCTTGCTAAGAAACGGCATTACGAAATTCCTCCTGTTCCGTCCCGCTGGGTCCCAAAGTTACCATGTATTCCTTATGGACATTCACTTTGGTTTGAGCTGATGAAAAGTCAAACAGCTGATCTTGATTTGTAGTAGTTCTACGGGCTAACCACAGAATGCAGCATACACAACTATCATAGTTCATGCGGGCAAAGCTGCAGTGGTTAATTTCAGTGGGAACGCAAGGGAACGGCGTTCCCTTACCTCCCATGAGTGCCGGAACGCAAGGGAACGCACGTAACTGTAAAACTACAAATTTAAATTGTAGGTAGGATCAATTTTAGACTTAGCTCACGAGCGGCTCATAAGTCATAAGCAGATAATAAGCGCTCAAACAAGCGATTGTGAGCTGTGATGAGTCATGCGCGGAATAAGGGTGGGAGGTCAGTCATCCTCGTCCGCGCCACACAATAACAAAACAATACCCCTCCCCCTCCATTCCTTCTCCGCGCCCTCCACGCCACCACCACCGCACACACATCAGACAGCATTGCATTGTGGGAACTTTTTTCCTAAAACTCGTTTTCTTTTAATATCTTTTAGGCTTTTAGAACACTGAGTTTTCAAAATCATTACTTGTAGTTGTGTTGTTAACAAAAAGCTTTTCTGTTTTTGTATTTTTTTGTACTTACAGTTAGATTGGTATTGCTGTTTTGTAGTTTCCACTTTTAAAAATTAACAAACAACTGATCTTAACAACAGTCTAGGCATTGCCTTACAATATTAAATTACAAAACCGTACACCTACTTCATAATCAGCAAATACAAAAACCTTAATTTTTAAAAATGTCATTACATTTTAAAAATGAAACAGTGTTACTACTACTAGCAACAATTTAATGGTTTAATTTAATATTTAGGCTATTAAACCTTTTAATTTTTCTTATTCAAAAACATATGTTTACGTATTGATATGTATTATTACTTCTGTACTGTTAGAAGAAGAAGAAAAATATGTACTGTACATAAATAAAAATGTAAATAAGGCTTTCTTTGTTTTTATTTTACCACTCATTAAAAAAGTATATTTGCTATCGTAACCTTCATACAAAATGGTTGGTGCAAATCCAAACAAGTGTATAGGAAATTTAGAGTAGGCACCGAGATGTTAACGGGGTGAGGGCAAAGGAATGTTTAACTAGGCCTTATTAGAAAATGTAGAGGGTGGTTTATAAGAACAAATGAGCGTTCCCACACCTAAAATTTTAGAAATTAAACACTGCAAAGCTGCAACGGGTCGGCTAGTAAATAGAAAATAAGTGTCAAGTTAAAACACAGTTTTAAATGTTAGAATAATGTGGTCAGCTGTGTGATTTGATTTGTCTATAAAAAACAGGTGAACAAGCGAAACTGTTAGGAAAACTAGTATAAATTAAATTCAACCCCTTCTAATTACCACTAACAAGAATAAATCAACAACTCACCAGTAAAACAACAAAGCAAACAGTCAGTGATAAATCAAGCTTCTTGACAGACTGCATGTTTCACAAGTATGGAAGTATTTGTACCGTCACACACGTGGTACAGATTTTGTTTGCGGTGAGATGTCATGTTTATGACTCTGATAAAAATATCAGAGGAGGTTATTGATCAGTAACATGGAAAAAATTGTGCAACCTGTCTGAAAACTTAACGCCTTCTTGATTGGCTAACAAGTTTGAATACTAAATAAACATTAACTTTAAAAAGTATTGCTCGTTTAGGTAACATTAGTACATTTTATAACTACAAATTAATGTTTTATCTTCTTAAAAATTATGTAAAAGATGGTTACGTTTATATTGCAGCATTTTACTACACTAGAATCAGTTAAAGACAGAGTTTCTTTTTGACAAAACTATTGTAATTTTTTTTTTTTTATTGATAAATATGTTTAGATTAATTCTAACTGGAAAAAGTATTCTGTTACTATAGTTCTCATTAAAATGATACCAAATTTCATATAATTGGTATAAACGGTATAGAAAACATCCATGGTTAACCTAATGAGAATCTATAGCCTCACAAATACCACATTTCTATTTTTTTTTAACTCTGATTATGACATTTCTTATATTTTTTGGCATGAGATAAGAAAATTTTTTACAAGTATTATTTTTTTCATTCTGTAAAAAATGACATACTTGTTCAAAACAAAACCAGTAATCAAATCATTTATCAACAACTCCAGATCTGGCAAGAATTGTTTCTTCCTTTAAAAGGATTACCGAGTGGCGCAAGAGAAAAGGTTGATATCCGTCTTGAATTTTGTTTATAAAAAACATTAGATTTAAAACCACAGATACCTGACATCACTATAAATAATCAATTGTCGATGTTACATTAGTAAATCAAAGCAATACATGAAGATTTTGCTTTGAAATGAAAAACTTGTTAATTTACATATTTTATTTTATTGTTAATATTTACACTATATAAACACGCATTTAGATTCAGTTTTATACATTCATCTACTTGTTAGATGTATTTACAGCTTTAACGTTTCTACCTTAATCGAGTATATAAAGGCGGCCTTAAAGTTTTTAGGAAAACTTTAGCAAACATCACCATAGCATCTGAAATATTATTGAAGGCGTAATCTTCAGAAAGCAGCGTTTCATTCTCAAAAAAACAATTCCTGTAAAAAGGAAACTTCAATTATTATTTACATCTTGATATTAGCTGGTTTTTTGTTATATATATACTCTGGTAATCTTAAGATAACAGAATGAATACAATCAAATTTTATGCAAACAAAAAGTAACTAAGATGTATACGAGGGTCGTCCAAAAAGTAAAGAACATTTGCTTACTGCGACAAGCACATCTCTCCCACTATTGCGACTGTGTGTGCAGCAGTCCACTCATGTCCCCGCCAAAGTGTGAGCCGAGTCGTGTTGCCGAGCTCAGCCCAGGAAGCAAATGTTCCTCTTGGATGACCCTAGTACATGGCTGCCACCAGTTGTCAAAAACTATGGCATGCATATCACACCCAGTTTTTGCCAAAGTACTTAGTTTTCATAGATTTGTTGTCTGGGTAATGGAATACTGAATACAAATGATCTATTCCCTAATTTTGATGAGGTGAGAAGAAGACGATTGAAGAAGATACCTCATGAAATGAACAGGTTTCTAGGAAGTTTCGGGAACTGTTTTAGCTATTGAATAATAACTACATTTCCTCAATAAGTTTGATCATATCAACGATGATTCTATCTTCTAATTTTACTAATATATTTAAATATTATTAACCGTGGCACAATTAGCGTTCTAAATCAAATACCCCCGTCGCAGCAAACCTGCGTACTCAGCGAATTTCCAATGAATATATATGTTTCTCACTACCACATAAAGGCACTTACCAAGTTTTATAAAAATAAATTAATAACTAAATGATCTATAGCATTTTATTTATTCCCCATAAGAATAACATAGGACTGAGTATGCAGGTTTGCTGCAACAAGGAGCACAAAATATGTGTTTTTATGCAATTATCAATTTAACTCAACCAGGTGAAGCTACATACTAAGTTTTATTAATTTATGTTAATAATTAAGGGAGATATAAAACTTTACTTATTCTCCATAAGAATAACATTAGGGCTGAGTATGCAGGTTAGCTGCTACGGGGACAACCAACAAAATATTTGTTTTTTGTTCAAATATCAATATACCAGTACAACATGAAGCCACATACCAAGTTTCATCAATATACATTCATAAATAATCGAGATATCAAATTTTATTTATTCTCCATAAGGATAACATTGGACAACGTACTGTGTTTAGTACTTTGAATATCTCTGCAACGGTTGGACGTAGAATCACAATTTAAACACCAAAATGATTGTTTTGTGGAGCTGAAGTGATTGGTAAAAGCAAATGTGAAGTTTAAAGTAAAACTAACTGAGGAAAAGCCAAAAACCTTTTTCCCATAAGATTAACATGGGAGATTTTATGAGCATGTTTTTTTGGATTTTTTCCGCAACCACTTAACCTAGGTTAATAATTCAAAATACCATATTATTTGTTTTTTTAAGCTCTATAACATGGTCAAAACCAAAATTAACTGTTTCAAAAATTTTAGGGTGAAAAATGCAAAAAACTGATTTTTGGAAAATTTAAAACCCCCATAAACCCCCCTTCCCATAGTCCGATTTTTCTGGTTTTCGAACTTAAAGTCATAAATGTCACTTTACACATTTGAGCTAAATTTCATCAAAATCGGACGTTTTTTACTCAAGTTATCGCATTCACGGACACATATATAGATATATATATATATATATATATAGATATATATATACATATATATAAATTTGAACAAATAGTGTTTTAGTCATCTTGGGACCTTAAAAAAAAAATTTGTCATGGTCTCGGGCTTAAGTCTTACCATGAGACCTACGGTAATAGCTTCTTCCCTATAGGGGAAATTCGCTAAAAAATCTATAAAGCTTTTCAAATTACCATTTTACATCACTTTGAGTCATGTTTCTATATTAATCAAACGGTAAATGATTTTTTCTTAGTATAGTTCTCTGATGGTATGAACAACCACAATAACATATAAATATGGTCGTCAAGGCCTCACTGGATCTTCAATCTTAACTTGTATTTGTAATTAAAATTATATTGGGTAATTGTTTTGTGAGACCTAGGAATTGGTAACTAAGAAGAAATTGTGATGAAATTAATACTGTCAAAAGCAGCTGCTACTGGATTATTTGCTTATAAACTAAAAAATATGACTTACGCAGGAGAAGAACAATTTATACAAAGTTAAAGACACCATTTGGCTTACCTAAACATTAGATAACTTAGCTGGTATGGCCTTTGAGTTTTTATGAACAGAACCAAACACTTGCTTGGATAATTGACTCACTTGCTGTTGTTAATTGTATCACATTGGTCCCCGTATTGGACCCCTATTTTAAATAAGTGATAGAAATAATCCCCAACTAAACCCCACCAAATAAACATTGTTATTTGTTCCAAAAATTTCCCAGAACTTAGGGTTCCAGTAACTGAAAGAGAGTCAAGTTTCCATGTTGCTTCGATGAGGCCAGCAGGAATTGTTACCAATCAAATACTACCGAAATTCCTGCTGACCCTATCAGGCCAATATTTTTCCCCCTCTAATTTTTTTTGTTGTAAAAAACCATTATAATTAATCTATACAAGTGCAGCAACCATGATATAACTAAAATACATAGTAAGAAAGAGTTTGGCCACAAAGTAACCACACTAGAGTTATAGGTGGTAGTTAACGTGTTAACTCTTGTACATGCACAAGTATTTGTATAGTTAGTGTCGTGGGTAAAGGCACAGTTCCCCAGGTAGAGCATCCCGTCCTAATCCTTTGCACTCCTTTGTTGACAAACCAGCTCTTTTGTTGGGAGCGGCCACCCAGCACGGCCGGCACCCCCCTGCTCTTTCCAAGAAATTCAAAATCCTACTAGAATTTCTAATAAATTTATCCATTAGGCCTACGGCACAAAATGATGGCTCATTTTTCCTTCTAAAGTAGACAAATAAGACAAAAATTTATTCACAGTTCTATAATGTCCCGTTACTGACATAACAAGGAATTTAAATTTAACAAAATTCTAGTAGGACTTGGAATTTCTTGGAAAGAGTAGGGGGATTCTGGATGGCCACTCCCATCAACAGTGCTGGTTTGTCAACAAAGGAGTAGGTCGGGATGCTCCCCCTGGGGAACTGTGCCTTTACTCATGACACTAACTATAAAACTTGTTAACCCTTGTACATGTACAATTATATGTAAATCATATTAGTACATATAATATTCATAAGTACAGTAATAAATACATCAAAATATTAGGATATGCAAATTTTTACTTGCCCAATAAGTTTACAGAGCATAGAAGCCAGATGTCTGCGTCGCAAGCTAATGTGAACCCACAACCGGTTGATGCCTACTCGAACTGAGACCGGATGCTCCTCTAGGTCCATGTAGCTGGCTGTCTCCCGTAGGATCCGGTGGGCAAACTGGATCTTCTCAGCAACAACTATCCCCACCACTCGATTGTTGGATACCACTATCAGCACCTGCAACAACATTAAGGTAACCATCACCCAAACGGTCTGGTGGGCTAAAACAATCTCATAAGCTACCACTATCCCCACCACCAACAACACCTTCAACAACATGTAACTGTCTGTACCCTGAAGGATTCGTTGAGCAAACCGGATCTTCTCAGCAACCACTATCTCCACCACTTGTCCAGGGGACACCACCAACAACATGTAGCTGTCATAAAGGATCTCCCGTACGATCTGGTGACAGTGATTAGTAGTAAATAATTTTAAACCGTGAAAGTTTTGATTGCAACACTTATTTTGATACACTACAGAAAAATACGTAGGGGTCGCTCAATCAGATGCTACCATAGCTGGATGCTGACTTACTAACCTGAAGGTCTGTGCAGGAATATGGCGCCACCCCCACCTCATCTGCACAATGAGCAAACTCACTTAACTCTCCGATTGGCTCTTGTAACCCTATACTCTTTCAACTCAAGAGAGTATTACCGTTATAACCTAACTAACAACTTACTTTCCTGTTAGCTGGCTGATAGTAGTGGAACAAGTTGTCGCAAGTTTGGTCTCCGTAGCCGACTTCAACATCCACGAACCTGAGGACCTGTTCAGCCTTGATCTTGACAGGATTGTTGCGTTCCATAGGGACGTCATACACTGTGATTGTCTCTTTGTGGTTGACTGCCAGTATGGTATCCCTGCTCAACACCAAATCCTGAGACAAATAATTTTATGCGGTTAAAACTAATCTGATTTAAAGATAACTCATGTTTAATGTTACAATGCATTTTTTAAATATCTATTTGAGTTTGGAAAGTTTTATTAGTTTCAATTTGAATAAAATTGTACTATATAAAATCGGTTGGATGAGTCAGGCTATGAGACTAGCCTATATTTAAACTTTAAACAGCATGGGGATTAGGGTTTTTGAAGTTAATTATAAATTCAAGTGATCATTTATCAACACAAAAATAAGTTCGTCACATTCAAATTTAACAAAAGGTTATTTTATTGTTAAACTCATTATAGAACAGTAATTCTCATTTGACTTGTGTAGAAATAAATTAACACAAGGACGAGGAGTTCTTGTGATTGTCACTTCTACAGGAGGTTTTATCTTGGTTAGTTCTATTAGAAACTAGCTGGCCTGACAGACGTTGTCCTATCCTATGTCATTGAATTTGTTTTATGTCAAATACTCGTTCATTTCCAAGATGAGCTCGTTCACTTGCCTCTCAGATGAGTCTGATCGCTACGCTCACTCGCCTATCGAAAAAAGAGTTTGATTTGCCATTCAAGTGGTTTTTTTTATTTCCATAACACAACAGAGAGAGAATTACTCAATTTGGTGCACTCATTCTCAAGTGATGGTGTGACCAAGGGAAATAGGGATTCATTTGTACATATTAAGATTAACCAATGGAGGTTCTCATTTCAGATGTACGATTCAATAAATTTCAGATTTTTTTTTAAATTTGTTTGAGTTGCTTTCAAATTTTATACATTTGGTAATTTATTTAAAAAGGTCACACCTGTTTGTGATGGAAGATTAGAAAAAAGATTTAGTTGATGTTATTGTGGCCGTGAGAGATTAGAATTTAAAGTATTATAATTATGAATAACCTTTCCTAAAATTTGTTCACATTTAAATTTGGAATATAATATAGTTTGAAATATATAAAGACATGGCAGGGTTAAAATTTCAAAATCCCTAAAAGTAGTTTTGCAAGTCTCTCTGAATGTTAAATTGCCAATTATTCTAATAAACTTTTTAGAAGGATAAAAAGTCGTTTAAATTCCTTGTCGTTACAGCTCCTCCAAAGAGTAATAACAGCTGCTTATAATCAATCGGTGAACTGTAAAAGTACCGTAACACTTATGTTAAAGTATTAACTTATGGTTTCCCAAGGACAGTGACTAAAACCACTGAATGAAGATCACATTTAGAATGGTCATATCCAAAATTAATGCAGAAAAGAGGTAAGTGAGCAAGTAGGGGGACATGGTTAAAAATTACTCCGATTTAAAAATTAAAATATATATGGGTTAAAAATTACATCTATACATTCAGACTGACCTTCAACTCCCAGGTAGTTAATATAAAAAAGCAAACAAAATTCTTATAGCTGTAACCCCCGACATTGCCTGGTTTCCAGGTCATTTCCCTTCATTTCCCTGATCTCCCTATCACTCGCACCCCGCGGCCTACCTGACAGTCCAGGAGGAAGCTGTAGTTGTGCACGTCCTGCACGCGGTCCGCGGGCCACCACGATGGATGCCGCGTCACGCCGCACACGCACGGTTCGCTGGGCCGCCGCCGACCCATCGCCCTCGCGTCAGTCCGCAGCTCCTTCGTCAGATACGCTCCGTCCCGCAACACATCGTGCATGGTCGCCAACCCGACCGCGTACGGGTCTATTGCTGTGGAACACAAACTGTGTAGTATCGGTTGCAGAGGATTATTTATTATTTTTAAGTAAAGAAAGACTTTGTTTTGCTTGTCTACGCCAGTGACATTTTGTATAAATGTTGGAGGAGAATGGTCCAAACCTCAAAAAAGTCTTGAGGGCCGTACTGGGGGGGGGAAGACAACTGCCCCAGGGCCCGGGCCCGTCAGGGGGGCTCGAGCCTGTCGGGAGGGGCCCGGGTGGCCAGATTGGTGTCTTACTTAGAACACTGTTGTCTTAAGAAAAGGTCACCAACTTGGATCCGGAGGGCAAATTGGGCCCACACCATGACACCGTGACCTCTTGCACCAAAGTCCAAGACGCCGTTAGGTTAAGTTTCTTTTTAGAGTGTGTTTAAATACACAAATATAACAGTTCCAGCTATACTGCAAAGACATAAATAAATATATTTTCATAAATGTAATTCAGGGGTGCCAAGGGGGCAGTCCCCGCAAATAATTTGGAGAACTTACTATTAAGTAATGTATGAAAATTCTCGATCACAATAATTTTGCCTCCATCAAAATTCTCAAATTACACTTATGCATGAGTTTAAATAACAACCTGACAAATAAATTCATCGTCTGCAATAGATAAACATTTTAATGAGGTGAAGCCCTAAGGAATCTTAATATATTTTCTGAATTTTAACACAAATGAATAACATAATGAATAGGTACATTACAGTGGTATGCTGCTTAATGGGTTTTTGTCATGATAACACATTTGGTGTAATGGATTTAAATACATGTAGCAGGGAACAACAATTATTTTGTTCGGATATGAGGAAATCTTAAAAATAAATCTATAGGTGTGTCATTACTTGGTTTTAAAAATTTGCCCACAGCATTTGCGTGGCAGATTTTGCAGATATCCGTTCTACATTTGTTTTAATAAATATAAAATGGATGATTCAACTTTCCTAGTCCTTTAACTTCCTGATATCCTGGAAAAGTGAAATTTGGCAATTCTTTAGATCTGGCATAGAAAAAAGTAAACAGTTTTGATTGTGATTTTATCTTAGGGCTCCACCTCAAGGATCTTAACAATTACGGTGTTATTTTTATCATGGACATTCATTTTATTTTATTAGATAACTTTTTGATTAGCATATTACGTGTTGTTATTACTTACGGGATGTAATAAAAGACGTTTTACAATACTTAAGAATATATTTACACTTATACTGATTCACATACAGACGGTAAACATATATAAAAGATGGTGCAAGGCATCTTGTACCATCTTTTATGTATGCCTTGTACCATCTTCGGTAAAGATGCCTTGTACCATCTTTTATATATGTTTACCGTCTGTATGTGAATCAGTATAAGTGTAAATATATTTTTAAGGGTTGTAAGACGTCTTTTATTAGATAATAACATTGTTCATTGATCAAATGTTCATAAATCAAAATAATTCAAAAGTTCAGCTGTAAAATACAGCTCATACAATTTTATTCCTGGGTACTGAATCAGCTAGTAACATAATAAACATTTCCTTTTAACTCCCTTACTTTACTTGTCTCAACTACAACATCATTTGATACCTGTAGAAAACTGTTGTTGTGCATGAGGCTTCTCCATTATTGGCGGACTGAGGTGTCTCGCCAAGAAGAGAGCAGATTTGGCATCCAAGTCTGCCAAACCAGTGTCAATATGCCATGGTGGAGTGGGGATATTTTCTATGAGAAAAAGTTACTCAATGATCATTAACTGACATTGAAATATCGTTTATATATATATATATATATATTTATTTATTGTTCAACATGATTACATTATTACAATAAATTGAAGAGTTTATTATACCTATAAACTAATAAATTAATGTGTTCCTATAATGTGATCTTATCATTAAACAAGATTATTTACAACCTATACATTCAGGACAGGATTTAAAGTTTCAAAATTATTTTACCCTAAACATTTTGGCCAAACTGCTTAATGTTGAATGAAGTCAACAAGTCAACCAATTAACTTATTTTAATGCTTGGGGCATTCCTACGCCACGTGCATAATTGTTTCCCACTCCCAGTTTTTAAGTTTGGAAGGAGCATCCTGCAAACTTTGATTAAAAAGAAACTTTAAGGTAATTGTTATTATACGTCCCTTTAATAAAATAATGTTTGAAAAAGAGTTGGTGAATTAATGTTTTTTCATAAAAAATGTTATAAAATGCATTGAAAAATCCTAAAAGAAAATCTATAAAGGTTTTGCAGGCTAATTTAGGCTATTTATTTATATACCTCAACACCAACTTTTACAAGAAAATACAATAGTAATAATTTTAGTTGTAGTGTAAGTATAACTAGTGTAGTGGACAATTTACATAAAACCATAAAAAGGGGTCAAGGTATCCACAGTTCATGCATGAATGCTATTTGTATAATAAGAATCCTATACTCTAATATGAGTAAGGTTTACTTGCTTGCTTGCGACACGGATCTCAAAAACGGCTCCAACGATTTCCTTCAAATGTTCGAAATAACTAATTTCTGGGATAAAAATAAGTTCTAGACAGGCCTCATTCCCAGGAAAAATCAAATAATGTAAAAAAACTAAAATTAAATGTAAACAAAATCAACATTGGGCTTGTGGAGTTTCAAATCAAAACAAAAGAATTGTAACAGCTGTTCATAATCAACCAGGGAACTGTCAAAGGGACTCATGTTGTTTATGATTATTAACATGTGGTTTCCTGAGAGCAGAGATTAAAATATTTGAGTGAAGATTACATACATACGGGTAGTAAAATAAATCAAAGGGACATTGACTTATAAATAACAACTGGAGTGACCTTATAAATGCAGGAAAGAGGCAAATGAGCTATAAAAGTATGGTAATCAGTTGGGGGAAGTGGTGAAATATTACTCCCAGTCATCTAAACAAACTGACTGGTCTTCACCGAGCAAAGCTCGGCCCCCAGGTACTTAATATTAATCATGCTTTAACAAACCTAAATTATACTAGCAAACCATATGTTTGTATCTTTAATCCCAGCTGATCTGCTTCTTTTGTTTTGATTTGCTGTCCAATGTTATTTAAATGGGCCAAAACCGTAGTTTGAGGACTTCCCAAGGGATTCTGGTTCCACGCATTGACTTGAGACCCCCAAAAGGCACATCTAGACGTTAAGGGCTTTCAAACGACACGTAAATCATCAAAATCGACCCAGTAGTTTGGCCATAATCTTCTGCATACAAATCGCCTTATTCTTTTAATATAATGATTGAAAAAATATCACTCAACAATAACAATACACTCTAGACAAACTCGATATGTTTTCAAGAAAGCTAATGAAGTACATCCAAAATAATAGATAAATATGTTGCTTACTTTTAATTTATGTAATGAGCACAAAAACCGGTTTACAACTACTATCTGTTGAGTCGCAGTAAAACTGTAGATTTCTGTAAAAATTACTTAATACATTAAAGTACAATGTGTAGTACAACCTGAGGTCGAGGATGACTGAGATGATGATCCAAGCTCGCTCCGTCTTCTCTTGCTCCGACTCTGGGGAGAACTTGTCTCCTCAGCTGAACGAGAACTCCCTCCAAGAAATGCAGTTTCCATGAGTTCTTGTTGTTGAAATGAAGAAGCCTCCTCTGCAATTTAAAACTGATTAACATTATTCAGATTACAAACACTACTTAAATATTAAGACACGTCAGTGGCAAAAACACAAGTTCTCGGAAAACACACTCTAAGAAGTGCATCCCCTCCCCAGTACCTTCCTCCTACTGGCTCTACAGCTCATAGTACCTTCCTCCTACTGGCTCTACAGCTCATAGTACCTTCCTCCTACTGGCTCTACAGCTCATAGTACCTTCCTCCTACTGGCTCTACAGCTCATAGTACCTTCCTCCTACTGGCTCTACAGCTCATAGTACCTTCCTCCTACTGGCTCTACAGCTCATAGTACCTTCCTCCTACTGGCTCTACAGCTCATAGTACCTTCCTCCTACTGGCTCTACAGCTCATAGTACCTTCCTCCTACTGGCTCTACAGCTCATATTACCTTCCTCCTACTGGCTCTACAGCTCATAGTACCTTCCTCCTACTGGCTCTACAGCTCATAGTACCTTCCTCCTACTGGCTCTACAGATCATAGTACCTTCCTCCTACTGGCTCTACAGCTCATAGTACCTTCCTCCTACTGGCTCTACAGCTCTTAGTACCTTCCTCCTACTGGCTCTACAGCTCATAGTACCTTCCTCCTACTGGCTCTACAGCTCATAGTACCTTCCTCCTACTGGCTCTACAGCTCATAGTACCTTCCTCCTACTGGCTCTACAGCTCAGATTCAAGATTCAAGATTCTTTATTATCATAAAACACAAAAACGGTGCATGGACAAGCGTCAAGATTTGAATACTAAATATAATATAGCCTAAAAGATTTATATTCAGATTTTAAAAAATAGCTAGTTTATGTTAAAAAAAGTATCATGATGCAATATAATATAAATGTGATACAAATATCGCATTACAATATGGTCAGAGCTGGACTGCTGGCCGTGTTGGCCTGACGTGTGTGTTTCTTTCGAGAAGTGCGTTGTAAATACGAAGAATTTGTGTTTACGTGTGCGTGCATTGCTTTGTTTCCATATATGGTTTTGTGTTTAAGTTGCTGTATACATTGTTTATATTATTTATATTGTAGTGTAATGGCAGATGACAAAGAAGAGCGGTGAAACAACTTTACTTTTACTCTAATGTAAAAAATACACTTGTAATAATACTCTTCAAAGACCATACTTTGTGTACTTTTAATCAATGCAATAATTACAATGTTTACAGATCCACCTAAACACCTCTTATTGTTCAAATCTTATTTGTGGCAATGTGAAATGGTACTTATTAATACATAATTTAAGAATATACATTTGTGAAATAAAAGTTAATTTAATTTAATTTTTGTTATAATTTTTCCAAAAACCTTGTAACTTCATTTAAATCCTGATTTTTGATTATATAAATGCCAAACTCAACAGACAATTGAATGTGTGTCACTCCAAATTCCTATTTTGACTTTAAAAATTATGGCACAAACAGAAGACTTTTTGGGTTGAGTCAAACTCATCCGATTTTTGGTCAAGTAAAACCATGGTGTTGGTCGCCTCACATTTCAGAGCTCTGGAATTTTTTGTTACTATGGTATTGTAGCCGACAATTTAAAACCTGACAGCTGTCTGGGCAGAGTGCCTCGCTGGAAGGGTTGAGGGTGACATGGTGGCTGCCACAGGCTCCTCCTGTCTGCCTCCCTCTCCTGTAACAGCATTGCACGGTTTGTCGAAGGCTTTTTGTTCTAGTAAAAGCTGGGAACATCCTGAACTATTTAGTTGGTCCTTATGTCCCTCAAGTGAAAGTAATATTACACATAATACCTTTGGAAGATGCGTGAGAGGGCGCCATCGAAGATGGACTTGCTTTTCTAGGCGGCTCCAAACCTCTCATCGGAGGAGGTGGCTGGAGAAGCGCCCTCATCAGGGAGTCTGAGCTAGTGCTTCTGTCTGATAAAGTCTTCCAGAGTAATATTTAGTCTGTCCACACTAACATTTATATTGCAAAATGAACACAAAAGTTAAATCCTAATTCTAAACATGTAGGCAAGAGAAGCTGTAAAAAGGTCTGTGCATCAATTGATACTTTTTAGATTAAAAATAACTAGAAATATTTTGTGCTCGTTGAGCACATCTTCAGGTTACGAACGTCATTAAAATTCATGATTTTATCCGTTATGGATGTGTTTTTCCAAACATTTATAAACATTAAATACCCCCGTCGCAGCAAACCTGCGTACTCAGCGAATTTCCAATGCAAAATATATGTCTCAATACCACATAAAGCCGAATACCAAGATTCATAAAAATATATTCACAAATAAGCGATACATCAAATTTTAATTATTATCCATAAGAATAACATTGGGAATGAGTACGCAGGTTTGCTGCAACAAGGAACACAAAAAATGGGTTTTTATGCTAATATCAATATAACTCAACTAGGTGAAGTTGTATACCAGTTTTTATTCATTAATGTTCATAATTAAGGGAGACAGAGCATTTAATTATTCTCCATAAGAATAACATGGGGGCTGAGTACGCAGGTTTGCTGCTACGGGAGCCTTTGGTAAAAAATGTTTGTTGAGCAAATATTAATAGACCACAACGAGATGAAGCTGTATACTAAGTTTCGTCAGTATACGTTCACAATTAAGCGAGATATAAAAATTGTCTTTTCCTCCATAAGAATAACATTAGACAACGTACTGTGTTTAGCACTTTCAATATCTCGGTAACCAATTGACATAGAGGAATGATCAGAATACCAAATTGTTTGTTTTTTTAAGCTGAATCCAATGGTGAAAACTAAAATTTGACTATTTCAAAAATTATATGTAAAAAATTCAAAAAACCCATTTTTGGGGTACAAAACCCCCAAAAATGCCCCTTAAGGTAGGCTGGTTTTCGAACTTAAAGTCATAAATGTTGCTTTACACGTTTATACCAAATTTCATCAAAATCGGACCTTTTTTACGAGAGTTATCACACCCACGGACACATATATATATATATATCTACAGTTTCGAACGAATGGTGTTTTTGGGGTCTGGGGACCTCAAAACGAAAAGTTATCATGGTCCCGGGCCTAGGTCTTACCATGCCGACTACGGTAATAGCTTCTTCCCTATAGGGGAAATTCGCTAAAACACAAAATACGCACAAATACAACGTACATTAACTTTTAATTTTAAAAACTTGACTAAGTAAACAATCTCTGTACACATGGTGTGGCGCTGTTAGATGACAGGTCATGACTGACGCAAGCCGGAAGTAGTGACCCCCACCCCCTCTCTACTTTTATCAGGACCTTTTCATTGTTTGTGCTCGTCCAAAATGTGTAAAGCGGAGTTGTAGATAATAATATTAGACTGGAATGAAAGTTATTCAGAACATAACTGTAGTGTTCTTTTGACACTCTATACATTTCAGACTTCCAATAGTGTCCACATACTTTTAGTGCAAAGATGCATAATTATTAAGTTATTATGTCCATCTGTGTAACTATGGTTTAAATTAATGAGATGATTGACAAATGCAGATTTTGTATTTATTTCGGCAGCTGCTCCTCAAATCTGGTCGTGAATGGCCGTTAAATTTGTCTAATGTAAAAACTTGAACAGGCATTACATTTAATTTGAGAAATGGCTGTAATTTTTAGAAGTCCTGTGTGATCTTTTTCGTTCTTAGAGAAGGCCAGAGAGTTTATTTGTTGTTTTGTAGGAAACTATAATGTCGTTTTTGGCCATTTCTCTCCTAAAACTGTTATTTAGTGTGACACCGTATTCTGCACTAACATATTTTCTAGTCCCCATTGTTGGACTTTCTTTTGTTTTAGTCACGTGCTTTTTGATAGGTTTATCAATTAATGAACTATCGTACATGAACTGTCATATCCGTTGGAACCAGTGATGTATTTGAGATTTTCTACTTCATTAATGTAATTTTCTGGGCGAAGTGGTTTGGAAAGTAACCTATGGACAAAACTATTGTAGGCAGCTATAAAGGTCCCAATAAAAGAAGAGAGGGGGTTGGGGTCACTACTTACGCCTCAAGTCAGTCATGACCTAGCATCTAACAGCACCAGGATTTGTTTACTTGTCCATGTTATTAAAATAAAATGTTGATGTATTGTATTTTTAAGTATTTTTATTTTTAATGTTTTTTTAATATTGTGACAAACTCATCCAAAAAGGAGCCGTGACCAGCAGGCGTTTGCGACCTGAAGATGTGCTCAAGAACACAAAACAGCTGTGGTAATTTTTAAAAGTCCTGAAGTTTCAACTGGCATGCAGGTAAAATAAACCTTTTCACTGACTTATGTATGATCCAGAGGCTAATCCATCATGAAAGAGAAGCAGGGTGAGATACACACCAGAGGCAGGAGTGACGGCTGTCTGGGCCGAGCGCCTCGCTGGAAGGGTTGAGGGTGTCATGGTGGCTGCCACAGGCTCCTCCTGTCTGCCTCCATCTCCTGTAACAGCATTCCACGGTTTGTCGGAGGTTTTTTTTTGTTCTAGTAAAAGCTGCAACCATCTTGAAACTATTTAGTTTGTTTGTTTCTATTTCCTTCAACTATTACACAGATAATACCTTTGGATGATACGTGAGAGGGCGACATCGAAGATGGGGTTGCTTTTTTTTGGGACGGCTCCATAACTCTCATCGGAGGTGGCTGGAGAAGGGCCCTTATCAGGGAGTCTGAGCTACTGCTTCTGTCTGAAAAAGTTGTTCAGAGTAATATTTATACTGTTCACACAGTTACAGCTTATTGCTTCATCAGTGGAACTTAACCCTTCGAGGCGGCCCTTTTGTAGTATTCGTGACTCCCTCAAAGCGGGAATATTTTTGTGTGTATTAACTAAATTTCTAACTTAGTGTTTATGGCAAAATTGCATAACTTTTTTATTTATAAACCAATTTTTCACCAAAATACTCATAATATTTTGTTCCATTATAATTGCATTTAAACATTTCCAAAAATTTATTTAAACAAAATTATTATTTGTTTGATGTACACTTACATCAAACTGCCGTGGGGCTCAATACCATTACGACATAGTTTAACCTGACAGGGCACTACAGCTGTTCTTAGAATGATCAGCTGCAGCTTTTTTTGGAACGAATTGCTGCAGCGCTAACAACAGCTGTAGCTAGGTGAATTTTTGACCACTTGGAACGGTTGGAACTGTTTTCACTCCCAGAACATTGGGTCTAAGTAGTTCCAGTTCCAGCTGCCGCGACACACCTCTAAGAGGGTAAAGATGCGAAAATGGGCCACATGTCAACTGTGCCCCCTCCCCCCCTGTAATACCCCTGTTTTCCTGTTTTAGGTTATTCCTAGTTTTGATACCTGTATTATAGCTTCTTTTTTATCTAGCCTAAAAAAAGTTTAAAAAATTCAAAATAAAATTTGAACTAACCAAATTTTTTAAATATTGTTTATATAGATAACGCTAGGGACCAAGAAAAAAAATTCAAATTAAATAAGATTTAAATTTATTCAACTTTGAATCATCCATGTTCCACTGTTCTAAATTTAAATTTTGAATTCTAACAGAATCGTTAAATTGTATAATTAAACATATAATAGCAGCAGAGTGAGATACACACCAGAGGCTGGAGTGACGGCTGTCTGGGCCGAGTGCCTCACTGGGAGGGTTGAGGGTGACAGGGTGGCTGCCACACGCTCCTCCCCTGCTCCCTCTCCTGTAACAGTATTGCACAGTTCATCGGAGGCTTTTTTGATCTAGTAAAAGCTGGAAACACCCTGAACTATTTAGTTTGTCCTACCTCTTTCATCCGAATGTATAGCTGGATTTTGTTGACAGTGTCCTATTTTAAGATACTGTTAGAGAAAGATGGAAATAGTGGCGAGGGTAAATGCTTCCCCCTCTCCAGATTACCTGAAGAGGAAGTTGACCAATCATAGTCCTTCCACACTCACCATTGACCAAAGCAGTTTTTGTTGTTGATTGTTTGCTGTTTTTTTTTTAGTAAAACTATTTCATCACAGCTATAATTTATAAATCATTACGGTAGTTTTTACAGTGTCGCTAGACATTATTCCTGAACCTATTCCTTTATAACTGGTATTCATGAAAAATGCTTACACTAATGACAATATCTAATCTAAAGTGTGCCTGAGTGTAATTCGTATACCTGAGGTTAAGTCACTCACTCACTCACTCAGGTATACGAATTCTAGACCACTTCTAGATGAGCTAGGAACAAGTTAGTCATTATGAAGTTTTTTACCAACCGTTGTGTACGAACAGTAGATGAAGTATCACTTCCCCTGATCCCTCTCGTGGCTCGAGGGAGAACTATGTGGTGGTAGGCTGATTTTACCTCCCCTACATGCGTGAATTATTTTTGCCCAATACACATCTAAATAATTGACCTATAACACTTCACAGATAATACCTTTGGGAGATGCGTGAGAGAGCGACATCGAAGATGGGCTTGCTTTTTGAGGCGGCTCCATAACTCTCATCGGAGGAGGTGGCTGGAGAAGGGCCCTCATCAGGGAGTCCGAGCTGCTGCTTCTGCCTGAAAAAGGCAGAACTATTTAGTTTGTCCCTGTGTCCTTCAACCGAATTTATAGCTGGATTTTGTTGACGGTGTCCTATTTTGAGATACTGTGAGAGAGAGATGGAAATAGTGGTGGGGAAATGCTTCCCCCTCTCCAGCATTACCTGAAGAGGAAGTTAACCAATCACAGTCCTTGCATTCCATTCACCATTGGCAGAAGCATTTTTTTGTTGTTGCTTTTAAATGTTTTTTTAGTACAACTGTTTCATCACAGCTGTAATTTATAAATCACTAGCTGATGCACCCGTTCTTCGCACAGGTGTTTTCTTTACCCATTCTTTAGTCAATGCAATTTGCATTTTAGATAGCGGGAAACAGCTGTTCTTGCTTCTGCTCTTTAAGCTGTCAAAAGGTAGTATCCACAGCTACCTTTTAAATGTTTACCTTTTGCTACCTTTTGAATGTTTACTTTCTTCTGAAATGTAAACATTGAAACTTAGGACGTTCATGGGGCGTAGCCCGAGGGGATTTTAAGGAAGTGAATAGGCCTATGTGTTGTATGGGTTCAAGATCTACCTTTTTGTAAAGTTTCAGCCCAGTCGGTTCAGTAGTTTTTGCGTTCACCCAGAACATCACACAGACAGACAGAAACCACCTCTTCTTTATAATATTATAGATTACTCTTGTTTCTACAGTGTCGCTAGACGTTATTCCTGAACTATTCCTTATAACTGTTCTTCATAAAAATGCTCACAGTAACAACATCTAATCTAAAAACTATACAGCCCGATGTGTAATTCACTCACTCACTCACTCAGGTATACGATTCTAGACCACTTCTAGGTGAGCTAGGAACAAGTTAGTTATTACAAGTTTTTTACCAACCATTGTGTATGAACAGTAGATGGAATATTACTTTCCCTAACCCCTCTCGTGACTCGAGGGAGAAGTGGTGGGAGGTGATTTTACCTCCCCTACATGCGTGAATTATTTTCGCGCAGTACTGTGTCTAAATAATTTACCTATAACACTTCTCAGATAATACCTTTGGTTGATAAGTGAGAGGGCGACATTGAAGATGGGCTTGCTTCTTGAGGCGGCTCCAAACGTCTCATCGGTGGAGGTGGCTGGAGAAGCGTCCTCATCAGGGAGTCCGAGCTGCTGCTTCTCTCTGGAAAAGTCTTCCAGAGTATCAAATCAAATCAAACCAAAATATTCTTTATTCAGAGTCAATACATATACAGTATTTGAATAGAGTCAAAGTTCTAGTCTAAAACTAAAAATTACATTCTTATCATGTTATATTGATAGAAAATAAAATATTAATCATAAACATAAATTTAAGTTATTTTGACTGCAAATTTAACAATAAAAATATATATATATATATATATATATATAAAACAACTTAATCAGTTACTTAGACAATACATTTACATTGTAATAGCTGACTTAAAATCATTATTATTTAATTTGTATTACTTTATTTACATTTTAGCGAATTTCCCCTATAGGGGAAATTCGCTATAGCTATTACCGTAGTCGGCATGGTAAGACCTAGGCCCGGGACCATGATAACTTTTCGTTTTGAGGTCCCCAGACCCCAAAAACACCATTTGTTCGAAACTGTTTATGTATATATATGTCCGTGGGTGCGATAACTCTCGTAAAAAAGGTCCGATTTTGATGAAATTTGGTACAAACATGTAAAGCAGCATTTATGACTTTAAGTTCGAAAACCAGACGGATCGACCTATCCGAAGGGGTATTTTGGGGGGGTTTTGTACCCCAAAAATGGGTTTTTTGAGTTTTTTACATACAATTTTTGAAAAAGTAAACTTTTATTTTTTCCCATTGGAATCAGCTTAAAAAGACGCACAATTTGATGTTTTAATCATTTCTCTACGTCAATTGGTTACTGAGATATTGAAAGTGCTAAACACAGTACGTTGTCCAATGTTATTCTTATGGAGGATAAGACAAATTGTATATCTCGCTTATTTATCAACTTATCCTGACGAAACTTGGTATATTGCTTCATTTCATTGTAGTCTATTGATATTTGCCCAAAACCCATTTTTTGCCCGATAGTTCCCGTAGCAGCAAACCTGCATACTCAGCCCCATGTTATTCTTATGGAGAATAATTAACGTGTTATCTCCTTTAATTATGATCATAAATTAATAGAACTTGGTATGTGGCTTTACCTAGTTGAGTTATATTGATATTTGTATAAAAGCCCAATTTTAGTGTTCCTTATTTCAGCAAACCTGCATACTCAGCCGCAATGTTATTCTTATGGAGAATAATTAAAATGTAATAAATCGTTTATTTATGAATGTATATTGATGAAACTTTCTATGTGGCTTTACGTGGTATTAAGATAAATTATTATGCACTGGAAATTCGCTGAGTATGCAGGTTTGCTGCTACGGGGGTATTATTTCATTACATTATTTATTATAACTGAACTCAGGCAATCAGTAGTAGGTCCTAAGGAAATTCTGAAAAAGAATAAAGTGCCTTATTAGTCAAATATTCTTTGAGTAAGCTTTTAAATTTATTGTAATTTTGTTCTTTTTTGATTGAACCTGGAAGTTGTGTAAAAAATTTTTTCCCCATATACCTTGTTTTGTTTTTATAGAAATTTAGATTGTGTTTATCTAAAATAATTTGATTACGTGTATTATAAGGATGATTAGCTTCAAGCGAAAAAACACTGTCATGCTCTTTAACATATTTAATTGTTTCAAGGATGTAAAGACTGTAAACTGTTAAGATTTTAAGATCTATAAAAAAGGTTTTTACACTTTCTGTGTTTTTTAAACCTAGCACGATTTGTATTGCTTTTTTTTGTTTTATTAGAATTTTGTCCAAATTATGTTTTGATGTAGCTCCATAGATACAAATTCCATAAGACATATGTGAGTGTAATAAAGAATAATATATTGTTTTCAGTAGTGTGAGGTCAGATATTTTAGACATTTTCCATAGTGCGTATATTCCTGATGACATTTTGTTGACTACATTATCAACATGTTCATCCCACGAGAGATTTCCATCAACCGCAAGTCCTAAAAATTTAGTTTGATTTGTTTTATTTATTAAGTCATTTCCAACTTTAATTTTTGGATCTAGTGCTGTTTTATTTTGTTTTGTGGAAAAAGATAAAATCATTGATTTGTTTGCATTTAATAAAAGGTTGTTTTGATTTAGAAAATTGTTAATACTCATTAAGTCCGAATTTGCTGAGACCTCTATATTAAAACAGGAATTTCCTTTAACAATCAAATTAGTGTCATCCGCATACAAACACATGGAGCTGGAGCCAACTCTTTGTGGCAGACCATCCAGGTAACATAAAAATAGTAATGGCCCTAAAATGGATCCTTGAGGAACTCCATACTTAATCACCTGAGGTTCACAGACATATTTTCTTAGGTAACTACAATAATTTCCCCTTTCCAAATATTTTACTTCAACCCTTTGCTGTCTCCCACTGAGGTAAGAGGAAAACCAAGCACACTCTTTCCCTTGTATGCCTCAGGATTTAAGTTTTTCTATTAAAACAAGATGTGCCACACTATCAAAAGCACGGGAGGGGTCAAGAAAAATACCCACTACCTTCTCACCATTATCAACTGCATCAATTATATTTTCAATAAACTCAACCCCAGCAGTTACGGTTGACCTCCCCTGCCGAAAGCCATGTTGCTCTTTGTCTAATAGATGATTTGATTCAAAATAATTTATTAATTGGATGTATGGATGAGTAATATTTGGACTGTCCACCAGTTACAGCTTATTGCTACTACTATATTCTAAATACTAATAAAATGTTTAAATTCTAATCCAAATAAGAGAAGCAGAGTGAGATACACACCAGAGGCTGGAGTGACGGCTGTCTGGGCCGAGTGCCTCGCTGGGAGGGTTGAGGGTGACAGGGTGGCTGCCACAGGCTCCTCCTGTCTGCCTCCCTCTCCTGTAACAGTATTGCACGGTTCATCGGAGGCTTTTTTGATCTTGTAAAAGCTGGAAACACCCTGAACTATGTAGTTTACCCATATGTTCTTCAACCGAATGTATAGCTGGATTTTGTTGATCGTGTCCTATTTTGAAATACTGTGAGAGAGAGATGGAAATAGTGGTAGGGAAATGCTTCCCCCTCTCCAGCATTACCTGAAGAGGATGTTGACCAATCACAGTCCTTGCACACTCACCATTGACCAAAGCAGTTTTTGTTGTTGATTGTTTGCTGTTTTTTTTTTAGTAAAACTATTTCATCACAGCTATAATTTATAAATCATTACGGTAGTTTTTACAGTGTCGCTAGACATTATTCCTGAACCTATTCCTTTATAACTGGTATTCATGAAAAATGCTTACACTAATGACAATATCTAATCTAAAGTGTGCCTGAGTGTAATTCGTATACCTGAGGTTAAGTCACTCACTCACTCACTCAGGTATACGAATTCTAGACCACTTCTAGATGAGCTAGGAACAAGTTAGTCATTATGAAGTTTTTTACCAACCGTTGTGTATGAACAGTAGATGAAGTATCACTTCCCCTGATCCCTCTCGTGGCTCGAGGGAGAACTGTGTGGTGGTAGGCTGATTTTAACTCCCCTGTGAATTATTTTTGTTGCCCAATACACGTTTAAATAATTGACCTACAACACTTCACAGATAATACCTTTGGGTGATGCGTGAGAGGGCGACATCGAAGATGGGCTTGCTTTTTGAGGCGGCTCCATAACTCTCATCGGAGGAGGTGGCTGGAGAAGGGCCCTCATCAGGGAGTCTGAGCTAGTGCTTCTGTCTGAAAAAGGCAGAACTATTTAGTTTGTCCTTGTCCTTCAACCGAATGTATAGCTGGATTTTGTTGACGGTGTCCTATTTTGAGATACTGTGAGAGAGAGATGGAAATAGTGGTGGGGAAATGCTTCCCCCTCTCCAGCATTACTTGAAGAGGAAGTTAACCAATCACAGTCCTTGCATACTCACCATTGGCTGAAGCAGTTGTTTGTTGTTGTTTTTAAATGTTTTTTTAGTACAACTGTTTCGTCACAGCTGTAATTTATAAATCTAGTTTCTACTAGATCTAGTTTCTCTAGTTTCTACAGTGTCGCTAGACGTTATTCCTGAACTATTCCTTTATAACTGTTCTTCATAAAAATTCTCACACTAACAACATCTAATCTAAATACTATTCAGCCCGATGTGTAACTCACTCATTCACTCACTCACTCAGGTATACGATTCTAGACCACTTCTACATGAGCTAGGAAAAGTTAGTTATTACGAGTATTGTACCAACCGTTGTGTATGAAAAGTAGATGGAGTATCACTTACCCTAACCCCTCTCGTGACTTGAGGGAGAAGTGGTGGGGGAGGTAATTTTACCTCCCCTACATGCGTGAATTATTTTCACGCAGTACATCGTCTAAATAATTGACCTATAACACTTCATAGATAATACCTTTGGTTGATAAGTGAGAGGGCGACATTGAAGATGGGCTTGCTTCTTGAGGCGGCTCCAAACGTCTCATCGGTGGAGGTGGCTGGAGAAGCGCCCTCATCAGGGAGTCCGAGCTGCTGCTTCTGTCTGAAAAAGTCTTCCAGAGTAATATTTGGACTGTCCACCAGTTACAGCTTATTGCTACTACTACATTCTAAATACTAATCAAATGTTTAAATTCTAATCCATCATGAAAGAGAAGCAGGGTGAGATACACACCAGAGGCTGGAGTGACGGCTGTCTGGGCCGAGTGCCTCGCTGGAAGGGTTGAGGCTGACAGGGTGGCTGCCACAGGCTCCTCCTGTCTGCCTCCCTCTCCTGTAACAGCATTGCACGGTTCATCGGAGGCTTTAAAAACTAAACATATTGCTCACCTGCGAAATTTAAAGATTCAACCGCTTTCAGAATGAGTATTTCGGTAAAAATTGAATACATTGTTCCGTGTTCCATTTCCATCAGTAATTCTAGTCTTAACTTAAAGATTTTCACCTGCAAATCCTTAATTGATATTTTTTTGTTGTTGTTGTAAAGGTTGCTTTCATCATAATTGCATTGCTGCATTACAACTTCGCCCCTGATCAAATATTGCATTACAATATGGCCCTGCCATATTGTATTCGTTAAAAGTCTAAGAAAAAAATGATTAACAAAATGATTATGGTGGTAATATTATTAACACATAATACTATTCTCTATAAGTGTTATTAATTGATAATTCAGGTTATTGTAGTGTGTTTATTCATATAGATATTGAGAACTTTAGTTTATTCAGATAAAATAATTTAACAGTGTATATAAATAAAATGTAACGGATCATAGGCAAGTAAAATAAATATATTTTTGTGGAGAGGAGAGTTAGAAGAGGATACTCAAAATGTCTGTTATTTATCCCAAAATAAGTACATTATTAACATTTTAAAGCGCTTATTGGGTTTTAAAATTAAAATTTATACCCCAAATCTGATGTAACTTTTGGCTCCAAAATCTTATATATTAATGATATTTCTCTAGCCTGTTTTTCTGTCACTCCTCGAGATCTTCCTTATTCCTTTATCAAATTCCAGGATTTACCACTCATTTTAAAGCTTATTGTGCCAACTATTGGCGAAAAATAGACCCACGGCCTGAAAATGTACCGCTTCTCGGAAATTTGAATAATATGAAAGATAAATAAAGGGAATAGTTTGTTATGACCGGAGCGAAAATGTAAACAAAAGAACATCTGATCAGCTGACAAGATTTGGTTCGCAGTGCGGAATTCTGCATGGGTCGACTAGTTTATCTTAATATAGGAGATAAACTGTTTTATTATTATAATTATATATTTAATATAATTCCTAAACTTGCAACAAGCTATGATTTTGTTGTAGTTTGGTTTCCTGCCACCTAATTTTTTTTGGAATCAGGTACATTTCGGTCTATCGCAAACAGAAATTTCAGGGTAACAAGTACCTTGGACCAAGGGTTCAAATCCCGCCCCAGCTGGAGGTTTACGTGAGCAATCATGGAGAGTTCACCAGTGTAAGCAGAGCTGAAGAGTAGAGCCCATATCCACCCTACACAGTGAATGCACGTGTGGAAATGACAGGATGGTTGGATTATTTGAGAGTTGAACATATGATCAGGTAGTTTACAACTTAATTATTACATATCCTTACTGTAAATGTGTCTCCAGGAATACATAGTTTTTTTTTGTTTTTTTTAAGACATTCAAAATATTTTATAACACTTACAAAAAAAAAAAAAAAACACAACCACTAAATTCAAAAGTATGGCAGTCAAAGGGTTAATGTTGAGAGTGGTTTATACACATATTCAGACATGTGAGCAATACGTGAAAAAAATTAATTATATAGGGAAAGTAAACCAATGATATACTCATTTGTTGTTTCTTACCCTCATCGTAAACAGCAGCCCAGCTTAAATTAGGATTCTCTTCTATGAATTTATCAAATATAAAATATTCCTCCTCCGGAACTTCAACTGTTGGTGAATCATGGGGGGGTTGCAGGAGTTGCAATGACTGGTCAATATCATGAAGTGGATGAAGTTCATCCCTTTCATCTGGAAAAATAAGTAAAAGCTTATTACTTCAGCTATAAAGTATTCTCCCCACCAAAATGCTGATGAAAAATAAAACAGATGGATAAGCCTATATAGTAACTGGGCAACCTTAGCAACAGAGGCAAAAAGGCCATCAATGAACTATAGCAACATTTAGAGCATGTAATTTACTTTAAATGGTGAATATGACTTTATATTTCACCTTATACTCTTAAAAAACAATTTCAGTAAGCAAAATGGATTTTTAAATCCCGCAGAAAATTATCATTTTCTATGACAGGAGTTTTAACTATCATGTCAGTGTGATATCTTAAAGTAGAGATTTGAAAAGAACCAAAAATTTGTGACAATCGACATCACAGAGTCGGTCAGACCAGACCTTGATCAACCAGCCCGCAACGCGAACTTGGCTACCCCTACCGGCGGCAAGGAGGGGAAGTGACACGAAAGGTCGAGACACGCTGTCTTTGCCGAACCAGGGAAGAGAGCGTCGCCGGGGCTGCCGATTCCTATATCACAATAAGTTTAGATTAGTCTTGTTCCATAATATTATAATGATTCAGTAAAGGGGGGGATTGCTGGGGTAGAATTCATGTAGCTAAATATTTGTAATTTAAAACTATTCTAAATTATGTAGGGTTATAATGATTATTGCCGCCGCGTGTCCTTCAGACGCGCCGGTGCCGACTTGTCCATTTCTTCTGCTTTATTCAAATATGTAATTAGAATGCTTAAATCATTAAATTAAAATCGTCAAAATGGCTGTGATATATGATGGTTCATTATTAGGCTATAAAATAAATGTATATATAATATAATAATATATATAAAATATAAACTATAAAATTAGATATATAAATAAACTTGGCTCACTATTAGGCTACCCGACAAAATGTTAGATTTATTTAATACTTAATCGACCTTGGGAAATGCCAAAAAGATCCACTTGGGCCCAGGCGTTACAAAATTATGATATTATTTATAAGAGATACCAAATGAGGGCAGCAAATTTGATTGCTAAAATATAAGTAGAGAGTGAAAATGAGCCATGAGAGCAAAAAGTGTGCCTTCTATGGAAGGACAGTGAATGAATGGAGACAACTTATTTTCCACAAAGAGAAAGACAAATAAGCAGAATAAATTTGCCAATCAAGCAGAGAAAGAACAAATAATTATTTCTTACCCTCAACTGTAGCCGCCCAGCTTAAATTAGGATTCTCCTGTATCAATTTATCAAATGAAAAATATTCCTCCCCAACCTCTGCAACTTCAACTGTAGGAGATAAATGGGAAGGTAAGGTTGGTATTGATTGGTCAGGAACATGAGGGTCATATATTTTATCTGGAAAACATAAGCAGGTGCAGGGTGTTACCGCGGTGTTATAACAGACATGATTAATTTTGTTATCCACATAGAAAATCACCCTCTAAGGTTAAAATGAGTGAAACAAGTTCATACAGTGGTTTTATATTACCTTAATGTCTAAATTTTGATCTATCAGTGGTCGGTCCTGAAACCTTAGTAGTTGGTAAAACCAACAAAATCACCTTCATATTTGTACAATGGGTAAAATAATGTCAAACCCTCTCCTGATTATCTTTAAACAAAAATCTTAAACAGGCTATAAATAAAAAAAATCCAAGCAAGATATAAACTAATTCTTCATTTAGTATCAACTGACCTTCACCGGGAGGGGGGGTGAAAAAATCGTCAATAACAGCAAAGGTTAAATTGTATATCTAATTTTTAAAGTAGGGGGTAAATTTATTATTTCCGAAACAAAGGTCTTTCCGAGATCTGGTTTGTTGCACTGTATAGCACTCGGGTCTCAAAAGCACCATTGTATTTGCAATGATTGAACATTTTTAAGTTACACTAGTACCACTTAAATTTATAGATTGAAAGGCTGCCATTGTCAACTCAATGTATTGTAAATACAAAGTTCAATTTAACCTGCTATCATTGACTATTTTATAGTCATTGCTGCTATGTTATTATTTAAGATACTTTCATTCCTTAAAGGCTATACTGTACTGGAGGTGAATTTTTTGTTGAAACCCTAAAAGTAGTAGTTTATATTTCAGTTTATATCTTTTTGAGTTTTGTTTTTTTAAGTTTGTCTTCCAAACAAAAAACATGAGGAAATATTTCACCCTGTATAAATATTTCAAACATAAAAATTGTGAGTTGTTATATACTGTAGTTTTTCTGTTTTTATCACCCCAAATTTGTGTAAAAACGACACCTAGAGCTCAATTTAAAGCTAGTATTTTAAACTGCTGGAATTCGAGCAGCTGGATATGCATTTAGAGAAAAGTAACAATAAACAATAAGTTAGGTAAACCGCAGTGTTAAACTTTTTTTAACAAAAATAGAACCGACTATAATAATTAAAAATGTGCTAAAAAATGTGAAATGAATAATTACATGTAATTACGTTTCTTTAAATATACCAGAGCCAGGAGCATTACATAAATAAATACATAGTAATTGTCTTATATTAGGGCCGGCAATTAAGTAGGTCTACTTGTATAACCGTTTGTTTTGATTTGGACTTGGTGTCGTTTATCAATTGTTCATCAAATGTTGTGTTACAAAGAAAAGAGCTTAAAGTGTTTTGAAACTGTCCAAACAATAACGAAAGAAACTAAACACACTTTCTTATTATTGACATCATATATTTTTTCCCAAAAACATAGATAATATTTCATAATAGGTTCAGTTTGAATCATGAGGGTATATAGTATAAGCATTTGGGTTAAAGGTTTGAAAATTTCCAAAAATCTATGACACAATTTACAAGAAACCCCAAATGAGGCAGCAAATTTGACTACCTGTCAGAGAGAGGCAAATGAGGGTAGCCAGTTGGTCTTGAATACAAAGAGCGCAGAATGCAGTTGGTCTTGAATGAGCAGAAATAACTTAATTATTGTACATGAAGACAGTTAAAGGCAAATAAGCACAATAAATTTCCCTACCAAGCAGAGAAAGAACAAACGTTTCTTACCCTCAATTGTAGCCGCCCAGCTTAAATTAGGATTCTCCTGTATCAATTTATAAAATGAAAAATACCCCTCCCCAGCCTCTGCAACTTCAAGTGGAGAATCATTGGAAGGGAATGATTGGTTAGGGTCATGTGGGTCATATATTTTATCTGCAAAATAAGTATAAGGATATTACTGAACTGTTTCAGACAGTTAGATTATGATTTTTCAAATAGCCAAATGTCACATTCTTTTATTATCTTAACATATAAAAGTCAAAGCCCTCACACACTCGTATTCACTAACTCTCCAACTTCCTGGCATTCTAGAGTGGTGTAATTTGGTACATTGATTCTTATAGGGCTAATCTTACCGATTCAACTATAGGGCTTCAAAGTTACCATGAATTCCTTATCCATTTGGATCCATGAATTCATAATCCCTCCCAAAAACATACATAGATAAAAACGAAAGCAATTAAATTTTCTCATATTTAAAGAATTTACATCATGTACTTGATGGTAAATTAAGTTGTAAGTAGTTACACTTGTTAATAGTTTGTTACCAGTACGTACAGTAGGTGTCATTTCAAAGGTTTTTTCTTTTAAGTAAGGCCATATCAGTGTTTGTGAATATGGCCTGTGGCAAAATTTGCCGAATGAAAGTAAGTAACTCATATATCACTAATCTATATATAATCATGTGTTGTATTAATGGTTGTATATTGGATTACAACCGTTGGCTTGACATTCACTTTGGTTTGAGCTGATGAAAATTCAAACAGCTGATCTTGATTCGTAGCAGTTCCGCGGGCTAACCATAGAAACGGCCATAGTTTACGCGTGTGAAACCGCATAAACGAGGGTCTGCTAGTATGGAATAAAATTGTTATTGTTGGAAATTACTTTATTGTCTCAATATATCTCAGTGGTTTTCAATTTGGATGTATTCCCAAGGCCTACATACAGTGGCGGATTCAAAGGTCAGGTTTGGGGGGCGGTCACTGAAAGTTACCCCTCCCCCTTCCCACGGGTGTTCACTGGCACCCCTCATTATTTACTCAAAACTATATGAAATTATACAGCGAATGAAAGTAAAGTTAACATAATATCAGTAACCTTATAAGTAGTGTGGGTTTGCGGGTTTTGCGCCGGAAGTGACGTCATCCGGTCACGTGACCGGAAGTGCTGAGTCATGAAAGATGTTATCTGGGGCTGAGCCAGTGACGTAGGCGGTTTTGTGACGAAATGAGTTAAAGTTCAAAGTTCAAGGTCACGGGGAGGTAATTTTAAAAAAGTACTACCTCGCACGCGTAAAATCCGATTGTGATTCGATAGTTTTAATTCGATAAAATATCGAATGAAAATTATCGAATGAAGCAATCGAATGATACGAGTGCGAGGTAGTACTAATACAAATATTACTTTATTTTATTTACAATAATTCATATTACAAATATTACTTTATTTACAATAATTCATGTTTACAATAGTTCCCCGTTGTTGGTTGTCATCGATGTTGTTGATCCGGACGAGTTGCGGCCTCGCCAGATGAATAGAGTCATAATGAATACACCTAATTTTGATGGACATTTCAACAGAGAGCTCGATGTACACCGGTCGAGAGCCGGAGGTGTACTGACTACTCGCTAGCTAGCGTTTTGGTATCAAACAAAATGGTGGGGGTAAAAGTGTGGTGGGGCGGAGCAGATGGCGGACGGCAGATGGCAGGCGACAGATGGTAGGCGGCAGGTGGCAAGTGCGCGGCAGATGGTTGCTACTACATCCACCATCATTAGTCAAACCCTATTAGGGATGACATTATTGCTTCTGCATCAGTAGATATTGTGCTAGAAACTTCATGTACTTGTATTTCATCATTTGTATTGTCAGCTTGCTCAATATTAAAAGAAGAACATGTGGAAGAAACAGTAGTGCCTTGTATTTGCGAATCCATGTGAACTATGCAAGAGCCGCAGGTATACTGAAGTGATACAAGCATGTAGGATAGACACTCGCCTTTACCCCCCACCACACCAGTTTCCCCCACCAAGTTTTCACATCGCACAATAACTACGGGACATGCATTAGTTAGGGTCTAGCTCTGACTCTGTGAGGATCGGAGCTCCGTAACTGAAAACATTAACAATTCTTGCTCGACACTGTTTTTACGCAATCATAACAGTCACTGTGATCTAATTTATTGCATGTACTCATATGATGCATCTTGCGTAGCAGACAACTTGCTAAGAATGTTTCAGCCTGGAGTATTCTACGGCGAAATCGCTCACAATCCACTAACAGCGTAGACCTTCTATCTTCACAGTCGGAGAAGTAGAAGGTGGTGGCAGGCGGACTGTTGAAGGACACCTTCGTCATATTTCTGTAAAACTGTGACATCTTTAGAATAACACAAACTCTATAGGTAGATGTTAATCCTGCAAGAGCTAAAAGTATAATGATATAGCGCTAGCGTGTATGATACCCACCCGACCTACCCGCACAACAACGTTACCTCGGTATACTTTAAACTATAAATAACTTGTCGTAGTTTAATCCATAAACAAAGTATTTATTAATGTCAGGCCTTGAAAGTGTTGTTTTCGCGCTGTTTCTTCCCTAATCTCAGTCGGATCTGAATTATATTCGCACCATCTTGTTCGTCTGATTAACCCGCGTAATTTGAGTACCCACTCGCTATACTTTAACCCAATAATAAAGAAGTTATTAGTATGTAACCTTGAAAACATTGGTTTTTTCGCTATTTCTGCTATACCGTTGGTCGGATCTGAATTCTGTTTGCACCATCTTGTTCGTCTGATTAACCCGCGTAATTTGAGTACCCACTCGCTATACTTTAACCCAATATTAAAGAAGCTATTAGTATGTAACCTTGAAAACATTGGTTTTTTCGCTATTTCTGCTATACCGTTGGTCGGATCTGAATTCTGTTTGCACCATCTTGTTCGTCTGATCAATTCGCGTAATTTGAGTACCCACATGACATACTTTGGACAAACTTTGTAGTTTTTTCGCTTCTGCTACTATACCCTTGGCCGGATCAAAATTCTGTTTGCACCTCCTTGTTCGTCTGATCAATTCGCGTAATTTGAGTACCCACATGACATACTTTGGAAAAACTTTGTACCCCCCCCCCAACATGGGTCATGTTCAAGGTCAAGGTCAAGTTCAAGGACTTTGGGACTTAGAAAATTTCACAAAGTGGGCTGCACAAACAAACTCTCCTGCCTATGTACAGGCCAAGTCCCTAACTTGAAATGCTTAGGGTGGTCCTGAAAAGGACCGTTTGCGTGCTGAAGGTTGGTCGGGATAAGGATCAGTTCAAACTTTATTCTTCAAAACCCACTTTACCCTCCCATCTTTTCTGGTTAAGAATAACTCCTGTGTATCAGGTATCAGAGGAGGTGGCGGTGGGAGAGACTGCGGCAGACGCACCTCGATGTAGTGGATGGTGTGTTGAAACAGGAACACGTGGTCCCCGTTGGTTGCCACATATTTATACTCCGTCATCCGCTTCAGATTTCGAAACTCAACCTTGGAGACTTCAAACGGCGTCACCAAGTCGTTCAGCCCCATCACCCTTGTCCGTTGCATCACCTCATCGACAGTCGGTGTTGGAGACGAAGGTTGAGCCGCCGATGTAGAAGGCCGAGGCTGAGCCGATGTAGAAGGTCGAGGCTGAGTCGAGGGTCGTTGTTCAAAATACAGCGGATGACCATGGAGATTCCGTTTGAGAGACTTCAAAGTTGAAGGTCTCTTAAACCCGCTCCTTCTTTCCGTCGACCTCTTCAAAGATTCCTTTAAGCGCTGGAGTTTTTCAGGAGTCAGAGGAGAAGACATGGTGTAAATAGGATGGAAAAGAAAATGGATAAGATAGAGTTGGATAGAGCACGTGTGTACTGGTTGCAATCCAAAGCCGGAATGAGGCGGCTGGCAGAGTGAAGCAGGTCGTAAAGTGAAACCTTGCCCTATCCATATATGGGTAGAAAGCTGAGGACTGGTTTAGAACCGCCCCCCCCCCCCCCCGACGGACCCCCCCCCCCCCGCGACGGACCCCCCCCCCCCGGCCGGAACCCCCCCCTGACGGAACCCCCCCCCCCCCGACGGACCCCCCCCCCTTTTTGGGTCATGTTCAAGGTCAAGGTCAAGGTCGAGGGAAAAATGTTCTTGGAAGTGCGGGATAAAATCCCGCAACGAAGCAGGGTTATCCCTTATCCCGCTTTCCCCTTAATATCCCGATTTCCCATTCTCCGTCTATATAACCCGAGATTTCGAGCGTCTCTTCGCAGTAGCCTGCCGCCCGTTGCGATGAACGTCCCACTGGGTTGCAGTGCCTGCTGCAGCGTAGGTCTGTTAAGTGTGCGTTGGGCCCGACGCGCAATTAAGAGATCCGCGCCCTTGCATGTTTAGTTAGTTTGTTTAAGCATGTTAGATAACGCTTGTAGTTTGCTGCTAGTTAAATATATTTAAGGGGATCTTGGTCAGGGGATTATTGTACTTCGGTTCGTAGTATTCTGAAGCCTACACAGTGATGAACGTCCTTGCGGTTTCAGAGTGCACGACTGTTGTAAACTGACCATATTTTGATGCTTTATAATAACATTGTAGATGGAATGTGTTTCCTTAACATTTAATGTTTTGTAGTTTGCTTAACACTTAATGCTTTTATCTTCAACGTGTCCTTGACCTAGATTAGGACTTAGAAAATATTCAAGAAACATTCAATGTACACAACCACGTTTTAGCACAAAATTTATGGAAGGGGAAATTTAATATATACTGCAACAGCGTGGTAAAAATCATCATATCGCTATGGAAGCTGTAGGTGTAAACACTTGGCTTGTTCCTTCCGAGCTTGCTATTTCAGAAGCCTTTCTGTCTATCCTTACTTATGAGTTTCGAGGCATTAAATTAAAAGTAAAAATAGAGCTGAGACCGTTGCATAGAAATGATATGCATTGTATTTTGGTGGAATGGGAATCGCCCTCCGGCATTAATCTTTTCCATTTTATCAAAAGATCGTGCAAGGAGTTTTGCGTAAAACGGATAACAGTCTCCCTTGTTTAAACGTAGTACAGATTTCTTCCAAAGTAAAATAGCAAAGGTAACACCTTTGCTATTTTACAAAATATTTTAACGTGTCCTTGACCCAGTTACCGGACTTGGAGCAATTCAAAGTGTGCTATACAGCGTTAGAACAAACTACTGTCGAAGCCCCCCCCCCCGATATATTCCTATAAAAGCGGGAGCAGCCCGCAGAGGGTTCGCAGTCGCAGGCCGACAGCCTAGCTAGCTGTTTGCCCGCGCTGTCCGCAATAGTATCTCTAGTATAGAGTTGGTACCACTATATATTAGAGATGCTACCTTAGCTTAAGGCATGTCTGTGTATTATTAAGCATGTTAGAATAACGCTTGTAGTTTGCTGCTAGTAAATGTAGTTAGTTTAACTGTAGTTAGTTTGGTGTTGGTTTTAAAGTGTTTTTGAAGTGTTTTTTATTTACTAATGAAATATGTACTTTTCTTTCACGCTCCCATTCAAAAAGGTATGACACGAAAACCGACCTTATGTCTTTAAATATCTCAGGGGGGATTATGTTTCTCAAATAAACACCTTTCCTAACCCCTTACAAAAAGGTATGGCACGAAAACCGACCTTAAGTCATTACGGCGCGCAAACCGGATGACTTTACCTATCTTAACCCTTACTCACGAGAAACAGATTCAGTCAGTTTGCTTATTTTTGGTTAAATTTAAGGGGACCTTGGTCAGGTAATTATTGTACTTCGGTTCGTAAAACTCTGACGCCTACACAGTGATGAACGTCCTTGCGGTTTCAGAGTGCGCGACTGTTGTTAACTGACCATTTTGCTTATCTTGGAGGATACATCATCGGGGAAATAAACTTAAGGGGACCTTGGTCAGGTATTATTGTACTTCGGTTCGTAGTACTCTGACGCCTACACAGTGATGAACGTCCTTGCGGTTTCAGAGTGCGCGACTGTTGTTAACTGACTATATCGTTTGTGTGTTGGGTGAATAATTTTTTCGGGGGAGAGGTTAGTGTTCCGTTATCAGGTTTATTTGCCTATAATTGCGAGCTTTAAGCTAGTCCTCTTCTCCTAATACAGAGCGGGGAATAGAGCAGTTTGTGGTCCAAGTGAGAATCACTTACTGCTCTATTCCCCGTTTTGGCAACATGTTCAGATGACCTTGACCCACTTCGGGACTTGGAAAATTTTCGTTTAGTAAAACATTACAACAATATTCCTTCCCTAACCTCTAAAGCCCCCCCCCTCTACAACTGGGTATAAAAGGAGGGTTTTCACCAGTGGTAAAATCATTCTGCTGCTTACACATCACGAGTGCAGTTCAGTTCCCGAGATGTCTGACCGTAGGAAGCAACTTTTGCCGAGGAAGGTTGAGCACTCTTCACCTGCTCCGTCATCTGCTCCGCCAGCTCCTTCCATCCTTCGGCAGGCGTTAATATTATCATGCATTGTTCCTGAGGAGCCTGCACCACGACCGCAACCACTTCAAGAAAACCTCGTTGCTCCCCCGTCCGCTTCTTCATCTTCTTCATCTTCTTCATCGTCTTCGTCGTCTTCATCTTCTTCGGCTACTTCTCGCTCACCTTCTCCATCACCGAGGAAGGATGAGCAAACAACTGCACCATCTTTGGCTTCACCAGCTCCTTCGCTTCTTCAGCAGGCGCTGGCAAGCATTCTTCCACCTTCTACACCAGGCTCTTCAACACCATCTGCAAGTCTACATTCTTCTTCTCCTACCAAACCTTCTACACCTTCTGTAAGTGTCCTTTCCCGTCCTTCAGTGATCTGTATTAACAACGAATCTCCTTCAGAGAAATTTCAACAATTAAAAACCTTGAGAAGGCAGTCTATACTTCCTGCACCAAGATGCAGCTACAGTTTTAAAAAAGGTGCAAGGAAAGGGGAACGTTGTGCTAAGTCTTGTGTTTTTAATGAAGAAGTATGCAGATCACATTTAAAACAAAATCACAAGGGCACCGTTTCTCTTTCTACACCCCATCCAGCAGTGAGACCAACCAAAATTCGAATTAATAGGCTTTGTAGAAATAAACGATACTTTTTTGTTAAATCAAAGGGCTTTGCAAAGGTGGTGGTTCAATGTGAAGGTAAATTGTACTATGTAGAGTTGCCTAGAGGCATGGACCTCCACGTCAAAGAACTTACCAAACAGAACTATTTAATTCGAAATGATACAGGTTTCAGTGTGTGGAAAACATTTAAAATAAAAAAAGATTAAAAAGTGTATTCCAAATTAAAAATAGTCTTTTCCAAATTAAAAAAAAAAAAGTGTGGACAACCTATTTACAATTTGTAGCATATGCTGCAGAGTGTAAATAGGTTGTCCACACCTTTTTTTTACAATGCTACAACGACCTTGACCTAAATAACGGACTTAGATATATTGTACTAAGTCAAAGATAAAACTTAAATGGAAAAAGGAGAAATATTATATTAAAGACATTATTCAACAGTAAAGAGGGGAGGGGGTAAGCGGGTATTTAAGCGAGAGATTCGGAATATAATTATTAGTTGTATCGTCATGAGCGTCAACAGCAACACATGGGGAAAGGAAATTAGCGAAGAGGAGTTGTACGCGATTGTTGAGGCTGCTGAAATGACTGAGGTTTATAAAATTAATAAGGTTGCAGAAAATGGTGCTCAGTCTCAACCGCAACAAACTACATCACCGATGCAGTCAACAACGCAACAACCAAGACCCTATCATGTTATCCTGGAGGAGTACAATGAGGCGATGAGGTACGCCTTTACTAAGTGGTGTGGTCAACCGCGTTCTCCTGAACAATGGGAGGAGCATGATGCAGACTTTCGCCTGGTTGCAGACTTAGAACTTGAGCTTCAAAGAACAAAGGCTGCTCAATAGTGAGAAGAGTTATTGTTTACTTTAAAATACAGAGCGGGGAATAGATCAGTTTGCGGTCCAAGTGAGAACCACTTACTGCTCTATTCCCCGTTCTGGCAACTGGTGTAAATGACCTTGGGACTTAGAAAATATTCGTTTGATAAAAAATAATGAAAGATCTTCTTATTTCTCACAACAATATCTTTTCCTAACCCCCACCACTACCTAAACTAAGTATAAAGGAGGTTCTCCATCGCTGGTAAAAATTAGTACTCTGCTGAAAATGAATGCATCCACTACTTCTATCTCTGCAGCAACTATAATAGTTAGCAGACGGGTCGAAAACATTGATCAGGTGCTTGCTGTAAGGAGATTACTGCTACGGTATCTTGATATAGAGGTTAGTTGTCAATTGTACATGTGGAGACCAACAGGTGAAGTTTATAGTAGTGAAAATGAAGCATTTGAAACAAACTACAGTAGAAAGTTATATAAAATCTTTGGTAATATGGTAAGGTTAGTCGATAAAGGATGGAACATTAATATAACATTTTATATTGTTCCAAACCTGTAATTAAAGCAAAAAAAAAAAAACAAAAAAAAAAAAAAAACGATGGGTATATAAGCCCGATGTTACAGAGACAATTATCACTTTGGTTCTGAATTGCGTCAAGAGAGCACCTACCATGGTATACCTCCACTATATTGACTCTACTGCTAAAGCGGATACTTTTATCCAGCGTGTTTACCAACTGTTAACGGAGTACCAACATGTTCAGGTCAAAGGATTGGGTATTCGTGGTACAGAAGAAGTAAAAATAGATGTAAAACCAATCCCTTTGAAGAAAAAAATTGTCCAATTATTACAAGAAGGCTACACACTGTGCCTTTATTACACAACCTCATAAACTAAATAAAACGCCAAAGGGGGGGGGGGAATACAGAACGGGGAATAGATCAGTTTGAGGTTTGAATAAGAATCTCTTACTGCTCTATTCCCCGTTCTGGTAATAGGATAAGGTGACCTTGACCCACTTACAGGACTTAATCATTTGTGTTACAATAATACCTCTTCCCTATCACTTTTCCCTACCACTTGCACTTTCAACACTTACCCCCACAACCACCGAAATCATGTATAAAAGGTGGTTTCGTATTAGTGGTAAATCAGTCTGCTACTTGGAATCATGTCGCCCAGAGATAACATTTTCCCTTCTAAGAAGACTATACTAGAATTGATTGAAAATATTCCATTAAATTTAAACGAAGATGAAGACGATGATGATTCAGAGATGGAAGGTGAACTATTTAGTGATCTTGAACTATTTAGTGGCTTTGAACTACTGAGTGAGTTTGCTAGCAGTGAACCATATCTTGGAGAGATGGAGCTGTTGGAGCTGTTGACTGACGACGAAGATGTCGATAATAATGAACCGGAATTTCATCATCAGTTGCTTTGCTTGGAGGAAATGGACCTTGTTGATAGTGAAACCCCTCCAAGCAGTATTAATATCGATGATGTAGTTCTAGATCCAGTCACAGGGAACTTTTGTGTTCGTCGTCGCTTATTTAGTGATATGAGCTCATCATCATCATTATCATCGGAAGAATCTGAATAAGTTTTTGTTGTCTTCAAATAGTTTACTTTAAATACAAAGCGGGGAATAGATCAGTTTGTGGTTATAGTGAGAATCACTTACTGCTCTATTCCCCGTTTTGGTAATATCGTTGTATGACCTTGACCCATTTACATGATTAAAAAAGTGGGGTAACTTATACATTTAATGGTGGGGGAACGTCTATTTAAAGACGATGCAACAGTGTATATTTATCATATAGACATGATGAACCCACCAGGAAACTCCGTTTGCTACAGCTTTCCCCTCATCGATATCGATGATGTGATAAAACTTACATCAATAACAAAACGGTTCGAACTCGAAAGGCGACTCATAAAAGTCGACGTAATTCCACAAGATCTTCGTTCGGCAATGTTGACTATTGAATATGTTAAAGATGAATCTACAACTGAAGATCCCTATTGTTTTATGAAATTTTTAGTTGATCAAGATGCAATGTGTACAATCCAACTTCACATCCGAGTTTAAAATTTATCAAATGTTTCTGTTGGAGAAAATTGTCTTAGTTAAATACAGAGCGGGGAATAGATCAGTTTATGGTTTAATATAAAATCATTTACTGCTCTATTCCCCGTTTTGGTAAATTTGTTCAATGACCTTGACCTAAATACAGAAATTTGTAGCCTCCAGCTACAATAGTAAATATAAAATGCAAAAAAAAAAAAAAAAAAAAAAAAATAGTAAACTTCACGTAATACGTACCCCCATTACTTTTGCTAGGGTATAAATAGAGGGGTATTTGCAGTGTTGTTCATTATTGCCTTGACCCTTGTGGAGATCGCACCTACATTATGCATCGCTGCGATATTTGCAAGTCTTCATTTAAGGATGAATTTATTTTAATGATACATAAAGAACTGAAACATAACAAAAACCAAAATGAAGAATATGAAGAAGAAGAATTGAAAGAAATAGATCAAATGTTAGCTCAACACCAAAATTCCAGACCTAGTGTTATTCAATATGCACCATCAACATCGACTTCTACCTCTGCTATGTCTACACTTCACCGTCCTTCAACATCATCATCATCATCTGCATCGACTTCTACGCCTGTTCTGTCTACACTTCATCATCCTTCAACATCATCAGCTGCATCGACTTCTACGCATGCTCTGTCTACACTTCACCGTCCTTCAGCATCAACAGCAGTAAATGTAGAACTACATGCCCGAGCACTTCCGGGTAATGTAGTAACCCACTTCAAAATTGACAATGCAAAATTACAACTCGAAGAGTTTTTAAATAACGCAAAAGGATTGGTAAGCAACACTTTGCAAAATGAATTAAAAAGATTAAATTTTATTAAATTTGGACTATTAATGGATGCTTTATTTACAAACATTCAAAATGAAACTTCACCGAGAGGGTTTTTAACAAAAAACCGAACTATTATGTTTTCGTCAGATATTGATTCAATCGTATCTGAATGTTTTGAAGAGCTAATGACTAAAATACAAGAACATGAAGGAAGAGGCTCTGGATGGAATTTGTTAAGCATCACAGGGCTAGACTTAAGAGTACACAAACACGGCTATGGAATTCGAGGAAGTAGCTACATTCCTCTACCAACAAAGATTAGAAATACCTTATCCTGCGTCAACGTACAAAATCAAGATACTGAGTGTTTTAAATATGCTATGTTGGCCAAATATGTAACAATTCATCCGGAAAGACCAAGTCACTATTATGAAGAAGTACAACATAGATATAATTTCCAAGGGATGACTTACCCTGTTGCTATAACAGACGTTTCAAAATTTGAAAAACAAAATCCTTCAGCTTCTGTCAACCTCTTCGGATTGGATTCGACAAACAATTTGTACCCCTTGCGTATAACACCAAATGAGCGCAGAGATCATACCGATTTGTTATTAATTACTAAAGGTGATATTTCACACTTTGTGTATATCAAAAAATTTGAAAGTCTTGTTTCTAATCAATTATCTAAGCATAAAAGAAGGATGACAATTTGCAAAAGATGTTTTTGTCACGTGAACAAAGAACTAAGAAGGGGAGGGTCTGATTGGTTAGTAGAACACCAGCGGTTATGTAATGGAAACTATGAAGTAAGAATTAAATTGCCGCATCCTAGCAGAGCGCAGATAAAATTTGACAAAGTAATACAACAATACCGTGTACCTGTTGTTGTTTACGCTGATTTCGAGTCTTCTTTACATCCGCTTGAACAACAAGAAGAGGACGTTACAAGAAGAAGCAAATACCAACTTCATTCACCAAACAGTTATTGCATACTAATTAAATCCACGTTGACTGAAGACCATCTTCAAAAATATGGACTATCATCTTTTCCAAAGATTTATCGCGGTGAAGAAGCAGCCAAATACTTTGTCGATGATTTGTATGACATAGCTGCAAAGGTAGAAGAACTGTATGGAACAAAGGTACCCATGTCACCTATGGAAGAAGAAGAACTTCAACATTATGATTCAACAACAACGTGTTATTTGTGTAATAACACCTTTACACTGGATAACGTTAAAGTTCGTGACCACGATCATCTTACGGGAGCGTACAGAGGTGCAGCCTGTAACGCTTGCAACTTGAACTACAAACTACCATATTTTATCCCCGTAGTTCTGCACAATCTGAGTGGTTATGATTCGCACTTCATAATCCCCGAACTAGGAAGAGATAATGGAGCAATAGACGTTTTGGCTACTACAATGGAAAAATTTATAAGCTTTTCAAAAAAGGTGGGTAAAATTAAATTAAGGTTTGTTGATTCATTTAGATTTATGCCTTCAAGCCTCATGAAATTATCTGAAAATCTAAGAAGAACAGATTTGATAGAAACAAGCAAAATTGTACCCAATAGTAAAATGGATTTGGTTCTTCGAAAAGGAGTCTTCCCCTATGATTACATCGATGGACTGCATAGATTTGATGAAACATCACTACCTTCACCAGAACACTTCAAAAACAAACTTAATGATTCGGAAATATCACTTGAGGACTATCAACACGCACGTCGAGTATGGAACGAGTTAGATATGAAGACCTTAGGAGATTACTCGGACTTTTATGTCAAACTAGATGTAACTCTTCTTTGTGATGTAATGGAAGAATTCCGAAACACCTGTTTTGCTGCATACGGTTTGGACCCTCTACATTCGTATACTTCACCAGGATTAGCTTGGCAAGCCATGTTAAAAGAAACAAAATGCAAACTCCAACTTTTAACAGACATTGACATGGTTTTAATGGTTGAAGCTGGAGTAAGAGGCGGATTGACCCAAAGTGTTACCAGACATGTCAAAGCCAACAACAAATACCTACCCGATTACGATGAAACCAAACCGTCAACCTATTTAGGATATTTCGATGCAAATAACCTGTACGGATGGGCAATGTCAAACCCACTTCCTTTTGATAACTTTAAATGGATTAATCCCGACTCTATTGGCGATATTTTACAAATTCCGAAACATGGTGACACTGGATATATTTTGGATTGCGATTTTGAATACCCAGAAAATTTACATGATCTTCATTATGACCTTCCACTTCTTGCTAAAACAGAAATTTCACCAATTGGAAAACACCCCAAATTAATGATGACATTAAATAATAAACAACGCTACGTGGCTCACTTTTGGGTGGTTCAACAAGCTATCGAATTAGGACTACGTCTAACAAAAATTAATAGAGTTTTGGAATTTTCTCAATCATGCTGGTTGAAACCCTACATTGATTCAAATACCATCAGAAGAGCAGCAGCTACATCAGACTTTCAAAAAGATTTCTTTAAATTAATGAATAATGCGATATTTGGAAAAACATTGGAAAACAAAAGAAGACACAAAAATGTTAAACTTGTTACCGACGCAAAAAAATTACAGAAACTAGTACAGCAGCCAAATTTTGGAACATCTATAATTATTAATGAAAAACTTGTAGCAGTGTCCATGAAGAAGACGAGTGTGAAGATGGATCGTCCTTTGTATATAGGCATGTCAATCTTGGACATCTCAAAAACACACATGTACGATTTTCACTACAACAAAATGGTGGCGTTCTACGGAAGAGAAAATATATCTATTACATATATGGACACTGACGCTTTCATATATCGCATAGTAACATTGGACATGTATAAAGATTTGCGTACATTTATTTACAAGAACGACTTTGATTTCTCCGATTATCCAAAAGATCATCCAAACTACGACAATGACAGACACAAAAAAGTACTAGGCAAATTCAAGGATGAGGCTAATGGTGTTCTGCTTGAAGAGATTGTTGCATTGATGTCTAAACTATATTCTTTGAAACTCTATAATGAAAAAGAAGAAGAAGAAGAAAAGAAGAATAGCTATATTAAGAAAGCTAAAGGTGTAAAGAGTTTATATTTAAAGAAGAAAGTGCATTTTGAACACTACAAGCAATGCTTATTTGAGGATAACATCATTACAGCTAAATTCAACACCATCAGAAGTTTTAACCATCAGCTGTACAGCGTGACTGAAGTTAAAAAGGCGCTATCCTGTAATGACGACAAAAGACAAACACTTCCAGACAAAATCAACACATTACCATTCGGCCACTACTCCCTCAACCCTATTGACGAGTAACCTTTTCATCGTCCTAGATCCTTTATCCTTTTCCTTTCCGTAAAAAAAGGGGAAACACAGCAATGTTAAGCTGTGTTTCCCCTTTTTTTACACAAGTTTTAAATGACCTTGAACTATATGTATATATATATAAGCAGATTTATACCAAAGAATATTTAATACCATATCAGCTGCCTTCGTGAAACCATCATGTCAGACCTGAAGGAGAAGATTATTAATGAACTACACAAACCTGCAAGAATAAAGTTTCCAAGAAGAAATACTGTTATAAAAGGGATAAATGATCTATATCAAGCGGATCTAATTGAAATGCGACCGCATAGCAGAATAAACAAAGGATTTAAATATATACTCACAATTATTAATTGTTTTACAAAAGTTGCAGACGCTTTGCCTCTAAAGGACAAGACTGGTAAAAGCGTAACAGAAGCCATGGAAATAGCCATAAAAAGAGATAAAAACAAAATTAAACATTTACAAACTGATGATGGAACAGAATACTTTAATACAAACTTTGCACAGTTAATGAATAAATATAAAATAAATCATTATTCTACAAATTCAGAGAAAAAAGCAGCTATTGTAGAAAGATTCAATAGAACCTTGAAAGGAGCACTGTATAAACAATTTTCAAAAAGAGGTTCTTACGTATGGTATGATGTTTTACCACAATTAATAAATGATTATAACAACAGGTTTCATAGAACTATTGGTATGAAACCTAACAAAGTAAATAGAAGAAATGCAAAAGATGTATTAAAACGCATAAAGAAAAATACAAAGCCTAAAGTAGAAAAAATGCAGCCAAGAAAATTTAATGTAAGTGATAAAGTACGGATTAGTAAATATAAGGGAGTGTTTACCAAAAAATACCTTCCCAATTGGACGAATGAAGTTTTTACAGTGTATAAAGTGCAACCGACTGTACCTGAAACGTATATCCTAAAAGATAACAAAGGAGATTTGTTGCAAGGTGCATTTTATGGACATGAAATGTTAAAGTCAACAGTAGGTGATGTATATCTTGTTGAAAAAGTGTTACAAAGAAAAAAGGATGCAGTTAAAGTGCGGTGGTTAGGGTTTAACAAAACTGAGGATTCATGGATACCTATAAAGGACTTGGTTTAATACAAGCAACTCATTTCATCGTTAACCTTTGAGCAGGATGGAGATTATTCACCATAAAGATCGATTCAATATTAATAACATAGATGATTTAACTGTGGATAACGTTAAAATCAACAATGGTAAACACGGTAGTTTACTTCCAAACACTGTTCGATGTATAGTTAAGTGGCCCCTCAAACTGTGGAAAGACCAATGTTGTCTTTAATTTGATCACTAATCCGCAGGGATTAAGGTTTAGTAACCTATATATTTTTTCAAAGTCTCTACATCAACCAAAGTATCAATTGCTGGATAAAATCCTATCTGATGTGTCTGATGTTAATTTTTACAAATTTAACGCTAGTGATAGCATTATGCAACCAAACGAAGCGAAACCGTATTCTGTATTTATATTTGACGATGTATCTTGTGAAAATCAGGATACTATTAGAAACTACTTTGCCATGGGAAGACATAATAACATCGACAGCATATATATAGGACAAACTTATAGCAAAATCCCAAAACAACTTATCAGAGATAATGCAAATATTCTAATTGTATTCAAACAAGATGATACTAACCTAAAACATATATATAACGATCATGTGAATGCGGATATGCCATTTGAAAAGTTTAAAGAGCTTTGCGGAAAAGCATGGGCGGAAAAGTATGGATTTTTGGTTATTATGAAAGATCAAGCTATAAAAGATGGTCGTTATAGAATAGGTTTTGATAAATTCGTTTTAATACACTGATTAGCGGTATTACTGTACAAGTCGTCAAGGTGTGAAGATGGTTAACCAGGAAAAGCTATTAAAGGAAATAAAATCACTTAGTGATTCTATTAGACAAAAAAACCGAGCTTTAAAATCAGGTATAAATGAAAGAGAGCAATTTTTAGAAACAACATTCAAACCTGTTACTGAACCTTTAAAGCGATTAGCACAAAATATGGAAAGACCTTCAATTCGCTTCGAAGGAGACAAAATGCTACCAATTTCCAAATATGAAGAAGAATTTCAGAATGATGAAAGTTCTGACCAGTTACAAACATCTGAAGAAAGCGACGAGTATGAAGAAAGCGGAGATATAGGAGATTTAAGGGAAAAGAACATTGCAGGAGATACAAGTACAGAAGATACAAGTGCGGAAGATACAAGAGCAGAAGAAGAGGATATCAACCCATCCAACTTAAGCAAATTAGGCACAGATATTATGTTTAAAGGAACACTTGGAAGAAAATATACATTAAAAATGTTACATGGCACACATGCTAATCGAAATTATCATACATATGGAGCTAGAATAGAGGATAAAGGATTAATGATTGGAGATAGAAAGTTAGATATAAACGAAAATGATGATATAGTTATTGGTGATAAGAAATATAAAGGTACAACAGGTTTGTTTGAACTCATCTTTAAAAATAATCCTGGTAAATATACTAAAAAGGATTTACAATTGTTTAAAAATATACTAGAGTATACAAATGCACATAGGAAAAAATATTCCAAAGAACTACCTATTCATAGAAACAGGTCAATAAAATACACAAACATTATATCTAGTCTTTTCCCCTCGAAATCAAATAAAGCTCCAATTAAAAGAAGAGCTTTATCTTCTGCTGAATTAAATGTTTTGCATAAAAAAAGAAAAACAACTGATCCTACTACATCTGGAAGGGGATTATTAAAAAATTTGTATAAAACCAATATAATATATTACAACGATATAAATAAGTTAGTTGATCGAATGAGGTTATTACATGAAGCTATGGAAGCCGGGCACACTGGTTTAGAAAACGAATGGGTAGCTTTGGTTGATGAACTGCGAAAACGAGAAATAATTGTTCAGTAGACGTATATATATATAGTAAGAACCTAAACGATAGCGATTCAGTTACATCATGAGTGTGGACAAGTTTGGACGGTATTCCGAGTTTGGAGTAAAATCTGGATATAGTGAAAAAAGAGCTGGGTTTCCGTTAACACCTGATGGTAATTATAATTTTGAAGGAAAAGTAATTCAAAATGTTGGTGATCCGCTTTTGTCTTCTGATGCGGTTACGGTACAATACATGGATAAAAGAACCCCGATTGTACACGAAGACCATTGGGGATTTTCCGGTAAAAGGTTAAGCAATATAAAACATCCCATTTATGATGGTGAAGCAGTAAATTTAGCGACTTTAAAATTGTTAACGATTTACAAAAAGAATGAAACTGATACAAGCTATGATGTAAAAAAATTAAAATTGTCAAATGTAGGTGATTGTGAGCAGGATGGAGACGCTGTAAATAAGAAAATATTTGATATAGTACACAAGAAATGGACTACAGAATATGAAAAACATATGGAAAGGTTTGGTGCAGCTTTATTTAATTATATCCATCGGGCTTCAGGAAGAGCTGTAGCTTCAGATGTTAACAGCCACAATTATTTAGACTGGAAAAAGATACACAATCCAGAAAAACCTAATCAATTAGATAAACCGTCTGAGCCTTCTAAAGTCAAGACATTAGGAAAGGGGGATAAAGTGAATGTGATTAATGAACCAACAGAAAACGATGAAGATTATATAAGAGAAAAAAGAATTTAAATACCCATGATAAGGGATAAAGCATCAGTTATATTCGAGAGATGATACAGAGAGGATGATGGAATCCAATATTACTGCGTGGAGTTTAATATCTCAAGAGCCGAGATTTCCCCAAGGAGTGCTGACAGATGGTTTTGTTCAACGGTTTGATAGATATATGGATTGGGAACAACTTTCCATACACTACCTCTTCACAATGACTATGTTAAGAATTTATTTTCACAGAGTTAACTGGATTCATATTTTACAAAGACAACAGTTTTCAGAAAACTTCCTTGTAGAGATGACATCAAATTTTAATAACTGTTGGGAAGTAATAAGTAAATATCAAAATCTCTCTGAAAATTACATTGACAATTTTAAAGATAAACTAGACTGGAATGTGTTATTTAATTACCAACGATTAAGTGGCAAGTTTCTAAGGGAACATGACAACTATTTAGATTTTATTCATTTTACCGAAAACAACGATACCATCACCAGCGGAGAAACATTTGAAACATCTTCAATTACACCTTATTTCTATTTTTACTACTTTTATTTATTATGTCTACATTTAATTAATTAATCCATTTCTATATAATAAATGGATTTTAAACAGTATATATAATACAAGAAGCCAAGACTAATATTACATTCATTGTAAAACATTTATAGAGTGCACCTACTGACTGTAAGTTTGGCTATAAATAGTCATGCCGAGGGCTAAACGCATCAGTCATAATCGAGAGAGATTACAGAGAGGTAGGGGAATAGCATCAACAGCATTTTCTCTATTAAGTAAACCGGTTGGAGCTATAGTTAACAAGGCGATTGATTTATTACCTGTGGAATTACATTTACCTGGAGGATATCAATATTGTGGTCCTGGAACCAAATTAGAGAAACGGCTTGCTAGAGGAGATCCTGGAATAAATAAGCTTGATCAGGCTTGTAAACAGCACGATATAGCGTATTCCAAATTTGGTGATACAAAAAATAGATCAATAGCAGATAGAGCACTTTCTGAGAAAGCTTGGCAAAGAGTAAAATCTAGTGACGCGAGTATTGGTGAACTCGTGGGTAACTACGTTTGGAGGAGGAAAGAGAAGAAGGCGTGGGAAAAGACCCGCTAAGAAACAAGGAGGTAATATCAGAAGAAAACGTCGATCTACTAGTGGTAAAGGTAAAAAGAAACCAACAATATGGTCAATGATAAAAAAGGGAGGAGGACTATACCTAAGACCGTATCGTGTGTATTAAATAAGAAAGAGCAATTAATAATTAAAAACAAAGAATTAACCAATGAAGAACTGATTACATATGCTTCTTGTTTGAAAATCCCATTTTTTAGAGGAGTATTTATGAAAGATGAATTACCGGTTAAAATGTGGAAAAATGAGACTGGTATAGTAAATTTGGATAATAGTGAAGGATTAGGCACTCATTGGGTGTGTTACAAGAAACTTGGTGAAACGATTTATTATTTCGACAGTTTTGGAAACCTTCCACCACCGAAAGAACTTCAACAATACTTTCGTGCGGCAGAAAATGTTTTTTACAATTATACAAGAAAACAACCTGATGATACATCCATTTGCGGTCATTTATGTTTAGACTTTTTAGCTAAAAGTGTTAGTCAACTTTAAGATGTCTTCGTATACAGTGTCATTAACCGGTAACTCATGTACTTTGCGCAGTATTCTGTTTCCAGCGCTACGTTTGCAAAAAGGAAGACTATGGGAAGCCGCATTATTGGATTTAACAACATATAACTCTATTCCAAACGTTAGTGAAGGAATTAATAACAAAATACATTATTACAAGACAAAAGATAATAAAGGAAAATATTCAGCTTTGGAAGAATTCAGTTTACCAACAGGAGCTTATGAAATTGATAATATAAATGAAGTTATACAAAAACATATGGGAAAAGAAAATATAACGATAAAAGGCAATAACAATACAATGAAAGCCGAAATTACTTCTAAGTATTATATTGATTTTGGCCAAGAACGTTCAATTGGTAGTTTATTGGGGTTTTCTAAGGAAACAAAGGTATTAGAACCTAATACAACTCATTCTGGGAATAGAACTGTGACGATCATCAAAGTAAACAGCATAGACATTACATGTAACATTATACAAGGATCCTACAGAGATGGAGAAAATCGGCATATATTACACACATTCTACCCATCAGTCGCACCGGGTTTCAAGATAGTAGAAAAGCCTCAAAACCTTGTGTACCTACCGTTAAACACCAGTTTCATTTCAGACATCGTGCTGAACATAGTGGATCAAGACGGAAACCTTATTGACTTTCGAGGAGAAGCTATTACTGTAAGAATACATATAAAATCATCCGTTTAGATAATGGGGTTATCATTTAAAAAGAGAGAGCCAACCAGCAAAGAGGTCAGTAGCTCATCAGCTGTAGAAGGATTAACAAGTGACAACATTCGTTTTCTAGAAGAAATTGGATTAAAGGTCATTAACAATGGATATACTGGATATAGCGCAGGGCCCAACATTCGACGAGACCTTATGGGAAAAGGAATATCACACGCACAACCCTTACGCTTCGTCCAAATTAAACAATAACGATGAAATTAGGATTCCTATACAACAACAAGACATTTATACTCTTCCATGCGAAAGTTATTTATATATTGAAGGAAAAGTAACAAAAGCTGACGGTACTGTTGGAACCACTGTTCCGTTCATAAATAATCCTATGGCATTTTTGTTTGACGAGATTAGATATGAAATTTCAGGAGTTACAGTCGATTCAACAAAAAAGGTTGGAATTTCCAGTACATTAAAAGGATTAGCGTCTTTAACACCAAATGAGAAGAATCTGTTAGCTGTTGCAGGATGGGTTGCACCAGACAAAAGTATAATTACTCCTGACGCTTCGGGAAACTTTGATTTTTACGTACCTTTAAGATTACTTTTAGGATTTGCTGAAGATTACAGAAGAATAATAATAAATGTAAAACAAGAACTAGTTTTATTAAGGTCATCAAACGATAATGATATTATTAAAGCATCTGCTGGAACAACTGAAGCCAATTTAGACTGGAAACTAACATTAGACAAGATTGTTTGGAGAGTACCACATGTGCGACTAAATGATGAACACAGGATTACATTATTAAGAAAGTTAAAATCAGATCGAGACATTGTAATACCATTCAGAAGCTGGGAGTTTCATGAATACCCCGTTTTACCTTCAACACAACGGCATACATGGACTGTAAAAACTTCTACTCATTTGGAAAAAGCGAGATATGTAATCTTTGGATTACAAACAAAGAAAAAAAGTATATTAACTGAAAATGCTGGTGAATTTGACCATTGTAAATTAACAAACTGTAAAGTGTTCCTGAATTCACAATTCTTTCCCTACGACAACTTTAATATCTCTTTTGATAAAAAAAGGTACAGTGTTTTATACGATATGTACGCTAGGTTCCAAAATTCATATTACGGCAAAACAAACACACCTCTACTATCTCCCGTACAGTTTGAATCGAAAGCTCCGATTGTTGTAATTGATTGCTCCAAACAAAACGAATCTGTAAAATCGTCTAGTGTTGATATAAAAATAGAAATGGAATTTCAAGAAAACGTACCTGCAAATACATCTGCGTATTGTTTAATTTTGCACGATAAAATTGTTACATACACACCGTTGACTGGTATCGTAAAGACGGTATTGTAAAACGTTGTACCACCACCGGCACCGCCACTGTCGCTAACCTATAAATAGCGGAGCAACAATGCAGGTCTTCAGTTGATCGTCTATCGTCGCATGGGCAACATCTTCTACAAAATGAGTTCTCCATCTGTTGTACAAGGTGATGCAGAGGTAGCACCGTTATTGGAACGTGATAATACTAGTGAAGAAGAAATCATCAAGGAAATAACTGCATTTTTAAAGTTTGGTAAAAGAGATAGAGAGGAGGAAAGTAATGCAGACCCATCAAAGGTAGTACCAAAGAGGAAGAAGAAAGTTGAAGAAAATATTCCTCCTCACATTTTAACTGAAGTTTTTTTGCGAATCTTTTACCCCATCTCAGCATGCATCAGTAAAAGTGTATCAGTTGGATTGATGAAGTCATTGGATTATTCCCCTACAGTAATACTACACCATGGAACAAAAAAGGTTTTATTTTCGCAAAATGCTTGGGAGTCATTTTTGAAACATGTACATTTAATAGAATGTTATTTAACTAACAGTTTGTGTGGAAGGAAAACACATATTCGACTTTTGGATTGTGACAATGAAATCGATATTGTTAAACATCGTGGACAACTACAAGTGCGAATTAGAGACTTGACTCAACATGAAAATAAGATTCTACTGTCACGTGAAGAATTCTACGTTTTAAACTACGCAACAGAACCTATTACAAGGTACATGAGACAGTTGGTATTTGCAAGCGCTATTATTAAAGAATATTTGGTCGATACTTTGGAAAAACAACCTGATAGCACCATCGTGTACGGACCTGTGGATACATCTATTTTTAATAGAATACCTCATGAAGTTTGCATGTGGAGAAAGTTAAAGGATTTTGAACCACTTGTAGAAATCGCTACAGAAGCTACAGAAGAAACAACACAGGAAGAAGAAACGGAGAAACAAGAAGAAGAAGAAAACGAAACACAAGAAGAAGAAGTTAAAAAAGACTAAAGTTTGACTTAGTAAAGAAGAACACACGTGGGGTAGGCCTATTGGGGACGGTGCCCACGTTAAATATACACCAACGCGCCTGCAACTGTACGGCCTGGTATTTAACCTACCGTGGTGTGGAAAACAGTTTAGTTGATCGCTAGGTGCCATGATGAGCGGAGGGGATGAAGAAGTGAGTGTAAAGCCTTGTGTAATAGAATTTCAAGCATTTCGAAATAATGATGATAGGTTTATTATCAAGGAATTAGTAATTTTAGACTTGCTTACATTTGTAGTTTACCCATTCACGTTTGAAGCTCCTTTTTCTTTTAACAACCTTAACGCCAAAGCAAAAAGTACAAACAAATGGATAACAAACTACTTTCATCACATACATTGGTATGAAGGATTTATAAGCTACAGTAATCTGCACAGTATTATGTTTAACTTTTGCAAACAATATTCACATATATACACAAGAGGATTAGAAAAAAGGAACTGGATACAAAAGTACACGCACGGTGATGTTTTCGATATAACCATCGGTAAGGACTTTAACATTAATCTCGGTAATATTTGTGTTGCTGCAAAAGATCCTAAACACGGACAATTAAACTGCGCATTGCACAACGCATATCGTTTGGCTGCTTACTTGGAACAAACGCAGAAATGTGGTGGGGGTAGCAAAGAACCGGAATGTGGTGGGGGTAGCGGGGCCTATAAATACGAGGAGCCAACACCGCTCCGGCACGAGTATTATTCGAGACTCCGAAGAGGCAACATCACAGAAGACACCACAACCACCACTGACGAAGATGACATCACACCAGTTTCTACAAACACTGGTTGATCAATTCAACACTCATTCAAAATCTGACCTTCTGCTAACTAAAAAGTGTTCAGAACTAAAAGAACAAAAACACTACATTATTCATAACATCAAGAAAGTGGAAACCACACATGGAGAAGCAATTCTAGTTTCATTGAGCGAAGGACCTTTCTCTCCAGGAGATGAGCCGAAGTTTCAAGTATTTCTTCCAAAACGATTTGTTCAACTGCTACAAAATGAAGATTTGCGAGATATTCAACCGGGGACGTTGTATTTGGTATCACACGGTGTAAGCGGCAACAACTTGACGGAACTCACTCTGCACATCACGCATCCTTGTACATAATGACTCTGTTTGTATTTTATTGTTTGTATTTCTAGTTATCAATGTTAAACTTAAGTTTATTGTATTTGTAAGATGTTTGTTTAATAAAGAAAATAAAAAAAAAAAAATAAAATAAAATAAAATAAAAAATAAAAACAGCAACACAGCAGTATATTATTTTATATACTGCTGTGTTGCTTTTTTTTAAAATTCAAATGGATGACCTTGAACTTTCATTCAGGGTTAACTTATGAAGAGGTATAAAAGAGAGGGAGCAGTGAAGTTAGTCTCAGTCTTGTCTAACACACGCTGCAGCTAACATGTCGGTGTCACCTATGAAAAATTTATTTTTCGATAACAATTTGAAGACATATTGTTGCGAGTTACAATGTTTTAAAATACCAGGCGATCAAGTTGACGGGAAAGCTTGTCGTAAGTGCAAGTGTTTCAGCTATTGCATATGTAGATGTAAAACGTATCAAATGAACCGACAAGATAAACTACAAGAATTACGCCGAAGGATTGCATTACTGTGGCGGCGAATGTAGTAGCAACCAGCTGCCACCTGCCGCCTGCCATCTGCTGTCCGCCATCTTCTCCGCCCCACCATTTTGTTTGATACCAGAACGCTAGCTAGCGAATAGTCAGTACACCTCCGGCTCTCGACTGGTGAACATCGAGTGCTCTTCACAAACGTAAAACATTGTATTAAAATGTCCATTAAAATTAGGTGTATTCATTATGACTCTATTCATCTGGCGACTTTCCAAGACCTCGAGGTTTTTAATGAAGAGTTAAGACTTCTCATTGCGTCCGGTTACGATTTATCTTTGGAACTTTACGCATCAAAAAACAACATGGACTCTGCGCAGGAATCGAAGTATATACCGTCTTTCTTCAGAAAGCGAAGTGATGGCCGCAACTCGTCCGGATCAACAACATCGATGACAACCAACAACGGGGAACTATTGTAAACATGAATTATTGTAAATAAAGTAATATTTGTAATACGAATTATTGTAAATAAAATAAAGTAATATTTGTATTAGTACTACCTCGCACTCGTATCATTCGATTGCTTCATTCGATAATTTTCATTCGATATTTTATCGAATTAAAACTATCGAATCACAATCGGATTTTACGCGTGCGAGGTAGTACTTTTTTAAAATTACCTCCCCGTGACCTTGAACTTTGAACTTTAACTCATTTCGTCACAAAACCGCCTACGTCACTGGCTCAGCCCCAGATAACATCTTTCATGACTCAGCACTTCCGGTCACGTGACCGGATGACGTCACTTCCGGCGCAAAACCCGCAAACCCACACTACTCTTATACTCAAGAAACTTTCATTGTAGGCCTAAATAATATAATAAAAAACAATAATTTTAAGGTTTAGGGGGGCGACCGACCCTATCGCCCCCCTTTGGATCCGCGTCTGGTTGCATGATTACAAAATTGTCAATAATTAAGATTGTAATAGGATTCGAAATTGGGCGCAGTGGAATGAATATTTTTGTATATCACTGCTTAACCCCAAAAATAGGAAAAATGTAAGTGTCTATAAGACGAAGAAAGATCCTCATTATAAACTTAAAACTTCAAATGAAACAGTCAGTCAAACTTTGACTGAGCAGATGGTATCACTCAGAAACAGATGGTATCTAAACTTTATAGAGACCGGCCTGTTTCATGGAACTTCCACACAGAGTTATCTTACACCCGATTGTGTTAGTTTCATGAAATAGGTAAAACAAATCTAGGACCCAGCAAGCCAAAAATATTTTGTTCACTTGCCTGTTGAAGCTAATTTAGCAATTACAGTAGGAACAGTGGGAGAACTGGGGGTAGTGGATATCTCAAAACCTAGAACAAAAATAAGTTTCTTTCATATGTCAAATAGAAATTTAAATTCTCGGGTTTCTCCCATTCCTCCCGTTGCCAACCAATTGCTAACACTAACAGCTGATTTATTGCTGTTATCTATATAAATAAAGCGGAGTTCTTGTCTGTGTCTGGATTGCCGTACGGCTAAACTACAAGGAGTCAAGCCATGAAATTGTCAGGGTAGGTTCCTTTAGGTTACAGCTGTTGTACCTGACTCTCAGTTTCCACTAAATCCTCTAGGGCTACTCCCCGTGGGACATCAAAAATTCCAATGTTAAACAAATGAGACCATACAGTTACAGTTTTCTGCTATTTACTTAATGTTATTCAAATAAACAGCTGACATTAGTAATTTACTTTTTTAACTACATTTCATACCCGGGTGAAACCGGTATAATCAGCTAGTCTATAATATATCTTGCTAACTATCTATATCTAAATGCTTTTGACCTGTTAGAAATGATTTTATCCATCCAAGCGCTGAACCGTTAAATCCCATCAATCAAAGTTTATTAAGGAGTATATTATTGTTAACACTATCAAAAGCACAGGATTATAAATCAAGAAACATACTAAGAGATGGAAGATCAGCATCAATGTTTGTCATTACACTTGTTACTAGTTTGTTACCGGAACAGTAGGTGTCATTTCAAAGGTTTTTTTCTTTTACATACATAACCGTTATGTTGAACATTATTTTTGAAACAAAATATTGATGTTTCTGGAACATTATTGCTAAGTTTCATAATTATGTGTCTGAAATATTTGTGGGCTGACCAAAATGCTATTTACTCAGCGACACGTGATAGGAACTCATGTTGCCGATCTCGACCAATAAAAAGACTGGTAACGCCCCTACACGTGACGAATTTCTACTTGATTGGTTTACAATTAATTGAAAAATAGTGGGAGAGAGGAAGAGGGAACTTTTGGACAGAGAGGAAAAACGGAGAGTCCGGAGTTAGAATTGGCGTGGAATAAATCGTCCCGAGGGAGGAAGTCCGTTCCTTGTCAAGTGTACAAAAGTGAAATATATCAGTGTTTGAGAATATGGCCTGTGGCAAAATTTGCCGAATTCAGTGAAGTGTTTGTGCCACTATTTCCATTGGATATACACCTACATAAAATTTAAATTAAAGTTATTTGATTTTAAATTTGTAATTATTGTCCAAAGTAAGCCTGCTCTTTTACCACTTATCATCCATGTTTGCTATAAATAAATATGGTCTTATTAGTTTTTATCAACATCTTAAATTCAATTAATGCCTTCTGCAATTCCTCTTTTGGGAATAACACTTTATGTAACTTACCCATTCATTACGTGGATTTCATATTTAATTAAATAAAGAAACCTTACTCCAATGAGTCTGCAACTGGGAATCTTTAATTCAGTAAATCATGTGATTCATTTAACTATTTATATTTCGTTGCTGGTTAGTGCTCATATTAAGTTTCTAGAGATTCTGTTTGTTAACAAGGGTTCATTTTATTAATTTTAATTTTGTTCAATAGAAGTTTGTTTACTGAATTTCCCGACTTTGATTCCGTACCCTTTCACTAGCCGAGCGAGGTTGAGTTATTGGCTCTCAAGCAGCCATTGGTTCTGTAACTCAGTTGTAAATAGTTAACCTAGTTACCTTGTAATATTTTTCATGCTGCACCCACAAATCCACAAAATTTAGGATTTTCATATTTTTTCAGATACCTCAACTATACAAATAATTTATATGTCAATTTAAAGTGCCCCAGACCTCTAGGGACAAATATTAGTTCCAAACGTTTCTTATTATTAAATGTATATACAGTACAGTGTATTGAGATTAAGATAAAAGATTTGTATTTGAATGGAAAATGATTTGTACTACCCTCAGATTCCTCTAAAATCGGTGAAAGTTGTGGATTTTCTGAGGCCGAAGCAGAAGACCCAGGAATATCACTCATCCTGAGTTATATCTGAAACAAATATAATATAACAAATATTAAAAATAAATATATAATCATATTCTTTGAGCATCTTGAGTCAGATTAACATTAACACACTCCGTGTGGGTGACCCCGAATGGGGTCATGGCTCAACATTGAAACATATGAGATTTTCATGTTTGAACATGTTTAACGCAGCAAAAGTGTTAAACAATTTTACATTACTGTTACAGCCCTGTTCACATTGGTTTCCAGGGCATCAAATGCATATTAACTGGGTGACACTTGTGTCGCCCAGTGCCAAGATTTTTTCACCTAGTGGCTGTAAGAAGTACCGGCCAATTTTTTCACCAGAATATTTATTAAAATTTAAAAATTATTCTGAAAAAATAATAGTAAAGTGAAAAACAATTTTAATATTCTCAGCGGGTAATTAAGAATAACAATGAAGCTTACATCTGATTTCGATAGAGAAAGGGAGATGCCTGCTACCCAGCCTAGAAGTTTAGTATCTTTCAGATGTAGTTTCATTAAAAAACATTTTGTTGTGAATATATGTGTGCAATTAAACATAAACTCTTAATATTAATAATTAAAAGAGGTTTCTTTTTTTGTTTCCTAGTGAAGGTGAGCATGATATATCACATTTAAAACAACTCGTACGTAATCAAATTTACAACAATTTCAATTTTAAATTAAGTTTCATTTTAAATGCATTTAATCACATAATTGTTTTTGTTCCTGTTGTGAAAATAATTTCTTTAGTAGCATGATACATGTTGTGACAACTAAACAGGATAAATAAAATACATTTTACAACACTACAAAGTATGTACAAAGTATACTGTTCTTATATACAAGACGGCAAGTACAAAGTACAAAGTGCGGTAAGTACTTACCGACTTTGTAGTGTTGAAGGACGTATTTTATTTATCCTTTTTTGTTATGAAAATGAAAAGTACAATGTCATTGTAACCTATTTAAAATAAATAGTAACTTTATAGATTGTATTATAGATTTGCAATAATGATTAATTAAATTGATAATGTATATACATTATAGGGTTTCTCTGTTTAATTAATGAAACATCCAAGTTGGGAAATGCGGGGAAAAGACTTAATTTATATTTACCCCCTCCTTGACAAAGTACGATTGCTACAATGTCGCCCAGTGCAAATCCCTTAAAATATGCTCTTTGGTTTGCTCATGCGCAGTAATGCCTTTCCCCCTACACACATCGCTTTGTACAATCGACTTCCCAATCGCATCTTTCTGACCAAACATATGTTTTGATTATTTTGGTCATTGTTTACATTTATGCTGTTGTTGCAAATTTCGTAAATTAACAGGCAGTATAAAAACATAACAGTCAAGTCACCTAACTGTCCACGCAAAATATTGAGTTGACTGTTGGAAAATGTTGTGTACGCAGTTGTTGGAGGGGAATAGTGGTGGGGGTATTTGCCATGGGAGGGATGCAATATGACAGTTTATTTTATAAATTTGTATGGATAGCAAAATTAGGTAAATACATTTATTTATTTTAAAAATAAAACAATTTTGTAACTTATAGATATGATTTTTAAACCTGCCAACTAACCCCCTTTTTTGGGTATTGCACCCCTCCGTTTGAGATTCGCTGACTTAAACAATAGGCTACCCATCTTCAATAATAGCACTCTTCTTCTAAGATGTCATAATAAAAATTAGTGGGTGATGCCATTAGACAATGGCGCAGACATTTTATAGAAATTGTCACAGCAGCACTCTGCAAGTAGGGCAAAAACAGGTGCCTCTTTTAGGACCTCTGAGGCCCCCTAATATAAATGTTGTAATATATTATTTTAAATATTATGCTGTTGGTACCGGTGCCACTAAATATAAATAACTAATATGACTTTTTTAATTACTTTAAAAACCTGCTATGTAAATGAACATTTATAAATGTTAACACTCTAGTGTACTTACATCATCACAAAGACCCTTGTACTATGTTGACAAGAAAAACAAATATATATAAATAGGTCATATTTTATAAATATTAGATTTGACAATCCCAGTTATACCAGGAAGATATAAACATCTTATTTTTAAATAATCACCTGACAAAATAAAATCTTCGTCTACAATTCAGATAAAATTGAAAAGAGGTTGAAAAGGAAAAGAATTAGAGACCGATTAGGCTAAAATTACTATCCGTCACACGAACTATAGAATCTAAGTTCATTTGTCAGCAAGTCCATATCAACACTTCATATGAATATTAGTCAAGAGGTGCCATGTTTGTGTTTCCTTAGCATATTACAATAATGTCATAATTCTGTTGTATATTAATTGTACAAAGTGTAAAATATTGTTGATTTTGTACTGATCCTGTTAATAAATGTGTTAAAAAAGGTCAGTGGAGTGAGTTTTTTGAATAATTTTTAACAATGTTCTACAGGTTATTTAGACGGTTTTTATATTTTTGGTTTCATTCTGAGAGTGATTTTGCATGATGGCAATGTGAGCTACAGTGTGCAAAAAGATAAAAATTACAAATAAATTAAATAATTGTGTAGGGTGTATCAAATGCTGTGGGATGATAAAGCTAAATAAAAATTTATTTATTTATTTTATAAATTGTAACTTATATTGTTCTGATTTTTAGGGTCTTTATTAATTAACACTCTCCTTCGGATGACCCGGAATTGGGTCATGGCTCAACTTTGAAACATAAGAGCTTTCCATGTTTAAACATATATTAACACAGTGAAAGTGTTAAAAGGGACACAGGAATAACTGGAAGTTGATGTGCTTGAAATGATGATTTTATATCACAAATCACTTTTCTGAAGAAATTCCATTTTGTTACACATTTTACTATATGTGATGGTAAATTTATATTTTTACTCCAGCATAAAATATTGTCAAATAACTTATCAGTACCTATGTATGGTTATATAAGTTATTTTGACTAACATATTAGTAAATCCAGACAATAATGCAGACTTTAATACTTACAAGTACCCATTTGGGGTAACATTTGAACAAATTTGGCACAGTATAGACATTCACATTCGAAGGTTATAGTTATGGTTATATAATGCATATAACGAAAACTTAAAAGTACTAAATGAGACAAAATTGTATTTACAAAGTTGTTGCTTCACATTCGGCTTACTTGATTTAACCGTTGTATTTTTTTAAGCCTATTAGCCTACAAGGTTTGTTTCTATCACTCTTTGAACTATTAACTAGTTCAGTAGTCAGCTGTTACATTGTTGTAAAATCACAATAATGAAATCACATATTATAGCAAGGTCAACAAAATGCAAAGAGTATAATTCATATTCAATGTAATTGTATTACGTGCACTACGTATAGCGACTTTAATTTATTACGATTGCTTCAGATGTGTATTGTCATAGATTATCAAAACGACAAAATCCCTAAAAATCACTATGTAATATGTCAACGAAACTCAGATATATTTTAGAGCTAATATGAATTTATTATAGAAGAGACCCAAAATATTGTAGGAAATTGGACGAAATTGGATCTTAAAGAATGTGGGGAAGAAGAGAATAAGTAAGTGAGTGCGGGTATTTTTCCTCAAACTATAGTCTTACTCAGGGAGGTTTATCGTATAACTGGAGGTAACACTGTTTCACTATTTTTGTCGAAAAAGCGAGTCGATTATTTTGTCAGGTTGGTACACTGGGGAGGAAAATTTCTCGTTCTTTGAACTATCCTGATAAGTTGTTTTAATCCCGTAAGTGAATCTACTCTTGCGAAACACTGGAATAAAAGTAGTACAAGTTTTAAAAAATTATTTTTTCGTTTGATTTATGCATTTACTCTTGTCGTGAAATATGATAAATTATGAGCAAACAAACAAATACAAGTTTATTAATGTTAAAATCATGAATAGGTATTTGTTTGAGTCACTTTGCCGACTCGTTCGATTTCAGCGTGGTTTTTTTGCCTCACCAAAATTTGGAAAGAACGGCTCGCAGTTTTGTTCATCAGCGTTACCTCCAGTAATCCCAATAGAACTCCTTGGTATTACTCTAAACCATTTTTAGGGAAATTTAGAACCAAACTGTCAAGACATGGTGGATACACTGCTCCAGTATTTCAACCCTCCAGACTCCAGGTTGTCACTTCACTTATCATCAACTTATCTTGCTAATGTCAAAATTGTCAATGTCGACAATGTCCAAGTAGTTGTATTTGGCGTGTCAAACTAGTTTGTGTTAGTTATGTGATGCTTAGGTTTTTAATATGCTAGTCTATAATTATTTAAAAGGAAAATATGGGTATACAAAGAATTACATTATTAAAAAATATGAGTTATTTATCAAATAAGTGTATTGAAATTGATGTGTCGGTAATTTAGAGGTTATGAAACAATTTTCAGTTTTCAATTTTCAATTTGTCGGTAATTTTTGAAACAAATTTATGACTTAATGCTCAATTAAAGTTATATCATGCACTGTTCACTGGAAACCAGGGCATCAGCTCTTAACAGAATATCTCAAAAGCGATTAGGAGAGTTGCTGAATAAAATTCCAGGATTGAAAGACTTTATTATCGACCCAAAATTAATAAAACCTCTTGAAAGAATCATTGGAGTATCTCAGCTAAGGTAAGACTACATTTCATGAGATGGCAAAACTAGCGCTTATGACTCATTCTGTTCACTATATGGATATTTGTATCCGCAGGATAGAATGCTTATCGTTGTTCCATATTTAGCCGGAGAGAAATGTTTACAATTGTTCGCCATTTCCACAACTCACTTTTGCGACCTCCTACTGTGCTCCAAGGTAGGTTAGATCTGGGTGCATTTAAGTAAGGTGTGCAATTCAGTAGTACAAATTTGAGCACGTTCTGCGCAGCCACCATGTGACGTCATGGTGTTTATTTGATCAGCTGGTTTACAGTGATAGCTGAAATTACTCTCGGCTAGAGCCTATCTAAATATCAAGGTCGGGATTACAACGTCTACCCTCCCTTCATCCCCACCACCACGGCCGCTACTAAAATTACAGTTTCTCTAACAATGTACATATATATAAAAATATATGATGTCACTCTCAACGTTAACGCTGTGGTGGGTATGGATAGAGGGAGGGTAGACGTTCTGATCCTGACCTGAGTTTTTGGATAGGCTATAGCCGCCAGAAATGAAGTATGCCATTGGTTGCAAACTAGTTCCAAAAAAAGCGCATCACCGAAGTATTCTGACTACCCCATGTCCCCCACTCCTTCACTTAAGCTAGGATAGTCAGAATACCGTGGTAACGCGCTTCTACCACCAGATGACATCATGCTACGATGCGCAATAGCACTCCTAACTTAAATGCACCTAGGGTTAGATTACCTATGAATTATTCAATCAATAATGTAGGTAACCCACGTTAACTTAACCACTGCAGGGAGTTGCATCTAAGTATAAATTTATGTTGAGAGTAAAGTATATATATATATATATAGACAATAATATTTATTTATCAATACACGATTAGACTACCGCACAATTACAATGGTTTTTTATTCTCCAAGTCAAAGTGTGTTGGCTGGTCTATCAAGGTACAATACATTAAAATAAATAAATTGCCAAAATAAAAAATGCTGGCCTAAAAATAACAGTACTGGTATGGCAGTGCTATGTAAAAAATACTATGTTATAATAAGTTTAATAGTACTAGTTATAAATTTTTATCAATATTTTTACAATCAATTTTTTTAATACCGTATAATGAATGTGGGACGTAAACTAAACTGCAGCCATGTGTAACATGCATGTATATCTGTAGCCTTGATATGTATTTTTGTTGATAATACAGTTTTTTTATACCATATGAAGGAAGAGGCTGATTTGATCAAACTGCAAAAGCATTAAAAAAACTTACCTTTCTTGGATTTGAAAACAAAACACATCACTTTACCTTTATAAAATACCTACCGTACTCAAATTTGATAGAGGTATATAATGTCTTATAATGATCGAGATAATTTAACGCCCTAAATTTTGGCCCATGTTATGTTATACCATGTGTCAGGTGACGAGAGCCAGGCATAAAATGTTTGTCGAGTTTAGACGCTAGTAAACATTGTCGTTAGTGGGCCAAACAGAAAATTTTATTGGTTTTGTCTGGACTGGTCATGAGAAAATATGATTGATTTTGTCTGGACTGGGCATGAGAAAATATGATTGGATTTGTCCAGACTGGCCATGAGAAAATGTTAGGCCTATTGGTTTTGTCAGGACTGGCCATGCCAAATCCGATGATTACCTAGAATTGCATATTACAATGTTGCAAGGTTTGGCGGTAGTGGATTTTGTACCACTAGTCCAAACTTAAGAAGTAGTCTCTCTGTCAGTGGAAACTTCGGTACCTTCCAAACTTAATCATCAGCAAGTTTTAGGTTTGATTTTCAACACGCTCTGAAACCAATACAATTTTAGCTAATATTATGGTTTATGCCATAAAAAAAAACATCAAATGCCTAAAAATCAATACAACTATAACTTATCTTAAACAAAATGTTGCGAAAGAGGCAAATTATAACTTTTCTGTGTATAAATTTGTTTGATTTTCCTCTACAATACCAGGTAGTAGTTGTCATCTGACACACATTAATATATAAGGGTCGCCACGGATCTTGAAGGATGAATTGATGCTACTAGCCATTCTGAAAACAAGACTGTTTCGACATCGCGCTGACTATACGGCTCACAGAAGCATGTGTACAATTGTAAGGTTTTAAAAGTTAAACATGTATGACGAATAAAAAGTCAATGCAACGTCAAAATAGTCTTGTTTTCAAAATGGCTAGGACTGCCGATTCATCCGTCAAGATCTGCAGCGACCCTTATAGCATTGTGCCCCGGTGACTAGAGCACAAACTAACAAAAGGCTAGTAATTATAACTCAACAGATAGTATATATGAACAATAAACAAATTTCTTCATTTCTAAATACTGGTAAATCTAGTATTGTAATGGTATTAGTTACGAAAAACTCCACTCAAGGCAGGCTCCAGTCTTCTTCCAGCGAGTTGTCTGATTTTTTCTGGTAGTTGCTTGTACAGCTTCATACCGATGTGTGAGGTTTTTTACCAAACTATGAGAGCTAGGGTGCCAGGATGTGATATCTAAAAGCATGTTGAGAGTTGTAATTGTGCAAATTTCTTCATCTTGGCAACAATTGTATCTCGATGTACATAACAGCTTATTTTATGTACAAGTTTACTATTGTCAGCTTTCCCCTGATATCAAGACTAACTAATGATTTTATATCGCTATTTTTTTGCAGCACCAACACTCATTTGAGATTGTTTGCAGAAGTTTCTCCCCAAACCAGTAAGCCATATCTTAGACGTGATTCAAATAATGAATGGTGTGCCGTTTTGACGGTGGCTGTGATGTATATGTATCATTACTTGATTCTTTTGACTACATAAAGTGAGGAACTTGGTTTGAGGAGAGTATGTACGTGTTGTCTCCAGAATATTTTATCATCAACGACAACTCCTAAAAGCTTAGAGTGGTCCTTTCATTCTACATCATGGATAGCTGGTTGCGCTTTACATCTTCCAAAGGCTATTTGGCAGGCTTTTCTGGCGAGTCATTTGTGAACAGTACAAATAATTGTGGTTCCAAAACATATGCAGAAGAAAAATATGTACACATGTCCACGAATGTCCAAGGAAAAACATGGCCCCGTAATGTTGTTTTTCGATGGTAAAAATGTGATATAGTGAAGATAACCAGACCTGACCTAACAGCTGCAGCGTGTTGACAGTCAAATCACAATCAAATAATGGGGCAATGACTGAAAACTTTGCGAGGTGGCCCCGGTTTATCTGTGAATGTTACTTGGCAGAAGATATCTGTAGCAGGGGTGTCATTTACTTTACTTCTGCCAAGTTGACATCAAGATATTTATACCTGATACTACAAAATCTACTGTTATAAACACAGTGTTTCATAAAACCATTTATAAATCAACATTGTTATCTTCTGTAACTGGGTTAGTGAGGACTAATTATATTTGTGATATTCCAGAGAACAATGTTACATAAAAATAAGATTACTTTGATATAGGCCTCAACATGGCTTTGATACAATTTCAAGTGAAAAATTATTACTGAAAATATTGTCCCTCGATTTCTAGCCATCAAAGAATCAACAAAAGTAAGTTCTAGGGATTAATGCAAAGAGAGTTCCAAAATAGTTGTCTATATGAGACAGTAATATGAGACAGCAGTCATATTAGATTTATACTCTATAAGAACCAATGTTAAATGTAGAGCAAGGTATATAATTTATTTATGACAATTGAAAAACAGTCTCAAAATAAAGGTCTTTGAAAGACAAATTTTGTCACAAGTTATATATGCATTTCAAAAACTATTTATTCTGACAGTTAGTTTGTTATGAACTTTTTGATGATTTTTTAGCAAACTTGGAAAAAATTCTTCACATAAAAAATATAAATTTTTATAGTTTCAAATAAAAGTTTTTTTCAAACCATTTTGTTAAGTAGTCATCAGTAAATATGGTGTTTAGTGGGAAGATGTCAAGTGCTAATGTCAGTAAAATTGGCACTGGTTAGTCTGTTCTCATCTGGCCTGTTATAGAAATTAATCTCTTTTCCCGCGGGTAGGAATACACACTTTTTGGTAAGCAATTAAAATTCAATCAAAACAACAACAAATGTTCAGACACATTGATCTAGAAACCATGCTGATTTTCTCACTGTCAGAACTTTTTAAGATTGGCATTATAGCTTTTCTAGTAAAGTTGTATCATTGATTTTGAAATCAATGGTTGTATTAAACTTTTTTAATTGGCGAGCTGCATTTTTTCTGTTAGTTCCGAGTTTTTTCTTAACTTACGTCTGACCAACAGCAACTGGGACTCCAGCGTGCTCTTAAATTTTAAATGTAAGACACTGTAAGAGAGTAACTCATGTAACTACAGTGCAATCGCGATAGTCCGACATTTGTTAGTCCGACACGTTCGGTAATCCGACAGCGCCGCAGAGAGCTATTGTCACGGAAGAGTGGGGGAATCCTGTCAAAACGTGAAAGATTTCTGTTCATTGTTTACTGTTTAGTTACGTCGCTACTACAGACGAGTGATTTAAAGGTTAATTTTGGACATAATTTTAATAGTGGACATAACGAACTACATAACTACACTGCTTATTCGATTGTTCAGGTCAGTCTTAAGTTAACTTTTCTTTTCTTTCGTGTGTTTAGAAATTTGAATAAACATTTTATTATTGACACTGACTTTCCTTTTAACCTATAAATCAATAATAATTGCATTGTAGTGTAATTTATAGCTGTTTTAAGGGTACTCTCGGTAATCCATAATATTTGATAATCCGACAAGGGCCCGGTCCCATATCTGTCGGATTATCAAGAGTTTACTGTACTTCATTATCATGGCGCGTATTGTTATATATATAAGATTTGACCTGTCTAATCACACCTCAGAGATCATTCTCTGATTAGGCCTGATGACGATTGGTTTGGCTTATCAGAGTTTATTGTCTTATTACATATATTGATATTTTGCTTCAGTTATGAATACAGTACCAGTAATTTTGAGTTTAAATTGTGACTTATTCATAATGACCTGATTTAGCCCAGTAGAGTAGCTCGCATAAAATTGAATAACTGACACCTCATTCAAAGAGAAAGTGAGTGAATGTTAAAGGTTGGTAGAACTGTGCACTTGATCTGTAAGAGGATGTCTGTGGCATAAAGGAGCCATACTTAATAATGTACCTCTGTGGTTTACTTTACTCCTATCTCTTGTTCAGTGACTCTAAAAATCACAACACCTAACCTCTGAATTCAGTAGAAGAGTATTAAGACTTATTTCACTAATTTTTTAAAATTTGTTACAGGTTCCATGGAGTGGACAAAATATTTAAGCTCGACTTCTCAAATGCCATACCTACGACTAACAGTCAGGTTGTTTACTTTGTTCAGTCCGACCTCATAACTGCAAAGCACATTTGTGACCAGATCAATGCAAGACTGAGGAGCACCAACAACCCAAGCTACCACATCATCTTGATCCCCCAGAAACTCATTTCGATATCAAGCCTAATGGAAGAAGAAGGAGTGCTAGGTCATGTAACACTGTACGGTTATCAGTGGGAAATGATTCAGTTTGACGCCAGCATTCTTTCCTTTCAGTTGGATAGCTTTTACAGAAAAACCTTCCTCGACCAGGACCAGCTCTTCCTGCCATGTGTGGCGAGATCAGTCTGGAGTCTGCAAATGCTTTATGGAAAGCCGTCAATGACATTTGTGCAAGGTAAATACTCTACAATAATCGATCACCAAGTGAGCGTTTTACATGAAACTTATGGAAAGCCGGACAAGGAAATGTCGGATATTGCTTGTTTTCTCATTTTTGATAGAGATGTCGATTACCCTAGTGTGCTATTGACCCCAGGGACTTACACGAGTCTACTAGACGAAGTGTTTGGCATCGTCAGTGGTGTATTAAACTTTAACCTAGATGCTGACAAAAGTAAGACAACTGGACGTCTTCTCACTAGCACAGAGGAGATTTATGGTCAGATAAAACATAAACACTTTTCTGATGTTTTTGGGTTTTTGAGTAAAATCGCTAAAAATTTACAAGAGTTCAAACCTACAGCTAACATGAATTTAAAAGACCTCAAACGTAATATTACCCAAGAACTTCCTAATGCACTTGCACTTAAAAGTAGCTTAGTTTATCACATCAGTGCTTGTGAAGGCATTATTGGGAAAATGGGGCCTAGATTTGAAAGTACTCAAGCAGCAGAACAAAGAATGCTTGAAGGACGTGGTAGAAAGGAAAACATGTCATACATTGAAGACTGTATTGCGATGAAGATAGGTGGAAAGTTGAGTCCTCTCAGGCTTCTCTGTTTACAATCAGTAACTCAAGATGGTTTAACCGCAGATGAAATTCATAGCTTGAAAATTCAGTATCTTCATGCAAATGGGTACAAACATTTGAGCAGCTTCCATAATTTGGATAGACTCGGACTCCTGACACACCAAGCCACTTTGATATCGAGTGATGTAACTGGTGGTGCCATCGCCAACAAAGTAGTCCATGCGGTCTCACTTCCGACTCGACGCAGCACCTTTTACTCTCTTGCTCACAAACTGAAACTCTTCCCTACAGCTAAAGACGATTATGACCTCAAAAACCCAAAAGATATGAGTTATGTTTTTAATGGTGCTTATATTCCACTAGTATGTCAAATTGTTCACATGCTTATAAAACGTGAAATTTTGCCAGAAGAAGTAGCAAAAATGGTACCTAATGCCAAGATAAAGATGGAGCGATCGAGTGACATTGCTCCCAGAACATTTCTTGTGTATTTTGTTGGTGGCGTGACCTACTCAGAAATAGCAGCTTTCTATTTACTTGAGAAGCTGACGGGAGCTCAGATAATTGTGGCGGGGACGTCCATCATCAACGGAAATACCTTGATTGAATCGTGTCTGTAAATAGCATTGCTTTTATCCGTAATATTGTTAAAACATGTAAATATATACACTGTCTATTTTTCCATCGACAATATGAATAAATTATTTTTTGTAGTGGTCTCACAAACTGGGCACTCTATGACTGCACTCCTGGAGACTGACGTCTCTTTTAAATATTTTTGTAAATACTTGTTCTAATTTAAAATTATGAAGAAATTAGATTAGTCAATAATTTATTTATTTAGTACAGTATTAATTTATTTGTTTTTGTCGTTGATTTTAAACATAATTGATGAATGATTAAATCTGGCTATGCTGGATGTTGGTTTGATGTATATTTTTCATTTTTTCAAACAAGGTTCAGGAAACTTTACATTCCACAAACCAAACAACCTCTTAGTCCACTTTGTGAGGCACTCATGCACCTGATAATGTTAAAATACTGCACCTGATATATTAAAATAGCGTCGATATATAAAAAAATGTTTAATTTATTTAAATGGGAATCGTATATTTTTCAATTGAATTTTGACTGGCCATAACATGGTTTGCCTGCAAGACACAGTGCAATGAATTTTTTTGTTTGTTTTTTCTTACGGGTCATAAGACAAAGCTATTAAACCTAGGAGACACAACTCGCAACAACTCTATAGAAACAGATAAGAACTAGTGCACTTGGGAGCGAAGCGGCCAACTGATTGGTCAGCTTTGTTTCACTGAGTTATTACGTACAACTTGAATCTTTGGCTCACTCCATTTTGACAGCATTAGCTTGGGTTTGTCCATTTAATTTTTCTTGTAAACTGCATAATATTACATGAAGTACCTATCTATATCAGATTGAATTGTTTTTCTTGAAGTCAATTGTTTAAAATTAATATAAGTTTTAATTTTTTATCTTTTGTGATGTTCCATCTGACGATGAGGAAGTTGAAGTTGTGCCAAGATTAATTAAAGTGAATTAATTATTTAATTATTGAAACAAAGGACATGTTCGGTAAAATAAAGGAAGTCTTGATCAATCCTCAAATTAAAATAGCTTTATTAATTCTTTACTACTGTACCTAAGTATTTAAGTAAACCACCCCGCTTAAATAAATGGCCCAATTTTATTTACATGCAATATAGAAAGAATCTTTTTTGTCTGTCATTTAAATAACTATTTATTTATTATTTTTTTCACTTGATTTTTTTTAGTTTTCAATTAAATTTATTTGATTTATTGTCAAACTAGCAATATAAACAAATGTTAAGCCAACAATATCACTGAAAAAATTGTATAAAACCCCACTAGAAGAAGAGCTAGGACCAGCCGCAACTGAGAATGGGTCCTGAACAAGGAGAGTGTTGCCTTGGTCCTGAAGTTGTCCATCAGGCATTTTCTTGTATTTCTCCCTACTGAAATACACTTATTCAACAAAATATTGTTCTCCTTAATTAGTCATAACATTAAGCAGATAGCGTGCTCAAAATTCTAGTTCTGCTGTGTTACAACAATATTGTTTGTAATCAATCTCAGCTACAAACTCACAAAAACTATTTAAAAGTTTTAACACTTATTGTATAATTGTTGAAGTGTGCGTATACAGTACAACTTAACAATCATGTCTTTAATTATTGTTCCTGTTGAGATTTTTATATTGATACTGTTACAATATACTTTACATACTGTTAATTATCATTGCTGAAAATTGGGGATATACTTTCAGCAAACATTTCTGCGGAAACGTTGAAAAAAGCGGGCTGTCCCCGGAAAATGAGGACGTCTGGTAGCCCTACTGTGTGAAGCTTACTATCGCAAATATTATTTTAATTTTGGGTGATTCTCATTTATTTGTCAACGTAGTTTGGCATCATCTTATAGCGACAAGTTCAACCAGCTCAAAACAGGTTTTTCAAAGCGCAAGTTGCGTATGGGCAATTCTAGTTCCATAAAATAACTAGCAGCCCATCGCCCCCCGTAAACTATGATTTAAACAGAAAGAAACGTAAAGTTACATATTACTCAATCACTGTATAAGACGCCGACACAACTAGGGCCTATTTTAAGGTGAATAATATGAACGTGCGAACCCAGTTGCTCAAATTTGAGCATATACTTTCTTTTGGGATCGCACAGGTCTGAATAGGACTTTTACTTTTATAGTTATATCATAGACTAACTAGTGTAGTTAGTCTATGGTTATATTAGCTTATATGGTGATGCCATTCCAGAAGTTAGCTTGAACCAGCTGGTCTTGCTTCTTCACTGTGTTTTCTTATTATATCATCAGCATCTGATAAATTTATTTCTATTCTTCCACAAGGTTAACTAGCTAATCAAGCTGCTCAGCATAGAGCAGATTAAACTATGATGCCATTCCAGAAGTTAGCTTGAAACAGCTGATATTGATTCTGTGCTGTGTTTAGTTATACCTTCTTACAGATGTCAAATCCTTAATGTCAATGATTACTGTTAGTTCTTCCATAAGATTGCAACTTTTGAAGGGCTGCGGGGCGTAACCCTATAAGAACAAACGTGACTTCTGAGGAAATTAGGCAAATTTACGCATTATCCCCTTTAATATGACACATAAATCTTGTAAATCGGTTCAGTAGTCATTGAGAACTTAGCGGTTCAACTATATATTAATGTATGGGATTGAAACTTTGAAAGCCCAGGGGCAGAGCTCTGAAGGTGAATGTTTTCCAAACCCCTAAAAGGCACACCTAGATGGGGCCTTCAAATATGTAACACATAAACCCTGACTTAAAGAGCTAATAGTTTCGCAAAATAATACTGACTTATTTTTAAAATACATAATAGCGATTTCAGCGAATATTTGTCTTTTGTGATTACCTAGCTCCCATACAACCGGTCTGCTATTATATTATTGTGATGCCGGTCCAGAAGTTATCTTGAAACAGCTATTTTTGCTTCTGTATTGTGTTTTATTAATATCATCAGCTGCTAATAAATGTTCAACTAAATTGATTTATATACTTCCGCATGTTGACATTGGAACTTTGAAAGCCCACACAGGGTGAAGCCCTGAAAGTAGATGTTTTCAAAAACCCCAAAAGGCACTTCTAGACCAAGATCCATAGATACTTTGTAAGGTATTTGCAGTCGGTATATATATATTTAAGGATTTCTATCAAACCGAAAGAGACCTCGTAAAAACAGCTGTAAAAGTTCACGTAAAATCATCAATCCAATCTGCAGTGTTGCTGGAAACGCGATATTTATCGTACGCATACCATTTTTTCCTCATAATTGTAATTAAAATTAACTTTGTTTAACTGCTTATACATTCTATGTTGTTATTTAATGAAACTAATACATTGTTTTGATTTATTTGTATTAATGGATTCAGGGTTTAAATTTTCTTTCTGCATGACTAGTGACAAGCAATTACAAAATAGCTGTACCATTATTATAGTAATGTTGTTGATTTATGCATCAGCTGGATGCCCTCGCAAGACATCTTTGCTGTGAACATGCAAATTATTATACCTGGGCTGAAAGCTCTACGAACCTTGCTTCTAGACGTAAAGGGATATATTTAACACATAAACAGCGATTCAAGACTAACCCTACGGTAGCCATAATGATTAATTATGTGATTAGAATGGGAGAGATGCAATTTGTGTGCTGCACTCTGTGGTGCAAACCTGCCACACTACCTTAAATTCAAAATTGACAATTTAAATCAGCTATTATATTTGGCTGCAGACTAAAACCAATTGAACACCTTATTTCACTAAGATTAACATTGTAAATTTAAAGGTGTTTGGGGTGGAGCCCTCTGGTCTAGGGGAAAATCCTTTCTTAGGACTTCTACACTTGTACAAGGTTACAAAACTAACGTGCCCTGAACTACAGAGAACGTATAGAGCATTATATACAATCTGTACGCATGATGTAAACATAGAAATTATCTATACGTTCTCTATGCTCTGACATTTCAGGCCTTTAGTTATAATAGTTTTTGCTGTGCGTTGATTGTCAATCAGGACAAGTATTTTATTTTTTTATGTTTAGATTACCACAAGTTAAGGAAAACAAAAATGTTCTCGAACATTCAATAAAAATGTTACTATAGTGCGGAAGAATTTTTGTTCTAAAACCTCAATCATGTGCCATAGGCCAATAGGCCTGTGCGGCGATCTAAAGATAGCGAGATATAGTACTAGCTACTCTTGCCGGTCCTAGTACCGTTAATAGAAATATTCACATGGGCAAGCCAGTGAGTGTCTGCACGTACAAAAGGGTAACAGATATTTATGACTTGCCAAGACAAGACTGACTTGCGAGGCTAGCGCTCTACCTCTGAGCTAAAGTTAGATATTAAAGAGAAAGAAAAATTTATGCCTTTCCTATGAATTTTCTGATTGTCATAGGTCGTCATCACATATTAAGAGAGCAGATTTACTATTATACATTATATAATATATGTATATCATCAGGAGAAATTTATAACTTCTGTTTGCAATACTGGTTTGTTTATGTTTGCTGTTGTTTTGTGTTTTGTTTGGAGTTTCACAGCTGGCAGCTGTTGCTGTTACTTAACCAAACTAAGATTTTATAAAGCTTTATAAATATTTATCTCTTAAAATATTTGTGTTTTTAGATGAAATATCATGTAGGCCTAGTTTTTATTGATTTTCGTAGTAATTAACTCAAGCCAAATAATTTGGAAAATGGCAACGATTTTTGCAACAGCCATGACTCCAGGGTGAGGTCTATCACATCTTTATCTATCTCTGCCTGGTTAGGCGAAACGCCCAGTATTAATATTATTAATATATTGGATTTTTATTATTTATATATTCATGAATTTAAATTGCAGCCCATAATTTCAATTATTATTTTTCAACTGCATGATTGAAAAGGTCTATAAGATAAGTTGGTCCTAGTAACTTCTGTAAGGGAGTTTCACCGATGAGTTTAGATCATTAACACGTTTACTGCAGGCCGCTGCGACTGTTCCGATAGGCCTAGAGTCCATCCAATGTGGTTATGACATAGGCATCCGAGATCGCCCTTGGAGGAAACACAGCCACCTGATTGCTTGACTAGTTCCCAATGCTCACCTTGGAGGCATGCGGTAAACTCAATGATGTTACTGTGCGGGTGCACTGTAACAGTCTAGGAGGAATCGTACAATTTTGGAAATTTGGAGATGTTGTACTTAAAAATGTTAGGCCTATTTTAAGTTTTGTATGGGTTTGTATTGGGCTACATATATAAAATGCATGGAAATATTAAATATTCATTGCTCAATATTCTGGTTTAATTTAAATTTTATGTTATTCATTTGTCAATGTATGTTTGATATCCAACTGTTCATAAAACAAACAGGCTGCTCAAAAAACTTGGCCTAGGGCCAATAATAATGTAAATCTGCTGCTGGATACAGCATAACGTATTACACATTGTGTTAAGTCTTGTCTGAGATAACTTATAGTCTGATATCGAGTATTGGAACCACTGCCTCTCAAATCTCCAAAGAATGCTTGATTTAAAAAAATAAGGCAATTGGAATGCTAAAAGGAATATACTCTGGACACATACTGTTAGACTACATTCAAGATCCAATTCCCTTTACAATCAGGACAGGCCAAATAATAGCTAGCGACAGACATCGATACACCAGACACTAAAGGAACTCTTCCTACTTCACAACACCATCTGTGCTTGTCTGAGAAAAGTTACTTAGAGGATCTAAGTTCTTCAACACCTCAACTTAAATACTTTTTTTAAGAGCAAATGTCCAATGTAGGATTTTGATTTGACTAAAGTTTCTTAGGAAAATGCAGAAAGATAGGCGAGCCAAGTATATAACAAATGAGATTTTAAACTCAATACCAAAGTAAAATAACAATTATATTAATAACTAGTGGATTGAAGGGGCAAAATCCCCTAACCTTGCTCCAAGTAGAAACGCATGTCATTTTGTCTCAAAGTACACGCTTGATCACATGTTTTAATGTAAACAAAGCAGACGTTTTTCAATCCCCATGCTTTTCTTATGGGGGATGTTTTACGTTATTTCTTGTTTGCTGGTAATATTTTAGAAATACTGCTATTTTTCCCGAGTCCCTGGGATCAAGACTCCCACCATTAATTTGAGCCGTCTCCCACCATCCTGCAATATGCCAAACTCCTACAATTTTGACTTAAAAATTTTGCTTACATAATTATATTTATATTAATAATAATAGTTAATTTGATAATATTTTAGGTTATTAAGGTTTGTTTCCACTATGCCTCTTATTCTGTGCAAAATTGCATGCAACGTTGCACGCCTCTTGTATCTTGCAACATGCGTCTTGCGGCTTGCCCCATGCGCTTTGCCTCTCTGTTTCCATTATCCATACACCAATTCCATCGGTTTGAGAATGTCACCAGAGGGGCACCCACATTTGATTTTTTTGTATTTCATTCGCTCACGGTGGAAGCAGAACCGGATATAAGCATAGGCTACATTGCTGAACTATAATGCGTAACTGATATAACCAGAAAGATTAAACCTGAAGAAAGAAGAAACTATAATCGAAGAGATCTGTGTCACCTACTAGTGAGTCACGAGTGTTGCAAGATGCTCGCTGTCGGTCTCGGAGAGCACATGCGCCTACTGCGGCCACCTGTACAACTACTCTGGGGCGTGCTGTGTTGCATGTAGCACCGTGCGTCTCCCATGTGCCTAAGCGCAAGGCGCATGAAAAAAGGCATAGTGGAAATGAACTTTTATGCTAATGTTTTAATGTGTTTTAATGCTTATGTGGTAATGTTGCACAATGTTTTTACCACTTTCAGATTGCAGTCTGGTGTTGATGTAATTAACAATCTCGATTCACAAAGGTTTCCTCTAATACTGAACAGAGTTTCACAATGCATTCAAAATAAGTCTGAAGACTTAAAACCATTTTCGGACGAAGAAGAGGAAAAACTTACTTTAACATTAGGAATTAATCACAAGGAATTGAGACTACTGCTGGATTGCTCCACTCTTATTCTTAAACAGGTTAGTCCTCTTACCTTTAAAAGTTGTATATTCATAAATAATTTCTATTATATATAAGTTATGGCTTTAACTTGTTATAGACGACCTTTAATAGAAGTTTTACACGTCTTGTGGTAGGCGCATAGGATGTATTTTAATATTATAGGCTATGTAATTTTAATAGTTTTAGCGAATTTCCCCAATAGGGAAGAAGCTATTACCGTAGTCGGCATGGTAAGAGGTAGGCCCGGGATGATAATAACTTTTCGTTTTGAGGTCCCCAGATGCCAAAAACACCATCCGTTCAAAACTGTATATACATATAAATATGTGTCCATGATAAATCTCGTAAGAAGCGAAAACCAGCCAGATCGCTTCATCCTAAGGGGTATTTTTGGGAGGTTTTGTACCCCAAAAATGTTTATTTTTTATTTTTTTACATATACAATTTTAGTAAATCAGATTTTACTTTTCACCATTGAATTCAGCTTAAAAAAAACAAAAACAATTTGATGTTTGGATCATTGCTCTACGTCAATTAGTTACAGAGATAATGAAAGTGCTAAACACAGGACATTGTCCAATGATTCTTATGGAGAATAAGAAAAATTGTATATCTCGCTTATTTATCAACTTATCCTGATGAAATTTGGTATATTGCTTCATATTGTTGTGGTCTATTGAAATTTTCACAAAACACGATTTTTTGCCGATAGTTCCCGTAGCAGCAAACCTGCGTACGCAGCCCCCATGTTATTCTTATGGAGAATAAGTAAAATGTTATCTCTGTTAACTATGAATATAAATTAATAAAACTTGGTATATGTGGCTTTACCTAGTTATATTGATATTTGTATAAAAATCCATTTTTTGTGTTCCTTCTTTCAGCAAACCTGCAAACTAAGCCGCCATGTTATTCTTATGGAGAGTAATTAAAATGTCATAAATCATTTACTGTATTTATAATGTATATTTTAATGTAATGTATATTAATGAAACTTGGTATGTGGCTGTGGTATTAAGATACATGTTTGCATTGGAAATTCGCTGAGTACGCAGGTTTGCTGCTACGGGGGTATTACATTGTATTACATACTGCTCGTAACTGGACCTTTAAAGGACCATTGTATCGAAAATGATCATTTAAAAGTTTTTAAATAGCACGTAAATTAAAAGATCACCTAGCTGCCAATTCTGACTGGGTGTCCGTTTATAACTCAAGATCAAACTTATGTTATTGTAGTCTGCTAATTAAAGCTCCAAAATTATGTTCAGCTCGACCATAGTAAGATTTTCTTCTGACTCCTTGCACACAGTCCCGTACTAACGAGCCATCCATAAATTACGTTACACTTTATTCAGCCCTTTTTTACCCCCATCCCCCGTGTCACGCTCTGTCAAGCTGCTCATTAATTCCCCCCTCCCCCCTGTCATGTCACACTTATTAATTATTAAATATTGGATTGTGGCGTACAGTATTTCGTCACTGTAACTGACGACTTCGCAGGCTTTAACGCCATTAATCGTGACGCATTACGCAGCCCTTAACCCCCGCCCCTGTGTCACGATGTGCTGCACCCCCTCCCCCGGTGAGGCTTGACGTAGTATATCCACGGCCCCTAAAGGTATAGGATGATAGGAGCCAAGCCTCCTGGGTACAGTACTCTGAAACATAGTTTTTCAAATTCAGTGTGGAACTGTGGAGTTTCACATTACCTACTCAATCCATGAGAAATAACACGAGTAAGGGACTTGTAACTTACCCTCTATGTATAGTGAATTAGCATTTCCACAAATTAATACACCTTTCCCGATGAGTGTTGATGAAGTCAGTCTAGTAAGTTATTTAATATTTAAAGAAACTCAGTTGTTTCATAATATGTATGATTCATCTAGGCTGCATTCAGTATAACCAAACCAGCCGTGTTACAACAACAGCTAACCGAACACTTGAAGCTAAATGAAGACAAAGCTGAGGCGTTTGTATCTACTTGGACTAATCAAGCAAAGAACATTGTTGGCGCTCTGAAACGGAAATCAACACACCCTAACCAGGTTAGCACGTTTCTCCTGGTATACATTTTTCACCAAAAAATTGTCATTGATGTCGCGGGCTGGGTGATAATGCATTTACGTTATAAATGTAAAATTACCAAATTTAAAAACCACGCTGAATAAATTGTAATTGTTTAGTTACTGTTTATCTTCTGAATGACAAATTATTCGGGGATGGTTGATAATTACTTGCCCTTGGCTAAAGCATTTTCTTCTTCTGTCAGATATAGTTTTAATTTGAAATGGCTTCTCATTTATTCTTTAATTTAAATGTATGTTTGAAAACTGTATTGCTAATTTACTGAAGATGAGGACGCACAACTATGAAATGTTTAGTTAATGATAATTCTGTGTGTAATGCCTGGGTGGGGTTGGACAATTTACAATTATATATGAACGATAGTTACAATTGGGACTGGTGGCATAGGCCAGACGCTTGGAGGAGAGACTTAACACATGATATGAGGCAATGAAGTCGGTTACCTGTGGGCTCACGGATCATTAAACTTCATTATTCACCCTCTCATGATGATGATGATGACACTCAGTGAAGCCTACAGTCTATATCAAGCAGAGGTAGTAAAATTGGGTGGTCAGGACCGTAATATAATCAGTCCAAATCTAAGAATAGTTTGTGTTTCGGATCCCATGATAACCACAGCAGTCATTGGGCTCTTAACAAATGATCCTGGTTTAAGAAACAGTTGGCTTAAGTTTGTTAAAAGGCTTGATAATGTTACATAATAATTTCATACTCACCTTAATGCTCATAAATGTGTTGATGTCTTAAATAGTGATAGCCCTACCTGAAATTTTGGTTTGTTGTGTTGGTATAGGTGGAAGGGGTGAGCTGGCTGTTGGATGCGGCGGTTGGCAGCAGTGACGGGCCGTTGTTGGAGCCTCGCGCCGTTGTTGAGTTGAAGCTGAGAGACTCCGCCTCTGGCCATTTGCGGTTGGATCTCGGCCAATCACAGTTGCTCAACCTCTATGAGGCGTTAGAGGCTGTTCAGAGTCAACTGGATAACTTGAGATGACTGCATTTTTTAATTTTCAATTGTAAATATCAAACTATATATAAATAAAAGTATAAATATTTTAAAACTTTTTTTATTTTGTCGATAGTTTGTCACTTTTGGTTATTCTTGTTGCCGATTCAATCTGTCATAATCTAGTGAAGAATAATACAACTGAACCTTTGTAGTAGTGTTAGTTACATTTTGTATTAAAAAAGGAAATAAGTATGAGATTTGTCGATGAGAGGGCGAACTGAGTCTTCAACCCTTAGTTTGGACTAGAAAATCTCAGTCACACCCTCCAAAGAAACTAATATAAATGCCTTGTCTTTAAACGATCTGAAAAACGACACCTTGCTAAATACAATACATCTACTGTTCATGAATTCCAAGGCAGACTATCTGAAATCGTAGTCCTGATTCACACCTCGAATCAACCAGAGGAAATCTACAATTCACAGCCCCACTGCATTGTCACAATATCAAGACATACAAAATCTTTTCTCTACATAATCCCATGCAGAAATTACAAAATAGACAAATGGATACAACACACAAACACAATAAGCCCCCAAGAACTCTCAAACTTCATTATTAACTCCCCCGCAAACGACTTTGCATCAAAAAGGCAAAATCATAAACAGAAATTGTCCACTAAATCAACAATTAGGAATTGTTTTTTTAGCCTAAAACCAGTCCCCAAAAGAAAGGCACGAACTAAAAAAAAACCTGAATACTCTGGAACTCAGTCCTCAATTATTCAAACATCTGGTTGATGAATCCTGATTAAACCCGCACATCAGAACTCAAACAAAGTAGACAGACTGGGTCCCAGGACTCCCTTAAAACTGGTCTATACCAGTTTTGAGGCTGGCATTGAGTATAGCAAATGAAGTTGTCATTACATATGGTAAGTCTTTTGGCTGTCCATTATGACAAACTTTCCTTTCACCTCTGGTCCCTCCATTTGTAGCAGCTAGGGACAGAATCTCTGGGCTTGGTCCCCACCTGCCAACCTGAGAATGGGTGGTCCCTAGCTGTTGTACATGGATACTCAGTCAGTTGAGTTGACCAGTTGGAGCGCAGAATCCCTGTTTCCCCTGTCCCGTTTGGGAGCCTCATCCAAGCTGTCACAGGGGCACGGGAGTTGGCCCTCTGAAGGGTCGATTTGGCTGCTGTCCCAACCCACCCTTTCCTTTCCTGCCATATCCTATATTTCCGGTAACCTGCGCAATATTCCCGCTTGTGGAAGATGTGACTAGCAGCTATGCTGGGGTTTCCTAATCCGCATCAATGATGATGATAGACAGACTGGCCACTTTCTAGACAACGAAAACCCAAACTTCATAGTAATAACTGAACACGTCATTCCTCAAGTAAACCTAGGAAAAACCTGTCTAAGCTACTCACTGGTGGGAGGTTTCTCGGGAAAAGCCCATTTCAAAGGAGTAGCGGGATGTGAAAAAAAAGGTCTGGAGAACAAATAAAACTCATGTGGAGATGAAACACATCTGCGAAACGGCCCACTTTGAATATAAAACAAAGAAACAAACCCGCAAAACTGGAACACACAATTGATGTCTTAACAGAAGAACTGGATAGAGTTTTGCAAACAAATAAACAAGCTGTACTCCTTTGTGAACAATGTGGAAAACATTGGAAGAAAGTAGTGACAACACAGCTTGAGGAGCTCCTCACCACATGGCATGGAAAGGAGTAAAAAGTCATCAACATCAATAGAATGGATATGCACAAACATAGATCTTAAACTGATACCCTGGCTACTGATCTTTACTGCTACTGTTACTCTGTCATCACGTCAGGACTTTCTGGCCACTCAGCTCAGTTTGCCACACTTAATTTACTAAAAATCAGTTCAAATACAATAAAATAAAAAATGAGAACGTTCACTAAAAAGGAGATTAGTCTAACCTTTTCAAAGAAAAACTACAAACACAAAACTGGGACAATGCACTGCTATCAGAAGATGTAAATCAGACCTACAACAATCTCCACAATACAATTCTATCAGCTCTCGACAAAACCCTAATTTCACCCGGTCTAATACAGATAATCTGATCAATGGCTGACTGGTCTAAGACGCTGTCCTACTATCCTCCCAGCCATGGCGTAGGGTTCAAATCCTGTCCTAGTCAGTGTTTTTTATGTACACGACATGGAAGGGTCACCGGTTGGAGGCAGAGTTGAAGGGGGGAAACGGTGGACGGTTCGGGAAACAGTTTAACAATCCATCGAAACCATTTTTTTTATATCTTTAAATGTTCAAGCTTTCAATATATTTAAAAAATCAACAAAACAACAGAGATTCAATCACTCCATTGTTTGGCACTAATGTGTTAACCTATTGGATCCCGTTGCCACACAGTTGCGGCAGGGCCACATGTGCTGCCATGACCCGTTTTAGCGGCATGCAAGCATTTTAAATTCACGTTTAACTGGGCACATACTATCACTTATACAACGCTACATATACCAGGATTCACAGAATAATGCATTTCTTGTGTTAAATATTATTTTTGTGATTCTTGACAGCTCTGTAGTATTTTCTCTTGAGGCAGCTGGTTTTTTATAAATTTCTGAGAAAACAGCCTTTTTTAATGATTTGTATGTTTGTTTTAACAACATACTATATTCAATTTAGTAAGTAGGGTATTGTGTAAACTAATAAATTAACGGATTTAAAACAGTGTAGGTACTAAGTTTACCGCAGTAGGCCTAAGCTGCATGAGCAGTCTATAAAAAGTAGGGTTACCATAGCCAGTCTGATAAGTATTTCTTTTCAAAAAAAAAAAACAAAAAACAAATGCCCGTTGCCATAGGTTTATAGGCCCGTGAGGTATTGTAACAACATTGGTATCACGGGCAAGCCAGTGGACACTGCTCATGATCATCACAGCAGTCAGCAGGGATCAAATCGCTTGACGTCTGTCTTGCAATGCCAGCGCTCTACCTCTAGGAGCTTATGCGAACGGTAGACAAGGCATTGAAGGTATTATTTACAACGTTCTGAATGATAAGAAAAAAATACACTGTAAAAAATAAGCGGTTCCGTTCCTTCATACAATTCTGTGAATCTTAAGAAAAGTTTGTTGAGATGAAAAATTCCAGGTTTTCCAAAACGATGATCCTCTGACCTTTTTTTGCTATTCAAGGGTGTTCTTCTTGAGCAAAGGCAAATAAAAAACAAGTGCTATCTCACTCTGAACTTTTTATTTATTTCAATTTTGATTAACACCAATTAAAATTTTAGTTTTTTTTTTTCGTTCTAATATTTTGACGGTTTAGTAATATTTTGTTGGGTATTCATATATATATATATATTCAATATAGCCTATGCTTTTACGGATAACAATATTTGTCTATCGCCTTTCGGCCAATAACATTCCAAAACATATTTTATTTAATTAAAACAATACAAACAGCACAGACTTTTATAATACAATATTTGTTTTTGACCTTAATATTAATGACCAAAAACACATTGACAGTTTACTTGACAGCTTCACTATCAAACGTTGTAATAAACTAAAACAAAACAACTTTAGGTATAAAATAGGAGAACAAAAACATAAGTACAATACATGACTAAAACAAAGCTATAAGAGTTAAAAATAATATAATGTAAAGGGAACAGTCTTGTAAAATGGCTAACATGTTCTCACAAGATTTTTAAATTTATAAGATGATGATAAACAGGGTCATTTAAGTAAACCTTTCTATTATAAATTGCAAAATACATAAAGCTTAGGGTTTTCCATTAACTTGTTTAAATTCCTGATAAAAACTGTTAACACAATGACAATTTTGATTAACTGCAATAATACTCTCCCTTCTTGGAAATGAAACAGTATGTGCATATGCACAGATTTATATTCAAACCTTTTTGAGGTAAAAATGCAGACTGAGGTACAATGAAATACAAATTTGGTAGTTCTCTTAAAACTCTTATGAAATAATTTTCTTAACTAATACTTGGGGGTATTTATTATTTAAAATAATATGTGGGGCTTTAACTAGTGAGAACATGTAAAAATACAGAATATATTTAATAAAGATATTTACAAAAAATCCTGTCGTCATACAACAAGAATTATTTTTCTGACATCTGATGTAGCGTAAATAATTTTTGACATGCCTTAGTCCTTAACCAATCTGGTTTTGAATAGTACCACATTTTATAATGTTTAATTCATTGCACCCAATTATTCATGCGTAAATATTTTTGACATGCCTTATTCCTTGACCGATTTGGTCTTAAATACAAACACATTTTATAATGTTAAATTCATCGCACCCTATCAGAGAAGAGATTAGGCCTACAATTAACATTGGTGGTATAAAGTTATAAAAAAGAAAATCACCTTCACTAACTTCATCGGAAAAACATTTTTGCTAAAACACATTCAACTTAAGTACACACTTTTCATATAAATATACCGAATAGACAGAAGTACATGCTATAAACCGGCTTAAAATATAACATACGACAGAAATAAAATATAAAAGAGAGTAAAAACGTAAAAGTCTTTTAGCTCGAATTCGGGTAAGGAACGAAATTCATATTTAGCATCTAAGCAACATAAACTCCATTTCAAAATTTCAACTCAAATACAAATGCAGCGAGGGAATCGTGCCCAACTCGCATCCACTCTGGGATGGTATGTCAATTTTTTTATCATAAAAGTTCCTCAAGTGGGTTTTTAAAATATTTTTATATTTTTTTTGTAATTTTGTATTTTTTTAGTTTTTTTGTTGTTTTATATAATTTAATTTACAGGCCCCTACTCGCGGACCTCTTTAGCTGGGTAACGTTGGTTTCATAGTTGTAGCTATACAATAACAAACGATATGTCATACTGTATCAACATCACAGCCGAGTTTCAGTCTTGTAGTCTTGTGGTCACGTCAACGCCATCGTCGGAACGGAGACGTGGAAGATGGAGTCGAGAGAGCGAGTCTCCTGCAGCGCCTGACACGAGGCCTTGAACACCGCGACGATGTAACGGAACTTCTCCTCATTGTATACTGCTCTCGCCGTGTTCGTGTGGTCGAAGGGCTCTAAAACAGTATACCACCTATTTATTGCAAGATGAAAAGTTTGCCAAGTTCAAGTTTGTTTATGCATTTGTTGGACACTAACATCAAATGAACAAGAGGGAGGTAGCTCGTACTGTCAAGTCATAAAACAGGTTTTGTTTACCGAGTCGGTTGACAATACGATCAAAAGGTAAACAAAACACAAAGAGTGATCCAGAAAAGTCGAAACCTTGGTGAAGCAAAACTTTGAAGAGCTAATGTGAATTTTGTTTTCTCTTTTTTTGTGTTTGGAGCCCTTTTACATTTGTTTGAAATGCTTTAACATTGAACTTTTTGTACACTTTGACAACCGTCAATGCATTTCAAACAAACATAAAGTCTCAAAATAAAAAACCAAACTCTTCCTCTTTTCTTACGCCATTTCTCAACTTTTCCAGCAGGAGTTTTAAAACAGCAAACCACATGCACTCTTCTAAATCGTAAACCAAGTAAAAGTTAGATCAGCTAATAACTCAAATAAACAAGTTACATATGTAGGCCTATTTCTCCAATGATCAGTCTAAAGTACGACAAGTAGTCTGATTTATAATTTTACAAAATACATATTTAGAATGTTTTTAATTTAACTAATTTATTAAGTCAACGTACAAAACGTAAAGGTTGTGAAAAAACATTAGATGAAAAACAGCTAGTTTCAAAACGTAAAGTTTCACAACGTCCAGGTCAGTAATTCACTCGCTTTCAGTCCATTTTGAGGCAAATAAAATATTTGAGATCAGTCAATCCTTAAGCCATGATTTAGTTCTGATGCGGAATGCAAAGCGTAAAGTGCCAGAACGTCTGAACGTCTAAAGTACAGTCTGATCTATCTACACCACAGCCTGTATAAAGCGTGATACATATAGCAACCGTGAGTCACAGCAGCCGAGAGAACGGTTTTGAGGTTGCCTCTACTTGACGTTCCACAAGTAGTTTGAAAGGAGTGGATCCAGATTTGGTTTGGAGTGAGATCACATTCAGCGTTTACGGATATAACAAATACTACCTTGACGTTTTGAACCTTTACGTTTTTAAACACCTCCGTTATTAAATTGTTTTATAATAATACCTTAATGTTTTTAAACTGGAGGTTTTGAAAATGGTTTTATTTTACATTTAAAATAACTAAGTTCTGAACCTTTACATTCTGAAACCTCACACTATTTTAAGTAGGACCTTTAAGTTGTGTTGGAGGTATAACATTAACACTATGTTAAGTAGGACCTTGACGTTGAGAAACGGACCCACATAAATATTATTATTCGCTGAATGTTTACTTAAATAAACGGTATCAGGAAACTGACACATACTTTCTCCCTTTTAGCCAAACTTTAATGACAAAAATATTTGTTATTTACTAAATATAGAATATGAAGTATAGATAAATGTACAGAAAATTGTCTAAAATAGTTGTTTTCAGAAATATCCACCCAAATCCCTTTTTGGGAGGCACTATACAGTCCGTTGCTACACACAGTGGTTTTGAGAGGGGAAATGCCCCCTTGCCCCCCCAGGGTTAAACAGCAACACATTTCGAACATCATCTGTTGGTCAATGCTAACTTGACCTGCATATCAAATTTTAATGAAATTGATCAGTAAATAAGAGAGAAATAGTTATATTTGTATTCCCCATAAGAATAACATTGGACAACGTACTGTGTTTACCGCTAAATGAAAATTTCAATTTTCTCCGTAACTAGCAATCGTAGAATAGTAATTTAAAATACTAATTTATTTAGTTTTTTGAGCTCTTGTTAATGGTGAATAGTAATCTTTTTTAACATTTATGATTTTTTATAAAAAATCCAAAAAATTGAATTTTGGATGTTTTAAGTCCTGTAATTTCTGAACCCAAATTTTTCAAGAAATGCGGGTGGTGTCATTTTGTTGCAAACCTAAAGTTTTACAAACCACGAAAGTTTAATCAAAATCGTTAGAGCCGTTTTTGAGAAATTTGGATTTTTCATGTTTTTTGGCGGTTTTTGGGGGACAATTACCCTTAAAAATCAAAAATCCAAAAAAATGAAAAAAACACCTGGAGATATCGTGGATTAGTACCTACATACCAAATTTCATAAAAATCGGCCCATAGGTTAGGGCTCTAGCTCTGTAAACATCCACACACACACACACACAGACAGACATCACGTAAAAACCACTTTTTTGGGTTCAGGGAGCACCAAAACGAATATTTCCACTTACAACTCAAATTCGAAAATTTTTACGAAACAATACTTTCTCCATATACTATGTATAGGGGGAGAAAGTAAAAAATAGACGCTAAAAACTATAAGGAATCGCACTACGGTCGGCCCACGAACCTTCAATGTTGAGCCAGGACCAAGCCCTAGGCTCGTTCTTCGGGCTGTGGTAACGTTGGCAAATCACTTTGGGCAAAATACTCCCAGTCCGCACCGATATCGCTTTGTCTGCAAACCTGAACAAGACAATAAAAAATAGTATCTTCCCCTCAGATAAGTTGAACAAAAAACTTGTTTTTAGTTAGTAAATTTCTTATATTTTCCATTCTGTTATTCATACATATTTTTTACACATTTGTGTTTTATCATTGTAAAATTGCTTTTACCAATTATTATTACGATTTCATATTCTTACAATTCCATTGAAAAAACCTGATTTTCATCAAATAGTTTTGAAATCCTCAAGAATGATTGTGTTACAATTGGTGTTGTTCGAGTAGTGATTTTTTGGATCGAGTCAAGTATTGCCAATTATTCTCATTATTCTCAATGCAGTCTTCTTTTGCGGCCAGTAGGCCTACTACACGATTTGGCAATTAAAAAGCGTTCAACCCTCCACAGTTCATGGAGTGAGTGCAGTACTCGCTCGATCTTTTGGGTGTTCACACGCTCCTAGTTACAATTCTTTGAGAACCCCCTTCAAAGACTGAAATGGCATAATAAACCCTTTTGTAACCCAGGGTCAAACATGTAATGTCAGTCCTGCAGCGCCAGCCAGTACGTACTCAAAGTTGCAGTAATACTCGAAGAACTGCAGCAACAGCTGGCCCAGGGGCTGGGTGTTCTGCGACGGCGGCAGTTCCAGTCGCTCCTGGATGTTGATGTCGTGGATCTCTTGGTCTTCGCGGAACTTGTGAGGCAGCGTCTTGTGTAGGCACGGCAACACTGCCGGCTCCACCCCGCCTGCACACAACGCAACACATCAGTATGAGGAAAACACTACCAGAGAACATTGGTCAAAATTGTGACTAACGTAATCTTTCAACATAATTAATTCGCTTAGTTTACTAACTTTTAAAGGATCGTGGGTAAAATTTCCTTGCCTATTCTATTCATCTTTTTCTCCAAGTCGGCTGAATCATATTGTCTAGTTTATTATCATGAATAATGATAAAAGAATTGTAACACTTGCTGGGTGGGTCCCTTATAGTTATTGTTTAAACTCAATCGTCCATTCATTAAGTATTTATTTTCAGTCCACATGTTCATCTAGTTTTAGCGAATTTCCCCTATAGGGAAGAAGCTATTACCGTAGTCGGCATGGTAAGACCTAGGCCCGGGACCATGATAACTTTTCGTTTTGAGGTCCCCAGACCCCAAAAATACCATTCGTTCGAAACTGTATATATATATATATATATATATATATATCTATATATATATATATATGTGTCCGTGAGCACGATAACTCTCGTAAAAATTATCCGATTTTGATGAAATTTGGTATAAACGTGTAAAGCAACATTTATGACTTTAAGTTCGAAAACCAGCCAGATCGCTCTATCTGAAGGGGTATTTTGGGGGGGTTTTGTACCCCAAAAATGGGTTTTTTGAATTTTTTACATATAATTTTGGAAATAGTCAGATTTTATTTTTTCCCATTGGATTCAGCTTAAAAAAACACACAATTTGGTATTTTGATCATTTCTCTACGTCAATTGGTTACCGAGATATTGAAAGTGCTAAACACAGTACGTTGTCTAATGTTATTCTTATGGAGGAAAATAAAAAATTTATATCTCGCTTATTTATGAACATATACTGACGAAACTTGGTATACGGCTTTATCTGGTTGTGGACCATTGATATTTCCTCAAAAAAACAATTTTTTGACAAAGGCTCCCATAGCAGCAAACCTGCGTACTCAGCCCCATGTTATCCTTATGGAGAATAAGTAACGTGTTATCTCCCTTAATTATGAAAATAAATTACAGAAATTTGGTAAGTGACTTCACCTAGTTGAGTTATATTGATATAAGCATAAAACCCCATTTTTTTGTGTTCCTTGCTTCAGCAAACCTGCATACTCAGCCGCCATGTTATTCTTATGGAGAATAATTAAAATGTCATAAATTGTTTATTTATGAATGTATATTGATGAAACTTGGTATGTAGCTTTATGTGGCATTAAGATAAATATATATGCATTGGAAATTCGCTAAGTATGCAGGTTTGCTGCTACGGGGGTATATATATATATATGTGTGTCTGTTACCGCGATAACTTTTGAAAGAAGTGCCCGATTTTGAAGAAATTTGGCACAAATGTGGAGAGTATCATTTATGACTTTAAGTTCGAAAACCAGATTGATCGGTCTATGGGAAGGGGGTTTTATGGGGGTTTCAAATTTTCCAAAAATCAGTTTTTTGAACTTTTCACCCTAAAATTTTAAAAACACTAGATTTTGGTTATAGCCATTTTATAGAGCTTAAAAAAACAAACAATCTAGTATTTTGAATCATTAAGCTACGTTTAGTGGTTGTGGAGAAAAGTAAAAAAATGTGTCCATAAAATTTCCCATGTTAATCTTATGGAAATACGGTTTTAGCGAATTTCCCCTATAGGGAAGAAGCTATTACCGTAGTCGGCATGGTAAGACCTAGGCCCGGGACCATGATAACTTTTCGTTTTGAGGTCCCCAGACCCCAAAAACACCATTCGTTCGATACTGTATATATATATATATATATATATATATATATATATATATATATATCTATCTATATATATATATATATATATGTGTCCGTGAGCACGATAACTCTCGTAAAAATGATCCAATTTTGGTGAAATTTGGTATAAACGTGTAAAGCAACATTTATGACTTTAAGTTCGAAAACCAGCCAGATCGCTCTACCCAAAGGGGTATTTTGGGGGGGGTTTTGTACCCCAAAAATGGGTTTTTCGAATTTGTCACATATAATTTTTGAAATATTCAAATTTTAGTTTTCACCATTGGATTCAGCTTAAAAAAACACACAATTTGGTATTTTGATCATTTCTCTACGTCAATTGGTTACCGAGATATTGAAAGTGCTAAACACAGTACGTTGTCTAATGTTATTCTTATGGAGGAAAAGAAAAATTTTATATCTCGCCTATTTATCAACGTATACTGACGAAACTTGGTATACGGCTTCATCTGGTTGTGGACCATTGATATTTGCTCAAAAAGACAATTTTTTACCCAACGCTCCTGTAGCAGCAAACCTGCGTACTCAGCCCCATGTTATTCTTATGGAGAATAAGTAACGTGTTATCTGCCTTAATTATGAAAATAAATTAATGAAATTTGGTATGTGGCTTTACCTAGATGAGTTGTATTGATATTTGTATAAAACCCCATTTTTTGTGTTCCTTGCTTCAGCAAACCTGCTTACTCAGCTGCCATGTTATTCTTATGGAGAATAATTAAAATGTCATAAATTGTTTATTTATGAATGTATATTGATGAAACTTGGTATTTGGCTTTATGTGGTATTAATATACATATATATGCATTGGAAATTCGCTGAGTACGCAGGTTTGCTGCTACGGGGGTATTTAATTTTGAAATCTGTGTAAGCAATCTATTTCTATCGTCTAATTTATAAACCTCACTCAAAGAAGACCCTATAAAGTAAATTGTCAGTCCAGAAAGTACTGTCCTTAATTTCAAGGAGATTGTACCAAGCCATTTTTGAGATTCTTACTTGCTTACATACTTTTACTTTACTGACTAGCGTGGTTACTTTAATATTGATTCATTATTTTTTTTAATGTTATCGTATGGATGCTCACTATGTTGGATACTGTGCAAACAAATCAATTAATGGACCTAACAGTTTGATTCCTAATAATTACTGCAGTAGGCCTAAGCTGTATTAGCAGCCTCAAATCCTGGGACACTGAAGGGACCGTGGGAAAAGAAACTTGAGCTCCAACAGGTTAAATATCACTACACTATAGTCAGCATCATACCTCTGCAAGCTTGGGTTTTACGCCTATGTTGCCAATTTGTTAACTTATATTTGAGAAGCAAATCCCATAAAACAAATATTTTAATACACCAAATGGCAACATCAGTGTAAAGGCTTACTACACCAAAGGCAAGGGGGGTAAAAGGGAGTGGAAAGGTGCCGAACCTTGCAATGAGTTGACGCTGACTTTAGTTTGTATACTCACACTGCAGAAAATGGATGACCATCAAAGCGAGAGAGTACGAGGATATGGTGGAGTTCTTGGCATCGTTTATCTGGTGAGTCTGAGCCCACAGCTTGACCAGCAGCACCAGTGGCTGAACGCGCCAATCAGCTGTTCAAACAACCACTAATAATCAGCTGTTGGTGCTACAACTGCTGAGCTCAGTACTAAGTACTGGAGGAAACACTAACCATCAAAACTATTTGCCGCCGCCGCCGTTTTGTGGTTAAGATAACGATGAATAAGTTACTCAAATTGAATGAGTCAACAATGTGAATCAAACTAATCGAAATTCAATTATCGTTTACTAACAAGCTTATATTTGTTTGTTAGATTTACTATACTGTAAGGTAATAATAGTCACGAAGATCAAACTAACAAAATAAATTGTTTCATACTCTGATTCTTTTTGGTCAAGTGGATGAAACTAATCAGTTTACCAAGAGGATATAAAGCCATGATCAATACTTGGAGCAATTTAAGGGTTAACACAAGTTAAATTACTTGTTAATCTTTTAAGTTCTATAGGCCTAACAAGATTTGTTAAAGAAGTTTTATGTAATATTTATCGGATCACCTAGGCCACTCTATGAGTCTTTCTATTACTATTATAAAAATGAGGTAGTGTCTGTCTTGTCTATTGTTCCGTCATGCCAAAACCACAGGATCAATTCTGCTGAAGTTTTGCACAAATATAGTCTATGTACCCAGAAGTATCATAGCCTATTGCCGTTTAGAAAAGTCCTCCAGGGCTCTGCCCCATGGGACTTCCAAGACCCCATGTTGTATATGAAGGAGAGTTTTATTTGGTTTGTATCAATGTGTTTTTTCTTAATTCAATTCATTTAAATAAACAGCTGTTATAAGGATTATAAAACTATTGACTGTCATCTACTCTGAATTTGTACTCCGTTGCGACACACGGGCATAGCAGCTAGTTTATAATAAATTTGCCAAACTGTCAAAATAGTTGTAAACCTCCAATAATGAAGATATCTTTTCTATTTACCAAAGTGGGGTATTCATTAATTGGAAACGTAACCAAAAGGTTCTGCAAGAGAGAAAATAAGCATGATCTAACTTCATGTTTTGAAAACATTTTAGAGCATGCAAGTAGGCTATTATGATACGTACTTATTCAAAGTCTAAAGAATTACAAAGGTTTCACTGATTATTTTTCCGCAGCTGATGACAACGTACCCTTGGAGTAGCAGTGCAGGAGGTGAGTGTTGAGTATGCCGACCGGGTTGTTGCAGTTGATGTCAACATCAACACCCGAACAATGGCGGAACTTGAGGAGAGGCACTTTGGCATCTATCATCTCAACCTTTTGGAACGGGCAAGTATCCAACTCCTTTTGGTCTAAACAACAACCAGTGTGTGACTTTTTAAAAACATCTGGTATCTTGCAAATTTTACAAAACAAGTTAACAATTAAGTATTTTAGTGTTGAAAAAACCACTTAAGCAATACACCGTCAGTCAATTGTAGGTATTAATTCAGAGTGCTGACGGGCTAACTCGATTCAGAAATTATGTTGTTGTTGGGGTTTAAAGAAAACCATATTGACATAAACCAATCACTTCTTAGACAAGAGACAACGTATTAATTCATTATGTATCGCTGATAATTAACAAACTTGTAATTGAAATCAAATCAATTGACTCTGTTCAAGTCTACGTTGAGACACTCCTTTTACAAGATCCTTTTATGGAAAAATTATTCCGTTAAAAACATCTTGAGATGATATAAAGGTGACAAAATTAAAACTTACTGAGGTGAAAAGGAACTGGTCAAAATATATAACTGATAAATACATTGGCATGGTGTTTAAAATACCAATTTAAACCGAGGTTAACAAAACATGTTCAAGAGTGAACACGTGACAATTTTAAAAAAGGTTAAATTATGGTAAAACTGTACATGTTCAATATCTATTCTTTATGACGCTTCGAAAAAGAATTAGTCTGGAATAGACTGAGGAAACAAGCAGAACAAGTTCCAAAGTCTAAGTTACCATATTTTATCTGTAATAGACTGAGGAAAGAAAAACATATAAGTTCCTAAGCCCTAAGTTACCATACCTCGTCAAGCGGGATGACACTGAGTCAGTAAGGAAGGATAATAAAGAGCTCCAAATACCCACTGATGCTTAAGATGAGGCTCTTGACATTCTCGAGGTGCAGCAGAGCGTCGAGTCGCGGGTCGAGGTACACGTGGCTCCTGATGACGAGGCACAGGTCCAGGTCGCTGCTGTTGCTGCCGAGGCCGTTGAACGTGGAGCCCACCACGAACACGCTGTAGCGCAGCTCCTTCTGCAACCACAACCACAGCTTTAGTGGTTACAAGATGGTGAGGGGCAACTATGATGAATGAAAACCTTGTTAGCCAATGAAAACGTTTGGTTTTATGAAATTTAAACACTATTGGCCACTGGCAGGCAAGTTCATTCAAAGTCTACTCAGACTAGCACAGCGTAAAATGGGACTTAAAACAACAAATTGACACCTTACTGGACTAACTATTATTAAAAGGTTCTCGGGTAAAATAAATTTATAACATGATATAATCACTCATATCCTCAGTATGGTAGTATCCTCATAAGGTAGTATGGATTAGGTTATATTTGTTACGACGACCATTTGTTTATTATTCTTTAAACTTTTTTATCATCTTAATGTTCGTTTTACTTTTAACACACTATCGTTTTAAAATAATAAAATAAACATTCTCTTGGCGAACTAGTTACAAAATATTTTCCCCACTATTTATGTTGGTCCTCACAGAACTGAGAGTAACAAAAATTATCAATGTGAAGATAGTAAAGCCTCGACTGACAGGTGCTTCAGCGAGCTAACAGCTGATTGGTTAAGATCGTTGCAGTGAACTCCTGTTTGATTGGCTCTGCTAAACTTGACCCAGTGAGAGACTGCCGTTGCCCCAATGCCGAATTGACCCGTTGGCCTGTCCCCACGACAAGGTTTTGAGTAGAGGTGTGCGGATATCCGAAAAGCCCGTTCGATTTCGGATCAGATCGGATATCCGAATCCAATCCGAAGGTTTTTCGTTATTTGATAAGGCCCAGTATAAATCCAACTTTTTCAAATAGACTGTATATCTGGGGATCAAAAGCCAGAAACAAACAAATAAATACCATTAAAAAATGCTTTGACTCTGACGACATCGTTCCAGATTACGTGACGAAATGCCTGTAACTTTTTCGGTTTCGGTAGGCTACATATCAATGCATCGATACGATACTGTATTTGTGTAAATTCGCGATGTATCGTATCGCAATACACGGCCGGATCGTACATCATTGTAGCAAAGAACAAATAAAGGTCTATAAAGAGAAATGCACGGTAGCTAACGTTTTTGATGTAAACGCAAATCGATGTCGATTCAAGATTCTCGGGATGGATGCAGACAACGAGAACGAGACAACAGTAGTGGATTACTGGCGAATAAGTCGATAATTTACAGTCGATAGTCAATATCCGATTGTTTCAACATCTCACGATTCAATGAGCAAGCTCCCACAGAGTAAGTCGTAATTCCAAAGTTGCATTATTCAAACAGAAGTGTCAGTGTATGAAATTTAAAATTATTGCTGCTACTGATATTCTGTTTCCATTCAATACCTTTAAAACACTAAGTAAAATATTGCTGACTTGCACAAAACCAGTTACATAGCTTTATCTACGGGGAAGTTTCCCTGTATGATCAAAGAGCTTAATCCATCTACAGCTATCATACTCCAAGAAAAGACTTCACTTTTTTACCCCCGGACGAGACCTCTAGATATATTAAGGTGGTTGTGTATTATGACGACGCGAAGCAGCGACGACGGATTCACGAGAGCATCGCTTAGTTATCTATAATTTATTTACACAGGTTTCATCGTTCGGTATTATTTGATTTTGTTAAATTCATTTCTTTAAAACGGAACCGAAAAAGAAAAGCATTATATTGAAATTCTAAAAAGAACAAAGTCGATTGTGAAGTCGCTGAATGTCTGAAATGCAAACTTTAAGGTTCAAGGTTATGCTGTATGTTTACTTTCCGGTGACAAACTAAAAAAAGTTTATATTTTTTTAGTGAACAAACATTCAAACTAGTTAGTAAATTTATAAAACAAAGGACATTTTATGGTCATAGATTGTTTGGTTAACTCATACAGAGAAGGCTTACTGAGTCATTGTTTCATTGCTTAAGTCGTGCTAGGCCTAAAAGTATGTTATGATGTCTGCTACATCTGTTCGGAATAGTTCTGAGCAAATCCTTCTCTGCCCAAAGGCTGTCAGAAAAATTTAACTCAATAAATTGAGAATTATTCAATTCTAAACTGATACAAAATAGTTCTGTTTCACATTCAGTGTAGTACAGTTCTAATGGAAGATGGCTGTTACCACCTGAGTCTAGTACGTTGTTGGTGTTATTACACGGTTCACACTTTTATTTGGTTAATGATTTCCCTGACTTTCCCAGATAAAAAAGTTGATTTTCCCTTACTTTTTCAAACAAAAATACCGTAATTAATTTTCCCTGACTCGCGACTTGGAATGCACACTTTTTCTAATAGGTTTTGACCTTCGCACACAATAATGCTTTGCGCTTGATTTTAAAATCAAAGTTTTTCCCTGATGTGTGTAAAAAAAGCAAGCATTTTCCCTTACTTTTAGCGTTTTTCCAACTTTTTCCCTGACTTTTTTCAAATTCCCTGACTTTTCAGAGGGTTTGTGGGTTGCATCAACTGTCCCCGCAACCTGCATGAGAGTTTTCAGAACGGCTAGTAAGACTTGAAAACATTGCTCGTGGGCACAGTGAACATTGGACAGAGTATGCCATAGTTTGGTACAGAAGACATTCCCAGTTTAAGGATACAGGTACAGTAGACTCCCGATTATCCGCGGTAATGGGTGGCTGAGCGATCGTGTATAATCGAAATCGCGGATAAACCAAACCTAACCTAAAACACACTTAAAATAGTTAAAAACTACAGTGAGAGAAAAATAATAACCTTTAGGCTACTAAATGTTAGGTTTAATAATGTGAAAGACTTCAAATACAAGATTACTGTACGTACCTTTTAATAAACACACAATTATTTTACAAACAATATTTTCACATCGGTAAAAAACCAGTCCAATACGTGAGACAAGTGCACTATATTACAGGCCTAATGTCGATGTTGCTGTCTTTAATGGCTTCGAGGAAAATAAACAATGAGATCGCACAACGAGGTGTCATGTTTCCCTTCCAAGAAGTCCAATTGTCCCTCTGCATAATGGCGGGCAGTTGCGTACAATATGGCGGTCAGGAGGGATGGCGCGAGATGACTAATGTTTTGGCGGGCGGCCGGGCGGGCTTCCGTTTGACCGCTAGTAACCCCTTTCTCTCGCCCAAGGCCAAGTGCGTCGCGCGCGGTAGCTATAATTTGCAGGCGCGAGGATCGACGTTTACGCGCTAAACTTCGCTTGCCGCAGTTGCGTTTTTTTTTTTTTTGGCCGATCGCGGATAAGCCGCAACGCGGGTAATCCGGTCGTGGATAATCGGGAGTCTACTGTACATACTCACACAACATAGTTTTCCTAATGAAGATATGATAAAAATTTGCTGATTAACATGGCACGGTGATTTAAATTCATAGGGATACCAAAATCAAACATATTTACACTGACACTGTAAACGTATTTTCACATGCAAGGCGATAAACGTACATATGGTAGTAAATTTTTACCGGTCATTTCAACAGTCATCAGACCCAATTACCTTCGATTTAACTTAAAACTAATCTATAGACATAAAAATTATTGAAAAATATGATTTTAGATAAATATTATAACACAGATTTAGCCAACTTGGTTTGGTTAGGTTAGTTATCTACTGTCAACTACCGTAAAAAGGTTTTACACTGCATCATGGATAATCCTCATGATCAACGAGTCATCAATCTTTCAATTCGGCAAGTCATAGGTTTAGGAGAAAAATAAGATAAATGATTTTCGAAAGGACTAAATGAACAGAAGCTTGTTAACCTTGATGTTAATGTACAGCTGCTTGAATAGTTTCATCTTGTTGACATAACTTTCCGATGTCTGTTGGCTTTTTATAAACTTTCTCCATATCTCGCTCGACAGCTGGTCCCATTCACTTCCAGACACCAAGTCCTTCGGTGTCACTTTCACTTGCACCAACTCACTGCGGTTCAGGTAACGGTCAGGCACAATACTGAAAAACCACAAAAGATCAGTGTTCAGTCAGTACTGAACAAAACGCATCATAGAATGCACGTTGCAACAAGGATATTATGTTGCATTTAAGGCTGACTGTTGCTTAAAGGCAATATAATTACCACAGTAATTTATGACTTATACTTCACAACTCAGCTCTTCCTTTAATTATTAGTGATCTTCCGCACATCAGCAGGAAAATCTAGCTCGATTTTCGCTTCTTTAAAAAGTTTTGGAATATTAAAAAAACTCAAATTCGTCCTTGAATTCAATTAGCAATGCAAGTCTACCTCAGCAACAGGGCATTTCATAAGTTTGTTTTCATTCACTGATAATCTTTGACCAAGAAGGTGACTCGCCAAAGTGTCTGTAACCTCCATAACTAATCAAGAGCCACTCACTCGTAGTTGCTGACGCCACTCATCAGATACTTGCGGCGGACGTGGGGCAGAGTGGTTGGGTGGCGCCGCTTGTGGTTCGGTTGGTAACCGTGGTTGTGGTATCCGTGGGTGTGAAGGGTGTAGGAATGAACCATCTGGGGGTGCAGTTCATGGAGCCGCCTACAATTGTAAAAATAATCATTCTTATTTTTAGAATATACAGGATGAAAAAGTTAAACAACCACAAGTGGAAAGGTGTGGGAGAATAATTTACATTGACAAATTTGGTCTCAATAGAGAGCCTGTTTTTTAACACATTCCGTGCGGGTAGAGTATATGAACTCCAAGCTGGATTTGTCAGTGTATCGTGTGGAGTTCATGAGCTCCATAGTCTAATGTTGTTTTCAAAGGAATACTGTGCCTCAGCCAATGCAGTTGGATGAATGAAACTTCATCACGAGTTTGTCTAAGCCCATACAATGTCCGCAGTATGGTCAGTTTCCGGTTACCCCCTCACCCCCTCAAAGGTGTGAGGGGGGAGCTTCCCCTGCGCTCGCTTCCAAGTTGTTTACCAACACTCCGGCTCTTATCAGCGCTTGGTTTTTTGTTTGTTTACGTTTCTAGAAGGAAATAATAATGCACTCCGGTAAAAAGTGTGTCAGTCATGTGGGATTGTGGTGCATGTTGCGTCGCGGCAGGCGCCTACTACCATTGCGTCAATCCAAAACTGCGGGAACAGTTCATGAACTTCAAAATTTGAATGACAATAAATAATTACATGTAAGAACAACCAAAAACTCTTTTTAGCACTCAAACATTGTTTCTACATGTATAAGCAATGATTTGAGTGAATAACAATTTTCGGCTCCTGGGTAAACCTTACAACATTTAAACCGCACGGAAAGTGTTAAAGTACTTCCTTGAAGGCAGGCAGATCCAAATCATATGAACATTTTACAATCACTTCAACATAAATTTGAACCCTTACAGGTCTACAAAAAATACAGATGATTTGTCCTGGACGATTTAACACTTTAACCTGAAAAAATGTATTTCATAGTAGCACAGAAGTTCTCTGCTTAAAACAATCATCTTAAAACTGCACTAAAATACCTGAGAAGGTAACTTAAATCGATGGTTGCCTTAAAATAAATGGAATAGGTACTTTGTTTTAAATCACATAAAGACACAGTAAACAGAAGGCTTATTGGACATGTGTTCGTTTTTACATAACAGGAAAGGTGTGAAAAGACACAAGTGTTCTGTTTGTCAACAGGGTAAGCACCGTCTCAGCTGTCGCTATACTATTCACTCAGCTGTTACTGTCACTGTTCTCCGCCAGTAGAAACAGACAAATTACTTAGCCTATATGAGTGACATGTAGCATGGAGTGTGTGACTTATACCTAAGCAGACAACTAACAAGATGGGTGCTGCCCCCTACTGTTATTCAACTACTAACTAAGCATACTAATTTAATACTAATTAAGCAATTTAATATCAATATACAAAATATGACAACTTACTTGACTCCTTTACTCGCCAAATCATTCAAATCTTCCGTCGAGCTGTCAGTCGAGTCATGGGAAGGAGGGCGAGGGGGACACAACGTCTCTTGCAACTGGCCCAACAACCTACAACAATATTTCTGACCTGAGCACATTTAATAATAACAGACCACATGAAACAATTAAAACTTATACATTTATAGCCATTAATTTAACAAATTAAAAACTATTCAGCCGGTTATGCACAGGGAGATCAAATTTGTAATTCTATGATTAAGCTTTCAATGCTTTTGCAACACTGACATCTCTTTTATTTAAATATTACCTGTGAAACCTTCTTTGTAAAATAACCTTTTTAAATTCTTGTTCTATAGGCCAAACTATGATGCCATATGACAAGTGAGCAACTAGTCCACACGCTTCTACTAGTATTTTCTCATAGCAGTATTTGCCAGGTGTCTTAAGACCATAAAAGTTAGATGGCGCTTTGGACTTTGGCACATTGTCGATGCGAAAGTTCAAATTAATGTTTGCTAAAAATTATGAACATTTTTTACTGGGCTACTTTCCCAAACCCCCTACCCATCCTTTTAACTCTTTTTCCATTGCCTTTCAACAAGATTTATTGTGTCTTAAATTGCATTTAATAATCATTGGAAACGGGAACAGAAATTGTTCGGCAGGATTACAATCTCTTATTGTTCTGATTTAAATTTATTTTTAATTTAAATAATTTACCTGGAGTTGTTGTAGCCGTTTGTATGCATCCAGTGGTTCTGTTTTTTATTATTTTGTTTGTTGTTATACATGTAGTAATGTTGACCTCCGTTGACAAACAAGTGTTGAGACGTTTCATTCTTCAAACAGTGGACAGCGTTATCACTTCGCTCTTTCATCGGACAATGTTGTCGCAACTGATCTTCTGTCATCTGTATCATCATCGGTTGCTGGTACATTGCAGAGGCGTACATTATAACAAACAATTCTTTTTTGGTTATCAGATGAAATAAGTGTGCTTAAAATATGGCACTTATTCCATTGTAACAATGATCAACAAAATATATATTTCTATAGAAATTCAGCTCTTCAATACAATTTGTATATATTCCGTAGCACTTTTGCTGAATTATTGTTCACTTTTATTGTCTTCAATTTTCTAACAGCTTACATATGCTTTGCTAGTTGGATGTTTTGCTAAAGGTCAGTTTGGCTTCTCAGAATCTGGAAAACATATTTTTGTTAGTAATATTAATAGAGAGAATTCGTTCTATTTGAACAATTATAATAAGATTACTATCATCTAGAGGCTATAAAAGGTTATCAGTATTCTATCCATCTTAGCCAAAAACCAGAAAGATCGGACCATGCGAAGGGGGGTTTTAACTTACGGGTTTCAAAATTTTCCAAAAAATCAGTTTTTTAATTTTTAACAATACAGTTTTTAAAGCACTCAATTTTGGTTTGGACCACTGTATAGAGCTTAAAAAAACTAATAATATGGTATTTTGGATCATTAACCTACGTTAATCTTATATATGAAGTAACTTTTTGGCAAAACTAGACCCAGACAAATAAGAAATAAACCAAGCTTGAAAATTTTTAAAACAAAATGAAAAACGTATAAGTTATTGCAGCCTTTTTAACCTATTGGCTTAGACTGACATGCTGGATCTGTCCCCAACTTGTCATTTTTAAAACCTGTGATTTGGAATATAATAATCTTGTTTTTACATGGATTCATTGCATTTTTGAACTTAAATATGTTTTAGCGAATTTCCCCTATAGGGAAGAAGCTATTACCGTAGGTCTCATAGTAAGACTTAAGTCCGAGACCATGATAATTTTTGTTTTGAGGTCCCCAGATGACAAAAACACTATTCGTTCAAATTTATATATATGTATATATATATATATATGTGTCCGTGAATGCGATAACTTGAGTAAAAAACGTCCGATTTCGATGAAATTTGGCTCAAATGTGTAAAATGGCATTCATGACTTTAAGTTCGAAAACCAGAAAAATCGGACCATGGGAAGGGGGGTTTATGGGGGTTTTAAATTTTCCAAAAATCAGTTTTTTGCATTTTTCACCCTACAATTTTTAAAATACTTAATTTTGGTTTTTACCATGTTATATAGCTTAAAAAAACAAATAATATAGTATTTTGAATTATTAACCTAGGTTAAGTGGTTGCGGAGAAAATCCAAAAAAACCTACTCATAAAATCTCCCATGTTAATCTTATGGGAAAAAGGTTTTTGGCATTTCCTCAGTTTATTTTAATTTAAACTTCACATTTGCTTTTAGAAATCTGTTCAGTTCCACAAAACAATCATTTTGGTGTTTAAACTGTGATTCTACGCCCAACCGTTGCTGAGATATTCAAAGTGCTAAACACAGTACACATTGTCCAATGTTATCCTTATGGATAATAAATAAAATTTGATATCTCGATTATTTATGAATGTATGTTGATGAAACTTGGGATGTGGCTTCACGTAGTACTGTTATATTGATATTTCCACAAAAAATTGATTTTTTATTGGTTATTCCCGTAGCAGCATACCTGCATACTCAGCCCCCGTGTTATTCTTACGGAGAATAAGTAAAATGTAATGACTCCTTTAATTTTGAACATAAATTAATAAAACTTGGTATGTAGCTTCACTTGGTTGAGTTATATTCATAATTGCATAAAAACCCATTTTTTTGTTCCTTGTTGCAGCAAACCTGCTTACTCAGCCCCCATGTTATTCTTATGGAGAATAACTAAAATGTTATATAGAGCTTATTTATGATTGAATATTGATGAAACTTGGTACAGTAGACGCTCTTTTATCCGGCATGTTCGGGACCACGCCCATGCCGGTAAATCGATTTTTCCGGATAATAGAAATTTTTAGTTATTAATGGGAATACAGTAATCTGAGAGCCTGTCATCTCGCTACAGTAATGAGCTGTGGTCGCGTGCGTTGGTTGACCTTGGCACTGCTCCGGAACACCTGCATTTGTGGACTGATAGACAGACAGACGGGCGGACAGACAGCCGGGCGGAAGTTGGCGTCTAAAAATAGAAATCAATCAAAACAACCAAAACACGGTTGAATGCAGTAGTGTACTGAGCAAAGGTTACGAACATCACTGAACGTTACTGCTTGAGACGTAAACAAACAACAGGTGACTAAGAAAAAGGCGGGAACAGTCCAGCGCAGTCGCAGTAAGAAACGGAAACGACCGAAAATACCTGGAAAAACCCGGGTCGCCTGGTGCCGGTTAATAGAATGTGCCGGTTCATAGAATGCCGGATAAAAGAGCGTCTACTGTATGTGGCTTAACCTAGTTAAATTATATTTATATTAGCATAATAATCAATTGTTTGTGTTCCTCGTTTCAGCAAACCTACATACTCATTACCAATGCTATTCTTATGGAGAATAATTAAAATCGCTTATATGTGAATGTATATTTACGAAACTTGGTACACGGCTTTAAGTGGAATTCAGACAAATATTATGCATTGGAAATTCGCTGAGTACGCAGGTTTGCTGCGACGGGGGTATTTTTAGTTGAAAGAGTCATACTGGCACAGTAAATAAGTTATTAGTAAAAGTAGCAAAATCAGTGTTGACCACTGATGCAACTCACAAAGAATTAACCGATCCCGCCAACTTCTAAGCAAGCCTGCCACCATCAATTTTACCTGGCGCTCCCGCCAACGTTGCCACAGATTGGTCATTGAGAGTTGCACAACTGGCCAGTTTTGGTTGAATCCACAAAGTTCGTAAGAACACCTGGCCAAGGTGTTTCTATGATTTAAGCTGGGCTATCATGACCAGTAGCATAGAGGCGTTGAATAGGTTAGTAGTCAGTCTGCGCTCCTAGCGGTCAGAACTGTAGCTGCCCGCAGTCATTAGTGACAAATTTTGCTGCTAGAGTATAGCACAAATCGGAACCCTAAGACTGCCTTCCGCCGTTTTGCCGGCAATTGCATGTGTGTGCCAGATGGATAATCGCCAGAATCCGGCAAATTGGGTACCAGATGGATAATCGCCAGAATCCGGCAAATTGGGTAATTTTTTCAACTGCTTTTAACGCATTGATATTGATACCATTTAAAAGAGGAGACTCTAAACTTTCATTTTCATGTATAAACAAACCGGTACTTTGGTATTATACGGATGCCACTATTTTTGGAGGTTAATTTTTACCGGATACAAAGGATAACTACATAATTCGAAAAACGTACTTTTATTGACTTACTGTAAAAATTTTATATCATTCTGATGAGCGGTCTTTGTGTTGTGCCTCCCAAAAGCCAGCGATGTCCGCTAGGATCGTGTTGAATGCGTCGCCGCCGCTAGCAGCCACACCCGATCGCCACATGTACTCCGCAAAATATACAGCGCGCTGCGGCAGTTATGTTAGGATGGGTTATCATAAAAATACGTACGGTTTCCTCTTCATTCCGAGGTAAATCCCACACCAAAAGAACGTCACTCATTATGAAAACAAATGTAACGTAGTGCACGGCAATAAATCACTCATGACACTGACCCAGATACAGGCGGTGACAGCTGATGCGCGCGCTCCGGTCAACGACCTGACCTTGGCCTATTTGGAGGGGGTTTGGCGGCCGGAAGTATGACTCTTCAGGTATCATTCGATTTGTAACGAAACAAGGAAAGTCCTACAATCATTTTTATGATAACCCATCCTAACATAACTGCCGCAGCGCGCTGTATAAGGGTGGCATCCGTATAATACCAAAGTACCAACAAACCTCTTAGCAGTAACAGATCAATATAATTGCTATTATAATTTAAATAAAATTTAGCGCACGAAACATTTTTGAGTCGCGATCGGCAAAATCTCTTAAAACACGTTTTCTTAAAAAAATCGTAACTTAGTGTCTGTATTTTGGACCAAACAGGAAGCGGTTGGCACCATTGGAAACAGCATTAGTTGTTCTTTATTTTCGCAAAGAGAAATTTGGCATACGACTTCAGAAAGTCTGAGAAATAATTTTTGAAATCAGCTGTTCATTTGCCCCATTCGCCAGAAATACGGCGAATTATAAATCACTAATAAATAGATCGATAATTGACGTAGCGTGACGTAAGTCATACCTCTTTGAAGCCAAGAAAAAGTTCTTCCTCGGTACTTTGGTATTATACGGATGCCACCCTTATGCAGCGCGCTGCGGCAGTTATGTTAGGATGGGTTATCATAAAAATGATTGTAGGACTTTCCTTGTTTCGTTACGAATCGAATGATACCTGATGAGTCATACTTCCGGCCGCCAAACCCCCTCCAAATAGGGCAAGGTCAGGTCGTTGACCGGAGCGCGCGTATCACCTGTCACCGCCTGTATCTGGGTCAGTGTCATGAGTGATTTATTGCCGTGCACTACGTTACATTTGTTTTCATAATGAGTGACGTCCTTTTGGTGTGGGATTTACCTCGAAATGAAGAGGAAACCGTACGTATTTTTATGATAACCCATCCTAACATAACTGCCGCAGCGCGCTGTGTATTTGGCGGAGTACCTGTGGCGACCGGGTCTGGCTGCTAGCGGCGGCGACGCATTCAACACGATCCTAGCGGACATCGCTGTCTTTAAGGAGGCACAACACAAAGACCGCTCATCAGAATGATGTAAAATTTGTACAGTAAGTCAATAAAAGTACGTTTTTTTCGAATTATGTAGTTATCCTTTGTATACGGTAAAAATTTAACCTTCAAAAATAGTGGCATCCGTATAATACCAAAGTACCTCTTCCTCTATATAGCAGTGCCTTCCTGAATGGAGTTTCAGGTAACTTATTTGATGTAACCGGAAATACGAGTTGTTTATGTTTCTGCTAGCCTGAGGCAATGTGCGGTTTTTAGTGTGGTTAGGTTATTATCCGTTTTTATGATCAAATCTTAATGTTTTAGTGTAAAAGAAGTGTATTATCGTGTAGTATGTGAGTTAGTAATAATATTTATCCATACTACTATTGGTAAATATTATTATTTATGTTCAAATGTGTGTTATTGAAAATGTTGAGGGTTTTTATTGAAACTTGTAAATTTTTACATGTTTTAGTATATCTAAAAATCTACCCAATTGTGTTTTATTTATTTTATCCTAATCAAATTCTCTGTTCTTTTGTGAACAAAACGATTATGCATATGATAGGGTTATCTTTTATGGTTTGTATTAACCACTGTAGACTTTTCTTAAATATGGCTAGGCCTATCTGTAAATTTAGGTTCAAAAATCAATAAATGCTTATGGAACCTTTATTTGTTTACATTTCTCTATAACTTACATATATATAACAAAAATTGGTACTTTGGTATTATACGGATGCCACCCTTATACAGCGCGCTGCGGCAGTTATGTTAGGATGGGTTATCATAAAAATGATAGTAGGACTTTCCTTGTTTTGTTACGAATCGAATGATACCTGATGAGTCATACTTCAGGCCGCCAAACCCCCTCCAAATAGGCCAAGGTCAGGTCGTTGACCGGAGCGCGCGCATCACCTGTCACCGCCTGTATCTGGGCCAGTGTCATGAGTGATTTATTGCCGTCCACTACGTTACATTTGTTTTCATAATGAGTGACGTTCTTTTGGTGTGATATTTATCTCGAAATGAAGAGGAAACCGTACGTATTTTTATGATAACCCATCCTAACATAACTGCCGCAGCGTGCTGTATATTTGGCGGAGTACATGTGGCGATCGGGTGTGGCTGCTAGCGGCGGCGACGCATTCAACACGATCCAAGCGGACATCGCTGTCTTTTGGGAGGCACAACACAAAGACCGCTCATCAGAATGATGTAAAATTTGTACAGTAAATCAATAAAAGTACGTTTTTTCGAATTATGTAGTTATCCTTTGTATCCGGTAAAAATTAACCTCCAAAAATAGTGGCATCCGTATAATACCAAAGTACCCAAAAATTTTGTTTTTCAACTCATAGGCCTATAAAGTCATAAAAACTGTTATTACTTTGTAGAAAAGTGCATTATTTCCAATAACTTTATCGTTACCTTTAATAATATAACAGTTTTAGCGAATTTCCCCTATAGGGAAGAAGCTATTACCGTAGGTCTCATGGTAAGACTTAAGCCCGAGACCATGATAACTTTTTGTTTTGAGGTCCCCAGATGCCAAAAACACTATTCGTTCAAATTTATATATATGTATATATATATATCTATATATATATCTATATATATATATATATCTATATATATATATCTATATATATATATCTATATATATATATATATCTATATATGTGTCCGTTAACACGATAACTTGAGTAAAAAATGTCCGATTTTGATGAAATTTGGCTCAAATGTGTAAAATGACATTCATGACTTTAAGTTCGAAAACCTGAAAAATCGGACCATGGGAAGGGGGGTTTATGGGGGTTTTAAATTTTCCAAAAATCAGTTTTTTGCATTTTTCACCCTAAAATTTTTAAAAAACTTGATTTTGGTTTTGACCATATTATAGAGCTTAAAAAAACAAATAATTTAGTATTTTGAATTATTAACCTAGGTTAAATGGTTGCGGAGAAAATCCAAAAAAACATGCTCATAAAATCTCCTATGTTAATCTTAAGGGAAAAAGGTTTTTGGCTTTTCCTCAGTTTATTTTAATGTAAACTTCACATTTGCTTTTACCAATCTGTTCAGTTCCACAAAACAATCATTTTGGTGTTTAAATTGTGATTCTACGCCCAACCGTTGCAGAGATATTCTAAGTGCTAAACACAGTACGTTATCCAATGTTATCCTTATGGAGAATAAATAAAATTTGATATCTCGATTATTTATGAATGTATGTTGATGAAACTTGGTATGTGGCTTCAAGTAGTACTGGTATATTGATATTTGCACAAAAAATTGATTTTTTGTTGATTATTCCCGTAGCAGCAAACCTGCGTACTCAGCCCCCATGTTATTCTTATGGAGAATAAGTAAAATGTACTGACTCCCTTAATTGTGAACATAAATTAATAAAACTTGGTATGTAGCTTCACTTGGTTGAGTTATATTGATAATTATATAAAAACCCACTTTTCTGTTCCTTGTTGCAGCAAACCTGCTTTCTCAGCCCCATGTTATTCTTATGGAAAATAACTATAATGTCATATATCGCTTGTTTATGATTGAACATCGATGAAACTTAGTATGTGGCTTCGCCTAGTTAAATTCTATTTATATTTGCATAAAAACCAATTGTTTCTGTTCTTTGTTTCAGCAAACCTACATACTCATTACCAATGTTATTCTTATAGAGAATAATTAAAATCGCTTATATGTGAATATATTTTTATGAAACTTGGTTTGCGGCTTTATATGGAATTCAGACAAATATTATGCATTGGAAATTCGCTGAGTCCGCAGGTTTGCTGCGACGGGGGTATTAGTATATTACTTTTATACTTTATATTTTATTTTCATTTTTCAAAGGTACGGTGTAAGTTTCTTAATTTTCCCCGGTTTTGGTATTTCTTTCCGTGGTTAGGGTAAATTTTGTTTTTAATAAATCAAACACATTTCCACATAGGGAAATAAATTGCCTACATTTTGTATATCTTTAACTGTCTGTAAAGTAATTAGTGTAAAAACGCTAGGACTCTACTTTTGGAAATTATTCCAAGAACTTTTATAAAATTTTGGCGTTTAACATTTTTGCAAAAAAAACACCAACAGGGATTCGTTTTATTTTTAAAATATCTTTTTTCTGAACAAATAGAGTATACATATGACTAGGTTAGCAACAGTAGTTTAGGCACTGCAAATTGTTAAACAAACCTCTGCAAAATGGCAAAAATTGCTAGGGCACCAAGCAATTCAGCATAAATCAGGTCAGGGCAGTCCTAGGGTTAACTTCACGGAACATTTGTGCTTCACTCACCACTGCTTACCTCATACTGCTGACAATGCAAATGTACCTATTTAACATCAAATGTGAGGCTATTGGCTCAACTTGTGAAGAGCAGGACAATCTCATTTTCAAAACTTAAATAAATCTAAATATACTGTCAAGGTACAAATTATTTTCCTCTATTAAGGAATAATAAAATAAAACCAAATTAATTAGGATTTTGTATCAATATATCTAAAAAAAAACCTGTAGATTTGGTCAGACTAAGTAGGCCCTACTTAAACTTAATTATCACAAGTGCATTAGGTACTATTCATTTTTAAATGTAGCCTACATAAATTACTTCACATTTAAGTTAAACATGTATAGGAATCTGTTATAAAATATCTGTTGTATATGTATAGGTGATAGGGGTTTCTTCAAACACTGCTGGTGTTTCTTTTGATTCATCAGGCAATCAATTGGCTCCAAAGGCTACAATAAAACATAGGTATAACAAATTAATTAATATAATTACAAATACAACCAAACTATTTTAATTGCCAATGATGTTAAAATAGGGTTCGATTTGGGACAAGTTGTGCCAAGGAATTCCAGCATGATCGTAGGTTTGAAAGAAAACTTACAATAACTAGTCCTAGTAATGTGACTTACGTCAGTGAACTCGTTTTCACAGGAAACCAAGATAAAATATTGTTGACTATGCCAATAAAACTCACCAGAGAAGCAATATAGGCTGAGAATGTTTTAAATCGAACACAGCTGAATTCTGTAGTGCAATTAATAAATTGTCTGCAACATCAATAAAAAAGAAATATTATTAACTAACCTATCGGATATCTAAATCTAGTTGGATTTGTAACCAAATAGCCGGCCCTCGCCACTAATCGACAACCGGCCTCGTGAAAATTCAAAGATACAACGCCTGCTGTATTTCTTCAGCCTAAACAAGTTATGCGCTATAACTTGTTCAGTACAGGTACACACTAAACACTTGAGGCCGGTAGGTGGAGAGCACCGCACCTTTGGACATCGCGGTCATGAAGTGGCACATAGTCGTAGTAAATTTATTATGAATTATTATTTATCATCCGGGCCCATTCATATCAATTTTCATCCAACATTTATCATTACCACTTTTGAGTGCTACACTCTAATTTTATCAGCTTATTGCTGATTTCATCCACAAGTCATTTACAAATAATTTTAATTAGAATCATTCAGTGCCGGATTTAGGGGCTGTGCTGTGAGCCCCTAGACACAAGCAGTAGTGAGGGCCCTTATTGCCGGCCAGGTCCTACTTGGTGACCTTTTTTGCTCGTCTGAGGCTTTTGAATGTGGTAATGTGTGGTGTGAGCCCCTAGGCGCGTGCCTATGTAGCCTATGTAATCCAGCCCTGATAAGACGGGTAATGATTCGCAGATATGACAACTTTCAGGATCAGTGTGCGGCCGACGCTGAATTAATTGACTTTACTGACAGTTATAAAACGTATTATATCCAATTATATTACTTACTAAATCAACCATCAAATCATGATTGTTATGTTTAATAATTTTGTAATGGCCTTCAATGAATTTGTATAGTCTGTTATATTATACTCTTTGCATTTGACAATGTCTATCTTTAAGGATAGCCTTCAGTTCACAACAGATTGGCAGGTCATTCGGTTAGTCACTCTCTATCGAATGAAATACATCGACTGTTGAAATACATCGACTGTTACCTGCAGCTGATTATTTAGGCTGGACAGAGACAGAGTCTGCACGTCTGCACTGCAGTACTGCAGTCTCATCTCATCACTTCAACATAATATACGGTTACAATTGTGATATTTTACTATTATGATAGTATTTTATCTAAAAGTTTATTACGAGTAATTTGGAGGGAAGCATCTCTAAAAGAAATATTTGTAAACTTTGTCTACCATTTAAAGTAAGAGTTACTGAAAATAAAGATAAGGACAAGAAACAAGTTACTTAACCTTGGGTTAGGAACACACCCTAGCCCATCCTGTCCCTACCCTGGCTCATAACCTAAATTGACCTGTCATTTCTCTTCCTTTGGCATCGCTCTCCCCCCTTATTTTTCTTTCTGACACTGAGACTTCTTGATCCGAAATTAAATCTGACAGTGTGATGCATTTTAGATTTAAGAGTTAGTTAGATTTTATAACTTAAGTTATTTTTCTACAAAGCATAATCCTAATTCCTAATAATTATTAACATGAAATTACACATCTTTAATAAGTAGTTAAAATGAAATAATAATTAGCTGAAAAGTATCCTGCAGCAATCGAAAAAGTCTAGCAATGACAAGTGATAAGGTATTAAGTTAGGCCTAAGCCTAAAATGTCAAGGAGAGTTAACTGGAGAGGTAAGTAAGGAGTGGTGTGAAATAAAAGGTGACAAGATCATATTAACTGTCGTAGGCCTAGTCACACCAATCAAACTCGGCCTACTGCGAAGGTTAAGTTGAGCCATTTAGTAACCAAATTAACGATTACTATTACAATTACTAATTTACCTATTGGTAAATAAGTAGGCATAACATTCTTGTAGGCCTATACAAAAGGGCAAACACAATTAATATGGTCTACTTACATTGCAAATACTAGCATTTAATTTGCTGTGCAAGAACAGACAATCAACCGAGGCTAATTTCATAAAGGAATATTTGCTCAATGACTGCAAACAAATAAGTTAACTATCGTTTCTATTGAGCATTATGCACAAAAGTATTGGCGTTGTAATAGGTTGCATGCTTGCTTGTTATTACCAGTATACAGTAGGATTTTAAAAACATAAGATGTTGTTATTGGACTTTTAGACAGGTCTAATACAAATACATCCGATAGTACCATGGGGTAGGCTATATTGTTTATAAATTACCTACGATAAAATTAGAAATTTCGAAAAGGTGCTGAAATTAGACCTTTATATTAATCAGACACACTGATATTTCTGAGCAAAAACGTCTACTTTGGGGTGCTACGAACAAAAGTTACTTTATTTAACAAAATGGTTTAAATAAACCTAGCTAGAGTTAACTTGTAAAATCTAACAAGGATGGAATTTTTTAGTCCATGATTTGGAAGTTATTTATTTAAGTTACTAACGGTAATTCCGAATTACATATGGACAATTATACTGAAGAAAGATCTAATGGCCTATACCTAAACTGGCAGGTAGAGTTGGCCGGTGAGGAATGTTTTTGTTAACGCATTAATTAATTGGTATCACTTGATGCGTTTTATCACAGACAAGAGATAACCTACAATTAATTATTAATACAGCAGAGCAGTGCCAGGGTGTCCTCTTTCTTTCCCGTCTTATAGACTAAGACTAGACTGTGTGTGTGTACCAAACGTGTACATATCCATGTAGACAGACGGCGCTAATCGACTTGTCGACTACGACCGTCACATCGATAGTTCATAATACGATAGTCGATAGTTACCGAATGACCTGCCAATCTGTTGTGAACTGAAGGCTATCCTATTTTTAATGGCAGAGGCTACGTACACGTCCAACGTGACATAACTGTTCACGTCCGTTAATGATGTACCGTACGTTACTTTTCCTGTGATTTTTAAACCAGATTGAGAGCCTGTGACACATAACACATAACCAAACCCTCCTAACCTAATCTAATCTAATCTGACCTAACCTAACCTAACATAAGCGTTAGCGGTTTATATCGGACGTTTACGTAGTCACTTCGATTTGTAATCTCCCGCCAATATGTCCTGTCCACTGGATATCAGCTTGACCTACTGTTGATTGTTTGCTCTTGCATGATGTAGGCGTTAGAAGCATAGACTAACTACTGTAGTTTGTCTATGTTAGAAGCATGGTGAATCCATTGAGCTCTATGTTGTATCTGGAGTCAGTGGAGTTACAACTACGTGATGAAAAAGCGTACCGCTGTGTTTATGGTCGTTATGTTGGCCAGGTGTGTTTTTGACGTTTTAGTGGTCCAGTTATTTTATTTCCTATTGGTCGAAATTTTGGCATCGTCTACCCCATGTATTTTGATTTGTCCAGTTAATGGTAAGATAACAACACTATAGAGCAAAGTGTCAGAGTTTACGGTTTTTGGAAAATATTTAGGCAGAGATTAGTGACTCCAGATATAACATAGAGCTCAGTGGATGGATCCTGGCCAGCAAGACAAACATGAAACGCATGGAAGTCATCCAACTGAGGTCGCTTAGAAGGACCACTAGCTAGCACTGGTTCGTCCCGAATTCTACCATCCGGAACTCGGCCGACCCTCGAGAATTTCACGAAAGTAAAAACTTGCCACCTTTTTCAGACAGCGGATAACTCACCACGACCACAAGAGAGAACTCTGCAGGCGATTCGGAGCCTCATCCATTTTGGTGGAGTTGTCAAGATGTTAACACGGTTGAATGCGAAGTTTTAACAGGAACAAGCCAAGGAGTGAAAGTGGTAAGTCCTAAAATCAAATAACTATCTCCTTCTGAAGCATTGCTTCCTTTTAGTATGGGGCGTTTCCAATTACCCCTTACTTTAGCATTTGCATTTACAATAAACAAAGTACAAGTTCAGTCTCATGGTCAAGTCGCAGTATACCTACTAAAACCCGTCTTTTCCCACGGGCAACTCCATGTCGCTTTAAGCCGTGCCCGAACATTCAATGGAGTGAAAGTTTTCATTAAAGCTTCAAAAGGACAATATATATTACTTATAGCCAAGATCTTGTAACAGACAATGTTTTCTGGACAGAAGTTCTGTAAATTCGTATTTATTACACTATATGTATTATAATAAACAAATCAATCAATTTCGTACTTATATTACAATGGATTTATAGAATTATGGTTAGCTAAAATCAGAGGTTGTTTAAAAAATTTCAAAGTCAATTAGAGTCTTACAAATATTGTGTAAACATTTTTAGTTAACGAAGAACATAAATTAAACAATATAGATCATTACCGTACTTATTTTGACGTCACGAAGTGACGCTGGCTACTAGTAACATATAATAGCTTTTATATAAAGCGGTAAATACTTGTTTTATGCTCTCACTACTCCTTCAACCACCAGTCATGTTGTTCTCAAAGTAACTTTTGGGAAACGCGGTTTCACACCACACACTATAAAATAAAAATAATAATAATAATATTTATTCCGTGACAATGTTTAACAATGTATTGGAATTTACAACAAAATATTAAATACTGATCATTCACATATATATAATGAATGAAAGCCGTGAATAGTAATGTTGCATCCAAGTCGATGATTAAGAACTCGATTTGCTTAAAAGCAAATTGTGGTCCTCACCCACTTAAGACTTTGCATGAATAGTCTTTCTCAGCGTTGAAATTTGTTTAGTAACCGCTTTCTCTCAAGCGACAAATACCTACTTTACGCTCTTAATACCAGGTCCGCCATGAGTGTTGTGGTGGGGGAGGGGAACCGGGGCACTTTACACCAGACCTCCGAAATCCAGAGGCCCCAGGATGCCTCCGGCCGAAAGGAAACAATACCAATATATTTTATTTTTTTATTTTATTTTATTTATTCATACACGGTATAACCATTTTACAATTATGTATCATTCCTAATGCTAAAAAAAGATAAATAAAATATATATAGTGTTTCCCTTGTTCAACATAGTACAAAAATATACAAATATTACTTGGTATAACAATAATACAACATAGTAGCAACTAATGTACGATATAAATATATGCTATATAAACAACAACAACTAATAGGCCTACATCTAAACTGAAAGAACTCTCATCTCACAGGAACAAAAACCATTAGAGGAACACAACTCAGTGCAAGGCAACAACCAGGCGCCTGACAATCAACTGGAGGCAAAAAACTCCACATGCGGTGAAACAACGTTGCCAAGATGCTGGATGCGAGCCAAAGTTGACTGCTGGGCGTAGTTGGTACTGTGTTGCCTCCGTGCAAACAGGTCTCTGGATCTTGTAGAAGAAGGAACATGAAAGTAAATCCTCTCAAGCAGATAGGGGCAGTCCACAAGTCCATTAACCAGCTTGTAGAGGAAAACCACATCTTGAACATCACGTCTGGTTTGCAAGCTCGGAAGATGCAGCATATCAGATATCTCGCTCAATGGAACTTCAAGTTATCGGTAGCCGACCCGGAATCCCACCAGTCTCAAAAATCTGTTTTGAATCCCCTGGAGACGATCACGAAGAGTGACTTGATGAGGAGCCCATACTACGGAGTAGTACTCCAACAAAGGTCTCACGTTACAACAGTACAGGGTTCTAAGGTACGAAACTGGGAAAGATGTCTAGAGGAACGAACAAGAAGTCCCAGAGCCCTACCAGCTTGCAAGCAAACTCTTTCGACATGGGCCTCACAACTCAAGGATGGCAGTACCTCTACCCCAAGATCCCTGACGGATGCAGGCCTAGCAGGAACATTAGCCTCCAATCTGTAGGCATGCAATCGAGGAGCAGTTATTCTGTGAAAGGTAAAGGCGGTGCACTTTTTCAAATTCAAGCTCTTTCTGTTATCTGTACACCGCTCATAAATGGCCTGAAGATCACCCTGAAGTGCACTAAAGTCCTGTGCAGAGCCAATAACATTGAAAACCTTAATATCATCCGCAAACAGAAGACAATTGGTGGAAATACAGTACACAATGTCATTTATAAAAATGTTGTAAAGTGTAGGCCCCCCAGGATTGACCCCTGCGGTACTCCCCGGTGTTCCGATGAAGGCCTCAGATGTGGTCGAGGCAAACCTCACAGATAGCTGCCGATTACTTAGGTAGCTGGAAAACCAGCTATGGAGTGCACCAATGATTCCATAGGCGTAAAGTTTGTCAAGAAGGCGCTGATGACCACCCGGTCAAATGCCTTAGAGAAATCCAAATAGAGAGCGTCCACTTGCTCACCCCTCTGAAAAGCCTCCATCACATAACTTTGGAAAACTATAAGGTTTGTTGCCGTAGATTTACCAGAGATAAATCCATGTTGATCAGGTGTTATCTGCTTCCACAACAAGGGGCCCACCTTCCTCAAAACCAGTCTCTCAAAAACTTTAGCTAGACAGGGCTGCAAAGCTATGGGTCTGGAGTTAGTGATATCATCCGTAGGCCCGGATTTATGAATTGGCACAATAAAGCTATTCTTTAAAACATCAGGATAAACACCCATTTCAAGAGACCTATTAAAAAGCTTATGTAAGTGGCCAGCCAAAACAGGGATACAACATTTCAAAACGGAAGCAGGTATTAAATCAGGGCCGTTGCTTTTGGACTCATCCAAACTGCTGAGAGCATCCTCCACATCTTGCAGCGTCACTGCACAGGAGGAAAGTGAATCATAATCATTAAAGCTTATGTTTCCTGGAATGTAGTCAGCCTCAGGGGGGGTGAACACCGAAGAGAAGTAATCTGCAAAGTATTCGCACATTTCAGACGGATCCGTCGTGCACTTCTCTTCATATCTCATTTTAGATGGATAGGGTCCTGCTTTCTTGTCATGTTAATGTAACTCCAAAAGATTTTTGGATTATTAGGGAGCACATTTTGCACATATTCTAGGTACGAGTTAAAATAAGTTATAGTAAAATAAGTGTCTCTGGTGCCCGAACAGAATTTTTGACCCATGCCCCCAATCGCCTCGTTGCAGCCCTGTTTAGTAACTATTAACTAAGGCAGTGGCTACGTACACGTCCGACGTGAGCCGCTACTGTTCACGTCCGTTCCAAATTATGCACCGTACGTTACTTTTCCTGTGATTTTTAAAACAAATTGAGAGCCAGAAAACCTCCTAACCTAACCTAACGTAACCTAACCTATCCTAACCTAACGTAACATAACGTAACGTAACCTCACCCAACCTAACCTAAGCGGTAGCGAAGTGAATTTGCCCTTACATTGGACGTGTATGCAGTCACTTCGATTAACTAAACAAGTTTTGTGCATTCGAATACGTATTCGATACTATCATTACGTAGAAACTCGATTCGAAAGTCTCATGACTTCATATGACATGACGTCATGACGAAACACGTTGGTTGTTGGTTGCGGTTGTTGAATTTATTTTTGTTTCTGTTTTTACATCAATGAATTGTTCCTCACAGGTTATTTTTTAAGCTAATCATAATATTAGTATTTCATTTTTTCAACCGTGACATATTTTTCGGAGTGTTTTAAACTTAGTTTTAGGTTAAGTTGTAGTAAAATAAGTGGAAAACCTTTGAGAGTTCACAAGCCACGACTAACCTCTCTTCTTGCAAGGCGTAAGTTGTGACTAGGGCAACTAGGCCTGTTCATTCTCTGTTAAATAGCCAATCATGATATCATAACCGCCAAAAATATAATAATGATTGTGATATAAACAACATATCTCAATACTTTTGTTGATTAGGCCTAATATGTTGCTAACAAACATCCATTTATCAGTAGTCAATATAATCAAAATAATATTATAAAGCTGAAAGTTTGTTGTTTGTTTGTTTGTTTGTGGCTCAGTTATGCTTCAACTACTAAACCGATTGAGCTGATATTTAGTAGGAAGATAGCTAATATCCTAAAGTAACATATGATAGATAGGCCTAATCTAGGTGGATCTAAGTAAGGTGTGCTATTAAGAAAGACGAATTTGAGCATGTTCTGCGCAGCCTCACGGTGTTTATTTGATCAGCTGGTTTACAGTGACAGCTGAAGTTATTCTCGGCTAGAGCCTATCCAAAAACCCAGGTCGGGATCAGAACGTCTACTTTAGGGTACACGTGTTGATCCTGACCTGTTTTTTTGGATAGGCTATAGCCGCCGCTGAGGTTTCCCATTGTTGCAAACTCGTTCCTAAAAAAACGTGTCACCGAAGTATTCTGACAGCACAATGTCCCCCACTCCTTCATATAGGATAGTCAGAATACCTTTGTGACGCGATTCCGCCTCCAGATGACGTCACGCTATGATGCGCAATAGCACATCTTACTTAATTCCACCTAGGGTCTAATCAAGTTTTAATATTTATTTAGGGCTTTGCGCCAGTGGCCTCTAAACTTCCCTTGTTGTATTGTATTTGTATTTCAACGCCAACAGCATTTTTGTTATGAGATCACACAAACGCTTTTAGGGAAAGCGGTCCAAACCCCTCAAAATTGAGGTTTGGGATGTTAATCTTATGGGTACTAACATTTACTGGATCAGATGATATAACTGAAATAGGTGTTCTGCATTTGAGGTTGTCATCAAGGTTTTGAGTTTATTATATAGGGGTGGGGAAGTAGTGTTTTTTTTTAAATCGAGTCGATTATTTAACCGAACTACTCGAGTATCAAGTCTAATAGGTAGTTCTTTAAAAAGTAAAAAAATGAATTTTATTTTGTTATTGAGAACAATGTTTTTTACATAGGCTATTAAACATTAGGCCTAATTATAACATAACATTTTATTAAATTAATAATGTTATTATTTTTTTATTTTAATCTTTAATTTACCATGAATGAATAATGATTTAACCCTCCAGGCGTTATGTGTCACTATAGTGACACATTGTCGTTGCATTGACAGTCAAACAGCGTTAACGGAATAGGCTCTGGGGCGCATTTAATCTTAATGAACCGGATCGAAATTGGTACCTGTATCGCCGTTTACGGCAGATTTTAAGCTTCCTCCCGATGTCTGTCTGCAGACGCTTTTTACGTTCGTGCCAATCGTACTTCGGCAGACAGCTGAAGTAAGTTATAAAGTTTTTTTGTGATTTTGTGTCGCTAATCTCATTTTGGGAGTGGTGTTGTGTTGAGATGTTTTTCGTTGTTTTTATTTGTAAAAATGGACAGTAGTGACATATGTGGGGCTTTAGAAGAAAATTTTAGTGATGATGAAGGGTTGGTTGATGATCCTGGAGATATAGGCGGCAGTGATATCGAGGTAAATTATCCTTCCGACTGTAACGTCGCAAAGACGATTTTGCTCATTTGCTATAGCGTGCAACACCAGTTTATCATCTGTAACTTTTTTATTTACTGCTTTACCTGATTATTTGTTTATATATTTAGTATCCTTATAAAATTTAGAACGAATTGGCTATTTTGAAAATTGTATGTTAGAACCGTTTATAATTTAATGGAGCGCAAATCTGAAATTTTATTTATTTTTTAACATTGCATAATTTTCTTTTTATAACTTTTGTAAAATTTTATATATATAATATTGAAGCCCATGATTTTCTGAACAAGAAAAACTATACAATAATGCAGTTTGGAGTGTTTTTAAGTTTTTTCCATTTATTTGAATAAAACGCTGCAAAATCACAAAGAATAGACAAACATTAAGACCATTATTAAAAACACTTGGAGGGGGTAACATAAAATATATACATGTATATATTCTGTTTTCAACAACCATAACAAACAAAAGACAAGTATTACAAATATATAGTTATCCATAAAAAGATTTTGGGTTAGTTTATCAAAACCAGAACATTTTAATAAGAAAGTGATTTTTTCCCCTGACCCAAACTGATTTTGATTTATGGAGGTAGCCTACTAAAGGGTTAGATGTGAAGAATACCCCCGTCGCAGCAAACCTGCAAACTCAGCGAATTTCCAATGGAGATATAAATGTCTTAATACTACATAAAGCCACTTACCAAGTTTTATAAAAATATATTCACAAATAAGCGATATATACAATTTTAATTATTCTCCATAAGAATAACATTGGGGCTGAGTACGCAGGTTTGCTGCAACAAGGAACACAAAAAATGGGTTTTTATGCCAATGTCAATATAACTCAACTAGGTGAAGTCGTATACCAGTTTTTGTTCATTTATGTTCATAATTAAGGGAGACAGAGCATTTAATTATTATCCATAAGAATAACATGGGGGCTGAGTACGCAGGTTTGCTGCTACGGGAGAATTATGCAAAAACAATTTTTTGGAGCAAATATCAATAGACCTCAACGAGATGAAGCTGTATACCAAGTTTTGTCAGTATACGTTCATAAATAAGCGAGATAAAAAAATTTTCTTTTCCTCCATAAGAATAACATTAGACAACGTACTGTGTTTAGCACTTTCAATATCTCGGTAACCAATTGACGTAGAGGAATGATCGAAATACCAAATTGTGTGTTTTTTTAAGCTGAATCGAATGGTTAAAAATAAAATTTGACTTTTTCAAAAATTATATGTAAAAAATTCAAAAAACCCATTTTTGGGGTACAAAACCCCCCCAAAATACCCCTTGGGATAGGTCGATCTGTCTGGTTTTCGAACTTAAAGTCATAAATGCTGCTTTACATATTTATACCAAGTTTCGTCAAAATCGGATCATTTTTACGAGAGTTATCATGCTCACGGACACATATATATATATACAGTATCGAACGAATGGTGTTTTTGGGGTCTGGGGACCTCAAAACGAAAAGTTATCATGGTCCCGGGCCTAGGTCTTACCATGCCGACTACGGTAATAGCTTCTTCCCTATAGGGGAAATTCGCTAAAATTAAAAAAGTCAGGAAATTTGAAAACTATATTTCCGTAAAAGTTGTGCATGCTCCCAAGCTAGATTTAGAACTATTCTACAGCTTAAAGTTTGTGTTTCCAACAGGTTCTTGCGTCATAAGATGAGTGGCAGAGAGGGAAAATCAGAGTCGCAGGAAATGGATGAAGATGAAATCCCAGACTCACAGGTCCAAGAACCTCAGAGCTCCTGCGAAACTTTTATGAGTCAACAGAGGTATGACTGAATACTTTTTTAGTAATAATAAAAGTTCATGTTATTTGCTCCTTTAAACCATAAAATATGGTTTACCACTCATACAGGACCTTAGGCCTGTGCCTAGATGTGTTCTCCAGTAAAGCAAAGGTTGAGGTACCTACAATAACCGGTACCTAGTTGGTCAGTAGGTTACTGATAAAATTTATTGCAATAACTAAAAAGGTATTTCCGTCATACTACGCGGGAACATATGACTTTCAATACTAAAATGCGGCTGGAAACTTACTGTTTTATTTAAAATAACATATGTTCCTTTGTTGTCTTTTCCGATCACTAAAATACTACATACATACTATACTACATGTTAATCTTATGGTGAAAGCCTATTTTTGCCGGACAGTTCTTTTCCGATCAGTTTTAGAAGTTACAAACGCGACGCAACAGCTGACTTTCATTGTTGTCAAATCATTGGCCACAGTTAACCTCTCATTGATATTACTCGTGTGAAGCATATTATAGCATTGTATTTTTATAATTATATGACTTTTTTGTAGTATGACGAAAAGTATCGTTCAATACTCGTCCGAAAAGCTCTTTGCCAGTGCTTGATCTAAATTCCATCTTGCACTGGCAAAGAACGCTTTTCCGGACTAGTAATGAAATATACTATTACTGTAGTCAAACATATATTTTACAATTAAATGCATTATCAGTTAAATTTTGATCTTGATGAGGAAGTTTATTCAATATTTGTATACCTAATGGTGTGGTAAAAGTTGTGTTATAATAATCTGTTTATTTGAATATCCACTTAACAGTTATTTCTAGTCATATATAAGATTATGTAGGCCTATAAATCTTACATTTTCATATATCTTCAAGCAACATTTTTTCAAATTAAAATTAGATGCATAACCAACCACCTACGTCTTTAATATGATAGGTTGTCTTTAGTAAACAGAACTCTTCTACTCTTTCTAAACAGATTTGAACTATTGAGTTATCGATTAAGAGCCGTTATCTGTATCTTGTTGTGCTAAGTGCATTTTAATTTAAGATATTTTCATTCTGTAGGGCAAAAGATACGCACTGAGTTCCTTTTTCACCCATAAGCACAGTATGGCGATCAATTTTAATCCAGTTGCATTCTAAAACAGCAGTTGATTCAATAAAACATTGTTCTTCTGCATTAACGTGTGAATTGAGCTGAATATACTCAAACTACTGAGGTTGCAACTCAAACTGTTTTATGGAATTAAGCAGCAGGTCCACTTGTATAGGCTTATATCACCAGCTGACTGGAAGAATTTAAGTGAAACAAAGTTAAAAAATGTATTTTTTTGAATGACTGTCCTTACCCAACTATGATTATTAAACAAAAAATTGGACATACAAGAAATTTAACTAACTACAAATAGCTATATTATTGTAGGCTATCTAAATTTATTGTTCATTGTATTATGGTCATGATAAATTCAAATTCAAAGTAATTTATTTACTGTCCAAAACGAAACCCAGAAAAGTTGTATTTTCAGAAAGACCAACTGGAGTTTGTGGATAGTTACTATTGTATTGTTTTCAAATTAAATGGCAATACATTTTTTGGTAAATTCAACATGTTAAGATTTAATCGACAATCTGTTTTGCAGTAATGTGCTGGTTCAGAGGGTTGACGAAAGTCTAATAATTTCTTCCAAGCCGTAAGTTGTCCCATTTAGAAGCTTTTCTCACGTTTTACAGTTCTCGCTATCATCCGTGTTTCGCTTTTCTAGATAGTGCTTGTGCTTGGTGTGTCATTATTCTGCTATAAAATCAATGTTTAGGCCTTCTATTGATTTCAGAGTTATATTTATTCGTTAATTTGTTTACAATTTATTTTGATTTTAGATTGCTTGTTTTATATTTCTTATCTAGAATTCTGTTTCGTAAGTGTTCACAGCCCATTTTAGTTGCATCAAACTTCTCATAAAATATCTTTTCACTTAATACCGTACTTAGCCTTCTTTTTCATGGTTGTTGGTCAAGTGAAAAGTGGAGTGGTGACAATGGCACTACTGATTTGAAAAAACAAGTTTTCAAATTTTTGATTTGGAATTTGGTCCCGTCTTAATGTTACAGTTTTTAAAACGGTGTTGATTTCAAGATTATAATCTATTTGTACATAGTATTTATTTTTTAGCTTTTTGTCAATGAAATAAATTAAAATACAAACACATACCAAACTCTTCGTATAAGATTTATAGCCTACCTGTCATCCTGGAGGATCAACTAATAACCACTAACCTTGCACCTTTATTAAATACACATTTTGAAACAGAGTGTCATTACAATTTCTACACATCACTGTTCTTAATCTGGTTATTAATTGGGTTTTCTTTTATTTCAGCTTCATGCACTCCACTTCAGTTGTTTCACATTGCTATATTTCCTATTACCCAAATATACAACCGACCTAATAATAGATTTTTTTGGAAGGATGTACCTAAATGTAACTTTTTGTCCTTTGCCTTGCATGTTTCAAGTGGGCTAAGTGAGAATTAATTTGGTTTTTTATTGAATTGTTTTAACGATAATGATAATGATAATAACTACATTCTGTGATTATATTAAATTAATACAACAACTGACTTGAATCAGCTATCTATCGCATGTATAATATATTTACTCGTTTAAATTTGAGCATCCTTGGGCTATTTTTGGGGATTTAAAAAATGTTACAATAAACTCAGTAGACAGTTACCAATTTTAAAAAAGTTACAGATTTTAGTAATTATTAATAAAATATAATACAAATTTTAGTTTTATCTTAGTTTTGTTGTTCTGTATTTCTTATACTGCATTAACTGAATTATCATTTTGTTTTAGTGAAAATGAGGAGCTGAGTGAGAAGCTGGAGGAGAAAATTGTCGAAGGTGAGTGATTTATGCTTCTGATAAGAACTTAAGAGAACTAGGAATAATTTAACGCACAATTTGTGTTACTTGCACACCAGGTTAGGTAAATTGCAAGTTCAAATATATGGTTGAACACTTTGTGTGTTGTTGGACCCACTGCCTGATGAGGCTCAATTTTATGTTTTTTTTTCCAACAGTTTTTCTATGACTGATTAAGAATCTAATGGTTTTTTTTATTCAGTTTCAGACATAAAGTCTGCTGAAACCAGCGTCCTCAACAGTTCGTTGGAAGCGAATACTTCTGGTGAAAATGGCGGAAATATTGGAATTAGTTCCATTGAGAAAACTTCATCCCCAGAACAATTGTAAGCACTTTATTTAGATCAGTATTTTTTGTAAAATAACTTATTTATATTTGCGTGGGGAACTTTTCTGAGTCCAATTGATATACAGTCTAGCCTAGTGTGATTAATTTAACCTAACTGCTGCACAGAACCAAGGCAGCGTTATGATGCAGCGTAAGGGGGGGGGTTGAATTTAATTGAAAATCACTTTATCCATAAAGTACAAATTGTATACATTGAACGGCGTCAGGTAACTAAACTAAGGATAATGCTGCTTGATTATACAATTGAATACTAAACTATTTAGGACACAAAGTATGTCATAGAAATTATTTTTTGAATGGGGCCATGAGTAGCACTTTTGGGTTGACCAGGGGTATGTTCATTAATCAAATCAAGTACGTTCATTGTCATTAGTCAACAAAAACTTTGTATGAGTACTTACAGCTCCCCAATATATGACTGAATAGGAAATAAAACATGTGAGCATAGCATGTGGAGAGGAGAGTATTAATATTTGCAAACAAGGACAGCCTTCTTTCATGTAAAAGCAGTCCAGAAGACAAGCGGTTTGAAACATTTTCTCCAAATGAAATGCAATAAGAAAGATGCATTAGAAAGTGCATAGTTGGAGACGGCGGCCATGTTGAATTGTTACTCCATAAGAATCTTTGTTAAATTTAATGCAAGGTTTCTCGTTTATTTATGATCAGATAACTAAGATACATATATAAAATTAAAGGTCTGTAACAAATCTATTTTGCCTGCGAGTGATGTTTTTCATTAAATAAGTACATTTCCTAAGAACAAAAAAAGTGTTATTAATTTTTTTAAATTTTTCTGTCAAACTTAAAACAAAAATATTTCTCAAGCATGATAAAATACAAAATGTTATCAGGTTAAAAAATGCTTTTAAAAATATTTGGTAAAATAATAACAACAAAATATGTGTTAATTAAAGTCATGTCGAGCGCAAATCGACATTAAAATTGTTGCCGATTAGCTGTATAACACGTTCGCTACCTCAATGTTAAAAAAATCGTAACCACAGACTGCCGCCTCAATTTTGCGGCGGGCGTGGCCTACTCATAGCCCAACGCCGCAGATCTGCGGTGGCTGGGTTCATTAAAATAGACTGCCGCCGCAGAACTGCGGCGTTGGTTTCTTGATATTAAATGAGAAATTTCTTTGCAACGGTCTGTTTTAAAGGTTAGATGGTTTAGGCACGGTCTACGGGATAGTCCGCCTTATATACGCGGCACTTGGTCTGTAGCTAGGACTAGGACCAGTCTACATGGAAGTTTATGATTTTTTCATGGGCTGTCAGAGTGACCCGGCCGCCGCATATACGTGATAATTGGCCTGTTACAAAAACTGACCCTCTTACCGGCGCGAAGGAACACAAACTTCTTGGTGGGCGTTTCAAATTAAATTAAAATATGTATATTCAGACGTATTATTCCAGCGACCACGCTGTTTTCACTCACATAGATGGCCCCCAAGGTGTTATTTATGATTAAAATCTGACCTAGGTAGGAACAGTTAGACCGGCACTACTTTTTTAACGCATTCACTGCGATAATCGTGTGTATTCAGAATAATTGCATTTGTTTCCTTGTTAGGCTTTCCGGCGCGCCACACTGAGCGTGTTAATACTGTAGTGTGTAACATCTTTGGCGGCACAACATATGATGATATGAAGTTAGTTCTGAGTTTTACTGCAACTTGCGCCTGATCAGCAGCACCTGTGACTGCAACGTCCTCTTAATACTGTGAATAAAATTAATAGTAGAGAGCCAGGATGGAACCTTTGTGTACTTCTGAGGTGGCAACCCTCCCTTTAGAGTAAATATGTCAAGAATTCTCTATCATATCACTTATTATTTTTACGGTGATAAAATATCACTTGTTATTGATTACAGGGAAAAGTCGTCCCCCGAGGAAAATCCTTCTGTAACTGATAAAGGTAAGATAACCAAAAATATATCCCATTAAGTATCAGTGCCTTAAGCAGAAATGCCATTCAGCCAACACAGCACCCGACTTTACTGGACAATGTTAGTTATTAAACATAACCTGATGCATCTGCACAGATCTTCAGAGCATCACCACATTGCATGGTAAGGTACAGTAAAAGCCCGCTAATCCGGCATCCGATGGTCCGGCACTTTCAATAACCTGGCATCGGTCTAAGGGTTATAACAAAATTGTTGTACACTGTATAAGCCTTTCGAGCGCATATGGGAGAGTTCGGGCGTGATCAGCAGAAGTAACTGTACTGTTTGTATTAAAATAAAATACTGTTAATCTATTTTCTGGTTGAAATGTTGTTTTGTTTTTAATGTTTTCTATCACTACCGAAATCAGAGAAAGCACAATAAAACACACAATAAAACGGCCCATAGACACAGAAAAGTGATTTTCTTTTGACTCTCTAATTTTAGCAGTATCTCCACTATTCTTTCAATAACGGCTATTTTTAGATGGCGTTCAGTATTTCAGCATTTTCGGTAATCCGGCACTGCCAAATTCCCGAACGTGCCGGATTAGCGAGCGTCTACTGTACATGCGACGAAAGGTTGTTTTTGGTACCGGTAACTCCACAAATTGGCTATGAATACGGTTTTTAGTTTAAATAAATTGTTTTTGTTTTTTTTAAGAAGTATTTTTCAAGTATTATTTTCTGCCTGGAGTTCTGTGAACTGTTGTGGATTAGAATTTTTGTAGTATAATGAACAAAAAGGAAAAAAATCAAGAATGAATATCAAGTGTAAGTTCTACATTTTGTTGTTGAATAATTAGGTAGAATGTCATATACTTAAACATATTAAAATATAGTCTTGTAATTTTTACTTTTTAACGTACCGAGTGTTTTCCATAAATTTGAGTTCAGTGATTACTTTGAGACACCACAGGCATCAGAACAGAAATTTGAGAATTAGTTGTCAAAAGGCTTGTATTTTAATTAAAACTAAAACTATGTTATTATTTTACAGGTCTTGGAGGCGAAACTGAAGGAGATATTTTTGAAGAAAAAGGAGATCAAGATGACAGTAGTTTGACAGAGTTAGTTAATTTCTGTAATAGCCTATATGTTGATTATTATTACTATTTTAATTATTTGCCATTAAACCATTAGTCCTGTTGTCCCATAACTAATTTTTACGTTGGCCTCCTCAATTTTCAAAATTATTTCGTTGTATTGAAGAACTTTCGAAAGAAAGGGAATGGCTTGACAGAATTGATTAAGCCTACATCCTTAAGGTCAATTTTGGGTAGATTAGTGAAGGTAACCTGAAAACGGTAATGTGAAAATGTGAAAACTGTCTAGAATTTGGTAGTATGTCAGCCGCTGTTTGTGAGTGTAAGTGTAAAAGAGGCCGGATTGTATGTAATCTGTTTTATGTAAATGTTACAAGAGGATTCTTGTGCAATCCATTTTTAAAATAGAATCTTCTCAATTTATAAAATTGACTTTTTTTTAAACTAGCAGACTTCAAAACACTGCTATTGGATTGGTGACAGTGAAGTATGTAACCTTTTTTCCCAGTCATAATTCAATTCAGGAGGAAAATAAAACGTGTAACAATAATACTATAGTTTTTCTGTACAAAGATTTAGGAGTTTTAAGCATATATTAAAATATAACCTATTTGTGTCTAGGCAGCAGACAAGGAAACGTAAAGACAGACCAAGTGATTTAACTCCTTCGCCAAAGAGGTCGCGGAAAACCGTTCAGGCAGTGGACACTCCATACCAGAAACATTCCCCTGAGGTGACAAAATAAATAACTTAAATATAGTCCAGGGGCCTCAACATGAATTTGAAAAATAAATAACACTGATAATACCAATGAAGCTGTGAGCAGGTAGCTAACAGTCAGTTGAAAGTTACCAATGTTGTAAGTTGTAATGGCAACAAATGCTCTTTGAAGTATAAATTGTCATTTCAATGGTGGAAAGGAAGATAATATATAATTTTCTAAATATTATAAAATGCTTGGAACGACTGATTGATTTCAACCAGCGTGGTTCTCCCAGTTTACTATTACCTACGAAAACCGTTCTTAGAAATTTAATTTTAATGCGAAGATCTTGAGAAAATTGCATATATTATTATAATGTCAAGCAAACCTCAAAACTTAATAGAGGAGAACAAAAATATATTTAAAAAACAGTGGGTGTATATTGATTGTCATATCAGCAACGTAACATCAGTTACAAATAAATAAGACTTATAAACCATTGTTTTTCTGCAGCACCTTTTGTAATTGTAAAAAATATTTTCTTGAATAAAGGTTTTCTGACTTTTGAAGTAGGCTATGTTGTGTTTTTTCAACAGCAGATTATACTATTGCCTGTTCTCTATTTCCACATAGTAAAGATCTTAAGTTTTAATTATTAAAAAAAATATTTGCTTGTAGGCTATTTAAAGTCTTAAAGCTACACAACACTCTCAGTGAGATTAAAGAGTGAGTATAAACCTGTAAAACTTATCAATAAAACATTCATCACATTTTCTGTAAATTCAAATATCTTCATGGCAAATTTAAAAAAAAGTTAATTACAACTTTTTATAGTCTCAGAGACTGATTATAAATTTAGTGCAATGTTTTCAACAAATTGAAACCACATTAACAATTTTCTCATACTAACATTTAATTGCATTGAAATGTTTGCTTTTTCAGCCTATATTTGAGGAATGCAAGAAGCAAGATATGTCGGTGATGGAAATATCGTCCACTCCCGAGAGGACCATTGTGATCGATGACTCTCAGGAGTTCAGCCTCAGAATAGAGGAGAGTTCGCCGCCCACGTCACAATGCAGTCGGGACAAAAAGGAGCCCTCTCCCAGCCACTTGCAAGGTGAGTTGAGTCGATAACAGCCAAATACAATTAACAAAATCCTAAAGCACCCAACACATAAAGAGAATAATATTTTAACTAAGCAGAAGAAAACGCTAATCCTTATTATAAAATTATGATGTTAGATAATGGCTTGAAAATTATTCAGTAGTGCTGACAGAACGTCCCAAATCCTGTGTCACTGTAGTGTAATACTTACAAGGTTCATACTTGGACTTGACAGCTGTTTTTCATCAGTAGGTGAAACTCAGTTTTCATGTGTCACAGGGTTAAGGTAGTGTAAAATACACTAGAGTGGGAACTAATCGAAACAAATTGCGATTTGGCCCGATTCGGGTTACCGAATATTCAGATTATCCAGTGTTTTGCTTTCACCATAGAACTCATTTAAACGATGTTGCTATTGGTATGGTTCACTGCTGCAATCTAAAATTGTCAATAAATTACTGCTTGTTTTAATTTGCTGCTTTAATTAAAGACAGCCTATGATTACAAAATTGTTTCGGTAGATTACTTTGAGACGTAGAGTAACTCTGCATCTTTGTGAAAGTAATGAAAGTTTAAGTTTAGTTTGTTTGTGTTCGTACATTCTATACAGTTTATTTTTGGATAGCTTATAAACTTATAACGGTTAATGTTAGTGTCTATTTTGTTGTTGTTTTAGTTTTTTAACTGACAAAAACAGTTCAATCAAATTTATTGTCATTTTTCCTCTGGATATAACTAGGTTTTGGCATAAAGCCAGTTATACAAAAAACAATTATTCTATGAGGTACATTTGACATTGGCATCATACAATTATTGCCTCATGTATAAATTAGTGACATTTGTGTCCTGTGTCGCAGCCAAAACGTCATGGGAGTCCCACAAGGGTGCGGCTGCCAGCCCCGCCGTGACTATCACAAGCCCCGCTGCCTCCACCGTCACCAACAGTCTGTCCCAGAAGAGCACTGTCTCCTGGTCTTCGCACACCAATGAGCACAACCTCTCATGGGGTTCTCACAAGGACATAGAAGATGTACCGGTATGTTGATTTTAAATTCTGGTTGGTGCTATTCTGTAAATCAATATCCCTCTTAGTGAACGTGTTTATATATTGTAGAGTAGCTTGTATAATAGCCTGGAATTTTTCCCATAATTATGTTTGATAGTGATGTTTGCAGAATAGGTACGGCATACAGCAGAATAGTAGCCTATGCCTGTACTAATTAACTAAAATTAACTAAGATTAGAATCAAATACATAAATACTTGTCTTTGTACATATTTAAGATCTCGGAGGTTATATTTACAAAAATAATATGATTAACAGGGGCTACGCCAATTAATTTAGTTTAAAATTTACTTGAATGTACCAATCAGTTATTTATGAATAGATTCAGTAACAAAACATTTAGATAAAGAAGTTGTACTAAAATAAACATCGCTTTATTATTGATGTTGATAGTGTAGGCCTACATGTGTTAAGCCTATCCCACACTATTCGCGAATACACCGAACATTCGGAGCTCTACGTACATAGGTGTATGTATTGTTTACATAATTCTTACATTATTGTAAGTTGCGAAGAAGTTTGGGCGTTATTCGCAAGTAGTGTGGGATAGGCTTCACAAAAAACATCCATTACACGTCAGCCATCTCAACTATAAATATTTCAACGAAGTTATTTTATTTCAGAACAAAATTGTTAAGGAAGAAAATGGAGAGCCGGGGGATTCAGAGAAGGACTGCTCCTCTGATAGTGCCTCTGGGAAAAGTGTTAGTATATTAGTTTAGTTTTTTCAACTCTAAGAATTTACCATCCATAACAGATTATTTGAGATTAAATGTAATGATTTTTCTGCAATAAGTTATGTTACTTAAACATTTTAATCACAACCTATAAGCTGTGTTGATACCTATAGTTGAGAATATCATCTATATATGAAGCCAACCTGTCCCAGGAACTTTTGAGAGAACCGTAAGTCACACCCATGAACTTAAATGAAAGGTCTCTTGAGGAAATTAAAGGGAAGATATTAGTTTTTTAAAACTATTTCCCCTAAGGCCATAAAAACAATTTTTGAATTTGATCAGATTTGTGATTTAATTATTTGACAATAAGTCTAAAAATCAGGTGAATAAGTGAAGCGTTGGGAAAAGCTAATATCTATAAAACCACCACCAGCTTGCTTGTGCTGTAGCGGCTCACCACTTGCTTGGCTTGGTTCGGTCCACACATGATCTAAGGCTATGTGGATAGCCATAGTGTAGGGAAAAAGTGGCCGCCAACATCTTAACAAAGTAGATATAGGCTCTATAAATTTTAATTTGCCCATCATGTGAGAACGTGAATGCACCATTACTGTGTAATTAGTTGCTATAGTGAGGGCAGAGTGCACAGTACTGTTGCCACTCTTGAGTACATTATTGAGTAGTACCTGGGGGCCGAGCTTTGCTCGGGGGAAGGTCAGTCAGTTTGTTTAGATGACTCGGAGTAATATTTCACCACTTCCCTCTACTGATAATCAGATTTATATTATTCATTAGCCTCTTTTCTACATTTTTAAGGTCCCTCCAGTTGTTATTGATAGCTCAATGTCCCTTTGATTTATTTTACTACTCTATATATGTAATCTTTACTCAAATCTGTTAATCTCTGCTCTCAGGAAACCACATGTTAATAATCATAAACAACATGAGTATTACTTTGACAGTTCCCTGGTTGATTATGAACAGCTGTTACAATACTTTTGTTTTGATTTGAAACTCCATAAGCCCAATGTTATTTTTTTTTAACTTTTCATTTTAGTTTTTTTACATTATTTGATTTTTCCTAGGGATGAGGCCTGTCTAGAACTTATTTTTATCCCAGAAATTAGTTATTTTGAACATTTGAAGGAAATCGTTGGAGCCGTTTTTGAGATCCGTGTCGCAAGCATGCAAGCAAGCAAGCAAGCAAACCTTACTCATATTAGAGTATAGGATTCAAGAGTTACATCTACAGTAAGCTTAATAATTAGTTAACAAAAGTTTCTGGTATTTCTCGACCGATTATGATATTTTGTTACCCCGATTTGTAGGAACTCGATACTCCATTGGTGTATCACTAAAACCGATCAAGTTAATATTTCAGTTTTTTTATTTAAAATATATTAAAGGCAAACCTCTAACTACTGGTCTTTAAATTGGTTTGGATTAAATTATTGTTTGTATGAGCCGGTTTATAAAGTTAGCTTTGCAGGCAGACAATGCGACGGTGAGAGAGGTGACGGAGGTGCGGACAGGCCCGGTGGTCATGGCGGTCACGTGGGTCATCGACAACAGCAATAAGGTCATCGCGGCCAAGATCAAACAGGTGAGGGTCACCTAGTGATGTAAAATACACGGGTTTTTAAAACTCGGGGTAATTACCCAGGTAAGTACCCAAAAATCATAAATACCCGGGTATTTTGGGAATTTATGATTTTTTACGTAAAAATGCCAATGTAATTTATATCTACCCTTACTCCCCTTGTTATTATCAATGTATAACATTTTAGGATATTTTATTGGTTAGGCTACATTTATTAATTATTTTACCAATAAATAAATAATAACATGGACATTTTTGTAAAAAGACCTGTCAAGGTTTACAAATCACACCACTGCCAAACTATGAAGGAACTGGTTAAATACGAGACATGCTATACAAATATGCAAATTTAAAATTGGACAATTACAGAACAAAATCACAATGTAATTGAATTTTAATTTTTTTCTTCCAAAATTTTTAATTTATTAATCACTCCAAAATACTATCAAAGTAGTAAATACCCAGTCCTGGGTATGTGTATCGATCTTGTTTAGAAGTTAAATGTGTGCAGTAACCATGTTATACACATGTTATACTCTTCAAAACAGTCTTTATGATCAATCTACAATCTTTACAGCATGGTAATGTCAATGACCTAGTAAAAATCCCCTAAATGTTATACAAATCATAAATACCCATGTTTTGGGTATTTTCCCAGGGTTTGGGGTAAATACCCATTTTTTATTTACCTACCCGCTTGGTATTTAGCCGACCCACATCACTAGGGTCGCCTCGTGTGGATATTGTCCAGCAACGAGGAGAAAGGGATCGGTCGGACGGCTACTAGCCAACTAACTAACATCAGCTAAACTGTCTGCCAGGGAGTTTTTTCACAGTTTAAACGAAATCACACTCACACTAATATTATAAACTAAAGTTGAGACACATGGGAACGAAACTGAATGAAAAAATAACAAACATTTTGTACCTATTTATATAAATGTTCTCCCGGAAGCCTTGATGTTTTTGGGATGTCGTGATATATGCAGCAATATGGATGGGAAGATTCCTTTCTTCTCGTTACCGGTCAAACCATACAACGTCCTGGGGAGATTTAAGTCAAATCAGCAGCTTTGACAAGTCAGCCTTACATAATGTAGTGTAGGAATGCTTGTACTTGAGAACTACAAATGCTGTATTCGTCTATATAATTTTATTGTTATTTTTTATAAATTTTTGTAATTTTTTTGGATTTTAAGTAAAATATTTTTAGTACATACATGTCTCTGTTATGTTTGCCCATTGAACGTTTATCATAGTTGTTATAACTTACCTGTGCAGAATGAATTGTGTTACATATTGTGAATCGTCTAGCCTGGATATTTTTGCACAGGTTGACTAGTTTGCTATATAGCCAAACTATATACATGTACAATGGTGTTACTGTAGATAAATAAAGAAATAAAAGTAGTAACAAGGATTTGATCAATCTCAAAGTGTGATATGTCATGCAAATTACCTTTCAATCATCACAATTTCCACACCTTACCATAAAATTATTTACTTAAATACCTGGTTTTATGTAAAAAATCTTGAGGAACTTATTAGACATTTTTCACTTAATTTAGTTAAACTAGTTATGACTTAGTTTAAATCCCAACACCATTTTTCGCAAATTAGTCTAAGGTATTTTAATATGCTACCCGAAAGTATTAAAAGCAGACCAAGAGAAAGTTTTAAAAATATTCTGCATGAGTGGCTGGTGCACAAGCTTTCTACCAAGTAAATGAGTATGAGTCTTGTATTAGTTCTTTTACTGTACAAACTTAAGTTTTTTGATCTGTTTTCGTAAAAATATGTTAGCATTTTTTTCCTTACAGTGCGTTGTACATTCATGACTTGCTTAATTGTTATTGTTGTTTGTAGCATTGTAGTCAATTTTAGATTTAGTTTGACAATGTTGATTGCAATTATTGTAATTGTTTAACCCTTTCAATGCTAAGCTTCTGAAAGGAGTAGTTGAATCTGTGATGTTTTGTTAATTTTTTAAATGTCTTGAACACCTGAACAGCCAAAATTAACGAAAATGTGCTTCCGCTGGACACACACACACACTAAAGGATAGGTAAAAAGTAGCAAAACACCTGATCAGATGTGCAACTCACAAAGAATCCGCCCATCCCGTCAGCTTGGACCCGAGCCGTCCACCGTTTGCTTAAGGTCCGCCCTCCCCTTCAACTCTGCCACAGACAGGTGAACTCTCCATGAATTGCACATAAAAACCACCGACTGTGACGGGATTCGAACCCTCGATCCAAGTGTTACCCCCGGCCGGGAAGGTAACGCCTTAGACCGCACAGCCACTGATCAGACTAGCAGCTGTATAGGACCAGGTGGTATTAGAGCCTAGGCACTGGACGAGGTAGTTCAGTACCAGATTTCACCACATGTCAGACTCAGACTGCAGACTGAGCGCCTAACGGTACAATCCCTTATGAAGCCGTAACAGTGTTTACTGATAACAGATTCAAAAGCCGATATATCGGTCCATAGCACTGAAAGGGTTAAAGACAATAAAGACATTCTTATTCTTATTAGTCAATATATAGTAAATATAGTATTTACTATATACACTATATACTATATAGTATTTACTATATAGTATATATAGTAAATGGTATCCTGGAAAAAATAGTAAAACACTCCGTTTGTAGAACGTCAGTAGTTGAAAAAAAATTTTTTATGGGCTTACGCATTTTTATAAAATTTACAACTAAAGTCAATTAAATATTTAAAATGTTTTGGCCTTCTTATCTACTTATTAGGAATCTGTTTTGCTAAGAATGCTCACTGGTTTTTTTGTCAAAAAAACTTGGGACATTTTTCTCTTAATTTAGTTAAACTAGTTATGACTTAGTTTTCTTTATATTTGATGCTGTTAAAAATTGTAAAGTCAGTAACTTGTGATCTGTTACACAAGTGTGACTTTTTTAATGTATATATTACTAGTAAAGTTAAATGAACCTTTTATTTTCATTGTATTTCCGATCTTTATTTAACTAGTTTTACAGGCATAATTACTTCATGATTGGACAAATTGTTGCTGGCACACAATTTGTCGAGAATAACCTCAATACAGAGTCGGTGGCCAGTGTAACACAAGTGGCGAGAGTATTTTACAGTGTAAGCTTGTTTTTTACAGCTGTCACTATTAGAAGAAAACCCTGTTGATAAGCCTGGTCGAATGTCTACTGTTTCGACTACAAGTGCCAAGTCGTCTTCCAGTACTGGGTCTGTGGGGTAAGTGTATATTCTTCTAACTTTAATATCAATCTTCACATAATTCATGAATAAGTTTTAGGTTACAACAATATTAAAAAATGTAGGTTTATTTTATGATCCGACAAATTCTACAAAAACTAGAGACTCAGCACTGCAGCTAGACTAAGCTTTATTGCCAATTTATGTTAGTTAGTGGTATCAACTTTTTTATTAGCATATTACGTGTTGTTATTACTTACGGGATGTAATAAAAGACGTCTTACAACACTTAAGATATATTTACACTTATACTGATTCACATACAGATGGTAAACATATATAAAAGATGGTACTAGGCTATCGATTTCGACCAGTCACACCAGTCATCATCAGGCCAATGAGAGAACTACAGAATCAAAATGGCGTCCTTGCTTATATCCTATTGGCTACCGATAGTTCTCATAGTTCTCTCATTGGCCTGATGATGACTGGTGTGACTGGTCGAAATCGATAGCCTAGTACCATCTTTTATATATGTTCATGTCTGTATGTGAATCAGTATAAGTGTAAATATATCTTAAGTGTTGTAAGACGTCTTTTATTACATCCCGTTAGTGGTATCGACTATGACAGATGTCGATAAGGCGAAATATAGTTAAACTACTATTGGCGGCCGCTATCGCGACCGCAGGAAATAATCAGCTTCTTCAGGAACAAAGCTTTTACAAATAGAAATCCACAGCTGAATACTCCCGGCTCCGCTAATACATTCTAAAATGGCCTAAAAACAGCACAGCTTAAAGCTACAACTGAAATAAGGTTGCTTTTCAAGAAAAACAAACGACACGTGCAGCTTCCCCGACCTCGATTACCCCTAAAAAATATCTTTTCATAGCTTGGGAGCCATTACAGCGCGAGAAACAGCCGCGAACGGACGGACGCACGGAGCCACAGACAAATGCGAATTAAAGTATTGATAACAATAATGGATATTACTCACAGTAAAAATTAAATACTACTGATATTGCAACCCAATCTGTACAGTTCTGAACTGTAAAATGAGGTTCGATTCTGAGAGAAAAACCCATGATAATAAACAAGCACAGCAATATTTACTATGCCTATTAAAAAATATTGATAGATTTTTAACCCATTGGCTTAAAATGACGTGCTAGCGCCGTTCCTAACTTTTCATTTTTTAAACTTATGAATTGGAATGGACAAAATTGTGTTTTAAATGGATTAGTCACATTGGCACACACACAGTAGACATAAGTAAAAAGTAATAAAATCAGTGTTGACCATGTGCAACACAAAGAATTAACCGATCCTGTCAACTTACAAGCAAGCCTGCCACCGTTTATTTTACTTGGGCCCTCCCACCAACGTTGCCACAGACCGGTTAACTCATTGTGAGTTGTACGACTGGTCAGTTTTGGTCGTGTACGGGAATCGAACCCACGAACATCGTATCCACTCCTGGCCAAGGTGTTTCCACAACGTAGACAACTCACGTAACACGACCAAAGGCCTAGCGTCGTTATTTAGCTTTTTCAGTCAGTCCGCGCCCCTAGCTAAGAGAACCGTAGTTACCCGCCATCATTCACAGATGTTGCTACTAAAGTGCAGCACCAATCAAATTTCATTATAGGCTATTGCGAATAGAATAAAATTACTACCTTAATGGGTTAAATGTACGCTGTAAGATCCATTTAACAGTTAATTCAATTTTGACAATGAGTTCTCTCACACCGTCACTTCCTTGGCCTCGTCAACAAGTGTCCTCCACTGCTGTCTATCGCTTGGTCAAGGCACCGCAGGTCCTTCCGAGTCTGATTGCTCCATCACAGCTTTAGTCTTCCCAAAGGGCAGGTGCCCCACAGACGGCTATTGGTCACTTTCTTCAGTAAACTATTCTCTTCTCTTCTTTCAACGTGTCCTGCCCATCTCAACCTTCGGCTCTTTATTAATACAAATAAAAAATGTCTTGATTATGGCTTGTAAAATTATACAAAAATTAAATGCTGGTTGAGTGATAAAATCGGATTACAGCAAAGTTAAATAAATAATACCCAGGAAAATAACAGTCGAGGTAAATAGTTTTTTAATATCTTACAACCACTAAAACTCAATATTTTTCACATGTAAAGCGATTTAAAAAATGAACAAAATATTCAAACCAAGACTCAATTTTGAAATACCCATACCAGAACTGGAATGTTTCTGGCCCTCCTACTATACACTATCTATGTTTTCCTTTAAAACTTAATTATTAATATGTAGTAGAAAATGTTTCTTGTTCTAAAAGTTGTAAGTTCACTAGTATTCATGTGGGTCAAGACATCATGAAATAAAACTCGCATATCTGTGTAGAATAGATTGGTAACCTCCTTGTGGTTAATATGTCTTAATCACTCTTCTTTGTTCGGTAAATGTAAAAAATATTAGTTCAATAAAATAACACATAATTTTTTTGACTCATTCCATGTATTTTTTAAATTAACTGTTGAGCTGGTTGCAGGCTGCCAGGTCCGTTCCCGTTGCCAGGCAGGACGGTACGCTCTCGGCTGTCCACAGTGTCCACTGTTTCGTCAACCACCTCTAGTAGTTCGGCCAGCAATCAAGGTACAACCTCTGTCTGGTCTGTGTATCTGTGCCATTGGCACTTATTACATTTTTATTGGGAACTGCCCAAACCCCAAACGCTTGTTTTGTTACTATCCGAGGTTCACCTTTTATTAGAAAGCATCATTAATGAATAGTCCGCTAGTCCGATGACAAAGACTGGGTCCAGTATCGAACCTTCGTACAATTTTAGCGAATTTCCCCTATAGGGAAGAAGCTATTACCGTAGGTCTCATGGTAAGACTTAAGCCCGAGACCATGATAACTTTTTGTTTTGAGGTCCCCAGATGCCAAAAACACTATTCGTTCAAATTTATATATATCTATATATATATATCTATATATATATATATATATATCTATATATATATATATATCTATATATATATATATATCTATATATGTGTCCGTTAACACGATAACTTGAGTAAAAAACATCCGATTTTGATGAAATTTGGCTCAAATGTGTAAAATGACATTCATGACTTTAAGTTCGAAAACCTGAAAAATCGGACCATGGGAAGGGGGGTTTATAGGGGTTTTAAATTTTCCAAAAATCAGTTTTTTGCATTTTTCACCCTAAAATTTTTAAAAAACTTGATTTTGGTTTTGACCATATTATAGAGCTTAAAAAAACAAATAATTTAGTATTTTTAATTATTAACCTAGGTTAAATGGTTGCGGAGAAAATCCAAAAAAACATGCTCATAAAATCTCCTATGTTAATCTTAAGGGAAAAAGGTTTTTGGCTTTTCCTCAGTTTATTTTAATGTAAACTTCACATTTGCTTTTACCAATCTGTTCAGTTCCACAAAACAATCATTTTGGTGTTTAAATTGTGATTCTACGCCCAACCGTTGCAGAGATATTCAAAGTGCTAAACACAGTACGTTGTCCAATGTTATCCTTATGGAGAATAAATAAAATTTGATATCTCGATTATTTATGAATGTATGTTGATGAAACTTGGTATGTGGCTTCAAGTAGTACTGGTATATTGATATTTGCACAAAAAATTAATTTTTTGTTGATTATTCCCGTAGCAGCAAACCTGCGTACTCAGCCTCATGTTATTCTTATGGAGAATAAGTAAAATGTACTGACTCCCTTAATTATGAACATAAATTAATAAAACTTGGTATGTAGCTTCACTTGGTTGAGTTATATTGATAATTATATAAAAACCCATTTTTCTGTTCCTTGTTGCAGCAAACCTGCTTTCTCAGCCCCATGTTATTCTTATGGAGAATAACTAGAATGTCATATATCGCTTATTTATGATTGATTTATGATGCTTGGTTTGCGGCTTTATGTGGAATTCAGACAAATATTATGCATTGGAAATTCGCTGAGTCCGCAGTTTTGCTGCGACGGGGGTATTTGTTTATCAGGATCGACTTAGCGAACCTTGGATTATGGGGCGAGCGCTCTACCCACTACAGCTACGTTCCCTGGCCAGTTGAACACCTGTTTTATCATAGCATGCATTAAGGACATGCTGGATCATATTAAGAAACAAAATGCTAATTGTTTGTACGAAAAATAACATAGTTTTTTCAATATTTCTTACTTAAATTACATTTTTTATTATTTCTTTCTCTTTATTTTTTTATTTTAGGTGTATTATTGGCGGTGTTACTGTTTAACAGAAGTAAATGTTAAAATTAGGGGTGTGCGAGTAGTGATTTTTAATCGAGTCGATTAGTGCCAATTATTTTTGAGTTTTAGAGTATTTTCGAGCGAGTACTTGCCATTAGTTGGTTGTTTAAAATAGTGTAATGGGATTTGGATACCACCCTAGATTTGATAATCTAAACATGTTTTCTAACTAATACATAAGTAACAATACAAAGTTTTGGCCACTACAATCAAACTGGATTATGTATTGACAAACAAAACACGGTTTGACATTCGTTTCCGGCCAGTGGAACAGGGCCAATTTCACCTGGTCCAGACATCGCTTATAATCAATACTAAATGACGAAATCGTTAGCTGCGGCCGAAATTACACGGTCCGATCGTCATTTTCGGCCGATTTTACATAATGCGATCGCCTTTTGCGGCCGTTACTATCCATTTTGGCCGGACGCAATCGTTAGCGATCGTCCGGAAATCGGCGAGAAATACTCGCTCGAACTTTCGAGTAGTTTTCTAAACTTCGAGTCGAGTTTGAGTATTACTCGGCCGAAAACTCAAAGTTTCGAGTACTTGCACACTCCTAGTTAAAATGTGTAATTATACTGTCTTGCAACAGCGGACGGTTGTGGCTAAACTTATTAGTGGTTTACAGCTTGGGACGGGCCGTTTCTAAAACCACAAGTTCCTGGATCAAAACTGAATGTGACATTTTCATGTGAAAAGTGTGGCCATCACTGCCCCATCCCACCTGTCGACCATCAGTCCTCGACCAGTCCACTCGTGTGAGTTTCTTATATGTTTAAAGAAATCTGTAGATAAAAATGTTATTGTGATTATGGTAGTGTTTGGTGCAGAAGTTTAGAAAAATTGCAAACAATATTTGTATTATTTAATATTTCCTCTTTGTTATCTTTAGTAACCTTCCTTTTATTCTGAATATTTTGCTTTTTTGGGGAGGTAATATTATTCCAGAATTATTTTGGGCAACACTCACCACAATAACGCTGATAACGCACCGGTCAAGTCTGATGCTTCAAGGCGCTCCGAGCCTCTCCGTGGCTATCTTACATCTTCCGGCCAGTCTTGATAAAGCGAATGAGTTTTTTTGTTAATTCGCGAAACGTGAACCAGAAAAAGTAGTGTGTTTCTCCCAGTTCTATTTGTGTTGTGTGTGTTTGTTTTTAACTCTTGACGACTAGATCCAGCACTGATTATTGTGGTGAGTGCTGACCAAAATCATTCTGGAATACCGTTAACTATTTGTGACAGCATAAATTTTTAATGTTTTGAAAGGGAACGGGCTATATCCTGGTCTTGTTCCTATCTAAGGTCAGCCTCTTCTTAGGAAGCATCATTAATTAATAGCCCAAAAGATAAATGTAAATGGCAGTTAGCTGGGTCTAGTATTGAAACTTCACAAATTTTCAGATTTTGGTCAGAATTGATATGGTAAAACTCATTTCATCTTTGATGTGCTTATAACGTATCGATATAAATACAATTTCATTTTTGTATCCATTGCTTAAAATCTCAAAATTGTTCATTATTTTTGTATTTAATGTAGTATATAAGAGAAGTCAGAATTGTCAATAAAAAATGTTGCCTATTGTGCTCATGGGTCAGATTTTGACAGGATTGGCTTCATTGAACTTGATAACACTTTACCAATGTCATGTAAAGCCGTGATAAGGATTTAGGCTAGTTTAAACCATTATACACCATTACGGATCTGCTCCCTGGCCTGTTAAAGTTTAAGTCTTATTCTAATGGCAATAATTTATTCAATCTTTTATCAGAAAGTGCACCACTCTTTTATTTATCTATCACTTATCCAGCCAGCCACACAATTCCCAGATAAAGAATAGGCTGCCAGCTAGTGTTAAAAGATATCTAAACATTCTAAGACAAGAACAGTAGATATGTTTTAAACAAAGAACAGTGTAGGTACAAATTTATAATTTACTAAAATTAATACAAGTAAAACCATTTTTATTTCAGAAATGGTAATTCACCTGTAATTGAAGAGGAAGCAGAACTAAAAGTTAAATCTCTTACACCAAAGAGGGGACGAAAGGTAAGTTTTGTACGATTTTTAAGCATTTAATAACGTGTGGTGTATTTAAAAACTGCATTTAATGAGACAGTTTAGTGGTTGCATAGGTAACATTAGTTGAAGTAATTCACTCAAAGACCATTTCTAAAATCTATTAAAAAATACTAAAAGCAGGCGTTTCAAAAAAATTAATCCACGATTGAAAATAACTTGGTTTTTAGTTTTGTGGTAGCTGTAACTCTTTTTTTTAATTTTATTTTAAAGCTCTCAATAAGCATTATTTTTTGTTTGAAGTTGTTCTTAACTAGCTATATAAAATATAGTTAAAAACTGCAGTTTTGTTCTTTCTGCTTTTTAGAATGTATTACAAACTTCCTGCCCCGTAAGAAGTACATTGAAGGTATCCTAAAATCAAAAACAGTAAAGAAAAGTGTAGAAAATTCCTAAAAATGGATTTTTTTATAATTGTAAGGTTGAAATGTCTTCCCAAATTATTTGCTTATTGAAGGAAATCTTTAAAGCATTAAAAATAGGCTTTTTATCGGTACAGTCTTGGTAATTTCCTCCAGTTGCTATTTCATTACAATAGCTATTTTCCTTCAGAAAATTAATCTAAGCGGTATTTTCCAAGTCAATGAGTGTGCTCTAATAAAAACCTGGTAAAGCCACAGGGAAACAATTCGGGTAGTACAGTGTCCAGCGGGCTGTTGGAGGAGGAGACCTCCAGCTCGGGGTCGCAGCCCCCGCCACAGGCGTCCAGCACCCCCGCCAAGCTGCCGAGGGGGCGGCCCAAGAAGCAGAACGGAACTGTGCCCAAGTCCGCCAAGAAGGACGGGAGCGGCACTCCGGTGAGGACTCCGAGAACTGTCGGCCGAGCCTCCAAGAACAGTGCGACGCTCTCCGCTAGGAAGGCCGAGGAAGGTAGTGTGGAACAGCGGGTAGATGTTAGTGGTCAGTCAGCCATGTGTACTTTCAGTTTGGTTGCATTCGCTCAAGGGTATGAACAAAAGAGGGGAGGAGTTTTTGACTGTCTCTAGTCCAGCTAACCTAAGGCAAATACGTTGCAAGAACCTTTGTTATTGATATTTGGGGTAAGGAAGTCACATTAATGCATTGAAGAAAAGTAAGTTTACTTTTTAAAATCATCCACGAGGCTTAACCATGGACTATCGACAAAATGTGTCGTTTTAAAATAAAAATATTTACTTCCTTTTAAGATTAAAATATATAATATATTATGAATACATAATATGGATATGTAAAAACTGGCCAGTACCACATCCAGCTTGAGTGCTAAAAACTCTTGCAAAATTAAACCAAATTTAAATTTATTTTTGCCTGTATTTGTGTGAAATATAGAAATGTATCCTTGAAGTAAAAGGTTATGAGTCGTCAGTCCTGTAAACGTTAGAAAATTACTATTTTCTGAACTGCTGTCTGGATTTGTCCTCGGCCAGCTACGCTAAACGTAATAAATGTTGGTTTGTGTTTGTGTCCCCATCTGTGTGTGGATGTGAAATGTAATTTTATCTGTTGTTTCGACTACAGGTTCTACAATAAAATTTGACGTTTTGATTTGAAAATGGGACATCTGTCCCAAAACTAGTCAACTACCAATGTTAACAGGATTGACGACAGATAACACGTAACCTGTTACTTCAAGTCGATTATCAATGCAGGAAGAAAATTTGAATGAATTTAGTATAGTTAAGACCTCGTCAAAAACCTTAGGACCTCTGAACAAAATGTCCTTTTTGTGAAGTATTGATTCTCTGAGGATGACTTCTTTCTCACATTTGCACTCACACATCGTATGGTTTGAACATCTATGGTGCAACAGCCAAATATAATCTAGATAAAATACCCAGAATACAGAAAAAAGCTATTAGGATCATGTTCAGTTTAAAACAAGACAATTCAGTGAAAGACCATTTTAAGCAATTGAAAATGTTAACTGTCTATACACAATATATCTTAGACACTATTATATCCTCAAGATTTACCATTCAAAAAATATCCCAGATATAACTCTCTATTCTTACTATACCCGGAATAGAGGTGAAATTGTTCCACGTGACAGACTAAATTTGTATGAAACTAAACCTACATACATGGGTTCCAAGTTTTTTAGATTCATTCCTCTCCACATCAAACAAGAACGACAACCCAGAATTTTAAAGAAAAATTTAAAAGGATACTTATTAAATAGATCTATATATTCATTAAAGGGATTTTTTGTTAATCAAAACTCTTAAATATATAAACTATGTTTCTGTTATGTAATTTAAAAAAATAATTTGTCTAAATTAATTATGTTTACTTTTTTTGTAAATGTAAAGATTATGTTTGTAAAATTGTAAAATAAATTAGATATTTCTGACACTATTGAAATGTAACTGAAATTAATAAAGATAGTTTGAGTTTGTAACCTGCTGTACAGGGACAGGGGAGCCAGTGCTGGCGCGGTGGGGTGGGGATGGCCGCTACTACCCGGGCTGGGTCACCGACCCTCTCTCGGGCTCGCAGGTGCTGGTGCGGTTCTGTGACGGCCAGAGCAAGCCCACGGCCCTCGGCAAGGTGGTGCGGGCCGACGTCATCACCCCTGGCACCCTCGTGCTGGCTGCCACTCGCTCCGGGGAGTACGAGGAGGCGCTCGTGGTGCAGGTCGACTCGTGAGTAACAGCAAACTAGCTATCCTATGGTTTCATAATTACTATCACACTCTATTACTAAATTACTCTATGTTCATAAATTACTATTGACGCTCTTTCCAATAAGCATGTCTGTATTTTTTAAAAAGAATAAATAATGTGAGTGACGAGGCTATAGCACAAACTGTATATCATGCTTTATTTGAGTCACATTTAAGATATGGTCTAATAATCCGGGGGAGCACTTCGGCAGGAAACCTTCAACGTGTCTGCGTCTACGAAAGAGGGCAGTTAGAATTCTAACAGGCCTAGACCAAGAGACAACTGCAGGGAAGCATTCACCACACTAAATATCATGACAGTTACTGTCCTATACATCAGAGAGGTGATTCTGCACATAGACTAAGTTCCAAAACAATGAGGGTCAGATCTCCACAGTCATGACACCAGACACGTTACCAGATTCATCCTCCCCCTACGCCACAGCTCACTGTTTGAGAGAAAACCTTCTTAAATCAAAGGAAACTACATAATCTCTTGTCAGAAGACATCAGGTAATTACATGGACGAAGACCGCATACTCTGGATGGTTAACAAATCGACCCTTATATTTTAAAGAAGAATTCCTAAATTGTAGAAACACTTATCGATAACCAACAAAAGTTCTATTCATTGTTAAATATTATTGTAATTTGTACTTTATTTTATTACAATTCTGAATGTATTGTAATTGTCTTGACGCCGTTACTTTTCTCAAAGAAAATTTAAATAAAGAGATTCGATTGATATGGGGTATGGCATACGATCAGTCTTGTGACTGTGAGGCGGAGCGTCAAACTATGGACCACATGGTGAATGACTGTCCCCTCAGCACGGCCGGCACCTGCATGGAACAAGTAAGGCCGAACTCCAATGGCTTCACGCCCTAGATTTAGCTCTGTGATGGGAGATCCCTTATTTACTTTATTTATTTTCTAAACTTAATTAACGCAGTTAGATCATAGCGAAGTTTTTCTTTTTGTTGTAACCTCCGAAATAGAAGGCAGCTGTATAAGCCGTAAGATAAAGGAGTCTGCGATACCAAAAATTTCAGATCTGGATGGTTTGGTACGGTATATTTATATAATATATGAATGATACGTTATTGTGTATGATATTTGTTTATACTGCAAATTTATTTGTACAAAATTAATATATTTTAGAAAGAAAATAATTTGTAGTACATATGTTAATAATTGCTTTTTAAATAGTTTGCTTTTTAAATGGTTTGCTTTTTTATTAAACTTACTACAGTCAAACCTTGACGTAACGAACCTTAAATATAATGAATTCCTTGATTTAAAGAAGTTTTTAAAATCCCCTTGAACTAGCCATAACACACAATGCAAATTATACCCCTATATTATAAATAAATCATTTTTATAATAATCCAAAAATAAATTATCCTCTGTATAAGAAATTTGTTAATGTAGAACCTCTACATGGTGGATTTTACCTTTATATAACAAACTGTTCGAACGTTTCAACCCTGGTGTAACAAATGTAGACCACATAAATCCAGAAATTAATCGGGTCTCAACTTGAATCCTCAGTTAGTGTGCGGGTTTTCGTGGGAAGTACGTACACAAAATAATGAGTTGTGCAGTATCGATGGCGGACAAACGAAGACGTTTGCATTGAGATAAAACTTAGATATGTCGTACTATGTTCAGTAAACCATAGCGTTTTAACTAGGTTAAATTCAGTTAGGGGTGTGCGAGTATACTGATGATTTGGTGGTGTACCATGTATCCAAGGGTCATTCTGTCCTAAATTAAACTATCTGTTCATTGTGTCCGAAACAAAAAATGATCCTGTGCATTCTGTCCAACCTAAATAGTAATTATTAAAAATAGGCTGTTCATTCTGACCAGAAGAGAAGGTTGGTCATTGTGTCCAAAAGTAAATTCAAAACAGAAAACATGAATTGTTAGGATAAGTAAATTAGAACCAATGAACGTTTACAAAGTTTTGGACACAATGAACAGTAATTTTACTTTTGGGCAGAATGAACTTTGGACACAATGATACACATATGATGATTTTTATAACAAATGTGAATAAACATATATTTAAATTTATATAATCGTAAACTAACAATCTCTGCGATGGTGTGTTGCGCAGGAGTGGGGCAGCACCTGTGTACATGGTGGAGAGAGACAAGACGCAGAGAGAGGTGGAGTTCGCCAGTATCGCCCTGCAGCAAGTCACTGTCACAGAGCTGACCGTGCCCGAGGCCCAGAAGGTGATGGCCGGCGCCAACTTTAATGATCTCTCACTCGGTGAGTAGTAGCACCAGTTGTGTATCTGCCAGTTACAAGGGTTATCCAGTGAGTAAAGAACGTTTGATTACTGCACATAGCACAGCTCCCCCATCACCGCCATTGTGAGTGTGGCAGTCAACTCACCTCTCCACCAGTCTGAGCCGAGTCTCGATGCTGTGCAGTAACGCAACTTTTTTCAAAATGGTGGTGTCAATCGAAAATCCCGTCAAATATGAGATACACAATGTTATTCGGTTACTAAATTTTAAAAAAATTGTTTGGACTATAGAAATTTTTAGACCAACACCGAAGAAAGTTTATGGTGAAAGTGCAAAAAAATAAGAGCTTAAAATGTATGTAATGTGCTAAAATTTTAGCAATTGTTATCCTCAAACAACCCCTCAAGTCTCTTGGTTAAATAAGTCAACAGATGGCCCATTGATTATGGCATCCAAAATGTACAACAAGACTTCTCAAGCCCTCAGACAGCTGAATGACAAGATTTTCAAGTTAAAGCTTGAAGGGTTTCTTCAGAGAAAGACATTTTATACCTTGGAAGAGTACCTACAAGGAAAATGGCCTGCTTTGGAATTTGAAATTTAAAAACTAAGCCAGTTCTTTCTTGTTGACGTGCCAATGTATTAGAATGTAATATTGCTTGGCTGAATAAAATATTCTATTCTATTCTTGTGTGTTTTTGTTTCATCACAATCTGACAAGTCCCCCAGAATCAAACTAAGGTGAGGGTACCCCAATAAAAAGAAATCATAACACTTTTTGCTATCCTAAACCGTCACATGTATCTAACGTTTATCTGTAAAGTATCTCAAACTCAGAAATAATCATCAAGTTGGCTGTACGGTGTTGCAGAGAACATTATCGCACATCCACGCAAGAGGTCGGCGCGCACCCCAGTGGAAGGAGGCAGTGGGCGGAAGAAGAAGCGGCAGACGACGCCTCAGCCGTGCACGAGCCACGGGAAGACGTACAACGGTCCCGAGGAGTCTTACGGAGACACTGACAGCTCCACCCATAGCACCTGCAGCCTCGATCTCAGAGGTGAGTCACGAATACAACGTAGGAGTCCTAGTGGAAGTAATGGTTCACTGGTATAGACTTGCGTGCTGGTTCAGTTCCTTAATTGTCATTTTAGCGAATTTCCCCTACAGGGGAGAAGCTATTACCGTAGTCGGCATGATAAGACCTAGGCCCGGGACCATGATAACTTTTCGTTTTGAGGTCCCCAGACCCCAAAAACACCATTCGTTCGAAACTGTAGATATATATATATATATCTATATATATATGTGTGTGTGTCCGTGAGCACGATAACTCTCGTGAAAATTATCCGATTTTGATGAAATTTTGTATAAACGTGTAAAGCAACATTTATGACTTTAAGTTCGAAAACCAGCCAGATCGCTTCATCCGAAGGGGTATTTTTGGGGGGTTTTGTACCCCAAAAATGGGTTTTTTGGATTTTTTACATATAATTTTGGGAATAGTCAAATTTTAGTTTTTACCATTGTATTCAACTTAAAAAAACACACAATTTGGTATTTTGATCATTCCTCTACGTCAATTGGTTACCGAGATATTGAAAGTGCCAAACACAGTACGTTGTCTAATGTTATTCTTATGGAGGAAAATAAAAATCTTATATATCGCTTATTTATGAACGTATATTGACGAAACCTGGTATACGGCTTCATCTGGTTGTGGACCATTGATATTTGCTCAAAAAAACAATATTTTACCAAAGGCTCCCATAGCAGCAAACCTGTGTACTCAGCCCCATGTTATTCTTATGGAGAATAAGTAACATGTTATCTCCCTTCATTATGAAAATAAATTAATGAAATTTGGTATGTGGCTTACCTACATGAGTTATATTGATATTTGTATAAAATCACATTTTTTGTGTTACTTGCTTCAGCAAACCTGCATACTCAGCCGCCATGTTATTCTTTTGGAGAATAATTAAAATGTCATAAATCGTTTATTTATGAATGTATATTTATGAAACTTGGTATGTGGCTTTATTTGGTATTAAGATACATATATATATGCATTGGAAATTCGCTGAGTACGCAGGTTTGCTGCTACGGGGGTATTTACCTATGAATTGGAATAGGAAAACTGTGTTTTAAACGGATTAATGGGGCGTATTTGAATTTAAAATGGTTTTCTTTCAGTTTAAAGAGTCGTAGTGGCGCACACACAGATTCATAAAATCAGCAAAATCGGTGTTGACCATGTGCAACTCACAAAGAAGTCACGAATCCCGTCAACTTCCAAGAGAGCGTGCCACCGTTTTATTTTACTTGGGCTCTCCTACCAACATTGCCACAATAAAAACTAGCTAGTTTTCAAAAAAACTTCCAAAACGTTCCTTATTTAGATATATTAATTAATAAGCTATTACGAAAATAATCGAGAGAAACAATTACTAAGTTGTATTACACACACAGAGCTCTGCCTTTTATTAGTATGGTAATGCTAGTCATTAAAATCATTTACTTATACCATTGCTAACTTTGGGCTACACTGATTCCTATTCAGTCTGTAATTTATGCTTGTAACTTCCAGTCCACTCTACTCGGTTCGTATTGTGTTGAAATGGCTACCGTATCCGTATCCGAAGCTGCAAGCAATCAAAATAGCAATTCCTCCAATCTATTGGCCTTGAATCTTACTAAGCTCTTTCTGACGTTTATTTTGATGGATCCATGTTACGCCTCGTGCTGAGTGACATTTCCTTGCCTGTTACTTTGTATGTTATTCAAAACAACAGTAGAACATTGATCAACCGTTACTCTCTATTATCCACCATAGCCTATCAACCTAAAAACATTATTTTTTTACTTTATGAAATGTTGGTATTATTAGTATTGTCTGTACGAGCCAATAGGGTGTAACTGCAGCACTCGCCAATGGGGCAGCGGCTACGTTAATGACTGAGTTTGTCAACTGCCTGGCAAGTGACTTGCGTGTGCGGATCAGTGATTTTGTAGTGACATCAATTAAGTTTCAAAGGTGGCTGAAAGGAGTGCTGGTTTATACAACCATAAAACAACATAAAAACATGAAAAATTAAAATTAAACATTTGAGGAAGGTAAAAACTGCACCAGTATTTTAAGTTAAAATGCAGACCTCACTTCTTTGTAAAATACAGAACACTGCTGCAAAAAAGCATTAGTCTCAAATATATGAAATAAAACTAGATGTTACCCGCAGGCATCGCCCTGCGAATGATTTATAAAAACTATGATAGTGGTGTGTGCTGCATTCTGTGGTTAGCCCGTAGAACTACTATGAATCAACATCAGCGGTTTGTATTTTCATCAGCTCAAACAAAAATGAATGTCCATAAAGAATACATGGGAGGTTTGAACCCCCGTGGGGCAAAGCCCTATAGGATTTTGGCAACGTTAATATGCCTATATGTTACTCAGGACTATCAAGAACCTCTGCCAAATTTCAGCTCAATCAGTCCAGTGGTTAGAGCGTGATTGAGCCACAAATATCTAAACAAACATACAAACTTATAAACTTTTACATTTACAATATTAGTAGGATTACTGTTATCTTAACGTATAACTCTTTCAACATTAATAATTAAGCTTGTTATCTGACGTAAGCGCTTTCCACTAACACATATTATAATACTGCAACTTTTTTTTCATCGACGACTTTTATGAACATAAATATTTCTATAAAATTTAATGTATTTTTATGCTAGTTAAATTAGTGTTACAATTTGTTATGGTTAACGTTTATCATTCAGTTTCTGATACCCGCCTATTCAGCCTTAGCCCCAGTCTCGTCAGTGGCGGTTAATAGACGATTTACTGCAATCGCTTTAACTGCGACCTTTTATGAGAATTAGTGTGAGGAAGATTGGATAATTTAAGTTGCACTAACAGTTGTAATGTTGTAACTGTTATACAAAAAATAACGTGTTAACACTTTTTTTAGGGAGGAGGGAAAAATGCATTTAAACACTCAGGTGGCCAACCTTTAATGTGGGACTCCTACTAAAAAAAGTAGACTACCCTCTCTACTCTCTCTACTCTTTAGGACTCTAATCTGGTGTTGTTTGTCACATTACTTCAGGCTAGGCCTCAGTTTGGCTTAAGCCCGCAGGGCTCGCTCTGTTTCCAGCCATCTGATCTTTCAATCTAGACCTCTTCCCAGTCTAGATCATTATTTTTACTGCGGAGGATGCTCTCGACAAAATGTGACAAACTGTCCCAGTTGTCCCCGCCCATTATCTTTTCACAGACCGTGTCCACCGAAAACATTGTGAAAACGTGTTAATCCATAATAATTATTGTGTATACACTGCAATAAACTTCTCCCATCCTTTGCTCTCTCAGTCCCTCCTCTAAACACTATTCCTCACCTTTTCTTGGATATCGCATGGCTCAAGGCGTGGTGGGGGTAGTCTCTTGCTCTCCTACATATGCTAGGTTTTTTTATGCAGGACATCTTCAATAAAATGTTATTATATCATGTAAAAGACAGATTCTAAACTTATTCACATTAAATTAATATTTACAAAGAAATAAGTAGTGTGAAGGCTGTAACTAGTAAGAACGTTTAATGGCCCGCCAGTAGAGTCAAGCGTCCTGTCATAATTTTAGCAGCCACACTTCACTCTTTTCCTTGTTTCAGGTAAAGAAATCAGACCGCTAGATGTGGAATGCTTTCCGCCGGAGTCTGTCAAAACGAAACTAGTCTACAGTCGTGGCAATATGGCTTTCAAGACGAAAGAAGGTGATTAAGCCCTAGACTAGTAGCGATATCGCTGCTTTCCATTCGGTACAATAGTATTATGAGATCGGTTATAACCATTGCACGATCTCAGTGGTACAATTGATATTTCTTTATGAGACTTGGAGTTCTGAGTAATTAAACCAGGGTGTCCACACACTGAAGTTCCGGGAAAACTTGGAATTATCCGGGAATCCTTTTCTACATATCCTTGTACATTCAAATTTGGTTTAACACCCTTTGTAGCCACTTTAGGCAAACAAAAAACGTATAAAGTATGTTTTGTCCGATTAAGCATGGTTGGCACATAGTGTGTGTAGGTCGTCATGTTTGGTCGCTAAAAGCAGCTGGGTTTGTCGTTTCCAGGTTATAAAATGCAAAATTGCTGTTTTAGCAGATAAAGTAGATAAAACATGTTCCGCCTCGTGACTCTGCCTTGTTATTTGCGGTCGGGCTGTCTGCGTCAGCCCATAAAATGCAACCCAATTGCCATTTTTGGACAGTTAAGAGATTAAAAATGGCATATTGGTAGATAAAAAGTGGCGCTCCGTTGGCTTTTCCACCCAGTAAAACATGTTTTGGCCCTTGTTTTTGGCTTATAAAGTTATGGTAAAATTAGCATTTTTGTTCAAACACTTTCCGGTTGCTAATTTGGCCAACGCGGGCAGGGTGTATTTCACCCCCAACAAATGTGGTCCAGTTGCCGTATTAGTCTGATTCGACATGGCTGTATTGCCATATTTGTTATACAATTTGAGGTTCCTTTTTTTTGGCCGATAAAACAAGTTCCGCTTGTCATTCTTGGCCTGTAGTATGTGACAGATCTGTTAAAATTGTGGTAAAACTGCCAATTTGTAAAGGGTTTTATAAAATACAATGTTATTCAATTTTTCACCTAACAAATTTTAATTTGGTAATTTTCAAATATTTTCACCTAATGAAACTAAAGATAAACTTTGTAAATACTCGCTTGTAAGGTAGCACTTTGAATTAATTTTTGAGTAAATAATTAAATGTGAAAAAAGTTTTTGAGAAATATTACGTGAGTAGCATAATACATGTTGTTACAATTAACAGGATAAAATAAACTACATCTCACAACCTACAAAATATATTTACACTTACACTTTATTTTATCCTGTTAAACTACACACAGCTTACAAAAACGAATATCAATATGTGTCCACGTTGTCAATGATCAGTTTTATGATGACGATTTTGTTTGTGTTTTCAAGTTGTAGTAAACCCAACGTTGGACAGTGGCTTTGGTCCCATTCCGGAGCCGGGTAGCAAGCTGTTCGCCGACTGTGGCTTCCTCATCACGTACACGGACCTTGTGAAGATGCAACAAGGCGAGGTCACCTACTCCAGCATAGAAGGTGGGAACCTTGCATATACTTATTCTACTCATATAAAGCTAGACAGGTTCACTGACTGACTGACTGATTCACTGACATAAATTATGAGGCACTTCCTGTAATCGGACCTTACTCGACCAGCTATGAAGCTATGAGGTGAGTATGAGGTGTTTTCTTGCCTTATACTTGAATTAAATCTCTTTACGAGGATTACTCAGAACAACTGCCAAAAGTTAACTTTTTTGAGTTTGCAGGCAATTTTTGGTCGGGAAAAAGTTCACTTTTTGTAATTTTTACTCTTTGAGCACATCTTAATATAAGAAATCAGTAAGCGGTGACAAAAAATGTTCACTACAAACGTTGTATAAAATGTAATAACGAACTAAAAATCGTTTGTCAGATTTAAGATCCAATCATCCGTTTGGCTTCTTAGTTCTTTAAATTATCAGTAAAATAATACTTTTTTGAATTTGTTCTACTTTAGAACTTCAGTGATCATCATTAAATTGACATTCAGTCACAGATTGTTAGTGTAATTTTGGGGTATCAATCATTCTTAAAAATTGTTAACAAACAAATTACTAAAATTAGGGATAGGCTGATTCCAGAATTCCTCGATTCCGATTCTAAAATTTGGGCTTCGATTCTTGATTCTGTGTTCGATACTGATTCCAAGTCAGATTTATGTATGGGAAGAAAAAATACAGTACATAAAATTAACAATGAAATGTATAGCCTCCCTGTCAATAGATATATAGCCTACCTAACAAAACTTATAGCCTAAAAAAGAATTTGATGGGAAAACATGAAACAGTTATTACTTTATATTTCCACTTAGGCGTTACAAGAGAATGATGTTAAACAAATTATAAAAAAGAAAATAAACTATTCTAGAAGCTTCTAAGTAAAACTAAAAGTTAGGATTGTAAATAAAATGTCTGTTCAGAAAAATAAGCATCTGAACCGTCTTTATTTTAGATGTCATAGTTTATGCCAAAAGTATTTTATTCAAAAACTTGAACAATCGGCGAAAGTAGCAAACGAGAATCGTATCCACACTCAATAACAACAGTTGCCAACGTCCTAATGTTGTAGAAATAGGCTTCAGTATTTAGGTAATTATTTTAGTAATTAGGTTCTGTAATTTCAATAGCAATAGTGTGAAAACCTAATTAGTGAAGTAAGTTAACCTTTTATAAATAAATACAAAATAATAATCACAATATATCAACTAAAACCAACAGTATGTTTATCGTCGACAATTGATCGAATAATAAAATTAATACAACGGATAAGGAATGTGGAACTTTATTATGGTTGTTAATTTTTCCCGGCAGATGATTTATGTTCGCGTTGAGTGAAGCACTCATAAAACAAGTAAAATAAGAACGGATTTCGGTAAGTTTGAGGTGCTGCGTACAGACATCGTTGGCGCATTACTAAACTGTTATTGACGGTAGCGCTGCCTAGATGATTTTCTCGTCGTCCTGGCACCCACCACGTGTTCACGTTATTAACCTGTAATGTCCGATAAATATTAAACTAAAACGAGATCAACCATTGGATTCTCCTCGGTTCGTTTAATCGCAGATGAATGTTTGTTATTAAATATTCACTTTGCCGTATTGCTGGAAACTAGCCTATCGTACATAACCTTTTGAATCAAAATAAAATGGTTTTACTTGATATTTAAAACAGAAAATCTGTATTTATTTATACATTGTACTGATTTTTAAGAATATTACGGATAAATTTATGATTTTAACTTCTTTTATGTAATAATTGGTATCGAACCCAAAGTCACGAAGTATGGAGAATCGGAATCGGCCTATTCCTAACTAAAATCAATCATTTTGATACTTGAAAAAGTTTATTATTCGATGAGATAATGTAAGATCAATTATAGAGTTTAATACCGTTTCAACGCTCAGTTATTTTATTCCTTCGGTAATTTGCACTTAGGCCCTGAGTATATCATACGAGTAATGTATGTGTGCAAATCAGACCTTGGAAACCCACAGAAGGGTTTTCTTCTTTGTAAATTGGGGTTTTCGCGCCTAAAGAAATTAATTTTCCTTAACCGTAAGAAAAATCTAGTTTTGCGGGAAAACTAATTTGAAAACCACAATATTATTGACATTAGGCTAATGGAGTTTCAAATTTAAGTGAAAATACCCCTCTCCCAGCAAACCTGCTAACACAGTAAATTTCAATTGCAACTATTGAAAGTTTGCCACAAGTTTTTTTTTACACCTAGCTACTACATGATGCCTCATTCCAAGGTTCATTATTAAGTACATAACACTTGTGTCAATCCTCCTTAAGAATAACATCAAGGACTAAACAGGTGTTGCTGCAACAGGGAACTCAAAAACATGTTAGTACTATTAAGGAATTTGGACGATGTCAATTACATTTTTATATGTTTAAAGACAAATAAAGAATCTTGAATCATGGGGGTTTTGGACAAAAATCAGTGGGTCGCTAACAATGGAAGTCCAAAAATGAACAAAGTTCAAACTTAGTTATAAGTGTTGCTTTACGTAATATTGCCAGAATCGATCTAAATAGGATGTTTCTGTCAAGATTTATAACGTTAACGGACTCATATATGAATGTAGAATAAGAATAAATTATAAAGAAATAAACTAGAACTACAAATTGTAATACAGATGATGTTTCAATTTATTTATGGAACCTTAAAAACCCTTGTGTAACTATTTAAGTTAATTTTGAATAAAGTCAGAACTTTTTACAAAAGTTCACAGAGAATTCAGGAATTGTACCTTTAGTATCATTCATAAGTCCAATTACATCTATAGTCTCAAATCTGTATTTGTCCTTGTAGTAATTTGTCGTCAGGCTGTCATGGACTTCTTAAGGCTAAAAGAGTTGTTTTTGAAGCAGATGGGGGATTCATAAGTCCAATTACATTTATAGTCTCAAATCTATATTTGTCCTTGTAGTAATTTGTCGTCAGGCTGTCATGGTCTTCTTAAGGCTAAAAGAGTTGTTTTTGAAGCAGATGGCGGATAGTTGGATCTTCTGTGTAGTCTTATAAGGTCCCTAATCTTTTCAGAATCTATGGTCCTTGTAGAGCATTGAATACTTGGCATTTCGAAGAGACTGGGCTATCATTGATCCAACCTTGTGATGTCTGGTTTTTTGCCAAAAGGGCAAGATCCCAGGATATGTTAATCAGTTTATCATTGACCTGTTGCAGATACCAAAAAAGATCATTTCATATTGTGGAGGGACCGACTACGAATACAGATCAGAAATGGAGGTGGAAAGGTCTACAACTCTTTTAGTGAGGTTAGTACATCATATCCTCTTAATATAGCCACTTTCTTTATCACTTTATAACGAGAGGAGTTTCCCTTCCCCAAAAACATAGTTCTTTACTAGATGCGATAGGGAAAGTCCAAACAAACCTTATAAATAAAAATCTTCTTTCACCCATTTTTTAAAATGGCAGTCTTTACGTGAAAAAATATCCTGCCTAGTTCTTAAATAATGTCAAAAAATATTTCCCTTTAACTATCATGGAGCTGTTACATAAGTTTTTGTTTCTGTATACGTAACTCGTATATTTGTAAATCATGTAGTGTGTATTGACTACTAATTTGTAGATGATGCAGCAGTTAGGCTATGTTAATTTTGTTTACATCATACATACACATAAATTTATTTAATGATCTGTAAATTGAGGTGCTATAAAATGAGCAAATTTTTTATGCAATGCTAACAAATCAGTAATAGAGACAAAGAAAATCTGAATCTTCTTGATTTACAATCATCAAGATAATAAATAGAATCACAATCGTACAGTTTATTGAATGTCATGTCGCTTCCCTCCTGTTCGTCATGTCATGACATTTCCTCAAGTGGACAAATTTTCCCAGTGTGTAGAACGGCCAGTCTTGGAGTCATGTTTTCAGTCGTTGATTAGAGGTGTGCGAGTACTCGAAACTTTGAGTTTTCGGCCGAGTATTTTAATACTCGAACTCGACTCGAAGTTTTGAAAAATACTCGAAAGTTCGAGCGAGTATTTTCTGCCGATTTCCAGACGATCGCTAACGATTACGATTTGTCAAAACCAGTAGTAACGGCCACAAAAGGCGATCACATCACGTAAAATCGGCCAAAAATGAGGATCACCAACGATTGAGACCGGTCAAAACGCGTAGTAACGGCTGCAAAAGGCGATCACATCATGTAATTTCGGCCGAAAATGATGACGGTGTACATAATATCAGCAAAAGTGGCGTCCGGGCCCCTTAATATCGGCCTTAATTATAGATTTTGTCATCTAATATTAAACAACTTTTTTATTAGCATATTACGTGTTGTACTTACGGGATGTAATAAAGACGTCTTACAACACTTAAGATATATTTACACTTATACTGATTCACATACAGACGTCCCCCTCGTCACAAAAATCACCCTTAAATATGGTTGGAAAGCTTATAAATCAACAATGAATCTCTTGAATTAGCACCCGCTAGCAGTCTACATGAGCAAGCTGCAGGAGTTTTACCTTTAACAAAAGGAAAAGGGATTTATGGGTTACAATTATATTTTTAGAAATAAAATCCTCTTAACAGATGAAACAATCTTAACGAAACTGTTGAAGCTGTACAGCTGTATAAGAATTGGTAGCCCTTGTTACAGCAGAGAATTAAATATCTCTTATTTTATTAGTTTTGATTGTACGAGGAGAAATCATTTGATAAATTGAAGTTTACTTGAATACTTTCAAGATGATCCTAAAGTGCATTTAGGGACCTAATTTATGCATCTCTAAATCGGTACGATCCCTAAATACTTTTGATGGTCTCTACCCACGAATATCTCACTGTCAAACATTTAGCTATGTCACTTTAAAAGCAATTTTTTGTGTCTGAAAAATGTAAAGTGTTTTCGCTCAAGTTGTCGTTGCATTTCAGGTTACCAAAGAAGAGCTTCCCAACACATACCTGATCACGGACAAACAGTGTAACACGCCGCTTTACCTTCAGTGCCTTGTCAACAACATCCCTATCTACTCACACACTGTCGTCATCCAGTGTTGTACCCAGGTAACATGTGTTAAAGAGAACGTAGGTACAAAAATATATGACAGATATACATAAGATAAAAAGTTGCTCTAAAGAAATTTAGTACTTTATACCAGCTTATTACTCTCAGAAAAATGTATACATCCCCCATTTTTATGTCAAAGTATCACTTTAATATATTATTTACATGTTTACAAAGATTTATTTTTAATTAATTAATTGTTTGGGCAACATACTGTGGATTTGTTTAGTACAATTTTGATCATAGGTTATTTATAGTCCATAATTCATCTAAACTTATCAACTGAGGGATTCCCCTACGATTAAATTTTTTACATATTTTTATGTTTGTTAAATCACACAGCAGCTGAGGGATACTCTCTACAATTAAATGTTTTAAATATTTTTACGAGTGTACTTTGGCAGTATGATTGGGTGGGGGGAGGGAAGACAGAGGTCATTAGCTTGAAACAATGAGTTTTCTGTCAGTTAGAACAATGAGTAGTAGACTTTTATCGAATTTCCCCTATAGGGAAGAAGCTATTACCGTAGGTCTCATGGTAAGACTTAAGCCCGAGACCATGATAACTTTTCATTTTGAGGTCCCCAGATGCCAAAAACGCCATTCGTTCAAATTTTTATATATGTAAATATACAGTAATATACAGGGTGTCTCTGAACTCTCTACCAACCTTTTCAGGTATTATTCCTGGACCATAGACAAGCCAAAATATCATATTCAAAATTTCGAAAACTCAAAAGTTACTCGTATAGCCGCCATTTTGTTTTTTTCACATAGGAAATTTTAATTCGAGAACAGCTAGTTATAATTAAATGAATTCGGTATTTAGCTTTACTCCCTAAAGACCTAATTACAGAAAAAAAATAATTTGTTTACAATCATTAATTTCAAAATGGCGGCTGCCTAAACATTTCAAACATAAATATCTTAAAAACCGCTCATAGTAAAAAAATTGCATAATTACGTTTTATTTAGAGAATTTAATTGCAAATCTAATGACACCAAATTTACGGAATTCGGTTCATAAATAACGGAGGAAACCCATTTTTAAGATATTGCATTCTTGTCAATATCAACTGTTATCATGTGACATCGCTGCTAGTGAGCCACGTCGATCAGCTGTTTCAAGTATAATTCCACCAAACAGCTGATTAAAACATTAACCAGCTGTTATTAAGTTCATTTGCACCAATCACCTGATTGATACCCTTACGATTCCCAGGGTTCACTAATGCTTAAAATAAAACATAAAATATCAAAAATGTGTTAAAATTACAAAAAAAAATGGATTTATTTACATGAGATATGACTACAATTCTACTGTATTTACAAACGATGTTCAATATGCCCACCGCCAAGTCGATTGCACATCGTGAACCTAGATGTCATGGATTGCCGGACAGCTTCAAATTCATTTTTCTCTTGGATGACCGCAGCCGCCTCTACAATTCTACCGATTAGGTCCAGTTCATTTTCCACAGGTGTTGAATAAACAAGTTCCTTCATTCTCCCCCAAACGTAGAAATCTAGGGGAGTAAGATCAGGTGATCGCGGAGGCCACGACACCGGTCCCCCGCGACCAATCCACTGCTGATTGTAATTTTGGTTGAGGAAATCTCTTACAATTTGCCCAAAGTGTGCAGGAGCACCATCATGTTGCAGCCACATGTTCTGTAAGTCTGCCAAGGGGATGTTCTCCACAAGTTCTCGGAGTATGTCCCTCAGGAACACAAGATAGGTGGGGGAATTCAACCTATTTGGGAGAATGTAGGGGCCAATTAAATTATCCCCAAAAACTCCAGCCCAAACATTAACTGAGAAACGGTGTTGCTTGCTGGAAATAACAGTTTTGTGGGGATTTTCAGGAGCCCAAACATGGCTGTTCCTGGTATTGAAAATACCATCCTGGTTAAAACTGGATTCGTCTGTAAAAAGAACGGATTTCAAGAAATCTGGATCGTCCGCCAGTTTGTGCAGGAACCACCTGGAACAATCTACCCGACCTGGATAGTCTTGAGGTTCAAGGGCATGAACCTTTTGGAGATGATATGGGTACAAATTCTCTCCATTGAGTACCCTCCACACGGTGTCTTTGCCTGCCTCCATCTCATTACCAACAGCCCGAGTACATGTTCGAGGGTTTTCTTCAAATTTACGAAGGACTTCCTCCTCAAATTCAACTGTATGTACCGACTTCGCAGCACCAGTATCTGCCATACTCACATGAAACGTACCAGTTGCGTGGAGACGATTGTGGACAGCAGTGAACGTTTTGGCAGCAGGACATTGTCTAAATGGGGAAATAGTTGCTATACAACCTTCTCGCTTCATTTGTATTTCCAAATGCAGCTCCATAATAAAAATGCATATCGCAATACTATAATTAGCCATTTATCAATAAATATGAATACTGAATACGATAACACAGATTACTATTAAAAAGCAGCACACTGATTAACAATAAGCAACATTCAGGAAAAAGACACATTGTAACAGGAAACTGTAATAATTTTAACAATACATTGATCAATCAGCTGTTTAGTGGAATTATACTTGAAACAGCTGATCGACGGTACTCACTAGCAGCGATGTCACATGATAACAGTTGATATTGACAAGAATGCAATATCTTAAAAATGGATTTTCTCCGTTATTTATGAACTGATTTCCGTAAATTTGGTGTCATTAGATTTGCAATTAAATTCTCTAAATAAAACGTAATTAATGTAATTTTCTTACTATGAGCGGTTTTTAAGCTATTTACGTTTGAAATTTTTAGGCAGCCGCCATTTTGAAATTAATGATTGTAAAAAAATAATTTTTTTCTGTAATTAGGTCTTTAGGGAATAACCAAATAAAATACCAAATAAATACCAAATTTTCGTTTAATTATAACTAGCCGTTCTCGAATTAAAATTTCCTATGTGAAAAAAACAAAATGGCGGCTATACGAGTAACTTTTGAGTTTTCGAAATTTTGAATATGATATTTTGGCTTGTCTATGGTCCAGGAATAATACCTGAAAAGGTTGGTAGAGAGTTCAGAGACACCCTGTATATATATAAATATATGTATAAATTTTTACTGTAAAAATCGGTTAATAAATAAAAAAGTTATGGTAATTTTTTTATAATAAATTTCAAAATGGCGGCCATATACAAATTTCAAAGTCAAATTCCTGGAAAACTAGCAACTAAAACAAAATTTTACAAGACATAAAATTTAAAGGACTTGGTCAAATGCACTAAGGAATTTGACTTTGAAAATTTTATATGGCCGCCATTTTGAAATTTATTATAAAAATTACCATAACTTTTTTGTTTATTAACCGACTTTTACAGTAAAAATGTCATTGGATTTGGATTACAAAGTGCTTTAAATTGTATGTCTTGTAAAATTTTGTTTCAGTTGCTAGTTTTCATGGAATTTGACTTTGAAATATTTAAATGGCCGCCATTTTGAAATTTGATAAGTTTAATAAAAATTATTTTTGGAAAATGTTAAAAACCAGAAACTTAATGTTTATAGCAAGTTTCAAAAAAATATCTCGAAGGATTTTTGAATTATTAATTATTTTCAAAAAAATACAAAATGGCAGATTACGCCTAAACTAAGCCGAAATCGAACAAATTTTATTCTACATTTTCAACTTGTTTTTGTATTTAGAATATGGTTCTGCATAGCGCGCTACGCATTTTTGTGACACTGTATATATATATATATATATATATGTGTGTGTGTGTGTGTGTGTGTCCGTAAGCACGATAACTCTCGTAAAAAAGATCCGATCTTAATGAAATTTAGTACAAATGTGTAAAGTACCATTTATTTGAACGAGTTCGAAAACCAGATGAATCGCACCATCCGAAAGGGGGTTTTTGGGTGGTTTTGTACCCCAAAAATGTGTTTTTTGGGGTTTTCACATGTAATTTTAATTTAAATCAAATTTTAATTTATACCATTGAATTCAGTTTAAAAAAAAAAAAAAAAACTATTTGGTATTGTGATCATTGCTCTACGTCAATTGGTTACCGAGATATTGAAAGTGCTAAACACAGTACGTTGTCTAATGTTATTCTTATGGAGAAAAAGAAAAAATTGTATATCTCGCTTATTTATGAACATAAACTGGCGAAATTTAGTATATGGCTTGATCTGGTTGTGGTTTATTGTTGTTTGCACAAAAAACAATTTTTTCGCTTTATGGTTCCTGTAGCAGCAAACCTAGGTATTTGGTCCCCATGTTATTCTTATGGAAAATACTTAAAATGTTATATATCGCTTATTTATAAATGTATATGGATGAAACTTGGTATGTGACTTCACTAAGATGAGTTCTATTGATATTTGCATAAAAACCCATTATTTTGTGCCTTGTTGCAGCAAACCTGCGTACTCATCCCCAATGTTATTCTTATGGAGAATAATTAATATTTTAAATATCGCTTGTTTGTGAATACATTTCTTATGAATCCTGTTAAGTGTTTTAATGTGTTATGTTATGTATTCATTGGAAATTCGCTGAGTATGCAGGTTTGCTGCGACGGGGGTATTTAATTATGCTCTAAATCACAGGCAGACACATTGTGAAACAGGTCTTACTGAAATGAAGCTTGATAGGAACAGTCTACCTTGTGTAGTAGACCTATGTGAAAATAAGCAAGACAACTTACATTCAACTGGAATTGATGCTCCCAAAGTCTACCCGATAACATGGGAAAGAGATCAAGTATCAAATAAGTAAATTATGATTGATTGTCTATGTAATTGACACCCTAGGGGATAACCCTAGTAGGAAAATGAAATTGGTTCTATGCAGAGATCTATCACGACGTGGGATTCGCTCAGTAACTGCGGTTTGCTGCCATAATTCAAGCAGCTTTCCCGCTTTTCAGACTTGATTGGGGACTGCGTGAATTCCAGCGGGAAACGCTTGTGCTGGGCAAGTTCCAGCTTGGGTCGATTCTCAACTGAGTGGTTTCCGCCATCTCACCCCAGTGTTGTGTTGTTGCCAGAACCGGCCTTGGAAGGAGGTGATCGCTGGCCGAGGGGTGAAGCGCATGCTGGCCGGATACTCGCTGGCCCGCCGCTGCCTCGTCAACCCCTGCAGCCCCACGCCCCTGCGCGGCCGCACCCTCCTGCTGGCACTGTCAGGCGAACCATCCCTCTCCACCTTCTGGCAGAGCCTCGTCACCAAGGTGGGGGGCTCCGCCGTCCTCTACCCTCACGGCTCATGTACGTTGAGTTCTCACCTTGTTTTCGCTTTAGATTTAATTGGGTGGCAATCCTTTTAGAAATTCACAGTTAGTTAAGAATCATGAAGAAGATAATAGAAGAAAATGAAAATATCTTCAGTAACTGAGGAATTCAGTTGTAAATTTAAATTTCTAGAACAGTCTGGAAGTCTGTTTAAAAAATTAGTAAATTGATTAAGAACAAGAATAAACTGATTTTCACATTTTGGATTCAGAAAATGTACTTGTCAAATTTCTTTTCTAATAGCTGAATGAACTTACTATTTATTATTTCTTGTATGAACGATTTCAGAATAGTAGAACCGCGCTAATTTAACCTCGGATGGTCCGACTCCTCGTTTAGCCTGACCTCAATAGACAATAGACAATAACTTTATTTCGTGTTCATCAAGAACAGAATTAGCGTCACAAAAGTGAAAACAGTGATACAGTCTGAGATCACAAATGGAGATCTAGAGTCTTCTTAGCTTTCGGTTGGTGTGCTCGGTTCTCCCATCATAGCAATAAACTCGTCCACACTGGAGACTGGACATCTTATAAGGAAGTCATGGAGCTCTTTCTTCAGCGCATTTTCTGTCAACTGCCGAAGGTTTTTAGGTAGGAGGTTCACCAGTTTTCGACCAAAGTAGGAAGGCTTCTTTTCATATCGAGCGGTGTGGTGCAGAAGCAGTACTTAGTTGAAGGCATGGCGGGTGTTATAGGAATGTTTGTTGTTTTAAAGTGTCAGTGTATATTATGACTTCTTTATCGTAATGCGGGACAGTGAGAATTTTCAGGGTCTGGAAAGCATCTGCATATAGACCCCCTCGACCACTTAATATCGGCCGCAACTAACGATTTCGTCATCTTATATTTAAGCGCCTTTATCGGTGTTTGTTATTGTTTACGTATCAGGTGCGTCGCTCTGTTTAGGTCTTCTCCTGTCAATGACTCATCATTGATGATGAAAATCAGTAGACCGGTGGCAGTTTTTATCATAGTACTTTATTTATGATTTAGAGTAATATTAAATCTATAAAATTGTGTATAAATTTAAATATTTTCAGTTTGAACGACAGTTTTACCATGTTTTCATATAAATAAATGTGTACCTCTGATAATACACATTTTATGTTGCCGACTATGCTCTCGGTCCCGTTTGTGACGGATTAGTGAGGTTCTACTGTTGATTTGGAATTTTACCGATGCGATTAAAAAAAATTAAGGTTTGACAGTCAGTTTTGAGTTCCAAGCAGGATTTGATTTTTTCTTTTTAGATCTAAGATAAATGTTGTTAATCTCTCCCAATAAAACCTAATTTGTTACATGTAAGTTTGTTTTCTCATTTCTCAATATTTCTACAGTTACTTAAACCTCGAAACATCACCACATCAAACAGTAATTTTGTTAATTAATGCTGAAACTTTGTCAAAAACTGTACTGGAAATACAGGGTGATTAAAAAAGAATGGTGCAAAAATTAAGTTTAATTACGGACAAAATGACACAAAAACGTGATAGCAGTTTCAAACAATTCATTATTTTACAAAGGTTTTATACACACTACACACGCTTGATATGACAGCCGTTGGTGGTCCTGCATATCCAGGCGATATATCATTCCACACGCACACGCTGCAACATATCCTGAGTTGTGGATTGCACTGCTCCGATTATATACTTAAGTCATCCAGGTTTTGAGGTATGGGTGGGTAATAAACTCAATCTTTGTTAAAAACCTACAAAAATGGCGTGTCTTGATTTCCAGAGCAGCTAATATACAGGTTTTCTTGCTTTGTCGTATCCATTTAATAAACACATCAGGATTAGTTAACCAAGCAACCAAGGCAAAACGTAACCTTATCAAAACAAACTTAAAAATCGTGCTCTCTCTATTTTTTCAATAGTCAGCTATTTAAATTAATGCAAACCGAAATGCCACATGTTTAGTTTTGCACCATTCTTTTTTAATCACCCGGTCAACTGGAATTCCAAAATCAAATGTCAGTAGACAACCTGTAACACTTGTTTCTGTGTGAGGGTTGTGGCGCTACCCCCGTGACTAGTAACCGTGGATGTGTATCAGATGTGCCAGTGGACGACTCGCGCTACGACGCCGTGGTCACGGATGCAGAGTGTGACCGAGAGCTGGTGGCAGAGGCGTGCGCCAACCGCGTGCCACTGGTGTCCTTGACGTGGTTGCAGCAGGTGATCATCACAGGGGAGTGGCGGCGGCCCACGGAGCACCCCCTCTACAAGTACAACGCCGGCGGGGACGGGGAGGGGGAGTCACCCGAGTACTAGCCACCCCTCCGCTGCACAGCCTTGTACGTTGCAACTGTCGAATATTGTTTATCGATAGGTTATAAAACAGTTCCCTAAACTGTATTTGTAAATCATTGTACAATCAGGGTTTTGGAACAAAGCATCCTTGAGATGTGTAATAGCGTCGCTAGGTTATCAGTTCCCTTAAAACTGTGTTTGTAAATTATAGTACAATATCAGGATTGGAACAAAAGCCTTTAGATGTGCAAGCAATAATAATTAGGCTGATTTTACTTTGATGACTAAGTAAAGAGCACAACTCTTCAGCTTGTTAATTTAGTATTCTACTTCTTCTTACTGTTAGTTTGTTGCTTTCTGATGCTGTACTTGAGTTATGATTACATATGACTGAATGAAGGCTACAGCTAAGGACAAATGTTGAAGACCGTGGAGCCGAGTTTCCCACACCAATCCGTTGACCGAAGCCAATTTTAAGTAAATAATTTACCAATGTTATTGAAACAGACGAAAGAGATTGCAGAGTTGCTTTGGCACATATGATGGTCAGTCTATTTTAGTGACAGCTATATGTTTGTTACACCAATAGCTCGTTTTTAGCCACATTACAATACAATTATTTGGGTTTTATTTCCTAACTGGATCCCTATCTTGTCCCTACAAGGAAATAGTAGGAGTGTGCGAGTACTCAAAACTTTGAGTTTTCGGCCAAGTATTTTAATACTCGACTCGAAGTTTTGAAAATACTCGAAAGTTCGAGCGAGTATTTCCCGCCGATCGCTAATGATTGCGACCAGCAAAAACACAAAGTAACGGCCGCAAAAGGCGATCGCATCATGTAAAATGGGCCGAAAATGAAGATCGCTAATGATTGCGACCGGCCAAAACGTAGTAACGGCCGCAAAGGGCGATCGTATCGCGTAAAATGACGATGGAAAACATAATGTCGGCAAAAAATGACGACTGGATCACGTAATAAAGGCCGAAAATGAAAACGGTTTATAATATGGGCAAAAGTGGCCCCCGGGCCACTTAATATCGGCCGCAATTAACGATTTCGTCATCTAATATTGATAATAAGCGATATCTGTATCAGGTGATATTGGCCAAATGACAATCGGACCATGTTTTATCAGCCGGAAACTAATGCTAACCCGTGTTTTGTTTGTCAATACGTAATCCAGTTTGATTGTACTGGCAAAAACTTTGTATTGCTACTCATGTATTAGTTAGAAACAGAAACTATGTTTAAATTATCAAATCTAGTTTTGTATCCAAATTCCATTACACTGTTTTAAACTAGCAACTGTTGGAAAATACTCGCTCGAAAATACTCAAAACTCGAAAATAGTTGTCACTACTCGACTTGACTCGACTCGATTAAAAAAATCACTACTCGCACATCCCTAGAAAATCTGAAACCATTTGTGATTTGGTTGATTAGGAGAAAATAATGAATAATCCAAGAGATGTTAGGCAAACTCAGACTAAACAATGGTCATGTTTTGTCATGTTGAAGCCAAATGTTCCCTCACCCCGTCCGCCTTGCATTAAACTCTAATGTTAATTTAAATCTTGCAAAAGTGTTAAAACTAATTTATGTTGCATTTTACAAATATTTGTATATAACAAGTATTTTCTAAAGGGAATTTTTTTATTTTAAGTACAGAAACAGATTTTGCAAGGATTCAAAATCCATACATTAAATTCCAAACCACTTCCAGAAACCAGGTTCCAAACTATTATAAATCAAAACCACACTACAGATTAGCAATGTTTAAGTCAACAACTAATGTATTCTGGATTTTTGTATATAGCTAGATAAATATTTGTCACTAGGTCTATACAAAATAAATGTTCTGGAATGCAAATTAACTTTAAAAAAGTCCAGATTTTATTAATTGTTTACAATTTGTATTTTTAGTTAGAACTTATTTTTGTTGCAGAATTATTCTTATTGTTGTTTGTACGATACTGTAATAGCATTGGCTTATCAACATTTGCAATAAATAATACAGTTCATACAAATTAATAACTGTTAATTTAAGAACGTAGTTTTTTCATTTTAACAGATTATTAATTTGTTTAAACACTTGTTATTTTTTCCTGAAAAATATTGGTTAGCTATTGGTATTGCCATATAAAAAGGATCAAACCAGATAAAAAAGACAACAAAGTGTTGCAGGATAATTCAAAAATACAGTTTTTAACCCAACTACATTTCTTAACATAATGTAACAAAATTTAATATAAAAGTTAAATTATACAAAAATTGTTTCTTTATGTATGAGGTTATCATAACAAACAAAAATCATCTCGGGTTGTTAGTCAGTGGGTTAACCAAAAGGTGGATTCCCAAATTGCATCATTTCTAGTTTTATCTTCTTAATATGCCCTCTCAAGCTGAAGTTATTATTGGATGAAATATTTAGCAAAGCAATATACCCTACATTATGTTAGTAATCTCAAAGTTTGTTTACATCAGGGGCGGATCCAGAGGTCATGTTTGGGGGGGTCACCAAAATTTACCCCTCCCCCTACCCCTGGGTGGTCCCTGACACCCCATTATTTTTTTAACTATATGAAATTAAACAACGAATGAAAGTAAGTTAACATAATATATCAATAACCTTGCACTCAAGAAAACAGACAATCATAACTTTATAAACAAGTTAAACAAAAATTAGCTTTAGTTCTACTGCGCCCGACCGTAAATAAAAAATAAAAAATATTTAGGCATTACACTTTTTTTACGTCATCTGTAGGCATCTAAGTTCAAGTAAGATGCCTAGATAAACAATTTATTTTAGTAGTTACCCGCGAAAAACTATTTACAAAAAATATTTGAAATCTGCAATACTGAACTATGCTATGCGAAGATACAATGAGGAATGAGGCTGACAGCCAAGGTCAACGACTCAAAAAATAAAAACGTACCACATTTTTACAAAATAAAATACTTGGCGTATGAGCTTCCGTTTGCACGCAATTTAATCTTTATTTCCTCTTTATACATACAATTCGAGGCACCTTTTGCTTCTAGCCTAGCTACTGATATTTATTGTCCAGTAACGGATTACGCGGTTTTATAAGAAAATCAAACCTAACCTGTAAACAAAACACAGCTGACAGCAAATGACGGTAGGCGGGCGAAATCCAGTGAAAAATAATAACCGAATACAGTGATAGCAATCTTTGCTGTGTGTGGCTAAAATCTACCTCCAAGACCATGTTGAAAATACTGAATTTTCGGTCTGCCAACTGGCAAAACTGTAACACCTTCGTGATACTCAGGAATATCCATGATTTTGTAAGACGCTTTTAGGTGAAAGATGTGGATCTAAGTAATGTGTTATATTTTAAAAAGGATGTTTAAAATGTCACCTGTCTAATGTTAGATATTTTATTCCATTTATCAAATGTTTAGGTGCATTAGTTTGAATTTTAATGTTACAATGTAGATGGGTGCGGCAAAATTTGACTCTCGGAACTGAATAACGGGGTTTCGGGAGGCTTTTGCTACTTATATTTTTATTCGGATATATTCAAACTTTTATTGTATGCCTGAATAATAAAATAAAACACAATAATTCTTAGGTTTGGGGGGGGACCGCCCCTACCGCCCCCCCTTGGATCCGCCCCTGGTTTACATTAGGGGTGTGCGAGTAGTGATTTTTTTAATCGAGTCGAGTCGAGTAGTGCCAATTATTTTCGAGTTTCGAGTATTTTTGAGCGAGTATTTGCCATCAATTGGTAGTTTAAAATAGTGTAATGGGATTTGGATGCCACCCTAGATTTGATAATCTAAACATGGTTTCTAACTAATACAAGAGTAGCAATACAAAGTTTTGGCCAGTACAATCAAACTGGATTATGTATTGACTAACAAAACAAGGTTTGATATTCGTTTCCAGCCGATGAAACAGGAACCTGTTGTCATTTGGCCAGTTTCACCTGGTCTAGACATCGCTTATAATCAATATTAAATGACGAAATCGTTAGGCACGGCCAAAATTGCGCGATCCGATCGTCATTTTCGGCCGAATTTACGTGATGCGATCGCCTTTTACGTCCGTTACCACGCGTTTTGGCCGGTCGCAATCGTTCGCGGTCGTCATTTCGACCGATTTTACGTGATACGATTGCCTTTTGTGGCCGTTACTACGCGTTTTGGCCGCTCGCAATCGTTAGCGATCGTTCGGTAATCGGCGGGAAACACTCGCTCGAACTTTCGAGTAGTTTTCAAAACTTCGAGTCAAGTTCGAGTATTAAAATACTCAGCCGAAAACTCGAAGTTTCGAGTACTCGCACACCCCTAGTTTACATACTGGTTTTAGGATTATGCTCTTTAGGTTTTTGAAATCAAAACAATGTACTACAACTTAATAGAATGCATTAACTTTTAACATATCTGGCCTCCGTACAGACAGTCTCTGTCTAGTGAAGCTGAATTGAAAATATTATTTTCTAAAATTAAAAACTAATTCCTACGTTTTAGCGATATGAAAATTAATCAGTATTTCCTGCGGACATAAATATCGAGTGGGAGGTAGCTGTAAATTTTACTGCTATCAGTATTGCTTTGAAGTTTACATGTGCCTGTGGGTTCCACAGAGGTGTAACTTGTGGCACAGAGTATGTGGGGGTGGGGGATCATGGCACTTTATGTAGGCCGAAATCAAACAAAAATGAATTGTTCAGGGTAAAATTACATTTAACTTCTACAAATTATTTTACTCAGTGTCACAATTTAGTGTTATCATGCAGTTTTATAAAAATGTGATTGTTTAAACCCCAGTTTGCTCTCAAATTTGTGAATTGTATAGAGTTTTCTCTAAAATCTAATGCGTTTATTAGGTAGAAACCTAATATTGATAAATAACTTTTGCCGAAAAACTTCCTTTGCTCCTGTGTTTTTATTAACTGTGAAAACTTAGTAAGAAATGTATTGTTGATACGCCTAAGCTAAATCTTGCGATTTGATACTATAGATTTCAAACTTATTTATCAGAAGGATGATAGGAGTGGCTCATGTTTGGCCCCGTTGCCATGCAAGGCCAGATATTTGAGACAACACTGAAAACGCTCTTCAGTTCAATCACAAATTTTCAAAAAATTGTACACTGTAAATTTAACATTTTTAACTTAAGTAACTATGTTATCTGGTGGTTGTCCGACAAAAGTGTCAAATAAGTTGACTCTTAACACATATATATTAGGGGTGTGCGAGTACTCGAAACTTTGAGTTTTCGGCCGAGTATTTTAATACTCGAACTCGACTCGAAGTTTTTAAAAATACTCGAAAGTTCGAGCGAGTATTTCCCGCCGATTTTCGGACGATCGCTAACGATTGTGACTGGCCAAAACGTGTAGAAACGGCCGCAAAAGGCGATCGCATCACGTAAAATCGGCCGAAAATGATGATCGATAACGATTGGGACCGGCCAAACTCGTAATAACGGCCGCAAAGGGCGATAGCATGTCGTAAAATCGGCCGTAAATTATGACGGAAAACATAATATCGGCCGTAACTAACGATTTCGTTATCTAATATTGATTATATGCGATGTCTGGACCAGGTGATATTGGCCAAATGACAACCGGATCATGTTTTATCGGCTCGAAACGAATTTCAAACTGTGTTTTGTTTGTCAATACGTAATCCAGTTTGATTGTACTGGCCAAAACATTGTATTGCTACTCATGTATTAGTTAGAAACCATGTTTAGATTGTCAAACCTAGGGTGCTATCCAAATCCCATTACACTATTTTAAACTACCAACTGATGGCAAATACTCGCTCGAAAATACTCGAAACTCGAAAATAATTGGCACTACTCGACTCGACTCGACTTGATTCAAAAAATCACTACTCGCACACCCCTAATATATATACAATTTGTTTTGTTTTGTGCGTCTTTCGATGGCATTTCTATTTTTCATGTTTTTATATTGTTTCTGGAAACGGTAAAGCTGTAATTGTTAGTTTTAAGCAGTTAAGAAATTTAAAAGGCCTGACAATTAACAGTATTTGTAAGAAGTATTAATTTAATTTGTTCTGATACATTCCTAAAGGATACAGCTCGTAGTTCTGGAAACATCGCAAATTAACATTTTACATAACAATTCCTCTATTATTTATAGAATCTTCCTTAGACTAAAAAATATATGCTCGTAAAAGGCACTAGCTTAATTTGGTGCTAAATAAACCTTTATATTTCATCCCTTTTTTTCATATACAACCTACACTGCATAGTGTTTGCTTAATAACTTTAAATACAATTGTTTTAAATTTAGATTTAGAATAATTCAGGATTGATTATGTTTTTACTTTCTGTTCCATATTTGTTCTGCTTATTTGTATGTTTTATTTTTTATGTCAAGGCAATGTTTCAGTTATGTTTTTTGTGTTGTTTGTTTATTGTTTTTTAAAACAGCATAACATGTTTTGACTAGTAGTCATGTCTTAGTTATACCTCGAGGTAGCAATTATAAATATGGACCAAATGTTGCCACCCCAATTCATCAGCAGTAAAAAAAAGTATTTAATGTAGCATTTCAATTAATTTGATTTGTATTGACTAGTTTTGTTATGTAACTGAATACTATGAATTGCAATCAGGAAAAAACTTATCATCAGTTTAAATTGTGGTGTTATTGCCTTTTGTTTATTGGTTTAAAACAAGATATATTTATTTATTTTAAAATCCTCATTGTTTTGTTTGTCTTTAAATTTTAATTTTGTATTTGTTATTCTGACTTGAGTGTTTAAATTTTAGACGTTTTGCAACATTTTATTTTCAATGACTACTACCTCAATATGGATGATAATTTATTGTTGGAAATTTGTGGTCTTACTGAGATGTAACTTGTAGTTAATTGTTAACATAAGAAAGGTTAATGCAGTTACATTTTGTTGTTATAAAAACCACAAAGGAAGTACCAAATAGTTTTCCACACAATAATATTCCATCATTAAAAACTGAATAGTCATATTTATAATAATTTATTCCTAACTATTGCTTGTTATGTTTCTTGTTCGCCGTTTCTTTGACTCTCAATTTGTACTTTAGTTAATAAGTGTTTGCATATTTCAATATTTATTAATGTTGAATGAAGCTGTTTTAATCTGTTAAAAACCTTACTCTAAGTATACGGATGTTAGATTTGATGCATGTAAGAGCATACTCAGGATGTAGACTAGGAAGACAACTGTTTCATGATGGTTGGAACCATAAAAATGTGTAAATATAGTAAATTGTCCTAGTATAATAATACGTTGTTAATTTCTCAGTATCCCAAATATGTTTATTGTACATCAGAATCTAAAACTAAAATATTTTAACATTCAAGCATTTAAATAAGTTTTAAAATTCTTTTTCAGAGTGATATCTGGAAATACAAAATTACTGTCTATGCAAATATTATAGCTTATGGTTGCAAGCTGTGGTGGTTAACCCTTTTACTGCCGACCATTTTTTTTATGTCGTCACCAAAAATGCCAGACCACTATTAAGATTTACTTGCCAAGACTGCCAGGTTCAACTAGACCAAATTTCACGCTCACATTAAAAAATTTATAACTTTTTTATTTTTCATCAGAAATTTATAAGTTAGGTCTTGTTTTATTTGTATTGAATTGTTTGTTTCAAATAAAATATATATTTTGGTGTCTGTAATAGTTTTTTATTTAAAATATATATATACATATATACAAATAAAAAAATATATATATATTTTTTAGTTTGGACTATAAAAATTACCTCTAAAACTTATACCTCAACCAATTTTATTTATACATGTTGTAAAACAGGCATTAGTAAACACATACCCAAATTTTCATGCCATTACCTTGATAAATGCAGGAATTCTGATGTTTTTTTCCAAATTTATTCATATTTTCAAAATTGAACATAGTTGCATATACAATTGACAATATCAATTTTTTTTATAAAAACATTTACATTTGGCTTCTAAATTGAAAAATGTTGTAAGGCACATAAAATAACACTAAAAACACTAAAATAACTAAACTAACAACGACAAAAATATTTAGAATATTTGAGAAAATTTCACAAAAAACCCATTCAACACCTATGCTCACCGAAACAGGTAGGGTGAACACCTATTTACGATGGTATTTTCACTTACTGGCGATCTACTCCGCTTGTCCATTTTCGTAATGACATCAAAACTTTACTCACTAAACCACGGATAAATCCACAAACATAACCAACAAACCAACACCAGTAAACATAAACAACAATTGAAAGACGGACTGCAGACAACATTCACTACACAGAGCAACTGTGACTATGCACAGACGGTAGGGGGAATCAATGAGTATAACTTTATAGGTTATACAAGTCATAGAGTATAAATTGTACTTTTCTATGTTCCTCATAGTCTTGACAACGAGTATCTCAAGTTTCGTGGCATTTGGTAAACATTTAAGGCCAATAAGTTAGAAATATTAGACGTGCGCAGAAATATTAGACGTGCTTTATTGCGCACGTCGGCGATTCTCACACAATTAGTGACGTGCGCATATGCGCACGTCGGCGTTTTTCGCACGATTCTCGACGTGCGCAAATGTGCACGTCGGCAGTAAAAGGGTTAAATTATCCGTTAGTAAAATTAAACTTTCAGTATAAGAAAAAACACATAACTTCTTTGTATTTTTTAACTCTGTTTTCTCTTTTGAATTTCCAGAATTTACCTGAGAAAAATGTTATTTATATGATTTTGCCTGGGAAAATGGTATATATCATATTTTTTATTTGTAATGCATTGCACACTTTTTTACTTAAAATAAATAAGTCTGCATATATCCATCATCAGTCCTATATTATTTTACCAGCAGATCATTAGTTTTGGTACTGTTGTTTTATTTTCAAACATATTCGTCATAAGTTAACCCAACAAATACAGTAAAACAATTAAGGGAATGCACACAAGATGAAGATATGAAAAAAAGCAAAAACAAGCATGGCCAGATAAGTCCGTACTACCAGACCAAGGTAGTAGTATGCAAAGTTTGTTGGTTTTGAAATGTATTGCTCATACATTTTGATAATTGTTCCTCCCGACATGATGACAAATAAAACTATTATCAAATTGGACTCGCAGATTTAAGACAGCAGTTAGCCCTACAATTAAAATCTGTGTTATTTTTTGGGGTATCATAAAGTCAACATCTGATTTCCCGATACAAGTAATTCTCATATATTGCTCCATTAATACCTTATGTTTTTCATCGACTCTCGTTAGCTAGCGTACAGCACTTAACAGCCACAACAACAGCAATATTAACAACAGTTCGTCATTAACAGCAACGTTAAGGTATAAAATGTAAACAAAATTGCTCCTTATGAACAGTAACAGTGGAAAACTAATTTATCCTTGAACCGTGCATTAATCAGAAAAATAATCTTTGTATATAATTCTGGAAGCGAAATTTTTAAGTAAGAATTGTGGGAGTTTGGCAAATCCCAGGATGATGGGAGACGGCTTAAATTAAAGGTATCGATCCCAGAGACTCGGGAAAAATAGCAATATTTCCAAAAAGTTACTAGCAAATGAGAAATAACGTAAAACATCCCCCATAAGAAAAGCATGGAGATTTAAATACGTCTGCTTTGTTTACATTAAAGCATGTGATCCTACTTATAATGTTCTATTTTCCTCAGCATGAAAAACAGATGAGTCAGAGTATTGGAGAAAGGTCAGGGGCTTTGGCCCCTTCAAACCACTAGTAGTAATCTGTTTGTAAAATAATGCAGGATTGACTATGGATAAGCTTTATTATAGCCTTGATTATTTTAAGCAGGCAACAATTGGGATCCCTTCAATCTGGTAAGATTTCAGTCTGGTAATATTACAAGCTTGATCAGAGAGGTAATATTTCAGTTAGGTAATGTCAACCATCACTCACATCAGCAGCTGTGACGCTATAAATTGATAATTTTGGAGAAGATGAAACCTTCTAGGGCAAGACAAGTAGAGATGGTAGGAAACAGGTGTGCTAAACAAAGTAAATATTTAAAAAATAATTACCATTTGTGGAAATTTAGATTAATTAATATTCTGAGGGAAATGAAGTTTTTTTGTAATATATGTTTGTATACAATTTTATTTTAAATTTATTAGAATTGATTAACTGTGATGGAATTGAAAAAAACTTTGTAGGAATTAATTTACATGTACAAATGAACATTCTAAATCAATATAATATTAATATAGTAGTAATTATAATCGGCACAATATTTTAAAATTTAAATACATAGAGAAAATGATGTATTACAAAATTAGAGGAACCTAACCACCGCAGCGCACTGTGTGTAGCCTTCTTAAAATTGCAAGCAAGGGTTCTTATTTTTCAATCCTTTTAATTTAGCATAACATATGAGGACAATCTCCATTCCGTTGCCGAGAGGAGAAACAGTGCATACATAAACAGAGGGTGGTTTCTGTTAGGTTAAGGGAATTCAAGCGAACAGGTTTAGCTATAACAGATTACTGTACTTCACCGAGATATCACGCCCATTACGCTCTGATATAGAAGGAAAGAACAGGAAAAGGCAGTAAATTCTGGTTGTAAGCGGGTGGCCATTGTTACCAGGTTAACCGCATTGGTTTTGTATCTGTATGGCATCTTACCAACATGAAATAGAACCAGTTTGAAATCTAATCAGTTAGAAGGCTCAATCAATCTAGATGGCAAAACCAAAATATAGTTAACGTTTGGGATTTTGGGATATTTAATGCTGAGATACCCACTCATATTTGATGTATTCATACGAGTACAGGTTTTTTATTGTGTATTTAATAAAGATTGTAAATAAGCAAAATATGTCTTCTTTTTCAGCAAAAGACTCCATTCATTCCACTAAATATATTAATTGAAAATAAATTTTACTTGTAACAATTTTAGTTTGAGGTAAATTTTTTTTAGTTTACGTTTATAGCCGTAGCCAGCTAACCACACAGCAAATACAACCATAAACCGCTGAGTTACCTAGGGATGGGCACAACTGCCGAAATCACACAACCATTGTGCACACAACGGTTGCGCTGCGACAACTGTTGACCTTGACCTTGCGTTGTGTTTTCTCGCTAATACTGAAGGCAGTGCTAGCGTTGACAACTGCCTCGGCACAACCGTGCTTAGTTGCCGATAACTGTTGTCGAATAGTTTTCTGTTGTCGGCCGTCTGCTGAGGGCGTTGTTTAATAAAACGGTTGTTCACAACTGTTTCGATAACAGTTTGTCCTGGCGTTGCGGTGTCCAGCACCTGTATCCAAGCCGACATCTGCCATCAAACGATTATTTAGCTAGTTTTCTGACAACGTTTGAAGTAATTGTTTATCTATTTTAACTCCAATTCAAATCATTTTAGTTACGATTAATTTAAATTTTACAGTTGCAGTTGTTCATTTGGTGGTTGTCGATAACAGCCAGTTCAGCACAACCGTTTAGCTCGACAATGGTCATCGCTACACAACCGTTGCGTTTTTCGCCTCATCCCTAGAGTTACCTCATTCACAAAAGGTGTAGTGCTGCACGCTCCATCCGGAAATCGAAAGTAAAATAACAGAGTTATCCCATAGAAATAACTGCTGAGTAATAGTTTCAACTTTGTATTTTAAGTGGTTCTGCACTAATACATTTTTATGAAAAAATATTTACAGCAATTTCTTCTTCCTTGTGGTAAATTAGGTGTATGCAAGTAAAAAAATAGCTCGACACATTTCTTTACTTATTTAATCCCTTGTTTTATTGCCTTTTGATACGTAGATTGATAATCAGTTATCACACATCTCATTGTTTTTAGAAGGTGGTACAGTTTCAATTGGGTGGATCTTATTTTCATCTAAAATTAGGCATATAATTTATTTATTGTTAAAACATAAAAATGTTTTTCTTTGTCAGCCATTTGAGGCTTTCTAACACATGGCTCCAAATGGAAGAGTTACTTTTGATCAAATACTAGTAGAATTTACCCATTCTTTGCACGGGTTAGAAAGGTAAGTTAGCTTAAAACAGCTGTCTTGCTTCCGCCCTTTCAGCTGTCAGATGGAAGTGTCCTCAGCTGTTCGCATTACAGTTTCTGAATATTTACTTTCTTCTGAAATGTAAACATTGAGACTTAGGACGTTCACAGCGCGTAGCCCGAGGGGATTTTAAGGAAGTGAATAGGCTTATGTGTTGCATGGGTTCAAGATCTACCTTTGTGTAAAGTTTTAGCCAAGTCGGTTCAGTAGTTTTTGCGTTCACCCGGAACATCAGACAGACAGACAGAAACCACCTCTTCTTTATAATATTATAGGTATGTTTACTCAGTAAATCACAAATTGAGACTTCAGCTTTAAAATGCCACTGTATATAAGGTGCAAACAATAACAATCTCATTATTAAATAACCCCGTCGCAGCAAACCTGCGTACTCAGCGAATTTCCAATGCATATATATGTCTCACTACTACATAGAGCCGCTTACCAAGTTTCACAAAAATACATTCATAAATAAGTGATATATAGCATTTTATTTATTCTCCATAAGAATAACATTAGGGCTGAGTACGCAGGTTTGCTGCAACGAGGAAGATAACAAATATGTATTTTTGCAATTATCAATATAACTCAACCAGGTGAAGCTACATACCAAATTTTATTAATTTAGGTTCATAACTAAGACAGATATACAACTTTACTTTTCTCCATATGAATAATGTGGGGGCCGAGTATGCAGGTTTGCTGCTACAGGAAAAATCAACAAAAAACCTTTTTTGTGCAAATATCAATATACCACAACTAGTTGAAGCCACATACCAAGTTTCATCAATATACATTCATAAATAATCGAGATATCAAATTTTATTTACCTTCCATAAGGATAACATTGGACAATGTACTGTGTTTAGCACTTTGAATATCTCTGCAACGGTTGTACATAGAACAACAATTAAAACACCAAAATGATTGTTTTGTAGCGCTAAACTGATTGGTGAAAAGAAATGTGATGTTTTTAGTAAAATTATCTGAGGAAAATCCAAAAACCTTTTTCCTATAAGATTAACATGGGAAATTTTATGGACACGTTTTTTGACCTTTCTCTACAACCACTTAACCTAGCTTAATGATTCAAAACACCAAATTATTTGTTTTTAAGCTCTGTAAAATGGCTATAACCAAAAGTAAGTGTTTTTAAAATTTCAGGGAAAAAATTCAAAAAAATGATTTTTGGAAAAGCTAAAATCCCCTTCCCATAGTCCGATCGATCTGGTTTTCAAACTTAAAGTCATAAATGTTACTCTAAACATTTTTGCCAAATTTCATCAAAATCGGGCGTTTCTTTCAAAAGTTATCACGGTAACGGACACAATATATATATATATATATATATATATATATATATTAGCTTTAAGCATAATTTTATTAACAGAATATATAGATGTAAAAAAGTAACATGAGTACCCTGGAGAAATCATTTTAATTAATTAACACTTACATGTTTTGATTTATAAAAGCCATGATCACAGTGCTGGATTAGATTAATACATAACCTTATTTTCACTATCATCCACAAAATGTGATTTTACATTTTGTGGATAGTAGTGAAAATAAGGTTATGTACTAAGCTAATCTAACCCCTTCTATTAAGCTCCCCCCCAGAAGTTGATGTTTTCATAATGGCGAATACACAGGTTTTCTACCTTGCAGCAAAGTGCCAGCTTATGTCTGGCCGGCTGTATTTGTAATTGTTTCTATTTTCTTTAAAGCATCTTCCCAATCATATTATAAAAAAACCATTGAATTATGATTACACATTGATGGGTAAGTAAATAAAACATGATATTTACATTTTTAATCAAAGAATTACTACAAAATGGTTTTAAGTACATCACAGATGTTTAATTCCACACAGACTTTCACACTCGGAATGTTTCCTGCGGTGGCCTACTCCATGTGAGCCGCGTACCTGGGCCACCGCTGGACCAAGGCGTACAGTCTGTCCCCGGGACAGGTGGGCACGGGGGGTTGGGACTGTACTTGCCTGTGGCCAACCAGCTTGTAGTCTGTCGCTACGTGGCCGCCACTCACTCCCGTGGTGATCAGCTGTTGCACAGCCGTCACCTGCAGGTCTGGAGGCGGTTCATCTGGAATCCATATTGAATTAGACTAACAAACTGCTCAATTGAATTATACAGAAGTGGCATACAAAACTTTAAAACACTGCAGAAGGCTGACTACCAATTTCAAAATTAATTTCTAACCCAAATTCTAAATTTTTTTACGCTATCTGCAAATAAAATATATAAATATTGCAAACTCTCCTTAGCCATCATAAAACTCCTAAAATGAATACAAGGTTAATTTGTTACACTCTCTGTTACCTCAGTTCATTCGATCTTAGCTGTCGGAGGATTTGTGACTAGTTTACTGATATAAGTACTATATCAAATTCTTAACACTGTGTGTATAACAATTCTCAACGAGTATATGAAGATTTTGTGACATAAAAAATACATTCTGAATTGATTTATTTTAACAAAACCTTAATTAATTATCCATCACCACTAACTCAGATGCCTCAGCTATTTAACAATGTTTGTAGCACACAAGTTGGTTACGTCGCAAATCCAGTAACGATCGTTATCAAAATCAGACCTTGGGCTTTCTGGCTTGTGAGTCATAATGAGTATAAATGAGTTCACACGCAGCTCGCTGACATGAGGAAAGTGAATTTCCACATAAAAAACCTTAAAAAAATCAAAGAACGGTGTTAAAACATTATTGCTATTTTATACAAATCTGAAAACATTAAATTTTTGTCTGTTCTGATGCTTCTGGTTTTATTTACCTGCAGTGCTGGGACACAATGTTGCACATTATAAGGTTAGGTCACGATTGAAAGTAGGCATGAGCATACTGGGGATGATAAAACTACACCAACATATGAATAACATCATTTTCTAATGTAAAATCCCCCGTAAGAAAACTTACTGTGTTTAGTCAATATACATTTTCTGTTATAACTCGGTAAAAACTGTTGCTAGAACGATGAGAGAGGGCTTAAAACATTTGTCTCGCTAATCCACCTTCTTACATGCAATAACTTGAAATCCAGAAAAAATTTGAAAAATAAAAACCCCAAAAAAGAGGATTAGAGTTTTTCAGTTGTTTTGCCCAACAAACCTGTCCAACTGATTGTAGAAAGGAATTTTCCTGCCAAATTTTAAGTAAATCGGACATAAAATGCGACCGTTAGCGTGTAAACACATATAACATTTTTAACGACCCCCCAAAACATGTTCAGAAAGTCACGTTAGGAACTTCAATGGTTTCACTGGGGTCATGCTAATAGTTCACTTTTCCATAGGACATTCACTAACAACCGTATGCCTGACCTTGGTAGTCACCGATGAGGTAGATGTCGACACTGTTGTTGTTGGTGCTGCCGGCTATGCCCCACCCCCGGCCCTCCGCCACCTCCCCGCCGCTGCTCACCAGGAAGTTGCAGCCCCGCTGTGCCCCGTCCCCGCCGGAACAGCCCCCGCCGTGTAGCACCACCCAGGCTGCTGCACTCACGTGGACTGGCTTGTCAGTCTTACTCTGGACACGAGGCTTGATTGACAACTCTGTGGGGGGAAATTAGCCTAAATAAAGTACCTCATTTTGGTAATAGACATGCAATACATTAAAACATAATTTGTTATCTCCTATGTTACTCATGAACCGATTTTATGATTTATTTTAGGCACTTTGAGGGTGCTCCGTCTTTGGCCCCCAATTTTTTGTTTTACGTTGCTAGAAATCCCTAAGGTAAATATAATTTGCATTAGTGTTTAAATTGACAAATAAATGTTGTAACTTTCTCCTAATCAATTTAATTACTGATTTATAGTAAAGCCTGATGAAGAACACATGGTAGTAGAAAAAGTATATTGGCAAAGCCTGAAAGCACTAATTTCTATAGTTCGCTACAAAATTTCAAAAATACAACCAAAAATTAAAATTTGTAAATATATTTTCTAAAAATAGTACTGATTTTGGAAAAGTTAAATGAAAAATATTCTTTTTCCGGGTTAATATTTGCAATCTCAAACGTCTTTAGATGTTTTTAAATTTGAATCTTTGCCTACGTCACTATTCTTAGGTCTATAGAGTAAATACCTGCAAGACTAGTGATGACGAAGAATCGTAACAAGATGGCCAGTGAGGAGCACATAACGGTCCACCAGAAGAGGTTCTGGACCAACACTACATGTACCGAGTCTAAAAACTGCATGGCTGCAGTGTGACGTGGCTAAAACATAGATTTTGTCTTATAATATCTCAAACATTTCAACATAAACACCTTTACATAATAAGATATTTATTGTTTATCTACTAATTCTGAACTGATTTTGTCAATTAAGTTACCACAAAAATAGTCCTAAACTGTTGTACATAGTCCATAAATGTGTCCATTTTAGATAATTTTAAGGGGGCAGAAGCAGAGGTCAGTTTGTCCGAAAAAAATATCTTCTTTACTATCCAAGTCGTAGTACAAGCACAATTGAAAAGAGCCCTTTATATACTGGCTTGAAGCTGTACAACCACTTACCAAACTCTTTCAAACAGGAACATATCATTACTTTTAAAAGAAAAATTAAAGAAATCCTCCTTCTGAAAACTTATTATTCAGTTTCAGAATATTTAAGTGACACAAACTTGAGTAGATGAAGTGCTTCCAACATTTTTTGTTGTTGTCTATTCATTTTGTTAACATTTTGTTATGCAATTGTGTAGATTGTGAAGTAATATATATATATAGTTTTAGCTTTAATGACTTAGCATAGTTTTATTGTACCTACATTGACGGGACACCTATTACTGCATGTAGCAATTTATGTAACGTTTATTGTGTCAATAAAGAATTTGATTTGAAAGAATAATATGAAGACAATTAATTCTCTTTGAATTTAAATGTTCAAAAATGATACTGATAAAATAACATATACAAATATTACAAACAAGCAGAATGAAAAGTTTAAAAGTGACAATATTACTTTTAGCATTCTGAATGTAAAGGCTGACCAAGGTCAAGACCCCCACTATTAACCCAAGGTGTTTGAATGAAGCGAGTTTAAGAATGCTTGAAACAACATTGAGGACAAAAGGCAAATCGTAAGACCATGAATGAATAATAGTACTTATGATAGTGATAGCTTATACTTTCGATGGATCATATTATTTTGTTCAATTAATAATTTGTCTACTTAAGCCTTATAACAAGCCTTGTCTTCAATACTTTTATGGCAGTTGTTTTGTATTAAATTCATGTAAACATTTTAAACATTTAATAGATAAAAGTGCCTGGGGGGCCGAGCTTTGCTCAGGGGGAGGCCAGTCAATTTGTAGATGACTTGGAGTAATATTTCACCACTTCCCCCTACTGATAATCAGATTTGTATAACTCATTTGCCTCTTTTCTACAGTTGTAAGGTCACTCCAGTTGTTATTTATAGCTCAACGTCCCTTTGATTTATTTTACTACTCTATTTATGTAATCTTCACTCAAATATTTTAATCTCTGCTCTCAGGAAATCACATGTTAATAATCATAAACAACATGAGTATTACTTTGACAGTTCTCTGGTTGATTATGAACAGCTGTTACAATTCTTTTGTTTTGATTTAAAACTCCATAAACTCAATGGAGTTTTGTTAACTTTTCATTACTTTCTCCCCCTATACATAGTATATGGAGAAAGTATTGTTTTAGTTTTTTTACATTATTTGAATTTTCCTGGGGATGAGGCCTGTCTAGAACTTATTTTTATCCCAGAAATTAGTTATTTCGAACATTTGAAGGAAATCTTTGGAGCCGTTTTTGAGATCAGTGTCGCAAGCAAGCAAACCTAACTCATATTAGAGTATAGGATATCAGTGGTAATATATTTAAAACACTAATTGTTATATTGTTTCAAAAACATTAAGATACTCACTTTTACCGAGAAATTAGAGTGACGTGCAGCCGCCCGGCCTGGGTGCAATCTAGATTTTTTAAATACCTATAATACAAAACAAGTAACATACAATATTTTGTAAACTAAATAAACTTATTCTGACACAATATTTATTGCATTGAATAATATTAGCACATTTGTGTCAATGCCTAAACTATTGTGAGTAGGCCTAAACTATTAGATTAGATATGTAAATTGATGCGTTCAATTATTTGGCAGATATTATATTCTTAGAGCAGCGATATTAGGGGTGGGGCGCATTTTTTTATTCTGGCACCCACGCTGAGCGGGCTTTGCACACGCCTATGATTCAAACAATTTTTGAGGGAGAATTGTTAGTTTTAAAATAACGTTCAAGTTTTATGCTTAACATTTTCGCTGCGGGTGTCCCGGAATTGGAACATTGCTCAACATTGAAACATATGAGATTTTCATGTTTAAAACTTATCAAAATGTTGAAAGAGAATCTTGTCACTTGCTTAGACAAGTATGTTATCTCTAAAACGTTTACTATATATTGTACATTTGTTTTTATTAATTTCAAAATAATAATAGAAAAGTCCCTATAAGCTCAGTTGATTGTTTAGTATTAACATTACCTTTATAGTTAAAACATCTCACAGCCAAGTGCAACTGAACACCAACATGAAAAGTGAAAAATATAAATGATAACTCATCTGACCCCATATATGACCTTCAGTAGAATAATCTTTTGACCAGCGTCTCGTCTGATATTCATAATGGCAATGTTGACATTTCTTATCAATGGTAATTTCTGTACATAACCTTGATTTAAGTTACACCATGGTTACACTGTAAAACAATAATTTTTCAAACTGTCAGGTCAGTAGAGATCTGACAAAGGGAGTATGGTATTGACAATTCTTAAATTTTTGTATTTTACAGACAACTACAAATATAGCATGGTTTTAAGTATGTTGGGCAAAGAAATATAAAAGGGATTGCCCATTTTGGCCTTCCCTATGCTCTGAGATGTGATAATCCCTTTAGATATTATTTGTTTCTGCACAGATATGTTTGTAGGGAGTTTCTAAAACCTCCGAAATTCATTGCACCATTATAAATCTCTCAATTTTCTCGACCCTCTTAGTATTAAATTAATATAAAATCAAATCAAAATCATCTTTATTAAAAACTTGCATCATACCAAGAATAGAGTCATGTTAATTAATCTAAGTAAAAACAATGTGCTTTACATGTCATAAAGTTAAAGACTAAAAATACTGGTATACAATAAATTTATCAATATCATGTATGTAATGTATGTAATATACATTTCAGTAATTTTCCAGAATTACCTGTTTTTTTTTGTTTTTTTTGAAATGTTCAATGGAGTAGAATGCCGAATCAGACAGATAAGTGTGTTTGTTAGTTTAAAGAATTTATAAGGCAAACAGTCAAAATATTTTCCCCCATATATTTTGTGCTCTTTTCAAACAAAGCTAACCTGTGTCTCTCAACATAACAATTATTTCTTGTCTTATATTGATGTCTTTTATTTTCCAAAGTTGGATTACTATTGGAAAATATAAACTTTATTGTTTCAAATATATACAGACTGTATACAGCTCAAAATACCTAATTTTGGAAAAATATGTTTTTACTAAGTCAGAATTTTTGTAGGTTGAGTATAATTCTAATAACTTTTTCTTGTTAAACCAAAATTCTATCCATATTATTTTTCTTTGTAGCACCGTAAATACTTATACCATGGGCAATATGACAATGTATTAACGCATAGTATATTACCATTGACTATAGTATATACTGAAGTATTTATAGTCGATGATATTACTTTCAAGCTTTCAAAGTCATATTGGTTTACCATATAACTTAAAGGGTGCGCCCTACCTGCCTTCCGCACGCTAAAGTAAGGGTTTTGCATCTCCCACACTGTAGGCTCAGTTGGTAACCAATTAAAAAATAATTTGTTGTTATTTCATTCCCTAAATGTTCATCTATGATTCATACGTTTTAAAAATCGTGATTTTAATTCAAACTAAGTGGTAAGCCATTAGTAAATTTTTCAAATTAAGCGTTTTTCTAAAGCCTCCTAATGCAAGGAAAAATTATTTTGGAAAAAAGGAACCATACGAATCCTAGAATGGAATCTGAAAAGTGTGAAGCTGCAAGTAGTTTGGTATAAATCTGTAAAATAACAGTGCGATTGAGATGAACAAAAAGGTCTTCAAGCGTAAATATTCATGGTTAAACAACATCGTGTGGGTCATTCGGTCCGGGGTAGGGCGTACTCTTAAGGCATATAGAGAGAGACCACTAGATGTTTTGCTTATAATTAGATTTACATGATTGTCCCAAGACAAATTTTCATCATCAATAATAAAACCCAGGAATTTTGTATCTTGTACTTGGTGTTTAATTTCATCATCATCAATACAAATATTTGGAAATAATTTACTTCTTGCCTGTTTGGTAGAAAAAGGTATAAAATTGGACTTTTTTAGTTCAGTAATACATTTTTGTTATTTACAAATTATTTGATCATTGACAGCCCAGAGATTCAATACTATTTTGTGTTTAGCCAGAAATAATAATATTTGTGACATCTGCATAGACACAAAGAGTGGTTCCCCCATACTACTCCGGTAAACCCTTTTAAATAACATAGAAACAACAATGGACCCCTGGAAACCCTGTGGCGCATTGTCAAAATGGTTGAGATCTAAAATGGATTGGTATGAAGATTCACCTTGTTGAGTTATTTTTATAATTGCATAAAACACATTTCTTAACTTCCATGTTGCAGCAAACCTAAATACTCAGCCCTTAAATAAAAAATCACTTTATGAAATGTATTGTTATGAATCTTTTTAGGCTTTATGTGGTAGTGAGACACACACACACATATACATAAGCACTTACCAGTGCTAAACCCCTTGTCCCAAAAAAGGGGTAAACCCAAAATCAGTGACATATATATATATATACTTTACTCGAAAACCCCCCAGAGTCCCTTGGTGGGTTGCATGTTCTGCACCTTTATTTTATAAATAGAGGGAGGGGGGTTAAGTGCTACAACCAGTGAATTGTAATTATAGGGGTGTAAGGCGACCTTTAATGAACCTTTAATATATGGTGGCAACAAAAATGGTGAGAATCAGCCCCCTAAACAAAAAAGGGAGCTCAGGGGGTCATAGACGATTGCTTAGAATTTCTCATCCCAAAAAATAGGGAATACCAGAGATCATGAACAAACATTGTCTGGAAAAACATCAACCCCTCAGAGCCCCCTTTTTGAGTAGTGGAGGTCAATTTTTCCCCCTTATTCCATGAATGGGAGGAAGTTTACATGCTAAAATTAGTGGAATTGTTATCTTAGGGACATGATGCGATCTTTAATTTATGATAGCACAAAAAATCAAATTAGGCGGTAAATAGCATACCGTCCCAGAGGACTACCAGTACCTTAAATCTGGTCAATACCAGTTTTGAGGCTGACATTGGGTTTAGCTAATGAAGTTTTCATTACATATGGTAAGTCTTTTGGCTGTCTACTATGACAAACTTCCCTTTCACCTTTGGTCCCTCCATTTGCAGCGGCTAGGGACAGAATCTCCGGGTTTGGTCCCCAACCTGCCAACCTGAGAATGGATGGTCCCTGGCTGTTGTACATGGATACCCTGTCAGTTGAGTTGACCAGTTGGAGGGCAGAATGTGGGTCCCCTGTTTGAGAGCCTCATCCCAGCTGTCACAGGGGCATAGGAGTTGGCCCTCTGAAGGGTCGATTTGCCTGTCGTACCATCCCACCCTTTCCTTTCCTGCTATATCCTATCCTTCCGGTAACCTGCCTGCGCAATATTCCCGCTTGTGGAAGATGTGCCTAGCAGCTATGCTGGGGTTTCCTAATCTGCAACAATGACGATGATAGCATACCGATAAAAAAATAAATACCGATAAAATTAGGCAGTATTAGGGGCGTCACCAATGGATGCATCGAATTTCTCTCCCCAAAAATAGGGGTATACCAAAAATTAGAAAAAATTACTGGAGCACAACGTATTAAGCCCCTTTTGACGTAATGAGGCCATTTGCCCACCTTATTTCTTAAAATAGGGGTGGTTAAGTGCTAAAACCAGAGAATTTGTAATTGTAGGGATAAGAGGCAAACCTTTTTTGGGGAAAAGGGCACACAAAATAAAATTAGGGGAGAATTAGCCCCCTCATAAAAAATAAAGATGGCTCTGCTCTGGGGGGATTGCCGTTGATTGCATTTTGCCCCCAAAAAATAGAGGTATACCAACATTATGGAAAAAATGCATTGGAAATTTTCAACCCCCCAGAGCCATAAGCTTACTGAATGGGTACCTAAAAATTGCTTTTAAACATTGATAGTTAATTCTAAAATCAATCAAAAGTATATTATATGATTGATTAATGTGTATACATAATTCAATCCAAACCCAATCTATTTTCCCTGCCCAATGTTAACTCTTCACTCTATTTGTTTCTGTATTGTCTGGTGGCAATACTGGCTACGATAATTGACAATTTAATTGGCAACACAGGCTTCAGGCTTGTTTATGTCAGTTTTTGGTTATGTTGATACCGATGTTTTTTCGATTCGTTGTTGATTTTGATTGTTGTGTCTCTTGAGGAGTCGAATCCTCATATCAACAACTAATTATATGAATATTGTGTAAAAGTGAAAGTTAATGTTAAAACAATTTTAACTGTAATGGCTGTGCCACCTGAGTTTGGGCCTGATTCCGGAGGAAGATTGAAAGTATGTTCTTTTGTTACTTATTCATGTACTAGGTTATGTTTTAAGATTCAAGATCGTTGTGCTAAACTTTTCAAAAGCATCTAGCCAAGCTAGTGTATGAGGCACAACAAGCTTAGACCCCAGCGAGCGCTGGAAAAATTAGAAATCACAGTGTTGTTCACTGTTTGATGAATTGTAGATTTTCCATTTTTTAGACATGCTACGGTAGCTCAGTGGATTAGAGGTGTGTCTTAGTAGCTTCGAGAGCAGAGCCATTCCTTCAACTCCAGCTCCGGCACGGTCGGTGATGGTGAAGCGGCAACTCTCACTCAGGCAGATATATCGCTCCTCGCTCCTTCATGAACTGGAGCATTTTATCTTATGTAAGTGTGGTGGGGGGACAACGTAACGACAGTGCAGTGGAGCGGAAAAGCTATAGGAGTTAGAAGTGCGTTATAAGGTGTGGCGCTACACTGGAGCTAGGAGCCGTTACAAGAGCCACTGGAGCCGCTCCCGCTCCGCTTTGTGTCTGGAGCATTCAATTTAAACAGCTCCAGCTCCGATGGCACACCTCTACAGTGGATACAGTGTCAGACTCACCATTACGATCACATGGCCCGGGTTAAAATCTTACATTTGTTATTTTTGAAGTCTGACTTAATTTTTTTAGGCTAAAAAAATCCAATCAGTTTATTTGTAATAGTTGCACAACTAATAGCCACCATACAGCCAGCGCTCCTTGAGTTAGGTTACGTTGGGTTACTATAATTTTGTTGTGAAATTCTGTCTTAATTTATTGTTAGCTTATTTTTTATATGTAAATCCATTTGTAATAGGCTATGTTGAAAAACTAAGAGCGGGATCGGTTGGGCATCTCCGGTAAGGCTCGGACTAGTTCGCCCCCACACCACTCCTAGCTCGTGCGCCTCCTCTAGCTTGGATCCTCTAGACGCTAGTAGAATTTTCTGGGTCAAGACCCTCACCACGGGTTGAGAAAATATATTTGTGACCCATATTTAGCACCCTCTGTTTAAAAATCACTTGCAATTTCATCCTTGGCAATAAGCTACATTAATATTGATACTGTAAAATCTTAGTACATATAACCTTTGGCAGGCTAAAACTTTGCTCAATATGCTACCGTATTTTCGGAATGTGAATGTTATTTTTAACTGTAGGTATAACGATTCAGGCCTACCATAAATAATAATTTAATCATGTAAGTAGTTCATGAAGGTATATGGTAGTAGTAATATATTGATATACGGTAAGCAATAACCAGACCAAGTTTTATAGGTCAAATGGCAACTGGACTGTACTTTGTTGGCCAAAAACGATGACCAAACCACGTTTGTTTTATTTGTGCTTGGCCCAATAACCCAGAGAACCCTCCCGTAGTTATGATCGCAAGTTTTTCAAAAGTTTGTCAACGACAAGGTTCGAGGGTTACGTAACCTTGACAATGGAAATAGAAAACCTTACAAAAACGTTGTTGACAAAGTTATGAAAAAAGACTCATTGACCAACAACAAGGTTTATACTAAGGTTGTAATGGCAAGATTTTCATTAGGACTAGGTTGTCATTGTAGCATTGGTTTGGGGTTTCCTGTTATAAGATAATTTTCATAACCTTGCATAATGTTTACTTGGCGACATGGAAACCTTATTACGAAAATGGAATGAAAATATGGTGTAACTCTTTTTACAACCTTACGTGCTCACTGCCAGAATCGTATTTTGGCTAGTAGGCCTATATTAGATTAATATATTATGCCTTTAAACTAATTTTTGAATTTTATCTAATTTTGATTTTAGAATTCATGCTGTACGGTAGCATATAGGTCAATTTATTGATATCTTCAATTTTATTTATCCAATTTATGTTTTTACCATTTTATTTAGGTCTAAAGTGCAGTTAGATAACTTAGACCTTTGATTATAATAAAAGTCATGAATTTTTCTTTTTCTCAATGTGAGAAAACTGATCCATTGAAACAATAAAAGATTATCACTTCACGCAGAATATCTTGGCCTGTGGTTTCCTCCACTACCGGAGTGACTGAGATAACCAGCTGGGCCATATCGAGCTTCAGTTTGACTGAACAGATATAGAAACAACAGATGAAAATCTCGTTCTCACAGGCCAAGATATCCTGCGTGAATTGTACATACTTGGTTGTGATGTTAAACCTAGATGTACAACTTATTTTCTTACGTCAAACAATCCTTTTTTCTTATTCTGGTGTGTAAATTTATCGGCATTTATGCCATCTTCAGCCCCTTGGTGTCATGTAGTTCATGCCATCGTAAACACTATATTCTTGGCTGTCTGTGTGTTTTTTGTTTGTGTATATGTGACCGAAGTGTGAAATTAAAAGTTTTAAATTGATAAATCGACGCGGCTTCACGGCCAAGAATATAGAGTTTACATTACCTATACGACACCAATAAGGCACTGAAGATAATATGTATGCCAAAACACTTATACGCCAGAATAAGAAAAAAAGGATTGTTTGACGTAAGAAAACAAATTTTATTGATAATTTACAATTGACAATCAATGCTACAATAGATAGTATTCACTAGAATTATAAACTGTGCTACCAATGGTATGGTAAATGTTGTATTCACTAATCATTGTTATTTATTAAAATTGTCATTGTTTTGTAAAGTGATTTAAAGGGTTTTAAAATGATTTTCATCAATATACATTTCAAATGTTATTTTCAGGGAGTAACTATTGTAAAACCTATTGTGTATGGGAACATTGCTCGATATTTTGGTGAGAAAAGAAAAGAAGACGGACACACACATCAGTGGACTGTGTATGTGAAGCCTTATCACAATGAGGATATGTCGACTTACGTGAAGAAAGTCCACTTCAAATTGCACGAGAGCTACGCCAACCCAAACAGGGTCGTCACCAAACCTCCGTATGAAGTCACCGAGACCGGTTGGGGAGAGTTTGAGATTGTCATTAAAATTTACTTTCATGATCCTAACGAACGACCGGTAAGTCAGTAGGTAGATTTTACCAATCAAATCTTGAGTTCTATTGTGAAATTTCTCTTTGTATGGGTTCAAACTTAATAGGCCTAGCACATAAATAAAATTGTGTAGTAAAAGAAGCATCATGTTTCTACAGCCACAGTGCTATTGATATTCATGTTTTAATAACAGTTCATGTATTGCCGACATTTTAAGATTCATGCAAAAAATTGCTTAGCTTATGCTGCAGATGTGGCTTTCAGGCAAACTAAGAACTAAAAGTCCCTATCTTGAAAGGTAAGTAATAAGCTTTATTGCAGACCAGGGAGATAATGACACATAACGTTATGATTACACTCCTGGCAGAAATCAATCAGCTGTTCCAATAGCATCAGCTGTTGCGTTTACAACACTCAAAGTTTTTCAACATCCAATTATTGTTTTAACGTTGATATAACCTTAGGCTGCAGTGCCAGTTGTAGTTGCAAATGTCAGTATTTAATTTTTCCAATCTTGTTGGTTCTTAATGGACATTAAAACAGTGTACGCGAGTAAATAAGAGCCATAACACCTTCGGGCGTTTAACGCACTCATGCTGTCAAGCATCGTCCTCACACTGTAATGACACTCTTACTTCCCCAGGTGCGAAAATATCTATTACATCATCTGCCATGCCTTGACATGCACTCAGTTGCAAAGGAAGTTAAGACTAGCGAAGAAAACTATTCTAAATAAATTTAATTAGCCTATTCTTCTAAATATAAAAGAAAATATAAATATGTTTACTCATGGCACTAAAACTAAAGATACCGTAATTATACTGTACATTTTTCAGCAGCATAAATTATGCATGTCCAAAGAAAAAAGAAAATTAAATAAAGAGCGGACCTCTAAAAAAGATAACATTTTAGCTACAAACTAGTCATTTACTAGGCCTTATGGGTGGGGATAAACATTATTTCTTTAATAGTAGAAAGAATGCTCAGTGAGATATTTAAAAGCCTTTAAACTTTTTTAGGCTTGGTTAATTTTTATAAAGGCAGGATATTTGTTATATATTTTCAAACAAAAATGTATGGGGGGGGGTGGGTTAGAGAAAAGAGGTTCTACTTATGAGAAGCATGGAAGAATATCTTGTGAAGTGGTTGTGCTGATGGTTTCTAATGAAAAATCGATCAAGGTTTGATTTTAAAGACATGAAACTTTGGAGGATGAACATAGAAGAAAGTGGGAGAATCCCGTCTTTGAAAATTATGTTTTACAGGACCAAGAAGACACTAGTAGCTTCTCTTGAGTTGTCCCAAAGTATTTATCAGGATAGCAAAATAATGTTATAAATAATCGTTTTACTTGTTGAGTAGGGATATCGTTTTATTTTCAGATCAGTCTCCGGCCACCCACAGTTGACAAAGTTCGAAAACTTTATATTAATAGGCTAGTATGTTTGTCAGGTGCCGTATTTTGTATTACAATCCTTTCTCATCCCATATAATGCAACATAATTCAGATCGATCCTGAGCAAAATCTGAAAATGTTGCAAGAGTTCAATTCTGGATTCACCTGCCATAGAACAGGTCAGAGAAAAAGTTGGAAAAATGCTTGATATTTCGCACAAATCAGGGAAAGTTTTTATTTAGTTTAATCGTAAAAATGAAGCAATATTGTGTGAAAATCAAAACTGATTAGATTTTGTTAAATCGGTTTTTACGGTGCAACGAAGACGAAGTAAAACATAACTGGTAAGGAAAAAATGTAGCATATTGGTTGCAAAAAAGTAGCAAAAAAGTGTAAGCATAAATTAACAAATAAACAGGAGAGCGATAGATGGCTTTGAGGAAGGTGGAGTCCGATAATTTGTTTACACTGTAAATAAAGTGTAAATTCCGAGTCGAGGGTCAAGGAAATTAACTTTTTTGGCAGGGAAAATTAATTTCTTTGGCAAAAAAAGTGTAAACAATGCATTTGTCATTGGGCAGGTGACCCTGTACCACATCCTGAAGCTGTTCCAGTCGGCGGCCGACATGAGCCTGGGCCGCAAGACGCTGGTGTCGGAATTCTACGAGGAGATGGTGTTCCAGGATCCGACGGCTTACATGCAGCACCTGCTCACCTCCACCCGACAAGTGTCAGTCGGCCCGTGGAAACACGACACTGACTGTAAGCCCATCTCATTAGGCCTATTCAGTTTAAATTTGTAATTCTCTGTTTTTCCAAAATTAAAAAAATCACAACCCAATCAAAGTGGGATATATTGTCTACCTACATACTTCACTCTGAATGAGGCGAATGAAATAATATCAACCATAAGTTTAAACTTTCCCATCAATCATTTGTAACCTATTTTTCGTCATGCTGCTTCAAAACAGCTATTTTCAACATATACTAAAGAGAGATGCTTAAGTTGTTCTTTTAGCGAATTTTCCCCTATAGGGAAGAAGCTATTACCGTAGTCGGCATGGGAAGACCTAGGCCCGGGACCATGATAACTTTCCGTTTTGAGGTCCCCAGACCCCAAAAACACTATTCGTTCGAAACTGTGTGTGTATATATATATATATATATATATATATATATATATATATACAATTTTTTATACAATTGTACATATTTATATACCTTCTTTTATATTTATCTGATGAAGTTCACCAGATGAACGAAAATTAATATACCCCCGTCGCAGCAAACCTGCGTACTCAGCGAATTTCCAATGCAAATATGTGGGTATCACTACTACCTAGAGCCACTTACCAAGTTTCACAAAAATACATTCATTAATAAGTGATATGTAGCATTTTATTTATTCTCCATAAGAATAACATTATAAATGAGTGCGCAGGTTTGCTGCAACAAGGAAGATAAGATGTGTTTTTTTGCAATTATCAAAATAACTCAACCAGGTGAAGCTACATACCAAGTTTTATTAATTTAGGTTCATAACTAAGGGAGATATAAAACTTTACTTATTCTCCATATGAATAACATGGGGGCCGAGTATGCAGGTTTGCTGCTACCGGGAAAAATCAACAAAAAACTTTTTTTGTGCTATTATCAATATACCACAACTATTTAAAGCCACATACCAAGTTTCATCAATATACATACATAAATAATCAAAATATAACATTTTATTTATTCTCCATAAGGATAACATTGGACAACGTACTGTGTTTAGCACTTCGAATATCACTGCAACGGTTGGACGTAAAACAACAATTAAAATGCCAAAATGATTGTTTTGTAGAGCTAAACTGATTGGTAGAAAGAAATGTGGAGTTTGTAGTGAAATTAACTGAGGAAAATCCAAAAACCGTATTCCTATAAGATTAACATGGGAAATTTTTTGGACACATTTTTTGATTTTTCTCCACAACCACTAAACCTAGCTTAATGATTCAAAATACTAAATTGTTTGTTTTTTTAAGCTCTACAAAATGGGTATAACCAAAATCTAGTGTTTTTAAAATTTTAGGGTAAAAAGTTCAAAAAACTGATTTTTGGAAAATTTGAAACCCCCATAAAACCCCCTTCCAATAAACCGATCGATCTGGTTTTCGAACTTAAAGTCATAAATGTTACTCTCCACATTTGTGCCAAATTTCATAAAAATCGGGCGCTTCTTTCAAAAATTATCGCGGTAACGGACACATATATATATATATATATATATATATATAGATATATATATATATATATACATATATATATAAATTTGAACGAATAGTTTTTTTGGCATCTGGGGACCTCAAAACAAAAAGTTATCATGGTCTCGGGCTTAAGTCTTACCATGCCACCTACGGTAATAGCTGCTTCCCTATAGGGGAAATTCCCTAAAAGATTTTAAAATTTGAATCTGGAGAGAACATTTCTACTATATATAAATTAATAGGCTAGAAACTAAAGATACCGTAATCATACTGTACATTTTGCAGCAACATAAATTATGCATGTCCAAAGAAAAAAGAAAATTAAATAAAGAGCAGACCTCTAAAAAAGATAAAATTTTAGCTACAAACCAGTCATAATAATATATATATATATATATATATATATGTGTGTGTGTGTGTGTGTGTGTGTGTGTGTGTGTGTGTCCGTGAGCACGATAACTCTTGTAAAAGAGGTCCGATTTTGATGAAATTTGGTACAAACGTGTATAGCAGCATTTATGACTAAGTTCGAAAACCAGGCAGTTCAACTCATCCAAAGTGGTATTTTGTACCCCATAAAATGGTTTTTTGAAGTTTTTTCATGTAATATTTTAAAAAGTCAAATTTTTAGTTTTCACCATTTAAAAAAACACACAATTTGGTGTTTTGATCATTTCTCTACGTCAACTGGTTACAGAGATATTGAAACTGCTAAACACAGTACGTTGTCCAATGTTATTCTTATGGAGAATAAGAACAATTTTATATCTCGCTTATTTATGAACGTATACTAACGAAACTTGGTATACGGCTTCATCTGGTTGTGGTCTTTTGTTATTGTCACAAAAAAAAAACCATTTTTACCGATGATTCCCGAAGCAGCAAACCTGCTTACTCAGCCTCCTTGTTATTCTTATAGAGAATAAGTCAAATGTAATGACTCCCTTAATTATGAACATAAATTAATAAAACTTAGTATGTTGCTTCACCTTGTTGAGTTATATTGATATTTGCATCAAATCCCATTTTTTGTGTTCCTTGTTGCAGCAAACCTGCGTACTCATCCCCAATTTTATTCTTATGGAGAATAATCAAAATGGTATAGTACCGCTTATTTATGAATGTATATTGATGAAACTTGGCGTGCGGCTTTATGTGATATTAAGACATATATTATGTATTGGAAATTTGATGAGTATGCAGGTTTGCTGCGACGGGGGTATTTATTCCTTGGATAATACAAAGTATTGTTTTGATGATCTTTTTCGTCCTAGGACAAAATACATAATGATGTCACTTTTTGGTCGAGGTCATATGATGTGCCTTTGGTTAAATATGATTTGAACGAATTATTCAATTTTTAAACAATGAAAACATTTCTAAAAGCTGTTTGTTCAGGGTAGCAAGTTCAATATGGAAGCAAACTTTTAATGGAGAAAAATAAACAAAATTTAGTTTTTGTGAAATTGTTATTGACATTTTGTTTGCAGTATATGACGAAAAATATAGTTCAAAAGTGGCGTTTTGATCCTCGCTCATTTTTCAGCATCGGCCGTTAAACTTGAGTTTGTCGAAAAGCTTCACTTTGGTCCTAGTGATGAGATTACTATTATGCTCTTATTTTGTTCATTCAACAGTGTCTTATGATCGCAATAGTAAATCTACACACTCACTCTGTAGAGCCTCACTTTAATGCAATTAAAAGGTTATTAACGAAGTTTCCGTTTCAAAATGTTTATTTGTCTTTTGAGTGTCTTGGTTTTCTGAGATGGCAGGGAGTTAGTGTATACAACCCATTAATTTTTCATTGAGGTTTTAAGCAGCAGAATTGTGTGGTCAGGCTAGCAAGGAAATGAAAAAACATGGTTTATAAAAATTATTGAGCCACAGAATTTCAATAGAAAACCCAGCCAAGGTTACTACAACAATAACCACTGAGCTACTATGACTGGAGGGCCTAGAAGCTGAGGTGAGGGTTGTGGTTTTGGCACCTCTAGCGGAGAGAGATGAAATCTCCTGGGCCAGTGCTTACTTCTAGAGCGTAGCACCAGTGTGTACAATCTTCTTAATGAAAAAATATAATCAAGCTGAGTCAGTCACTTCACTGAAATCTCAAGTCATTGATGATTTTTACTTGTTAACATCTTCTCCTTACTAATTCCTTTAAACATCTTCTCCTTGCTAATTCCTTTAAACATCTTCTCCTTGCTGATTCCTTTACAGCTAATTTATCAAGTACCTACTTTTACATTCTCAGCGTTGCTGAGTTTTAAAGTCAGTTTTTCTTCATCTGAACATTGATTGGTAGGGTAAATATATTTATTAGTGTTAGATTAATTTTGTATTAATAACATCCCACAATTATTAGTATTTTTTTGTTTTAGTTGAAGAAAAGAAAGACCACACTTTGGCCAATATAATTGCAGCTGAAAATAAAATACGCCCAGAAATTACAGAGCTGAAAGAAAAGCTGAAATTGGCAGAAGAAACAATCTCCAAGTTCAAAGCTGAAATAGCAGCATCTTCTGTAAATACGTCTGTAACCTAAGTTTAATAATAGTTTGTACATTTAAAAAATTATTTGTTGAATATTTTATTCCACCAGTACTATCAAGTTGAAAGAATAAGGAAGGGCCTCAAAGCTGCTTAGAACCCTATAAAAATATACTTCTTTGAAAAACCTTTGAACACCCAGAACAAAAGTGTTGCCAACCCAAAAAACTAAATGAGTAGACTCATCATACCAAGAGTCTATGAGGTAATAATAAGTGAATCTTTGTTCTACTAATCAGTGTAGAAAATGTTCACAATAACTTATTAAATAACAAACTCACCATCACCAACAATGAATTTTAAACAAAGAATATCCAAGGGGTCGGTAACGAAGTTCAGTAACGAAATTCAGTCTGTACTAAGGTGCTACCTGTGACGAAAATGGTAAAATAGAAGGCGAGGCAGTTATGTCAAAGTATTTTACTGCGCCCAACGCGGCAGCGAAAGGGGCTCGTCAAATGGTGAATGGGTTACCGGCTCTAACCAAGAACAGTATAAAGTCAGAACAGATGAACTTTGCTCAGTTGAGACTACACATATGATCGTGGCGCTGAATGTCCGTCCTATTCGTTTGTAGGCCTGCCAGTGTAATAAATTTGTATCCGTGTTTGTTTCTTCTGGAATTTTTTAAAACATCCAACGCAGCTTACAACTGGAAATATAGTGTAAAAATGGATATGAAGTTGGAATCCTAATAAGGGATTTTCCAATTTTCGGCAAATAAAATGTGGCTGGTTGCCATTCGGCAATCAACACATCGTCTGATCCATTGTTTACAGCAGATATTACGTGATTCAGTCATCATATGAGGTCTATTATTATAAGGCTTGTTAATGGTCAACTTTATAAGGTTCGGGCGTTGCTAGCGGCAATATTAAAGGACAGGCCTCGATAGCTCGTTAAAAGACATTGGGTTTTTTTAATTGCACCCCTAATAACTTCCTAGTTGAAATTTTCCCTAGATCACAGATCAGACGTATTTTTCATCCCGGAAAAACAGTATAAGGATGATCAATCAATTTAAAATAGTTGGCTGAATTTGTAGCATAAATGTTGACACTGTCTAAGGTATGAACAACTGAAATATGGGAATGGTAGGAATAATTAGTCAAATTGGAATAAGTCTTTTATTTTTAATCTCCATATTGTCTCACATACTATTAAAAGGACCATAAATGACTCAAACCAACACAGTTTCAACTGCTAAAGAGTGCATGCTTGGCTCAAAGGAAAGAAGTTAACTGCTGTGGAAAATGTTCTTTAATACTTAGCTGGAAAAATCAATTGTGTTAGGTTTATCTTATTTAAGTGGACATAGTTTTTTTCTTTGACTGACTACTTAAAAAGAGTGAATACTAAATTAATACAAATGGAGGTAAAATGAATAATAGTCATAAATTAAACAAGTTAAAGCTTGAGTTTTACTAACTGGGATTCTATAGAAAAGATAATAAATCTAAAGAGAAATAAAGCATCAAGCATTCGAAGGAAGATGAAAAGCATTAGAAACTAAGAAAACTAATGTTAAGAATTAGATATTCGTACAAATCTATGACCACAGCCTTAATTGTGAATACACAGCTGATTGAAAACAAGAATGAATTTGTGTATTTATCAACACTTCAACATAAATAATTTAAATATAGAACTTTACCACTTTAAGCAAAAATTTGATCATCTATACAGTGCAAATTATTCATACTAATGTTACAAGATATTGGCCTTTCACTGACATTTAAATAATCCTTTTAAAAATGGTCCCAATATTTTTAACATGAATAAACTAAAATTCATTGTGCAAATCTATATTTTGTTTCTTGGCCACACAAATTCTTTCAGTTAAGGTAATTGACATACTTTTTGCAATCTAATGCAAATTATTAATACTGTTCACTAAATTAAAACTGTTCACTAAATAAAATTATTGCTTTCTAACCGAGTTGCTATTGACATTAAAACTACTACAATTTACGCTCTTACATTAACATTTGTTCTTGAATTAAAATATAAATTTTAAAATTATTTACCGGGATTCAAATTAACTTAATTTAAAGCTTATAGCACAACAATAAATTATTTCCATTTTTTTTTTTCATGGAACAGTTACCTTTCCAAACACATAATTGAAAAATGTATACTGCTTTATTTATAAGATTGTTTATTGGGTGTTTTTAGATTCTCCTACACATTATTTAGTTCCATTTAAAAAAAAAAAAATTGCTCAGAGTGCAAAAACAATACTGTATATACACTTACGCATGCTAAAAAATACATAATTTAACTGCAAAGTTGCAAACTTAAATTCTGAAAAACAACCGATTTATTTGTAATTCATACAAAATATATATTTAAACAAAAATAAAATAGTAATTATATATTTCCTCTGAAATATGAGATCTATGTTCATAAATGGTAAAATACAATTAAATAATATTCCATGGAATATGTTTGAATTAAAATATGTCATTATACAAATTAAAATATTTTACACAATTTGTTAACTAACTTAACTACATAATATTAATCACAATCATTTGACATTAGTTTTCTTTTACAGTGTATACTTGTAACAAAAAGCAAACAACAATACAGCAAATAAATATATAATATATTAAATATCTATACAAAACAAACAAAAAATGTTACGCGAAAACCCAATCCTGATGGCACGTCAACCGATACAATATACAGTAATCACAAAACCAGCCTGTAGCATTCATGCTTGCCTTTGACTGAAGCAATTTATTTTGATTATTTTTGGCCACTAGACATCTATCCTCAAGTGGTCCGTTACTAGTAAATTGTAACTACAATTGTTTTTGTAAATGTCCGACTTAACAAGCCATTTCCTAATTTGCACCAGATTGAGATCGATCTCAGGCTTGAATTAAGCTCTTTAGATGATGGTGTCTGAGGTGCAGTACACACTACACCGGAGTCCGGAAACATCCGCTAATTTGTTATTTTATGAAAGGCAGCAAATTACGCGGGAGTGGCGCAGATATCGCCTCCGACGACTTAACAAGCAGCTGATTCCTGGCTATGTCACGCTGACTTTGGTGTAGTGTGTACCGGGGCTGACAAGTTTTTAAAAATGTATTCTTGATATTTTATTGTTCGAAGTCGATACATAACGTTTCAATACACTTCCTACAAACTGAAAGGTCATATCTTGAGGTGACAATATTTATTTTTTTATGTAAAAAACCCCTTGTTTTAATCCCAAAAAGGAAGTCAAAAGAAAGCATGGATACAACAGGTAAAATACATACAGTGATGTTTATGTACAAGAGATAAACCTGCTGTAGTAACCACCGGAAGTGTCAGCGCACAACAGGAGTACAGTGCGGGAGGTCGTGACTCCGCCCTATCAAGGCACGGGCGCTAACTGATATGCTGTCATTGTAGCTGGTCTCATGTTAACACGCCCAACAAAACTAACAAGAATAATCACAAACTCATTACCTTTAGGACAAAAGATTCCTCGACTGGAAAAAATTCATTACTTATGATCAAACAAGAGAAAGGTTTTGAGCATACTGTACTTTTGCTGGGTCAGTGCTAAGTCTAAAGTTTAAAATGCCTTTGTTTTGAGAATACCTAGTAGAAGTTTCATGGCCCTGTTAACAATCAGATCCGTTCTAAGGGAAGTACAATTGTGCCTCGGGGCTTTCGTGAGGTTCTCGGGTATAAAAACACGAAATACTGCTAGAAAAAATACTAGTTCCTATTCTACGTGGCAGTCCTACTTCAAAGTATGGAAACCGACCCACAGTGATAAACTGAAAGTTCAGAGTACTGCACTTTAGTGATTAGCATGCAAACAGGGAAATACGTTTAACATCAAAAATGGAGTTTACGGTGACTACTATGGGTAGGTTTCCAGACCAAAATATCCGATATTAAACATGAAAAGTTAAAATCTTAAGCTAAAATTCACCAACATATGACAACATTCCGAATAAACTACACACGTGTAAAAATGTAAATAATCTAAACCACGACGGACGATGATGACATGGATGGTTCTAGTGGACAACACTCGATTTACTTTAGACAGACGGATCTTGTACTCACAGGCAGGTGAGAGGAGGGGAGGGGAAACACCGGTCCGACCGACTCGCCACAACTTCACACAGCGATTTTCATGCGAGGCGATAAAACAAATGACAAAACAGCTCTGAACATATGACTAGAGAGACACATAAATTTGTAACCGATAATTTAAAGCACCCAAACGACTCAGAGCTGTTTTCCAAGTGCCTTATACACCGGACGGATCTGCTTTCCTAGGGACGGCCACTGTTTCCTTGTTCCGTTCACACTTATATTACTTAGGAATGGCAAATTATATACAACATTTATTAAATTAAAACACACCGATATTCAATTTCAGAAGAGAATACATCGGAAGGTAGACACAGGCACTTGCAGCCAGTCAGACCGGTGGGATGGGTGGAGGGGAGGGGGTAAGGCACTAATGAGTTTACCGGGAGCTGAATTCAGGCAAAGGCTTGACCAGGCCTTCCGAGTAGGCGTGATGCACACAGCTGCACACGAACCTGTACTGGCTCTGAAACAGAAATCACGTACTTGTATCAACAAATTAACAAGATAATCAACATCAACAGAGTAGTGTTTGGTACAGACTCTATGTTATAACTTCCTTACCACCTGTCTCGGTGCTAGCATATGTATATTATTTACAGTGAAAATACCAACTAAGCTGTTATTGATTTGCAATAATGTTACAATAATGTTATTGTTTATGTTTTGTTAACTTTACTTTTTGCTTTCACTGAATAAGACATGTACTTTCTATCAGTTTTATTTTTTCATATTTGTACAGCCCCCTTGCTCTTAATATTTTGTTCAAATAGTTTTACCCCAAACAATTTTTGAAGTAAAACAATACCAAAAAATTTTAACGTCCATCAAAGTCATATCCGGTATATAAAACTCTTTATTGATGATTTTTCCCCCAACCCCAACAAAGTTTGAGAAGCTTTCACAAAATACATTTAGCACTAACCTCACACCTAGAGATAGAAATATCTTATGCATTTCTTTTTATTACGTTTGTTCACAATACTCTATATCCGAGCCACCACTCACCGGCGTCTGTATCATCATGGCGCGCTGATCCCTCATCTGGCGCACGATGTCCAGCGGATACACGGGCTGGTTGGCCTCCACGAGACACAGTGCCGTCTCTGCCAGTATGAGCACCCCGGTGCGGCCGATGCCCGCTGAGCAGTGGACCACCGCAGGCTCCACCATCCCGGCGCGGCACCGGCGCACTGCCCCCACGAACGACATGAACCCCCCCAGGCTGTCCGGCACCCCGTGGTCGGGCCAGCACAGGTACTGCATGTGCGTCACGTCACGCTCCTCGCCAGTCTGCGGATGGACATTGTCGGGTAAGTGTGGTTTTTCAAAAGCTTTGATGGGAGAGTTTTAACAAAGAAGAGAACAAAATGTCCTTTACTGAGTAGTGTAACAGAAAAAGTATATCACTTTTAGGTACGGTACCATTGACTATAAATATAGTCAATGACGGTACTCTGATAAGTAACTACAGAATTTCTCATCAGGCCAAATTCCAGCCAATTAAATTTTTCCTTTAAACTTCAAATAATCACCTGCAGAATGAAATGCAGCCAAGAGCTATTTTGGAACTTCATACACCCAGTATCTGTACATGTCATGGCTTTACATCTAGTGGCTTATTATATCTACTTTGGTTACTCTACTCTCACTTTTAAAATCCATTAATGGTGATGGGGAGTTCATATTAGTGCAAACATTTGCCATCACTGGTTTCAACATACAAGATTAAATTATTTTTTAAATATAAAAATAACAGTTTTCTTAATGAACTCTAGATAACATGAAACATTGTTACAGTTTACTGAAATGTCGAGTGATTCATATGTTGTTTGTGTTGGTGTTTTATGTGAGTGATAAAAAATTAACGACAAGATGATTTGTTTTTCAAACTAGTCACCATTACAAGGAATAACGCCGTATAACCTGAAGGTGGGTACTGCCCAATAAAATTATGTTTTTTAAATCAAAAACGCCACCTCACTGGGGTCGAAAGTTACCTGCAGGTCCCTGAGCAGGAACTCGCGGATGACGTAGCTGCCCGTGGCGTCCGCCTCCTCCTTGCCACAGCTCAGCTGCAGCCCCGGCGCCAGCTCTGTGGTCTCACCCAGCGCCGGCCAGTACTTGTGGCACTTGGTGCGGCCGCGCTCGACCAGTGTGGTCACCATCACCACCAGCGTGCTGCCCTGCTCCACCACCATCTGCCAGAAGTCCCGGACCGTGGTGCTCAGCGGACCTGCGCGACAGAAACGTTACCGACTCAATCTGAAGATTTATATTCATTTATCCTGAACACCCAGCTGCAGAAGATTTCTCAATGAGGGGATGTTAAAAAAATCATTTTGAGTCCACCCTCTGGCCTCGTCACACATACGATGCCTGGCACCTGTCAGAACATTTTACAACCCTGGCCGAGCTGATTAGTGATCCATAAGCCACCTGATTCATCACTGGCATCAGGGGGATTTTGGGGGTAAGGGTTTTTTATCTGTGATCTACATTTAATTCATGATTTGCCTCCTGGATTGAAAATCGACTTGAAGTAATAATTTAACATACCTTATCTGTCGTCAATCCTGAATCACTAGTAATGACTAGTTTCGGGACCGCTGTCCCACTTTCAAATCTACATGTAGACAACTACATTTCAACTAGATTTCGTTGAGTAGATTTGAAAATGGGACAGCAGTCCCAAAACAAGTCATCTACTATTCAGGTACATAACCAACCATAAGGTACATTAACCTACTACTGCATGTTTTACATTTCTTTAAAAAAATCATAGTATATTTATGTTACAATTTTTAAAATTAATGAAAACTTTTGGTAATTCCATTCTAACAAGACAAAATTGAGTTATTTTTTTTAGGTGGTCGGTATTTATGCCTATACATGCCTTCATCAACTTGGACTTTCAATTTCCCCTCAGGCTCTCCACATTGGCTTCCGAACTACCATGTTAATCCGATGGAGAAGTTATTTGTCTTGATTATTTATACATAAATCGTTAATTTGGTTACCAGTTCACCAATGAAATGTCCGGTTATAAAACACATACACTAATGGAGCCTATTTTTGTTTTAGCCAATCAACCACAGAGAAATTCTTGTTTTTACTCCAAAAATACATTTTCTGTATGGGGACTTTCTTATAGGACTTGTGTCTTACACTCCAATGGATATATGGAAAAACACACTGAAATTACCTGCCTTCAAGCCCTAAGTTTCCAGACTAACATTTGTTAAAATTTTAACTGAAACAAATTATTTATTTTAAGCATAACTGTCCATACCCTGAGTGGCGATGTATCTGTTGATGATGCCGCTGCCTGGGATCTCCATGTTGACATAGTTAGCATTGATGTAGTCCCCTGCAGTGCCTCCTGCCAGGATCACTCTGGTCACATCGTCTGCAACCCGACAAAAAAACATTAACAAGTGCGACCGCCAGGATGCAATCCGGGCAACTCTGTTCACCATGTGTTACAAAATGTTCCTACAAATGTCCCCAAAGCGCTTCTTTACAATCTAAAACGCTGTTTCCTGTTAACCAAGCGAAAAAGTCTTTCACTGCACCTTACGTTTCCACTCACTGACAGCTAATTAACAGATTGATAGTTGCTTTGGACCAAGCTAACTGGCTCGGTGTTTATAATCTCAATCTCATGAATTCATCCAAAATGGATGGAAGTGAATTTGTGTATGTTTGTGGTATCCAAAATTCCAGTTGTAGGAAAAATTGTGTATGTAATTCGAGTGTCAAGTGTCTTTATCGCTTTCAGAAAATTATTTTGGTAACAGTTTTCACTAAAGATACAAAGACCTACTTACGCTAGACTTTTAAATGACAGTACAGTGGAACCTCTATTAACCGTCACCTTCGGGACCAGGACTGTGATAGATAACTGAATAGACGGATAGTAGAATTGTCATTATATAAACGTATACAAAAGGATAATACTTTACAGTATATACATATTTATGTTGTTATAGCTCGTACCAACGCTCAGACACTGCCATATGGCACAAATCCTGAAGCTAATAAATCGTAACACTCTCACAGACGGGCGACAGATAACAGAATGACAGTTGGTTGAGGTTTTACTGTACTAGCTAATCCAGGTGCTCGAACTTGAGCAGTTTAAATTGTTATTCCATTCCAGAATTTAGCTTAAAACAGCTGATCTTGCTTCTGCACTGTGTTTTGTTACCTTCCACAGCTGTCAAATGCTCAATTTAAATTATTTATAATCTTCCATAAGATTAAGATTGTAACTTTTGAAGGACTGTGGGGTGTAGGGCCAAACCGCGAATTCTGAGAAAATTCAGTAAATCTACGCCTTATCCCCTTTAATTTGACAAATAAATCTTGTAAATCAGTTCAGTAGTCACAGAGAAGTTAGCGTTTCAACCGTATATTAATATATAGGATTGACAGTATACACACACAAAACAATACACGTAACCCGGTACTCACAAGGCGATATGTCCCGGTAGCGGTTCTTGAGCTGGTTCTCGGGCCGCTTGGCATCCGCGGTGGACATGCCCGGCTTCTTGCGGTAGAGCTTGTCGAACTGCTGCAGCAGCGCCCCGCTGGCCAGCCCGTCCGCCAGCAGCAGCATGGACTGGCCGAGCGCGTCGCTGCCCAGGGCGGGGTGGGGGGTGTCCGTGTCCGGCACGTACTGGTAGGCTGGCTCCTCCTCCAGGTTGTCTGCCTCGTACACGGCTGCACAACAAAGAGGGTTGTCACCGTAATGAACGTTGCGGTCAATAACACATGAGTGTGGAAATAATATTATGAAAGTTAACCTAACCTAACCAGACAATGGGAGAAAAACAGTGTGAGCTAACTGTTAAAAATACCAAATTTGTTTGAGAAAGTTCTGGAGTCAAAATAGGCTATGCAGTTAGCTGTGTTCCTTTTCTTACCTTATTCCAATGAAACTCCTAAGCAGTGCTTTTCCTTTATAAACTTTGTGACAGAGAAGTATTTTATAACATAAATAATGTAATGTTAAATTGACTTTGCTATAATTGATGAAAAGACAATTCCAGCATGGAGCATTTATCGTTTAAGTTACTTATAGTTTCAATATCAGCTAATTCTAGTGTGCCCGAAAGTCAATGTATGGAAATAAACTCAAGGAAATTGCAACTGTCAGCTTACTGGAATCAAAACTGAGAGCTGCAGTTTCAAGCCTAGTTTTCTAAGTTACAAACTACTATAATGCTGACTTTTCAGTTTAGTGGCAGAGTGGTAAACTTTTTTCGTAACATAATATACAGTCAAATCTCAAAATGATCAAATGTTTACTTGACTTGAAAATATGGCATACCTACTTCTTTATACAAAAGAAATTAGGCTACTCTTTTAAGGATCAAATACAAAATTTTACCAACCTAAAATATAACCTTCAAGTGGTTGGGGATTAGAGAAAAACCAACCACTGAGTTCAGTTCACTTCCGATTTAAAGGTGAAAGCCCAGTATATTGGATATTTATATGCAAAATATTAGGGGTGTGCGAGTAGTGATTTTTTTTGATCGAGTCGAGTAGAGCCAATTATTTTTGAGTTTATAGAGTATTTTCGGTCGAGTACTTGCCATCAGTTGGTAGTTTAAAATAGAGTAATGGGATTTGGATACCTCCCTAGATTTTATAATCTAAACATGGTTTCTAACTAATACATGAGTAGCAATACAAAGTTTTGGCCAGTACAATCAAACTGGATTACGTATTGACAAACAAAACGCGGTTTGACATTCATTTCCGGCTGATAAAACACGGACCAGTTGTCATTTGGCCAATATCACCTGGTCCAGACATCGCTTATAATCAATATTGGATGACGAAATCTTTAGTTAAGGCTGATTTTACATGATGCGATCGCCTTTTGCGGCCATTAATACGCGTTTTCGCCAGTCGCAATCGTTAGCGGTTGTCCGAAAATCTGCAGGAAATACTCGCTCGAACTTTCGAGTATTTTTCAAAACTTCAAGTCTAGTTTGAGTATTAAAATACTCGACCGAAAACTCCAGTTTCGGTACTCACACCCCTACAAAATATTTAGAAGTTATTAGTTTTTTTTTCTGAAGACAACTAATAAAAGATATAGATGTTATCACCCACCATTAGGCCTGACTGTCAGGATGAGTTCCCCCAGTCGAGAGTCTCGCGCCGTTCGGATCAGGTTGACCACTTGATCATGCTGCATGTGACACACGTCTACACCGTTGATCAGCAACACCTGTGATCACACAACACAGTGAATCTCAATATTCCAACACTCCTGGTAATCTGACAAGGCCATGCCAGTGCTCCCACACTAAGGAGAAGGTTCACAAACAAACCATTTTTGTCTTAATTTGAGCGCGGTAACCTCTGCTGTTGTAATGCATTTTAGTTTTTTAAGTAACTTCAAATTTGTTGTTTACAAGGTTTTGGTACAATGTATATGTAGGAACTGCACTGATTGTGTGAGATATATTCACAATGGACTTTCAGTTACATAAAACAGAAACATTACCAATTAGTTATAACAGAAAATTACCAATTTTGTTGCCAAAACGCATCTTTAGGCTCTTTGAAAATGACACATGTTATAGTAAATGCTAAAACATAAACTATGTCGTTTCATTGCCAGTTTAACAAACAAAACTGAAATGGCTAAAGAATATATCCAACATTAACACGAGTAGCAAAATAATTCACAAAATATACTTCTTAATAGTCATAATCAAACAGACTGTGACTCGACTACCCTCTAAGTCTCTCCCCTACAATCCATACAATCCATACAATCTTCAATACCTAAGGAAAATACGCTGCTCGATAAGATGTAACGTACCAGTTTATTGAGCAGCCAGACTTTCTTAAGGATAAATCGATCTTCAGAGAAGAGTCCATAAGTTGGTTATACTACGTGCTATATTACTGGAAGTTCCTAAGTCTAACTAATGTTGCCAAAAAGGGCTAATGATGACAAATATTTGTTAGCAGTAATTAATAAAAATAATATCATGAGAATAATTCCAAAAAAGCTTGGAAGACAAGGCTACTCCCTCGCTGCATGGAGAGGAATGCAGTTGGATTGGAACTGGGGCTTCCAATGATATGGTGCATTGCTATTTTGACATTGTTACTGTCTAGTCCCCACCCCAGGAGCATTGTATCATGACGGCGTTACCTGGTCCCCCTCGCTCAGCTTGGGGTAGCACGTGTCTGCTGGAGTGTTGGGCGCCACCCTGGACACCAGGATCGGCATGTTGAGGTCGCTGCCTCCCTTCACGTTGAACCCGAACCTCCCCTGCTCGTCTGGCCTCATCCTGATCGACACCAGCCCCTCCTCCGTCTACAACCAACCAAACAGTGTACTTATAATCAACAGGCAGCTATAGAAAATGAAAAGCTACAGCCTATTCTGTTTCCTCTGCAGTACTTTTGTGAGGTATGAAAATAATCTTCGGGATTCTGTCTCACTTACTTCAAAACTCCAATGTTAAACTGATGTAGTTACTTTTCTAAAACCAAGGAGGTAATAAAATATGACATTAGTTTACTATTTGGACTGACTATATTATTATAGTTTAAACTAATAACGTTTAAAAATGTTCAAATTTGTGCAAACATAATCAATAATCTATATAACAACAATAGTTTCTTGATGTTTTGTTCGACATTTTTAGGGCTGTAACACTTTTAATTTGCATTTTTGGTATTTATCAAAAACTCTTACTCTCTAGATGTGTGGTTTGGAAAACATCCAACCTCTGGGGTAGGCCCCATGGACTTTTAAAAGTACATTTTAACCTTGTGGACTTATTTTATTTAGTTAGTCAGCTGACTAATGGACAGTTTTCAGAGCATCTGGCTTTATAGCTGCGAGGTCCCCCGTAAGGAGAACGGGAGATCTACTGATCTCTACATTATGTTGTTTTAGGGGAAATGTAGCTATTAAGAGCAAATGTAGCTATTAAACCACTACTCCAGCTGGAGTTGTGTTGGAAGATTATTACAAAATTTGACTAAAATCATTAAACTAGCAAATGTGAAAAAGCAAGATAATACCTGACTGATCCTACCTACTTTTAAATCAATACAAATGTACATTTTGGGTAAAAATAACAGAACTGAAACACATATGTATAAGTACAACTTGTATTGTTTGTTAGGGAGGATTAGGAGGCCCCGGCATAGCCGGCTATGCATGTCTCCCTTGGGGATATTATGCAGCCACCGGAAAGAGGGGCGGGAAAGATGGTAGGACAGGGTCAGTCTGCCTTGCTCCAGAAAGGGAGAGAGAACCTTACCTAGCTCCCGGGTGACAGAATCCCAGGTTGGTTTACCCTCTAACCTGACGCCCCCCCAAGTCTGCCAGACAGGGACCGCCATCACACAGAGCCTCCAACCTCTCATGAATCGGGGGGCCCCATGACGGTTCGTCCCCCAGCCCGGCAGACTGGATAACGTCGGGTAAGGGCCCTTCCTCCCAGGCACCCGTCCAAGGCAGACATGCAAGTAAGATCCACTACTCCCTCCAAGGACTCAGACTAGACTGGGTATCCAGGCTCAACCCGGAGTCAAGCCCCCAGAAGAGACGAGGAGGAACCAAGGGAAGTTGATCACACAGGATAGCCAAAAGAATTACCCCTTCGACAGCTCTCTGGTCTATACTAGTACAGAGGTTGACATTTGGCACAACAAAATGAAGTTATCACAGTATTGATAAGTACACCTTACTTTCACACTAATGTTTGTTATGAAGTGTCAAGACGGGACAGACAGTTGATCTGATCACTTTTATTCTTTACCTGTACAGGAGGCAGTTGGTCGCTGTACAGGGGTGTCTCAAACAGCCTGTCGCTATCAGTCTCGTCATCTGCGTAGGTGATGGTGCGCGCCGGCATCCCCGGGGTGAAAGCTGCGTGAGGCTCGTCCACCCGCTCCAGGAACCCGCCCTCCCTGAAACAATGACTTTCATATATATTGTTCCACTTCAAAGAAAACGGAGTATTGATAGCTTTTAGTGTCTGGTACTGTCATGGTGTGAATGAACAGTTAGGATGAAAATAAAACATTTCCATCAATACAGAAATATTGATTAACTAGTGGCTTGAAGGGGCCATAGCCCCTAACCTTTCTCCAATACAAAGTAGACACTTAATCACATGGTTTAATGTAAACAAATCAGACGTTTTTAAATTCCTATGTTTTTCTTATGGGGGACGTTTTACATTATTTCACATTTGCTAGTAACATTTTGGAATTACTGATATTTTTCCCCAAGTCCCTGGAATCGAGACCTTTAATTTGAGCTGTCTCCCATCATCCTGCGTTTTGCCAAACTCCTACAATTTTGGCTTAAAAATTTTGCTTACAGAATTATATATAAAGATAATATTTGTTAACAATACTGTTAAAAAATAGGAAGAAGAGTTATGACGGGGCTAAATGAAAAGTTAAATTATTTAAGAGGTTAAGTTAGCACAATTATTATATTAATTCCAGTACAAATTTAGAATGGTGTTAATTGAAACATTATTTTGTTTAGTTCTTATAAAAATTGTATATAGTATAATTAATATATCATAAGATAATTTTTTAAACAAAAAAAAACATAGTAACAGTATGCTAGAGTTACAGGAGAACAGGTGCTCCAAAAACATTCATTCAAGAGAAATCATAGAAACAAAATAAACAAATCTGCTACTGACTTAAACTCTAGGAATGGCAGAATATATATTATGATTTTCGTACTAGATTTCCAAAAGTAAATGAAAGAAAGAGTAACTAATATTTGACACAGACTAATATTAATCTCGGTTTTACATGGTTTATCTGTTTATTTTTTAGGCACCTGATTTCCTAATGTACAATTTAGAAAAAACTATGAAAGGAAAGTGATGCCAGAGAACTTACCCATTGAAAAGAAGTGTGAAGAGTCACGGTGCGCGGCATTGTTCCGAAAATGCACAGCTCTAAAAGGCAGTACTCCGAAATAAATATGTTATTTCAAAGGTATTAGTCCGAAATGCATAACTCCGAAAAGCATTATTCCGAAAATTCACTACTCTGAAAGCAGTGTTCCAAAATGCACTGTTCCGAAAATGTTTTCGGAGTAATGTTTTCGGGGCAGTTCATTTCGGAGTACTGCTTTTCGGAGCTATGCGTTTGCGGTACATTTTCATTTGGATGGGTCAAAGGGGTCAGGAGGATTTTAATTTGCGACATTGGCCAATGAAAAGAGATCAACTTGCCATGATTACGAATGTTGACACGCAGGATCTTCGTCATATCTATAATGAGGCCTAAATTGGCTTATTAATGTAGGTGCCAATAAATATATAATTGTCTTTATTATCCAACACCATTACTGTGCTTATGTGTTACTTATTTTAAAAAACACATAATCTAACACATTAATAGGCTTTTTAGCGAATTTCCCCTATAGGGAAGAAGCTATTACCGTAGTCGGCATGGTAAGACCTAGGCCCGGGACCATGATAACTTTTCGTTTTGAGGTCCCCAGACCCCAAAAACACCATTCGTTCGAAACTGTATATATATATATATATATATATATATATGTGTCCGTGAGCACGATAACTCTCGTAAAAATTATCCGATTTTGATGAAATTTTGTATAAACGTGTAAAGCAACATTTATGACTTTAAGTTCGAAAACCAGCCAGATCGCTCTATCCGAAGGGGTATTTTGGGGGGGTTTTGTACCCCAAAAATGTGTTTTTCAAATTATTTTCATATAATTTTGGAAATAGTCAAATTTTATTTTTTCCCATTGGATTTAGCTTAAAAAAACACACAATTTGGTATTTTGATCATTTCTCTACGTCAATTGGTTACTGAGATATTGAAAGTGCTAAACACAGTACGTTGTCTAATGTTATTCTTATGGAGAAAAATAAAAATTTTATATCTCGCTTATTTATGAACCTATACTGACGAAACTTGGTATACAGCTTCATCTGGTTGTGGACCATTGATATTTGCTCAAAAAGACACTTTTTTACCCAAGGCTCCCATAGCAGCAAACCTGCGTACTCAGCCCCATGTTATTCTTATGGAGAATAAGTAACGTGTTATCTGCCTTCATTATGAAAATAAATTAATGAAATTTGGTATGTGGCTTTACCTACATGAGTTATATTGATATTTGTATAAAACCCAATTTTTTGTGTTCCTTGCTTCAGCAAACCTGCATACTCAGCTGCCATGTTATTCTTATGGAGAATAATTAAAATGTCTTAATCGTTTATTTATGAATGTATACTGATGAAACTTGGTATGTGGCTTTATGTGGTATTAAGATACATATATATGCATTGGAAATTCGCTGAGTACGCAGGTTTGCTGCTACGGGGGTATTTTAAACAATTCAGAACCGATTGTGACAATTGAGTTATCAAAATATTTGTCTTGATTATTAGTTGTGCATAAAGTTATTTATTTTATTCGGAGAATAGCTTTTCGGAGCGATAACTTGATGATAATAAAATTAAGTGTGTGACATTAATCCAAAAATACGTAACTCCGAAAGGCAGTACTCCGAAAAATTACACAGTTTTGAAGGCATTATTCCGAAATGCATAACTCCGAAAAACATTGCTCCGAAAATGCACTACTCCAAAAGCAGTATTCCGAAATGCACTGTTCGGAAATATTTTCGGAGTAATGCCTATCGGAGCTACACATTTTCGGAGCAATGCATGGATCTCGAAGAGTCAACAGGAAAGCTAATTCACTGGCAAAAAGTCACACAGAAACTTGATAATTTTCAGGACAACTGTTGAGGAAGTGTTTGTTAGTCCTGAATGGAAGCAGGCTTGCCAACTTCACTTAACTATTTAAACTATTTCGCTATATACACTATTACTATATACAGTTCAAGTTCCTAAATGTTCTCTGGCTATGAAAAAAGGATGGGATGGTAGGTAATAGAAATGTAGATGACTGTTTATCTAATGTTTAAAGCTGGGGGATCTCTGGATTTTGTTGTACAATGGTAGGCTAGCTCCCATCTTCTGAGCTGGGAAGTATTGCAATTTTGTGGAAGGATTTTAACTATTTTTATGTTGAAGCAGTCATCAAAAGTTGCATTATGCTCTATTGAGTGTTTGGGGACGGGTTTTTCTGGGTTTTTTATTTTCAGTCACGTCTGTGGCTATTCATACGTTTGCGTAGAGTGTCTGTGGTTAGGCCAATGTACTGGTCTGGGCAGTGTGCGCACTGTAATTGATAAATTACATTGGTGGAGCTGCATGTGTGGTGGCCTGTAATATTGTATTCTCTGTTGGTTATGGAGCTCTTGAAACTGGTTGTGGGTTGGTGAATGGGGAAGGTCTTGAAGGTTGTCCGGTTGCATGGGAATGATCCTTGGGGTTCATTGGTGGTTTTAAGCGGTTTTCCTAGGCGTTTACGTTTGACTAACTTGTTGCGCAAGTTCGGTAACTGTTTGAACAGAACATTTGGTGGCCTGGAATAAGATCTTTTGTATGGGGACTGGCTTGTAGGATGCAGAAGTTGTCCTGGAGGATTTTGTTAAGATTTTGTAGGCTATGGTGGTAAGTTGTGATTAGGCTTATGTTGTCAAGTTTGCGTTGAGAGGAGTTGGTGGTTGATGAGTTAGACTGTGCTCTTTGAATTTGGCCTTGAACTTCTTTTCAATGGGTAAGTTCTCTAGCATCCCTTTCCTTTCATAGTTTTTTCTGTATCATGACCTAGAGCCACCCTAACCTAAAACCTAATATACAATTTTTAAATTATGCAAATCTGCCGTGTGCTTGGCATTTCTTGATCTGATGCTCCTTTTCCTGATTTAAACTAATACACAGCACTTATAATATTCTAAGCTGCCTTGAAACAGCAATTAGGTTGTAGCACAAAACCTAGTATCTGATATTAGGTTTCTCCAACTAATATTTTTCTGCCGCTAATATAGCAGTAACTAATATCGTAAGCCACCTAATATGACACACCCCAAAAAATGCCTCAACCGACATACAAGTCCAAAATACCCTGAACAATAATGAACGTGTGTGACTCACTCGTCGGAGATGTGCGTCGTCTGCTCGCCCCAGGCCAGCCGCGGCTCCCTCGCCCCAACACTGGTCACCTTGTGGTCATGGGGGCGACTCGGCCTCAGTGACACGGACACTGACGGCCCTCCTCCCGCCTTCAGCCCCCCCGGCGGCGGCACCTGCACACATTTGACACAGAAATCAAATAAACGATAGATCAAGCCAGTCTACCTTCCACATCATCTTCCCTCACGACTCTTTGTATGTTTAAACTAAACCCTGTATATAAAAATGTCCTGACTTTCATTTTAGGTTTACGTTCTTATAACAAGACTTCTAGATATTATTATGATAGAATAATTGTTTTTAACAAGCAGTTTGTCACTAGTTTCATAAATTCTTCTAAGTGCCAAGGGGTTTATATCATATTTAACTTACCATATTTTACAATTCATCAATAAAAACTCAAGACATGTTTTAGCACATTTTAACAGAGGATTCCGAACCATAGACTCAACCATATAAAGCTCCCTCATAGATTCTAGCCTTTAAAATTTGTGTTTTTATCCCCGCTAAAATACTAAATTACTTAACTATTTCACATTTTCCAGATTATTTATGGTAGACACGCTACCCTACAAATAGCTGGTCTTCATTAAATAACAACAATTGAAATAACTTATACTAGCAAACCATATGTTTGTATCTTTAATCCCAACTGTTCTGCTTCTTTTGTTTCGATTTGCTGTCCAATGTTATTTAAATGGGCCAAACCCGTACTTTGAGGGCTTCCCAAGGGTTTCTGGTTCCACGCACTGACTTGAGACCCCCAAAAGGCACATCTAGACGTTAAGGGCTTTCAAACGACATGTAAATCATCAAAATCGACCCAGTAGTTTGGCCATAATCTTCTGCACTAAAATCGCCTTTTCTTTTAACCCATTGGCTTACCTGAAATTTTCCACCTGACAAACCGTTCAGTTTCCTAAGAAAAATTACATAAATGTAGACTTTTACTAAAACTGTCACTATAGCAACAATTATTGCTCAAATTACTTAATTTTTGCACTAATCTTTAGAGAAATAAATTATCTACAAGAAGAAAATACTTTTGACAGCATTTATGTATGATAAATATTATTAGTTAAAATTAGTTTATAAAAACCAATAATTTTAAAAGGAGTTACATGTAAAAAACAAAAAAATAATGTTTCATCCCAACAACTATTATGTACTTGTAGGTTATTTATTTTTTTACATGAAAATAAAAAATGTTAGTGATACATTTATATTTGACCTAGATATAACATATTTTCCAAAATCATATTTTTCCGAAATTTGACTAAGTTTCCCCAAGTATGGGCATATGCTTAAAAAATACATACAAACAACAAATGAAAACAAATTAAAACATCAAATAAATAAAAATAAAAATTAAAAAATTAAAATTTGTTTATAAAAAAGTGCTATTCCGAGTATACTCGGGGGTTGCACTTTCGGCGGCCGCGAGTATACTCGGGGTTGTGAGCCAATGGGTTAATATAATGATAAAATCACCCTTTTGAACAAAAAGGAAAGAGTTCAAGGCTGAATCCCAGAGGACAATTTAATTTTCTTTTGCTATGTCAGACGTTTGTTTGCACCAGAATCCAAGCAGCGGTCAACCAGTTGGCAATACATGGTTCACACTTTTATCTAGTTACGATTAACCTGACTCTCGACTTGGAATGCACACTTTACTTACGATAGGTAATATAAACAAAAATTGTTGACATCCACCTGCCCCAGAGCTATCCAATGATTTGTTTATTTTTTATTTTAAATTTTTTGTTGTCCAATACATTTATTGCCTTTACCAGTTATTATTCACTTTCTCTTTGTTGTACCATAAAAACCAGAACCGATTAACAAAAATCTAATAAGTTTTGATTTTAGCACAGTAGTGTTTTGCGTTTACAGATAAATCAAAAACTTTCCCTGACTTGTATATCAAGCATTTTCCCTGATTTTTGGAATTTGTCCAACTTTTCCCTGATCTTTATCAAGTTCCCTGACTTTCCAGAGTGTGTGAACCATGCAATATGTCTATGCATAATCAATTCAGCCCCGTGAGACGCACCGGATGTTCATTTACTGTTTATGAATAAACATCGAACATTTTGCAACACCTCAAACCGATATTTGAACGAATAAGAGTCTGACATAGGCCTACTAATATCAGTTGGGACAGCCAACTCACAGTCTGACGGATGACTCGCTTGGTGGGGCTGCGTATGAAGGTGCGGTCCGCCGTGCGTTGCGAGCTTCTCGAGTCCTCCAGCGTCTGACACTGCGTGCGGCCTGAGTAGGAGAACTTGGAGCCAAGTGAGAGGAAGCGGCGGCCGCGCGATGTCTGCGGTGAGTGCAGTCGGAAGAACGTGTGGTGCTCGACGCACGACTTCCACAGGTTCTTGCACGACCGGTAGGTCAGCACGTTGAATCCCAACAGCGTGTCGTAGTTTTCGCTCTATACACAATTGTTTTAATTGGTTAGCAGTATATTTTTGAAATTTGGGAAGTACTCATAAATTATCATCTGCGAGGATTCCTGCCTTTTCAAGGTTCTAAAATCAATTTGGAAATATCCTAGTTAGCAACACAAACTCTTAAAAGTTATTATCACGGACATTTTTTATATATTTGTATTTCAACACCAACAGCATTTTTGTTATAGAACACATAAATGCTTTTAGGGAAAGCAGTCCAAACCCCTCAAATTTCGATCACTGATTAGTAAAAAACAAGTTTCACAACGCTTCAGGATCTGGAACCTGATTCTGTCTTCAGATGAGAAGACTACCTAGAATATAGCAAATCCCAAAACGTTGTGAAACTTGTTTTTCTAATCAGTGTTGGAAAATGTCCACAATAATTTCTTAGACAATATAAACTCACCATCACCAACGATGAACTTTACACAAATAACAAATTCTTAATACGCCAAGACAGAAGTCATTAATAGAAACTGCAATTTTAAAAGGCTATAATTAATATAGATACAACATAGATAAGGTATAAGATGTACAGTACCGGTGAGACCGAGCCATACTCAGTGATATATGATGTACAGTACCGGGGAGACCGAGCCATACTCAGTGATATAAGATGTACAGTACCGGGGAGACCGAGCCATACTCAGTGATATAAGATGTACAGTACCGGGGAGACCGAGCCATACTCAGTGATATAAGATGTACAGTACCGGGGAGACCGAGCCATACTCAGTGATATAAGATGTACAGTAGCGGGGAGACCGAGCCATACTCAGTGATATAAGATGTACAGTACCAGTGAGACCGAGCCATACTCAGTGATATAAGATGTACAGTACCGGGGAGACCGAGCCATACTCAGTGATATAAGATGTACAGTACCGGTGAGACCGAGCCATACTCAGTGATATAAGATGTACAGTACCGGTGAGACCGAGCCATACTCAGTGATATAAGATGTACAGTACCGGTGAGACCGAGCCATACTCAGTGATATATGATGTACAGTACCGGGGAGACCGAGCCATACTCAGTGATATTGGATTAGTTTCGTGGGTGAAAATATGTCCACTCCACATGCAATCTTTACTCAATCGTTCTAGTTACTGTTTTCAAGAAATCATTCGTTGATACCTTACCTTGTGGTAAGTGCTAATTGACAGTTCAATGGTTAATTTATTCAAAGCTGTTATGATTCATTTGTTTTTATTTGAAACTCCATAAGCCTATTTTTATAATTTCCAATTTTCAAATGAGATTTTGATCAAAATATGAATTTTCCTGGGGTTGAGTTTTTTACTGATTGTTTGTTAAGGTCCAAAAGCCTCTAATTCCAAATTTTTAACAAAATTGTTCCGCTGGATTCCTAAATAAATTTGACAAGCAAATAAACAAACTGACAAACAGCAATCTCTCGTATTAGAGTTTATGATTATACTGGTTTCTAACAAACCTGTTCCCTCCTGAGCTGAATGAAGAACTGCTTCCTCTTGAAAGAGATCTTGACAATCTTCCCCCACGAGAAGATGTTGATTCTGACACCGTTCTGGAAGACTACCAACCCGACCGACGTGACTCCCAGCTGCAGCTCCTTGCCTCCCACGTCCTGAGCCGCAACAGTAAACATAACAAACTGACCATATCATGATACTGCAATCATGATACAAATATTGTTTCTGTAATAAATATTTTTTTAATTGAATTATTACTGGACATATTTGTTTTAATACTCCCTAAATAATCAAAGGAGTTTTTGTGGTGTCGCTGTCTGTCTATTGTCTGAATTGGGGATGTGTCGGTTCCGGTTCTTGGTTTTAATGGGTTTTTGTGAAACAAAAACGTTTTTCTGTCTCTGGTGCCAGCTGGATCGCACCAGCTGCAAATGACGATACATCGCATGACAGTGGCCATAACTTCAATCGCACCACATAACAGTGGGCAGTCTGACAATCGCACAAAGTAATTTTGGCCGTAAATGACGATCGCACCATACTAAAACAGCCAAACATATCTCGTATATAACTGGTCCTTGTATAATCCCCGTAGTGGATGACCAATCCATATAATATCCGCCTTAAATGATGATCCAAAACCAAAACATCTACAGTGCAATTCAGACTGAAAATGACAAAACTTCCACGTAAAATCGGCTAACAGTTTAACAATCAATATTGATGAATTTGACTGAGCATTATATATGACATACATGACATGCAGACATGAGGACAGACTTGACACACCTACACACACTGAGAGATAACAGATGGAGTTAAAACATGTGTTATAGAGGATTATTTGCTTGTTTTGACCTGGCCAATAACATAGTGAAATTTGGAGCTCGTTCTACAATTTTGCTTCAGTAAATGTTGAAATTTGTAAAACACTCTTAATTGAAATTTATAGTTTATTAGAACTAGATATGATTAGAGCAAAGATAAGCAATTGATGAAACTACAACTAGTTGCAATACAGAGATCTTAACTCCCTTAAAAAGATTGGAACATTCAAATATATATTGTCGTGTGGAAAGATCTATTTTTACTATGTCTCGTTAATTGTAACGACACATGCTAATCAATAAATTATTTAATATTACTTAATTTATACCAATATAATAACACACTGTGATAATTGAGGAAGCCATCATGGTTAAAAGTTGTATTTAAAAAGTGAGCAGTCTTAACTGACCCTGGCTTTATGGAGATCCACCCCATACATCTCCAGGCGCTTGGCATGGTCCAGGAAATTGAACTCTGCATCAGCTGGAGTCTGGCCCCTACGACAACAATTGGTTGAACTGGTGTGAAGGAAACATTAAACTTGAGTGGACATCCGTTACAGGGTATATAGGCTTTCCAACTCTTGCAAGCTACGATATAGGCTAATATAAAAATCCAACTATCTGGATTATTGATTAGCAGTTATTTTCACCTGGTCAGTTGCTGCTTATTTGTTAACAGGTTTTACTTTATAATGACGACTGATTGTAAGACACAGAGAAACAATCGATATGCAAGTAAACATATTTTTAAATCTCAAATAAAATGTGCGAGTTTTGGGGCAAAAGTCAAGTTGTCCATTTCTCCCTGACAATAGCAAGAGGTGTGTTTTATATTGATTGAAAATCAGCCTGTTAAGAAAAGATCCTCCAACAATTGCTATGTGAGCAACTGATCAGAGCTAGATACTTCACTGAAAACCATGATACGTAATAGTGATTTTAAACTGCAATCAGTGAGGGAAAATTGGGTTGGATATGTTACTTCTCCACATTCAATAAGAGTTTGAAGAACATGATAAATGTAAAAGCACTCAATACAATATAAACTGATCTCTTGGCTTTGCTCCTACTCCACAACCAAAGTTGTAATTATTCTGTGCAAGTTCATAGGTTGACCTTTGTGTTAACTCGTAAATATTCCTTCTCTTCAAAAACACTGTCCTTCCCTGTTTTACTGTCATCAAATCACAGGTTTTTCTCTCAAATAATGTATAGTGTTTTAATCTTATTCATTTATCAAATAAATCACTTATAGAACACTACATAATCTATGTAATCATTTTGTGATGTGAACATAATTTTGAAATGTATAAATTGAGAACAAAAAGGCAAGCAGGAAAAGTCAGAATTGTTGGTGCAAGGAAATTCACTAATAAAAGGGAATAATAATTTTTATTAAGGTAAATATAGACAAGCAAAACCAACAATAATTTAGAAAGTTTTACTTTGGAAGAGGTTTTGATTAATATTAAAACCAAACAAACCCCAACAAAGAGGGGTTGTTTTAAAAAAAAAAAATTATTTAAGTAGTGTGGGTTTGCGGGTTTTGCGCCGGAAGTGACGTCATCCGGTCACGTGACCGGAAGTGCTGAGTCATGAAAGATGTTATCTGGGGCTGAGCCAGTGACGTAGGCGGTTTTGTGACGAAATGAGTAAAAGTTCAAAGTTCAAGGTCACGGGGAGGTAATTTTAAAAAAGTACTACCTCGCACGCGTAAAATCCGATTGTGATTCGATAGTTTTAATTCGATAAAATATCGAATGAAAATTATCGAATGAAGCAATCGAATGATACGAGTGTGAGGTAGAACAATTACAAATATTACTTTATTTTATTTACAATAATTCATATTACAAATATTACTTTATTTACAATAATTCATGTTTACAATAGTTCCCCGTTGTTGGTTGTCATCGATGTTGTTGATCCGGACGAGTTGCGGCCATCACTTTGTTTTCTGAAGAAAGACGGTAGATACTTCGATCCCTGCGCAGAGTCCATGTTGTGTTTTTGACACCTATCTGTTCTGTTAGGTGTTTGCATTTCATTGCTGTCAGGAGGAAATAATACGTGACGGCAATGAAATAGAAACATCTATCAGACCTTGAGTGAAATGATATTGTTATTTTGTGAAGAGCGTCTCGGAGAGCTCGATGTTCACCGGTCGAGAGCCGGAGGTGTACTGACTATTCGCTAGCTAGCGTTCTGGTATCAAACAAAATGGTGGGGGTAAAAGTGTAGTAGAACGAAGCAGATGGCTGGTGGCAGGTGGCAGGCGGCAGGTGGCAAGTGTGCGGCAGATGGTAGTCCCCCCACTACACCAGTCCCCCACTACACCAGTCTCCCCACCGAGTTTTACATCGCACAATAACTAGTTTACATGTGTTAGTTAGGGTTTAGCTCTTAGACTGTCAAGACCTTAGCTCCGTAACTAAAAACTTCAATAATGTTTGCGCTTCAACTCTGTATAAGTATAACAGCTACTATGATCTAAACCGGTGCATGTATTCATATGGTTCTTTTTGCGAAGCAAACAACTAGCTAAAAGTGTTTCAACCTCGATTATTCTTCGACGAAACCGCTCATTGTCCACTAAAAGTGTAGACCTTCTGTCTTCATTGTCAGGGAAGTAGAAAGTAGTGTCAAGGGGACTACTGAAGGTCACCTTCCTCATGTTCCTGTAAAACTGCGACATTTTTCAGACCCTCTAGGTAGATGTTCATCCGTCAAGAGCTGGAAGAATAATGATGGAGCGTTATCATGTATGATAGGCACCTAACCCCCACCACAACGTTACCTTATCCTTCAAACCATCGTTTTTACGCTACAGATGCTATACTGTTGGTTAGATTTAAATTTAAATTGCACCTTCTTGTTTGTCTTGGCAAGCCGCGTAATTGAAGTATCCACATGTTATACTTTGAACCAAAAACAAAGAAGTTATTTAGGTTTGTCCTTGAAAATAGGTGTTTTTTCGCTGTTGCTGCTATACCCGTTGTCGGATCTGAATTCTGTTTGCACCAACTTGTTCGTCTGATCAATCCGCGTAATTTGAGTACCCACTTAATATACTTTAAACCGTAAATAAAGAAGTTATTTAGGTTTATCCTTGAAAATAGTAGTTTTTTCGCTGTTGCTTCTATACCCTTTGTCGGATCTGAATTCTGTTTGCACCAACTTGTTCGTCCGATCAATCCGCGTAATTTGAGTACCCACATGACATACTTTGCACAAACTTTATACCCCCCCCCCCCTTGGGTCATGGTCATGGTCAAGGTCAAGGACCTTGGGACTTCGAAATTTTTACAAAGTGGGCTGCACACAAACATAAGACTAACAGTCTCCTGCCTATGTACAGGCCAAGTCCCTAACTTGAAATGCTTAGGGTGGTCCTGAAAAGGACCGTTTTTGATGCCATGAAGAGGAGTCCTGAAGGAGTTGCGGTTAGTCGAGGTGGAGGAAATGGACAAGGGCTGTGACAATTTATTTAATTAACCAATGCGCCTTGCCCTCTTGTCTGACGAAAAACAGTTCCTTTTTGGATGGGATTCTAGGCGGTTGCGGCAGGGAATGAGGCAGTTGGACCTTGAAGTGAAAATCTTCATGTTGTAAAATATAGCTGTTTCCGCTGAGCCTTGCCACAAACTTGTATTTGATATTTGTTTTTAGTTTTCTAAATTTAAGTGATTTGAAGTTTAGAGGAGTGACTAATTCTTCTTCCTTCAACACCCTCGTCCGCTCCATCACCTCATCCACGGTGAGAGGTGGAGTTGAAGGTCGAGGCTGACTTGTAGTCGAAGTCGAAGGTCGATGCTCAGATGACGGATGTTGGTTGAAGTAGAGCGGATGGTTCTTAAAATTTCTTCTTATTGTGGCCTTGAAAGAAGTTGGTCTCTTAAAACCACTTCTTCTCTCAACCGTCTCCTTCAGGGATTCCTTCAGACGTCGCAGTTTCTCAAGGTTCACAGGGGAAGTCATCGTAGCGCTGCTGATCGGCACGTAGTTTTAGTTCGAGAGACAAAGCTGGAATGAGTCCTAATGTCTTGACTTTTGAAGGGTCAGACGGTTTATCTCGTTGATTAGGTTTTTGGCGGCTTGCCAAGTGTAACCTTGACACTTCCATATACGGGTAGAAAGCTAAGAACCGGTTCCCCTTCCCTTCATGACACCCCCCCCCCTCATTTGGATCATGTCCCCCCCCCCCTCATTTGGATCATGTCCCCCCCCCCATTTGGGTCATGTCCCCCCCCCCCATTTGGATCATGTCCCCCCCCCCCCCCCCGACGTCACGGGGCGGAGTCACCTCCCACCACTGACCGCCGCCTTTATAAGCGGGAGCAGTCCGCAGTCTCTTCGCAGTAGGCTGCCGCCCGTTCGTGATCTACGTCCGTCCGGGTTGCATTCTGCTGCAGCGTAGGTCTTTTAAGTGTGCGTTGGGCCCGACGCGCAATTAAGAGATCCGCGCCTTTGCATGTGCATGGTAGTTTGTTAAGCATGGTAGTTTGTTTGTTAGATTATTGCTTGTAGATTGCTGCTAATTAATGTAGTTAGTTTAATGAATGTTGGTGTTGGTTTTAAGTGTTTTATTTAATGATGAAATATGTACCTTTCTTACAGATCCTTATCCCTGGGTAAAGTCTTTATATCCGTGGGGTTTGTTATCAAAGTAATTTAAATGCCGGTCTTTGTAAATATTTAATGATGAAATATGTACCTTTCTTACAGATCCTTATCCTTGGGTAAAGTCTTTATATCCGTGGGGTTTGTTATCAAAGTAATTTAAATGCCGGTCTTTGTAAACTACCTTGGTCAAAACATTGGTTCGCAGTAGCCTGACGCCCGTTCGTTGATCTACGTCCGTCCGGGTTTCAGTGTTGCTGTTGTGACCTTGTTAAACTGACCGCAGTATCCTGACGCCCGTTCGTGATCTACGTCCGTCCGGGTTTCAGTGATACTGATTGTTCTTTGTAAAATTAACGTTAACTCTAACTGACCAGTTTGTTTCAAAGTAATGTAATTTGTTTCTCATCCCTTTCCTAACCCCCTGACAATAAGTTTCGGCCCTGAAAACCGGACTTGTCAATACGGCCATGTAAACCGGTTGACATTACCTTTCTTAGCCTGAGAAACTGTTGTGATTTTCCTTTTTTTTTTTGGGGGGGGGGGGGGTTTTCTTTATTTTTTGTTATGAATGTTGGTGTTGGTTTTAAGTGTTTTATTTAATGATGAAATATGTACCTTTCTTACAGATCCTTATCCCTGGGTAAAGTCTTTATATCCGTGGGGTTTGTTATCAAAGTAATTTAAATGCCGGTCTTTGTAAATATTTAATGATGAAATATGTACCTTTCTTACAGATCCTTATCCTTGGGTAAAGTCTTTATATCCGTGGGGTTTGTTATCAAAGTAATTTAAATGCCGGTCTTTGTAAACTACCTTGGTCAAAACATTGGTTCGCAGTAGCCTGACGCCCGTTCGTTGATCTACGTCCGTCCGGGTTTCAGTGTTGCTGTTGTGACCTTGTTAAACTGACCGCAGTATCCTGACGCCCGTTCGTGATCTACGTCCGTCCGGGTTTCAGTGATACTGATTGTTCTTTGTAAAATTAACGTTAACTCTAACTGACCAGTTTGTTTCAAAGTAATGTAATTTGTTTCTCATCCCTTTCCTAACCCCTGACAATAAGTTTCGGCCCTGAAAACCGGACTTGTCAATACGGCCATGTAAACCGGTTGACATTACCTTTCTTAGCCTGAGAAACTGTTGTGATTTTCCTTTTTTTTTTTTGGGGGGGGGGGGGGTTTTCTTTATTTTTTGTTATTAAAATCATTGCTTGTAATTCCCTGTCCCCTAATACAGAGCGGGGAATAGAGCACCAATTTGTGCTCTACCGGACTTGTCAATACGGCCATGTAAACCGGTTGACATTACCTTTCTTAGCCTGAGAAACTGTTGTGATTTTCCTTTTTTTTGGGGGGTTTTTTTTTTCTTTATTTTTTGTTATTAAAATCATTGCTTGTAATTCCCTGTCCCCTAATACAGAGCGGGGAATAGAGCACCAATTTGTGCTCTATTCCCCGCTTTGGCAACAAGTTCAGATGACCTTGACCCACTGACAGGACTTATAAAACCTCTGTCTGGTTACATATAGGAAAATTAATATTTTAAACCATAGCCTATCCCCCTTCCCCTTTCCCCTTTCTCCTTCCACTTATATTGGGTATAAAAGAGGCTTCCCATTACTGGTAAGATCATTCTGCTGCTTGTGCTTGCTCAACTCAGAACTATGGAGTCACACCCGATATCACTACCGACTTCTGCATCACCCTCTACTTCTACATCACCCTCGACTTCTGCATCACCCTCGACTTCTGCATCACCCTCGACTTCTGCATCACCCTTGACTTCGGCTGCTGGTTCAATTCTTCGTCAGGCTCTTTTAATGTCTCTTATCATCCCTGAGAAGACAACTTCACCACCTATTATGGATCGACCAACTTCTCCTTCACCATCATCCTCGAGATCAAGGTTTTCGTCGAGCTCCTCCTCCTCATCATCTACCTCGAGATCAAGGTCTTCTTCGAGCTCCTCATCATCCACCTCAAGATCAAGCTCCACCTCGAGATCAAGCTCTAAAATATCTACAAGACCCCCAATTGAAATTTCACCTTCCACTAGTTCAACCAGACCTTCAGTAATTTGCACAAATATTCAATCTCCTTCAGAGAAATTTAATCAATTAAAGTCATTGCATAGAAGGTGCATACGTCCTGCACAACTATGTAATTATATCTTCAAAAAAGGTGCAAAGAAAGGCGAACGCTGTGCAAAACAGTGTACTTTAAATGAAGAACTGTGCAATCTTCATTTAAAAAATACCGCTTCTCCTTCTTCACCACATCCAACAGTGAAACCGGCTAAGACTCGGATTAATAGGCTAGCTAAAAACAAACAATACGTCTTTGTAAAAATAATGGGATTCCTGAAGGTCATGTTAAAATGTGAAGACCGCCTTTACATTTTAAGATTACCTAAAGGCATGCGTCATCCCAAAAACCCTACAAAAAAGCACTATCTAATCCGAGCCGATTCAGGAACCACTGTGTGGAATAAATTGTAAAAAAAAAAAAAAAACATTCTTTCCAAATTAAATAAAGTTTTTCCAAATTAAAAAAAAAAAAGTGTGGACAACCTATTTACAAATTGTAGCATATGCTGCAGAGTGTAAATAGGTTGTCCACACTTTTTTTTTTACAATGTTACAACGACCTTGACCTAGATAACGGACTTAGATATTTTACACTAAGACAAAGATAAACGTAAAAGGAAAAAGGAGAAATATTATACTAAAGATATTATTCAACAGTGAAGAAGGGAGGGGGTAAGCGGGTATTTAAGCAAGCGATTCGGAATATAATTATTAGTTGTATCATCATGAGCGTCAACAGCAACACATGGGGAAAGGAAATTAGCGAAGAGGAGTTGTACGCGATTGCTGAGGCTGCTGAAATTACCGAGGTTTCTAAGATTGATAAGGTTGCGGAGAATGATGCCCAGTCACAACCGCAACAAACTACATCATCGATGCGGTCTACAACGCAGCAACCAAGACCCTATCATGTTATCCTGGAGGAGTATAATGAGGCAATGAGGTACGCCTTTACAAAGTGGTGTGGACAACCGCGTTCTCCTGAACAATGGGAGGAGCACGATGCAGACTTTCGCCTGGTTGCAGACTTAGAACTTGAGCTTCAAAGAGCAAAGGCTGCTCAATAGTGTGAAGATTTATTGTTTACTTTAAGAAATACAGAGCGGGGAATAGATCAGTTTGAGGTCCAAGTGAGAACCACTTACTGCTCTATTCCCCGTTTTGGCAATTTGTTCAGATGACCTTGGGACTTAGAAAATTTTGTTTGGTAAAAAAAAAAAAAAAAAAAAAAAAAAAAAAAAAAAAAAAAAATTGAAATATATATTTCTTACAAAAACATCCCCTCCCTAAAACTTGCACTCCCACCACTTCCATTGGGTATAAAAGAGACACCTTATCGATGGTAAAATTAGTCTGCTGCTTGTATTCGCCCACCTCAGACACCATGGAGCACATCAGAAAACCAACTTCTGACGCCTCTTCTTGTACTGTTTCATCTTCTGCTGCCCCATCGATACTTGTCCAGGCTATGATTCTATCCAACATTTTTCCAGAGACTAGTAATACTTCGCCAAACTTAAACTCGAGATCTCTCAAAACCGAGAGAAACAATGCTAGTTCTAGAAAAATGAGAACAAGGATCGCTGATTGTTATAAAGTATTAAGACGCATATTACCATCCTCCAATCCGTATGATTCTAAATTAACCACTATACAAAAGTCAATAAAATACATTTCAAACCTTCAGTCGCAGCTTCAAGAACCGTCCTTAATTCACAAAGAAGATTTACACAACCCTCCACCTTTTGAAGCTGTTTTTCTTAAAGAGGATGAGTTAGCGGACCAACATTTCTTCGCTGAAGAACCTTCAGCTTACAAACAAATCTTCCTCATGGATGAAGATCAGGACGAGTAACTATCTTAAAAAACTAAAGTCCTTTGAAATACAAAGCGGGGAATAGATCAGTTTGAGGTCAAAGTGAGAACCTCTTATTGCTCTATTCCCCGTTTTGGCAACTGGTGTAAATGACCTTGGGACTTAGAAAATATTCGTTTGATAAAAAATAATGAAAGATCTTCTTATTTCTCACAACAACAATATCTTTTCCTAACCCCCACCACTACCTAAACTAAGTATAAAGGAGGTTCTCCATCGCTGGTAAAAATTAGTACTCTGCTGAAAATGAATGCATCCACTACTTCTATCTCTGCAGCAACTATAATAGTTAGCAGACGGGTCGAAAACATTGATCAGTTGCTTGCTGTAAGGAGATTACTGCTACGGTATCTTGATATAGAGGTTAGTTGTCAATTGTGCATGTGGAGACCAACAGGTGAAGTTTATAGTAGTGAAAATGAAGCATTTGAAATAAACTACAGTAGAAAGTTATATAAAATCTTTGGTAATATGGTAAGGTTAGTCAATAATGGATGGAACATTAATATAACATTTTATATTGTTCCAAACCTGTAATTAAAGCAAAAAAAAAAAAAAAACGATGGGTATATAAGCCCGATGTTACAGAGACAATTATCACTTTGGTTCTGAATTGCGTCAAGAGAGCACCTACCATGGTATACCTCCACTATATTGACTCTACTGCTAAAGCGGATACTTTTATCCAGCGTGTTTACCAACTGTTAACGGAGTACCATCATGTTCAGGTCAAAGGATTGGGTATTCGTGGAACAGAAGAAGTAAAAATAGATGTAAAACAAATCCCTTTGAAGAAAAAAATTGACCAATTATTACAAGAAGGCTACACACTGTGCCTTTATTACACAACCTCATAAACTAAATAAAACGCCAAAGGGGGGGGGGAAATACAGAACGGGGAATAGATCAGTTTGAGGTTTGAATAAGAATCTCTTACTGCTCTATTCCCCGTTCTGGTAATAGGATAAGGTGACCTTGACCCACTTACAGGACTTAATCATTTGTGTTACAATAATACCTCTTCCCTATCACTTTTCCCTACCACTTGCACTTTCAACACTTACCCCTACCACCACCGAAATCATGTATAAAAGGTGGTTTAGTATTAGTGGTAAATCAGTCTGCTACTTGGAATCATGTCGCCCAGAGATAACATTTTCCCTTCTAAGAAGACTATACTAGAATTGATTAAAAATATTCCATTAAATTTAAACGAAGATGAAGACGAAGACGATTCAGAGATGGAAGGTGAACTATTTAGTGATCTTGAACTATTTAGTGATCTTGAACTACTGAGTGAGTATGCTAGCAGTGAACCATATCTTGGAGAGATGGAGCTGTTGGAGCTGTTGACTGACGACGACGATGTCGATAATAATGAACCGGAATTTCATCATCAGTTGCTTTGCTTGGAGGAAATGGACCTTGTTGATAGTGAAACCCCTCCAAGCAGTATTAATATCGATGATGTAGTTCTAGATCCAGTCACAGGGAACTTTTGTGTTCGTCGTCGCTTATTTAGTGATACGAGCTCATCATCATCATCATCGGAAGAATCTGAATAAGTTTTTGTTGTCTTCAAATAGTTTACTTTAAATACAAAGCGGGGAATAGATCAGTTTGTGGTTATAGTGAGAATCACTTACTGCTCTATTCCCCGTTTTGGTAATATCGTTGCATAACCTTGACCCATTTACATGATTAAAAAAGTGGGGTAACTTATACATTTAATGGTGGGGGAACGTCTATTTAAAGACGATGCAACAGTGTATATTTATCATATAGGCATAATGAACCCACCAGGAAACTCCGTTTGCTACAGCTTTCCCCTCATAATAACAAAACGGTTCGAACTCGAAAGGCGACTCATAAAAGTCGACGTAATTCCACAAGATCTTCGTTCGGCAATGTTGACTATTGAATATGTTAAAGATGAATCTACAACTGAAGATCCCTATTGTTTTATGAAATTTTTAGTTGATCAAGATGCAATGTGTACAATCCAACTTCACATCCGAGTTTAAAATTTATCAAATGTTTCTGTTGGAGAAAATTGTCTTAGTTAAATACAGAGCGGGGAATAGATCAGTTTATGGTTTAATATGAAATCATTTACTGATCTATTCCCCGTTTTGGCAAATTTGTTCAATGACCTTGACCTAAATACAGAAATTTGTAGCCTCCAGCTACAATAGTAAATATAAAATGCAAAAAAAAAATAGTAAACTTAACGTAATACGTACCCCCATTACTTTTGCTAGGGTATAAATAGAGGGGTATTTGCAGTGTTGTTCATTATTGCCTAGACCCTTGTGGAGATCGCACCTACATTATGCATCGCTGCGATATTTGCAAGTCTTCATTTAAGGATGAATTTATTTTAATGATACATAAAGAACTGAAACATAACAAAAACCAAAATGAAGAATATGAAGAAGAAGAATTGAAAGAAATAGATCAAATGTTAGCTCAACACCAAAATTCCAGACCTAGTGTTATTCAATATGCACCATCAACATCGACTTCTACCTCTGCTATGTCTACACTTCACCGTCCTTCAACATCATCATCATCATCTGCATCGACTTCTACGCCTGTTCTGTCTACACTTCATCATCCTTCAACATCATCAGCTGCATCGACTTCTACGCATGCTCTGTCTACACTTCACCGTCCTTCAGCATCAACAGCAGTAAATGTAGAACTACATGCCCGAGCACTTCCGGGTAATGTAGTAACCCACTTCAAAATTGACAATGCAAAATTACAACTCAAAGAGTTTTTAAATAACGCAAAAGGATTGGTAAGCAACACTTTGCAAAATGAATTAAAAAGATTAAATTTTATTAAATTTGGACTATTAATGGATGCTTTATTTACAAACATTCAAAATGAAACTTCACCGAGAGGGTTTTTAACAAAAAACCGAACTATTATGTTTTCGTCAGATATTGATTCAATCGTATCTGAATGTTTTGAAGAGCTAATGACTAAAATACAAGAACATGAAGGAAGAGGCTCTGGATGGAATTTGTTAAGCATCACAGGGCTAGACTTAAGAGTACACAAACACGGCTATGGAATTCGAGGAAGTAGCTACATTCCTCTACCAACAAAGATTAGAAATACCTTATCCTGCGTCAACGTACAAAATCAAGATACTGAGTGTTTTAAATATGCTATGTTGGCCAAATATGTAACAATTCATCCGGAAAGACCAAGTCACTATTATGAAGAAGTACAAAATAGATATAATTTCCAAGGGATGACTTACCCTGTTGCTATAACAGACGTTTCAAAATTTGAAAAACAAAATCCTTCAGCTTCTGTCAACCTCTTCGGATTGGATTCGACAAACAATTTGTACCCCTTGCGTATAACACCAAATGAGCGCAGAGATCATACCGATTTGTTATTAATTACTAAAGGTGATATTTCACACTTTGTGTATATCAAAAAATTTGAAAGTCTTGTTTCTAATCAATTATCTAAGCATAAAAGAAAGATGACAATTTGCAAAAGATGTTTTTGTCACGTGAACAAAGAACTAAGAAGGGGAGGGTCTGATTGGTTAGTAGAACACCAGCGGTTATGTAATGGAAACTATGAAGTAAGAATTAAATTGCCGCATCCTAGCAGAGCGCAGATAAAATTTGACAAAGTAATACAACAATACCGTGTACCTGTTGTTGTTTACGCTGATTTCGAGTCTTCTTTACATCCGATTGAACAACAAGAAGAGGACGTTACAAGAAGAAGCAAATACCAACTTCATTCACCAAACAGTTATTGCATACTAATTAAATCCACGTTGACTGAAGACCATCTTCAAAAATATGGACTATCATCTTCTCCAAAGATTTATCGCGGTGAAGAAGCAGCCAAATACTTTGTCAATGATTTGTATGACATAGCTGCAAAGGTAGAAGAACTGTATGGAACAAAGGTACCCATGTCACCTATGGAAGAAGAAGAACTTCAACATTATGATTCAACAACAACGTGTTATTTGTGTAATAACACCTTTACACTGGATAACGTTAAAGTTCGTGACCACGATCATCTTACGGGAGCGTACAGAGGTGCAGCCTGTAACGCTTGCAACTTGAACTACAAACTACCATATTTTATCCCCGTAGTTCTGCACAATCTGAGTGGTTATGATTCGCACTTCATAATCCCCGAACTAGGAAGAGATAATGGAGCAATAGACGTTTTGGCTACTACAATGGAAAAATTTATAAGCTTTTCAAAAAAGGTGGGTAAAATTAAATTAAGGTTTGTTGATTCATTTAGATTTATGCCTTCAAGCCTCATGAAATTATCTGAAAATCTAAGAAGAACAGATTTGATAGAAACAAGCAAAATTGTACCCAATAGTAAAATGGATTTGGTTCTTCGAAAAGGAGTCTTCCCCTATGATTACATCGATGGACTGCATAGATTTGATGAAACATCACTACCTTCACCAGAACACTTCAAAAACAAACTTAATGATTCGGAAATATCACTTGAGGACTATCAACACGCACGTCGAGTATGGAACGAGTTAGATATGAAGACCTTAGGAGATTACTCGGACTTTTATGTCAAACTAGATGTAACTCTTCTTTGTGATGTAATGGAAGAATTCCGAAACACCTGTTTTGCTGCATACGGTTTGGACCCTCTACATTCGTATACTTCACCAGGATTAGCTTGGCAAGCCATGTTAAAAGAAACAAAATGCAAACTCCAACTTTTAACAGACATTGACATGGTTTTAATGGTTGAAGCTGGAGTAAGAGGCGGATTGACCCAAAGTGTTACCAGACATGTCAAAGCCAACAACAAATACCTACCCGATTACGATGAAACCAAACCGTCAACCTATTTAGGATATTTCGATGCAAATAACCTGTACGGATGGGCAATGTCAAACCCACTTCCTTTTGATAACTTTAAATGGATTAATCCCGACTCTATTGGCGATATTTTACAAATTCCGAAACATGGTGACACTGGATATATTTTGGATTGCGATTTTGAATACCCAGAAAATTTACATGATCTTCATTATGACCTTCCACTTCTTGCTAAAACAGAAATTTCACCAATTGGAAAACACCCCAAATTAATGATGACATTAAATAATAAACAACGCTACGTGGCTCACTTTTGGGTGGTTCAACAAGCTATCGAATTAGGACTACGTCTAACAAAAATTAATAGAGTTTTGGAATTTTCTCAATCATGCTGGTTGAAACCCTACATTGATTCAAATACCATCAGAAGAGCAGCAGCTACATCAGACTTTCAAAAAGATTTCTTTAAATTAATGAATAATGCGATATTTGGAAAAACATTGGAAAACAAAAGAAGACACAAAAATGTTAAACTTGTTACCGACGCAAAAAAATTACAGAAACTAGTACAGCAGCCAAATTTTAGAACATCTATAATTATTAATGAAAAACTTGTAGCAGTGTCCATGAAGAAGACGAGTGTGAAGATGGATCGTCCTTTGTATATAGGCATGTCAATCTTGGACATCTCAAAAACACACATGTACGATTTTCACTACAACAAAATGGTGGCGTTCTACGGAAGAGAAAATATATCTATTACATATATGGACACTGACGCTTTTATATATCGCATAGTAACATTGGACATGTATAAAGATTTACGTACATTTATTTACAAGAACGACTTTGATTTCTCCGATTATCCAAAAGATCATCCAAACTACGACAATGACAGACACAAAAAAGTACTAGGCAAATTCAAGGATGAGGCTAATGGTGTTCTGCTTGAAGAGATTGTTGCACTGATGTCTAAACTATATTCTTTGAAACTCTATAATGAAAAAGAAGAAGAAGAAAAGAAGAATAGCTATATTAAGAAAGCTAAAGGTGTAAAGAGTTTATATTTAAAGAAGAAAGTGCATTTTGAACACTACAAGCAATGCTTATTTGAGGATAACATCATTACAGCTAAATTCAACACCATCAGAAGTTTTAACCATCAGCTGTACAGCGTGACTGAAGTTAAAAAGGCGCTATCCTGTAATGACGACAAAAGACAAACCCTTCCAGACAACATCCACACTTTACCATTCGGTCACTATTCCCTCAACCCTATTGACTAATAACCCTTTCATCGTCCTAGATCCTCTATCCTTTTCCTTTCCGTAAAAAAAGGGGAAACACAGCAATGTTAAGCTGTGTTTCCCCTTTTTTTACACAAGTTTTGAATGACCTTGAACTATATGTATATATATATATAAGCAGATTTATACAAAAGAATATTTAATACCATATCAGCTGCCTTCGTGAAACCATCATGTCAGACCTGAAGGAGAAGATTATTAATGAACTACACAAACCTGCAAGAATAAAGTTTCCAAGAAGAAATACTGTTATAAAAGGGATAAATGATCTATATCAAGCGGATTTAATTGAAATGCGACCGCATAGCAGAATAAACAAAGGATTTAAATATATACTCACAATTATTAATTGTTTTACAAAAGTTGCAGACGCTTTGCCTCTAAAGGACAAGACTGGTAAAAGCGTAACAGAAGCCATGGAAATAGCCATAAAAAGAGATAAAAACAAAATTAAACATTTACAAACTGATGATGGAACAGAATACTTTAATACAAACTTTGCACAGTTAATGAATAAATATAAAATAAATCATTATTCTACAAATTCAGAGAAAAAAGCAGCTATTGTAGAAAGATTCAATAGAACCTTGAAAGGAGCACTGTATAAACAATTTTCAAAAAGAGGTTCTTACGTATGGTATGATGTTTTACCACAATTAATAAATGATTATAACAACAGGTTTCATAGAACTATTGGTATGAAACCTAACAAAGTAAATAGAAGAAATGCAAAAGATGTATTAAAACGCATAAAGAAAAATACAAAGCCTAAAGTAGAAAAAATGCAGCCAAGAAAATTTAATGTAAGTGATAAAGTACGGATTAGTAAATATAAGGGAGTGTTTACCAAAAAATACCTTCCCAATTGGACGAATGAAGTTTTTACAGTGTATAAAGTGCAACCGACTGTACCTGAAACGTATATCCTAAAAGATAACAAAGGAGATTTGTTGCAAGGTGCATTTTATGGACATGAAATGTTAAAGTCAACAGTAGGTGATGTATATCTTGTTGAAAAAGTGTTACAAAGAAAAAAGGACGCAGTTAAAGTGCGGTGGTTAGGGTTTAACAAAACTGAGGATTCATGGATACCTATAAAGGACTTGGTTTAATACAAGCAACTCATTTCATCGTTAACCTTTGAGCAGGATGGAGATTATTCACCATAAAGATCGATTCAATATTAATAACATAGATGATTTAACTGTGGATAACGTTAAAATCAACAATGGTAAACACGGTAGTTTACTTCCAAACACTGTTCGATGTATAGTAAGTGGCCCCTCAAACTGTGGAAAGACCAATGTTGTCTTTAATTTGATCACTAATCCGCAGGGATTAAGGTTTAGTAACCTATATATTTTTTCAAAGTCTCTACATCAACCAAAGTATCAATTGCTGGATAAAATCCTATCTGATGTGTCTGATGTTAATTTTTACAAATTTAACGCTAGTGATAGCATTATGCAACCAAACGAAGCGAAACCGTATTCTGTATTTATATTTGACGATGTATCTTGTGAAAATCAGGATACTATTAGAAACTACTTTGCCATGGGAAGACATAATAACATCGACAGCATATATATAGGACAAACTTATAGCAAAATCCCAAAACAACTTATCAGAGATAATGCAAATATTCTAATTGTATTCAAACAAGATGATACTAACCTAAAACATATATATAACGATCATGTGAATGCGGATATGCCATTTGAAAAGTTTAAAGAGCTTTGCGGAAAAGCATGGGCGGAAAAGTATGGATTTTTGGTTATTATGAAAGATCAAGCTATAAAAGATGGTCGTTATAGAATAGGTTTTGATAAATTCGTTTTAATACACTGATTAGCGGTATTACTGTACAAGTCGTCAAGGTGTGAAGATGGTTAACCAGGAAAAGCTATTAAAGGAAATAAAATCACTTAGTGATTCTATTAGACAAAAAAACCGAGCTTTAAAATCAGGTATAAATGAAAGAGAGCAATTTTTAGAAACAACATTCAAACCTGTTACTGAACCTTTAAAGCGATTAGCACAAAATATGGAAAGACCTTCAATTCGCTTCGAAGGAGACAAAATGCTACCAATTTCCAAATATGAAGAAGAATTTCAGAATGATGAAAGTTCTGACCAGTTACAAACATCTGAAGAAAGCGACGAGTATGAAGAAAGCGGAGATATAGGAGATTTAAGGGAAAAGAACATTGCAGGAGATACAAGTACAGAAGATACAAGTGCGGAAGATACAAGAGCAGAAGAAGAGGATATCAACCCATCCAACTTAAGCAAATTAGGCACAGATATTATGTTTAAAGGAACACTTGGAAGAAAATATACATTAAAAATGTTACATGGCACACATGCTAATCGAAATTATCATACATATGGAGCTAGAATAGAGGATAAAGGATTAATGATTGGAGATAGAAAGTTAGATATAAACGAAAATGATGATATAGTTATTGGTGATAAGAAATATAAAGGTACAACAGGTTTGTTTGAACTCATCTTTAAAAATAATCCTGGTAAATTTACTAAAAAGGATTTACAATTGTTTAAAAATATACTAGAGTATACAAATGCACATAGAAAAAAATATTCCAAAGAACTACCTATTCATAGAAACAGGTCAATAAAATACACAAACATTATATCTAGTCTTTTCCCCTCGAAATCAAATAAAGCTCCAATTAAAAGAAGAGCTTTATCTTCTGCTGAATTAAATGTTTTGCATAAAAAAAGAAAAACAACTGATCCTACTACATCTGGAAGGGGATTATTAAAAAATTTGTATAAAACCAATATAATATATTACAACGATATAAATAAGTTAGTTGATCGAATGAGGTTATTACATGAAGCTATGGAAGCCGGGCACACTGGTTTAGAAAACGAATGGGTAGCTTTGGTTGATGAACTGCGAAAACGAGAAATAATTGTTCAGTAGACGTATATATATATATATATATATATATATATAGTAAGAACCTAAACGATAGCGATTCAGTTACATCATGAGTGTGGACAAGTTTGGACGGTATTCCGAGTTTGGAGTAAAATCTGGATATAGTGAAAAAAGAGCTGGGTTTCCGTTAACACCTGATGGTAATTATAATTTTGAAGGAAAAGTAATTCAAAATGTTGGTGATCCGCTTTTGTCTTCTGATGCGGTTACGGTACAATACATGGATAAAAGAACCCCGATTGTACACGAAGACCATTGGGGATTTTCCGGTAAAAGGTTAAGCAATATAAAACATCCCATTTATGATGGTGAAGCAGTAAATTTAGCGACTTTAAAATTGTTAACGATTTACAAAAAGAATGAAACTGATACAAGCTATGATGTAAAAAAATTAAAATTGTCAAATGTAGGTGATTGTGAGCAGGATGGAGACGCTGTAAATAAGAAAATATTTGATATAGTACACAAGAAATGGACTACATAATATGAAAAACATATGGAAAGGTTTGGTGCAGCTTTATTTAATTATATCCATCGGGCTTCAGGAAGAGCTGTAGCTTCAGATGTTGACAGCCACAATTATTTAGACTGGAAAAAGATACACAATCCAGAAAAACCTAATCAATTAGATAAACCGTCTGAGCCTTCTAAAGTCAAGACATTAGGAAAGGGGGATAAAGTGAATGTGATTAATGAACCAACAGAAAACGATGAAGATTATATAAGAGAAAAAAGAATTTAAATACCCATGATAAGGGATAAAGCATCTACATTTAATTAATTAATCCATTTCTATATAATAAATGGATTTTAAACAGTATATATAATACAAGAAGCCAAGACTAATATTACATTCATTGTAAAACATTTATAGAGTGCACCTACTGATTGTAAGTTTGGCTATAAATAGTCATGCCGAGGGCTAAACGCATCAGTCATAATCGAGAGAGATTACAGAGAGGAAGGGGAATAGCATCAACAGCATTTTCTCTATTAAGTAAACCGGTTGGAGCTATAGTTAACAAGGCGATTGATTTATTACCTGTGGAATTACATTTACCTGGAGGATATCAATATTGTGGTCCTGGAACCAAATTAGAGAAACGGCTTGCTAGAGGAGATCCTGGAATAAATAAGCTTGATCAGGCTTGTAAACAGCACGATATAGCGTATTCCAAATTTGGTGATACAAAAAATAGATCAATAGCAGATAGAGCACTTTCTGAGAAAGCTTGGCAAAGAGTAAAATCTAGTGACGCGAGTATTGGTGAAAAAGCAGCGTCTTTAGCAGTAACAGCAGCAATGAAAGCAAAAACTACGTTTGGAGGAGGAGGAAAGAGAAGAAGGCGTGGGAAAAGACCCGCTAAGAAACAAGGAGGTAATATCAGAAGAAAACGTCGATCTACTAGTGGTAAAGGTAAAAAGAAACCAACAATATGGTCAATGATAAAAAAGGGAGGAGGACTATACCTAAGACCGTATCGTGTGTATTAAATAAGAAAGAGCAATTAATAATTAAAAACAAAGAATTAACCAATGAAGAACTGATTACATATGCTTCTTGTTTGAAAATCCCATTTTTTAGAGGAGTATTTATGAAAGATGAATTACCGGTTAAAATGTGGAAAAATGAGACTGGTATAGTAAATTTGGATAATAGTGAAGGATTAGGCACTCATTGGGTGTGTTACAAGAAACTTGGTGAAACGATTTATTATTTCGACAGTTTTGGAAACCTTCCACCACCGAAAGAACTTCAACAATACTTTCGTGCGGCAGAAAATGTTTTTTACAATTATACAAGAAAACAACCTGATGATACATCCATTTGCGGTCATTTATGTTTAGACTTTTTAGCTAAAAGTGTTAGTCAACTTTAAGATGTCTTCGTATACAGTGTCATTAACCGGTAACTCATGTACTTTGCGCAGTATTCTGTTTCCAGCGCTACGTTTGCAAAAAGGAAGACTATGGGAAGCCGCATTATTGGATTTAACAACATATAACTCTATTCCAAACGTTAGTGAAGGAATTAATAACAAAATACATTATTACAAGACAAAAGATAATAAAGGAAAATATTCAGCTTTGGAAGAATTCAGTTTACCAACAGGAGCTTATGAAATTGATAATATAAATGAAGTTATACAAAAACATATGGGAAAAGAAAATATAACGATAAAAGGCAATAACAATACAATGAAAGCCGAAATTACTTCTAAGTATTATATTGATTTTGGCCAAGAACGTTCAATTGGTAGTTTATTAGGGTTTTCTAAGGAAACAAAGGTATTAGAACCTAATACAACTCATTCTGGGAATAGAACTGTGACGATCATCAAAGTAAACAGCATAGACATTACATGTAACATTATACAAGGATCCTACAGAGATGGAGAAAATCGGCATATATTACACACATTCTACCCATCAGTCGCACCGGGTTTCAAGATAGTAGAAAAGCCTCAAAACCTTGTGTACCTACCGTTAAACACCAGTTTCATTTCAGACATCGTGCTGAACATAGTGGATCAAGACGGAAACCTTATTGACTTTCGAGGAGAAGCTATTACTGTAAGAATACATATAAAATCATCCGCTTAGATAATGGGGTTATCATTTAAAAAGAGAGAGCCAACCAGCAAAGAGGTCAGTAGCTCATCAGCTGTAGAAGGATTAACAAGTGACAACATTCGTTTTCTAGAAGAAATTGGATTAAAGGTCATTAACAATGGATATACTGGATATAGCGCAGGGCCCAACATTCGACGAGACCTTATGGGAAAAGGAATATCACACGCACAACCCTTACGCTTCGTCCAAATTAAATAATAACGATGAAATTAGGATTCCTATACAACAACAAGACATTTATACTCTTCCATGCGAAAGTTATTTATATATTGAAGGAAAAGTAACAAAAGCTGACGGTACTGTTGGAACCACTGTTCCGTTCATAAATAATCCTATGGCATTTTTGTTTGACGAGATTAGATATGAAATTTCAGGAGTTACAGTCGATTCAACAAAAAAGGTTGGAATTTCCAGTACCTTAAAAGGATTAGCGTCTTTAACACCAAATGAGAAGAATCTGTTAGCTGTTGCAGGATGGGTTGCACCAGACAAAAGTATAATTACTCCTGACGCTTCGGGAAACTTTGATTTTTACGTACCTTTAAGATTACTTTTAGGATTTGCTGAAGATTACAGAAGAATAATAATAAATGTAAAACAAGAACTAGTTTTATTAAGGTCATCAAACGATAATGATATTATTAAAGCATCTGCTGGAACAACTGAAGCCAATTTAGACTGGAAACTAACATTAGACAAGATTGTTTGGAGAGTACCACATGTGCGACTAAATGATGAACACAGGATTACATTATTAAGAAAGTTAAAATCAGATCGAGACATTGTAATGCCATTCAGAAGCTGGGAGTTTCATGAATACCCCGTTTTACCTTCAACACAACGGCATACATGGACTGTAAAAACTTCTACTCATTTGGAAAAAGCGAGATATGTAATCTTTGGATTACAAACAAAGAAAAAAAGTATATTAACTGAAAATGCTGGTGAATTTGACCATTGTAAATTAACAAACTGTAAAGTGTTCCTGAATTCACAATTCTTTCCCTACGACAACTTTAATATCTCTTTTGATAAAAAAAGGTACAGTGTTTTATACGATATGTACGCTAGGTTCCAAAATTCATATTACGGCAAAACAAACACACCTCTACTATCTCCCGTACAGTTTGAATCGAAAGCTCCGATTGTTGTAATTGATTGCTCCAAACAAAACGAATCTGTAAAATCGTCTAGTGTTGATATAAAAATAGAAATGGAATTTCAAGAAAACGTACCTGCAAATACATCTGCGTATTGTTTAATTTTGCACGATAAAATTGTTACATACACACCGTTGACTGGTATCGTAAAGACGGTATTGTAAAACGTTGTACCACCACCGGCACCGCCACTGTCGCTAACCTATAAATAGCGGAGCAACAATGCAGGTCTTCAGTTGATCGTCTATCATCGCATGGGCAACATCTTCTACAAAATGAGTTCTCCATCTGTTGTACAAGGTGATGCAGAGGTAGCACCGTTATTGGAACGTGATAATACTAGTGAAGAAAAAATCATCAAGGAAATAACTGCATTTTTAAAGTTTGGTAAAAGAGATAGAGAGGAGGAAAGTAATGCAGACCCATCAAAGGTAGTACCAAAGAGGAAGAAGAAAGTTGAAGAAAATATTCCTCCTCACATTTTAACTGAAGTTTTTTTGCGAATCTTTTACCCCATCTCAGCATGCATCAGTAAAAGTGTATCAGTTGGATTGATGAAGTCATTGGATTATTCCCCTACAGTAATACTACACCATGGAACAAAAAAGGTTTTATTTTCGCAAAATGCTTGGGAGTCATTTTTGAAACATGTACATTTAATAGAATGTTATTTAACTAACAGTTTGTGTGGAAGGAAAACACATATTCGACTTTTGGATTGTGACAATGAAATCGATATTGTTAAACATCGTGGACAACTACAAGTGCGAATTAGAGACTTGACTCAACATGAAAATAAGATTCTACTGTCACATGAAGAATTCTACGTTTTAAACTACGCAACAGAACCTATTACAAGGTACATGAGACAGTTGGTATTTGCAAGCGCTATTATTAAAGAATATTTGGTCGATACCTTGGAAAAACAACCTGATAGCACCATCGTGTACGGACCTGTGGATACATCTATTTTTAATAGAATACCTCATGAAGTTTGCATGTGGAGAAAGTTAAAGGATTTTGAACCACTTGTAGAAATCGCTACAGAAGCTACAGAAGAAACAACACAGGAAGAAGAAACGGAGCAACAAGAAGAAGAAGAAAACGAAACACAAGAAGAAGAAGTTAAAAAAGACTAAAGTTTGACTTAGTAAAGAAGAACACACGTGGGGTAGGCCTATTGGGGACGGTGCCCACGTTAAATATACACCAACGCGCCTGCAACTGTACGGCCTGGTATTTAACCTACCGTGGTGTGGAAAACAGTTTAGTTGATCGCTAGGTGCCATGATGAGCGGAGGGGATGAAGAAGTGAGTGTAAAGCCTTGTGTAATAGAATTTCAAGCATTTCGAAATAATGATGATAGGTTTATTATCAAGGAATTAGTAATTTTAGACTTGCTTACATTTGTAGCCTACCCATTCACGTTTGATGCTCCTTTTTCTTTTAACAAACTTAACACCAAAGCAAAAAGTACAAACAAATGGATAACAAACTACTTTCATCACATACATTGGTATGAAGGATTTATAAGCTACAGTAATCTGCACAGTATTATGTTTAACTTTTGCAAACAATATTCACATATATACACAAGAGGATTAGAAAAAAAGAACTGGATACAAAAGTACACGCACGGTGATGTTTTCGATATAACTATCAGTAAGGACTTTAACATTAATCTCGGTAATATTTGTGTCGCTGCAAAAGATCTTAAACACGGCCAAACAAACTGTGCATTGTACAACGCGTATCGTTTGGCTGCTTACTTGAAACAAACGCAGGAATGTGGTGGGGGTAGCGGAGAACAGAAATGTGGTGGGGGTAGCGGGGCCTATAAATACGAGGAGACAGCACCGCTCCAGCACGAGTATTATTCGAGACTCCGAAGAGGCAACATCACAGAAGACACCACTGACGAAGATGACATCACAACAGTTTCTACAAACACTGGTTGATCAATTCAACACTCATTCAAAATCCGACCTTCTGCTAACTAAAAAGTGTTCAGAACTAAAAGAACAAAAACACTACATTATTCATAACATCAAGAAAGTGGAAACCACACATGGAGAAGCAATTCTAGTTTCATTGAGCGAAGGACCTTTCTCTCCAGGAGATGAGCCGAAGTTTCAAGTATTTCTTCCAAAACGATTTGTTCAACTGCTACAAAATGAAGATTTGCGAGATATTCAACCGGGGACGTTGTATTTGGTATCACACGGTGTAAGCGGCAACAACTCGACGGAACTCACTCTGCACATCACGCATCCTTGTACATAATGTCTCTGTTTGTATTTTATTGTTTGTATTTCTAGTTATCAATGTTAAACTTAAGTTTATTGTATTGTAAAATGTTTGTTTAATAAAGAAAATAAAAAAAAAAAAATAAAAAAAAATAAAAAAAATAAAAACAGCAACACAGCAGTATATTATTTTATATACTGCTGTGTTGCTTTTTTTAAAATTCAAATGGATGACCTTGAACTTTCATTCAGGGTTAACTTATGAAGAGGTATAAAAGAGAGGGAGCAGTGAAGTTAGTCTCAGTCTTGTCTAACACACGCTGCAGCTAACATGTCGGTGTCACCTATGACAAATTTATTTTTCGATAACAATTTGAAGACATATTGTTGCGAGTTACAATGTTTTAAAATACCAGGCGATCAAGTTGACGGGAAAGCTTGTCGTAAGTGCAAGTGTTTCAGCTATTGCATATGTAGATGTAAAACGTATCAAATGAACCGACAAGATAAACTACAAGAATTACGCCGAAGGATTGCATTACTGTGGCGGCGAATGTAGTAGCAACCAGCTGCCACCTGCCGCCTGCCATCTGCTGTCCGCCATCTTCTCCGCCCCACCATTTTGTTTGATACCAGAACGCTAGCTAGCGAATAGTCAGTACACCTCCAGCTCTCGACTGGTGAACATCGAGTGCTCTTCACAAACGTAAAACATTGTATTAAAATGTCCATTAAAATTAGGTGTATTCATTATGACTCTATTCATCTGGCGACTTTCCAAGACCTCGAGGTTTTTAATGAAGAGTTAAGACTTCTCATTGCGTCCGGTTACGATTTATCTTTGGAACTTTACGCATCAAAAAACAACATGGACTCTGCGCAGGAATCGAAGTATATACCGTCTTTCTTCAGAAAGCGAAGTGATGGCCGCAACTCGTCCGGATCAACAACATCGATGACAACCAACAACGGGGAACTATTGTAAACATGAATTATTGTAAATAAAGTAATATTTGTAATATGAATTATTGTAAATAAAATAAAGTAATATTTGTAATTGTTCTACCTCGCACTCGTATCATTCGATTGCTTCATTCGATAATTTTCATTCGATATTTTATCGAATTAAAACTATCGAATCACAATCGGATTTTACGCGTGCGAGGTAGTACTTTTTTAAAATTACCTCCCCGTGACCTTGAACTTTGAACTTTTACTCATTTCGTCACAAAACCGCCTACGTCACTGGCTCAGCCCCAGATAACATCTTTCATGACTCAGCACTTCCGGTCACGTGACCGGATGACGTCACTTCCGGCGCAAAACCCGCAAACCCACACTACTTATTTAGAAGATTTATTTTATTTGAATTCAAATATTTTTGTTTATTTTTATTAAATAAGACTAGGTAATTTTTTAGCTCCAAGAAAAATCTTCTGTAGCCTAAAAATTAACACTTTAGCTGCGGTTGTCTCAGAATCGGAACGTTGCTCAACATTGAAACATGTGAGATATTCATGTTTAAACATGTCAAAGACAGTGAAAGTGTTAACAGTGCGGTAGTCTTACTTGTGCAGTTTGTGCAGCTCGGCGATCTTCTTCTCCATCTCGTCTGTCTGGCCGGGCACCAGCTGCAGTCCAGACAGGTAGCGCGGCCCGTGCTCCTCGGGGTTGTAGTCGCCCAGCTCCGCTGCGCACAACACGCTACGGTTAATACAACTGACCACACCCGCACAAAACGGGTCAACACAACTGACCACACACAATACACCTCCGGGTCAACACAACTAAGGCAGTGCTCACACCCACCGCGATCATAATCGCGATTTGATTTGATTCTATTCTAACCAAGACGCCCAGCTATATTTTGAACGGAAGATATGTCGTCACATAAACCATTGGCGATCCAATCATCAAAATAAACCTTCGGCAACCTGGCAATGTGTCGGATAATATATTTTCTTAATTACCTAAACATACAAATACTAATCTGATATTAGTCTAAAGATGTGTAAAGATTATGCGTCATTCCGTTCAGAGATTCTCAATTAAAATTACAGAAGAATTGGTGCAATGCGACGCAGCAGGATACAGCAACCATTTTTAAGTTTTAGGAATTTGTAGCACTGATCGCCAGCTAAGCTGGTTAGTTTGATCCTAACTAGGAGTGATCTGATTGGTCGGTTTCTGTCAGTTGAAAGTGTTAAGTTATTTAGTTAGTGTCTACAGCGGTCTCATCCTCTTTCTCAACAAAACCATCCCAGGGGCAGCAAATTCTCGTATTTTAAACAATAAGGCTTATCAAAATGGCTATAAACTGGCTCTATCTGAGGGATCAATCTTTTATCGGACGTCAGGTTAAGTCGTAAGTCCTGATTACCCTGTTGCATGAACAGATAAATAAAGGTTGTAGGGTTTTCTTATGAGAGACTGAACAAAATAACAAGAAACATCAATCAGTATGAATAATGCAAGTGGATCAGTATGAAGAATAAGCAAGCTTTTCACTGTTCTATGTTGAATAAATTGAGAATCTTACTAAAAAATACAAACTATAATGTGATGAATAGGGTATTTAGAATTAGGATAGGGTTGTAAGGTATGGGATCAGGAATAGGAATTGGGACGGGATAACCGGTATTTTAAGGATAATTGGGATTATTTGGTTTGGTAGGTGGCAGGGGACAGATGTAGGGGTCAATGGGGGACATGGCAATTATGTATCATTTATGTATCTCTATGCCAGTATAATATAGACAGAGGGCAGGTCAACTGTTTGAAAAAAAAATATTATTACAACCCTACCTGCAGTAACGGTTTATAAATCTTTTAAGAAACTTCTACCTCCTCGTGTGACACCTTGTACAATTTATCAGCTGGTAAATAAACTTAACTGAATTTAAGTTAGTTTGTTTGTAAAGACCATGAAAAACAACAATAAAGGTAGTATGGTTTCTTACCTTACAATCCGATTTGTTATTACCATCAATATCGATTTCAGGCTCAGAAGACCGTCCATCAGTCAATGTGAAGCAGGTCGACCGAGTTGTTAGAAAAAGCAACCTAACCTAACAATTTGATCGACCTGCATCATATTGATTGAAAATGGGCTTACAAGCCTGAAATCGATATTGATGCCAATAACACATTTGGATTGTAAGGTAACCATAGCAAACCATAGCAATTCAGAGACTATATCCCGAATGATCAAGATAGGTTTCAAACATGTTGTTACAAATAAGATAATACTAGATAGTACTAAGATAATAATCAAGAAAAAGGGTATTCCGTTTAGAATCACATTTTCTTCTAACTAGTCGTTAAGAGACTAAGTGGGCCTACTCACACTGCACAGTGTAGCTGGCCAGCAGACAGGCGGTGCTGGGAGGCAGGAGCAGACGCCCGGTCATGATGTCCTTGCGGATCTGCAGGTAGAAGTGGTACCTGGTGTACTCCTCCTGCAGCTTGCTGGGGTCCGACACGTAGAACTTGACGCAGAAATACAGGTTTCCATTGCCTGCAACCACACTGGCGTCATAATACACACATCACTTCAATTGGGAAGGTGCCAACACTCTTCAATTCAAGCTATCTGCTAGTTTTTTTTTTTTTTATATTCGAACCATTCAAAAGTTAAAAATGACTCGGTGAAAACCAGGTGAGTTTTCAGAGGGTTTTGTGCAAAGTACTCAGAGGCTAAGTAATATTGCCATAAAACAGAATGACTAAACTGAAGTCAGCTGAAAACACATCCAAATTGGGTATTGTCCATTTTTTGTTTAAAAAAGGTCTGACACTCATGAGTATATTATTTATACACTAATTTTGGAATGCATGAAATTAAATAGGGAGAAAATGCTAACACACATTGCACATCAAAATGTTCGTTAGGTTTTTCAAAAATTCTGGAAATATACAAAATCTCATAGGGCTTCCTCTGCTGACCTTGAAAGATTCAATGTTTATTTATAGAAGCTGATAATTTTATTTAGTTTAGATTACATAAACTTGTGAGTTAGTAGTAAAAGTTCATAAGTTGTTCCATAGAACGCAGCGCAAACAATTGCATTTTGCTCTCCGTGAATCTTGCTGGGATAACTGGCATTGTTAGCTTTATATTAATTATTTTAGATTTTAGACTAGATTATTGTATTTATAATTTACAACATTCATGACCATACTGATTTTCTCCAATTTAAAAGTTAACCCCTGATAAAGAAAGAAACCTTAAAATTCAGTCCAAATCCCCCACCTATTGATTTAGCGTTTAGATTATTTTTCATTCTTAATGTGGTAGTAATACTATTAAGCTATTAAGCTGTTTATGTTTTGTATAAGACAAAACAAATAAACAAAATACATTTATACATAAATAGAAAAAATCACATCAAGACACAATTACAGTTAATAAACTCAATTAATTTATAATAACAACTGAAGATAAAAATTGCGCTGGAATAAAAATAAAAATATCCTATTAAAAACAATACTAAATATTTACCTCTCAACTGCTTTTTGACTGGTTTCACTGGATCCAGCCAACGCTAAAACAAACATTGACCAAACAAATTAGTAGTACCTAATATATATCTATAGCCTATTTTGCATTGAATACCGCTCAGTGAATTTAAAATTAAATTTCAATTTAAATGGTCTTAACTTAAGCAGGACGATGATGGAAAGACTCTAAATGAGAAGTATGAAATACTTTTGGTGTATTGGAGGGAGAGGTCTGCTTGAGGATCTTGCTACTGCTTATTTGCAAAGCAAATTTGATCAAAATCAGTGCACAACTAAACAATATGTTACCATAACTAAATGAAAATTCATAAAATTTACACTGTCTTTCCACCCAGTATACGTAGAGTGATGATTATATATTTGTTCATTTTATTCTTGTGGGCTTATTTTAACAATGAAAACAAAAATGTGTATTAAAACAAAAATGCTGTAAAAAAATCTCAAAAACTATTCTAAAATGGAGGAACATTCTACCAGTTACCTAAAGTAAGCCTGAGGATAAAGCAACCTTTCTGGTTTTTGACTCTAGCCTCTATGAGCTTAAAAAAAACGTTATAATGGTCCTGGAATCACTGTTACTAATCTTAATAGTATACAGGAAACTCGCTGAATCCTGATTTTCCAAACCCTTAAGATCTATTCAGGGTCACACTTTTATTTGGTCAATGACTTCCTTGATTTTCCCTGACCCAAAAATTTAGTTTCCCCTGACTTTCTCAAACCATAAAAGTTAATTTTCCCTGACTCGCAACTCAGAATGCGCACTTTCTTGCAATAGGTAATAATTTTAAATTTTTTTTTATCGGCCCCCATCTTTTCATGCTCTTTTCTTTAGCCTATTTTATTTATTTAAACGATTACAATTTGTTTTTGTCCAATACATTTATTGCCTTATCAGTTATGGTTCACTTCCTCTTCTTCGCACCATAAAAACCGATTTAAAAACAATACATTTATTGCCTTATCAGTTATGGTTCACTTCCTCTTCCTTGCACCATAAAAACCGATTTAAAAACAATACATTTATTGCCTTATCAGTTATGGTTCACTTCCTCTTCCTTGCACCATAAAAACCGATTTAAAAACAATACATTTATTGCCTTATCAGTTATGGTTCACTTCCTCTTCCTTGCACCATAAAAACCGATTTAAAAACAATACATTTATTGCCTTATCAGTTATGGTTCACTTCCTCTTCCTTGCACCATAAAAACCTATTTAAAAACAATCTAATTAGTTTTGACTTTTGCACAGTAGTGTTTTGCGTTAAGGATTAAATCAAAATATGTCCCTGACTTGTGTAAAATATTAAGTATTTTCCCTGACTTGCTGCGTTTTTTTGTTTGTTTTTTTACTTTTTCCCTGACTTTCCAGAAAGTGTGAACCATGTTAGTGTATATATCATTGATAATAATAGTCTTTATATTTATAAACAATCAAAATTAGGCTTAAGGATGGAGAGCCCTTGAATGTTTACCATGAGATCAGAGTTGGGAGGGTTGGGCAGGACCCCTGTTTCGGAGAACTGAAGGCCGAAGTAATCCTTCTCGATGAGCTCCAGGTGTTGGAACACACATTCCAGCAGCACCTGGCCCTTGGCTCTCTTCTGCAACACCATTGTCAGTCTTACACAAATGTCATCCAGCAGACAAAATATTAGGCCTATTAATGATTATATACAACAATTTCTTAGTTCTACACTGCTTTGTTTAAAAAAAGACAACTACATTGAGACAACTAAGACAGAAAATACCACTAAGACAAATAAGACAAAAACAAAATCATTAGAAGCTTTGTTAAATGATAAATGTGCTTAAAGCATCCAATGGGTGCAATTGCAAGACAAACATTGGCCAACTCAAGAGTAACGATGATTTTCTCTCACATAATACAAGAAACAAGCATGGTCAAATATTATCACAGCTTAGATTACAATGTTTCACACAAAAAAAACTTCCTGTGCTGGAATACAATTATTAAAATATGTCCCAAAGGAAAATAAAAGACATGAAAGACAAGTAAATCCAAAAAAGTCATTAAAGGAGCACCTGATCCAGAAAGCTCTGTATTCCCTACATGAATTTTGCATGGACAATTTTGTAAACAAACGGTAATTAAGTATTATTTAGACTTATCATTATTTATGTTCTAACACTATTTATTGCACCTTTGTACAAGAGACAAAACGATATTTTGATTTGATTTGAATGGACTCTTAGGTAATATATATGTAGGCCTACTTAAAAAAAGAAGAGTTTAAACGATTGCTCAAACAACCTAGAGTCGACGATGCATTTTAATTACTAGTTTTATTGTACAACTGGCTAATGTAGACTGTTCTATCTGTAGGATCTGGCTTTTCAAATCTTTGTTCAAAATTGTGTACAAGATAAGCAACTGATGAAACACAAGTGGCACTTCAAAATGAGAGTGGCAGAAACCAAATGAACCAATAAATCGTATTTTCTAATAACTCCCAATTAGGAAAAGGAAAAGGAATTTTTGGGTATATGCTGTGAGATAACTGACTGAAGATGTCACGCATCACCACCGATTTGAGAGAATTTCAGTTAAGTTGGTTTCTCGGTCCCCAACACTGACCTCTAGTTGGAAGCAGTGCTGCGTGTCGTCCAGGAACACGACGGTTGCGCTGAGCGTCTTGAGTCTGTCGCGGGCCAGCTCCGACGCTCGCACATTGTACGTTCCGCTAGAGCCGCCGAGCGCGCGCCGCGACACGCTCTCAATCATCCTGCGCAGCCACACAATGTATCAGTTGATACTAAGCAACTCACAATCACTGTCTTTTGACAAGCAATTTTTTTTTGCTACTGAGAAAGGGTGGAATAATTAAAGCAAAGATAAGACAAATAACACAAAATACACCCGACCTTTCTTTTTATGACATAAAAAATAAATACATTAGTATTTTAAATTATTACCTATTCTATGAGTAACGGTTATAGAGAAAATTTAAATTTGTATCAGCAGTACGCAGTAACCCATCCTATATAAGGCTATAAAATCTATATTTAAAACATCAATATTGAAATAATTGTTGTTTCCTATGTGTGAAAAAATATTAATAAAATATTAAAAAATCCCTTAAGCTTTGTCCCAATGGCCCTTAAAGTTTAAATTTGTATGTACTGCAGTCCCTTATTTTAATTAGTCAGATGATTATTCAAGCATATGTTTACATCTTTCTGGTTTAATTGCTGGGATTGCCAGGCCTATTTAAAAATAATAACTACATGTAGTGCATAGTATGGTGTTTATGATTAATAGAGAGTTAAAAGGCAGAAAGTGAGTATGTGTCAGTTTTCTGATACTGGTACTGTTTATTTATCATCATTACTACCCTTAGCTTGAACCGATATCTAACTTTACAGCTACAGCTTTATCTAACTTTATAATCAAAATTGCAGGGTACAAAACTGAAGCTAAGTTATTTTTAGTACGCCGCATTTCCCCTTTCCTTAGTTGTTGACACAATCTGGCCACTAGAGGGGTGTTGTGGTGAGAGGGGCTCACTTAGCACATCGTTACAACAGCCCTGCACCCCAAGAGCCTCTCTCCACCCTCCCCTTCCCAACCCACCCTGAGGCACTCGACACTTCCAGTGTAAGTAGGGAGGATGAGACCATTCCAAAACAGCCATGTGGAACTACAAACATTTACAGTTAAAGAAAATGAAATTACTTGAAAAAAATTACGTTATTATCATAAAATTGTAGTATAATCATAATTAGTTTTAAATGTACACCTAGGCTAAAATTATTAAAACAGAATGTATAACCAAGTGAAAGCATACCGTGAAGAAAGGTCATTAAAATTGGGAGGATGAGACCATTCCAAAACAGCCATGTGGAACTACAAACATTTACAGTTAAAGAAAATGAAATTACTTGAAAAAAATTACGTTATTATCATAAAATTGTAGTATAATCATAATTAGTTTTAAATGTACACCTAGGCTAAAATTATTAAAACAGAATGTATAACCAAGTGAAAGCATACCGTGAAGAAAGGTCATTAAAATTTTCTAAAATGAGTTCAGTTTCCTTTCTTTAAAAAATAAATAAAATTTTAGAGAAAGCCTTAACATAAAAGGTTTATTCCTGTAAAAATAATAAAACTTCTCTGAACAAAGTAGGGTACAGAAAGTCTGAAAAACAATGGCAGAAATTTATTTCCTTGGAGTGTTCTTTCACTTGGTATAGTCTTAAAGCGATAATCTCCATTCCACCAGACAATGCAAAGTACAGAGTCCAACAGGAAGCGAGTTGTGACACACATTTCCCATTAGGTCCTCGTCCTCCACTCCCACTATCAACCACTGACATCACTCCACTCCCAATCCCTCCTCACACTACAACTGACAATCTTATCCCAGCAAATTGTTCTGGGATAGTAAATAACCTGAGTTATCACTATCACTGTGAACAGCCTACTCACTAAGTTTGGGAAATGCTCCTTGTAAAACACTACATTTGTAAGGTTCACGTTGAATGACAAATTCACGGAAAATTTTTTTTTATGACAACAAATATAAAATTTTGAAAGTTTATAACTCAAATTATAGATTTATTCCGTCAATGATTTGAACAGAAAAGAAAAATAACCAATCCAATGGTAACAATTGTTTTACCCACCTGTTTTATACATATTGTTATTAATAATGATACAAATCATCAAATATTAATATTATTAATTCAGTCCAGAAAATTAAATTACTCAAATTCGGTTTACTTCTGGGCCTAGAGCCCAGAGGGATACAAAAGAACCTCTTCAAGCCCTTTTCTCTTCTAAGCTACAAATTTTCTTATGCTTCCCATTTTGTAGATATTTTACTATACCTATAGAATAGTTCCAGAACTTCCAACAGTATCGGTAACTGTCTGAATTCTTATTCACCTTAAAATAGTATAAGTGTGAGACAATCTCAGAAACAATTAATTGTATAAATATACAATTATTCATTATACAAATATATAATTGTATTCATTATTCAAGAATAATGAATTGTATTAAGTGACTATGCCATGCTTGTAAACCTTGTAACGGCAATAAAATATTCTTGTTCTTATTCTCAAACTGAAATATTTTTGTCACTTGGGACTTGAGCGACATTAATTTTTTGTGTGACTGTTGCATCCGGGCACTCATGTGTCTCACACTGCACTTTTCTCTATCAAAATATAATCTAACTCCTTTTCATATATTTAAACAGTTAAATACAGTGGAAATTGGATAATTTGAATCTCAAGGGGCCGCTAAAAAAATTCAAATTAATAACATTTTGAATTATAGAAGTTTTAACTATCCAAGTTCCACTGTATTACCTATGTAGGCCTAAATTAAAACAATTTGAAATAAATTCTTTATCATTTATTTTTATTTACAGGCACTAAAATTGTAAATACATACAGAATGTCTATTGTCTATTGTCTAAGAATACCTTCTCATAACCATTAATTTTGTCTGTATCACTTTGAACGTCTTATTTTATTTGTTTAAATCCCAGACAATAGGTGGATATATCCACCTAATGTTTTATTTGCAGATAATAACTGTAAGCAGATATGTTGATATGTTACGTATATGACAACCTATCATAGTTTATGGATAGTGGCGGATATTAAAAACACTTAGTAATGTTTAAATATTTCTAGGGATGGGCGCGAGTAGTGTTTTTTAAAATCGAGTCGAGTATTGAACCAAACCACACGAGTATCGAGTCGAGTAGTTCCTTAAAAAGTAACAAAATTTTGTTGTATTGAAAACAATGTTTTTTACATATTAAAATTTAATTATAAACATAACATTTTATTGAACTATTAATGCTATTTATTTTATTTTAACCTTTATTTTACCATGAATTAATATTGATTTAAATGAAAAAAAAAATATATATATAGGCTATTTTTACTGTTTTCAACAACCATGACAAACAAAAGACAAGCATTACAAATGTATATTCATACAAATATTTTGGGTTAGTTTATCAAAACCAGAACATTTTAACAAGAAAGTGATTTTTTTATCCCGACCCAAACACTCCCTGTGCCCCTCTCTTACTTATCTTAACTCACAGGTATCCATAAATAACCCACCTGTCAAGGTCTCCTTTTCACATGACTAAAAATAGATTTTAAGCTTATTTTTCATTATTTCAGTCACTTATTTTGTTAAACATTAGTTAGCGGCATAAACGTGGGTAAACGGCGGGGGTAACTAGACATTTTCAACTGTTTGGGGTAAGCGGCGGGAGTAGTCAACAACTCGACTCAAATTTTCGAGTAGTCTTTAATACTCGCTCGGCCTTCGAGTATTAGAAAATACTCAACAGGTACTCAAAAACTCGAGTACTCGCCCACCCCTAAATGTTTCTTTGTTTAAAATTCAAACTCTTTGTTGGTGATGGCGAGTTTATGTTAGGCCTACTTAAGAAATTATTGTGGACATTTTTCCATCACTGATTAGTAAAACAAAGTTTCGCCAAAAACTTGTTTTTACTAATTAGTAATGGAAATGTCTGCAATAATTTCTTAAATAAGCCATACAATACAATTTGTTGCACTAAAGATAAAACATAATATTTTGTATATTTTTTCAATAATTACAGTAGCCTGTATGAATGCTAGTATTTATTTCTTAACAAAGAAAAATTTACAAAATAAAAAAGTTTTTTTGGGAAACTTAATATTAGGCTAACATTTAAACACGTTAAAATAGGTCTAATATAAAACAAAATCTGTTTTTACCCGGACCCCTTAATGGATTTTTCAATAACAGGAAACTGTTGCTGTTCGGGTCCAGGAACAGTTAAACAAAAGCAATGAAACTGAATTTATAGTGTAGGCTTTCAATTTGATCATTCCGTAAATTTGATTATGTACACGTAGTATATACAGTGTGTCTCAAACAGATGATTTTTTTTATATTCCTTTTACTTCAACTAAAAGGAAGGAACAAAATGAATCGCCACTGTATCGGCCCAAAGGAATAACATACGATTATTTTAAACTGTTTTATACAGAATGTCCCAAAAACTGAGGACTCACATGCATATGTCATGTTGTGCGTTTGAAAATTCAGAGAATCACACTAGTGACCCTCAGTTTACAAGTTATAAATAATGTTACCTTATTCCTCAGGGTCAATTTAGTGGGGAATAATTTTGTTTCAATCTTCTAGGTCAAGATATATCTGTATTATGTTTAAGACATCTTACATGAGACACCTTGTATGTACAAATGATCTTAAAAACTTAAATTTGTAATCATTGTAATCACTGTAAATGTAACTTTCAGGGCAATGTTCTTGACATTATGTTGACCAGGTGTCTGATCAAACGTGCAACTGTGGTGTGCAAAAACAAACAAGATGGTAAACGGCTCTCCCTTGTGACTATTTCTGGAGGACTGGAAAACTAAAATGGCTTTTGTCATGAAACACCAATAGCGATATATTGGTGAGTATTTTGACTCTTTAAATTCAATAAACTTGTCAACAACAAAAGTACCACCGTAACCTAGTCTAGCTCCTATGATAAGTAAATACCCCCGTTGCAGCAAACCTGCGACTCAGCGAATTCCCAATGCAAAATCCATGTCTCAATACCACATAAAGCCGCATACCAAGATTCATAAAAATATATTCACAAATAAGTGATATCAAATTTTAATTATTCTCTATAAGAATAACATTGGGAATGAGTAAGCAGGTTTGCTGCAACAAGGAACACAAAAAATGGGTTTTAATGCTAATATCAATATAATTCAACTAGGTGAAGTCGTATACCAGTTTTTATTCATTAATGTTCATAATTAAGGGAGACAGAGTATTTAATTATTCTCTATAAGAATAACATGGGGGCTGAGTACGCAGGTTTGCTGCTAAGGGAACCTTTGGAAAAAAATATTTTTTGGAGCAAATATCAATAGACCACAACGAGATGAAGCTGTATACCAAGTTTCATCAGTATACATTCACAATTAAGCGAGATATCAAAATTTTCTTTTCCTCCATAAGAATAACATTAGACAACGTACTGTGTTTAGCACTTTCAATATCTCGGTAACCAATTGACGTAGAGAAATGATCAAAATACCAAATTGTGTATTTTTTTAAGCTGAATCCAATGGTGAAAACTAAAATTTGACTATATCAAAAATTATATGTAACAAATTCAAAAAACCCATTTTTGGGATACAAAACCCCCGAAAAATACCCTTTAAGGTAGAGCGATATGGCTGGTTTTCGAACTTAAAGTCATAAATGTTGCTTTACACGTTTATACCAAATTTCATCAAAATCGGACCTTTTTTACGAGAGTTATTGCACCCACGGACACACACACACACACACACACACACACACACACACACACACACACACACACACACACACACACACACACACACACACACACACACACACACACACACACACACACACACACACACACACACACACACACACACACACACACACACACACACACACACACACACACACACACACACACACACACACACACACACACACACACACACACACACACACACACACACACACACACACACACACACACACACACACACACACACACACACACACACACACACACACACACACACACACACACACACACACACACACACACACACACACACACACACACACACACACACACACACACACACACACACACACACACACACACACACACACACACACACACACACACACACACACACACACACACACACACACACACACACACACACACACACACACACACACACACACACACACACACACACACACACACACACACACACACACACACACACACACACACACACACACACACACACACACACACACACACACACACACACACACACACACACACACACACACACACACACACACACACACACACACACACACACACACACACACACACACACACACACACACACACACACACACACACACACACACACACACACACACACACTATATATATATAGAGTTTCGAACGAATGGTGTTTTTGGGGTCTGGGGACCTCAAAACGAAAAGTTATCATGGTCCCGGGCCTAGGTCTTACCATGCCGACTACGGTAATACCTTCTTCCCTATAGGGGAAATTCGCTAAAAAGTGTAATAGGCTATTATCATTGACTATACACACTACGTGAGGAGACGAGTTATCGGATTCGTGTATTTGAAGACGGCACAAGTGGCGCGGCTCTAGCGGCGCGAAGCGGTGTACAACTCATTCATAGCGCTGCGTCCATCAGTCCGGTAGCGCCGCGTGTGGCTGGCCCGCGAATCACCACCGCTTCTCCCCTGCACTACCAACCCTGCCTTGCTACTGCCGTCTGCCGTGCCGGAGCAGACGGATCCTTCATAGACCCTGCCTGGCTTCTGCTCCTTTCTCAGTGACATAAGCTAACTGAAATGCTCGTTTTTTGTTCTTTTGGTTGTAATGTAATAAACTAATTGTGCTGTATCTTCATCTCTGCAGGTATTTACGGTAAGTTTACTTTCTATTAAAAAGGTTAAGGATCGAAATATTTTAAGTACTATTTTTTAAACCAGTACAATAAAATTAGGGCATATTCAGTTTATTTGGTTACTAACAATGACTGAAAAAGTTACGTTGAACATTGTTATATTTTGTTAGGCAGGTTTTGTGTACTTTAAAATACACCAATCGCAACAACAACTGCCTTGCACAAATTTAATATTTTATAATCACCAAACTATTTAGAGAAGGAAACTTTTAACTTTTTTGAAAAACAATGAAATTATTATTACTACATGGAGTTAAAAACAGTGTTAGAGACTTTTTGTATGCTGATTTTTAAGTGTTTTATAGCAAAGAAGTATGCAACCTATAACATATAAATATAGTATCTTTTAACTCTAGATTATTTACAAATTAATTTTTATTGCAAATGCAATATTTATTATTATGAGGAAAACAAAGATTATTATTATTACCAGCAAATCAAGAAGCTCCAGAGAAAATATTTTTTTCTTTTTGGGAATATCTAGCTCTTATACCTTTTTAAAACTTTACAGATGCAATTTTTCCATAAGTTGGCTTAAAACAGTTGATATTGATTCTGCACTGTTTATTAGGATCATCACCTGCTGTTAAATGTTAAATTACATTTACTGCTATTCTTCCATAAGATTAAAATTGTAACTTTGTACGCCCAGGGGGCAGAGCCCTGAAGGTGGACGTCTTCCAACCACCCAAAAGGCACATCTAGACGCCAAGGGCTTTCAAAAAACACATCAAATATGATTTTAAACCTAATAGTTTTGCTGGTAGCCCGTTAAAAATGCCTTTTTTAATAAGATGATCATCACCTATAAAGAATCTTCGAAAAGGGATACCAAAATTTTTTAGATAGCAATTTATAAAATTATTTGGTTTTCCCCATCAATCCCAATGAACTAGACAATTCTTTTATAGGTCGTGTTTGCGCTATGGAACCTACAAACGAAAATAGAGAAACCAAGAGAAGTAGGCCTAACAAATGTTGCTTTGCTGGTTGTTCCAGAACTAAAAGGCAGTATCCGAATTTTCATTTTTTCCAATTTCCTGTAAGTCGACCGGATACTTGTAACCAGTGGGTGTTAAATTGTGCTAACGAAGCCATTAATTCCTTGCCACCTGCAACGTTGAAAGGAAAGGTTGTGTGTGAACAACATTTTACTCGTGATTGCTTCACAAGTGATATGAAAACAAAACTAAATAAACAAGCAGTGCCTACGTTGTTAGCCCAAGAAGAACTTGATACCCATGTGCCCGTTGCTGTTGTTGAATCTCATGAGGAAATACCGCAGCAAATGAACACGCCTATGGTAGTTCCACAAACGCATCCAACACCAACTGTTTCATCCTCAGAACTGTCAACCCCGCCTCAGATGATGGTCATAAGAGACAACTTTGGCCAACAAATAGCTGATGAAACACCTATTGCCCGGAGGTCATTATTTAAAACTTGTACTCCGTTAAACGACAATCAAAGTCCCAAATCAATCTGCACACCATTGTATAAGAAGTTAAAAAGTGTACAAGGGCGTAAAAGTACGCCATATAAAGTGCTGACACCGCAAAAAAAAAGCTTTTACAGAAACTTCAGTCAACAATTAAATTAAAGAGAAAATATCTCCAATTAGTTAAGCGAAAGTCCCGAAAAGCCCCAAAACCCTTAAGTAAAGACCAGTTGATCGATGGAATGAAAGCTTATCTGCCACAAACAGTAACTGATTTGTTTGAAATGCAAATTAAACATGCTGGAAAATGTAAACTCCAGTGGTCAGAAAAAGAAAGACAACAAGCCTTAAAGATAAGGTATAAATCCCCTGCAATGTATGATCAAATGAGGAATGACGGGTTTGCGTTACCGAGCCCTACCTCACTAGCCCGTTGGCTTCGAGGTGTTGATTTGAGGCCAGGGGCCTGCAGTGGCATTATGCATTTTCTAAAATTGAAAGTGGAATGCATGACAGACTTAGAAAAAAAGTGTGTTGTCTTAGTAGATGAAATGAGTATTAAACAATGCCTCGAATACGACTCAACAAGAGATCTAGTTGAAGGTAAGAACATTTTATTACTACACTAAAGACATCAGAAACTCATCCTTATTTCAAATATTTTGCAGGTGTTTTATACAACTGCAGTTCGTTCCCGATGTGATTTTAACGATTATATAAAGTTATTAAATGTAATTAAATTTGGTAGTAGAAGCCCACCAACATTAGGGGATTTTTTAAGCATATTAGCCAATTTTTTAAACTTACATTATGAACTTAAATTTAAGGATGAACTTAATCATAATTTTAGTGGGTCTATATGTTATTTGTGGTTTTTAGTTATCTAATACAAAATATCTCCTTGCTTAGTAAATGAAGAGTTTATATTTGTTTTTAATGGCGTATAATGTGATGAGCACAACAAAAAGGTGTAGTAGCAGTAAACAAAACAGTCGCATCTCATGCCGCGGAAGCAGTTCCCCGCGCTTCGAGCCCGCCCAAAGTTGTGACGCGACGCCTGAAGTGGTGGGGGAGCAGCACGGTCTTTATATCTAGTGCTCCATTGAGTAGATTCTCTCTAGTCCCGCCTTCTCGGGACCGGACCCTCGGCCAGATTACACTATGGCCGAACAGGTCGGCGTTAATTGTAAATGTAAAATACAGGTCTGTAATACTAATAACTTACTAGTTCATCCACAAATATAATTTGACGATGAGCTAAGCAATTACAAAAGAAAAAAAAATATTTTAAATTTTGAGTGTAACTAATTTTAATTGCGGGTAGAATATAAAACGTAAAAGATTTTTGCCGTTTTTCTAGCAAGTACGGACTTAAAAAAATCATATTTCTGAAACGGGTCTACTTATCGATTCCAAGTTTGTATAGTCATAGATAGACATGTTTTTAGTTTATTTGTATAATTTTAGATTTTTAAACTTCATTTTATGACAGCTGGTATCCATTTCGTATAAAGTGATGTTTTCTCAGCACTCAAAATATTTATAGTCGAATTTGTGATTTAATAGTCTAATTTTGAAAGTACTTAAACCAAATCTATTTCGAAATGGTTTATTCAGAGTGATAATTAAGTAGCTATAGCTATAGTAAATAATTTAAATACTATAGTATTAAATTTACGTCAGTCACTGATACAAACAACCCTTTAAGGTGGTAGGATGTCTTGTAAACAGAAATCTTGTAAATAATTTAATTTCATCATTCTAGGTCAATTGGTTCGTCTGCAATCTGTTTGAGACACCTTATGTGAGGCACCCTGTATATTGATGATACTTGTAAAAGTAACTTAAATACACTATTTCAGGTTTACGGGACCTGGGAGAGTTAGGAAGAGCTCCAGTGCCCGGAGATCATGTCCTGCTGTTTATGGTACGAGGCCTAGTCCATAGGTGGAAAATGCCTGTAGCATATTATGTCACAGACAGTTCATTAACAGCTTCTGCAATTAAGAAGTTAATCAGTATTTGTGTTTCTGCGCTGCAAAACGCGGGGCTTGACGTTAAGGCTCTGACTTGTGACCAAGGCTCCACCAACAGAAAAGCTGTAAAGCTGTTAGGAGTATCCCAGGCAAACCTCAGCTTCAATAGTAATGGTATTAATGTTTACCTTGTTTACGACTTCCCCCATATAATAAAGTGTATTCGCAACAACATGATGAAACGGGACAAACAAGGCAACTTAACAGGTCAAATAGTGACCAGCGATGGTACGGCGGATTGGCGGCATGTTGTTGCTCTTTACGAACTAGACATAAGTTCCTCAACAGCTCGTGCCACGAAGCTAACAGAAAATCACATTTACCCAAATTCTTTTCAAAAAATGAGCGTAAAGCTGGCTACACAGATCTTTAGCCACACAGTAAGTACCGCGATGATGACAACGGTAGAGACAAGTCAACTGCCCCCAGAAGCTAAAGATACTGCCCTCTTTCTTGGTAAAATAAATAATCTAATTGATTCAATGAACAGCACATCGAGGTTTAATACAAACCCCCATAAATGTGCTGTAAGTGAGTCAGGAGATCCCCACCTAAAGACATCCATTAAAACTATAACCGATGGAATCGAATGGGCAAGAACTTGGAAGATGGCTAAAACGTCAAAGCGGCCACCTTCATTTGATGGCTTGGTACACACCTTGAATGTGACTCTTAAAATTTGGGATACAGTTAAAAAAGATGATGGCGTTTCTTTTTTATTGACCAGCAGGTTGAACCAAGATCCATTGGAGAACGAATTCTCAATAGCTCGACAAAAGTGCGGGTATGACAGAAACCCATCAGCCCGGATGTTTAGGCTTAACCTTAGGCACCGTGTGCAATCGGCTCTCCTAATACCACCCTCAGGAACCAACTGTGAACCAGATGAGGATGACCTATTGTTGGTTGCGCCAGGGAACTGCCATCCCTCCACGAGTAATATTCAACCCTCAACCTCAACCACAGCTGATGGCGGTGAATACGACCTCGAAGAAGCTAGCGAGACCGAAGATGATGTTGACGACGTTGACGTTTACGATGTTGATGCAGAAACCACGACCTTAGAATCTTGTTCTGTCAGGTATAAAAATAATAACTAAACTTGTAATAGTTGCAATAAATCTGCTATAAAGCTATATTTCTAATTGAAATTTGTTAAAATCTAAGTAATGGTACGTTTGTTTATATACAAAATCAAATTAAAGTCATTTTACAACAACGACAACAAAAATCATCTTAGTGTTTCAAAATAAAAATATTTACATCACCTGTTACTTTTCGTCCTCGTTTCTTTTTGACTGTTTAAATGCGTATTGTAGGGAAGACTATTTCTCTGTAGTGACGTTTGTACAACGCGTGACAATTATCATAGGCTCTGAGAATTAAATCTGCTCTATAAATTTTATATAAAGTTTACAAAGTTTATAAACTGCACTACTATATAAAGTTTATCCATAATGTATTTCTAACAATGTTTTTATCTTATAGGCCTAATAACACACAAAAATAGTTTAACACGTCCTCGTTGATTTTTGAGTGTTTATTAGGGGATTATTTTAGAGAACAGCAAAATATTTCTTTAAATAAATGTAAGCTAAATTTTATTTTATAGTCATCGATAACAATTTTTTCACTTATTACTTTTGGTAAAAAGAGTAAAAATTATTATTTAGAAGCCCAGATTACAATTAACAATTTGTAGATGCATGTTTTCAATAAAATATATATACATTTTAGCTAATGTCACCTTAACTACTTTGTTATTACTATTGCTTTTAGATATTTTGCTGGTTACGCTGTCCGAGCCTGCCTGAAGAAATACAAGTGTTCAACGTGCTCGGATGAGCTTGTAAAAACAACAACAGCAACTGCACCTGGTGATGCACTTATTGAGAATCGCCAATATATGAACGCTTCTGGTAAATCGTGCCAGGCACTCATTTCACCGACGGAAACTACATTTAATGCAGCAAACACCACTCTAAAGATATTAGACAGAATGCTGCAAAGTAACATTCACGTTGTGGGGCTCAGGAAGAAGATTGTGAAAAAATGCAGACAGACAATTTTCAAGAATCATAGAAACTGGATGAAATGCGGTACTGCATGCTACATCCATCGGGTGTTTTTAATCAGTAAACTAATAACAGCGAAACTGCATTGTAAACTCCAGGAACTGTCAACAAATTTAAGGAGACCGGGTGGAAAATATGGGGGATTTTACCAGAAAGTAAAAATCTTACAGGGGAAATAAATTAAAGCTATACTTGCTTTCCTGAGTGATTAATGTTGTTATTAGTTCAAATACAATTGTATTTGATATAATTCTACTACATCAGTAAATACAATTATTTAAGTCTAATTCGTAGTTATTAAATCCTTTTAACTAGCCCTGTACATAAAAACAAATGTTGTAGACTTTATTTACAAATTTAAGAATTAATACTGATGCTTTTTAGCTAAAAGTCTAGTCTATTTACAACTTTAAGAAATTACAATGATAACTAAACGTCTAGCGATAAGACAGAGTAATCAAAAATACCAGGACAGCGCGGACGGCCGCAGCAGAGCTACTCTATAAAGGCCCGGTGCGCATGAATCAGCGGTTTGTGGCGGCGGCGCCGCGGTGGGAGGAAGCGTGGTGTGTGACGCGAGCGAGCAGGAGATATGAAATGGTATGAAGGATTGAAGGAGCGATGCGCGGAGAGTGTGGAGAGGAGTGAGGGGGGAGTGGAACAGAGATAGAGATATGTGCGAGCGAGCGCGAGAACGAGATGTGGCGCAGCTCTAGCGGCACGAAGCAGAACTATGTCCAAGGTCGCGCGTACTGCCGTCTTCAATCCAATGCATTCGATGACTCGTCTAGTAGTGTGTATAGTCAATGCTATTATGAAAGCACTGATTCATAAACATCACAAAGTATGAGCGAATACTCACCATACAAAGCTAAATAAAAGTAGAGTCAACAAAGTAATAACTAAGTAAAAGGTAAATATTAAGAGTAATAGTAAACAATAGTAGTTAAAAAGTAATGTATGTTAGCAAACAAATTATCGGTCCCTAACAAAATTCTGCAAATGAGAGAAGCAAATGAATGAATTTGATTACCAGTAGAAGGGCCACAGAGCAAAATAACTGCATAAATACTAATCACACTGACTGACCTCCAAATAAATGTTCAGCCCATAGTATAAAATAGAAGCATAATCAAATTGAACTTATAATCACTTAATAGTCAATAGTGTACAACTAATACAACTAATTACAGGCTTACCTCAATCATACGATCAGCTTCTTCAAAGCTTTCAAGCCACCAAATCCTGTAAAAAAAGAGAACATAATAGTCGTTCCAATAATTCCTACAAATTTTAATATTGTCTGGATGTTACAGCAAGTTCTTTAGCTAAAGCTCAACTTATATTTGAATCAGGGGACAAAATATAAGTTAGTGTTTCTTTAATCACCTACAGACCTTTTAACCGAAGGGAGATGTGTTTATATAAAACTAGCTGTTCCCGCAAATAATAATTTATAAAAACTATGACAGTTGTGTGTGCTGCATTTTATCCCGTGGAACTACTTTGAATCAAGATCAGCTATTTGTATTTTCATCAGCTCAAACTTAAAGTCAATGTCCATAAGAATAAACAGGATTGGATTGTTTACTTCCCGTGGGGCGGAGCTCCATTGGAATTTCTTAAAACCCTTTCTTAGTGAGCACCTAAGACCCAAGAGGAAGGTATTTCCAACATTTAATTGCAATCCGTTCAGTGGTTTTTGAGATTTTGTGATGAGTGAGTGAGTGAGTCAGTCAGTGGTATTTGGATTTTATATATTAAGATAATGAAACGTGTTAAACATATAAAAATGTATTCGGCCGTAAAAATGTATACATGCGGTATTCAGCCGAATATTCAGGCGTATTAGTAGGTAGTGTGAGAGAGGCTTTATTCACAATTGTTCATCTTGATGTCTTTTTATAGTTATTGAGCATTCACAATCTACAAACCTATACGGTAACTTAAGTTGGTGAAATTTTATTTTTTGTAAAAATCTAACTTCAAAAAATATTTTAAATGTAAGTTTTTGAGACATTTTAGAACCAAAACCATTTTACGGTTGAATGAGTCAAATAAGTGTGAAAGTAAATTATAGGGTGAGACACTGGTAGGGGTCAGCATTTAGGGAACTTAAAATCATTTTATTTCCATATCCCAACAGGTAAAATTTATGAAAATTAAAGTGGATGTACTGTAAAGATGTCTTTCCCTTTGAAACACTAATTTAATTTGTGTTGTAAAAAGTTTAGGCTTAATAATTACAAAAAAATTTTCACTTTTTTTAGTAATGGATACTTATTGTTTGGAAACGGAGAAACTAAGGAGTAAGTTAGGATGTAACATCATAAAACAGCTGTTGGTTTTAAACCAGTGCATGAAGACTTGTATGTCGCTTAACAAAGTTGTAAAAAGTAATTTCCCAATACAATGAATGTTGTGCTCTGGATCACGCTTTCGGCGACAGGTGGTTTTTTTTAATAATGGACACTAAAACCAGGCTATCATTGGGCTATCATTGCATCTCCCAATTTGGGGGGTTTCTAAGTCGCCCTGCAAAACACAACACCTTGTTTGCTTAATATAAGTGTGAACATATGTATAAACAATAGATAGATAGAGAGATATTTATTTGTTTACCTTTTTACTTTGACTTTCCTATTTTACTGTATTTTATTTCAGTTCCAGGTTTCGCTACATAGATAACCTAACAGCTGTTCTTGGCTTAATTAATTCTTCCATTTCGTGATCATGACAATAATTAATGGCTGTTTATACTACAAATAATAAAACTGGTTTACAATACAATGAATGGATTTATTAATGAAGTTGACATTTCAGGTTACAAAATAGGGATTCACAAATTATGGCACATAAATATAGGGGATTAACTTTACTATAAGATCATTATTATTTGATAAATGAAGTGCTCAGGGTTTACACAATGTTTATAGGATCTGCAGGGGGGGAACTCGTGCGGCAAGAATGACTGTCTGTTCTTGTCTTAGTAAAATATCTTTTATTTTAATTGAATGTTTAGTTATGATATGAATTTTGACACATTGTAAGTTTTGCCAATGAGGATCTCAGAAATCAAAAGTTTGTAATACACTGTTATTGGCTTCTTTCAGTCTTGAGGAAATAAATAGGCTAAGCCTTGAAACTTTAGTCTGTTGAAAAATTAATTAATAAAAAGTATAAGTCCAGAGAATTAATCTTGAGGTTGATGTGTTTAGTTTAATTTAAAATAATCCAAAATGCTAGAAATGATGTTAGACTTGAAAATTGGACATCAATTATATGTTGCTGCAATCTACAAGGTAAGTTGGAAGGGTCTCACCATAGTTTTATATTGTTCATCACTGGCATTTCTTCTTGGCCTTGCAAAATGGGATAAAACTTTGCCAGTGACTCTTCTTACATAATAAAAGAGTGGATAGTGTATTCCACTACACTTTTTATAGGGAAAAATGTTAATTTTGGGTAGATACCCACAAAAAGCTAACACTTGGCCATTATACTTTTGGAAACTCTCTTCTTTTTTAAATTGTACCACATGGTTCTCAATAATGTTAGTCACTGCCATATGTTCCTGAAGTTCTTGTAGACACTGTCACTTGTTTTAAACACTTGTACTATATCAAATTAAATTTGGAATGAGATCAATTTTGAAAAATAAATAAAATTAAATAATTTGAAGCAGTTTACATGAATGAATTAGTGAGCCTTCTTATTACCTAGATAGGCCTATTATACATTAATGTGGGGTTTATTTATTATATGGTAAACTTAAATATATCAAATCTATGAAATGTTGCAATGATCCCCGCAGAAGTCGAAGTGAATGAAATGAAGCTGAGATTTCGAAACAACATGAATGGATTTGATGGTACACATAATATGAATATTTATGATAACATGAACATACATAACAATTGGATAACATTGAAAATACATGAAGGTTAACACATAACAAAATTATAACGTTGGATGAATGACAGTTGGGATTAAATAACATCAATTAAACATTAAACACAAATATGGAATATCATGACATAAGTTACAAAAAGGGTGAAATGTTCATGGGTTTCTCTGTCCATAGTGGGGTTGGTAGGGAGAATATCCACTTGACATTATTATTCCTTAACATTAATACATTTTTTTTTTTTTTTTTTTAAACTAACTCACTGGAAGAAATATTGTAATAATTGTTTATTCAAGGGGGGGGAGGAAACTGTTATTCTGGTCCATATCCTAACGGGTTTGTCACTTGGGAGTCTTGGGGAGGAAAGAAAGGGAGGGAGACACATACAATAGGGAGACACTTGTAAAGGGTTACATAAACACAGTGGGAAAACACATACATTAAATGGGGAAAACACTTGATAGGGGAAATTACATAACACTTTGAAATGACAACATAATGAATATTATATGCTAACATAACTATTTATAACATAACAAAGGGAAGGGAATTGGTGGGGTTCACGATGATGATGTATTCAGGTGTTCACAGGTCTGCTAATATACTTTTTCAATGCATTAATGTAGTATGGTCCGAATTTATATTGTTCGTCTAATGTACACACGTGATAGGTGGAATGTCCGATGACCTCTGCAATTTTAAATGGTCCCTCATAGATTTCAAATAGTTTAGCCGTTTCTCCATATGCGGCATTTGATAAGGGGTGATTCTTCACTAATACTAAGTCGCCAACGTTGAACAGTGTGGGATGTAACTTTGAGTTCAATTTCTGCGCTCTCTTCTCTCGCTTGTTTCGAATTCTTTGTGAAGCTAAATATAATTTTGTTTCCAAAGATAGGTCGTTGCTGAATGGGTTATTGATATACGTTTCCCAGAACCTCTTGTCCTTTTCTCCAAACTGCAGTTCATTAGGGCTGAATCCAGTTGTGTCGTGTTGCACTTCGTTGAGAAATTGGTTTATGTCCGGGATAAATCTCGACCAATTTCGGTGTTGTCTGGAACAATATGTCCGCAGGCATCTTTTTACTTCTCTGATAGGTCTTTCAGCCATGTTAAAACTGGGGTGATAGAGTGGACTAAATATGGGGGTAATTTCGTTGTCTTCCAACTTTTGAAACCAAAGATCACTTTTAAATTGGGAGGCATTATCACTTTGTAACTTATTGGGTTTCCCATACTTTTTGAAATGAATATCAAAAAGTTTACTAAGAATCGTTTTTGTGTTAGCTTTCCTCATAGGGTATAACATGACAAACTTCGTAAATATGTCTAACACTATTAAAATATATTTTACATTTCCTGTACTCGTTGGGAGGGGTCCGATTACGTCAACGGCCAGCTGATCGTTTTTGGCTAGGCAGCGAATTCCTTGGGCTATGCCTTGGAGGGGACGGGGATTAATTTTACACCTTTGGCATGAATCACACGTTGCTAGGGTAGTTCTAATTTTCCTGTACATGTTTTTGAAAACAAAGCTTTCGGAAAGGAGTAAATGACATTTCTTAGCACCGCAGTGTAGATAATAGTGATGGCATTCCCAAATCAATCGATTTACAATGCATTCTGGTACAGCAATTCGCCAGTGTTTATGTAGTTTTTGATATAGGGTGTGGTCGTGGAGTTTGAATGTTTTAGAGACTTTTGTGAATTCGGGATTTTCGTTTTCATTACTTAAAATTCTATATGGTGTCTGCAAACGGGGATCTTCGGATTGGAGTTGGGGTAAATTATTAAGTTCTCCACGGAGTTGGGGATCTTGGATGCGCTGTATATAATTTAGTGAGAGTTCTATGGGACTGTTTTCTGACGACGGATTTTGGGGGTGTTGAATTCGACTTAACGCATCGGCAGTAGCGTTTTCCGTACCTTTACAGTGTACTATACTAAAATCGTATTCTTGGATTGCTAAAATCCATCGTGTCAAACGATTATTTAACAGACGGCACGTCTTGAGGAAAGTGATAGCGTGATTATCAGTTATAATATTTAATTTGGCTCCTAAAACAATATACCGCACTTTTTGTAAACAGTGGACGATGGCGAGAAGTTCCTTTTCGGTGGTCGTAAATCTCTGTTCGGAAGGCTGCAGCGCTCGCGATATGAACATTATGGCAGCTTTATCCCCGCTATCGAGATATTGAAAGAGATGACCGCCGATAGCAAAATCTGACGCATCTGTCTGGAGATAAAACGGCTTGGACATATCTGGATGGTGTAGGACGTTGGTTTGGAGGAACAGGTTTTTAATTTCCTTGAAAGTGACGTCATCTTGGGGAGTCCAGGTAAACTTATGTTTCTTAGAGGTAAGACGGAGGAGTGGTTGGATAGTTTCAGAATACTTGTCAATAAATTTATTATAATAATTGATACAACCCAGAAATGATTTCAAATGGGTTCTACTTGTTGGTGTGGGAAAGTCGAGGATAGGTCGAATTTTACTTTGGTCCATCTGGAGTCCTGATTCGGTCAGGGTATATCCTAGGAAGGGGACAGAGCTTTGGCAAAACTTGGACTTTGAAAACTTTACAGTCATGTTGGCTTCTTGTAGTTTTTGGAGTATATAATTCATATGGGTTAAGTGTGACTCAAAATCAGGAGAAATAATACAAATGTCGTCGACATAGATCATAGTAAACTTTTCAACCTCTTCATCAAAAACTTTGTCAAGTGCTCGTACAAGGGCGGCTTGGGACGTGGATATACCAAAAGGGGTAACTTTATATTGGTAGGTCTTCCCGCGAAATTGGAATGCTGTATACTGCCGGGATTCGGGTGAAAGGGGTATCTGCCAATAGGATGCCGTCAAATCAATGCTGCTGATAAATTTTGCGTCTTTACACTTCGCCAAAAGTTCATTTACACTCCGGTTACATTCGTAGTCGGGTATAATTATCTGGTTAGCCTTACGGGCGTCCAAACACAATCGTATTTCTCCTGTCTTTTTGATTACGGGTATTATCGGATTGATATAGATGCTGTTGCTACGTTCAATAATGCCTAAGGATTCCATCCGTTCAATTTCTTTCATCACCGCGTCTTGATGTACTAAGGGTACAGGGTATGTGTTACACTTGAAACTTTCTGGATTTTCTACATTTAAGACATGTTCGTATTTATTGCATATTCCGGGATCATCGGAGAATACATCCTGGTAACTTATTAACAAATCGGTTAACTGCTCCCGTTGTTGTTGTTTTAGTAATTCATTGTTATTTAGTGATTGCTGAACGATATTATAAGAGATACTACAAGTTGTGGGATTATTGGTATCATAATTAGACTGATTAGTATGATTATTTATATGAGTATTATTGTTAATGTTATTTTGCCTGTGGCTTTCATCTCTTACGATGTAACATGATATACCTTCAATATACGCTTCTCCAAACTTCAAATTGATAACATTATTGTTTATTTTCAACATAATCGTTTCATGTTCAAAGTTTATTTCCATCTCCCAGTAACTTAACAAATCAATCCCTATAATGAATGGTCTAACTAGGTTGGGAACCAATAAAACTTGTACATTAGTTTGTTGCTTCTCTATCTGTATGGGTAATAATATTAGTTTCGCTATACGTTTCGATCGTTCACCTGTTGCAGTCTTAATGAATGTATTGATTACGGGCAGTTCTTCAAATTTATTAAACTTATGTTTATTCTCTTCAAACCATTTTTCTGACATGCACGTGATGTTAGAGCCGGTATCAATTAACGCATTTATATATATATCGTTAATTTTTATTTTAAGTTCTGGACAGTTAAAATTTTGTTTATCAGTGGATTTATTATTTACATCAGATTCTTCTCTCATTAAAAATTCTCTGTCGCAGCAGATCGTACTTACAGTATACTCGTTATTTATGGGATTATATATAATATTAGTATCATTAGTATTATTAGGCCTGTTATGTCCGATATGTTGTGTGGGCACTGAAGACATCATCAAACGGGAGGGGAGTGACAAATCCGTAAGACAGCCTTCGATTACTTCAGTGCTTACCCGTTTAAAGGTAGCGCTGTATCAGTGGGGTTGGGTGATGGGGGTTTTTGGTTGGGGTCAGTCCTCTCTAGGATTGTCGTACAGACATTATGCTGCTCACGTGACGGATATTTTCTCTCATTACTCGATGTTCCTGGTCGTGGGGATGAGAAATGGTAGTTGTGTATGTTGTTGTTGTTCGGGGGATTCCTGTCATGTTGTTGAGGTCGATAGTAGTGACTGTTGTTGTTGTTGTAGTTGTTGTTGTTTCTGTAACCGTTGTTGTAGGGGTGATACTGTGTACGGTTATCTCTAGGCTGGTAGGAGTGTGGGTTTATGTTGTGGTTTCGGTACTGGTTACCATGTTGATGTCCGTTGTTGTATTGGAAGTTGTTGTTGTTATTTGGTCTCTTGTCGTTCTGATTGTTTTGGTAATTCGTTTGACGTTGATTTTGGGGTGAAGTCGGTCGATTGTTATGTGCTGAATAGTTGTGTCTGTCTCTCTTCTGTGCGTCCTTTAGGTCCTCTCTTTGTAGTAGTGACTCGAATTCATGAATAGTATTAGCGTTTTGGACTCTTCTTGCGTCTTGTACTATTTCACTGAAGTGTTCAGCGAGACAGGATACAATTTCGTCGTCGCTTAATGGTGGTGTTAAAGATCTCAGTGTGATGACACGTTCTATAAAGTATTCGGAGCGTGACAGTTTACCATTCGTCCGGAATTTTTCTACCTCCAATTTTTGTCGTATTCCTCTCTGAACTGAACGATTCCAAAACTTAGCCAAAAATGCATTTTCAAACTCATTCCAATCTTTGATATCGTCTTTTATCAAAGAGAACCAACGCGACGCATGACCTTCGAAGCTGGCTTCGATTGTGTCAATCAGATTTTCTCTCAGATCAGTACAATTGTTTCTGTGACTATTCCGTTCGTAGTATTTTTTTAATTTAATCAAGTATTCTTGAGGATTGTATGCACGTCCATAAAATTTGGGTATGGTTTGGTCGACAGCATTGCCATTGTTTCCGCAAACAACATTTATGGTTGAAGGGACGATAGTTGACTTCTGTACGATTTCGTTTTTCAGGAGTTTAATTTCCGTGTTTACAATTTCGTTTAGTTGGCTAAATTCGTTTTTGGTCTGCTCGATTTTGATTTGATTTTGTTGAATTAGTGGTAAAAACACGTCTTGAGTGGTTTTGGTGTGACGGTCAATGGTGTCGTCTATTCGTTGTAATGTTTCATCTTTAAGTTCTCTGATCTGATTGTTTACGTCACCTACGTCTTCGTTCATTTTAGTGATTAGTTCGGTACGGATTTGATTGTTAGTAGAATAGATTAGATTGTTAGTCTCGTTTCTTTGTCGTTCAAATTCGATTTCGAAATGTTCTTTTAAATCAGACGTTTGTTTGGTGATCTCAGCGGATAATTTGGTTTCAATTCCTTCGATTCTAATGGATTGTTCACTCTGTCTTTGTCGGATTTGGTTTATTTCGTCTTGAAATTTAACTTGAGCGCGGCCTAGATTATGTAATTCAGCATGAACAGCATTAAATTTCGTGTCAAGTTTAGCGTCAGCAGCGTTTAGTTTAGCATCAGCGGCGTTTAGTTTAGCATCAGCGGCGTTTAGTTTATCGTCAACGGCGTTTAGTTTAGTGTTTATTTCGGTTTGGACTGTGCTTAGCTTAATGTCTAACTTAATGTCTAATTGTTGAAACATAATACTGATTTGGGACAACATGTCAGCGGGATTTATATTAGTTGTCGACTGCGAGCTGAGCGGGTTTAGTGTAGTCGCAAGCGGTATATTCTGGGACTGTAGTGATGACATAGAGAGGTGGGGAGGGGTGGTTGCCAGGGAAACGGTGGTCGTCATGGAAACCGCGGGAGTGGGGGTTTCACCGGTTGTGTCAGGTGTCATGGCGTTCGTGGCAGGACTATCGTGTAAAGCGTCTGTACTGTTTACGTCGTCTGCGTCATTACTCAAGTCGAAACCAAGGAATGGCGTGTTTGTGTCGTCGTTGAAGTTAAATTGCGTGGGAATGTTTACTGTAGTAGTGTGTTCTTCGTGTAATGTCGTAATGTCAGAAGCAGTAAGTGTTTCGGACGTCTGTGATTCCGTAGATTCGTTACTTGGGGAACTCATAGTTGTTGTTGTTGGTGATTCGATTAAACGACGGGGTGGGTTGATATTAGGTCTTAAGTTATAATGTTTGGGCATAATCTTACTTCACTATAAAGTTTGTCAATTGTAGTGGGGGGGAAATGGAGTATGGGAATAAATCTTATCTTTACAATAATTCTTAGTAGCCTACTTGATTTTTTCTTATTCTGAACAAATATGCCTACTTAAATTAACTGCTTCAAATTTAAGAACAGACACTCATTCAAGCCTTACGTTGGAAGCGCCAATTGCAAAACACAACACCTTGTTTGCTTAATATAAGTGTGAACATATGTATAAACAATAGATAGATAGAGAGATATTTATTTGTTTACCTTTTTACTTTGACTTTCCTATTTTACTGTATTTTATTTCAGTTCCAGGTTTCGCTACATAGATAACCTAACAGCTGTTCTTGGCTTAATTAATTCTTCCATTTCGTGATCATGACAATAATTAATGGCTGTTTATACTACAAATAATAAAACTGGTTTACAATACAATGAATGGATTTATTAATGAAGTTGACATTTCAGGTTACAAAATAGGGATTCACAAATTATGGCACATAAATATAGGGGATTACCTTTACTATAAGATCATTATTATTTGATACATGAAGTGCTCAGGGTTTACACAATGTTTATAGGATCTGCAGGGGGGGAACTCGTGCGGCAAGAATGACTGTCTGTTCTTGTCTTAGTAAAATATCTTTTATTTTAATTGAATGTTTAGTTATGATATGAATTTTGACACATTGTAAGTTTTGCCAATGAGGATCTCAGAAATCAAAAGTTTGTAATACACTGTTATTGGCTTCTTTCAGTCTTGAGGAAATAAATAGGCTAAGCCTTGAAACTTTAGTCTGTTGAAAAATTAATTAATAAAAAGTATAAGTCCAGAGAATTAATCTTGAGGTTGATGTGTTTAGTTTAATTTAAAATATTCCAAAATGCTAGAAATGATGTTAGACTTGAAAATTGGACATCAATTATATGTTGCTGCAATCTACAAGGTAAGTTGGAAGGGTCTCACCATAGTTTTATATTGTTCATCACTGGCATTTCTTCTTGGCCTTGCAAAATGGGATAAAACTTTGCCAGTGACTCTTCTTACATAATAAAAGAGTGGATAGTGTATTCCACTACACTTTTTATAGGGAAAAATGTTAATTTTGGGTAGATACCCACAAAAAGCTAACACTTGGCCATTATACTTTTGGAAACTCTCTTCTTTTTTAAATTGTACCACATGGTTCTCAATAATGTTAGTCACTGCCATATGTTCCTGAAGTTCTTGTAGACACTGTCACTTGTTTTAAACACTTGTACTATATCAAATTAAATTTGGAATGAGATCAATTTTGAAAAATAAATAAAATTAAATAATTTGAAGCAGTTTACATGAATGAATTAGTGAGCCTTCTTATTACCTAGATAGGCCTATTATACATTAATGTGGGGTTTATTTATTATATGGTAAACTTAAATATATCAAATCTATGAAATGTTGCAGCCCATAAGAGGAAACGACTTTTCCTAATTTATGGTTGATCGCATCACTATACCGATCAAACTGTGTCAGTATGTCATTATAACATCAGTCCAACATTCTGTAAAGACAATGACTTATAAGTGTATCAATCATGCAAAGCACTTCTTACAGAGGTAGGCGGAAATCTACTAGTGGCACCGAACTAACGGCTTACCAAGCTTTGATTTGATTTTATTTTTGATTTACCTAACACTTGTCATTTCAAATCCCCCTCCCCATATAACACTCCGTAGCACTTGAACATACGACCACCTGTCCTCTCATGCGTACACAGGCTAATCAAAATGAATGTTAAAAATCATAAATATTGTTAATATGATCAATTTGTACAGTTTTAGATGAACTAGGACCTATTATTTTAAATGGTATATATTTTATTATTTTCCAAAACAAAACTGTTATACTGTTGGGTAACCTGGATACTACTCATAACTAACTAGTAAAAATAATAAAAACAATCCAATGTATATTCTTTAAATTAACAATCTCAATATTTTATAGCGGGATGTAATAAAAGACATCTTACAACACTTAAGATTAAATATTTACACTTATACTGATTCACATACAGACGGTAAACATATATAAAAGATGGTACTAGGCTATCAATTTCGACCAGTTACACAAGTCATCATCAGGCCAATGAGAGAATATTTTATAGCAAATTTTTTATCAACAAAGCCGTACAACATCAAAACTATTATGATAAGGTTTGAGATAAGGTAAGTTAAACCATAAAACAGAAGTGGCATTTTAATTGACACTGTTTTTTTTTCATAACATTTTCTAAGTTCAAACAGGAAAATAGCCCGCTAAACCATAAGAAATTAAAGTAGCCTAATAACAATCATAAATTCAAAACAAACTTAAAAAACAAAGTAAGCGAACAATGAACAACATAGTTATAAACGTGATAAATACTAAAAAAGAACTAACTTAGAATCAGATCATAAAAACTTAAATCTTTTTTTAATTCATAGCATTATATTTTGAAAATTTTTGAATTACGTAACCCTGAGCCAGACCCCCCACCCCTAAATAACTAAAAGTAACACTACACCGTGCCCCCTCCCCCTCTAAGTGTGTTTCGTAATAATTAAATGGCCCCAAACAAAATTCCTGTTTTTATTTGATCTTTTTACCACTTTACTATTTTTCTGACAAAAACAAATGGAATTTTCAAACTTTGGAGATGTAATTCTAAAAGGTTAGTTCACTGAATTCCTTAGAACATTTCCAACCAACAAATAGAATGCATTTGTGTACTGATATCGGGAGTATACTTTTAAAGTAGAACAATATAAAATAAACGGTATCAGGAAACTGAAACATACTTTCTCCCTTTTAGGTCAACTTTTAATGAATAAATTACTTTTTATTTACTAAATATAGAATACAAAGCACGGTCGAATATACAGAAAATCTCGTAAACAAGTTGTTTTAAAAAACATCCACCCAAATCCCTGCTTTTGAGGCACTACAGAATCCATTGCTACACTCGTGGTTTTAAGAGGGGAAATGCCCCTATTCCCCCCCCAGGGTTATTAAGGGGCAACATATTTCAAATTTCTTCTGTTGGTCAATGCTAACTTGACAAGCATATCAAGTTTGAATTAAACTGATCAGTAAATAAGAGAGAAATAGTATTTTTTTTATTCCCCATAAGAATAACATTGGACAACATACGCGTTTACCGCAAAATGAAAATTTAAATTTTCTCCGAAACCAGCAATCGTAGAATAGTAATTCAAAATACTAAATTATTTAGTTTTTTGAGCTCTTTGTAATGGTGAATAGTAATATTTTTTTATATTTATGTCTTTTTATGAAAAATCCAAAAAACTGGATTCTTGATGTTTTAAGTCCTGTAATTTCTGAACCCGAATTTTTACAGGAATGCGGGTGGTGTCATTTTGTTGGAAAACTAAAGTTCTACAAACAACTAAGGTTTAATAAAAATCGTTAAAGCCTTTAGTAAGAAAAGCCTTTTGTGAGAAATTTGGATTTTTCATGTTTTTTGGCGGTTTTTGGGGATAATTACACTTAAAAATCAAAAATTAAAAAACTCCTGGAGATATCGTGGATTAGTACCTATATACCAAATTTCATAAAAATCGGCCGATTGGTTAAGGCTCTAGCTCTGTACACGTACACATACAGCACACGCATGCACACACACGCACGCACGCACGCACACACACACAGACATCACGTAAAAACCACCTTTTTGGGTTCAGGGAGCACCAAAACGAATATTTCCACTAAATACACAAATTCAAAAATTTTGACAAAAACAATACTTTCTCCATATAGGCCTACTATGTATAGAGGGAGAAAGTAAAACCGAATGAAATTGTTTAATATATCGATTGTAAAATATTTTATCATCTATTAGTTACTGTGTCATGTTTTTTTAGTTTGTTAATTAAACTTAAATGGAAAAAACCAACAAATATAAATCGTTTCTAGGATATAGCTTTCTGCTACTATCGCATGTAAAAAGGACATAAAAGGAGTACCGGTAAGATTTCCATAGATCTGTTAGTACTTTGGTTGTTCCTGGCAATACATGTTTAAGTATTATAGTAATCAACGTTTTTTATCTGGACAAATTACAAGAGATCAAACAATTTCATTCAGTTTTTTATACCGTTCCATTGAAAGTGTACCCGAGATCAGTACCGTATTGACATTTCAATATTTTGACTGCAGTTTAAGTTAGTTTAAACGTCCCACATTCATTTGATTGAAAAAATAAATTAAAACTTATTGAGTAGATTATTTTATTTAATAGAAATAAATTTATCAAAATTATTAATTTATTGATTAGGCCTAATTTACATTGTTACTCTTTATTGTTTTTGTTTGCATTAAAGTTAATGAGATTTTAGCAAATGTAAAGTAGGCTTGCTAAAATTGTAATGAACTAAACTGTGAACTTTGTCAAACTGTATTAATAAATACAGAAACTTGTTTCATTTCAAGGTGTAATTCCTAAAACTCAATGCTATAGAGCTTAGTGAATAAAAATAAAAATAACCTGATAACCAGGATTGCTACGGTTGTTTTGACAATTTTATAAAACAGTTATAGTTTATTTTAGCTAAGATAAACCTCAATAGATATAACTAATTGTAATAGGTAGGTATAACCCTTTTGGGGATTAATAATACACTAACCCTAAAGGGATTCAATACTAACCCTAAATATAGGAAATTAACTTGTGTTTATAGCCTAATATGTGTAATACAAAAATAGCTGATACTAAAAATACCCCCGTAGCAGCAAACCTGCATACTCAGCGAATTTCCAATGCATATATATTTGTCTCAATACCACAAAAAGCCACATACCAAGTTTCATCAATATACAATCATAAATAAACGATTTAAGACATTTTAATTATTCCCCATAAGAATAACATGGCGGCTAAGTATGCAGGTTTGCTGAAATAAGGAACACTAAAAATGGGTTTTTATACAAATATCAAAATAACTCAACTAGGTAAAGCCACATACGAAGTTCTATTATAATTTATATCCATAATTAAGGGAGATAACACATTACTTATTCTCTATAAGAATAACATGGGGCTGAGTATGCAGGTTTGCTGCTACGGGACTATCGGCCAGAAAATGGGTTTTTGTGCAAATATCAATAGACCACAAAGAAATGAAGCAATATACCAAGTTTCGTCTGGATACATTGATAAATAAGCAAGATATACAATTTTTCTTATCCTCCATAAGAATAACATTGGACAACGTACTGTGTTTAGCACTTTCAATATCTCAGTAACCAATTGACGTAGAGCAATGATTAAAACACCAAATTGTGCGTCTTTTTAATCTGACTCCAATGATAAAAAATAAAATTTAACTTTTTCAAAAATTATATGTAAAAAACTCAAAAAACCCACTTTTGGGCTACAAAACCCCCCCAAAATACCCCTTCCGATAGGTCGATCTGTCTGGTTTTCGAACTTAAAGTCATAAATGCTGCTTTACACGTTTGTACCAAATTTCATCAAAATCAGAGCTTTTTTACGAGAGTTATCGCACCCACGGACACACACACACACACACACACATATATATATATATATATATATATATATATATATATACAGATATATATATATATATACAGTTTCTAACGAATGGTGTTTTTGGGGTCTGGGGACCTCAAAACGAAAAGTTATCATGGTCCCGGGCCTAGGTCTTACCATGCCGACTACAGTAATAGCTTCTTCCCTATAGGGGAAATTCGCTAAAAGTTCTTAACATTGATTTCCCGATATTGTCAATCACCAAAATGAATGTGGGACGTAAACAAAACTGCAGCCAAGATTTTTGCTACCAATATTTCTATAAACTTATTGTTGATTGTTTCACAGCCTCGGGTACAGTTTCATAAGAGGCCACCAACTCCACCAATCGGATGCGACCAATCGGATGCGATATATCGATCTTAAACATTTGATTAACGAATCGCATTTAAAATCAAAATTTAACCTAAATAACACAAACACCCAAACATTAGAGTCATCGTGGCGTGCGTTGGAACTCAATTCATGAACTCAGACCGTAGAGTTTTCCCTCGCAAAGATAACAAAGTTTTACCTTAGTTAAATACACTTATTTATTATTCGTTGCTGTATTTTTTAATTTTGGTTTTTGTTTGTTTGTTTATTTGTTATTTGTTAAATGTTTCATTAACATATATTTGTAACTGATATTACATATTATTATTGACCAGCCTATATACAAATTTTTGATTTTAGATACAACCTAAATATAAATATCGAGTGAATAATTTTTGATAAAGGCTTAGCTGTTAAAATATGATTAAAAATACATAGGGTTTTGATTCGATATATCGAATGTTTAAGATCGATATATCGCATCCGATTAGTTGGTGGCCTCTTATGAAACTGTACCCGTTATGGTTTTATTGTGAAAGCCAAGAGCAACTTCCAACAGTGAAAAATTACTCAAAGTTATACAGCGTGCTGCAGCAGATGGATTAAGTAGGTTTTTAATAATAAATAACAAAACCCATCATAGCCCCACTGGTCGCCGAGTGCGCTGTTATGGGCAAAGCCTACTTTGTTTGAAATGAATAAACAACTGTTAACTGCTCTTACAATTTCATAATCAATAGAAATAACATAGGTATATTGTAAGAGCAAAATAATTTATCAAATGTGCTTTCAAAACAACATACGTAACTTATCAATTATTCTGCCAGTTACTAAGTTACAATATCAATAATTAGGCCTAAGTTATAAAAAAATACAAAATTAAATAGGCTACCGTAATTGACTGCTTAAAATGTCATAAGCCGCTTTACTCTTATTTGTTTGACTTGTCCATTGAGCCTTCCCTAGGCTGGTTAAAGAATACCCTTAGGCCTACTCTTGGTAAGTTACTCGTCGGTAAAACTTTTGAACTACCAAATAGACTAAGATCCTTATGTCACAAAGATAATTATAGGTTGACAACCATATCTATGTGACAAAAGGGAATGTAAAACATAACCTAGGCCTACATCTAATACATTTAGTTGCTTCAAAGTTATCTTGATTATTGCTGTGGGAGTTTTGACCTAATTTGGGCATCATGAATATGTAATGCTTAGTTGATAAACACATCAGACTAAATTACTGTAAGAAAATAATTTTAAAACAAGCACAATACTTTGAACATTACATTGAAACCCTTTGAAACGCATAAAATAGCAATCCCTGTAAAAAACAATCAATAACAAACAAGGGCAAATAAGGTCCAATGGAAAATTAGGCATTGCTTACCTACCATTTCTCACAGAAGATAAAATATAACATTCGCAATCACAATTTTATTCGAATCAATCAATAACATATTAATACATGTAAGTAATGAATTTAAAAATAGATGAAATTACACGAAATAAAAACTAACACAAACAAAACATCACAGACTTTACAGACAAAACAGTAAAACAATATAATATACAATCACACGAACACGCAAAATTACGGAACTACATGGAGTACAAAACAGAACAGGATTAGAGACAGTGCCACCATTGCCTATATAGTCAATGTATATAATAGTCACTATAATAGTCACTCATATATATATAGTCAATGGTGCCCCTTCTCGAATAGGTTATTTTCATTTAATCTATTAGTACCTGGGGGCCGAGCTTTGCTCGGGGTAAGGCCAGTCAGTTTGTTTATATGATTTGGAGTATATTTCACCACTTCCCCCTACTGATAATCAGATTTGTATAACTCGTTTGCCTCTTTTCTACATTTTTAATGTCACTCCAGTTGTTATTTATAGCTCAATGTCTCTTAGATTGCTTGACTACTCTTTATATGTTATCTTCACTTAAATCTTTTAATCTCTGCTCTCAGGAAACCACATGTTAATAATCATAAACAACATGATTATTACTTTGACAGTTCCCTGGTTGATTATGAACAGCTGTTACAATTCTTTTGTTTTGATTTGAAACTCCTTAAGCCCAATGTTAATTTTTTTAAGTTTTCATTTTAGTTTTTTTACATTATTTGATTTTTCCTGGGGATGAGGCCAAATTTCATTAGGATCGGACCTTTTTTACGAGAGTTATCGTGCTCGCGGACACACACACACACACACACACACACACACACACACACACACACACACACACACACACACACACACACACATACACACACACACACACATACACACACACACACACACAAACACACACATATATATATATATATATATATTATATACTTATATAACAATTTGAACGAATGGTGTTTTTGGCTTCTGGGGACCTCAAAATGAAAAGTTATCATGGTCTCGGGCTTAAGTCTTACCATAAGACCTACGGTAATACCTTCTTCCCTTTAGGGTAAATTCGCTAAAATGTAAAATGTGACAATAAATATAATTTGAAATTTGATAGTAAGAGTTGTACATTAAACAGTAATATGAATATGGTAGATAGATAAAGATAGCATTCCTATTTTCAATTCTGTATTGACAAAAGGGCCAATGGAGTCTATCTATTGTTTTCAGATGATGTGAAGCTCTTCCTTGAGATCAATTCGTTGGATGATTATTGCTGCTTTATGCAGACACCTGCTTTCTTAATGGATGCTTCTGACTTATACGGTCAACCCAAGGTCCATAGATACTTTGTAAGGTCTGTGCAGTCGGTATATTGAATTTCTAGCTAACTGAAAGAGCCCTCGTAAAAACAGCTGTATATGTTAACAGCGACTAGTACAGAAAATTCTATACTAAAGTCGGTGGCAATAGATACAAATGGCAGGTCAATGACAGATATTGAACTAGGCCAGCTGATCATTTCTCAATATAACATAATATTAAAAATATCAGCTGGTTTATTACGATGGTTGACCTTGACCCGTCAGTTCTATTGACGCCGCCTTTAGTCAGTTAAACGACTACACTTCACGTGGAATATCTTGCCCTGTGGCTTACTCCACTGCCGGAGTGGCTGAGATAAACAGCTGGGCCATATCGAGCTTCAGTTTTACTGAACAGATGATGGAAACAACAGATGACAATCAAATAAAATCAAAATCAAAATATTCTTTATTGCCATAGAAACAAAATTACATGCATTGGCTTGCGTCACACAAAGGTACGAATACAATAACAATAACAATGTAAGAACCATACAAGTATAAGATCAGGAAGTAGCATATCTACCACTAATGTAGTCATCTACGGAATAAAAACACTTCTCCAACAAAAAGGACTTAAGCTTTCTTTTAAACTGAATATCATCCGATTCAGTTTTAAGGACATTAGGTAGAGCATTAAATAATATTGTTGCATTATAGTATGTATGGATTTTAAAGAAGGAAGTACTATGAAAAGGAATATTTAGTTTGTTTCTTTTTCTGAGGCCATAGTTAAATTGAGGGACAAGGGAATTGAAAATACTGTTGTTCTGCTTTAAAAAAATCAAAGTTTGATAAATATAAATACTAGGGAACGTGAGAAGTTTTAGTTCCCTGAAAACGGTCTTGCATGATTCCCTCCTTCGAAGACCAGCAACAATTCGCACTGCCCTCTTTTGGAGGACAAAAATGGGTTTGGTTATAGATCGTTCTGAACCCCAGATTGCGACAGCATATGAAATATATGGAAAAATCAACGCGTATTACGAAGTAAGAAGAACCTCAGTATTTGTAAAGAAAGCTAGTCTACGAAGTACAAAAATCCCAGAACATAACTTTCGAGCGACATCGCTAACATGAGCTGAAAATCTAAGATGTCTATCAACATTTAACCCCAAAAACCTAACATTGTCATTGGAGCAGACTTCTGCTTCATCGACCAAGATAGTCAGATTATCATTACGCTTGGCCAAAATTGAGAAATCAATTACAGAAGTTTTGTTAGCATTGATAGCCAACCCATTTTCCCGAAACCACTGGACAATCATATTTGACTCAACAAAGCTATTGACATCCATGATCTCACGACATATGCCATCCACAATTATTGACGTATCATCAGCAAACAAACACAACTCAGCACCGCTGACTCAAACAACTCAACAATCTCGCTCTACTCCAACTGTTTGAACTGAAAACAGTTCCCAGAGGCCAAGATAATCCGCGTGAAGTGTAGTCTACTAGTCGATTACCCCGTCACTATCGACTAGCAAAAACAACCGACTAGTCGACTAGTCGTCTACCCCCAAGGATCGTAGAGCTTTTAGACCAGGTGTGCTTATTTACGTAAGAGTAATGTTCGCATCAAAGATGTCTTACGAGGGCGTCCAGCTGATTCATAAATCAACAACATACCATAAAGTGTTGCCAACCTTAAGGATATAATAATGGTACAGCTATTTTTAAATTGTCACTGTATATGCAGAAAGAAAATTTAAACCCTTAATCGATTAATCTAATAATACGAATAAATAAAAACAATATATTAGTTTCATAAAATAACAGCTTATCATAGAATGTAAGCAGTTAAACAATGTTAATTATAATTACACTGATGAGGAAAATATCCCACACAGCACAAGATTGTCCCCAGGACATCCCAAGGACATCACAGTGGGATATGCAGGATATCCCAGGATCATCCCTATCTCATCCCATGATATCCTCAAGATACCCTCAGGATGTCCCCAGGACACAAAAATGTCCTCTCCCCACGACATCCTGGGGACATCCTTCAGGATGACCATGGGATGTCCCTTGGACCTAATCAGGACATCATAATGAAAGCCATAGGACATCCCCAGGATGTCCCACAGGATTATCTGGGGATATCCCTCGGACCACAAAAGGATATTGTATTTTGAAGCCCTAGGACATCCCCAAGATGTACTGGGGACATCCCTCGGTCCACAAAGGGATATTGTACTCTGAAGCCCTAGGACATCCCCAGGATGTCCCACAGGATTTACTGGAGACATGCCTTTGACATGTATTGAAAGGTGTCCCATTATTCTATCAGTATGAATCGCATAACCCCACAGATATCCCTGCCTCCCCATGATAATTCTGTGGTCATCCTTAGGAGGCCATAAGGCTCCTAGTAATAGGTTGTGTGTACCCTGAAGCCATATCACCTCCTAAGGATGACTGCAGAATTATCATGGAGTAGGCAGGAATATCTGTGGGGTTAGGGGATTCAAACTGATAGAATAATGGGACACCTTTCAATATGGTCACACAATCTGATAGGAAGACAGTTCTAAAATAAATTACAGGAAAACTTTAAATTATTCTTTTATAAAAATAATACTATAATTGTCCATGCCCAGCTTGCACATAGAAAACAAAGTTTTAACTTCATATTGGTGTTATTTTTTTAAACAGGTTGACTATAGTGTATAAACGTTAAATACCTGTAATCTTCCTTGTGATCCTAGGATATCTTTTTAATGGATGACACGTTTTGTCAAAAGTAATTTTGTCATCTTTAGACCCATACAAAACTTTAAATTGTCACATCACAGTCCAAAAGCAAAAATCCTTTAAAATCATGTTTTACAACTTTATATTGGTTACCATTGTCATATTTTATGCTAATTTTTATCATTACTATCACATGATTTATTTGTAAAAGTGTCACTAATGTCCTGATTATATGTACTTAATTGGATTGACACTGAAAATATATACACAACTTAGGACTTTTTATTAAAATTTACTCAAATCTTTAAAAAAATAGTTGTTTTAACAAGTTTATAATAAAATGAATATATGCATGTGTAGGCCTAAAAATTTCTCAGAACAAAATTTAAATTAATAAATACAGATTTAAAAAATTTAAGGATGGATTCCAATTTATAACTGTTCGGTGATGTGATACAAACAATTAAGGATTTTTTTTAAATAATACAGTAATGAATTCAAACAAAATGGCAGTATAATTGCAGTAAAAATAAGTACATAAAAGAATGTAAGTCATATAAACCAGGCTGTATAAACACACAATAAGTATTGGTAGTTGATTAAATTCCTTCTCTGTTTTCATCTTCATCATGGCCTCGCTTCCTGTAAATAAAAAAAAATTAAGCTAATACTGCATATAGCCTTGGGTAATATTTGATCTAAAAATACCCCCGTCGCAGCAAACATGCGTACTAAGCGAATTTCCAATGCATATAAATGTGTCTCACTACTACATAGAGCCACTTACCAAGTTTCACAAAAATAAATTCATAAATAAATGTTATATAACATTTTATTTATTCTCCATAAGAATAACATTAAGGCTGTGCACGCAGATTTGCTAAAAAAAAGGAAGGAAAGAAATGTGTTTTTTTTGCGATAATCAATATAACTCAAACAGGTGAAGCTAAATACCAAGTTGTATTAATTTAAGTTCATAACTAAGGGAGATATCAAACTTTACTTACTCTCCATATGAATAATACCCCTGTCGCAACAAACCTGCGTACGCAGCAAATTTCTAATGCATATAGTAAAAATAAGTACATAAAAAAATGTAAGTCATATAAACCAGGCTGTATAAACACACAGTAAGTATTGGTAGTTGATTAAATTCCTTCTCTGTTTTCATCTTCATCATGGCCTCGCTTCCTGTAAATAAAAAAAAAATAAGCTAATACTGCATATAGCCTTGGGTAATATTTGATCTAAAAATACCCCCGTCGCAGCAAACATGCGTACTAAGCGAATTTCCAATGCATATAAATGTGTCTCACTACTACATAGAGCCACTTACCAAGTTTCACAAAAATAAATTCATAAATAAGTGATATAACATTTTCTTACTACCACAGAAAGCCACTTACCAAGTTTCATAAAAATACATTTATAAATAAGTGATATATAGCATTTGAGTTATTCTCTATAAGAATAACATAAAGGCTGAGTACGCAGGTTTGCAGCAATAAGAAATATAAGAAATGTGTTTTTAAGCAATTATCAATATAACTCAATCAGGTGAAGCTACATACCAAGTTTTAATAATTTATGTTCATAATTACGGGAGATAGATATAAAACTTTACTTATTCCAGTGGCGGATCCAGCCAGGGGGCGCGAGGGGCGCGCGCCCCCCCCCTTGGACTCAGAAAATGTTTAATTAATGGGTAATAGTGTGACGCTGTCTGTCACTGTACTCTTTTTTTCAATATTTGCAAAAACATTATTTGCACCAACACGTCTTACCTACTGGGCGATGCTCTACAACATGGAGCCTCCCCTATAACGGGTCACTACGAATAGTTTTAACAGTACAATCATCATGGAATGTGTAGGCCAAAATAGTGAGCCCCGGTAGTAGGACGGTAAGGAAGCAAGTCACCATAGAATGATACGTCCTTTTTGTGTGTCAAGTAACTTACTGCATCCAAAATGTTATAAGATAAACAATTGCCGATTGATACATCAAATTAGAGAGTCACTGAGCTCCTAAAATCTGACAAACACAACTTATCTGTAAGGTAAAGGCACCGGCCAGGGCTGAGCATCCCCTAGGGTAAAACACCACAGGACAGGCATATTGTCTTAGTCCGCCATAGACAATACAGCGCAGCACCACCCTAGGGACTTGGGCCGACCATCCCTAAGTTAACGCACCACATCACCGGCCTATTGCCTTTGGCTGCCCGAGGGGAACACACCGCAGGACCGGCCTAGGGGCTTGGGCCGAGCATCCCTAAGGTAACACACCACAGCACCGACCTATTGCCCTTGGCTGCCCTAAGAGCACACACCGCAGCACCGGCCTAGGACCGAGCATCCCTAAGGTAACGCACAACAGCACCGGCCTATTGCCTTAGGCTGCCCTAGTGGCACACACCGCAGCACCGGCCCTGCAGTCTTCATCAATATTCTTCTTTTCTGAAACCTTTGCGTTCTACCTTAGCCATTTTGTGCGCATCGGTTTAGCCTTGAGTAGTGCGTGTAAGTAAATCATTTGGTATAAAATGTTTGTTTTTCAAGGTAGTAGTTGTATAAAATGTGTATATTTATGTACCTACTGTTTATTGTATAATGGAATTCGTAAATATTACACATTTCATTATGAAATAAGTGTTACAATGAGATGTTTTCTTTGTTAGCATCATGAGTGAATTGAATTTAGCGAGTAATAACATAGACTAACTACAGTACTATAGTTAGTCTATGGTAATAACAACGAAGTGACTGCATACACGTCCAATGTAAGGGCAAATTCACTTCGCTACCGCTTAGGTTAGGTTGGGTTAGGTTACGTTACGTTATGTTACGTTAGGTTAGGATAGGTTAGTTTACGTTAGGTTAGGTTAGGAGGTTTTCTGGCTCTAAATTTGTTTTAAAAATCACAGGAAAAGTAACGTAAGGTGCATAATTTGGAACGGACGTGAACAGTAGCGGCTCACGTCGGACGTGTACGTAGCCACTGCCTAATAACAACTGCCACCAGTGTTCAGTGTTCAGTGTTGCCACCAGGTAGATGAAATTTTACCCTAAACGTGTGATGAAATTACCCTATTTTTTGTAAATTACCCTAAGAGTTGATTATCTTCTTGAAAAGCTCAAAATACACTCGAGATTGGTTTTAAAACATGATTAAGGCAAAAAAGTAAGGTAACATGGCATTTCATACTCGTATTTGGCCCTATATCACACATAAAACGAAATATGTATTAATAACTTCAAATAAATATTCTTTTGTAACATTTTTATTCAGCGCTATACTTAATGTGTCGGTATCGCTGATATTAGAAACTTGCTGATACATGTTATTAACAGTTGTTGGGAGTACTTCATTGTTTTATAAACTTATTTAAGTTGTATAAATTTGTTAAGGTTTTTTTTTCTTAATAATAATGCCGAGAGAATATGTTTGTCATCTTATTACAATTTGATTAGATCAATATTTTTCATTGCAATTTGCAATACAGCACATCACATAAATTTACACATGTGCCTTGTGTTTTTATGTGCGCTCACCTGGCTCACCGTGGGGATATCACAGGCATAAAATACAATTTAGTTCCTTCATACAAATTATGTGTCAAAATAGAGCCAACCTTCAGTAAACATATTTTCTACAACAGCGCTGTAAATCTAACAACCTATATTTAACCAAATGTACTAGATATATTTTTACTGTTTAGTATATTGTTATGTTGTGGCCTATTTTGGACACATAACATAATGCGCCTCAATTTTATCTGTTCGAAAATTAAACTTTGTGATTACATGCTTCTTTATGCTGTTTAAGAGATTATTGCGGACATTTTCCATCACTGATTCAGTGAATCCAATAACCAATAATGAATTTTAAACAAAGAATGCATCTTTAGTCGAATAGTGAATAGGATGGAGGATGTACATGCTATAGTTATATCTCTTTTATAATACTTTTAATTTACCCAGCACTTCATGTAAATATTTGAATTCCTGGAAAACCCATTTTACATTGCCAAAACATCAAAATTTAAATTATAAAGGGGCTCTAGATTTTACCCTAAAATTATCCTAAAAAATCCATTACCCTAAAAGCAGTAAAATTACCCTAAAAAAGGGTAATTCCCCTAAAAGTGGCAACACTGCTCCAGTTGCTGCAGGACGTTATCGTTTAGTGAGGAAAACAAAAATCTCAAGTGCGCCCCCCCTCAACAAATTCCTAGATCCGCCCCTGACTTATTCTCAAAAAAAAACACATGGCTGAGTATGCAGGTTTGCTGTTACGGGGATAATCAACAAGAAACAAATTTTTGTGCAAATATCAATATACCAGGTGGTTTTTACCTATTTTGAACTCTCTTTCCATAGCCTGATCGATCTGGTTTTCGAACTAAAGTCATAAATGTTACTCTCCACATTTAGGCCAAATTTAATCAAAATTGGGCATTTATTTCAAAATTTATCGAGGTAATGGACGCATATATATAAATCTAAACAACTTATGTGTTTGGCATACGGGGACCTCAAAACAAAAAGTGATCATGGTCTCGGCGTTAAGTCTTACCATGCTACCTACTGTAATAGCTTTTTCCCTATGGAGGAAATTCGCTAAAAACAGATAGAAATTAACTGGGAAGTAAACAAGACCAAACATTAAAAATGTCTTCTCTAGTAATAAAATACCCCCATCACAGCGTGAAAACTCATTTTAGCGAATTTCCCCTATAGGGAAGAAGCTATTACCGTAGGTCTCATGGTAAGACTTAAGCCCGAGACCATGATAACTTTTTTTTTGAGGTCCCCAGATGTCCAAAACACTATTCGTTCAAATTTATATATATGTATATATATATATCTATATATATATATATATATATATATATATATATATATATATATATATATATATCTATATATGTGTCCGTGAATGCGATAACTTGAGTAAAAAACGTCCGATTTCGATGAAATTTGGCTCAAATGTGTAAACTGACATTTATGACTTTAAGTTCGAAAACCAGAAAAATCGGACTATGGGAAGGGGGGTTTATGGGGGTTTTAAATTTTCCAAAAATCAGTTTTTTGCATTTTTTACCCTAAAATTTTTAAAACACTTAATTTAGGTTTAGACCATGTTATAGAGCTTAAAAAAACAAATAACATGGTATTTTGAATTATTAACCTAGGATAAGTGGTTGCGGAAAAAATCCAAAAAACATGCTCATAAAATCTCCCATGTTAATCTTATGGGAAAAAGGTTTTTGGCTTTTCCTCAGTTAATTTTACTTTAAACGTCACATTTTCTTTTACCAATCACTTCAGCTCCACAAAACAATCATTTTGGTGTTTAAATTGTGATTCTACGTCAAACCGTTGCAGAGATATTCAAAGTGCTAAACACAGTACGTTGTCCAATGTTATCCTTATGGAGAATAAATACAATTTGATATCTTGATTATTTATGAATGTATATTGATGAAATTTGGTATGTGGCTTCATGTTGTACTGGTATATTGATAATTGCACAAAAAATAAATGTTTTGTTGATTGTCCCCGTAGCAGCTAACCTGCATACTCAGCCCTAATGTTATTCTTATGGAGAATAAGTAAAGTTTTATATCTCCCTTAATTATGAACATAAATTAATAAAACATGGTAAGTAGCTTCACCTGGATCAGTTACATTGATAATTGCATAAAAACTCATTTCTTATATTCCTCGTTGCAGCAAACCTGCGTACTCAGTCCTAATGTTATTCTTATGGGGAATAAATAAAATGTAATAAATCACTTATTTATGAATGTATTTTTGTCAAACTTGGTGAGTGGCTTTATGTACTAGTGAGAAACATATCAATGCATTGGAAATTCGCTGAGTACGCAGGTTTGCTGCGACGGGGGGTATTATTTCTGCTGCTGCCATTTCAGTCGCCTTGTTAACACGTTCGCTACCACAATCTTAAAAAAAATCGTAACCACAGACTGCCGCCATAATTTTGCGGCGGGCGTGGCCTACTCATAGCCCAACGCCGCAGATCTGCGGCGGCTGGGTTCATTAAAATAGACTGCCGCCGCAGAACTGATACTAAATACTTTTCTTGATACTAAATGAAAAATTTCTTCGCAACGGTCTATTTTAAAGGTTAGATGATTTAGGCATGGTCTACAGGATAATCCGCCTTATATATGCGGAGCTTGGTCTATAGCTAGTACTAGGACCAGTCTACAGGGAAGTTTATGATTTTTTTCGTGGGCTGTCAGAGTGACCCGGCCGCCGCATATATGCGGCGGCTGGTAGCGAACGTGTTAATGATTATATTACAGTTACTGGTAACCACCAATCATTCACACTAAAATGAAATATAATGTTATGAATATTAATGTTGAAAAATGTAAAAGAAAATTGTCAGCAATATTGTAAATTTAATCTCCCCTTAACATTATATTTGGTAAATATGTCATTGAATATTTTGTGTAGCCATGTGTTTATAAGGTACAGTTTAAGTGCTTAAAGAAACATCAAAAAGCATAAGTGGTCTTCAATTTTGGCAAATCAGTTGCAGAGTCTATTCACCCCTAGTTTCCAGTAGACCTGACCCCTTAGCCACCCTCAAATTTGTAACGTAGTGCATGAAGATGATGAGCAAATAATTGTATTAATAATTAATTATGTGGAAAAAATAAAATGATAAATGCGGTAGCCAGTAGCCTAACGTATTCTAAAAAATAAAATCAAGACAAAAAGGATAACAAATAATACCCCGCACACAGAAAACCAGCATTATCAGCGGATTTCCAATGCCAATTTATATATCTACCACATAAAGCCACTTGCCAATTTTCATGAAAATACTTTCATAAATATAAGTGATAAATAACATTTTATTCACTCTCCATATTAACGCTGAGTCAAGGAGGATGAGAAATGTGTTGTTATGGAATTATCAGTAAAACTCAACCAGATGAAGCTATATACCAAGTTTTATTAATTTAAGTTCATAATTGAGGGAGATATATGAAACTTTACATACCGTATTCTTCATTAAAATAACATTAGGGCTAAGTAAGCAAGTTTGCGGCTTCGCGGACAGTAAAAAATCTTTTTGTGTAAATATCAATAAACCACAACCAAGCAACATACAAAGTTTGATCAATATACAATCAGGTAATAGATATAGACTTAACTCTTAACCCATTGGCTTAGAATGACGTACTGGTGCCGTTCCTGACCTGTAATTTTTAAAACCTTTGAAATGGAATAGAAAAATCATGTTTTTAAATGGATTAATGGTGTATTTTAGTTAAAATATTGTTTTCTTTCAGTTTAAATATTGAAATTGGCATACACACAGAATAGACATAAGTAAAAAATAGCAAATTCAGTGTTGACCATGTAACACACAAAAAAATCAACCGATCCTGTTAACTTTGAATGTAAAATGGTTATTATATATAGGCCCTTATTATTGATTTTAACTTATGACACCTTATTCAGGCAATTGTGTAAGTAACTAAATTGTGATCATTTTGATAGGTGTTAAGGCTATCATAGACCTTGCATAATCGAATGAAGTAGCCTACGTTACCTAATCATAGTTTTCTAACCTACCTTATTTAATATACAGAATTGTTTTTATAGTTTTACCTGGATTCTCTTCTTATGAAGAGTTGATTTATTTGGGGTTTTAGCCAATCCATGAAATCAATATGTTTTACTTTGGCCTCAGCAAACTGATTCTGATCAGCTCCTAAACAGAGACACATGCTAATTTAAATACCTAATTGATTAGCAAACAAACTAGGCCTAAAAATTTCCTGAAAGCACATAGTTACGTCATATGCCTACTTTTAATGTACCATATCCACTCATCAGGCATTGTAAGTTTCAGTTCATATGGCAATATATAGGTTGAGTTTTTAAAGATTTGATTTATTTACCTAATCGTACGTCATACGCTTTTTATTAATTCAATAGTAACTAAAGTACACGATGAAGCTGATTTTTCTTTCCACCTAGCATCAAGATTATAGTATCTTAAAATAAAGAGTTGATTTACCACACTTCAGTTAACCGAATGATAAAATTCAATAAGTTCTTCAATATTCTCTTCAAAATTTGCATAATTTTTAGGCGCTAACAAATAATCATTAAGAAACCATTATTACTTTATGTATCGTACCTAAGGCCTATTTAGGGGCAAGTGGGGAAACTGGGCACACCTAAGTTAAATCCATTATACCGTACTCAAAGATTTTTATAGTTAAACTTCAATTTATTCATATTGCCTCTAGGATCGAAGTTTGACTCAAAATAAAACAGGTTTTTATACCCTATCGTCAATCAATCCTCTGGTTTACTAGCAGATCACTAATTTTGGGACTACTGTCCCATTATTAAATCTGGCGTCGCTAAATTAAAATATGAACACATAACTTTGTCACAATATATACACCAACACAACACAAACGGACGCTACGATTAAAACAAATATTTATTTGGTTTGGTCGACCAAGGACAAGTCCAGACAGCGGGACAAGAACACGCGGATGGCTGTGACATGACTACCTCCAATACCTAGGCCTACATGACTAACTTACCTCCTACCAATGTACCTTGTCACATTATAGCATTCCGCGTGTTCGTATCCCGCTGTTTGGACTTGTCCTTGGCTTGTGTTAGTGTATATATTGTGACTATGTGTTCATATTTTAATTTATCGACGACAGATTGATAATGGAACAGCAGTCCCGACACTAGTCATATGCTAGTAAACCAAAGGACTGACGACGGAAAGGTATGTAAAACTGTTTAATTTTGAGTTAAACTTCAAACGAATACATATAACTGCTCCCCATTTAGCTTATTCGTTTCTTAGAAGGAAATTCCAATTTAATCGATTCAACCATTATTTGTACAGAAATTAATGTCAAAGTATGCAAAAGCGCCCAGTTCCCCGACTGGTGTGTCACTGTGCGCATTGGGTAAGGTAACTGTGCGCAGTACCGGTATAGCCTAATTGCAAATTTGGGTGAATAATAAAAATAAAAGGCTGTTACCTACTATCAGAGTTAATATAATACAACACATTTGGATAAGAATTATATATTTTGTAAGGAAAACAACTTTAAGCTAAAAAGTCTTCAGTGTTCTTATGATTAAATAAATGTAAATCCAGGCTGCCTATAAGACTAGTGTTAATTGTAACATTGGCCTTATGGAAGTATGGAAAGCCTAGTTTTTTCATTCGTGCAATACACTTTATAGGCCTAGATAGTTTTGAGGTTATGGTAGTTCTTAGTATGAGAGACTGACTAAACTGATTCAGTAGGTACGGGTACTGTCTATAAACAAACCATCCTAGTGGAATAACTATTTATTACATTATGAAGAAAAATTAACTATAGTTAACCTGTAAATCTGTTTTAACAAAGTGTTACTTACCAAGAAACAGTACAGTATTCAAAACACCTGAAGTAACTCTTGAATGAAGATATATTTTTTCTCAATTCAAACCTCCAAAACTTAAAACTTGGTCTATCTGTTACCGTGGTCTATCTGGTCTGTCGTCTGTAGACATAGAGTTAGAGTTTGGTTGGGATGCTGCGATTCTGCGCAGACGCGAGGCGCCGCGTCAGATTTTTTCTCTTTTCTCTAAAGGGGATTATGGGAGATCGGATTGGCCGTTAATTTAATGGTGTACCGGTAAAAAGTATGCAATTTTTCTTTTCTTTTCTTATAAATTATCAGAATTCTATGCATGTTTCATCGATGTATTAAATTCATTCTTTCTTTATACATGTGTTATTTTAGATATCTAATCATTATCCTTGTTATTCAATTTGGTTTGAATACTAAAACTCTAAATACAACTTTTAATTAATTATTACTAAAATTGGTCTGGGATATAGAGGATGTCGGTGGGATGTCCCCAAGATATCCACGTTATCCCGGGATTTCGTGGACATCCCTGGGACGTCCACAAATGTCCCGGGACATATCAGGATATCCTAGGGATGTCCTGTTTATCCTGGGATGGCAATGGGATGTGTGGGACACAAATGGGATATCCTGGGGACGTCGTGTGCTGTGTGGGATGGTACGCGTAAGATAAATATCGTGCTTCCAGCAACACTGCAGATTGGATTGGTGATCACGTGACCTTCCAGCTGTGTTCCAGTGGTCTTTTCCGATTAAGTAGAACACCTTAAATAGATCGACTCAGCACACCTGGTCTGAATGCTCTACGAACCTTGGTCTACCCCATCACTAAATGAGCATTCCTGTGCTGAAAGCAAGGACCATACATAATTCTTAAAGGTTTGCTCAGTTGATTTACTTAAGGCTTTCTAGTTAACCAGAAGAGACCTCGAAAAACAGCTGTAAGGTCACGTGATAACCAATATCCAATCTGCAGTGTTACTGGAAACAATCGTAGAGTACCATATTTTCCTCATCACTGTGATTAAAATAAACATTCTTTAACTAATTACATAATTTTATCAGCTGTTATTTTATGAAACTAATTATTGTTTTGATTTATTTGTATTGTTAGATTAATGGATCATGGGTTTAATCATGGGTTTAAACTTTCTTTCTGCATGTCCAGTGACAATTATTTAAAAATAGCTGTACCATTATTATTATCCCCTGCAAAGTTGGCAAAACTTTCCAAGGTTGTTGATTTATGCATAGCTGGACGTAATCACTGAGCTCTTTGTTATACCTGGAGTCACCACTATGTTAGAAAAGCGTGCCGCTGTGTTTTTGGTCGTTATGTTGGCAAATGTGTTTTACTGATGCATTGTGGGAGTTTTTGACAGTATGGTGGTGTAGGTATAGTCATTTTATCACGACCGTCTACGCGCAGTCCATGCCGAAGCTGTTGCGCATGCGCACCAGCGTTGGATAGGTGTCACTGTTACATCTAGTATTTACCTGTTCCTTTGTGCGTTCCACAGTTGAATATAGTAACAGTGTGTAATGTAGCAGTTTCTTGAACTAAATATACTTTTGTTGCAAAAATTGCCACCAGTGTCTCTTTAAATGATTTTTTAGGCAAGTTAGCCGTTAAAAAACAACAATATTTATAGGCCTACCTAAACTGAGTTTTATATCTAATTTTTTTGTGTTTTATTTGAAGTTAAAATATAAAGATTGTTTGTTCTATAATACTTTATGGTATCTATTCATTTTGAAACTGTGAAGTCCTACTCAAATTAAATATGAAGACAATTCAAACAAATAAGTGTTGCAGGCATATTTAAGTTTTTTACTCATAGTAGACATTTTCTATTGACAATTAATAAAAATAGGCTGTTGTAAATATCTATTATGGTTTGCTGTTGCAAGAGAATCCTGCACAATACACCTGGTAATACACTGAATAGAACCTGGAGCCTATTTTATAAACATATTTATAATATAGTTTTTATTGTATAACATCCGATGCCAATGATCAAATATAAAAAATAACCAAGGCCTAAACGACTAGTGGCTCAGTGGCTGTCAAGTTCACAGGTACGTAAAATCGGTTACTTTCAACTATAGCAGTAACTGTTACTCGGCATTGGCGGCATCCACGGAAGGAACGGTTACTTTAAAATATAGCAGTAACTGTTCCACGGCATGGACTGCGCGTAGACGATCGTATTTTACCCCCCATTTAAATCAATGTGACTAACAAAATTGGCAGAGGCTACGTACACGTCCGACGTGAGCCGCTACTGTTCACGTCCGTTCCAAATTATGCACCGTACGTTACTTTTCCTGTGATTTTTTTTAACTAATTGAGAGCCAGAAAACCTCCTAACGTAACGTAACGTAACCTAACCTAACCTAAGCGGTAGCGAAGTGAATTTGCCCTTACATTGGACGTGTACGTAGTCACTTCGAACAAAATTACATTGTACAAAACTATGATAAAGCCTATGTGGACATACATACATACATATCCCACGTCGTCCCGATTGACCATATGTGGCATAGGACCAGTCAGCTTCTACAGGTTTCATCTTCAGGTTAGGTATATCTTCATGATAGGCAGAGATGCAAATGGAGGGGGGGTTGTAAAAAGACATCTTGATAGGTTTGAAAGTCAGGTCAGGTATGATGGGAGTTGGTAAAGACATTGATCTAAGAGGTACTTTTTGAGCTCATATTTAAATTTTTTCAAGTTACTAATCTGGGCTATGTGAGCAGGAAGTTGATTAAACTTATGGACATATGGTATACAGCTGTGGGGAACAGTAAGCCAATCTAATATTGAAATTTTGCAAAGATTCCACTCAAAAACATTGAGAAAAATTATCTGTGCACCTTGGTTCGTTTCAAATAAGACTATTCATGAAGATCTGAAAATTCCAACCATAAAAGAAGAAATTCCACGATATAGCCAGATTTACCAAAGAAAATTAGAACAACATCCAAATTATTTAGCTGTTAACCTCCTTGACAATAGCGAGTTTACTAACAGGCTAAAGAAAAATGTTAAAGTGCTTGAACTGCCATATAGATTATTTTAAATTGGAAAAATGTTTGACGCAAGATCTGTTATTGGACAGCAACTTGCCCATGTTATGTAATTTATTTTATCTTTTTTGCTGAGTGTTCCATCCTTTTTGAACAGATTGTAAAATTATAAATAAAGTTATTAACAAAAATTTAAATCAATGTAAATTTAGTGATTTTTCAAAACCAACAACATTGGGGCTGAGTATGCAGGTTTGCTGCTATGGGAGCCTTTGTAAAAATTTTTTTTAGCAAATTATCAATAGATCACAAGCAGAAGAAGCTGTATACCAAGTTTTTGTTAGTAAAAGTTCATAAGTAAGCGAGATATAAAACTGTTCTTGTCCTCCATAAGAATAACATTAGACAACATGCATACTGTTTAGCACTTTCAATATCTCAGTAACCAATTGACATAGAGGAATGATCAAAATACCATATTGTGTGTTTTTAAAGTTGAATCCAATAATTGTTAAAACCAAAATTTGAGTACGGTATTTCAACAATTATACCTATGTAAAAAATTCAAAAAACCCATTTTTGGGGTACAAAACCCCCTCAAAATACCTCTTCGGATGGATCGATCTGGCTGGTTTTCAAACTTGGTCATAAATGTTGCTTATTTACACGTTTATACCAAATTTCATCAAAATCGGATCATTTTTACGAGAGTTATCGTGCTCACGGACACATATGTATATACAGTTTTGAACAAATTGTGTTTTTAGGGTCTGGGCTCAAAACGAAAAGTTATCATGGTCCCGGGCCCTAGATCTTACTATGCCGATTATGGTAATAGCTTCTTCCCTACAGGGGAAATTCACCAAAAAATGTACTTTATAAGTATAAAATACTCAGTTATTAATTTAAATAAATCTATTTACTAACAATAAACATAAAACTCAATTATAACAATCCAAAATAGATAAAGAAAAGTTTCAAGTACATTCCTGGATAGTAAAATCATTTAAAATTGATTTTAAAATTACTGCAGTTGCTTATAGGTCCGTACTAGCTGGAAAATATAATAAGAATCAGGATTGAACCCAGGATTGAAGTGGTTCACTCAGGAATCTGTTGACTTGCTGCACTTTTACTGTCACGGTCAGCTTCCTCAGCCATTTTCAGGAGACTTCCTGTGTATTTTTCTACAAGCAAAATGTCGTCTGAATCTTGCCCAGTTGTTATTTGAATTAGATGGTCAATCAAAAGCAGAGCACAATCCAAAGCAGACGTTTTCTTCTCTTCATCGGAGGGAAATTGAAGCAGTTCATCGACTACTGCAACGGCTACATCATACGCTGAAATACCAGATGCCAATCTACACAAAATGTTATCAATGGTGGATAATGTTTTTTCATTAACATAGTCTTCGGTTTGTGTTTGGTCATCTTCATCATGTTTTGATAAGTTTTGTTCATGCGCCTCTGAAAGAAGAGACAGTTTAGAATCAATCATATCTCCTTCAAAGGCCGCTTGTCTTTGCCTCATTTTATCTTCAGGTGGTGTACACTTGTAACTTAGAATTCTAATTTCATGTTTCAACTCATCATTTACTTTAAGCTGTTCTTTCAAGACTTCTTCTAAGTTGCTCACGTCTTGTTCATATCTTTCAAGTTCTTCGGCAGTTATAACTTTTTCTTTTTTTATTTCTTGGGTTCTCAAAAGTTCTTTTAAATTCCAGGTTTCATGCTCTAACATAGTCTGAAGTTTAAGACGCCTAGAATTTTCTCTTTCTATTAGAATTAATTCATCAGAGTAACGCCATAGCTCTTTATTTGCATCCGACATAATCTTATCATACCTCTTCCTCAGCAAGTCAACTTCATAGTCTCTGCGGGCCTGGATCAACATCTTTTTTAAGATTGTTTCCTCCATTTTATCAATATCTATCTTTTCCCCAAATTTTTGTATGAGTTCCTCTTCAATCTGTTTTTTCAACGCCTTTTTAATATCTCGCATTTCTTTACAACGTTTATTCAAACGCTGCATCAAAAGTTTTTGTTGTTTTATTTTTACATTTTCTTCTTCTGTTTCTGTTTCTAATTCACCTATTCTGTTTGATAGTTTAAAAAGAACCTTACTATGAAATACTAAAGGATCAGTTACAAGACCATCTTCTGGGTGGCTAGTCGATACAAAGTGCCGAAATTGACTTAAATTTAAAACAACTATAGTTTCAATGTTATTTAGTTTTTGCTGCTTTTCAAACTGAACAGCTTCCAATTCCTTTGTGGTGTTTTGAACATCTAAATCCAACTTGTTTGACTCTGTGTTACAAACCTGTAACTCTTTCTGATATTTTTCTAACTGTTTACGCAATTCTAAAATATTGTCTTCCATCTCATACCTCTGATTTCGAGAGCTTACGACATCTTCATAAAGATTTGGGTCACATCCTTCTGGACAAACGTTTTCATCTAGTTTAATTGGAATGAAATCCTCGTTATCGTCATCATCAAAATCTTCTTCTGATGAATCTTCAGAGGTTGATGACTCACTCTCAGAATCATCTACAGATTTAGATGTTCTTTTTTTCTTGAAAATACGGTTGAGGAATTTTACAAACTTGGTATTCAGTGTCTTTTCACCAACATACTCTTGCAGATCAGTAAGCTTCATTTGCAAAACTGTGATGTCTTGTTGCTTTGAATCAATAGAATCTTGGATAAGCATTTTTTGCCGAAGTTTTTCATTTCTTACTTGGACTGCATTGTTAATTCTGTGTGTAATTTCATGTTCTCTCCCTGCGTAGCTGTTAATAATCACCAGTTCCTGATATAAAGTTAAATAGAATATTTCCATCAGTTTGATATCTCGGGCATATTTAAGCCGGACAATACTTAATTTTTCTAGCTTTTCATCAAATTGAATTATGCTTTCTTTCATTTCTTTTATTATTTCATCTTGTCTGTGAAGAGTTTGAATCATTCTTGCAACTTTTAGCTGATGCTCCCATAGCGTGTCAGAGTCATCGTTGCTAAGAAAAGATGATCTTTCAGATTCCTCGGATTCCTCGTCATATTCAGGAACTGGTTCTAAAGAGACTGGTTCTAAAGACACTGGCTCAGAATATTTTATTTGTAAAACAAAGTATTCCTCATCGTAGGGATCAGAGACAGGGTGGTAAATGAGAGGGTCAGCCCCAAATTCAAGTCTAAATATATGTTCAGGAAAATTATTTTTTAGGTAGCATTTTGGGATTGGGAGTCTCTCTTTTCTCAACTCTGGGGGTAATTCTTCTTGGATAATATCCAAGTCATGGTATAGCTGCTTAAATCTTCTTACTAAGGTAATTTTTGAATCACGCACTTCACACACTTTTTTATTAAATGCTTCCTTTGTCTCATATATTTCTCTATGAAGTTTTATCATCTGCCAGTATTTTTGGGCCGGTGTAACCCTCTCTTCTTGAGGCACCTTATAAGTATCTGCTGATTTCAAATTAAAATCACCTATGGTCCTTGCAGCATTTTCGTATTCCGCTATGTCATCAGGATCATCTTGGTTTATATCTGGCTTTAATTCCAAAAATACCTGCCACTGTTGGGCGCGCTGATCCCTTTTACATTTAAGCATTTGTTGTTTAAACAAGGCCTTACGAGCTTTTAGAGTTAGTTTGCTGAAGAAAGTTTGAATTCTATACATAGAACCAACAACAGATTGTCGAGGCACAGTTACAATGCTTCCAGTCTTTTGTGAACTAAATTCAATGGTCTGATCACTGATGATTGCAGGGAAATCAAATATTTGTTGCATGTCACACTCAGCCTCCAAAAATTGTGGTGAAAGTTTATTGTGCGTAAATGCCTTCACTCGCAAATTTTCATTTTGTATTGCCCTAACTGTAACATCAAGGCAAGCAATATTGTCAACAAAATGATTTTGCATTTTTTTCACTAGAAGCCTAGAAAGTGCCACTTTGAATGCCATTTGTTGATGCATCAGGTTTGTCTCATTTGTAATCTTTTCCTCTAATGCTGATGTAATGCGTGGGTCTAGCTCAAATTCTGAATGTGGCAATATTTGACTAGGTGGGAGTGAATTGTTTTTATTAAGTACATACTCAAACTTTATTTGCAAGTTAAGAAGCTTTCGACGGATATTTTCCTTATGCTCGTTAGCTAATTTCTGAAGGTGGAGGTTTTGTGCATTTCTCTTTGTTTCTTCAAGACTCGGTTCTGTTGTTCCATCTGCATCTACCACTACCTCCCTAGGAACAGGGCCAGATATCATTGAAGCTCTCCTTGTAAGTAATCTACTCTCTTCCTTGGATTCTTGCAGATCTTCAAGATCCAATGGTGAAGAATCTACCCCGTACATAAATATGTTTCCATCCGAACCACAGCTAAACAGCCAGTTCCCATCATGACTGGAACACAAGTGATGTATAACACCATGATCTGTATCATGCATCGGGAGATCATAAAACTGTTGCAGATTAAGTGTCCCTTCCTCGTACGAGACCAAGCGGACAACTCCATTGGCCATGCCAATTGCAATGACACGTTCTTCGCATAGAGGAATGAAACAGTGAAGAGGAATATTCAGTGCATTAGGCACAGGTATGGTATTTATAGGACTAGATGTCCCCAAAGTATATTCATACAAAAATCCACAATCATAGGCACCCATGGAAAGAATAATATTATTAGAAGGTAGTAACATGACAAATAGGATAGGGCTAGCAGTTTCTGGATAATAAAGAGGAGGGAACTCCACCTCTTCATCTGAATCTATTAAGAACAATTCTTCGTCAATATCCAAGTTAGGATTATCCTCTTTGACTCTTTCAAGCTCTGCTCGTTTTTTCACAAGTTTTGCTTCCTTCTTAAGTTCAACCTCATGTAATTCTTGAGCACGAATAAGTTCTGACTTAACACTTATGAACTGAAGAGTTTCCTTAACTAGGTTAAGGTCATATGTTACATTACTTTCACTTAAGCTTTTCTCTGGCAACTCGACTTCAGTTAAACTTCCATCGGCACAAGCCACAAGTGCTCTTGCGTTCTGCTTCGGTCTCCAGGTGATGTAAGTGACAGGACCAGAAAGTTGTAGGTAACCGATAGGAATAAGTGCAATATACTCCCTTTTAGGAAGAATTTGGTAGATAAAAATTGTGAAATCTTCGCTCCCAGAGACAAGAATACTGCCTCGAGGATTAAGGCAAACAGATGTCACCGGTGCAGTATGAGATTTTACTCTTTGTATAATATTGATACCTATACTCTCTACAGTACTTGATGAAGAGCCGCTTTTACGAAGAAGAGCCTTTTCGATTTCTCTCAAACTGACTACAATCATCCTCAACATTCCATCAGCAAATCCCCCGACCAAAACTGCTCCAGTCGCTTCAACGTGAATAGGCAGCCATATTAAAGCAGTACCTGGTGCTTTAAAGCGTTTGTATGTTAAGAGTTCCTTTTTCGTAGTATCATAAATGAGAAGACATCCGTCACTGGCGAGCGTCGCCAAATAATGAGCAACTGGAGATGTGGCCATTGCTGCTACAGAGCCGGCATGACAAATAAACAGCCTTTTTGGCGAAGGACCTTCTGCATTCAGGCTCATTGACCATATTCCTCCATTCGCATCCTGTCCAAACCAGCTGTCGTCCTCTGGATCTGAATTCTTTTTACAGAGAGACATAAGTTTGGCTTCTCCGAGATCATCTTTCACCTGGACCTCCAACAAAGGTTGCATCTCCAAATACCATTCTTCTTCATCAGGGGGGTCAGCTCCATCAATAGTAACTCTGTTCCACAGTTTGATCCAGCCATCCATACCGACTGTTACTATGTCCTCGGTCGTGGAATTAAAGTGTATCTGTGAGATATCGTCATTGTGGCAATTACCTTTGGCTTTCTGCTTCACTTCCAGTTTAATCAGACGATCTTCCCAGACCAGTAGATTTCCCCATTCACTGCCCGATATTACTTTTTCATCTGGCATCGCACAGATTCCTCGAATGTCACAAAGCTCTGTTTTCCCAAATCGACCCAGCTCTCCTTGAAGCTTCAGCCCGGTAAAGGTCTTCGCCATTTTCCAGAATTTTAAATGTCCTAATCCACAAGAAGTCAGCTGTCCCGGTACAAACTGTGAGAACTCTACGTTGAACACATCTTGGCCGTGGCTTTTAACACGTAGGATTATATGAGCTTTTTTCCAATCCCAGATTGTGATCAAGTGGTCTGGCTCGCTTCCTTGAGAGACGAGCATGGTTCCATCAGGACTATATCCGAGATGAGAATATCCACGAGTTGTACCACCGGTCATTTTGGATATTATGTCAAAAGATGGCCATTCGTAAATTACAATGAGCGGGTCTGCACATTTTTCGCCAAGGGCCAAATGAGGTTCTGTTGGGTTTTTAACAATATGCCCGATACCACTACCACTATAACTTCTTCTGAACAAAAATGTTTTCTCTTTGTAATCGAATATATGAATTAAAGTTCCCGAGTAGTATACCAATATATTTTCCTCAACTACACACAGGTTAAAAGGCTGTTGACAGTCGTAACCAAAAGAGTATGTAAAAGTCAATATATCTGCCAAAGGGTTTACCTCAACAACAGTAACTTCACTCTCTGTCTTTGATGTGCTTGATTTTGTTGACAAACTTATGTCAGAGTTAGAATGTTCACTCTGAGATACCTGTGTCTCAGTTTTGAACGTTTTCTTTGATCCTAGTGAAGTAACAGACATGGTTTATGGATATGTATACACAGTAAATAATGGATATGACTATTATAGTAAAAACTAAACACTTATAGTAGTTACATTTAAAAAATAGATTGTAGTACCATGTGAATGATTATTTCATGTTTCACTGAATTTCATAATTTGTAAACAAATTCAGCTGACTAGTGTGTCATTTTATTTTGTTTATTATTAATTAAATTTAATATTACACACACAGACAAAAATAAAATAAATAATGGTAATTCCAAACATTAAGTAAATGTTTTATTTATTATTCTGTATTCAACATATGTCACCTAAATGGACAAGGCTAACTGGTGATTTAAAGTTATGACTCGTAAAAAGAAAATAATTTTGCTAAACTATATTTATAATAACACATAAATCAAAAGCAAATTATTATTGTTAATTCATAATCAATATTGATGATCGGAACATTGTCAACATACATTATAAAACAGCTTCCTTATATTATTTTACTTTGAAGTAATATACAATACTAGCTGGTTCATCTTTATCTTCTCAGATTCTTGTAATCACAATTGTACATGTTCGCAATGCTGTGTCCCATTCGGGTACTCGAGAGACATTTTAAATTACGTGCGAGTACCTGATGGGGTACAGGCAGTACATTACTAAAGCGCGTTGTACGCCTGGACAGGTACACGAGTTTTTGAATAGCATTGTTGGACAAGATGGTTATACTTAATGTTGTTAGAATATGTAACTGCGCCAATTAAATCCACTAAGATATATGTGTACCCGACAGGGGACACGATCACATACATTAGATTTCAGGTGTGACGTAATAAAAATAAATATATGTAAAAATATATACACTCGACTCCCTCTTGTTCAGACTCTGATGGTTCGGACGCCGGAAGGTCCGGACTACTTCTTGGAAATGAGTCATGAGCGTGCGCCAGGTGTCCCACAGCCGAAAACGACAGGATTGAGCGTGTCTGTTTATTTCCGGCCTACATGGAAACAAATATCCTCAGTTCGGCTTACGATTGCGTTTGATTCGTGTTCTTTCCTATTGTCTGGTGTGTCAAGTTTCTTTTTATCGATGTCACAAAAAATGAGGATACGAGATAGTAGCAATGCCCTGTAATGTTTCGGTAAGTACCGTACACTTATAATTGTCTTAAAACGTGATTTATGATTATAGATTCCCTATTACAGGTTGTAATTTATGTAAGTAAAAAACCGCCGGATGGTCCGTAATTTTTTTAATCCGGACAGGTGTCCGGTCCCGGAGTGTCCGGATTAGAGGGAGTCGACTGTAGTAGACTTTTTTTTTAATCATTACACTGGTGTAGTTTTTTCATGGAATCCAAACACAAATGTGAAAAAATTGTTCAGCTTTTGGTCATGCTCTATCTAAATTGGCCCAGTGAAGTAACAAATACCCCCGTCGCAGCAAACCTGCATACTTAAATAGATTATCTTACCTCCGTCAATAGTTACAATGTGTCAGATAAATTATGCTGACATGTTTCGTTTTAAGCGCAACATTAACAAAGCTTGCAATTCGTCAAAACATAAAATTAAAAAGTGTCACAACACAGAAACATGAACACCGATATGAATAAACGAATAAAAACATTTACGATAGCGCTATCGACGTGACGGACACGGCGCTGGTAGCAGACTGAAATATTACGTCACATTGCCTCTCCTCCTTCCGTTATCACTGATGTTATCAGCTATCCTTGAACGGATAATCGTATTGAAGATAGTGTGACTGGAAATGCAACTTCTCATTGAGGATGTGATTTTTACACTGTTCTTCGTTGTGTACCTTATTCATTTCGTATTCCTCCAAAGTGTCTAATTTGCTACCTTTTCCACAAAAGAGTAGGAGTTATAGGCCTTAATTGATGTCAATCATAGAGTGATTAAATCAACAAGACAAAAAGCAGAAAAAACAAGAGCAAAGGTAAACTTTTGTTTAGAAAGTAAAAAAAAAAGCTTCACATTTATAAACTCAATATCAAAACTTCTTGTAAAATTGTGTTGCTACTCCAGAAGTCTTTTTATTTATATTTTGCCTGCAACATCTGTTCTAGCTGCTGTCCTAGCATTTGTTAATAATATCATAACAGCTGTAAAATATATACAAAACTGATTGCAGTTCTTCCATAAGATGAAACTTTGAATGCCTGTGGGGCGAAGCCCTGATGAGGACCTATGTCAAAGATAAGGGATTTCTGCAAATCTTCACAATGGGTGATGGGAATAAAGCCTAGCAAATGGGTTTAATCAATTTTAGGAAGATGGGAAAAGTAAGTGCTATATTTTACCAAGCACATCCCTGGTAACAAAATATTTGGTGATAATATATTTCTGGCCAGATCTGGAGATGTCTGGGCCTGTCTTGGCCAGATCTGGGGATGTCTGGGCCAGATCTGAAGATGTCTGGGTCAGATCTGGACCAGATATGAAGATGTCTTTGCCAGAACTGGGAATGTCTGGGCCAGATCTGGAGATGTCTGGGCCAGATCTGGGGATGTCTGGGCCAGATCTGGGGATATCTGGGCCAGGTCTGGGGATGTCTGGGCCAGATCTGGGAATGTCTGAGCCAGATATGGGAATGTCTGGACTATACCTGGGGATGTCTAAGCCATAACTGGGGATGTCTGAGCCAAATTTGGGGATGTCTTAGGAATATGAAATGAGAACACTGCATGAAATGTTGAACAAAAATAAAATATACTAAAAATATAATTTGAACTTTTTTGAAATAATGTAATTTGGAATAAGTAATGAAATAGCTATACGAATATTTAATTAGTTAGTAGGAGAAGGATAGTAATTATTACCGGTAATAAACAATTGTTTATAAAAAAGGTGTTGCTATCAAACTTATAAGTCAATGACAATGAAATACAATGTGTTGCACAAGTGAAAACCAGAGCCTGATTCCTGATTAACCATTAGGCTGACTAGGCTGCAACCTAGGGCCGCCAGTCAGTCAAGGGACTCAATTTTTTTTAAATAATCCAAGAAGTGTTAGAGGTGAAGGTGAGTGTTGAAGTGATCAGTTGGTTAGAGGGAATTTTATTTCCGCGCGTTCTTTCCTGTCGCCACACCTGCTTCATTCTCAGTTTGACAGAAATTTAGTTTAGTTGTTCCTTAGCTCATGATTACGGATTGACAGGTTCCGAAATTTCGGGAATTTTTGAGGAAAAATTATTTTGTTTTCCGGGCAAGATTGATTTTACCTCGGGATTATTTTGGGACGGGATTATGTCCTCAAAACGGTAATCTGTGGTGCAATCGTCTTTTAATATAATTAATATTGTTGGACCAAGGTTGGTTAATTGTTGTATACATTACATTAATATTATATTATTATCTTAATATAAATATTTAAAGAGCACACAGTTATAATTATTTTAAAATGAATTATCTTAATTATACATTGATATATACATTTGTTGTTGCTCGATAAAGAGAATACCTCGAAATATTGCAAAAAATTGTGTTAATTTCTTAAGTGTATATAAATTAACTTTATATTTTTTATTATAATTATATTAAATATATATTAATTTGCTCGCAGTTTACAAGGCAAGAATGGATACATAAATCAAATGAACAAACTGAATTTGTTCCAACTTTCATTTCACATAGAAAAATAAAACTGAAGTATTGTCTGCGTCGCAAAGGTGTAGACTATTGGTAATTTGTATATTCCACTCCATCCAGGTACACTCTTAAGTCAGGATGGCCGCGGGTGTTAAGACGTGTAGACAGTAAGTCAAAGATCATAGGTTCAAGACCCGTGCTGGCATACTAACATTGGCATCAATCTACACTTTACAAAGTTTACTTTACATTAAAAGAAATCACTCTAAATTTTCACTAAATTCAGATATTCACCTACATCAAACAAGAAATCAAAATAAATTTCAAGTTACATGTTTCAAATACTCAAAAAGCAAAAGGAATTTCAGTGAAATGGGAATCAAAATTTTTAATAAATTACCAACTGATTGGAAAAATGTAAGTGAAAATAGCTTTAAAAGGAAAATCAAGAATATTCTACTAAATAAGTGCCCTTACAAAATTGATGAGTGTTTTAAGAACGATTATTGGACCCAGAAGAAATTGAAGTAAATAAATGTACTATAATGTATCTACTAAATTCATTGTTCTATTAACTATTGTCATGTATTATTTTTAATGCCCAACGACAATAAAGTTATTTATTTATTTATACTTTCGAAACTAAAATCCTTTTTAAAAATTTATATTATTGGTTTGTCAAGCTATTCAATTAGAAAAATCATATTTTTCAAATTAAAATAACCGTTTAAATAAAAAAATTATATAGTTCTGGCCCAGATCTGGCCAATTCTGGAAGAGTCCAGATATCTGGCCTAGATCTGGGCCAGAAAACTATTTTTTCACTAGGGATCACTCAATATCTTTCTTTTGATATGCTTAAATTTCTCCTATGATGTACAACCAGATATAAATGAGATATAAATAAATATAGAGCTCTTGTATCATGTTAAAAAAGTGAAGCCTCACAGGATATTTTTTGTAAACAAAACATTTGGCAAAGAGTAATAAAGACTAACATAACTTGCGAAGAGAGCATTTGATTGGTTAACATATTGTTTCCATGGAGACCAAATTTCCTAAATTATCATGAGTGAAAACGTTTTCAGATCCTAACCTCACACTACCTTCGACTTTCACCTAACCTAACACCTGATTTGACAAGGCCATCTTCGGCTGCGCGTCTGTTTTGATTGACGGGTCCCATGCCCCTTGGTCTACGGAACAGACTGTGGAGGTAACAGACCGGAGGATATAGAGTAGGGTGACCAAACGTCCCGTAAAAACGGGATTGTCCCGTTTTTTTCACGATCGTACCCGGAGTCCCGAAAGTCTCCTGGGATGCCTAAATGCCCTGTAATTACGTTGGGTCCTATTAAACACATTTTAAAATCACTAAAACTTCCTAACTCATAATATGACTTCAAGTAATATATTTCATTTTTACTAGTTATGTAGTCGTGTATCATTGATAGCTCAGAATTTAGATTAAATTACAAAAGCAAAGGTAAATTGACAAATATTTGTAGGTCTCAAAATAGCTAAAAAGAGCATGATTCAATGATTACGTCCCGAGGAAGGCCCCTTGGACCCCCCTTTAGCTGGAGGGCATCGGCCCCCAAGCTCTCCTTGGGTGCGTCCTGTTTTTTCAAGTTTATGATTTGGTCACCATAGTATAGAGGGTCAAAATGGCGGTCAGCATGTAGGCACAGTTTTTTCCCCCAAACGAGACCTCTATAGATATATAACTCGTTGTTGACCACAATTTTTTTGCTTGCCAATAAATATAATGATGTTTCAAACAGGTGATTTGTCAAAGTAAACTTTACTATTTATTTTTCTTAAAATAACCTAAAATAGTTTTAGAGGAAATGTTGTAATCCATCATAGGTTACATCACCCAAATTATATTGTAATGGTACATTTTCAATTGAATCAATACTGGGATAACTTGGCAATAGTAAAATATTAGTTAAATCTGATGGAACAACAATATTAGTAAAAATTTATAAAAAAGTACATTTTGAAAATGAGAGGGACAAAACGTTCTAATAAAAAAGCTTATGTTAAAGTTGAAGGTGAAGATTCAGATGTAGATTCCTCCCCTGAAAGTAAATCTGACCAGTTATCATACTCTTACTCTTGCGTGAAGTCATTTCGTAAAAACCAACACATCATCGGAGACTTGGCGGCTCTTCATAACCAGCAAGAGTACCAGGGAACCGTCCACCAACCTGTGCTGTACAATCTGTCTGGGCCGAGGAACAAGGTGGTGTGTCAGCCGTTCTACTGCAGCACTGTGTCAGAGGACAGCGACAGTTCAGGTAAAGAATATGAACGCAACTGCAGTCCAAAGCAGCGAGTAGCAGAAGACAAGCACTTGACCAGCAGTGAATCTCATCATCAGTTCCCAGTGAAAGATATGCTCATTCAGTGGCTGAAACACCAGTTTAAACAAGTCAACTCGTTGTGGTCATTTGCTATTCCAAAAGACATTTTTATACCAAAATTTTGCAGGAAGAATCAAAAAATGAAAATGGAAATGACATTGAACGGTGTGGATGAAGAAACCAAACAAAGGCTGATAGACTACATTAATAAGTTCAACTTGGGCTTTGAAGAACATTGCAATTTATGTACTGGAAACGAAACGGTTTTTGAAATAGATGTGACTTCTATACTGGATGATCAATATCGCTTACAAAGTTTCCTAACGTTCTTAAAAAGTATCGATTCGGAAAAACCAAAAGTAACAAACAGAAATGTTGCCTCTGATCTTAATGGTTATATCGATATTGAACGCACTGAAGAAAGAATTCATATTAGGAAAAAGGACCAAAAGAAAAAAAAACTAGATTATCAAACTAAAAGTTGTATAAAATCGGCAGCCTTGGAAAAAAATACTTACCAAACTAATTCATTGTCTGCAACATCTACTGAGTCAAGCCACAGTTGTATAGCAAAACAAAAACAATGTACTTCTAAGCAGGACAAAAGGTATACAACTTGTGAGGAAGATGTAAAAATCGTTAATCCTCAAGTTAAAATTAAAGAGGTAATTCAAGGAAAAAAGAGAGCCAGGCAGATATCCACACTTTCTGGAATAAATTATGTCCAAAATGTTTGTGACCAGCCAAAAGCTAATATCGGATATAATAATAACGTTTCTGATCCAAAAAAAGTTCACTTTGAACAAAATGTCTTCAGTGTTCAAACAAATATTGCAAATACTAAAACATCTCAACTTCTAACTGAAGTGAGTAGAGAATTATCTTGCAAATGTTTAATGCACCATCACAGGGAAGATTTTTACAGATACAAAAATCAGTGTTTATTTGGAAAAGGGGATGAAATAAACAATAGTTTTATCAAGTATGTAAACAAAAGAGAGAATAAGTCGGAATCATCACTTCAGTTTCATGAGAACCCAGTGAATTCTTCGCCAGATGAGATTATTGAGGATGAAACTTTTGAGATACTTAAGGTAGCTGTAAAAAATGAGAGACCAGTTAGCAAAATAAATTTACATAATCATTCAGGAAAAAATACTTTAGAAAATTTAAAAACTGAAATTTTTAACTCTACAACAGACTTAAATACTCAAAAAGGGGTTTCCTCTAAAGGTGTTCTAAATCCGCAAGACCAAAGTACTGATGATTTTAAAGGGACTTTCTGTTTAAATGAGTGTTCTCCATTAACAACTACTGACGATGATGGATCAGTGAAAGTTAAAGATTTAGAACTGAATTCTAAAAATGCCTGTTTCAAAAGCTTAAGTTATTGTTTGGATTCGTTTCCAAACATGAAAACCTACCATAAAATGAGTATGGGAGAAGATGCACCAGGGAGGAACACATTTTCTTTTTCAAATAAAGACAAGAACGGCAGGCCATTGTATGAAGGAAGATCCAGTGTATTACAAACATCACGTTTTGAACCCAACGGTCAGCATTGTTGTACTGGTGGTGAAGACGAAGGAATGGGAACTCAAACAACTTGTACAACCAGCTGTAATTGTAATATCAACTTTGAAAATAGACACCATTCCATTATGAAATCTCCTGATTCAAATTTGAACACACTAAATAATAAAAGTAATTTACAAAATGTTGAGTATAAATCAAATGCCATCATAAACAATGAAAGAGGATCTCAAGAATGCAATTGCAATGAAAATCATGCAATAGACAAAGGAGGTGTTGGCGATGGTGAGACACTGCATGATTTAATGAGCAACGCTTGGGTATCTAGTAGACATGAAATATCCAGTGAGTCACCAACCAATTATAATGAAGATGGTAAAATTTATCGTCAAAAGGATGAAAATAAATGTTGTATATTGGGTTGCGACTGTGAAAAAAGTACGAAGCGCAAAGCAAAGATAAAAACCATCGTTTTCAGAATTGGAAGCTCCAATAAGGAATTGAAAATTAGCTCTATTCCTTCTTCAACAAAAAGAAGTTCTAAACTTAAGTCGTTAAAACCGAACGAGGTATGCAAGAAAATATCTTCTGTTTTCAAAGGGAATGAGTCTGTACGTAATGAAGAATGTCCTCATAAAATTTGGAGTAATGAAAAAGCTGATAATAAAGTAGGTTATTCTTCAACAGGGGATAAATCATTTACAAATAAATCAGACACTATTTCAAACTCGTGGGTGAATTGTGAGGACTATAACAGTTTCATAGATTCACTAACTAGCAGATCAAAAGGAACAACACAAACGAAAAACTCAGTGAGTCTAGAATCTTCTTCACTGATTGAAAGCAGTCTAGGAGTTCTGCTTTCTGAACTTAAAAGTCAACGGATGGAAATAGATTACATGAAAAACCTCTTAGGTAATCAAATTACGTGACAGTCCTACGAGACAAATGATGACACTGATTTAAAAACAATATATCCATAAATTGTGTTTGATATAAATATTTATTTTGTATACAACAAATAAAATACACTTTATACAATTTTAATAATCAATGTTCTTATGTTTAACTCTTTTAAGCCAATAAATTTGGCTTTTGGAAGTTTACCCAAAACCATTTTTAATCACTCACTGCCAAGGTTCCACCATTACTAACCCTGTCTCAGACCTGCAGCTGACATCTGGTACATCCTCCAGCACTGAACCGAATTAACTTATCCAATGCAGCTTTGTGATTTTTATGAACAACTCTGGAAAGTTCACTTGTCTGTGTTGGTGTTGAAGGAGAGGACCCACATATAATAACTAGGCTTATTGCCGTTGGAGGCTTCGCCCCCAAACCCCTTTTGGAGTTCGCTTCGCTCACTTGCACTCCTCAGTTAATACAAGTTTAAATCAAACTCAACTTTTCTACAACAAAGAAAAACTACACAACAATGACTTTGGTGAGCACATTATAGTCAACACAGGCAGTACAATATCTTTTCGATATTGAAACATTTTACCAACTGGCTGCTTGTTCGTTTTATCGAATGAACTCCCGACTACGATAGTTGTTTCGAGGTGTATAAAATCAAAAAATAAAGTCCTCACTCAATTAAAAGTCAATCAGATATAAGTTCAATCAAAAGTTGTGGTTACATTGTTAAATTGGATTTCGACAAATGGATTTACGTGTAAAAAATAACCAAAAATTAAGCTGCAGTTCACGACAAAATTATAGTAACCTAACCTAACCTAACTCCGCAGAGCGCTGTATGGTGGCTGTTCGTTGTGCAACATAATTACAAATAAGTGGATTTATGAAAACAAAATAAAGTCAAATTAAACGGAAATTTCGGACCTCAAAAAGTAGACATCAAAAGTGGGATTAGAAACCCGAGACCGCATATCGTGAATCTGACAACATATCCACTGGGTTAAATTCATTCGATAGAACAAACAATCGGTCAATAACATTTTCCCATATCGTAACAAACCATATTAGCGATATTGAACCTCCCAGGTAGGCAATAACGTGCTCACTATGTTGGTAACAGCTGATGTATATTAACCTCATGGTGAGCACATTATCGCCTACACGGGAGTTTATATAAATCAGCTGTTACAAACGTGTGGTATTGGCCAAAGGTAGTGTGATTTCATAAAACATCTAAAACTTTGTACACATTTAAATGGACCAAAAAACTCAAAATGACTCCTTCTCGGTTGACTAGCGGCTAAACGGATTAGTTTGGAATTAAATTTTCTACAACTTTTTTATTTAATATTTTTTGCCATCTCTTACTGTTTCTGTGCAAAATGCGCTCAAGGTGGATAAATTGAAGTAGTGGACTTTCCCCACCCAAAAACAAAAAATGTTAACTTTTGGCAATTAATCTGTGGGTTTCTCATCAAGAGCTTTAATTCAAGTATGAGGTCGAGTAGGGTCCGATTACAGGAAGTGCCTGATAATTTATGTCAGTGAACCCGTCTTATAAGTAGATAGTGGGGCAGCAAGGGTTGGAATTTGAGGTTATGTGAAATTCATAGTTGGTGATGAGTTTATGTTATTTAAGAAATTACTGTTGACATTTGCCGTCACTGATTGAAAAAAAGTTGAATAACAGGATCTGGAATCTGATCCCATGTTAAGGGAAGAAATACCTACATCGTAACAAAATTTAGTGGCACAATTCAGGAAAAGCTAGAAAAAAACACAAAAGCTAAACCAGAGAATTTTAAAAGCTGTCAAAAGAAAACCGAACCATACACAAAAGCCATACACTCAAGTGGAACAACACAGCACAACGATGCACAGCGCAACAACTTGTTGTCTCACGTTATTTTATATTTTTATCACCTGAAGACGGAATCAGATTTCAAATCCCAAAACGATATGAAACTTATTTTTCAATCAATGGCAAAGGTCATTTCTAAAATAACACAAATGGATCAGCTTTGGCTGATCCTCTGTTACGCTCCTGGACTACATCCGACACCTCGATTAAGAAAATCAAATAAAAATAAATACAGTAATGCGATTTAGTTTCTGTGGGTAGGGGAAATTAAATCCCCCCTCACAAGTTGCTTAACCCTAGATGGTGTCTGAGGGTAATTAGGCAGCGACCTTACCAGTTTGATTACTGTGCTTCACTGGATCAGTTTGAAAAACTATTAATATGTTACCAACATGAAATATTACCATTATGAATTCCTCCCGAACAAATATATTTCGAATGGTACCTAACAGTGAATGAGACACTATAGGATATTAATTCCACGTTACGTTAAATTGGTAACACAATTAGAATTACTCGGGTATATTCCTAAATATATTGTGTGCAAATGCCAAATCTGGAGATTGCTGGCCTTGCAAGGCAGATGTGGAAGTGTAAAAGTGTGACCCCGGCTGACTGCTATGATAGCTTTTCACGAGCAGTTATCAATGGCTTGCCCAAGTAACTAATGCTGTTACAACACCTCCACTGTCTTTAGATCGCCGCACAGGCCTAATGCCCATGGTCAGGCAGTTGATGATTTTAAAACACAAATGGGAAATACCATTGTTACCATGTTTATTAAATACAGAACAATTTCCGAGCAAACTAATATTCTCTGGCATTTTCCCAATATTTCAAAACGAGATTCAGTAAATAAATACCATTGTGGCATTTCATAAATTATTTTATAGGATATTTGGTTACTTTACCTTATACAGTAGTCAGAAATCCGGACTATTGTGGCGGACTGCCAGTCCGAATTTTGAAATCCGTATTTCCCGGAGGTGGGCATGAATCATCAGTTCCACCTTTATAGTGAACAATTATGACTATATGCGTTTACGTTTATGGACTAATACAATAATGAGCTTCCAGAAGAAAGTTATAAAAACTCTAAAATACAGTATAACCTCGTTAATGCGTCTCCAATATGACGTAATAGTACAAGGCACCGAGATCTCGTACTGCACATTTACGAAAAAAACACACCACTAATCAATTTAGGTTATTACAATAACAGCAACTTTTGGTGCAATGTTGTGAACGGAACGTACTCAAGAGCTCCAAGCGGCGCTCTGAGCAACTAAGCTTCGATGCGAGGTCCGGGGATCTCGTGTCGTATAAAAGTAATAATTTATTACTTCAGTGTTTTACGAGACTTGTAGATCTCGTTTGTTGTCATGGTTACCAAACGATCCAGCAATCAACAAGCTTTATGGTATCTTATTTCTCTATGTCAATTTACATAGAGTTATCAACACCGTATCTGAGGGAAATATCATATTATGCAAGCGCACCTAATATAGGTTATGGTAAGAGACCTCGGGACGCAGTGAACGTGTAATGCAATATTAGTAATGTTAGGGATGGACGAAATTGGATTTTGTGAATGAAAAGGGGCAGGAAAAGACTTTTATGAAATCATCGCAATTTTTAGGAAATTTTCTTTAAAAAATTCAGAATTAAACGTTAAAAACAACTGAATTTTCAAATATTCCTAGAAATCTCCCATTCCCTAGTCACCCTCAGGAAATCGCTATGTTACAACAAATAACCACACAGCTATAACTTATATAAAAATACATATATTTATAAATTATACAAATATATAATACAAATTAATAAAAATTGATTAAGCACGAGAAGTATAAGTGTTTAGAACACACCGGAGGGATCCCAAGCGTATTTCTCTTGTCTGCAGAGGAGAGAGATGTTGTAGATATCCTCACTGGAGAGCACAAAGTCCAGCTGGGTATTGGAGCGGATATAGTCCGGAGTCACGGACTTGGGGATCACAGCTGCGGCAAAACAAAAAGATTACTAATTAATGTAAAGATCTATGAAAACACAAGTGATCAGTTAGTTGGGTTTCACCAACTGTATAACCTACTGCAATGATAGTTAACCACATTAAAAGTAGTTACAAATAATATGCGATAGCTTTCAGAATTACCAAACCAGCTGACATTCTCAAGGTGATGTATTATTTATTTAATGATAAAAACCGAGTTGTGTCTTTAATGAACTCTTTGGATATCTCTCACAAATGTTGGTTAGTGTTCTACCAACCCTGGGGCCATTTACATGTTGTACGGAGATCACCAGAATGCCTGAATGAGAGGGTGATGAGGAAGTTACCCCCAACAGAAACTATTACAAACATTTATATCAATCAATCAAATCTTCTTTATTCGATAAGTAACATATTACATGTTTTCAATAGGGTTAAAAGTTATGATTATAAAATAAATTTATAAATTAAATTAAATCAAACAAAGTCAACAAGTTCATGCAATGTCCAAAATAGTCAATTTTCAATTTACAAATCTTAAGTCTGAAAAATGTACAACAGAGAGAGTAATAACATTTAAATTATAAATGAATCATATTGTGAATTATGAAATTATAAGAAAATAAATTTCCATTTCAAAGGTCAATTCTCAGATATTTTTGTAACTGTCACTTGTTGGGATGATTATGAAAAGGTTACAGCAGGATGGAATTCAAAAGATCAGCGTTTGGTATTTATAAATTCTTGAATCGAATAAGAGGGGTTATTAATAATCTTTTAGTAGCCGTTTAAATTGATTTAAATTGCTTTCTAGCCTTAAGGGTGCTGGTAGATGTAGAAGGAATTTCAGTCCTGCATAAGAGGTTTTTTTTGTTTAAAATTCTAAATTATGTCTAGGTAGGTTAATTTTGAAACGTGTGTTATATTCACCAGAAGTGGATGACAACTGAAGCAGTTTTGCATAAATAATTTTTTCATAAATATACAAATTGTAAATTGTAAATATCGTGGTTCGCAAAAAAAGTCATTAACTGAATCCATTCTTTTTAGTTTCATCATTATACGAATAGCTCTTTTTTGTTGGAAAGTATTTTATCTAAGTTTTTTTTGGTTGTTGCTCCATAAATAGCAATACCATAAGATATGTGGCAGTGGATTAATGAATAATGGATTATCTTAAGTTTCCAAATTGCAAATCTTAGACATCTGTCTCAGTGCAAAAATACAAGAAGATAATCTTTTGACCATATGATTGAGTGACCATTCCAAGAAAGTTTTTCATCAATAATTAAGGTAATATGTAATAGTCAGGACCAGATTTAGGCATGTGCAATATGTGCAGCTGCACAGGGCGGCAAAGTTTGGGGGTGGTAAATTTTGGAGGGCGGCAAATAATAAAAAAAAATACTTAGTGATACAACCAGTGGTGATATTTCGATATTGCTATGAGTGAAAATAAACAGGCGGCGTCTTTGTTTGGAAAGTGCAAAAAAGGCACAGTGTTTCTGTGCTAAGCTCCACTGTCCACTTATAACAGTGCAAACAAAGTACAAGTCGAGCTTAATAATCGTATTTCTGTCCTGCCGCTCTGCTGTTCCATCAGTCCATCAATGTCATAGCGATGAGTCATTGCGGCGCATACGCAAGCCTCAATCCACAAATGTCTCGGCCCTGACGGGCACCGCGCTTCGAAGAGAGAAGGAAATACAAGAATGGCCCCGAAGTCTGACTTGTTTCTATTCGGCCATCTCCGAGAACGCTCGTTCGGAATGGAAGCACGCCTTTGGATCTTTCGTTTATCTCCGGCTAATTGTAAGCGCGGTGCCTGACAGGGCCGAGACATAAGTCAATCTACTTGCTCTCGCTCTCGCTGTCCGTCAGTTAGTTGCCTACAAGCTGTGGCATACAGTCTAGAAACTCAGCTGTCTAAGTTGTCCCCCGGAAGTGGAGCACCTCACAAGTGCTCGTTCAGTTGGCGGCGCGACTACAACCAGTGCCATGTCTACTTGCTCAGTGACAGTAGACAGTACAGTCTTGTATTTGCCGCCAAGAAACTCACCTACCAAAAATGGTGGCCCGGAATAAGGCATGTTTAAGCCGCCAACCAAGAGGATCGCCAGTGCATTACATTAGTTTTCGCTTCCATCCACCAGGTTCGCTAGTGTTTTTACGTTAGTTGCGCCGCCAACCGTGTGGATCGCTTGTGAGTTCTGGGCGATACATTTACTCACCTAAGTTTCATGATTGTATACCCTTCTATTCTCGTTATATTAGACTCTGCTGTGGCTCTGGCTGTGAAAACATTGGGTTGCTAGCGTATCTGTTTGCCGCTTGAATTTTTTATTGTCGACTACCATTATTATTAACTATTGTGACTGCAGGTGTTTGCTTTAACATTATCTAGTATGAAACGTGAAACAAGTGTGTATGTGTGGGGGGAAGGTGTTAATTTTGCACAGAGGCGGCAAACATCTAAATCCGGCCCTGGCTAAAGTGTATAAAGATCAAATAATGTTGGTAATAAAACCAAACCAATCATTTCATCCAATAGCAAAATAAGCTGGGGTAACGTCCCTCATTTCCTTTTTCTCCAGTGGCCATCAAGTGATTTTTGAATATTTTGCTAGTATGGCCAAGAATCTTTTCTTTGCTTGAATTGCAAAAAAAACCCTGCACTTTGACATTAACAGCAGCAGTATCTACATGTACGATACCTAGTACTCTGAAACCACCTAGTGCAGCACCGATTCAGACAGCAGCTTCCGATGAGGGTGCCGCCTAGGAAATTACCCCAACATTCCCGCACTCACCAAGGCCAACCTACAGGGTCAATCACAGCAGCAACTTTGTTCATCACCATTACCTCCTTATGTACCACCAGCAGCTTCAGACGAGGGTGCTGCCTGGGGAATCCCCATTACTTTCCCCATAGGCTCCAACACAGCAGCACCTACATTGACGAAACCTGCTTTGCCGCCACCTTGCTTAGCGTCAGCTGCATCGGTAGCTTCCAGTTGTGGGTGCCGCCTAGCAACTACTCAAAACCTCACTCACCGTAGCCGACCTGCAGGGCCCACCGTAGCAGCACCTGTGCCGGGGACACCTGGTGCTCCGCTGCCACCTCGCGTACCACCGGCTCCAACAGCAGCTTCCGGTTGTGGGTGCCGCCTAGTGAGCTGTACGCCTGCAGCAGTATGCGGTGCTTCTGGCACACCACGTACATCTCGTCTGGCTGTCGGAAGTGCGGATGGAACTCCACCTGTGGGATGTTGTGAAATTTAAAATGCTTTCTAAGGTGTCTTGTAAATTTTTAAAACTGTCCAAGTATTAGTTTAATTAGTGAGTGATAGTGAGTTGTCGGCGATGTGGTCAAGGCGACAAACTTCAAATCCATGCCCTTGTCACAGGTTTGAATCCCCGTCCTGGCATGTATATATTATCAGTACTGTTCAACTTGTACTGTAACACGGCTCACCTTGTGCTTTTGCCTTGCACAGAAATTACAATCAGGTGCCGGAAAAACACTTTAGTTACGAGTTATGAACGATACTTTTTCATCACACTGTAAATAATAATAAAACATCTTTTCCAGACATTTTTAACAGGTTTGCTGAGTAATATTTATCACAACATAATGACACCAATAGTGTTGCGTTAATCTAGTAATTAGATTAATAAGAACAGCTGATTCCAAATGCAACACTGCTATTGGTAGATGCAACAAGCTACTAGCGCTACTGGTGTCAGAATAACTAATTACAGTGCGACAAAAATCACCAGCTCTTTTTAAGGCACTAGGGTGGAAAAGTATCAAAATAACTTTATTCATGAAGCATATAGGTTCTACAGAATGGTGTCATTTACAACAAATAAAATAAAATAATACATAATATTACAATCAGTTTGAGGTAGGTTAAAAATTAAATAGGCCCTAACTAAATGTTTTACATCTCTTTGTGCAAGGTTGTAAGTCCACTTATTTGAAACATGTAAAAAATCATTTATTTTATAGAGTGGGTTATTTACGAGAAGCATTTTTACTTGGTTTTGAAGCTTTTAAGATCTTTTATTTCCTTTATATATTTTGGTGAATGATTAAAAAACTGTATTCCCTTATATGAGGGTTTCTTTGTGTAAATAGATGTGTTATGCCTATTGTATGCCAGTTGGTTACCTTTCCTTGTTTTATGCTGATGATAAGTATTTAATTTTGGCAGCTTATCCAAGTTTGATTTAATATAGATGGTTAGCTGAAAAACAAATAAGCTATAAACTGTCATGATTTTTGCCTTTTTGAATTGTTCTTTTACAGATTCCCTTGGTCTCTTACAGATCATTCACAGGTACTCACAGCTGATATCGAAAATATAAGCTACTTTCGTCACAGTGCAATGACAACTATTTCACCCGCTGTACCTGATTAACAGCAGGAGCGACCCCGGTAGCTTTGATGATCTGCTCCAGGTGTTTGGGCGTGAAGTTGCTGACGCCGATCGCTCGGAGTGCGCCGCGGCCGCGGTCGTGGGCCTGCATCATCGTCTTCCACGCCTCGATGCGCAGCCGCGCGTTGTCCGGACTGTTGGCCTGCACGCCCTGCGCCCCCGGCCAGTGGATGAGGTACAGGTCCAGGTACGACACGCCCAGCAGAGCCAACGACTTGTTGATGGCCACCCGCGCCCTCTGCTCAGACATGTCTTGTGGCGCTGAGCAACACGAGAAAAATTTAAATCGATGTCCTGATATGATTTGGGTAATTGTTGGTGCTAATCAGAACTGAGAGAACTAGTTCTCAGGACTAGAGAACACCTAACTAATTGAGAAAGAGAAAAATTATCAAGTTTATGTGTTTTTACTTGTGTGACATTTTGACAGTGATTTATCTTTCCTGTCGATTCTTCACACTTCTTCTCAATGGGTAAGTCCTATCCCTTTCCTCTCAGTTTGTTTCTGTCATGGCCTAGAGCCACTCTAACCTCAAACCTGTTCAGTTATATTGACAATATAATGAGGATCCTCTCTACATCTAACTTATTGATATCAAAATTTTGGAAGTAACTTGTATAATGAAGAAAAATATATAGGTACATTAAATATTCAAGATTTGTTTTTTGATTTTACTCAGATAATTTTACTAAAATTTCTTTTTACCAATCAGTTTAGCTCTACAAAACAATTATTTTTGTGTTTTAACTGTTGTTCTACATCCAACCGTTGCAGAGATATTCAAAGTGCTAAACACAGTACATTGTCCAATGTTATACTTATAGAGAATAAATCAAATTTTATATCTAGATTATTTATGAATATTAGTTTATTGATGAAACTTGGGCTTCACCTAGAACTGGTATATTGATATTAGCACGATAAATGGATTTTTTGTTGATTATCCCCCTAGCAGCAAACCTGCATACTCGGCCTCCATATTATTCATAAGGAGAATAAGTAAAGTTTTATATCTCCCTTAGTTATGAACCTAAATTAATAAAGCTTGGTATGTAGCTTCACCTGGTTGAGTTATATTGACAACTGCAAAAATACACATTTTAATCTTCCTCGTTGCAGCAAACCTGCATACTCAGCCCTAATGTTATTATTATAGAGAATAAATAATATGATATATATTATCACTTATTTATGAATGGATTTTTGTGAAACTTGGTAAGTAACTCTATGTAGTAGTGAGACACATATATATGCATTGGAAATTCGCTGAGTACGCAGGTTTGCTGCGACTTTATGTTTAAACAAGTATTTATGATAGCTGGGTGAGGCTTAAATATTTTCTCTCTTTACCTTCTATTGTTTTACAACCATTAAAATTTGATTTAAAAACATCCAAAAAATCTCTTCAGCAATTAACTTAAAAAGAAAAAAGAAATTATATGTTAAACATCTGTTTTAAGAAGTTACAAATTCCTAAACGCATTGGCTGCTGTGGACCCCGATCGGGGCTTTTCTCAACATAGAAAGTTATGCAAATTTCATGTTTATACATGTTTGCAGCAGCGAAAGTGTTAACTGTTTTATTTAACGAAAATAACTCACACAACTTGGTCGTGATGAAGATATCCTCTCGCCTGAGGTTATACTTGGGAAGCAGATCTTTCAGGGCGACTCCTATTGCCTCTTCGTTGTGGTACACTGCAGCCGTATCTAAGACACAACACAATCACTGTAAACCGAGGAATCCGAAACTAACAAGATAAGGCTCATGTAAACTAAAGCCAAGACAAATTTTGAGCACTGTGGTTTTAGTCAAAACTAATTGCAGACTTGTCAAAATCTTCCAACTTTTTAAGAATGATCCTAACCTTGATAATAAGCTCATGGGCTGTGTTACTCAAAATTTGTAAGCCTACCTTATATTTGTTCAAAATTATTAGGCTTGATCTATTATGCAGATAATATTAGAATTGAAAATATATCTCGTACTAAAAGAACAAAACAATAAATAGGAAATTTGTATGAAACAAAATGTTAACCCTAGCCGTGGCCATATGTCGTTAAACGATAGATTTTTGTGTTGCCTTAAAATGGCCACTATCGCAAAACGACAGTCCTGGTCGAAATTTTTTTAACGGTAAAAAAACATTAATAGTCAACTCAGAAGTGAACAATATTTATACCATTCGAAAGATCACATTCTGAACTTTCATTTTATTACATAAATGAACCGTTTACAAGTTGTATAACAATGTCCCGACGATTATAATTACAATGAAATTTTGGCGCTACGCCATTCCTGCAGTCGACGCTCGGAAAATGTAAAAACACGACTACTGTGGAATTACCCTGCTCGGGTAATTTTTGTGTTAGGATGTTGCGGGTGGTACCACTGCATAGCCAAAGAGTTTAGTTTCACTGTGGTATTGATTTTTAGAACGAAATATTGATTGCACAACAGTTACGATTTTATGAACACAGCTGTTTTCTGACTTTTTAACAGTTGGCCATCTGACGTTATGCGACAGATTTTAAAATACGAATTACATCCAGTGCAAGTTATAAATACTAGTCATATAATATTTCATTTTGAAGAGGAAGAAATTTAGCTTTTGACATTGGCAGCCTTGCGCATCATCATTTCCGCCTGCGCTGTGGGAGAAGAAGGAAATACGTCACTCTTCTGACATATAATGCGTCGTAGAAGTCGCCATCACATGATTCTTTCGCCGTGCTATGTGAGTTCGCGCTCGCTTGGTATCCGCGAATTATTGCTAAATCCTTTATTATTTCGGAGTGTTAGTGTTAGTGAAGTGTATGTGTGTATATAACAGTAATCTTTATGCATTTTATTATGCATAAATATTACTGAAGTGTGTGAAATAGTGTTTCTAAAAAGTTGTTTTGCTTACAATGTCTCGAATGTTCGATTGTGATAATAAACCAACAGGATAACATAATAATGGGACGGGGGTGAGTAATTATATTTATTTTTATTACTTTTACAATTGTAAGGTAGGATATATTTCATTTATTGAGTAGGCCTAATATAAAAAATAACAACTCGCTTCGCTCGCTGGGGGCTCCGCCCCCAGACCCCAGACCGGACCTACAATCACACGTTATCTCTTATATAATATGCCACTACCCTGTGTATATGTATATTTATATATTTTATTGTTTCTAAATACCTGCAGGAATAATATATAGATATAATATACTAAATGTATATATAGTATTTGGAGGAATAAATTTCTAAAAAAAGTTATATACTAAATACCGTAGAATTTTTTTTCCGAATACCCTAAAATTTCCAAAATTCATCTAATCATAAGTGATATCAATTTTTTACCATAAACTTTATGACTTTTTTACATTCCCTATTTCATTATCTTTACAAATATATACATATTATTATTAGCATATACATATTTACATTACCTTTTTACAGTACTAACTAACACTGTACAAATTTCACATTTTGCGGTTTTCCGTATATACTTACATAATACCTACAAATAAAATTTTTTCCCCAACATATTATACATTTCTATGTAGGGAATTGAATTGTCTACAAAATGTATATAATGAATTTTCCATAAAAAATCGGACAAAAAAGTTTTACCGAGGCTGCTTTTGAAATTTCAAAAATAAATTTCAATTTTTTTTTATTTTTTTTACTTCGCTGAAAAAATTATCTCTTAGATCTTTTCTATTTGACTATTAAATGATGCCCCTGTTCTTTCTGAACAAAAAGAATATGTGGTTGGCTATGTTTAGTTCTCATTTCAATTTTATACGAATTTTCAAAAAAAGGTCTGCAAAATCGCCAAAATTGGTTGGCCATTCTACAGTTTTTGGCTGGCCACTGCTAGGGTTAAGCAATCAGCAAAATTAACTTCATGCGCTATCCTGAATTATGTGATGATTATCGATAAAAGAATTACATCTAAGAAACTATTGCAGGCATTTTCCATCATTGATTATAGAAAAAAAGTTTCACCCTCCCCCCTCCTATTCCGTCCCTGTATTTATGGTTGTGCCTGTGGTTGTTTATGTAGCCTGGTCGTCATTAACTGATGATATTTAAAAACTTGAAGACATCTACACCGGCATATGCTCTGGTCGACATTTATAGCGATTAAAAAGCGATGCAAGCAGGGCCAATGAAACCCTGAGATATCCATCGGTTCTCAGTTTTTACAATAACCGGCGAAACCGGGAATTGGGGACTATAACAGACAAATACCTACAATTAATGTTTCAGCGAACACACAACTCGTAATGTGGGAGGGGGGATTCTTTTGCCTCCCCCTGTGAATCTGAATCTGGCTACACCACTGCCTCAGAGACCATGAACTCGAGGTGGGTTCTGAACTGAACATCAGCAGCATCATCACAAAGCTAAAAGCCACTGATGTTTGGTAATGATCGAAAAGACAGACAGACCAAATCACCTGGTCCCAATCGGATCACTAACCAGCGGCCTGTAACTGATGAGTTCCATTTGTTCTAATACAATTCAAACTCTTAACTTAATTTTTTTAAAGATTAAACTGTCGAGGTTTAACAAACCAGCAATTATAAGGTGAAATTTAAATGCGGGCTATTTTTTTCTCAACATTTCAAAGGAAAGTAGCCTAGTAAAAATTATTAATCCTCACCAATTTTGGGGATTATCACATATTTATATTCAGGAACGAACAAATATATAGAATATAAATCTCAAACTTAAATAAACACAGTATCCAATAAAACTACTCACCAATGTGTCTGTATCCCGCTTTAAATCCCTCGTCCAACACATCATAGATCTGGTTTTCTGTTACAAGGTAAGTCCCAACTGTAAAAACAAACAAAAACACGAATATTCAATATTAGTATTCTAATTTTAACAGTCTCAGTCGAACATCAATGAAAACTAAACTTTTACGATGTAATTCCTTAACATTAACCTAATCATTATCCATCACCCAAAACCTTTTAACCCATTGCGGGCGGCGAAAACCCGAGCCACGCGGCCCCTATCGGCCGGAGTTATTTATATATTACTGACAGCAGTACCGAGTACGAATTAGCGCACAATCTATCGGGATTGGCGGAAAATAACAGACTATTTAGTATACATCCACGTGCAATCTATTGGCTAAACCAAGAAACACATCATGACACACTCTGGTGGCAATGACTAGAAACAGTACTAACTTTGGTAAACACAGAACTTTGGACGCTGGGGTCGCGTCGTTCGGCCTCAGGTCCACTCACCGCGTGGACGCCTATGTGGCATCTTTCGCCCGCAATGGGTTAAAAAGTGTTTAAAGATTTGAACCAAGTAAACAATACAAATACCCCCGTCGCAGCAAACCTGCATACTCAGCGAATTTCCAATGAATTACAAACAAGCGATATTTAAAATATTAATTATTCTCCATAAGAATAACATTGGGGATGAGTACACAGGTTTGCTGCAACAAGGAACACAAAATAATGGGGTTTTATGCAAAATATCAAAGGAACTCAGCTAAAGTCACATACCAAGTTTCATCCATATACATTCATAAATAAGCGATATATAACAATTTAATTATTTTCCATAAGGGTAACATGGGGACCGAGTACCTAGGTTTGCTGCTACGGGAACCATAGGTGAAAAATTTTTTTTGTGCAAACAACAATAAACCACAACCAGATGAAGCTATATACCAAATTTCGTCAGTTTATGTTCATAAATAAGCGAGATATACAATTTTCTTTTTCTCCATAAGAATAACATTAGACAACGTACTGTGTTTAGCACTTTCAATATCTCAGTCACCAATTGACGTAGAGCAATGGATCAAGATACCAAATTGTTTGTTTTTTTATGCTGAATTCAATGGTGAAAATTAAAATTTGATTTTACTAAAAATTACATGTGGAAACCCCGAAAAACCCATTTTTGGGGTACAAAACCCCCCCAAAACCCCCCTTCGGATGGTGCGATTCGTCTGGTTTTCGAACTCGTTCAAATAAATGGTACTTTACACGTTTGTACCAAATTTCATTAAGATCGGACCTTTTTACGAGAGTTATCGTGCTTACGGACACATATATATATATATATATAAATATATATATATATACATATACATATATAAAAATTTGAACGAATGGTGTTTTTGGCATCTGGGGACCTCAAAATGAAAAGTTACCATGGTCTCGGGCTTAAGTCTTACCATGAGACCTACGGTAATAGCTTCTTTCCTATAGGGGAAATTCGCTAAAAAGAAGATAGGCCTACCTCTCATTTATTTATTTACCAACAACTTGCCAGGGCATGAATTTTTAAGTTGATACGATTAATTTCTTATAAACTATAAAATATACTTAATTAGGATTAAATTTACAATATTTTTGAAATTCTTCTTGATCTATCGTCTTTATCTTTATAAATTGTAAGTAAGGACCAATCACTTTCATGTAGGCTACTAGTGGATTTAAGAACAACTCCACTAAACTTAAAAATTCATTTATAGCAATATAAATGTCGGATGCTCTTTTACACTATTTAAATGTTATAGTTGAATGGTGAGTCATTGTTTGTTTACTTTCCTACTCTGCATGTTCATTGTTCACTGAAAGGATGATTTTCATCCTCCAGTACATTGACCAAAGAAGCTGTTCAAAACATTTCCAGGCTTACTTTAAACATTTTAAATTTATCTCGATAAGTCAAATCTTGATATTTTGAAATACTTGATGATTCAATTTTTCCCCTTCCCCCTGAGGTTCGAGTTATCGAGGTTCCACTGGCCAGGATATGTAAGCCAGTCATGGAGTCGCTCCAAACACCTGACATAGCACTCTGGTAGAATGAGGTACTTTGATTAATAAAAATATGCTGTAATCTTTAAATACTTTAGCACGTTAGATTAAAATAAATTAAAACCATAGTTAGGATCTAACTATCAACTTACGCCCAACAATTGGCATAGACGTCCCACTGTTGAGTGGTACGCTGATGTCAATGACACGTTTCTTAGAGTCCAAAACATCTAGCACTCCAACGTAAGTGGTAGGCCTCCGGCCTGCATCTGAAGAGAAAGTAACTTTTTACTTATGTATTTCTTATGATGAAGCTAATAAACAATGAAAACGGTTACCATACTTATAATGAAGTTTTTTAAATTTATAATGAGTTAGCTCACAAATTTTATTTTTGACCGTTGTGACGGTTAATGACCTATTTTCCAACAATATTTCTCTGTCTAGTTTGATACGGTAACTAATAATTTAAAGACGTAATACTACTAATAAAATGTATTCTTGACATTATTGTAATTCTTAAAGAAGGTATAATACAAATTATTTGATTTGTTAACAGACAATCAATTTTCCTAAATAATTCCTGCAGGCTATTTATATGGTGGTGTGTGATTATTTCCAATGGTCATGCTGTCCAAAATTAAAATCATGTTAATTGTGTCCAAAACTTCTATGCATTCTGTCCAAAACCAAATAATTATTATAACATATGCTGTTCATTGTGTCCAAAAAAGATGCTTGGACATTGTGTCCAAAAAAGATGCTTGGTCATTGTGTCCTAAAGTAAAGACAAAACAAAATCCATAGTTAGTTAATGTTAATGAGCGAACGAACTTGGACAGAATGAACCGATGTTGTATTTTTATATATTTCAATTTAATTAATACCTGTGCATCTATCCAAAAAAATTAATTGTTGATTATGTCCAAGTTCGTTCTGTCCAAATTCTATTAAACATCAATGTTTTAGCAAATTTCCCCTATAGAGAAGAAGCTATTACCGTAGTCGGCATGGTAAGACCAAGGCTCGGGACCATGATAACTTTTCGTTTTGAGGACCCCAGATACCAAAAACACCATTCATTCAAAACTGTATAAGTGTGTGTGTGTGTGTGTGTGTGTGTGTGTGTGTGTCTGTGTGTGTGTCTGTGTGTGTCTGTGTGTGTCTGTGTGTGTGTCTGTGTGTGTCTTCTGTGTGTGTCTGCTGTGTGTGTCTGCTGTGTGTGTCTGCTGTGTGTGTCTGCTGTGTGTGTCTGTGCGTGTCTGTGCGTGTCTGTGCGTGTGCGTGCGTGGGTGTGTGTGTGTGTGTGTGTGTGTGTGTGTGTGTGTGTGTGTGTGTGTGTGTGTGTGTGTGTGTGTGTGTGTGTGTCCGTGGGTGTGATAACTCTCATTAAAATGGTATGATTTTGATACAATTTGGTACAAACTTTTAAAACAACATTCATGACTAAGTTATGACTTAAACCAGCCAAATCGCTCGATCCAAAGGGGCTCTTTTTCGGGGGGTTTTGTACCCCAAAAAGTTATACGTTTTTTACGTATAATATTTTAGTAAATCAAATTTTACTTTTCGCCATTGGATTCAGCTTAAAAAGACAAACAATTTGGTGTTTTTATATTGTCTCTACATCTATTGGTTACAGAGATATTGAAAGTTCTATACAGTACACAGTACGTTGTCCAATTTTATTCTTATGGAGGATAAGAAAAATTGTATATCTCGCTTATTTATCAACTTATCCTGACGAAACATGGTATATTGCTTTATATTGTTGTTGTCTATTGATATTTGTACAAAAAACTATTTTTTTGCCGATAGTTCCCATAGCAGCAAACCTGCGTACTCAGCCCCCATGTTATTCTTATGGAGAATAAGAAAAATGTTATCTCCCTTAATAAAACATATATTAATAAAACTTGGTATGTGGCTTTACCTAGTTGAGTTATATTGATATTTGTATAAAAACCTATTTTTTATGTTCCTTGTTTCAGCAAACCTGCATACTCAGCCGCCATGTTATTCTTATGGAGAAAAATTAAAATGTCATAAATAGTTTATTTATGAATGTATATTGATGACACTTGGTATGTGGCATTAAGACATATATACCCACTGGAAACTCGCTAAGTACGCAGGTTTGCTGCTACGGGGGTATTTTGTTTTGTCTTTACTTTTGTACACAACAACCGAGCTTTTGTACACAATAATCAGCATATTTTATAATAATTATTTGGTTTTAGACAGAACAAACAGAATTTTTGGACAAATTGAACATAATTTTATTTTTGGACAGAAACTTATATATTTTACACACCCATATATTTCAAGTATAAAATCGGTTTACATAAAAAAAATTACGAATCATCATTGAGGGAAGACCATTCATACAAAACATTCTTGAAAGCAGTGTTCGTATAAAAATTACAGCATCTGTCCGATATAGAATATGACCTTGATGCGGCAGCTAACTCACTATAATGATACATATAATTTTAACAACAAATAACTCTAAATAAGTCTACATTTAAGATAGACCTATGTAAAGATAGCCTAAAAGTATCTGAATTTGACTACAACAATAAAATTAAAAACAATGTGCTAACAGTTTTCTCAGTTGGTGCCATGGAGAAATCAATGTTAAATAATTAAAATAACCTACAACAAACGAAAACAACACTTTAAGTGGAAAGCGGCGGATTGTTAATGTACAGCACTGTAATGTACAGTACTCTCCAACAACACAGTCCACCAAAAACATAACATTAGCAGATAGAAGACCATATCACCCACCCATTTAGCAAATTAAGTACGGCAACGGTACGATAATTTAGTGAACAGAAAAAACATTTAGTTAAAAGAGCTGTTTATTTTTAAATGTTCTAGTTTCCTTGATAACACAACAATTATCAGATATGTAATTTAATTAGGCTACATATGAATATGATAGGTATCCCTTTAGATTTTATAAGGATTTTTCCTTGATATACCTGTGACCAAGTAAGTGTTGTAGCACTCATGAGCATTAGGTTTATTAAGTTAGTCATCATGAAGATTAAATCTGCTGCGCTCGTTTTCTGTCTTTTCACGAGGAGCGAAATCATGGGTACCAGTATGTCAAAGGGTAATTCACTAAAAACATTCATTCTCTTTTACAATAGGCATAGACAATTTTGCTAACAAGTGCCTCTCTGTTAGTTTACAATTCAAAACTTGTATGCCTATATTCAGCATTCTTTGATAAACCTGTTGACGTTATTTTAGTTTATCCACCCAAATGATTCATACAGTGGGCAAAGCCATATGGTCAATATAACCAGTCATAATTACAAAAAAGGAACTTAATACTAGGTCTAATAAAATTTACAACATATAAGATGAAGCTTTATCGATACTGGTAATATTAATGTAAAACGTAAGTAAATACAGTCAACTCCCGATTATCCGGGAGCGGGTTAATCGGGTTGCGGTTTAACCGGGGTCACGAAAGGTGTTTTTTATTATTTTGATTTATCCCCTTCTAAACATAAATAGAGCAATAATAACAATTTATTTTGCTAAATTATCTCCAGAATCGTATTTAATTTACTTTGTTTATCAGAATAAATACTTTACAAACAATTTAGTAACCACAACATAATCTGAGAGTCTGTCATTTCGTTAATGAGCCGTGGGCGCGTGATGGGGAGCGATGACCTTGACACTGCACAGACGGTCGGACGCGGACGTCTAAAAATAGAAACATCTCAAACAATCACCCTTCGCGCCGTTGTTTACCTTCATTGGGTTTTTCCCCCAGTGCGGAATTAATTAGTATACTGTTCGGTGTAGTTTAGAGAGTTCGGTGTTTAGAGATTTTTATCCTATTAAATATCATTCAGCGTTTTGGATAGTATTTACTGCTATCAACCGTTGCTAGTATTAACTATTATTACCTTAATTGTTTGTAGATGTTATCACAATTTAAAGGTTTTCAAAAGTATTTAATCAACATAAATATATCTTAAATAACATTAAAACACAATATTGTAATATAAAAATGTTGATAAACCTTTATTATATTCGTAATATTCAATTTACTGAATCCCTTTGTTTTAACCGTGGTTTTGGGTAATCCGTGACCCTCCAACCGGTCATTACCCCGGATAATGGGGAGTTGACTGTAGTCAAATGGGCTGGTAACACTGATAATCTGATCCAGTAACACTTAATGTCCATATGTTTCATGGTGTTTTTGTCAACAAGCAATTTTTAAGTCAAATATAAAACTAAAGTGAAGTAGATATTAGGTTCAAAAATGTGACCACACTAAGCCACAGAGACTTAAACTTACTATTATGGCAGATTTGTAAAACATACCGGTAAGCACGCTGATGGGAATCATTAAGCCTTGGTTTTCTCAGTGCCAAATTGAGATGAAAACAGCCAGTGACAGTTGTATGCAGATTCTACTATGCTATGTGTAAACGGAAAGCGCAAGTTACTGATGCTCCAGTTATATAGGCACAGTAACTAACTCCCGTACAAAGTAGCTGGCTACTGACATCGTCCCACCAAACTGACCAAGACATAGACAACTCACATGCAGTAGAACACATGGTAAATGACCCTAGATAACTAGTAGTAAAATCGCCAAAACTGGCAGTGTCGGCTAATTAACAACTATCGCACAAGTTACTTGGCCCCTTGGGAACAAGGCCTCGCAATGTGGCCCATAATTTGCCAGCCGTCCTTAGTCACAGGAGAGATGTTCCATATTGCCCTATTTTACTTTTAGAAATTACGTGTAACACCAACCAACACCCCTGTGAAACCGTTTCAGCACAGTGCACTGTGGTGTTATATGCCAGCAACTATTTTTGATGTAGGTAGTTAGCCTACGAATCGGTCCATCAAAGTGGTTCCAGGAATAAGCCTAGATTTTATCCAGCAAAAAACCTGCCTCCTACTAGTGGATGGCTGCACACAAAAGTAGTTTACGAGAATTTTAAGTCGGTTGTCCCAGTGTGAAAATTTGTCTAAAATGAGCAAATTCTAATTGCTTTGGATATAACAATTCTCTAAGAAATGCCTTTTTATGTTGGATTTAACCTGTTCAGTGCGGTACGCCTAGCAAGGAAACAAATTAAATTATCATGAATAAACACGATTAACACAGTGAATGTATTAAAGGAGGATCTTGTACTACTCGCTGGGAGCCAATATATGAGGAGATGCTCCAGTGATAGTCCTTGTTTGGTTGCACATCAATTTTCAAACACGAGCACTGTTCAGCCACACAGGAGCTCAATATTCAGCAGTAGAGTGTAAACAAGGTACAAAGCAGTTTGCAAGCGAAACTTTAGTGATGGCTCCCCCATCATGATCCAGAAAAATGCTGTGTAAGCCTATATTACTGACCCTTGCTTCAATCTTGGCTGCAGACTCTTGTAGGTCAGAGAACGTTTGCAAGATGACCTTGACTGATCAATACTTGGGTGTACCAATTTTTCATGATGATCACGTAAAATGTGAATATGCCTACTATCGAGTGTAACATTCAGTCTGTATTTAGAGAACCTTGGCCTAATGTTCAAGTGACTTCATCTTAGTCAGCTGTAAGTGTCTATTGGCTATTCAGCTTCAAAGACTTAATTAACTTGAACATAATCTATAAAGGCCTAAAGATTGCAAGAATATTTGGGAGTGTTTTGTGAAAGTACTAGTTATGTTGGACAAGCAATTTTATATTTGAATGTAAGCCTATATGTCATGCAACCTGTCATAAAAATATCAGCTAATTTATGTAAACGTTAGAAAGGTAGTATTGATATAGTATTGATCTCTATGGCTAGCTGGATTCATTGACTTGCCTAAATGAACTTTTTTGCAACCCAGTTGAACTTCAATCAGCTTTTAGTCACTTTATCAGTTACAACCAAGGATTACAAACCTTACAAGAAGCGCAACGCCCATGTTAAAGATTGAGCCTAGTTTTATTTGAATTTTGCAAGCTTAGCGCGGCAGCCGCTAAGGAGGCGAGAGCACTACTGTCGTCAGTGCGGCATGTGTGAGTGAGACAGAGAACGATTTGACGGATGGCGCGGCCAGCCAGAGAGAGAAGGATTGGTGCCAAGGGTTGATGAGTCACTGGAGGGTGGCATTTTTCAGCAGCACTGCCACGCTAAGCTCGATTTGGCGGCACCCAAATGAGCTGACTTATACAACTTATACTACTCGCTGGGAGCCAATATGAAGAGATGCTCTAGTCATAGTCCTTGTTTGGTAACACATCAATTTTCAAACACGAGCATTGTTCAGCCACACAGAAGGGGTGCAGTTCCGTATCTGGGCTACCTTACTATCGAATGAAAATATCGAAGTTTTAACAATCGATGTATTTATCGAACAAGTTTAATTGAACGTTATTCGGTTTTTTATAATCATATGTTTTTTAACAATAATAATTGAAATTGTTTATTTACATTTTACAATTACTATAACTTAAAGTTAATAGAAATGGCAGCCAAACGTGATTGTGATTTTGTGAATTTTCGCTATTTGTGTCAACATGTGGGTAATTATTTACTATTTCCCCTTCACCTCCGATCCTTTTATTATTTTAATATATTGTTCTTATGACATTAAACGTCATAAAAACGCAAAAATTTTTTTTCGCAAATTCAACATACTCACGAAACAACTGCCTGAAGAGTACTAACCCAGTCAATCTAGCAGACACTTTGGGAATCCGAGATAAATCTATCGGATGAAAATATCGAACTTACTAATATCGAGAAGCAACTATTGTTTTGATATTGCGATATAATATTCGCACACCCCCGCTCCTGTGGGGGTAGTGTGGTCTTGTTTTGATATTGAGATATAATATTCGCACACCCCCGCTCCTGTGGGGGTAGTATGGGTTCATTTTGAGTGCATACTGCTGTAGCTAGCACGTCAACATGTGATATATTTATTTATATTTATCATAACCTAACCTAACCCAACTCCTCAGAGCGATGTATGGGAATTTTCCCATTTTCGGTAAAATTGTTCAAAAAGGGAAAAATTTCCGGAAAAAAGGAATATTTCACATCCAGTGCTCTGCGGAGTTAGGTTAGGTTAGGTTATGATAAATATACACAGATTATTTGTATTTGGTAAATAACATAACCTAACTCTGCAGAGCGCTATATAGGTAATTGTCCCTTTTTTGGGAAATGTCCTAAAAAGGGGAAAATACCGGAGTAGAGAATATTTAGTTTAAGTTAGGTTATGATATTTACCAGATACTGATAATTTGTGTATATTTATCATAACCTAACTCCGCAGAGCGCTGTATGGGAAATATTCCCTTTTCGGGGAAGTTTTCCTTTTTTGGGAAATTTCCCCGAAAAAGGACAATTTCCCATACAGCGCTCTGCGGAGTTAGGTTAGGTTAGGTTATGATAAATACACACAAATATATCACATGTTGTCGTGCTAGGTAGTGTGCTCTCAAAGTGGACCCTTACTACCCCCAGCAGGAGCGGGGGTTAGTGCAAATATTACACACTACCCCCGCAGGAGCGGGGGTTAGTTCAAATACTATACACTATCCCCGCAGGAGGGGGGGTGAGTGCAAATACTATACACTACCCCCGCAGGAGCGGGGGTTAGTGCAAATACTATACACTATCCCCGCAGGAGCGGGGGTGTGCGAATATTATATCTCAATATCAAAACAAGACCCACACTACCCTTACAGGAGCGGGGGTGTGCGAATATTATATCGCAATATCGAAACAATAGTTGCTTCTCGATATTAGTAAGTTCAATATTTTCATCCGATAGATTTATCTCGGATTCCCAAAGTGTCTGCTAGATTGACTGGGTTAGTACTCTTGAGACAGTTGTTTCGTGAGTATGTTTAATTTGCGAAAAAAATTTTTTGCGATTTTATGACGTTTAATGTCATAAGAACAATATATTAAAATAGTAAAAGGATCGGAGGTGAAGGGGAAATAGTAAATAATTACCAAAATGTGTTCAGTTCGATCGAAAAATGTGTTAGTTTTCTTCAAGAAAAAGAACTTATACCTTATAATCCTAATTGTAATGTGAGTGGAGACAAAACAAAAACAGTAATACGTGATGAAAATTCCGTCAAATTCCGATGCCAAAAAAAGGTCAATGGCGGCCACGACGTAAGAATTAATGCGTTGGAAAACACCTTTTTTGAAAATGCAAAGTTCGGTTTGATTAACATTCTAACTTTAGTTTAAGTTATTTTTGTTTCTATTTGTTTGTCGGTTACTTTTAGTAGTAATCGATATAACGATTGATTAATTTGAGTAGTCAATATATTGATGGTTAAAACTTTGATATTTTCATTCGATAAATACATTGATTGTTAAAACTTCGATATTTTCATTCGATAGTAAGGTAGCCCAGATACGGAACTGCACCCCACAGAAGCTCAATATTCAGCAGTGGAGAGTACAAAGCAGTTTGCAAGTGAAACTTTAGTGATGGCTCCCCCCATCATGATCCAGAACAATGCTGTGTAAGCCTATAATATCACTGACCCTTGCTCCCCATGATATTACTGACTTACTAGCTCCCCATAAGCGTTGTGCTTTTTATAAGGTTTGTACTCATTGTTACAACTTACTTAACCTCACTGATGTCTATCACCAGGGTGAATGTTTGCCACACCAAATGAGTAAATTTAACTACCACAATCAAATAAAATTGCAGTTATTTATTGATAGTACCTTGTCTATAAAGCTTAAATGTAAATTGCTCAACCTAACAAACTGAAGTGATTAATTACAGAGACAATAATTTATAAAATCACCACTGCTGAACACAACTTAAGGTAACAAACATAGCGCTAAACAAAGTATACCAGCATACCTTCTTCCTGATAATCTCCAAAACAATTACACTGGGGTTTCGATTCAGACTCCATAGTTTTACAAATTCTTTTCACTAAACTCAGCCGAATTATTTGGGACAGACCCATTTACATTTTGTTACAGAAGAAACAAACCATCGGTTGTCTGGTTGCGCACTTCCACAAACGATATTAAACAAAACGAAACACATACACATAGACACATAGCCTAAAGCTTGACATAAGACGAAGTGGTCATATATTACCATAGAGAAAGGCGGAGTTCCGAATTCAAGACTACATACTGGAAACCGAAAATTGATAACTCAGCTCCTCACTCAGCTGTCAGCCCACCTTTTTTCCGGCAAAGTCAACGCGGACGAAAGTAATGAGATTTCTTTTAAGAAGAGACGGAGGATGCCACAAGCAATCCCCCCTGAGGTGCAGCTGTAAGAGGAGCCGATCCCCTGGAGACCCACACAGTGAAATACCTGGGGGCAGCGCCGTCTTTAGGAGCTGTGGGCCCCTAGGCGCAGCCGGTGGCGTGGGCCCTCACCACTCAGTCAGCAAGCTGGCGGCATTTTTTTTGTTTTTGCTTGTTTGAGGCTTTTGTATGTGGGATGCGTGTGGTGCAGGCCCCTTAAGTGCGCGCCTGGGTAACCTATACTTAAATCCGGTCCTGCCTGGGGGTCACACTGAATTCCAAACTACGCTTCAAGTCACACGTTGGCAAGAAGGTCGCCATAGCAACCTCGATCCTCGGACTGATGTGACCGTGACCGCTCATCACAACATGAAGCTCACTGCCGATCAGGACTAAAGTCACCTTGTTCCTGTATTTTTCGCTCTTGCATTATGTATGCTTCAGAAGCATGGTAGATCCTGGCCAGTTCAACAAACAGGAAACGCCTGGATCGAGGACGCTCAGAACGATTACCCGCCAGCCGTTCGTTCGGAATTCTACCATCGGAACTCAACTGGAGGCCCGACCCTCGAGGAATTCACCGTGGGTTTAGTGGGTAGTATCATTGATTATACAAATCAATGGTAGTATTCTCTTGGATGAGCCCCATACAACCCCCGCGGGAGCGGGGGTATGCGAAAAAACATTTCCACCTTCCAAGAAGAAAAGAAAAATGTTGCAGACGACAGATAAAAAGTTGTAGAGAGTTATATGTTAAATGTCAAATAATGTGGAAATTAAACAAAACAACGAAAACACATTCAAATGAAAGTAGGTAGTCTCGTAGTGGAGTGCTCAGTATTTTTTTTTTACTACACTAATTATCTGGCGTACTCTTATAAGAGGACTGGTCTCATTAGCAAGTGATAATTTATTTAATCAATGAAATGGTCATCCCCGTTGATCCTCCAATGTCTTTGTATTACTTCAGCAATCATCAGCTTTATTAATTAAAGAAATGCATTCTTTTTTTGTGAGGTAAGATATTAAAAAGTACCCTAAACCATATAGAAAAAGCTTACATGTGTTCATTCAGAATAAATACGAGACTGTTAAATCATAACTTGCAAAACCTGTCATAACCTAACCACCAGTAGGGGCCTACATACATTAGTGGTGTGATAAACTTTTTTTTCGCTAAAGAATTTAGCTGAAACAGTTACCAGCGCTAAACAGTTTAACTAAGCTGTTGTCAAACAACAGTTTAGCGAAAACTTATCAGCCAACTGCTTAAGCATATCTCTTGTCAGTTTTCTGTTGAATGTTGGCCACAACTTTGTAGAAGTTTATATTAGTTAATTGGCCTGTGATAAATTTCTTTTGGAAACATTGTGACTTATATTGACGAATAATAAAAAATGATAAAAAGAAGTTAATTTTATAGAAACAATTAACCTATCTAGGGTTGTAGAGTACTCCACTTGCCGCAAACTACTGGCCATCAAGTCATTGACAAGTTCAATTAATTGATCTTTTTTACTACGCATATGTGACATGGTTAGATTGGGTTACATGCAAAACGTAATTGTCACTTGAATCTATAAAAGCCCATCCTAGTTCTTCAATGCACTAGGTATCTGGCAGTCACTTAGTTCAAGAGTTGTAAAACTACAATAAATAGATACAGCAGACTCTCAGAAATCAGGACTAATGTGGCGGATAGCCGATCAGGATTTTGAAAAATCCGGATTTCCTGGAGGTGGGTGTGAATCATCAATTTCTCCTTACTAGTGAACAGTTATGATAATATGCGTTTACGTTTATGTGCTAATACAAGAGTGAGCTTTCAGTAGAGAGTTATGAGTCATCGACAGGAGAAGACCAAATGGAGTAGCGTACCGGAAACGTAATCAATAACAAACACAAGCAAGGACTCGGACCATCCGAGGTCGGGTTAGAGCGCCTGATGATGCAAACTAAATGACATAAAAGACTAATGATAAATAAAGTAATTAAATGACTAAATGTAATGCGGGATAATCAAGTGAAAAATGAAGGCGCTAAACCGTGAAGTTTCATTGTTTCGTTTTTATTTGTAACAAACAAATTTTAAAAAAATCAAGATCATCGGCATAACCGATAGGCCGGTTGTGTGAGTCCGGATAGGTGTGATCCGGATTTTTGAGAGTCTACTATACCATAAAACAAATAATTAAAATGTCCTGCACAATTTACAATAAAATTACATAGGTAGGCCTATAAAATATATACATACAGACTGATAATTACATTTTTAAAAAATAATTATGGCACAGTAGGAGGACGATACTGAGGCAGGCAACTATCCTTGTATGGTACATTTCTAAACTCAAATATGTTAGTGTCCCCATTGAGTTGTGGATCCACATTACATTAGGTAGATAGGACTGGTTTGGTGATAAAGTTAGGGCTTTTTTGGAAATTAGGTTGTGTGAAATTCCAAAGACATTGTTATTGTGTAAATCATCAATGGTAACTTAAGTTATAAAGGGACACTGAAGGTAGAAGATTTTAATGTTTCTTAAGTTTTCTGTCCTGATGAAGGATGCAGTTCGAAAAGAGGCCTGTGAAACACTGGAGTACAAATAGCTAACTATAAAATCGAATACAAAGCTAATTTTTATAATCTCTGTGACTTGCACTATTGGATTTGGTTACTCACAGTAAAGACCCAATAGTAAAGTTCGTAATCGATCTGGATCGGAAGATATGATCCCATGCTCTTATAGTGTAACCCAGGAGTAAAACACTTAATGTAGCTACCGGTACACATTTTTGTACATTTAGGGTAAGATTGTGTCTTGCAGACATTTAGATAGCCTAAATTATTATGTTCTGCTTGATTCTTACTACTACCTGCTGAATTAAATGATTTCATTGTTTGGTTCAGTTTCCACTTCCATTTGACATTAAACCCATTGTAGGCGGTTAAAAGCGTGGCGGCCGGAGTTATTTTTCGCAACAGGCGCTTCATTGAAAGATCGCACAAGGCTATTTTATATTTAAACTAAGCTATAAATATGTATTTTTTAAAATATTACAACTATAAACAAACTAATTTAAAATTAAAACATTCACCAATATTTTTAAAATTTGTTATATTTTGTTACAAAATTATAAATTTAACAAAATAAAATACAACTATAAAACAAAATATAACCAATATTACGGCTCATTATTGAATATTTAAAAAAATACAAATATCAAATTGGTTTATGAATAATATATTAGACTAAAACATTCAACCTAATTTATTGCCCATAACTCGAACAAAACTCCCAACCCTGTTGTATGGACGAAACTGAAAGCAAAATAACAAGCATTCATCCCTACGCGATCTGTCACATTCAACTGAAAACAACAATTGTATGGTAGACCTCCTCGCACAGTCTAGAGGGTTTGTTGATAAACACATCCACGCACATATTAGCGACAATATTAAGAAACACAACCAGGTTTGATAAACACAGAACTTAGGACATGGGAGATGCTTATTTCTGCGTTCAGTCCCCTCACCATATGTGGATGCATATGCTGCGTCTTTCATCTGCAATGGGTTAACTCTCTCTCTACTCTATCATTTTGCATCTGTTGTCTGTAAGGAGGTTTATTGGTAATATTGGAGACAACAGACAACACGATTTGCGTCAAAAAAAGTGAGCCGGTGATTTTGTCAGGTTGATACACTAGTAAGGAAAATTTATCTTCTTTGAAGTGCAGTTAGTTTGATTCTGCTAAAAGTGAATCCATTCATTCAAATCACTGGGATAAAAGTAATTAAAATTGGAACAAATGAATTTTGTTCTTTTGATTTACGTATCTGTTATTACCATGAAGCACGATAAACTTTAAACAAATTAATAAATACAAGTTTATTAATTTAAATATCATGAATAATTATATGTTTGATTCACTTTGTTGACTCATTCAGATAGAGTGATTAGTTTATTTTCAGCACAATAACATGGTCGTAGCAGCTCGTAATTTTGTTCATTACAGTTGTCTCCAGTATTACCTATTAACCTCTTTGGTTGCCTGTGATAAGGATAGGGACTCACTTTCTATGGAATAACGAGCTACATTTTTATAATACTTTTTTTAAATTATAACCAATGATCCTAGCTTAACAACAGTCGTTAAATACACAAATGTTTACTTAAAGAATGTATATTTAAATGTCTTATTGGACTATACCAGACCTGAAATTCTTCTAGAATGTCTTATATCAATATTTTGATTCCAGCCATTATGTTACAGGTCTGGAACTCCCTAAGAAGACATCACTGGCTGATTAAAGTTCCACAGCAAATTTACAGAAACTGGATCATTAGTGTCTCCAATCGAGAGCCAATCAGTTGTTAACACTATACAAGTTTGTTCATGAGTAGTATGTCTTCTATCAAAAACATTCAATAAACATATTTAAACAATCATATAATATGTTCATATTATTTGAACGTATTTATTTTATCTTATATTTTTGTGATAAGTAGGAATTAGCCTTTTTTTTAACAAAGTGATTTAAGTAGGCTAATATGTTAAAGTAGAAGTAAAGGATCAAATGACTTTTTATCTGTTACTTAAAAAGATCACAATTGTTGCCAAATTGGAGAAATTTTAAAAGGAACAATTTCATCTAGTTTGGGTTTAAGAATAATATTAAAGAATCTTAATGTCTTGAAAATTGTATTGATCACTTTTGTCATCAGAGGAGAAGATGAGTGTCCCTCCTTGGGCAAGGGCATTTTCCCTGCATGATGCTGTTGACATGTTGTCAGTAGATGTAATCGAGGCAAAGCTGGACCTCTATGGTCATGCTTCTGAGATTAACGCTCTTGACCGCACTGGAAGAACACCGCTTCAGTGTGCCATTTCAAGATCTTTCGAACCAGTTGTTAAATTGTTGATAGAAAAAGGTGCCAAACTGGATGCAAAGGATGTTAGAGGAGACACGTCAGTGCATTACGCAGTACTAGGAGATGATGAAAAATCTCTAAGAATTCTTGAATTGTTGGTTAACGAAGGTGCAGACATTAACATCTCAGGTCAGTCGAAGCAAACCCCTCTTCATGTTGCAGTAAGAAGAGAGTTTGAGTCGTGTGTCAGATATTTGTTGGACAAAGGCGCTAAAATAAATGTACAAGACCATGTGGGTAGAACGCCTTTACACTATGCGGTCTTGAAAAGAAAAGAAAGTATTGTTAGAGCGCTTTTAGAACGCGAATCGCATGCAGATCTCAAAGATGAAAACGGTCAAACTGCTCTCCATTTGGCAGCAAATGCAAATTTCGTAGCTGGTGTCACTCTGCTGCTGAATACTGGATCAAATGTAAATGCGAAGGACAATATGGGGAACACTCCTTTACACTACTCTGTATTTCCTGGCAAGAAAAAACTAGCTGATCATAAATCCTTTGTGAATATATTTTTAAATAATAATGCAAATCTGGGGCAAAAGAATGAAGAAGGTCAGACACCTTTTCATTTTGCCGTAATCGGAAATTACCTCCCAGAAGTTGAGTTATTATTCAAAGCTGGGGCAGAGGTAGACGTAAGAGACATTGTCGGCCGCACTCCTCTTCACTACGCCAATATGAGGAACCACATCAAACTAAAACTGTTGAGAAACATTTTGGACAGTGGAGCCGATGTAAACAGCAAAGATGATTCCGACCGAACTCCGTTACACTGGGCTGCCACAGGGAGCTTCGTATTGAGAGCTGAGTTGTTGGTCAAACGTGGGGCTGACATCAATGCCAAGGACTGCAGTCTTAACACGCCACTCCATCTATGTTTGTCAAAGAATTCTACAGAGTTTGTGAAATTATTACTAGAAAATGGGTGTGAGGTGGATCCTAAAAACATAAATGGCTACACACCACTTCAGATTGCAGTGGAAAAAGATCTCAAATCAGTATCAAAATTGTTGATAAACAAAGGAGCTCAAGTAAACATCAAAGACCAATACGGTAGGAGCCCTCTTCATGTTGCAGTCTCAAATATGAATGTCAAAATTGTGGAGAAACTTTTACAAAACCGTGCCGATGTAAGCTGTAGAGATGGCAATGGGCAGACAGCTCTTCACGTCGCAGCCAAATACTTTTTCACTGAGTCGACCCTACCTCGTTGCAAAATTGTTATCAACCTCCTTCTAACGAATGGTTCATATGTCATAATGAAGGACAACAGAGGTCAAACTCCGGTGGAACTGGCTCTCATGAAGAGTTACAATGGTTTTGACATTGTTCAGCTTCTAATGGAATGGGGTGGCTTGAATACTGATTCCTCTTTGTCGATGATTGATGAAACTCTTAATGGCTTGTCTCTCACTTCAAGTTGGACGTTTATGAAAATAATTAAAGAGTTTATTGTCAAATTGAAATATGCAAGAATGTTGTCTCAAGCACCGTATAATATTGATATAAAGGTCACTGATGCCAAAAACTTGCGTACGCATTATTGTGAAGAATTAGAGAGAATGAAAAATACAAAGTTTGACCGTCACGCTCTAAGTGATATATTTTTTAAATACAATGACCTCACATTTTTGTCAAATAACAGTATAAGGAAGATTATTTTTTCATCAAGCTTAATGTTAGAAAATGAATTTCCGTTTTTTGCTACTATTTTGAGGGCAACATATCTAAAAGCGAGAGAGAGACTTGGTTTGCTACCTGCTGTGAGTAGAAGTTTGATGCTGCCGTTACCAGAAGAGATTATGTGGAAGATTTTTTCATATGTCAGTGATAAAGATCTTAAAACTGTCATAAAAGCTGGTGAAGTAGACAAAGCAGAGTGAGAAAATTGTAATGCTGTAAGTGCCTCAACAGTTAGTTTACTGAAATTTATATACTAAAAACCTTTTAACAGTGTGTGCTAATTGTTTTATTGAATTCCCCCTGAAGAGCAGAATCTATTATTGTAGGTGGCATGTTAAGAGTTAAGCCTGGGACCATGATAACTTTCCGTTTTAAGGACCACCACCGTTTCATGATGCCATAAACACCATTTGTTTAAACCACGTGCCTGTTATCGCAATAACTTTTGAAGGAAATGTTAACATTTTTAATTCAATCAAATTTGGCACAAGGGATATTCATGACTGAGTTTGAAAACTAGAAAGTTCGGACCATGGGAAGGGTGTTTTATGGGGGTTTGAACATTTTCAAAAATAGATTTTGTTGTACTTTTTACTGAACAATCTGAAAAACAAAAATTTTAGTTTAACCATTTAATAGAACTTAAAATAATAATTTAGTATTTTCAATCATTTAACCTAGGTTAAGCGGTTGCGGAGAAAATCCAAAAAAGTATTCAAAAAGTCCTACATTAATCTTAAGGGAAAAATGTTTTAGCGTGACCACTGCTAATTTTAGTATAAACCTCACGTTTGTTTCTACCAATGAAATCTGTTCTAAAAACCAACCATTTTTGTGTTTGAATTGTTGCTCTGAACTAAAGTACAATAACATGTTATAACTCATGTATGAATCTATTTTAATGAAATTTAGAATAATAATATATTCTTTAGGGCCTATATTAATAGGCAAGCACAAAACTGTCCCTCCTTTTTTCTCAGCTTGTGTGCATCGTAGGAGAAATTCACGCATACCGATAGAAAGGTATTGCCCTGTAGATGAGCAGAAACGCATTATAATTTATATCGGCCCACAGGGCTACGATTTGGGTTTAGGTAAAATTATTTGGTCGAATTTTGTTTGTTTGTTTATATGTTTACTGTTTTTTGCTTCATTTGGTTGTTGCACATTGATTTTTGCTTAAAAACAACACTTTTGGGGTCCCTGTTTTATCCAACCTGTGCAGTCAACCTAATGTTATTCTTATGAGGAAATGAGGGAAAGCCCCAACGTACATATTTTTATTTATTTTGTTGCTTATTTATTTCCTAAATTAGTATACCTTGTTGAGTATGGTGTGAATATAGTTATAATTTGTACAGACAGCATTCATCTATTTATGTAGGCATTGTAAAATAATTATTATTGATGTGAATCTAAGGTTACAACTATTTGTAGTTTACATCATTTGTTAACATTTGTAAAGCTAACGGCAAAGATCCCATGCCTGTGAGTCACTGATCCACTTCCAACTTTTGTTGTCATAGGGATGTTGAAATCTGTAGTGTTTTCCACATTACAATTGTGTAATGGCAGCTGTTATAACTCCTAAAGTAAAAATTGACGGAACACAATTGGGCAGGCTAAAAGAATAAATAGTTAATGTTCTACACACAAAGAGATAATTGCCATAAGCTATGTTCAACTCTTTTATGTTGAGATCTGAGAAATTTATTTTGAAAGAAGATTGAGGCATGTTTTAATTATATGAATATTTTATTACAATTTTGTTTGAATATTTTGACCTTTGGGGGCCATACACATATATTACGTAACACATTTTTTTGAAATTTCAGACCCCCCCTCCCCCATGTAACGCACCATAATGCCTGAGCATACCCCCCCACCCCCACCCCCCTATGTGTTACGTAACTCAATCTTAGTAGGCTTTAAAACAGCTTAAACCTTTTAAACATCGTTATATTAGCAATTTGGAGAATGGATTTCTATGAATTATTAAACTTTAAATGACTTTCTTTTAACAACATGTGTTTATAACTTATTTCAAAGCAAAATGTATACAAACAAACAAGACTGTTACCAACATAAGTAGTAGTAGTTGTTTGTATAATATACAAATACCCCCGTCGCAGCGAACCTGCATACTCAGCGAATTTCCAATGGAGATATAAATGTCTTAATACTACATAAAGCCACTTACCAAGTTTCATAAAAATATATTCAGAAATAAGCGATATATACAATTTTAATTATTCTCCATAAGAATAACATTAGGGCTGAGTACGCAGGTTTGCTGCAACAAGGAACACAAAAAATGGGTTTTTATGCTAATATCAATAGAACTCAACTAGGTGAAGTCGTATACCAGTTTTTATTCATTTATGTTCATAATTAAGGGAGACAGAGCATTTCATCATTCTCCATAAGAATAACATGGGGGCTGAGTACGCAGGTTTGCTGCTAAGGGTGACTTTGGCAAAAAATATTTGTTTGAGCAAATATCAATAGACCACCACGATTTGAAGCTGTATACCAAGTTTTGTCAGTATACGTTCATAAATAAGCGAGATATAAAAATTGTCTTTTCCTCCATAAGAATAACATTAGACAACGTACTGTGTTTAGCACTTTCAATAACTCGGTAACCAATTGACATAGAGAAATGATCAAAATACCAAATTGTGTGTTTTTTTAAGTTGAATCCAATGGTGCAAACTAAAATTTGACTATTTCAAAAACTATATGTAAAGAATTCAAAATACCCCCCGTCGCAGCAAACCTGCGTACTCAGCGAATTTCCAATGCATTGATACGTTTCTCACTAGTACATAAAGCCACTCACCAAGTTTGACAAAAATACATTCATAAATAAGTGATTTATTACATTTTATTTATTCCCCATAAGAATAACATTAGGACTGAGTACGCAGGTTTGCTGCAACGAGGAAGATAAGAAATGAGTTTTTATGCAATTATCAATATAACTGAACCAGGTGAAGCTACTTACCATGTTTTATTAATTTATGTTCATAATTAAGGGAGATATAAAACTTTACTTATTCTCCATAAGAATAACATTAGGGCTGAGTATGCAGGTTAGCTGCTACGGGGACAATCAACAAAACATTTATTTTTTGTGCAATTATCAATATACCAGTACAACATGAAGCCACATACCAAATTTCATCAATATACATTCATAAATAATCAAGATATCAAATTTTATTTATTCTCCATAAGGATAACATTGCACAACGTACTGTGTTTAGCACTTTGAATATCTCTGCAACGGTTTGACTTAGAATCACAATTTAAACACCAAAATGATTGTTTTGTGGAGCTGAAGTGATTGGTAAAAGAAAATGTGAAGTTTAAAGTAAAATTAACTGAGGAAAAGCCAAAAACCTTTTTCCCATAAGATTAACATGGGAGATTTTATGAGCATGTTTTTTGGATTTTTTCCGCAACCACTTAACCTAGGCTAATAATTCAAAATACCATATTATTTGTTTTTTTAAGCTCTATAACATGGTCTAAACCTAAATTAAGTGTTTTAAAAATTTTAGGGTAAAAAATGCAAAAAACTGATTTTTGGAAAATTTAAAACCCCCATAAACCCCCCTTCCCATAGTCCGATTTTTCTGGTTTTCGAACTTAAAGTCATAAATGTCAGTTTACACATTTGAGCCAAATTTCATCGAAATCGGATGTTTTTTACTCAAGTTATCGCATTCATGGACACATATATATATATATATATATATATATATATATACATATACATATATATAAATTTGAACGAATAGTGTTTTGGACATCTGGGGACCTCAAAACAAAAAGTTATCATGGTCTCGGGCTTAAGTCTTACCATGAGACCTACGGTAATAGCTTCTTCCCTATAGGGGAAATTCGCTAAAACCCATTTTTGGGGTACAAAACCCCCCCAAAGTACCCCTTCGGATAGGTCGATCTGTCTGGTTTTCGAACTTAAAGTCATAAATGCTGCTTTACACGTTTATGCCAAATTTAATCAAAATCGGATAATTTGTACGAGAGTTATCGTGCTCACGGACACATATATATATAGATATATATATACATATATATAAATTTGAACGAATAGTGTTTTGGACATCTGGGGACCTCAAAACAAAAAGTTATCATGGTCTCGGGCTTAAGTCTTACCATGAGACCTACGGTAATAGCTTCTTCCCTATAGGGGAAATTCGCTAAAACCCATTTTTGGGGTACAAAACCCCCCCAAAGTACCCCTTCGGATAGGTCGATCTGTCTGGTTTTCGAACTTAAAGTCATAAATGTTGCTTTACACGTTTATGCCAAATTTAATCAAAATCGGATAATTTGTACGAGAGTTATCGTGCTCACGGACACATATATATATATATATATATATATATATATACAGTTTCAAACGAATGGTGTTTTTGGGGTCTGGGGACCTCAAAACGAAAAGTTATCATGGTCCCGGGCCTAGGTCTTACCATGCCGACCATGGTAATAGCTTCTTCCCTATAGGGGAAATTCGCTAAAAATAAATAATAAAAGCAACAAAATAAAATATATCAGCTAAAACGTTACAAATTTAATTTATAACTAATGCAAAATACAAAACACCTTAAAAAACTTAAGATGTGGACGGCATTGCTGTATCCAGTCATGATTTTACACTCTAAAACAACACAAAACATAGGTGTAAAGCAATACAGAACTTAATCAAAACACGTTATGTATTTATTTTTAGTTTAACTGTTATTAAAATAGTATTAACAGAAGTATTTGTATATAACAAACTGTAACCTTAATAATTTAGATATCAATTTGATTATTTTTTTTAATTTTGAAAGATTTATAACAGTATCAAAAGATACGTTAGTGAACCAGCTCTCAGGGTTAATGTGTGAGTTACGTAACACTGATCCAAACCCCACTTCTCCCCCATATAACGCAGCATAATGCTATGCCATAACCCCCCCCCCCCTTAAGAGCGTTACGTAATATGTGTATGGCCTCTTGGCAATATTTTCCTCCCAGTAACTGCACAAACTATAGGTCAACAACTTAGAAAAGAGCCACTTGCCGGCTGGGTCTGCGCAGGTAGGGAGCAGGGTAGGGAGGGCAGGGCGAGGAACAGTGTCGTGGTGGGGGGAGGCGCGTCTAGCCGGTACCGCTCTCCGCTATCCAAGCCATCACCACTATCGTTGCCTTGAATGAATTTGAACAATATTTTATTGATTTTGATGGTATTATTTGCAAATTGATCAAACATATCAGTGTAAGGTGTCGCGATATTTCCGTTTCAACATGTTTACTCTTTTCATGATGACGCCCGTTTAAATTTGTATAGTACATGCATAAGATTGCATAATACTGTATTTTAATGGAAAGCAAAGCTCTAAATATACTGCGAAACAGTCATTTCGTAAAACTACACTTTCTGAATGTTAACAAGTTGTAATGAATATTTTAATTAGACCAGGGATACTAGGATAAAAAATGGAATGAAAATGGACAAATTGCAAGCGGATCAATTTTTTCCTGGAAACTTTTACCTTAGGTCCCCTTGTTCGGGCGACGAAAGCTCACCTGACCCGAATAAGTAGAAAACTTTGTATTTGAATCAAAAGAATTTAGTGCACATTTTTCAGCAAAAAATATTTCTACTTGCAATTTTTTCATTTTAAAACCCATTTTAACTGGCCTAAATGTGCAATATGTTTGGGCTTTATTACAATAATACCATTTTGCATGGTGGATTTCTCATTTGATTAAATCCAATTCAAAGTTAGCGTTTTCAATGAAGGCTAAATTTTAAAAAGCAATTTTCAAACGATTAAACATTTCATAAGTAACACATAAATGAGCATTACCCATTTTTGGATAAAAAACTATCACCGTCTTATATAACTTAATAAAAACAAGAATGTCCTTGGTGTTTGAATGTTATTATTTATTGTTATTGTGAATACATGTGATTTCATTGATATTTTTTGTTTTACGTCTCTAGTAAAGTCTTCAATAAAAATCTTCTTTTTCCTAGGCCGGGATTTTCCTGACGGGGTCGAAAAACTTAAAGAACGCTTGCTGATTAAGGACTGTTTACCTTCAGCTGCAATGCGCTTTAGTATGGTAACAGACACACCAATAGCGCTACTTGCTGCTTCAGCAACGTTATACTTTAATTTATACAGCTATTTTAAATGTTAGTACACGTTGTACACAACTTCGCAGGCTTGACCTAGTAAAGGTATACCAAAGAAACATGCATTTTCGTGAGACACAGAAGACCGTTGCGGTGAGGCGGCGAGACAGCGACTAATCCCCACCACCACATGAGTGTACTCCCCGCCACCTCCCCTCTGCGCGCGTGACCAACTCCTGCCACGTGGTTCTGCGCAGTATCTTTTCAAGCTTGTAGGGCTATAGAATTTAATACTAAGAGCACCAACTGTCATATATTAGCTATTTGGGTTGTTACCTAAATGCCTAAACGTTGCATTTACCACTGTGAACTGTGAGATAACTTGGTGACCTGCTAAAATACAAGGGTGTGAGGGAAAGTTATCTCCACCACAATCTTCCCATACTAGATCAGCCAATAGTCGACGTGCTGCATTGCCAAAACTCAACACCAGCTGATTGAAATAACATTTGAGTGATATTTTTCTCTGGCAAAATGGCAACACTGACAGGGTACAACCATGCTATTGGTTAAGGCCCAACTGTCAACTTAATTGTCTGCTATTATCGAGTTTATGATTTAACAGAAACTGTTCCACATTCAAAGCCTTGTAGCTCAAATATTGTCCATATAAAATAGTTTAACAGACCAAAGTAGTAGAACAATTATCCTCTTTAAACTTTATATGTTGCACATACAGCCTCTAAACTTTAGATGTACTTTGTACTATTTACTAGAGAATAAATCAATACCTGATTATATTACAAATTTTAAATTCCTCATAAATAATTACAGCCAATCCTTAGTTTTGTTAAAAGTTTTGACACTTTTTTTTTATATTTTGTTTAAGGGGAAATAAGGGCATAAACAAACAAATGTAGTTCAGATAGGTTTTCCCCATCTAATTTTCTGTGATAGTTCCAAGTTTCAGCCTTCTATGTTGTATACTAGCTTCAGAAACATGTGCAGGGACGCGGATTTACCAATTTTTCCTTAACACAGTTACATTAGGAAGGGTATTATTATAAAATGATAGGGGGCCTTTATGGTATTAGAGTTTTTTATTTTTCATTTGGATCTACACTAAGCAAAACTAAAACTTGGCGCCCTATTTTGAAGAAACCCTCCAAAAGATAAAGATTTATTGTTTTATACTTAGTTATTTTATACACTCTCTTGTGTAATTTGCAATTGCTAAAATTTTTTTTTCAAATTGTGTAATTTTTTTGTAAATAATTTTTACTAATTTTTCTGTAGTTTATAAAGAACGGATTGTAAATAAAATGAGTTAAAAAAAATGCAGTTGTTATCTTTAAAAAATTAGCTCATATATTTTAAATTCCATGTGTAACTTTGTGTTAACTCCTGAGGAGGATAACCAAAGTGTTATGGAAACTCTAAGAAAAATCAATGAAAATAAGTTGAACAACCTAGAAATAGTCTTATTTTAATGACCGATGGATTATTTAACTTTAAGTTATAATAAAGTGTCAAAGGTTAAATTAAATTAAATGTAAAATAAATAAAGACAATTTTTGGGGGTACCCAACCTATAGGCTCGTTATACCCAACCCCAATCCCGAGGGTCGAGTCCAATGTTCCAAAATCTACATATTTTAGTCATGTGAAGAGTTAGCAACTTCGCAAGAGCATGCTGACGTGAGGTAAGCAAATTTCTGCTTTAAAAATCAAATAACAGGTTGGAAAATGGAAAACATCTGAATTTTTTACTGTTCAAAACTGTAGTTGACTTATGAACAGAGTTGCAATTCAAAAGCGACTGATTAAAGCAAATTAGTTTATGTATGTTATTTAAAAGATTGCCACTGCCCTTCTAAATTAGGTGATTACAATCAGAGCCATATTTAAGCATAGGATACATAGGCGTACGCCTAAGGGCCACACCACACAAAAACATAACAGCACATGCTATAAAAAGGTCGTTGACCTGGGTGGTAGGGGGTTCACACCATAGGTTGAGCCTAAGGTACATACATCCTAAATCCAGCCCTGATTTAAATAATACTATATCTTAAACAACTGATAGTACCTTAAACACTAAATTGACATTGTGTATCAGTTTAAAAAATCTCCTAATTCAATATTTAAATCACACAGCTCCATGGTATTCTCAAAATCCATATTCTTTTTAATTTGCTCTCTCTATAGGTATTGTAACAACATTCATTGGAACAATCACTATATTTAAAACGATAATTTTTGAATGCATGTTATCAAATGGGAATACGCCAAGGTGTTGACCCGTTACTGTGACAAAACATACGTCTATCCTACATAGCGTATAAAATTGTTTGTTTTGATACCTAGATGTGTCACAATTCATAAAATATTTGTAATTCCGTTCTGTACATACTTAATTCGACGTGGTAAACATAGCAGAGCCCCTAACGAAGCCACAGAGAAATAGCTGGGCGCCAACGCTATTTTATACTTTGAACTTCGGGGTCAAAGTCAAAACTAAAATAAAATTACATGGATTAGGGCCGATCTCAGTGCATCATTACTAATTTACAGTTTGTCTTGACAGTGCCCATTGTACAAACTATGACTGTAAAGCACATATGTTATTATATTTAGGGTCTGTAGGCCCCTAGACTCAACCTGTGAAATCCAACTGAAATAGTGAACACCTTCAACAAATTCTTCATCAACTTGGGAGATCAACATGATGTAAAACCTCAAACCCTGAAAACTAGAATCCGCACTGAAGACAAGTCCAAAGAACATAACACGAATGATCCAGAACTTCTCTCATTTCAACCACTGAACAAGGATGAACTGAAAACAATATTTAATTCTATGCCTCCAAAAAGTGCAGCGGGTTATGACGAAATATCCAATAAAATAATAAAATTCTGCCAAAACAAAATAATAGATCCTCTTTTATACACAATAAACTGTTCAATAAATCAAGCCACTGAAATCCCCAAGCAATGAAATTTGCAATAATATATCCAAAATTCAAGAAAGGAAACAGTAATTTAATATAAAACTATAGACCTATTTCAATCTTGCCTACCCTGTCCAAATACCTGGAAAAGGCTCTTTACGCTCAAGTATATTGAACCACCTGAACTCCTTCGATGCAATAACTTGCCAGCAACATGGATTCTTAAAGGGAAGATCTTCAAACACTGCCTTAAATCAACTTTGTAAAGGAATTACCACTTGCTGGGAGAAGAAATATATAGCATCTGGAATTTCTCTCGACCTTCAAAAAGCGTTCGATAGCCTGGATAAACAAATCCTCATCAAAAAACTTCAAAATTTAAATATAAAAGGTAAAGCGCTAAACTGGATCTTACAAACAGAACACAACAAGTTGAAATTGAATCTTTTATTAATCAAAATTAATTAAAAGCAAGATCAAATCCTCTCTCTCATACTAAGGTATTCCCCAAGGCTCAATACTTGGTTCGCCAATGTTCTTAATATACATAAACTCTTTTCCAACAACTTTTCCAGAAGATAGAAGAATAATTGGTACTTTGGTATTATACGGATGCCACCCTTATGCAGCGCGCTGCGGCAGTTATGTTAGTATGGGTTATCTTAAATGATTGTAGGACTTTCCTTGTTTTGTTACGAATCGAATGATACCTGATGAGTCATACTTCCGGCCGCCAAACACCCTCCAAATAGGCCAAGGTCAGGTCGTTGACCGGAGCGCGCGCATCACCTGTCACCGCCTGTAATCTGGGTCCTGGGTCAGTGTCATGAGTGATTTATTGCCGTGCACTACGTTACATTTGTTTTCATAATGAGTGACGTTCTTTTCGTGTGGGATTTACCTCGAAATGAAGAGGAAACCGTAAGCATTTTTATGATAACCCATCCTAACATAACTGCCACAGCGCGATGTATATTTGGTTGCGTACCTGTGGCGATCGGGTCTGGCTGCTAGCGGTGGCGACGCATTCAACACGATCCTAGCAGACATCGCTGCCTTTTGGGAGGCACAACACAAAGACCGCTCGTCAGAATGATGTAAAATTTGTACAGTAAGTCAATAAAAGTACGTTTTTTCGAATTATGTAGTTATCCTTTGTATCCGGTAATTAACCTCCAAAAATAGTGGCATCCGTATAATACCAAAGTACCGAATAATTATGTTCGCGGACGATACCACCATTTTATCACCGTCGACCATATCAATAACTTAGACAAAATTATAGAAGAAACACTGAAGATAGCTGAGGACTCATGCAGTAGACTAAACTTAAAAATAAATGTAAAACCATCAATTTCAACTTCAAAACCACAACTGCTGCATCTACAACTACTCAACAATCAATTATTACTTCTAGTAGCACAAAGTTTCTTGGAGTCACACTGGATGAACATTTAAACTGGCACCCTCATATTAAACAGCTACAAAAAAACTCGTCAACCCTTTTTATGCTTAGAAGACTAAAACAATTAACAAACAAAAATATAACAATTACAGCTTATCACGCCCTACTTGCATCTCAAATAAGATACGGAATCATTGCCTGAGAAACTGCATCTGATACACTAGTTCAAAAATTATGATACTTAAAAAAACCATCAGAATCATTGAAGAATTACAATATCAAGACCACTGCAAACCACATTTTATCAGCAACCAAATCCTATATTTAATTTCCATTTACATCCTAGAAACAATAGGCCTAATCCTGCTCAATCCTCCCAAAAAACGATCAGACTGTCTCCAATATAAACTAAGAAACAAAACAAATTTTGACCTCCCCCAACATCGATTAACAAAAACAAGTAAAACACCTTTCATTATGGGGGTCAAACTTTATAACTGTTAACTGGAAAATTTAAAAATCATAAATAATAGAACAGTTTTTATAAAAAAAATTAAAATCGTATCTTTTACTAAGGCCCTACTATAATCTAAACGAATTCTTTGAGGAACATAATAATAATTTGGGATAGGCTCACAAACGGCCAACACTATACTGACTACTAACCACTCAAACTACAAGTCAAAAGAAAAAGATGAAGAAGAAAGAAATCTCTACGATCATGGAGAAGAGGACGTGGTAAATGTGGTGCTGGCCCCCATGGTGGAGGCTGACCCCCTCATCACCCAGGTCAATGACAGACGTTTACTTTTTTAAGTTGTGTGTTGCGAACCCTTTGTAACGTGGGCTTCTAGGCGAGCGCCTATGTAGTCTACGCTTAAATCCGGTCGTGAGATAGGTTATCCCAAGGAGGTTAATTAGTAATACTGGATGCAACACTGCTTAACTATTTTTGACAAAAAAGCAAGCCAGTGATTTTGTTAGGTTGGTACACTGGTCAGGAACTATCCTGATTGGTTGTTTTATTGCTATAAGTGGATCTACTCATGCAAGTCATTGGAATAAAAGTAATAAAATTTGGCACAATTTTTTTCGTTTGATTTATGTATCTACTATTGCAATGAAATATTATAAATTATGAGCAAGTAAACAAGTTTATTAATTTTCATATCATGAATAGCCATTTACTTTGTCCCACAATCATTCGCTTTGATTCACTTTGCCAACTCGTTCGATAACAACGAGTAGTTCTTGGCCTCACCAAAACTTGGCAAAGAACGGCTCGCAATTTTGTTAATCAGTGTTGCCTCCAGTATTACTATAGACTAATTACGTACTGTAGTTAGTCTATGGTATTACCGATACCAATAGGGGTACTTGGATGCACCTATTTAATTGGTTATGTATATTTGTATAATAATCTCCAGCGATTTTTCGATTTAGAATACAATTAATTACATTATTACATTGCTTGTGTAATTCAGACGATCACGATGTATACATTGCTATTTTATTATAACGATCCCGGTTAGACTGAGAAGATGCATGACATGACAATATATACGGAATTCGGTTACGTATACATTATACGTCGTGCACGGAGAGCGGGCAATTGTGCTGTATTTTAAACTGAAACTAGTGGCTTATAGGGGCTATAGCCCCTAACCAATACCTCCTAGACATTGTTTTTGTGTAAGTGGGATAATCACAGCTGATCATTAGTTCATTTTGCTTATTAATGAAAACACTGTACTGATATTTCCGTAAGAAAATCATTAGATATTTGAAGTCCAGTGGGATGTAGCCCACGTAATTTTTGACATTTCTAAAATTGTTCCCACCGTTCTTATTTTAGGCCCCTCAAGCTTTAAAATGAATCGTCATAACCTAACTTAACTTCTTCCTAGCTCGAGATATTTCGTGGGGACCAATTGGCTTACGGAATTAAATATATAGAAAACTAAATCGAACCTTTGCGAATTATATACACGTGAGAGAGAAACGAGTTCGCACGCAGCACGCTGACGTGAGGGAAGTGAATTTCCACATCAAAACTTGTAAAACTCAAAATAAGTGTAAAAACATACATTTGTCCAATTTTTATTGAATTCTGAAAACATTGATTTTTTGGCTGTTCTGATACTCCTGCAAAGCTGAGAATACAATTTTGCGCATTATAAGGTTAGGAGAAGGTCCAGACAGGCTTGAAAGTAGGCGTGAGGATGCTGGGGATGATGAAAGTACTCTAACAAAGGAATAACAAGCTTTTCTAGTGTAAAACCCCCATAAGACAACGTACTGTGTGTTTGGTCGATACTCATTTTCTTTAATAACTCGGTAAATATTTATGCTAGAATGACGAGAGAGGGCTTAAAACTTTCGCCTCTCCAATTCCCATATTTTTACATGCACTGATTTTACATCTGGGGCTTTTATGACCCTTTTTGGGCCCAAAAACTCGAAATTTGAAAGATTAATCCCCAAAAAAGGGGTTTAGAGTTTTCCGATTGTTTTGCCCAACGAACTTGTCCAATTGATTACAGAAAGGAACGTCCCTACCATATTTGAAGTAAATCGGACAAAAAATGCGACCGCTAGAGTGCAAACATATATATATATATATATATATATATATATATATATATATATATATATATATATATATATATATATATACATACAATTTTGAAGGACCCCCCAAAACGTGTTTAGGGGGTCACGTCAGGAACTTCTATGGTGGTCCCGGGCTTAAGTTTCACCGTGCGGGTCATGCTAATAGTTCACTTTCCAAAGGAAATTCACTTACAAAAGATGTCCACTTAACATGCATACGTGGTTTGCATGTTAAGACAAAAGGTCTCATGTGCTAAACATATGGTTGTAAATTTGGATAATAATAGTTATTTAATTAGTTAATTTGTTTATATATATATATACTGTATATATATATATATATACTGTATATATATATATATATATTTATATGCATGATAAGTATTTCTTTATATATAATTCTGTAAGCGAAATTTTTAAGTCAAAATTGTGGGAGGTTGGCAGATTGCAAGATGTGGAAGGTTTTGATCCCAGGGACTCAGGAAAAATCTGTATTTCCGAAAAGTTACCAGCATCCAGCAAACGATAAATAACGTAAAACATCTCCCAAAAGAAAAGCATGGGAATGTAATAACGTCTGCTTTGTTTACATTAAGACATGTGATTAAGTGTCTAGGTACTTTTTTACAAACTGACATGTATTCATACTTATATTGTATTATTTTATTCAAAATTTAAAGAGTAATTAAAATATTCAGTTGAATCAGAATATTGGAGCCAAGTTAGGGGGGCTAGGGCCCCTTTAATCCAAGATGTATAAAAGAGAGGGTGTACATGATCAACTGATGTGACGTAGATGGGCTCGCAATAATAGTAAACAAACAACGTCTAACTTTTGGATCATATGACACAAAACTGACATTTCAGCAGACCAAATACGTAAGGTTTGCAGCCATGTAATTGGTTGCGCTAACGAGTGAGCCCCACTACGTCACATGACATCAGCTGTAATCAGTAATCAGTAATCTTTATTTCCATTAGTCCGTTACAAAACAGAGATAGGACAAGTCAGCAGTGGTCTTATAACTAATAAGATATACAAAGTTCTTAAAACTAAATTAAATAAGCTTCTTGCTAGACCTACATACCTTAAAAGGTCATGTACTGTTTACATGCCATAAATTCCTCAATTCCATAAAAAGGATTGGCGATGAGCCATTGATTTAAAATTGACTTAAACCTGTTTGTGGAAACATGTCAAGCTGAATGAGGCAACTTATTAAAAAATTTTACACAATTGAATTTGAAATCGTTACCTGATTTGGCCAGCCTGTGTTGCGGAAGATCAATTTTGTTCCTGTTTCTGGTGTTGTAATGATGGATGGTGTGCCTATCAATGAATTCTGTAATGTGAGATTTAGTGTAAGTTAGAATGTAAAAAATGTAGAGGTTAACAAACTGTCATAATATTCAAATCAATAAAAAGCGGTTTGCAATGTGCATCATGTTCTGCTCTACAAATAGTCCTAATCACCTTCTTTTGAATTAACAACATTTCATGAACAGCACTAGAGTGCCCCCACAGGATGATACCATATGAGACATGAGACTGAAAAAATGCGAAATAAGCTGCCCTCAAATAAGCATCTCCTACGAAGTCCCTGAGCTTCCACATTAAAAAGGATACTCTTGAGATTCTATTACATACATTAATTATGTGTGATTTCCAGTTCAATTTGTTGTCAATGTGGAAACCGAGCAATTTCACAGACTGATGACCACTAAAATGTGACAGGCTGAGGAACAATTCTTGCGTTTTATCTTTGTTACGGAGCAATTTGTTGGAAGAGAACCAATTTTCAACAGAAATAAAGGCCTGTCTCACCCTTTCTTTCAAGTCTTTCAAATTATTATTAGAAGAAAATAAAGTGGTATCATCTGCATAGACTACAACTTTTGAAGGAACATTGGAAGGCAAGTCGTTGACAAACACTATAAACAGGAAGGGACCAAGAACCGATCCTTGCGGAACGCCTGTGGTGACAGAGCGAGTTGATGAATCAAGACCAGAAATTGATACATATTGTTTGCGATTAGTAAGATAAGATTTAATTAAATGAAGTGAGTCATTAGCGAACCCATACAAACAGAGTTTTTCCAAGAGAATTTCATGTTCAACACAATCAAACGCTTTGCTTAAATCACAAAGCGTAAGGGTGACAGATTCTTTCTTCTCCAAAGCCAATAGAGAGCATCTTGAACCAGACTTGAAACCGCTGAAGTTGTGGAAAATTTTGATCTGAAGCCATGCTGACAGTTGCTAATGATGTTATTAGACTCAAAATGATAAACTAATTGAGTATACATGATAGATTCAAAAACCTTAGAAAAAATAGGAACTATAGACACCGGGCGATAATTTTGAGGTGAATTTTTATCACCCTTTTTGAAAACAGGTGTGATCTTAGATATCTTGAAAAGATCCGAAAAATAACCATTATGCATAACCTATCTTTTATACATTACTGGATTCTAGCTTGTTTTATATTTTATTTGAACATTTTTACAGCTGACTAAATAAAAACATGGTCTGCCGTCTGCCCTGCATAAGCCCTAGGAGAAATGTTTTTAACGGACACGTTCCTACAGAATTCTAGAGGTTTTAAGGAAAATAAAAACGTTAATACATATTACTTACCGTATTTGGTTAGTCAAATTGTTGACCACTCACATATGTTTGACTTAACCAAATCAAATCAAATACAGCTTTATTCATGAATGTACACGGTACAAGAATAGCGTCATCAATGGCTTAATTATATATAAACATTCAGTTTTATTATCAAGTACTGTACACAAATGCTAGTTGAATTGCATATACATTTGAAAATATTATAAAGGTATTAGAAAAAACAACAAAATATCTATTTAAATAAAAAAATAAAAATCAACTCTGAGGTTATAAGGATTATTACTACGGCCGAGGGTAATAATGGAGGGCTTTCAGTTTGGTAGTGGCGTAATTTTCTCCGATCAGAGTGGCAACACTGATTTCCGGTATAGGTGTAAATAATAAACATTTCCTGTTGCGCACGTCTCGGTCTCCTGCGAAAGTAACTTATTTAGTTGGGAAGTAACTTATTATAACAAATTGCCAGTTTTGTGAATTCAAATTTAAAATTTTCTGTGAAGTTAAAGACATTTTTGTTTAGTAAAGGTATGTATAGTTTTATTTCATTAGGAATAATGTATCTAATTGATTGAAATAATAAATAAACTGCAACGAAGCAAGCGTAATAACAACTACGTAATAAAAACTGCAATGAAGCAACCCCGATCTGATGTCGAAAAGATTTTAACTTGCTGCGGTCTAGGCCTAACTTATATTGTTTTTGGTTTTAGTATCCAAATAATAAAAGCGTTGCTTCTATACTATATAATTGATGTCATTCCAGTCAGTGACTCAAGTTTATGCTTTTGATGTGTTTGCATAACTTACTTGGGTAGGTAACTTAATTAATTAAGCTGAACAAGGGAAACACTATATATTTTATTTGTCTTTTTTTGAGCATTAGGAATGATACATTATTGTAAAATGGTTATACCGTGTATGAATAAATAAATAAATTATACAAAGTTTGTATCTGCTGAACTGTTCGGATAACAGTCTGTACCTGTGCTAGCTGGATAACTCTTAATAAGATACCAGTATTCTACTTATTTCTGGAAGATTGGTCCTACTCTACTCAGTATAGTGTGCTAGATTGTTAGCAAACCAGAATACTAATATTGTTTGCCAGTGGCTTTTCTTGGCTCATAAGCTAGGCCTAAGCTTAGGCTAGCTAGTGTTTTTAGTTTGTCCTACTTGGGTTCCAATCCTGACACTGGTAGGCTACTGGTACTTTTGTAAGTTATCATGTGGAGCAGTAGGCCTATGGAACCTATTTATTGTTTCACGGCTGTTGGGCTAGATACAATTTTTTTTAAATATAGGCTAGGCCTATCAACTGTAGGCCTACTTGGATTGTTTAGCTCCACTCCTCTAAATCATACTTTTGATCGCTGGCAAATTATAGCACAATAAGTTATGATATGGGCTGCATCAAACTTATTTACTTAACTATTCGATATAACCATCGGTAACGGTGAGTTATAAAATTCAACCATTGATTACTATTAATATTGACTTATAGGCTATAGCCTATCTTGTTTGTTGTTTGGTATGAACGTTTTATGCCTAAGTTAGTTAACTTTTATCTATATTATTAAAAGAACAAAGTGACTACGTACACGTCCAACGTAAGCCGCTACCGCTTATGTTAGGTTAGGTTAGGAGGTTTTCGTTATGTGTCACTGGCTCTCAATCTGTTTTAAAAATCATAGGAAAAGTAACGTACGGTGCATCATTTGGAACGGACGTGAACTGTAGCGGCTCACCTCGGACGTGTACTGAGCCTCTGCCTTTAAAGAATTTCTTGAGTTTTGTTCTGCGATTTTAAGCCTCTAAAATAATTAATTTTCTTTCATGTTTGGTATCACTAGAATGCTCTTAACCTTCCATCCACCTTCAGGGCTCCGCCGCAAGCGCTTTTGAAGTTCCAATGTTAAACTTATGAAGTTATATTAAGCTATTTAACTTAGTCGTACAGCTGATCATAATGTAAACATTTCAAAACATCTGACTGTACGCCCACAAGATTCCCGGGCAGAGAACGGGGCATCAGCTAGTATTTATATTTAAAAAACTAAGAAATATTATATTGTTTACTAACAAATAAGTTAATAGCCTAACTGATGTAATAATACATTTCATAAAGTTGGGACGTAGCATAAGCTACCCAGGTACTTTGGTATTATACGGATGCCACTATTTTTGGAGGTTAATTTTTACCGGATACAAAGGATAACTACATAATTCGAAAAAACGTACTTTTATTGACTTACTGTAAAAATTTTACATCATTCTGATGAGCGGTCTTTGTGTTGTGCCTCCCAAAAGGCAGCGATGTCCGCTAGGATCGTGTAGAATGCGTCGCCGCCGCTAGCAGCCACACCCGATTGCCACATGTACCCCGCAAAATATACAGCGCGCTGCGGCAGTTATGTTAGGATGGGTTATCATAAAAATACGTACGGTTTCCTCTTCATTTCGAGGTAAATCCCACACCAAAAGAACGTCACTCATTATGAAAACAAATGTAACGTAGTGCACGGCAATAAATCACTCATGACACTGACCCAGATACAGGCGGTGACAGGTGATGCGCGCGCTCCGGTCAACGACATGACCTTGGCCTATTTGGAGGGGGTTTGGCGGCCGGAAGTATTACTCATCAGGTATCATTCGATTTGTAACGAAACAAGGAAAGTCCTACAATCATTTTTATGATAACCCATCCTAACATAACTGCCACAGCGCGCTGTATAAGGGTGGCATCCGTATAATACCAAAGTACCGCTACCCATTACACTCAGAACGTCGTAATTACATGATGGAAAAGCCTCCGAATCACTTTATATTTCCAAAAAGGTTTAAATTACCTGGTGATACTGCCGACTCATTCTATGTAACAGTACAACTACCAATGGCTTCAAACCTCAGGGGCTCATGTTCAAGTTGACATCAAACTATTCCTCATATTTCCTGATAGTTGACTAAACATATGTAGGTAACTTATTCCATTTTTACACTGGTGGTGAGAAAAGTCGTTAAAATTGTTGAATGATCACACACGAATATTTTACACATGGAAAATCAAAAAACATTTAAAAACTGGCCAGTATGAAAATAACTACGAAAACAAACGTTAGTGGCTTTCGACAGGCTTTGCCCAAACACAGTTCAGCGCCGTGGTGGTGGAAGGTCGGTAGATGGTTGGACACATGGTCGGTTGTCCTGAGGAAATTGAGTCCATTATCCCAAGGTCGGTTATGGGGGGGGAGGTCTTCTGTATAAGTAGCCTAGATCTACGATATTTTCCTCTAGTGTAAATTATATGTTTATTATTTTAGATGTCCGAGAGTTCAAATAAGAGTTCAGCCAAGAAGGCATTTAAGGCTCCTGTTTTAAAAGTATCGGTAAGTTCATAAAGTTTAATAAGTTAATATTTGTTAGGATATAATATTAGTTTATTCATCACTTTACTCAAGAGAATTTGCCCAATATATAGGCTATGTGAAGCGCCATTCCTCCTTGGGGAAGGGAGCAAACTAAAAGTTAATTATGTTGTGATTAACTTAATACGTGGCTATGTTGTGATTAACTTACCATAATACGTGGCTGCTAAAACTGTCCAAAAGAGGCTTCATCAATACGGATTCGATTGATTCAGTAAGCCTACCAGTATCTTGTTTAAATCCAAACAGTAATAGTAAGTTAGCTAAGTTACTCATTACACCATGGAGTAGAAGTAATGTAACCGCTAATTTTCACGTAAAACGCACAAAAAGTAATCATCAATTTAAGTACCGGTACACATATTTATAAAAAATACATTCAAAATCCCAGAAGTTAATGTTTTTAGCGAATTTCCACTAACTTATAAGGGAGAAGCTATTAGTTTAGGTGGCTTGGTAAGACCTGAATAGAAGTTACATCACAATTTTAAATTGTTAGGCCCCCAGAAACCAAAAAACTAGATTTATTCAAAATTATATATAATATATTGCCTAAATATTTAAACAATATTTTACTTATATGTATAGCGTAATTGTTACTTATATGTATAGCATATAATTGTTTCTATTAACATGATGACTTTTGAAAGAAACGATAGATTTCTATGAAATTGGTGCAAACGAGTAAAGTGACGTTTATGACCTCAGTTGGCTACGCTTGTTTAAATTAAACTATTGCCTAACAATTTTGCTATTTAATGTGAAGTATATCATTTTTTAACTACCTACAAGGTTTTTTACAGGAGGATGCAGTTAAATCAAATAAAAGTGATCCTTCTGAAGCTACGGCTTCAAAGGTGCAGAAAAGGGAATCGGTAAGATATTTTTTTATTGGCTTCATTTGCCACCTTGTGGTTTTTAATGTTGGTAAAATATAAGTCAGTCGCTTTAATAAATGTAATTATTTTCCAAATTTGTCTCCTAGGTTAGTAATTAATTTGAATGTATGATCATGGAGTAGACTGATATACCTACATATTAAATTCCAGATGAATCTGTTCGGTAAGTATTTACTGTCAGTAAGATTAAGATGGGAGTTGATATGGCCAGTGGGACAGAGGTTAAATATTTTTAGAATGGGAGAAAGTCTACCTATGATTGTAATGTAATGTAGGCTTATTGTATATTTTTATAAAAATGTAGATCTATTGGTTGGTGTACATTGGTTGACAGAGGAATTTTGAAGGAAAGTATAAGCTGCCCCAAAGGACTTTCAGAGTGGGAGTTGGTCTGTGAGTTAATCTGGCACATTGCATTTATCTACTAAATTTAAACTCTACCATATTTCTTTCCATGCCCATTTCTTGGTGTGTGATGGTTAATGTTAACAAAATATTGTAGTATTAATATTTAAAATTTACTGTGTTAGGATCCCAAATGACTCTTGGAACGGTATCAGGCCTGTGTTTGATTCTGGTGTATTTCATATCATCCTACTAAATTTCACCTCTATCTGGCCTTTAGTTGGCGGGTAAAGATTAATTTAAGAATTTTAAAGACTAGTAGGGCAGATCCCCAAATGAATACAGAACAGGAATAGATCTTTGTTTCATTGTGACCTATCTTGCTACTTAATTTTTAGCTCAGTCAGATCAGTCACCTTTTTTCAATCAGATTAACATACGGGAATCTTCGAGACCAATGTGGTGGAGCCCCATTGGATTTTTAAAAAGGGACTAGGCCTAAGTTCTGTTTGTGGTGAACGACCAAATTCCCTGCCAAATTTAAGCTTAATTCCAGTTAATTTCAATGGGAATTTTGAGTGCTGGCGAGGCAGAGCCCATTGTCATTCCTGATGGATTTGTTTCTACTTTCTCGTACCTCTGGATCAAAACAATTTTTAACAGTACAAAATATTTATTGAGTCCTGAGTTAAAAAGTTAAAAGAGAACTACTTAATGAAATTGCTTAATATGTTATTAATAAATTATTGATGTTTGACCAATCATAACATCACGTTAATAAGTGGGGAAAGGGGTTTGAACTTTCACCTTCAGGATTAAAAAAAAAAATTGTCCCCTTTGGACATAGTGCAGAGGCATAGTATGATATTTGGTTACTTTGCAGGACGGACAACAGGCTGATTTAAGGTAACTGTTAATGTTTAAAAATATTAACAAATTAAATTAGTTGTTTAAATTTTATGCCTGGTATTTTAAAAATTAAAATGCTTCTTCGTTTTTAGAAGCCTGATGTGGGGAGAGAAAACAAAGATAAAGGAGAAAGAGTTAGAAAGGAGAAAAAGGTAATATCAAATTAATTATATTACTGTGATTATAAGTTAAAAGAACAAAAACAAATACATATTCATTAGGAAATCATATTTTACCATCATACAGTAGAACCCCTCCATTGGCAATCTTACCAACTGACTGACAACTATTTTTTGGGAAAATCTCAAACTACCTTAGTGTCAGTATAGCCATTAAATAATATTGACCTATGTATAGGTAAAGGAAAAATAGTCTCATGCTTGAAGCGTAGTTGTTTTTATAATTCTATTTAGTTTTATTCATATTACAGTTTACTTTTCCATCATTGGTAGAACTTTCCTGTGGTTCATTTACTTCTTGGACTTGGATTTTGAACAAACTTGTAATGTTATTCCTAATCAACGGAATCTCCAAGTATTTTTTTGTAGGCTAAAAACTAAAAACCCAAGTTTCTCAAAGATTTATCTTTTTGGTTCTTTAAAAACTATATTAATTAAAATTTAATGGTTTATAGTGCTTCAGGTTTCTGAACAAACAACACCACCCACATTTCTTGGAAAATTTGGGTTCAGAAACTATAGACATTAACTTTAAGGCTTAAGAGGGGGCTCCAGTCCTCTGTGTCTACCTGCTTCTCCCATAAGACCAATGTTAACTTTCAAAGTCTGTCCCTCCTCAACGGGTTGTGCGAAATTGATTATTTATGGTTCGTTTTAAAGATCAAAAATATATCTAGCGATTTCAGTAAGCAGAATTTCGTTATTATAAATAGTTTGCGCATAAAAATATCGTAAATATTGAATATTTTGGAATGTTATTGATCGATTATTATTTGCGATATCAAAATTCTGCTTACTGAAATCGCTAGGTATATTTTTGCTCTTTAAAATGAGCCATAAATAAACGATATCAAATAATCGATTGAAGAGGAACGGGCTTCGAAAGTTAACATTGGCCTTATGGGGGAAGCAGGTAGAAACGCGAAAAGTTTTGTGACTGGAGCGCCCTCTTAAAGAGGGCTTAAAAGGCTCTAAAATTTAGTTTTTTATTCATCACCATTAGAAATACTCAAAAAGTATGAAAAACTATAATGTATTATTATCCTATGACATGGTTGCGGAGGAAATTGGAATTGTCATTTAGCGGTAAACGTAATTTGTCGTCCAGTGCTGGAGAAATAATTTCTGTCCTTTTCGTGATAAATTTCATTAACACTTAGAATGTTGATTAAGTTAAGCTTGACCATATATATTCCTCTTTTTGGAATACGTTGCCACTTAACCCTGATGAGAGGGGGATTTTCCCTTTTAAAACCACTGTGTGTAGAAAACTACTCTAACTGTAGTGCCTCCAACAAAGGAATTAGGATGAACGCTTCTGTGAAAATAGTTTACTACATTGATTTTCTATTCAAGCCACCATCTTTACATTGTTTTATGCTTTTTATTTAGTAAATAAAGCAATTTATTGCTTAGATTAGGGCTTAACGGGAAAGCATGTAACAGTTTTCTGATACCATTTAGTTTTATTTTCAGAAGAAGGAAAAGAAAGAGGAGTCAAACAAGGAAGACCTCTCTCCCAAAAAAGGAAATAAACTAAAGAAGGTAAGATCAAAATTTTGTCAATCAGAGATTTATTAATGTTTGTTTTCTAGATAGGTTGATCTACGGCTAAAGATAGTTTCTGAAACACTGGGCAGCGGCACCATCAGATAGATTTAACCATTGATGGTCAGGGATCAATCTCGGGACCTTGTGGACAAAAATCACTCATTTTAACCATCACGCATTCTAAATGTGCTCATGATGAAAATACAGTAAGACCACTTGAACTTTGAGTTGGTTTAGGTTTGATCTACATTCAAGAAAACATTTGTAAATAAACTGTCCTGGAGTATTTTCTCGCATGTATTTGGGCTATACTTGAAACAATTTGTGAGAACCAAGAGAATTAACATATTTATTTTCCTTTAACGCTTCTGAAAGTGCTAAGCTTCTGAAAGGAGTAGTTGAATCTGTGATGTTTTGTTGATTTTTTTAATGTATTGAACTCCTGAACAGTTAAAATTCATAAAAACGTCCTTCCGCTGGACACACACACACACACACACACACACACACACACACACACACACACACAGTAAAGGAGGTAAAAAGTAGCAAAACACCTGATCAGATGTGCAACTCACAATGAATCCACCCATCCCGTCAGCTTGGACCCGAGCCGTCCACCGTTTGCTTAAGGTCTGCCCTCCCCTTCAACTCTGCCACAGACAGGTGAACTCTCCATGAGTTGCACATAAAAAACACCGACTGTGACGGGGTTCGAACCCTCGATCTAAGTGTTACCCCCGGCTGGGAAGGTAACGCCTTAGTCCGCACAGCCATTGATCAGACTAGCAGGGGCAGCAGACCAGGTGGTATTAGAGCCTAGGCGCTGGATGAGGTAATTCGGTTTGTGTCTACCAGGTTTCACCACATGTCAGACTCAGACTGCAGACTGAGCGTCTAATGGTACAATCGCTTATGAAGCAATAACAGTGTTTATTGTTAACAGATTTGAAAGACGATATATCAGTCCATAGCACTGAAAGCGTTAAACATATCACATGCTGGCAGTATCTAAGCTGATAAAACAGGTCCAGTTACACACAATTACAAGCTTGAATTTGTCTATCTTGCACATGCAACCAAGCAATTGAAAAAAATACATTTTCTCCCCGAGTTGGTAAAGCCATGATCTAACTGAAGAATAGTTTAAACAAATTTAGCTTACAGAGCTCAAGAATGATAAAATACTACCTACAATCTCTTTTAGCGAATTTCCCCTATAGGGAAGAAGCTATTACCGTAGTCGGCATGGTAAGACCTAGGCCCGGGACCATGATAACTTTTCGTTTTGAGGTCCCCAGACCCCAAAAACACCATTCGTTCGATACTGTATATATATATATATATATATATATATATATATATATATATATATATATGTGTGTCCGTGAGCACGATAACTCTCGTAAAAATTATCCGATTTTGATGAAATTTGGTATACACGTGTAAAGCAACATTTATGACTAAGTTCGAAAACCAGCCAAATCGCTCTATCTGAAGGGGTATTTTGGGGGGGTTTTGTACCCTAAAAATGGGTTTTTTGAATTTTTTATATATAATTTTGGAAATAGTCAAATTTTAGTTTTTACCATTGGATTCAGCTTAAAAAAATACACAATTTGGTATTTTGATCATTTCTCTACGTCAGTTGGTTACCGAGATATTGAAAGTGCTAAACACAGTACGTTGTCTAATGTTATTCTTATGGAGGAAAAGACAAATTTTATATCTCGCTTATTTATGAACGTATACTGACGAAACTTGGTATACGGCTTCATCTGGTTGTGGACCATTGATATTTGCTCAAAAAAACATTTTTTTTACCAAAGGCTCCCTTAGCAGCAAACCTGCGTACTCAGCCCCATGTTATTCTTATGGAGAATAAGTAACGTGTTATCTCCCTTAATTATGAAAATAAATTAATGAAATTTGGTATGTGGCTTTACCTAAATGAGTTATATTGATATTTGTATAAAACCCCATTTTTTGTGTTCCTTCCTTCAGCAAACCTGCATACTCAGCCGCCATGTTATTCTTATGGAGAATAATTAAAATGTCATAAATCGTTTATTTATGAATGTATAATGATAAAACTTGGTATGTGGCTTTATGTGGTGTTAAGATACATATATATGCATGTTAAATTCGCTGAGTACGCAGGTTTGCTGCTACGGGGGTATTTGTATTTCATAAGTGTTAAAAAAAATACAAAATGAGTTTAAGAAGAAAGTGAACAATATCAGCTTAGCTCACACTACTTGATTGTTCAAATCACTAAAGATAATCCTTCACAAATACATAAGTACCTAGTTCATTGCACTTTATGGAAAAGTTCCCTAGTTGAGCTGGACATTACAATGTGTATCAATTAATCATATATTGTAATTTTGTTATTTATAGAAGTATGAAGAAAGCAAAAAGTCTGCAGAAGCTGAGACATCTCCAAAGGAGAAGAAAACAAAAAAGGTAAAAAGCTATGGCAAATTTTGCTAGATCATGAGCAGAGTCGCTTTGTTAGAAGTATTCACCTGTCTGTTATAGTATTGGAAGTTTAATTCCTCTCAGTATCTCTCAGGCCGGACCCAGAGGCAAAGGTCAAAGGCAGTTGAACCCTCCACATCCACTCCTTCCAACCCGGACCATGTCAAGTTGCCTGTAAATAATTTACTAAAGATTTACCTCAAGTTCATTTAATGTAATGGTTTTAATATTTTATGCTGTACAAACATTTTTATTTGTCAGATTTTTATAGTTATAAATTGTCAAAAACCTGGACAATCTGGGAGATTTGGAAAATTTAGAAATTTGAATTTTACGTTATGTTGACTTTAATGTATATTTTACTTTATTAGGACACCATTTATCTTAACCATTACTAATGTGCTACTACTGTCAAGAGTTACATTTTAGAAGCTCTCGAACTAAACACATAATTATTCCCTTTAACTGCGGAACTAGTCCCGGACAAAATAAAAATTAATCATGCAATAATTTGTGTATACAGAATATTAGAAATTGTTTTATTTGGTTGTATTTTCTGATTATACATTTTTGATTTGGTATATTTACAGAAACACAAAGAAACGGACGAATCTGGGAAAAGTAAATTGTCTCCTCAAAAAGAAAAGAATTTCAAAAAGGTAAATATTAAAATATTTAGATTTTAGTGAAAATTGAAGAAAGTTATACAAATTCTGTAGGTAATACAGTAGAAACTCGTTAATCTGACACCAACGGGACCAAGAGCATGGTCGGAACACAAAAAAATTTGAATTGTAAGAGACACACATTTATTACTTGAAAACGTCATAAAACTAGTTTAAACAGAAAATATTTAAATGTATGTATATTTGTAAAGATTTAATATACACTGTAAACCATAAATAAAGTCTACTGTGATAAAAACTGTCACCGGTCTACTGATTTAAATCGTCAGTAATGAGTCATCGATCACTGAAGACCTGAGTGGAGCAGCGCACCGGAACACCGATAACGACATGGAAACACAGAGCCCCTGACAATGCAAACTACATGACATTTGTGTAATGCCAACATTGTGACTGTGAGTAATCATATGAAAACTGAAAACGCCAAATCGTGAAGATCCGTTTGTTCGTTTTTATTAGCAACAAACAATTAAAAAAAAAATCAAGATCATCAGTCCGGATAACCAGGATTTCTGATAAGTGCGATCCGGATTTCCGAGAGTCTTCTGTATTACATTTTGACTAATCGCTATTCTTAAGTTACTGCCTTTTTAAGCAGTAGTCAAACAACCAAAATGCATGTTTTAACCCTAGCCGTGGCCATATGTCGTAATACGATAGATTTACGTGATGCCTTAAAATGGCCACTATCGTAATACGATAGAACGGGTCGAAATTTTGTTAACGGTAAAAAAAACATTAATAGTCAACTCAGAAGTGAACAATATTTATACCATTCGAAAGATCACATTCTGAACTTTCATTTTATTACATAAATGAACCGTTTACAAGTTGTATAACAATGTCACGACGATTATAATTACAATGAAATTTTGCCGCTACGCCATTCCTGCAGTCGACGCTCGGAAAATGTAAAAACACGACTACTTTGGAATTACCCTGCTCGGGTAATTTTTGTCTTAGGATGTTGCGGGTGGTACCACTGCATAGCCAAAGAGTTTAGTTTCACTGTGGTATTGATTTTTAGAACGAAATATTGATTGCACAACAGTTACGATTTTATGAACACAGCTGTTTTCTGACTTTTTAACAGTTGGCCAACAGATGTAATACGATAGTTTTTAAAATACGAATTACATCCAGTGCAAGTTATAAATACTAGTCATATAATATTTAATTTTGAAGAGGAAGAAATTTAGCTTTTGACATTGGCAGCCTTGCGCATCATCTTTTCCGCCTGCGCTGTGGAAGACGAAGGAAATGCGTCACTCTTCTGACATCTAATGCGTCGTAGAAGTCGCCATCACATGATTCTTTCGCCGTGCTATGTGAGTTCGCGCTCGCTTGTTATCCGCGAATTATTGCTAAATCCTGTATTATTTCGGAGTGTTAGTGTTAGTGAAGTGTGTGTGTGTATATAACAGTAATCTTTATGCATTTTATTATGCATAAATATTACTTAAGTGTGTGAAATATTGTTTGTAAAAAAACATTGTTTTTCGTACAATGTCACGAATATACGAGTGCGAAACCAACAGGATAACATAATAATGGGACGGGGGTGAGTAATTATATTTATTTTTATTACTTTTACAATTGTAAGGTAGGATATATTTCATTATTGAGTAGGCCTAATATAAAAAATAACAATTTTGTAATTTTTCCTATATGGTGACCGGACCTACAATCACACGTTATCTCTTATATAATATGCCACTACCCTGTGTATATGTATATTTATATATTTTATTGTTTCTAAATACCTGCAGGAATAATATATAGATATAATATACTAAATGTATATATAGTATTTGGAGGAATAAATTTCTAAAAAAAGTTATATACTAAATACCGTAGAATTTTTTTTCCGAATACCCTAAAATTTCCAAAATTCATCTAATCATAAGTGATAACAATTTTTTACCTTCAACTTTATGACTTTTTTACATTTCTTATTTCATTATCTTTACAAATATATACATATTATTATTAGCATATACATATTTACATTACCTATTTACAGTACTAACTAACAATGTACAATTTTCACATTTTGCGGTTTTCCGTATATATTTACATAATACTTACAAATAAAATTCTTTCCCCAACATATTATACATTTCTATGTAGGGAATTGAATGTCCTACTAAATGTATATATAGTATTTGGAGAAATCAATTTCTAAAAAAAGTTATATACTAAATACCGTAGAATTTTGTTTTTTCCGAATACCCTAAAATTTCCAAAATTCATCTAATCATAAGTGATAAAAATTTTTTACCATCAACTTTATGACTTTTTTACATTTCTTATTTCATTATCTTTACAAATATATACATATTATTATTAGCATATACATATTTACATTACCTATTTACAGTACTAACTAACACTGTACAATTTTCACATTTTGCGGTTTTCCGTATATACTTACATAATACTTACAAATAAAATTTTTTCCCCAACATATTATACATTTCTATGTAGGGGATTAAATTGTCTACAAAATGTATATAATGAATTTTCCATAAAAAATCTGACAAAAAAGTTCTACCGAGGCTGCTTTTGAAATTTCAAAAAAAAAATTCAATATTTTTTTATTTTTTTTACTTTGCTGAAAAAAACTACCTCTTAGATCTTTTCTATTTTACTATTTTCAGATACCCCTGTTCTTTCTGAACAAAAAGAATATGTGGTTGGCTATGTTTAGTTCTCATTTCAATTTTATACGAATTTTCAAAAAAAGTCTGCAAAATCGCCAAAATTGGTTGGCCATTCTACAGTTTTTGGCTGGCCACTGCTAGGGTTAAAATACCCTAAAATATAATTTATAATGTTTTCTGTTGCAGCCGCAAGTTTCGCTCTCAGATTCACAGTATGAGGAGATATTCAGAGCAGCGTTGCGGGAGTCCAACAGCCAACATGTCAGTGAAACTATAATCAGTATTTAAGCTTAGATAATCTTAGGTTTTAGCTTAAAAGATTATCTAAAACTTGTCTAAAGAATTTCTAAAGTACTTTTCTACTTATCTTTTGTTGCTTGATAAGTGCAATAACATATTCCATTTTGACAACAATTTTGCAAATAACTAATTTTGGATTGTTGTAACTATACATTTTTCTTGTTACAGTAAATAATCTGTTGTATTTACACCAAACTAAATTCATATAAAACTCATCCCACCCATGTAAAACAGTACATTTATATTCAAATGTGGGAATTATAAAAAAATATTATAAATACTGTAGCATCCAAATTTAGATCAATAAAAGTGAACACAAGTGTTAAAGGCGTGGGTTTTAGACTCACAGACACAGCGTGTTCCACAGTATCAGCTAGAGGTTCAAGCGAGCCGTGCTTTAGCCCAGAGCTGAACTGTTGGGCTAAGTGATAACTTTAGTATTGCTGAACTGATATTTAAAAAACAGACTAACCTAAATTTAATTTTTAAACACAATTATTATTATGATTTAATTTTAGTTTGATGTTTGCAAGTAAGTCTGTGGGTACCTATACATTCTTGCCCCTTCATATACTTAAATATTATTTACAAGACTTCGCTTCTCTCTTCCAAAACTCATCACTGTTTCGACCATCTTCATTTCGTATGCTGTGTCCACAATTCAGGAATTCTTCAAGTCATTGTTTATACCGTTCTACTTTCTGTACCTATTTGTAGGTATATATTTTAATTTTGTACACCTTAATACAGTATGCGCCAAAATAAACAGTACTGAAAATGTAAAATTGTATTGGACATAGCTTTACTAACATTTTTTTGTAGCTTTACCAACATACACAAGTAAACGGAAGCAAAATCGGTTAAACTCGGTAAATAACATGTTCAATAAGACCTCCGATCAGTTTGAGGAAACACTCGTACCATTGTTGAAGGTTTTGTATCATTTTGGTGAAGAGGGGTTGTTGCATGCTCCTTATACACATGTTTATTTTTTCTTTGACTTATACGATGGTGGCTGGAGGGTCCTCAAGGAAAATCTTCTCCCTCAACATTCCCCAAACGTAGGCGTCAGGTGGTGTAAGATCGGGGGAGTGGGCTGGGTAAGGAAAACTTGGGCCCGCACGTCCGATTCCGTATGAGCGAAAATAATGCACTACGATAACAGATTTCTCTGCAGTAGTTTGCACCTTGTCAGAAAAAACTAACCTGAAATAATAAACATGAAGATGTGGCAACAATGAAAAGTTGGCTCGGCTTATCGATAATGCAACAACAGCTGATTCAGTTTCAGTACTGTTTATTTTGGTGAATACTGTACTTGTTATTTAATACAACTTATACATGCGTTTCCTTTCCCTTTAGAACACCCCAATCGAAGAACTGTTAGAGGCCGTGGCGAACGCTTCACAAAAATCTTCAGTTAAAGGTAATTTTTAGTTTTAACTTAACTTTCAAAATAGAACTGATTGCACCTTTTATTTATGGTGGGTCCAGAAATACCTTCAACATATTTAGATTGAATTTTGAAAATTCTGTTTTTACTTAATGATGTTTCGTTTTAAGTTAGTGCATTCAATTAATTGGCTATAGTGAGAGGAAACCCGTGATGTCAGGGGTCAAAGGACACGATTGACACTGAGGGAGCTTCACTAATAGTAGTCCTATACTCGGACAAAAGGATAATGGCTGGTGTCAGAAAAACTGGGATTTCAATGGTTAACATGAAGGTTATGTGAACCTCCTGTATAAGACAATTAAGAGTAAGGGCATGACACAAGTTTACCCAGATGGGGAGGAGACACCAGTGGACGCGAGCAGGCTATCATGACACACTCTTGGCCTTGCTAGTTTATAAAAAACTTTTGATGCTTTTGTCAGATTTATGTAGATTGTAACATATATTTCAGGCTGTCAGAAGGAGCCCCTGACCGAATCAGAAGGATCAGCGAAGACTTCTCTATCCTTGAAAGATCGAACTGCATCCTTGCCAGAGCTGAGCCCATGGGGCTCTCACCTCAGCAAGCAGAATAGTCAGGCTTCCAGCATTCTCAAGGTTTACAACTTTTTTTAAAACTTATTTTCTTGGGTCTTTATCTTGATAAATTTTGCCTCTGATCTTTCAAAACTGTTGTAGGTAGTTCAAATTTATAAAATTCTTGGATTTTAAAGTTACAAGGTTAGTGGCTTCTTTGTGTATCTAGGTTGAATATTTCCACCAAAAATATTATGAATGACCATAGTTTAAAACCTTTCAGTATTCTGTCTATTCTACACATTAAGTTAACTTGTTTAGTGTAGTGTAATTCGTGAAAATTAGTATTAGACCTGACTAATACAGTTGAATGTGTATTGAAAGAATTATTCAACTTGTAGACAAAAAAAACTTTTGTAAAAGCTCTTTGTTTAAAATTGCAAGACCAAAATGGAAGTAAACTTTTTGAGGTAAACAAGTAAGCAACATTTTGTTTTTGTGAAATCGTGTTTTATGACAAAAAATGTACCGTAGTTCATCATTAGGACTAAAAGTAAAACTTATTGATACGAGCTCACGTTTAACAGGAAAATGAACTAAGGATACCATATTCTATTTAGTTTTACAATTTACACTATTTTAATCAAATTGAATGATTATATATTCAATTTTAATTTAACGCCTCATAAATAGAATCTTATCAAAACCCAAATATAACAAAACTGGTTTATCATGTCCAGTCTAACATAAATTTACTGTGTATTTTGATATTTCTCATAATCCCATTGTGTGGCATCAGTGATGGAAAATTTCTATTTGACAAAAGGCTGTTTAAAACAGCAGTCGTGAGTGTGGCAGGGTGTCAGGATGTACTATTATGCCGAGGAGCGTCCCAGGACTACCTTAAAACTGGTCTATATTAGTGTTGAGGCTCACTTTGGGTATAGCAAATGAAGTTGTCATTACATATGCAACATCATGCAAGTTGTCATTGCATATGTCTTTTGGCTGTCCGTTATGACAAACCTTTCACCTTTGGCTCCTCCATTTGCAGCGGCTAGGGACAGAATCTCCGGGTTTGGTCCCCAACCTGCCAACCTGAGAATGGATGGTCCCTAGCTGTTGTTCATGGATTCCCTTTCAGTTGAGTTGGCCATTTGGAGGGCAGAATGTGGGTCCCCTGTTTGAGAGCCTCGTCCCAGCTGTCACAGGGGCACGGGAGTTGGCTCTCTGAAGGGTCGATTTGGCTGCCATTCCATCCCACTCTTTCCTTTCCTGCTATCCTTCTGGTAAACTGCATCCACAACTGTATCTGCATCTGGTAACTGCTTGTGGAAGATGTGCCTAGCAGCTATACTGGGGTTTCCTAATCCGCAACAATAATGATGATGATGATACCGAGGAGCGGCAAAACTGTAAATTTGGCCTTGTGTGTAATGCTAACTAATCTAGTTGTTTTTTTTTAGTTAAGTCAGATTAATTCATGTTGTAAAACTCGATAAAATTAAATTTAAGATTGGACACTTAGTCAAAGCATTGACTATACATACTGAAGGAGACATCCCATATATATATAGCCCAGCTATCCCACTTTTAGTGTTTGCCAGAATTTGAAATGGACATAGTTTGATTAAGTCACCGACAGAGTGTGCTGCTGCCAACTACTTATTTTAGTTATTTACGTTAAATTGCAAAACATCTCCACCCCAGAAACCAAGTAATATTTAACTTATGCTTGCTTCTTGACACACCAACTGTTGTATTATATTCTCCTTTGAGAAGATAAGTAATAGTCAACTACTATTAAATAGTATACTATAGTATTTACTATAGTAAATAAGTGTACTCTGTTTTTGATTAGTGAGAACTACGTCCTCTTTGAACCCTAGCACACACAAAACTAGGGACAGATTTTACAATGGTAATGAGAAGTCTATTTCATATTTATAGTCAGTGGTCAAAGTATAAACCACACCAATTCCAACTCTACTTCATGAGAGAGGTCAGCAGAGATGGCTAACAGTGAGACGATGTGTGTAGGAGTTGCAAGCGTCACAAGCCAGCAGTGTGCTGAGTCCTGACCCGACCAGCAGCAGTGAAGATACGGACACGGACGCAGATGTGGTGCTGTCGCAGCGGTCTGTGCGGCAGCTGAGCCAGCGCAGCAACAGTGACGCGCGGCTCGCGCAGACCCAGACGCCGCGCAGACACAAGGTGGACAAGAGGTCGGTGTTGGAGGAGCTACAGGCTCAACGCAACGTGGGGCTCTGGGTAAGGGTCATTAAGAGGGTTAATGTGGAGCACGGGACTTCACGTCATCGCTACCGAGGAATTATATATTTGTAATTAATATGTTCAGCCTCAGTAAATGCAGTCAAGGTTAATCGAGGCTTCTTAATATTTTTAATCTAATGCGATCACCTATATTCTCCCAGAAATGTTTATCAGTGTCTAACTGATTGGACTGGTAATTTTATTCTATTCGCAGTAGCCTACATCGGGATTTGGTTGGTGCTGCACTCCAGCAGCAAAATTTGTAACTAATGACTGCGGGCAGCTACGGGTTCTCTCCGCTAGGGTCGTGGACTGACTATATACCTATATATAACGCCGCTGAACCACTAGTCTTGGTGGCCCTGTGTTCTTACGAAGTTCGCAGGTTCGATGCCCACCCACGACCAAAACTGACCAACTCTCAGCGAGTTAACCGATCTGTGGCAACGTTGGTGGGAGGGCTTTTAAATCAAATAAATAATGACAGGCTTGCTTGGAAGTTGACGGAATCGGTTAATTCTTTGTGAGTTGCATATAGTCAACACTGATTTTGCTTCTTTTTACCTATGTCTACTGTGTGTGTGCCACTAAGACTCTTTAAATTGAAAGAAAACTATTTTTAATTTAAATACTTCATTAATCCATTTAAAAACCCATTTTTCTATTCCAATTCATAGGTTTTTGAAATCACAAGTTAGGAATGGAACCAGCTCTTAACTTGACGCCAATGGGTTAGCTACACTCTGTTCCTCGTTCACCGTGCAGTATGGAGTGTCCATGAGCAATGCATTTAAAATGTGAATTTGAGTACTAGTGATCCTGAAAGCTTTTACTTGAGCACCTTTACGCGGGTCGTGGGAACAGTTGATACAACCCTCATAACAACACTCTATTTGCGTAATATAACAACCAGTACAAACCAGTACAGTGACCAAAATAATTGGGACATATGTTTTGACAGATACAAGTGAATCAGTAAAGTGATTGTACTATTGTGGAGGGGAAGTCATTACTGCGCATGTGCAAACCAGGAGCACATACTGGTCCATTAAAAGATTTTTAAAGTAATGAAATCATCAATAAACAGTTTGTTTACCAATAAGAGAGTAAAATATTCCCAACTCGTGGGCATTTTTTCTTTTCTACAAACGATTGAGTTTTTTGTCGTTGTTCAATGCGCTGTTTGTGTTGTGCAGGTGTTCTGTGACCGCATGACGTGTCAGAAGCAGCGCTACCTGCCAGATGTGACCGACCCCCAGGAGTTGCCTGACATCTGGTACTGCCACATGAATCCAGGTACACACACTTAAAAAAAATTATGTAAATCAAAAGGAAAGATAAGTCACTGGCAAAAAGTCTCAAAAGCATACACATAAACCTGATATTTGTGTGACTTTTTGTCAGTAATTTATCTTTCCTTTTAATTTACATTTCTCAATGGATAAGTTCTCCGGCATCACTTTCCTTACCTAGTTTTTCTGTCATGGCCTAGAGCGACCTTAACCTAAAACCTGTACTAACAATTTAGAGATGAAAAACCTGTACTAACAATTTAGAGATGAACATTAAACGAGTTCGCACGCAGCACGCTGACGTGAGGGAAGTGAATTTCCACATAAAAATCTATAAAAACTTAAAATCAGTTAAAAACATACAATTATTCCAATTTGTATTCAAATCTGAAAATATTGATATTTTGCCTGTTCTGATACTCCTGATTCTATTTACCTGCAATGCTGGGAATACAATTTTGCGCATTATAAGGTTCGGAGAAGGTCCAGTTAGGCTTTAAAGTAGGCGTGAGGTTGCTGGGGATGATAAAAGTACACCAAAAAATGATTAACAGGCTTTTCTAATGTAAAACCCCCATAAGACAACGTACTATGTTTGGTCAGTACACATTTCCTTTAATAACTCGGTAAATATATATGCTAGAATGACGAGAGAGGGCTTAAAAGTTTCGCCACACTAATTCCCATCTTTTTACATTCGTTAATTTTACATCAGGGGCTTTTCTGACCCTTTTTGGGCCCAAAAACTCGAAATTTGAAAGATTAATCCCCAACAAAGGGGTTTAGAGTTTTCTGATTGTTTTGCCCAACGAACTTGTCCAACTTATTATAGAAAGGAACGTCCCTACCAAATTTGAAGTAAATCGGACAAAAAATGTGACCGCTAGAGTGCCTGCACACATACACACATATATAAAATTATATATGTATAAAATTTTGAACGAACCCTCAAAACCTGTTTAGGGGGTCACGTTAGGAACTTCTATGGTGGTCCCGGGCTTAAGTTTCACCGTGCGGGTCATGCTAATAGTTCACTTTCCATAGGAAATTCACTAATAATTACACTGATGTGGTGGATTTAAGAAATTAAATTTCTCTTGGTGAACTGTTATTAGAAAAAAATATAATATTCTGTTTAAAATTGGGGTTATTTTTTCTACCAATTATCTATTATTTTAATATATTAGTACCGTTTTATATTAAAAAGTGAGTGTAAATCGTTGTGTAACCATCCAGGTATTCTGTCAGTATCACCATTTTGTGTAGATCCGCGGTACAACAGCTGTTCGTGTGAGGAGCAGGAGATCAGTCAGGAGGAGGAGGAGGACATGATCGACAACCAGTACACCTGTGGGTCCGTGGTGTGGGCACAGGTCACAGGGTGGCCGTGGTGGCCAGCGATGGTGGACGATGACCCTGACCTGGAGTGCTACTACTGGCTGGCCGACGACGAGCGCACCGTGGTAGGAATAACAATAACAATATCATTGTTATCAATAACTTTCTTTTGCAGCTAGCAGGTCAGCACAGAACATATAACGTTGTCAAATTTCTAAAACTAAAGGAATTAACAATAAGTAAATTATTAGAACACTAGTGGCTTGAAGGGGCAAAAGCCCCCAAGGCTTGAAGCAAGGGGAACCTTGCTCCAAGTAGGAACACATGTAATTTCGTAAACAAAGTACATGCTTAATCACATGTTTTAATGTAAACAAAGCAGAAGTTTTTCAGTCCCCATGCTTTTCTTATGGGGGATGTTTTACATTATTTCTCGTGTGCTGGTAACATTTTGGAAATAGTGCTATTTTTCCCGAATCCCTGGGATCAAGACCTTTAATTTGAGCCGTCTCCCACCATCCTGCGATTTGCCTAACTCCCACAATTTTGACTTAAAAATGTTGCTTACAGAATTATATATAAAGATTTTTAAAATAAATTAACTCAAGCTAATAAAACTCAAAATAAAGCTAATTAAACTCATCAACTGAGTAGTATACTTTTTGTAGAAGAAATTTTGTTGGTTCAAGTCTAAACTTATTTTGATTTACTGTACTCTTTAAGTTGCCTGATGATTTGCTTTTTCCCCCATGTACAGTAGATCCTAACCGACCCTGGATCAACCACCGCTCGGATTAACCACCTCATCTCGGTCACAAAATAGAGGTAGGTTTATCTGCCCAGAATTTTAAAGCTGGTCGGTTCAACTGACCTTTTCTAAGAATCGAGAGACTTCCGTTCCCATCCTTATCGCTTTACTAAGATAGAAATGAATCCGTTCAGGTCAAGTTTTGTTGTGAACCACATGGGAACCTTACAATATTTTGGAACGTCACCCAACATCAGTTTATCCCTACTCTGTGTAGAGTACAGTGCAGAGCTTTTTCCCTTGTGCGTCGCGCGTGTGTACAGCCTAGTTTTATATTCATATTATATTAATAATACTTTTATTTCTGCAGTATTTTACATGTTTACGTAGTTGCTCGTTTCAACCGACCTTTTAGGTTATCCAACCTAGGCCCGGTCCCATGAGGGTCGGTTAAGAGAGGGTCTACTGTACTGAGGATTTTTTTAAATAGTTTGAAACGGTGTCTTGGATACTGAAAATTATTGCAAAATCTAGTATTATAATTATGTTCATGTTGTGTTTCTTTTAGGTTCTCCAGATTATTTTAAACAAAAACTATACATCTGTAAATATATAATGAGAGTTTTTTTTCATAATGCTGAGTTTAAAAAAATAAATCCTTTGATTTGCAGCATAGGACCAGTCAAAATGTTCAAAAATGTTCTCTTCCTCGAAGGGAGATTGTGGTCTAGAGATAAAATGGTTAAAATGCAAATTTTGTTGTTTTTAAAACTTTAAGATAAAAAATACAAAAAACTGAAAGAAAAAGTTATCTTGATCCGAGGCTTGATACTAAGCCACCTATAGTAATAGCTTCTTTCTTATAAGGGTAATTTGCTAAAATATAGACGTATTGCTTATGATACTATTTTTAAATAATTAAATATTATAGATGAAAATGGTCAATACATAGGAGAAAATGGTTAATAAATAATGCAGTATCTCAACCATTTCATTAAAAATTAATACGTACTTAACCCCACTCAAAGTGACAAAGCCGTCTTACAATTTATGTTGAGGACAAGTATTGCAGATCAATAGCTCGTGGCATTAGAATTAGTCTTTTTAACTTGTCCGAGGAGATTTTTTGTAAAGAAACTATGTTGTTTCGGTTTCTAAATTGGATCTTTCGGATCCTCGGGATTGCGCCATCTAAATCCAAACCGTATTATAAGATATTTTCAATCGTTCATCTAGTGGTTATCAGTTGGCACCTGGCAGGCATATTGATATATACGTCAGATGACGATAAAACCACATTGATTCTCTTCTATCTGAGCACCGTTCCCACTAGCCTCGGAATGATCACATTCTTTCTTATCAACATATTCGGAAACGATAATTACCTAGTGATTTTGAAAGACCTGGAAGACTTGAAGAAAGAACTGGGAAAAATCGGGAAGGAAATTGAGCTGTCCAGAGTGGTCAAGATGGTGTACTGTGCATTGCTTGTTGAGGGGGTGAATGTCGTAGTCAGCGCTGTGCACAGCAAGTCGTGGCTGCAGATGGTGTTGGAGGGTGACACCAACCTGGTGACCAGCGCCGTGGTGATGCAACACACACTGCTGGCGCTGGTGCTGGGCCGCAGCTTCTGCGCCGTCAACCTCCAGCTGCGGGACGTGGCCGCCGCCGTGGACACTGCGCCAACGGACACCACCAGCGCCAGACTGGACCACGTGTTCCGCCTCCACTCCAGCCTGCACGTGGTGGTCACCGACGTCAACACCCACTACTGGCTCGTCACCCTCACCATGGTCGCGTCTCGCCTGTTCGGCATCGTCTGCCACATGTACCACTACCTCAAGTCCATCGGCCAGGCGACCGGTGTGTTTGCGCCGGTGTATCTCCAGTACACGGTGCTGGACTCGCTGCTCCTCGTGTGGCAGGTAGCCGCGTGTCACGCCTGCGCCACCGAGGCCCGGCACACCGCTCAGATGGCGCACCGCATGTTGCAGCCCCACACGCCCCCCCGGCTCTGGCTGGAGGTCGGGCAGTTCTCACGGTTCAACTTGGACTACAAAGTCGAGTTCACTGTAGGTGGCATCTTCGCCTTGAATCGCCACCTGATCACCGAGATCTGTGTGATGGCTTTCTCCTACCTGGTCATTGTTGTTCAGCTGAGAGACGTTCGTATATTCGACTCGAGAGCTCCTGGAGGCAACCAAACGGAAATTGTCAATTCCACCCTGGCTTAAGCATAAACTGGATCAACTCTGAGGGCTGCTTTCCCCAGTTCAAGTTTAAACTAAACCTGGGGTTATTTTGAACTTGAGATTAAAGAGCAATACGTTTTCCCCAAAACTTGATCCAGCCAGTTTAGTTTAATCCATAAAATATCAAGTTGGCCAACATTTTCATATGATTTTGTTTGTATACCCTCAAGTTAAACTGAAAACAAATATTTATTACACAGGATTTAAGATAATGTTATCATATAATAAAATAATTAAACAGTGTTCTCTTTAGGTTTAACATAAATCATGTTTAAACTATCCATAAAGGCCGGTATACACGTGAGAATTTTATACTCTCAGAGAGTTTGTGAGAGTAAAATGTCACATGTAAATTGCGCCGAGAGTCAGCTCTCCGACAGTGTCTGAGAGTGGCAGGAGCTCTCCGAGAGTCGCCTGGGAGTAGTGTCTGAGAGTAAAAAACTCTCACGTGTATCGTGTATACTGGCCTTAAAACATTGGGAAAGGGGTATTTCTCATAAATTTATGTTTAGACCAAAGTTTAAGTTAAACTGTACTTGGGGAAAGCAGCCCTTAGGGTGGAATTCACCGACGCTCCTTCAAGCTTCCATACCTTTAACCTCCCTTGATCTGGCCTCCAACCTTCCTTCAACCTTCCTCCAACCACCCTCCAACCATCCTCAAATGAAAATCCCGAATTCACAGACGTTCCTTAAAGATCAATCCATCATACGTGCTGGTATCCAAACAAAGCAAAATTAATGTACTCCTATTTTCGTTTCCTGAGGAATTGTATTATTATACTTGTTAAGATAACTTTCAATGACAGTTATGCTAATAGCTAATTTCGTTTGAATTAAATACATATAAACTATGCGATTTCTATGAAAATTTGAGATATCCGGCCGTATTTATTTTCTAGTTTCTTATTTGTTAGTTAAACACAGTTGGCCAACGTGTATGCGTATTAGCACATTTGTTTATTATTTATTTACATATTCTACGTTAAAGTTTAAAGTGAAACAAATTCAACTGAAATCGAGTTGTTAAAAACGTTTTTAGAGAGAAAAAAGTAATTAAGTTCTTTGATTGCAAACATAAAAGTGCCATCGATAGTAAATAGTCCAAATCGGTTTTCCTGCATTCAAAAAAGTGCATATTTAAAAATTTAAGAGGAGTTTAACCGATATCCTGGCATTACTTAAACGATGTTAAATTTTTATTTTAAAACTTGTCTCAAAGAAATGTGAACATCCACTAATACATTTAATAAACCGTTGCTAGACTATATGGTATCTTATAATATTACACGTGAGGCCTAAGCCTAAATGTACATCAGTGATGGTTTATATATTCTAAGGTAGCTTAATTAGACCTACGCCCTTCTCTCTTCTTATGTTACGCCTATATAAATACTGCTATCTCTAATGTAAACCATTTTGGGAAATTCCCCTTAAAAAAGCTAATTATGCTTGTTGTTCAATAACTTATGCAACAGTTAGTTTATCTTCAATCTTATAGCCTTAATTCACCGTATCCGCAGTTTCACTTTACATAGCCTACAACATAGACTATTTTGTGCGAGCATATCATACAAAAATTAATCTTAAAAGGAAATGAACCATAAGGATGCATAACTTAAGGTTTTAAACTAATAATGAGACATTCTCTGATAAAAACTGTATACACATACAGAACTTTCAATCTATATTGTCCTTTGAAAAATGTCTATCAAAAGTTACCGATGTATTGTCAACAGATTCAAACCCAGTAGTACGATTTACCCTGAAGAATTTACTAGAATTGAAAATCATATTTAGGAGTAAGAATATGCCAAAATAATATATAAATAAAAATGCAGTAAAATGTACGGAAAATGGGTCTAATAACACTAGTTTTAGTGTTAAACCGTTAGAAAAGTATACCAACGGGGCATCTATTTACTGTCAACAACATAACCTATATAAGCTTTGTTTTGATTTAACAAATCAGCTGAAAGACCATTTCCCCCAACCAGGCTTTAACCTCCCTTAAACTCTCCTTACACAGTTCCTTGAGGGAGGTTGGAGGACGGATCAAGGAAGGTTAAAGGTAAGGAAGCTTGGAGGAGCATTCGTGAATTCCGCCCTTTGAATCATAAACAGTGACTGTGGAAGATCTTTTAAAAAAAAAAAAATGGTGTGATGTGATCGTGGTAATTTTATAGACCCAACAAGTCATTGAAGATTTTTGTTTTTTAATGACATTTTAAATTTAAACATTTACTAAATGTTTAAAAACAGATCAGTTTTAGCTCAATTTAAAAAATTCTAAATTTTCTATCAAATTTGTTTTTAATATTGAAAATGGTTAAGTTAAAATTATTTATTAACTCGTTAGCTACAGGTAATATGTTTGAAAATTCCATTTTAATTCAACAATACAGGGTGTTTATAAAAAAACTTTACAACTTTAATATTCTCCCATTCATGTTCCATGGTACATACAAGTTTCCTAATGCCACCCCATGAAAGAGTGGCTCAAAAAGTTTTAATCAGCAGGCAGTTTAATCAGCTGATTTTTTTATATTGTTGCCTGGTAAACAAAAACAAGTAATTGAAAAGTCTCATTAAAATCGCAATGGACGCTCATGCTAAAGTACAGTGTGTTAAAGCACATTGAAAGAAATTCTGATGTGGCTGTTCAATGGAGACTTCGATCAAGAAATAATTTTTTTGGGGAACCCCAATTAGAATAATTGCAATAATGTGTATGCCAATAAGGTAAACATCAAAGAAGAACTGAGAGAACGAATCAGGGGAGCGTTTGCTGAAAATGGGAAACATATTGAAATTAGGTAAACTACTTAATATGTCACAAAACTTGAAAAAAATTTCTTATATTTTGGTTGTAATTTTATAACTTTACGTGAAAAAATTAAGGTTTTATGTTTGTTTGAAGTTGTAAAGTTTTTTTTATAAACACCCTGTATATTAATACTTTAAAACATACCTTTATGTGTGGCAAGTTGAAATTGATGGTGGAAAAGTTCATCTCTGCTGTAGACAACACCATATTGTGAAATATTGGGCCACCAGCACTTAGCATTAGAACACAAATCCAAACTTTACTGTTTAAGACATTAAATTAGGGTGAAATCATTAATATAAGAAAAAATTATTTATAGCTATTATCGATTATACAATTAACACTATTTGCATCATTAGCCACCCTAATATTTTCTCGTGGTTAAGTGCTAATATATTTCTTGTAGCAATTCCCAATGTGCAGCACTGTTTCTTTGTCCTACCATGATGAATAAAAGAACCAAAAAGTGATGGTTGGTTGTTTCGTAGTGTGATTTCTTAGTAATAGTGATGATTTTAATAATAATTTCAGAATTTTTAAAAAAATAAGTGAAATGTTTAAACTAAATATGGCTTTTTACGAATTTCACAAAATGTTTAATTAGCGATGTATTTGTTGTTATAATTAAAGGATGTAATTAAAGTCTTATTGAATATTATTTACTCTTTAAGTAAATGTTAAGTAGTTTGTTGTGTTTGTTGTTGGAAATAAAAATAAAATAATTATTTTGCCCTTGATAATTTCTTTTTTATAACCAAGTTTGAATTTTTCATTAGTACTAAACAAATATTACCACCTTAAAGTTTCTATTTACCAGGAAATCACAATGAATTTAAAACCCAGTACTAAGCAATCATACCTATTAGATGGGGAAAAAATAACTGACAGAACTTACCTAACTATTCGGTCAAAGAAGACATAATTTTTCCTACCCAAGGTGTGGGGGAGGTTGTTGAATTGTGACAGGATGGTAGGGAGGGGGGTCTGAAAATCGGCAAAAACTGGCGAGTTTATTTTAAATTCTCAACTTTAATTTAGTGCTAGACTTCTAGACTTGTATAGAATAGATAGCAGATGGAACAAAACCTAAGGGATTTTAAAATATATTTAACAGAAAAGTTACAGAGTAAAGAAATTGGACCCCTCCTTTGATTTTGCTTTCTCATATTCATCATGAGAAAAATAAAACCTCCAGTCCTAAATTGATCAATTGATAGAAAGAACTTTGGTTAACATTTTATATTTTTAATTAAGAAAATAACGGAAAAAGCTAAGTTTATTGCAATGATTTAGCCATGTGTAGGGAGACCAACTCAGCAAAAGGAAAATACCCCCGTCGCAGCAAACCTGCATACTCAGCGAATTTCCAATGGAGATATAAATGTCTTAATGCTACATAAAGCCACTTACCAAGTTTCATAAAAATATATTCACAAATAAGCGATATATACAATTTTAACTATTCTCCATAAGAATAACATTGTGGCTGAGTACGCAGGTTTGCTGCAACAAGGAACACAAAAAATGGGTTTTTATGCTAATGTCAATATAACTCAACTAGGTGAAGTCGCATACCAGTTGTTATTCATTTATGTTCATAATTAAGGGAGACAGAGCATTTAATTATTATCCATAAGAATAACATGGGGCTGAGTACGCAGGTTTGCTGCTACGGGAGGGTTATGCAAAAACAATTTTTTGGAGCAAATATCAATAGACCTCAACGAGATGAAGCTGTATACCAAGTTTCGTCAGTATACGTTCATAAATAAGCGAGATAACAAAATTTTCTTTTCCTCCATAAGAATAACATTAGACAACGTACTGTGTTTAGCACTTTCAATATCTCGGTAACCAATTGACGTAGAGGAATGATCGAAATACCAAATTGTGTGTTTTTTTAAGCTGAATCGAATGATTAAAACTAAAATTTGACTTTTTCAAAAATTATATGTAAAAAATTTAAAAAACCCATTTTTGGGGTACAAAACCCCCCCAAAATACCCCTTTGGATAGGTCGATCTGTCTGGTTTTCGAACTTAAAGTCATAAATGCTGCTTTACATATTTATACCAAATTTCGTCAAAATCGGATCATTTTTACGAGAGTTATCATGCTCACGGACACATATATATATATATATATATATATATATATATATATATATATATATATATATAGATATATATATATATATATACAGTATCGAACGAATGGTGTTTTTGGGGTCTGGGGACCTCAAAACGAAAAGTTATCATGGTCCCGGGCCTAGGTCTTACCATGCCGACTACGGTAATAGCTTCTTCCCTATAGGGGAAATTCGCTAAAAAACATGGGTCACCATCGCATGGACGGGCATGGCGGGCGCATGGGCGGGGAGGGGGGGATGGAACACAACCTTTGCAAAAGGGGGATCAAGGGATAATTTTATACAACTTAATAAATAGTGTACTTCCTGGCCTCCTATTGATCCAAGTGTCTGCTCAAAGGATTTCTTGTATGTCTGACTAGGATATTTGGTATACAAAATTGTCTCTACTTTCCATAAGTCAATGTGTAAGCTTTGCTGCTCTAGCTTTAGTTTATATTTGGTAAAGCAATCGCTTACCAAAAACTTACTTGAACTTATATCACTAGATCTGTTTTTGTGTTTTGCAGACTTCAAGTGTCGACCACTGTGTCTAATGTTCAGAAAATTATTGCACATTTTACACTCAGCCTTATTATTATATTGTCCACTTGTTATAAATTTTCATTCATTAGCAAACTTGCTCCTAAAATTTCAAACTCATGCTTTGGTATGATTGTATAGCATCAGTAGGGGGCAATGGCCGATTCTGAACCAGCAGCAACCTGCTTGCTCCACTGTGGAGCTGTGGAGCCCCCCCCCCCGACAACCCCCCCCCCGACGACCCCCCCCGACCCCCCCCCCCCCCCGACAACCCCCCCCCCCGGTCGCCAGCGGCACTTTTCGTGATGACCTTGAACATGAGGAAAAAACTTTCGAAAATTAATAACTAGCCTATTTATCCACCGATTCCCACGGGACTTTTTCCAGAGTGTAGGCCTATCCCCAAGGAAGCGAATGATGAAAGAACCCCATAGATCCGCCATCAAACAAGCCCGTTATTAATTTTTAAACGAGTTTTCCTTATGGGATCTCGGCTGTTTACCGACCGATTTTGACGAAACTTCATCACATGTCGGGCGGCGGCCTAAGTAAACCATCGCTTAAAGAAAATTGAAAATCCACCATTAAACAAGCCCGTTATTAATTTTTAAACGCGTTTTCCTTATGGGATCTCGGTTGTTTACCGACCAATGTTAATGTAACTTCGCCACATGTTGTATGTCGACCCAAGCAATCCATCGCTGAAGGAAACCCAAAAAATCCACCAACAATCAAGCCCGTTATTAATTTTTAACCGCTTTTTCCGTATGGGATCTTGGCTGTTTACCGACCGAACTCGATGTGACTTCACTACACGTCGTATGCCGGCTTGGTCAAACCAAACTGCGAGCGGCTCCGCGGCGTCACGTGTTGAGGCGCGTGCTAGGGCCTACGTGACTGTCCCAGCCTGTTTACTCATCAGCGGTTCTGGGAATTGGTTACCGCTTACATTACACTGCGAAGCATCTAGAAGCTTCTAGAACGTCGTGGACCGCGGTGACATCATCTCCATGCCTACGTGACCGTCCGGGCCTGTTTACTCATTAGCGGTTCCGAGAACTGTTTACCGCTTTCACCGCCTACTGTACGGTACGTAGCTATGTTACTTCAGTGATTGTCATCGCTTCCTTCATTCAGTTTGTGTTTGGAGCCCAGTGTGTGTAGACGTTCTACTTCAGTGCTGTGCTAGTCCTTACCGCACCATATTCCGAGATCTGTTAAACGTAAGTATATGTAGTCTTATAAGTTGTAGTGTGGACCGCCTCAGGCCGTTTACTCATTAGCGATAATTGCCGCGATTTCGAGAAATGTTCCACCGCCTTCTACTGTACGGTACGTAGCTATGTTACTTCAGTGATTGTCATCGCTTCCTTCATTCAGTTTGTGTTTGGAGCCCAGTGTGTGTAGACGTTCTACTTCAGTGCTGTGCTAGTCCTTACCGTACCATATTCCGAGATCTGTTAAACGTAAGTATATGTAGTCTTATAAGTTGTAGTGTGGACCGCCTCAGGCCGTTTACTCATTAGCGATAATTGCCGCGATTTCGAGAAATGTTCCACCGCCTTCTACTGTACGGTACGTAGCTAAGTTACTTAAGTGATTGTCATCGCTTCCTTCATTCAGTTTGCGTTTGGAGCTCAGTGTGTGTAGACGTTCTACTTCAGTGCTGTGCTAGCCTTTACTGCACCATATTCCGAGATTGTTAAACGTAAGTATATGTAGCTCTTAGAAGTTGTAGTGTGGAAGACTATTACATTCCCCTTTATAGTAAGATTCTCATTTAAGGTATGATCGTTCAGCAACTTTGAAGTCAGAATGTGCAAAGAGAGGTCTGGCTTGTTAATAGAAGTTGAATAATCTGTTCTTTGCTAAAACCAATTTAATAAACGAGGAAACCCGTGTACTAACATTAAATTTGCCATGGCCTTGACTCTTGTCTACCACGCATAAAGTATGTGTTATGTTACCAATGAAGTGTTCTCGTTGCGACTAATTTGTAAATGCAAGAGACTTATCATATTCGTTGTTGCAGATGAACAACCAACACCTGTGCGAGGTCTGCGGCCGAGCCTTCAGCCTGCTCAGAAACCTGAGGCGGCACGCGGAGTCCGCCACAACGCCAGACGTCACGACTGCCACGTCTGCGATAGGCGCTTCACAAGAGGCGACAGCCTCCGCCGCCACGTCGCCACGGTTCACGGACCACACGCCACGGCGGAGCCCCAACCGCAACGAGCGGACCATGCCTGCCGACTGTGCCCGGCCATCTTCGCCAGCCTGGAGGACGTGCGCCGCCACATGCAAGCGGCTCACTCCGCGATGCCAGCAGCAGCTCCTTCCTCCTCCTCGAGCCCCGATCGCCACGTGGAGTGCGAGCGATGCGGTGGACGCTTCGACCGCGACCTGGAACTGAGACGACACGTCCGGACCGTCCATCCTCCCACGTTCCGTTGTGCCTACTGCGACCGCGGGTTTACCCGTCGCTTCAACCGCAACCAGCACGAGTCTCACAACTGCCCTGTTGTGAGGAACCTGGCTCAAGAACCATCCGAGTTCCGCTGCGTGTACTGCGAAAAGGGGTTTACTCGCCGCTTCAACCGCGACCATCACCAGTCTCACAACTGCCCTGTTGTGAGGGACCTGACCCAAGACCGACTGCCTAGGTTGTCCTCTCCTCCCCCTCTTCCACACAGCAACCAGTCGTTGCGCCAAGGAGCCAGCGCCGAGCCCCGATCGCGCCAGATGCCTAGCGCCGAGCCACGACCAGGACCGAGCACCGAGCCACAGCCAGGGCCCAGCACCGAGCCCCAGCCCCGCCCAGGACCTAGCGTCGAGCCTCAGACCATCGATGACGAGATGGAGGGTGGCGGCCGCCCCGTGTTCCAGCTCGTGCATCGGGCCTTCCGGAGTCGCCTCCTCACCTACCGCCTGGCCCAGCCGTTAGACGCCTTGCTGACCGTTGAGGATGCGCTGACCCTGTTGTTTGACGAGGTTCTGGACCTGATGGAGAACGTCATGACCCAACATCCGAGCATCAAGGCGAACATGGTCCTGGAATGTGAGTTCTCCAACATTCACGGGGCCACCTGCCTGCGCTCCTTCAACACGAAGAACGTCCCACTGACCGAGGCCTCCGACTTGGGGGCTTTCCTCTCCGCGACGTTCGAGACGATCGTGAAGAAGAAGGAGCAGTGCGAACTGGTAGGCAGCGGCTGGACATACCTGCGTATACGGGACCTGGAGATCCGCGTGAACGAGTATACGCCGCTCGGGGGCAGAGCGTATCTCCAGCTACCAAGGGCTATTGCAGACAGGCACGCTGTTGTCAATGTGCTAAACGCCGACGACATGTGCTTCATGTACGCTATCCTGGCCAAGTTCGTTGCGCGACACGCGGAGAGACCTGCAGCGTATACGCCGGATGTCATCGCTCGCTACGACTGGACCGGTTTGCGTTTCCCCGTGACGCTCAAGGACATCAAGACCTTCGAGGGCAAGAACAACATCAGCGTAAACGTCTACGGGACCGAGCGCGCGATGGTGGGAAGACGCCCTGACGGAACTCCCAAGTTCATGGATAGGGTCTACCCCTTGAAGATCTGCAAGCGAGAGCTTGAAGACCACAGGGACCTGCTGTACGTGACCACCGACGGGGACAGCCACTACGCATACATCACGGACCTGAGTCGACTGGTCCGTCGCCAGCTCACTGACCACGGGCATAGGATCTACGTCTGTAAGCGGTGCTTCGCTTACTTCGACAATCGGCCCAGCAAGCTAGGGTTGACGGGCGCCCAGCGCCTCGAGGAACACAGGCGTTACTGCTACGCCAAGGCTCCCCTTCGCCTGGACTTGCCGAAGAAGCAGCAGATCCGCTTCACCCATCCAGAGTACACTAGGCGGGAGAGGTTCTGCATCTACGCGGACTTCGAGTGTGCTCTACAGCCTGTCGCTGTTGACCCGGTGGAAGCGTCGCCACCCGGCACGACGCCCCTGCAAATGCACGTCCCGTACGCCTTCGCCTACCAGATCGTGGACTCGCTGGGGCTGGAGGAGTTTGAGCCGCGGGTATACTTCGGAGCTGACGCGTCCAAGGTCTTTATGGAACGGCTCAAGATGGACGTGTTGAGCCTGTGGGAGTTCTTGTTTAGCACAAGAGCTCTACACCCTTCTCTGACCCAGCAGGAAATGGACGAGTATCTCGCAGCGACCCGCTGCTACCTCTGCGGCAAGGATTTCACCGAGCTGGACGTAAAGGTGCGGGACCACAACCACGCCCCGCCTTACGAGTTCCGAGGAGCGGCGCACCGCTCGTGCAATCTGCGGTACAGGGAGCAGCGGGTCATCAACTGCTACTTCCATAACCTGTCCAACTACGACGCCCACTTTGTAGTGCGGGAGCTGGCCATCGACCCCGGCGATGTGGACGTGCTGGCGCACACCGAAGAGCGCTACATCGCCTTCACCAAGCGGTTTCACTTTGGCCAGCCCGGGGACAACCCACGACAGAGCAGTTTCGCGGTGCGGTTCCTCGACACCTACAGGTTCTTGTCCATGAGCCTGGCCAGCCTGGCAGCGGGACTGCCCACTGACAAGATGCGCGAGACCAGGAAGCGCTTCCCCGACGACCGGCTGTTCGACCTGGTGCGCAGGAAGGGCGTGTTCCCCTACGACTTTGTCACATCGTACGAAACGCTGTACAGGACCAGGGAGCTGCCGCCCAAGGAGGCGTTTAGGAACACCATGACCCTGGAGGACGTCAAGGACGAGGACTACCAACACGCCCTCAACGTGTGGCGAGCCTTCGAGTGTCGCCATCTCAAGGACTACGCTGACACGTACCTGCGCTGTGACATCGCGCTCCTCACCGACGTCTTCGAGCAGTTCCGTGACACCTCTTTGGCCGAGTACGGACTGGACCCCGCCCACTACTACACCCTGCCATCCTACGCTTGGGACGTCATGTTGAAGACCTGCGACGTGGAGCTGGACACGCTGCAGGATTTCGACATGTACCTCTTCGTGGAGCAAGGCATCCGAGGAGGCATCTCTCAGGCCGTCACCCGCTACGCCAAGGCCAACCACGATCGGTGCCCGGACTACCGCCCCGACGAGCCGACACGCCACCTCCTGTACCTGGACGCCAACAACCTCTACGGCTGGGCCATGTCCCAGTACCTGCCCACCGGAGACTTCCAGTGGCTCAGCCGTGAGGAGATCGACTCCTTGGACATTGGCGCGCTGGATGCCGAAGCGGAACGGGGTTACATCCTCGAAGTGGACCTCCGCTACCCCACCCACCTCCACGACCTGCACAAGGACCTCCCTTACTGCTGCGAGACCAAGCGTCCGCCAACAGGGAAATACCCCAAACTGATGACCACCCTGGACGACAAGATGCATTACGTCTGCCATTACAGGGTCTTGCAGCAGGCGCTGAACAACGGACTGGAGCTTGCGGCTGTGCACAGGGCGATCTCGTTTCGCCAGTCTCGGTGGCTAGAGCCCTACATCCTCATGAACACCGAGCTGCGGAAGAAGGCCAAGACCAAGTTCGAGCAAGACTTTTTCAAGTTAATGAATAACGCGGTCTTTGGCAAAACCATCGAGAACGTCCGCAAGCGCCTGAACGTCAAGCTGGTCTGCACTCCGGAGAAGTTCTCCAAGTACGTGGCCAAGTCCAATTTCCTGGACCGCACGTATTACACGGAGGACGTAGCTCTCGTGCACCTCGCCAGGGTAAACATCGTCCTGGAAAAGCCCATCTACGTCGGCATGTCTGTCCTGGAGCTGAGCAAGTGGCTCATGTACGAGTTTCTGCGGAAGATGAAGGACCGCTACGGTGACCGCTTGAACGTAGACTACATGGACACTGACAGCTTCGTGTTCGACATCCTATCCCGGAACATCTACAGGGAGATGATGGAGCACTTGGACGACTTCGATACCAGCGCCTACCCGAGGTCCCACCCCTGCTACAGCCCCGCCAACGCCAAGGTGATTGGCAAGTTCAAGGACGAGTGTAACGGCCGATCCTTGTTCGAGTACCTCGGCCTGCGCTCAAAGCTCTACTTCATGGACGTTGAGGACGAAGACAACGGATCCAAGGCGATCAAGCGAGCCAAGGGAGTCGCTAAGGGGGTTGTTAAAAACGTCCTAACCCCCGACGACTACAGGGAATGTCTGTTCGACGGGGTGTTGAAAACCACCGTCAACACCCGTTTCCAGTCGTACCTGCACCGTGTCTTCACCGTACAAGTAGAAAAGCTATCCTTGAGCCCGGCCGATGATAAACGCTACATCCTGGCCGATGGTATCAACACCTTACCTTGGGGGCATAAGGACATCCCACCACTGTCCGCAGCAAGAAGGCGAGGCAATCCCGAGGAGGAGCAGCAAGGCGGGCCTATGGAGGTGGACGAGGAGGACATGGACGAAGAGTTCCCGGTGTAGATTTAAGTGTAAATAGAACTAGGTTAACTTTGTAAATATTTTGTAAATAGTATTCGTAAGCAAATATAGTCAAACAGTTTAGTTTAAAGCATACATCTGTGTTGTTACTACCCCTTGCATTTCCCTGACATTTACTTTCAAAAGACTCCTCTAATGCAAACCGAATTTGTCGAAACTACATTCAAAATTAACCTTTTATGAAATTGTAAAACTATCATGTTTTCAAAACAAAACTTTCAAAATTGTTAAAAATTCGATATTCGTTCTTAAACACTAAAGAGAAGGACAAGTGAAAACAACAGTTAACGAGAAACAAAAAAAAAAAAATTATTGAAACACAAAAGTAGTCTTAAGCGAAGATGGAGTCGAAGAGCCTGCAGACCAGTGCGTCGTTGATGGTGGGAACGACCGGGTCGAAGAGCTGCACATAGTCGCTGAGTGGTGTTTTACTCTGCAACATCACTAAACAAACTGAAGGTGCGCGTCTGCATTTATATTCACAAAATCCATCTCAAGAAGTGTTTCTTTAATTCAACCAATCATAGGGCAGAACGTCTAATTTTAGCCACTAAGAGGGCAGGATATTTTCACCAATCACAGTACCCGCATTTGCTTACACTATCTAGGGTAGGTCAAGAGTCAGCAGACAAGTGCACGCAGGTTTAAGTTAGGTTTGAGGATGCATGAACGTCGCGTGAAGCGATGACAATCACTGAAGTAATAAAGTTACGTACCGTACAGTAGAAGGCGGTGTACAATTCTCCAAATCGCGGCAATTATCGCTAATGAGTAAACAGCCTGAGGCGGTCACGTAGGCACGGGGAGATGACGTCATCGCGGTTCACGACTACACTATTTAAGGTAGGCCAATGCGTGCGTGCATGCATGCAGGTTTAGGTTTACAGACGCAGGTTTAAGATAGGTTTGATCCCGCACCTTGAAACACAATGTAATGAGCATGCGACTTCCTAGAAGCTTCTAGAATGTTCTAGAACGTCGTGAACTGCGGTGACGTCATCCCATGCCTACGTGACCGCCCGGAGCTGTTTACTCATCAGCGGTTCCGGGAACTGTTTACCGCTTCCATTACACTGTGAAGCTTCTGGAATCTTCTAGAACGTCGCGGACCGCAGTGACGTCATCCCCCGCGCCTACGTGTTCATCATAGTGTGTTTTCGTTACGGTACGTACAGTTAGGTTTAACAATGCGCGTGCGTGTGCGTGAGCGTGCGTGTGCGTGAGCGTGCGTGTGCATGAGCGTGAGCGTGCGTGCGTGTGCGTGTGCGTGTGCGTGTGTGTCAGGTGCAAGCCTGGAGTCTGCAGACAAGTGCACGCAGGTCTAAGTTAGGTTTACAGACGCAGGTTTAGGTTAGGTTTAAGGTTTGAGGATGCATGAACGTCGCGACGCAGGTTTAAGTTAGGTTTGGGGATGCATGAACGTCGCGCGCGCGCATGCATCCCCAAACCTAACTTAAACCTGCGTCGCGACGTTCATGCATCCTCAAACCTTAAACCTAACCTAAACCTGCGTCTGTAAACCTAACTTAGACCTGCGTGCACTTGTCTGCAGACTCCAGGCTTGCACCTGACACACACGCACACGCACACGCACACGCACGCACGCTCACGCTCATGCACACGCACGCTCACGCACACGCACGCTCACGCACACGCACGCGCATTGTTAAACCTAACTGTACGTACCGTAACGAAAACACACTATGATGAACACGTAGGCGCGGGGGATGACGTCACTGCGGTCCGCGACGTTCTAGAAGATTCCAGAAGCTTCACAGTGTAATGGAAGCGGTAAACAGTTCCCGGAACCGCTGATGAGTAAACAGCTCCGGGCGGTCACGTAGGCATGGGATGACGTCACCGCAGTTCACGACGTTCTAGAACATTCTAGAAGCTTCTAGGAAGTCGCATGCTCATTACATTGTGTTTCAAGGTGCGGGATCAAACCTATCTTAAACCTGCGTCTGTAAACCTAAACCTGCATGCATGCACGCACGCATTGGCCTACCTTAAATAGTGTAGTCGTGAACCGCGATGACGTCATCTCCCCGTGCCTACGTGACCGCCTCAGGCTGTTTACTCATTAGCGATAATTGCCGCGATTTGGAGAATTGTACACCGCCTTCTACTGTACGGTACGTAACTTTATTACTTCAGTGATTGTCATCGCTTCACGCGACGTTCATGCATCCTCAAACCTAACTTAAACCTGCGTGCACTTGTCTGCTGACTCTTGACCTACCCTAGATAGTGTAAGCAAATGCGGGTACTGTGATTGGTGAAAATATCCTGCCCTCTTAGTGGCTAAAATTAGACGTTCTGCCCTATGATTGGTTGAATTAAAGAAACACTTCTTGAGATGGATTTTGTGAATATAAATGCAGACGCGCACCTTCAGTTTGTTTAGTGATGTTGCAGAGTAAAACACCACTCAGCGACTATGTGCAGCTCTTCGACCCGGTCGTTCCCACCATCAACGACGCACTGGTCTGCAGGCTCTTCGACTCCATCTTCGCTTAAGACTACTTTTGTGTTTCAATAATTTTTTTTTTTTTGTTTCTCGTTAACTGTTGTTTTCACTTGTCCTTCTCTTTAGTGTTTAAGAACGAATATCGAATTTTTAACAATTTTGAAAGTTTTGTTTTGAAAACATGATAGTTTTACAATTTCATAAAAGGTTAATTTTGAATGTAGTTTCGACAAATTCGGTTTGCATTAGAGGAGTCTTTTGAAAGTAAATGTCAGGGAAATGCAAGGGGTAGTAACAACACAGATGTATGCTTTAAACTAAACTGTTTGACTATATTTGCTTACGAATACTATTTACAAAATATTTACAAAGTTAACCTAGTTCTATTTACACTTAAATCTACACCGGGAACTCTTCGTCCATGTCCTCCTCGTCCACCTCCATAGGCCCGCCTTGCTGCTCCTCCTCGGGATTGCCTCGCCTTCTTGCTGCGGACAGTGGTGGGATGTCCTTATGCCCCCAAGGTAAGGTGTTGATACCATCGGCCAGGATGTAGCGTTTATCATCGGCCGGGCTCAAGGATAGCTTTTCTACTTGTACGGTGAAGACACGGTGCAGGTACGACTGGAAACGGGTGTTGACGGTGGTTTTCAACACCCCGTCGAACAGACATTCCCTGTAGTCGTCGGGGGTTAGGACGTTTTTAACAACCCCCTTAGCGACTCCCTTGGCTCGCTTGATCGCCTTGGATCCGTTGTCTTCGTCCTCAACGTCCATGAAGTAGAGCTTTGAGCGCAGGCCGAGGTACTCGAACAAGGATCGGCCGTTACACTCGTCCTTGAACTTGCCAATCACCTTGGCGTTGGCGGGGCTGTAGCAGGGGTGGGACCTCGGGTAGGCGCTGGTATCGAAGTCGTCCAAGTGCTCCATCATCTCCCTGTAGATGTTCCGGGATAGGATGTCGAACACGAAGCTGTCAGTGTCCATGTAGTCTACGTTCAAGCGGTCACCGTAGCGGTCCTTCATCTTCCGCAGAAACTCGTACATGAGCCACTTGCTCAGCTCCAGGACAGACATGCCGACGTAGATGGGCTTTTCCAGGACGATGTTTACCCTGGCGAGGTGCACGAGAGCTACGTCCTCCGTGTAATACGTGCGGTCCAGGAAATTGGACTTGGCCACGTACTTGGAGAACTTCTCCGGAGTGCAGACCAGCTTGACGTTCAGGCGCTTGCGGACGTTCTCGATGGTTTTGCCAAAGACCGCGTTATTCATTAACTTGAAAAAGTCTTGCTCGAACTTGGTCTTGGCCTTCTTCCGCAGCTCGGTGTTCATGAGGATGTAGGGCTCTAGCCACCGAGACTGGCGAAACGAGATCGCCCTGTGCACAGCCGCAAGCTCCAGTCCGTTGTTCAGCGCCTGCTGCAAGACCCTGTAATGGCAGACGTAATGCATCTTGTCGTCCAGGGTGGTCATCAGTTTGGGGTATTTCCCTGTTGGCGGACGCTTGGTCTCGCAGCAGTAAGGGAGGTCCTTGTGCAGGTCGTGGAGGTGGGTGGGGTAGCGGAGGTCCACTTCGAGGATGTAACCCCGTTCCGCTTCGGCATCCAGCGCGCCAATGTCCAAGGAGTCGATCTCCTCACGGCTGAGCCACTGGAAGTCTCCGGTGGGCAGGTACTGGGACATGGCCCAGCCGTAGAGGTTGTTGGCGTCCAGGTACAGGAGGTGGCGTGTCGGCTCGTCGGGGCGGTAGTCCGGGCACCGATCGTGGTTGGCCTTGGCGTAGCGGGTGACGGCCTGAGAGATGCCTCCTCGGATGCCTTGCTCCACGAAGAGGTACATGTCGAAATCCTGCAGCGTGTCCAGCTCCACGTCGCAGGTCTTCAACATGACGTCCCAAGCGTAGGATGGCAGGGTGTAGTAGTGGGCGGGGTCCAGTCCGTACTCGGCCAAAGAGGTGTCACGGAACTGCTCGAAGACGTCGGTGAGGAGCGCGATGTCACAGTGCAGGTACGTGTCAGCGTAGTCCTTGAGATGGCGACACTCGAAGGCTCGCCACACGTTGAGGGCGTGTTGGTAGTCCTCGTCCTTGACGTCCTCCAGGGTCATGGTGTTCCTAAACGCCTCCTTGGGCGGCAGCTCCCTGGTCCTGTACAGCGTTTCGTACGATGTGACAAAGTCGTAGGGGAACACGCCCTTCCTGCGCACCAGGTCGAACAGCCGGTCGTCGGGGAAGCGCTTCCTGGTCTCGCGCATCTTGTCAGTGGGCAGTCCCGCTGCCAGGCTGGCCAGGCTCATGGACAAGAACCTGTAGGTGTCGAGGAACCGCACCGCGAAACTGCTCTGTCGTGGGTTGTCCCCGGGCTGGCCAAAGTGAAACCGCTTGGTGAAGGCGATGTAGCGCTCTTCGGTGTGCGCCAGCACGTCCACATCGCCGGGGTCGATGGCCAGCTCCCGCACTACAAAGTGGGCGTCGTAGTTGGACAGGTTATGGAAGTAGCAGTTGATGACCCGCTGCTCCCTGTACCGCAGATTGCACGAGCGGTGCGCCGCTCCTCGGAACTCGTAAGGCGGGGCGTGGTTGTGGTCCCGCACCTTTACGTCCAGCTCGGTGAAATCCTTGCCGCAGAGGTAGCAGCGGGTCGCTGCGAGATACTCGTCCATTTCCTGCTGGGTCAGAGAAGGGTGTAGAGCTCTTGTGCTAAACAAGAACTCCCACAGGCTCAACACGTCCATCTTGAGCCGTTCCATAAAGACCTTGGACGCGTCAGCTCCGAAGTATACCCGCGGCTCAAACTCCTCCAGCCCCAGCGAGTCCACGATCTGGTAGGCGAAGGCGTACGGGACGTGCATTTGCAGGGGCGTCGTGCCGGGTGGCGACGCTTCCACCGGGTCAACAGCGACAGGCTGTAGAGCACACTCGAAGTCCGCGTAGATGCAGAACCTCTCCCGCCTAGTGTACTCTGGATGGGTGAAGCGGATCTGCTGCTTCTTCGGCAAGTCCAGGCGAAGGGGAGCCTTGGCGTAGCAGTAACGCCTGTGTTCCTCGAGGCGCTGGGCGCCCGTCAACCCTAGCTTGCTGGGCCGATTGTCGAAGTAAGCGAAGCACCGCTTACAGACGTAGATCCTATGCCCGTGGTCAGTGAGCTGGCGACGGACCAGTCGACTCAGGTCCGTGATGTATGCGTAGTGGCTGTCCCCGTCGGTGGTCACGTACAGCAGGTCCCTGTGGTCTTCAAGCTCTCGCTTGCAGATCTTCAAGGGGTAGACCCTATCCATGAACTTGGGAGTTCCGTCAGGGCGTCTTCCCACCATCGCGCGCTCGGTCCCGTAGACGTTTACGCTGATGTTGTTCTTGCCCTCGAAGGTCTTGATGTCCTTGAGCGTCACGGGGAAACGCAAACCGGTCCAGTCGTAGCGAGCGATGACATCCGGCGTATACGCTGCAGGTCTCTCCGCGTGTCGCGCAACGAACTTGGCCAGGATAGCGTACATGAAGCACATGTCGTCGGCGTTTAGCACATTGACAACAGCGTGCCTGTCTGCAATAGCCCTTGGTAGCTGGAGATACGCTCTGCCCCCGAGCGGCGTATACTCGTTCACGCGGATCTCCAGGTCCCGTATACGCAGGTATGTCCAGCCGCTGCCTACCAGTTCGCACTGCTCCTTCTTCTTCACGATCGTCTCGAACGTCGCGGAGAGGAAAGCCCCCAAGTCGGAGGCCTCGGTCAGTGGGACGTTCTTCGTGTTGAAGGAGCGCAGGCAGGTGGCCCCGTGAATGTTGGAGAACTCACATTCCAGGACCATGTTCGCCTTGATGCTCGGATGTTGGGTCATGACGTTCTCCATCAGGTCCAGAACCTCGTCAAACAACAGGGTCAGCGCATCCTCAACGGTCAGCAAGGCGTCTAACGGCTGGGCCAGGCGGTAGGTGAGGAGGCGACTCCGGAAGGCCCGATGCACGAGCTGGAACACGGGGCGGCCGCCACCCTCCATCTCGTCATCGATGGTCTGAGGCTCGACGCTAGGTCCTGGGCGGGGCTGGGGCTCGGTGCTGGGCCCTGGCTGTGGCTCGGTGCTCGGTCCTGGTCGTGGCTCGGCGCTAGGCATCTGGCGCGATCGGGGCTCGGCGCTGGCTCCTTGGCGCAACGACTGGTTGCTGTGTGGAAGAGGGGGAGGAGAGGACAACCTAGGCAGTCGGTCTTGGGTCAGGTCCCTCACAACAGGGCAGTTGTGAGACTGGTGATGGTCGCGGTTGAAGCGGCGAGTAAACCCCTTTTCGCAGTACACGCAGCGGAACTCGGATGGTTCTTGAGCCAGGTTCCTCACAACAGGGCAGTTGTGAGACTCGTGCTGGTTGCGGTTGAAGCGACGGGTAAACCCGCGGTCGCAGTAGGCACAACGGAACGTGGGAGGATGGACGGTCCGGACGTGTCGTCTCAGTTCCAGGTCGCGGTCGAAGCGTCCACCGCATCGCTCGCACTCCACGTGGCGATCGGGGCTCGAGGAGGAGGAAGGAGCTGCTGCTGGCATCGCGGAGTGAGCCGCTTGCATGTGGCGGCGCACGTCCTCCAGGCTGGCGAAGATGGCCGGGCACAGTCGGCAGGCATGGTCCGCTCGTTGCGGTTGGGGCTCCGCCGTGGCGTGTGGTCCGTGAACCGTGGCGACGTGGCGGCGGAGGCTGTCGCCTCTTGTGAAGCGCCTATCGCAGACGTGGCAGTCGTGACGTCTGGCGTTGTGGGCGGACTCCGCGTGCCGCCTCAGGTTTCTGAGCAGGCTGAAGGCTCGGCCGCAGACCTCGCACAGGTGTTGGTTGTTCATCTGCAACAACGAATATGATAAGTCTCTTGCATTTACAAATTAGTCGCAACGAGAACACTTCATTGGTAACATAACACATACTTTATGCGTGGTAGACAAGAGTCAAGGCCATGGCAAATTTAATGTTAGTACACGGGTTTCCTCGTTTATTAAATTGGTTTTAGCAAAGAACAGATTATTCAACTTCTATTAACAAGCCAGACCTCTCTTTGCACATTCTGACTTCAAAGTTGCTGAACGATCATACCTTAAATGAGAATCTTACTATAAAGGGGAATGTAATAGTCTTCCACACTACAACTTCTAAGAGCTACATATACTTACGTTTAACAATCTCGGAATATGGTGCAGTAAAGGCTAGCACAGCACTGAAGTAGAACGTCTACACACACTGAGCTCCAAACGCAAACTGAATGAAGGAAGCGATGACAATCACTTAAGTAACTTAGCTACGTACCGTACAGTAGAAGGCGGTGGAACATTTCTCGAAATCGCGGCAATTATCGCTAATGAGTAAACGGCCTGAGGCGGTCCACACTACAACTTATAAGACTACATATACTTACGTTTAACAGATCTCGGAATATGGTGCGGTAAGGACTAGCACAGCACTGAAGTAGAACGTCTACACACACTGGGCTCCAAACACAAACTGAATGAAGGAAGCGATGACAATCACTGAAGTAACATAGCTACGTACCGTACAGTAGAAGGCGGTGGAACATTTCTCGAAATCGCGGCAATTATCGCTAATGAGTAAACGGCCTGAGGCGGTCCACACTACAACTTATAAGACTACATATACTTACGTTTAACAGATCTCGGAATATGGTGCGGTAAGGACTAGCACAGCACTGAAGTAGAACGTCTACACACACTGGGCTCCAAACACAAACTGAATGAAGGAAGCGATGACAATCACTGAAGTAACATAGCTACGTACCGTACAGTAGGCGGTGAAAGCGGTAAACAGTTCTCGGAACCGCTAATGAGTAAACAGGCCCGGACGGTCACGTAGGCATGGAGATGATGTCACCGCGGTCCACGACGTTCTAGAAGCTTCTAGATGCTTCGCAGTGTAATGTAAGCGGTAACCAATTCCCAGAACCGCTGATGAGTAAACAGGCTGGGACAGTCACGTAGGCCCTAGCACGCGCCTCAACACGTGACGCCGCGGAGCCGCTCGCAGTTTGGTTTGACCAAGCCGGCATACGACGTGTAGTGAAGTCACATCGAGTTCGGTCGGTAAACAGCCAAGATCCCATACGGAAAAAGCGGTTAAAAATTAATAACGGGCTTGATTGTTGGTGGATTTTTTGGGTTTCCTTCAGCGATGGATTGCTTGGGTCGACATACAACATGTGGCGAAGTTACATTAACATTGGTCGGTAAACAACCGAGATCCCATAAGGAAAACGCGTTTAAAAATTAATAACGGGCTTGTTTAATGGTGGATTTTCAATTTTCTTTAAGCGATGGTTTACTTAGGCCGCCGCCCGACATGTGATGAAGTTTCGTCAAAATCGGTCGGTAAACAGCCGAGATCCCATAAGGAAAACTCGTTTAAAAATTAATAACGGGCTTGTTTGATGGCGGATCTATGGGGTTCTTTCATCATTCGCTTCCTTGGGGATAGGCCTACACTCTGGAAAAAGTCCCGTGGGAATCGGTGGATAAATAGGCTAGTTATTAATTTTCGAAAGTTTTTTCCTCATGTTCAAGGTCATCACGAAAAGTGCCGCTGGCGACCGGGGGGGGGGGTTGTCGGGGGGGGTGTCGGGGGGGGGGGGGGGTCGTCGGAGGGGGGGGGTCGTCGGAGGGGGGGGGTCGTCGGGGGGGGGGGGTTGTCGGGGGGGGGGGGGCTCCACAGCTCCACAGTGGAGCAAGCAGGTTGCTGCTGGTTCAGAATCGGCCATTGCCCCCTACTAGCATCTATAGTAAATTTAAACAAATTCAACTGCAAATAGTTAGACGTTGGAATTAAAAACGAGAAATATTGATTTAAAGATTTTAATAAGTACTTTGATCAAAAACAGGAAATTTGCGCATGTCATAAAAGATTTTTGGTACTATGGGATACAGTGAACAAAAATTTATATTTATATTTTTACAAGACGTCTGGTCACCGTAGCCATATTCACCTGGCTTAGATAATATAATTACCCCAGTCATTGAAAACCTGCATACTCTGCAAATTCCCAATGCATAGTACCTCACTACCACATGAAGTAAGTAAGTATGCAAGTATGCCAACTGCAGTTAGAACATTTCCCTTTAGGGAAAATTCCTGGAAACAGTTTATACTGAACCCACTCCTGTGGAAATTAACTACCCCATATCCTATACTAAGCTGTTTATGGTCTGTTGCAGACATTCTATCATGTGGTGTTTTTTGACAAGAACGAAGTGACCAGGGCTTGGATTCCAATCAATAAAATTGTGTCATTCAAGAATAATCCAAACACTTTCAAACAGGTACTGTGATAACAATTATTTATACAATTACAGAATTAAAATTGGTTTCATCACTCTTAGGGTGGTAGGGGAAGAAATACATTTTTTTCCTGGTTTTATTTATTTTCTGTGCTTTAAAGAGAAAAATGTAATCTTTTGATATGTTAGGTGTGGGTAGTAACGGTAGTTACCAAAGTGCCTTATGAAATCAATACAACAGAGAACATGTAAAAGCTAGTCGATGTATTTTAATCACTATAATGTTGATTAGAGTAAAAGGATTTTATTTGAGCACAATCAAACACTCCCTTCTGTGATTTTATTTTTTTCAGCGAATTTCCTCTATAGGGAAGAAGCTATTACCATAGGTCTCATGGTAAGACTTAAGCCCGAGACCATGATAACTTTTTGTTTTGAGGTCCCCAGATGCCAAAAACACTATTCGTTCAAATTTATATATATATATATATATATATATATATATATATAATGTGTTTGTTACCGCGATAAATTTTGAAAGAAGCGCCCGATTTTGATGAAATTTGGCACAAATGTGGAGAGTAACATTTATGACTTTAAGTTTGAAAACCAGATTGATCGGTCTATGGGGGTTCTATGGGAGGTTTTATGGGGGTTTAAAATTTTCCAAAAATCAGTTTTTTGAACTTTTTACCTTAAAATTTAAAAAAACACTAGATTTTGATTATAGCCATTTTATAGAACTTTAAAAAACAAACAATTTAGTATTTTGAATCATTAAGCTAGGTTTAGTGGTTGTGGAGAAAAGTAAAAAATGTGTCCATAAAATTTCCCATGTTAATCTTATGGGAATACGCTTTTTAGATTTTCCTCAGATAATTTCATTAAAAACTCGCACATTTCTTTCTACCAATCACTTTAGCTCTACAAAACAATCATTTTGGCGTTTTAATTGTTGTTTTACGTCCAACCGTTGCTGTGATATTAAAAGTGCTAAACACAGTACGTTGTCCAATGTTATCCTTATGGAGAATGAATAAAATGTTATATTTTGATTATTTATGTATGTATATTGATGAAACTTGGTATGTGGCTTCAACTAGTTGTGGTATATTGATATTAGTACAAAAAAAATGGTTTTTGTTGATTTTTTCCGGTAGCAGCAAACCTGCATACTCGGCCCCATGTTATTCATATGGAGAATAATCTCCCTTAGTTATGAACCTAAATTAATAAAACTTGGTATGTAGCTTCACCTGGTTGAGTTATATAGATAATTGCAAAAACACATATCTTCCTTGTTGCAGCAAACCTGCGTACTCAATTATAATGTTATTCTTATAGAGAATAAATCAAATGCTATATATATCACTTATTAATGAATGTATTTTTGTGAAACTTGGTAAGTGGCTCTAGGTAGTAGTGATACCCATATATATGCATTAGAAATTCTCTGAGTACGCAGGTTTGCTACGACGGGGGTATTTTCTTTCAAATTATTGTGACCAATAAGTGTATGCTGTTAATTTAGATCATTACTTGCATACCAAGGAATATTTTATAATTGTTAAAATGTCAATGTTTGTCTCCACTTTGATTATTCTTATGTAGGAATATATTCATAAATATGAATTAGTTAGCCTATAGTTATACATTTGTAAGCAACGATTTTGTTCTAAGCCTTTTTTTTCTTGAAATTTAACTGTTCAATACATTGATTGACACTATATTCACAACTTGTATATTGTGAACTTAACTTAAATTTTAACATGCTCTGGTGTGCAAAGGCTAGCCAAAATAACTATTACTAGCAAATCCATCTGCTAGAATTCAAGAAAATACGGTTATATAAGTTTAAATTGTGATGCCGTTCCAGAAGTTTGCTGTGTTTTGTTACCTTTAACAGCTGTCAAACGCTTTTAATTTCAATGATTACTTCCATTTTAATGATTTTCTACAAACCATCACATCGAGACCTTTCCATAGATACTTCAATTAAAAAAATCTGTCCAGTGGTTTCTGAGATATCAGCGTGACAAAATTTGCTTGTGTATCATGATAATAAATACATAATTGTTACTTCTGAATAAAAAAAAATTGAATTCATGTCATTAGATATTAATGATAACAATGGATAATGTTTCTAAAAATGTGCATTTCAGGATATTTTCATGAGCAGAGTTGAATAGAAACCTACTAATTAAATTCATCTGTTGCATTATGGCTGAAATTCATCGATGCTATTTTTACTTTCAATATTTAGACATTTCAATTAGTTATTTATATTGGTCATGGTTTTCAGCGGGTAGTGAGAGGCGTGGACTTCACTGTTCGCCTGCGGGTGGCCAGGGACCAGGCGGAGGACGCTGTCACGTTGACTGTTGTCCAGCGACTGAAGAAGTACAGCTTCATCGCTCGCTACAAGGGACCCATCTTCGATGATCAGACTCGTGAGTTGATGTTGTCACAGTAGTGGGGCGTACAGGGGGTGTGGGGAAGTTGTTACAGACTGGACAAATCAGCGAGCAACTAAAACTAAAGTAAAAGATAAATGTTGAAACAATTTTTGTAAGTACGTTTTTTTATACAAATTACATTTTTCCTACAACTACGCACTAAGTGCTTCTTTATATCTAAAACACGTTGAAAAACACCTGTTTTTTTGTTTAGCAAGTAAAAAAGTCTTACTTTTCTGCTCGCTAACAGCTGATTGATTGTTGCTTTGGACCAAGGTAACTGACTCAGTGTTTCATAAGCGTAATTTCAGTATTTTGACTGGACGGGCAAATATAGTCGTGATCGTGATTATTGTGACTTTTCATATATTATAATAATATGTTCTCCAAATGATTGGGGTGGCAACAGCCCCCTCATGCCACCCCCGAACTTTGCCTATGCGGTGTTTATAACCTCAATCTCATGAATTCAGCCAAAATTCATGACAATTAATTTTTTCATGTTTTGTAGTATCCAAAATTGTGGTTGTAGGAAAAATTGTGTATTTAATTTGAGTGTCAATGTTTTTATCACTTTCGGAAAATTCCTGAGTGGCGCTACGCTTCACATTTTTCTCTCAAGCGATAATGACTTACTTTACGTTCTTAATACAGTAGAAGTCCGATTATCCGAGCTAAACGGGACCGAGACTACCTCGGATAATCAAAAACTCGGATAACACGGCGGTAAAAATTATAGTTTATAATTAGACAAAAATCGTATTGAAACTTGAGAATACGGTTTATTAATACAGTAATAAGTGATTTATGATTATATAAACCTTTTTAATACTCTCCCCTTTCTTAATTGCATTATATTTTGTTTCCAAAGAAACCACAACTCTTTTACGTTTACCACTCATATTTGTGAAACAACACACTGATTGAAAACGGGACTGAAGCGCACGGTTAATCAGTTCGGCGCAGACTGAGACAATGGCGCGAACTAGAGATGGGTGTTATTTAACATAACAGGATGAATAACAGTGTTGCGGCCGTGGCAACGTTATCGCGACAACACGTTGTGGAGAACTCCCTGTTATTCCAATAACGTTTCTACACCCGTTATTAGAGTTGGCAATCGTTATTCAAATAACAAGTTGCCGCAACACGTTATTGGATAGCTGCGTTGTCGTTACAACCGTTGCCGGAAAACAACGATAATTCCCATCTCTAGCGCGAACACAGTCGACCGATAAAGACTATTGGTCCTAGCAACAACCAATAGGAGTAGCTTGTAATACTCGACCTAGCAACCACAGCCGCAAAATTTTTCAATCGATTTACGATTATTTATTTAGTTGTTTATTTACGATTTATTTACAAGGCTATATACAGTACTGTATTTGCCTTGGTTAACCCGGCGGCTCGGATAATCGGACCTCGGATAATCGGACTTCTACTGTATACAAAATAACTAATTTGCCCAAACAAACAATAAAAGATGTTGCCTCCATGAACTTGGTGTGGTATTTGGCATCGATAGCTAATTGGGAGTGTACTGGTCTGATGTGGTATTAGGTTAAGTTTGGATTGGGCTGAGAAGAAAAATAATCTTCATCAGTTCTGGCTCGCATAAATGGATTATGCCGATGAAGGATATTTTTGTCTCAGATCTCATGTGGCAACAAACAGCTGAAGGGTTAAAAAGAAATTTGGCACCATTTTACATTTATTTTGAATAGGGGCCTACTTGAAAACTGTGGTAATATGGCAATACCCCCGTCGCAGCAAACCTGCATACTCAGCGAATTTCCAATGCATTTATATGTTTCTCACTCCTACATAAAGTCACTTACCAAGTTTCACAAAAATACATTTATAAATAAGTGATTTATAACATTTTATTTATTCTCCATAAGAATAACATTAGGACTGAGTACGCATTAGGATTGAGTACCTGCGTACTCAGTCCTATTGTTATTCTTATGGAGATACGAGGAGGCTGAAACGAGGAAGATAAAAAATGAGTTTTTATGCAATTATCAATATAACTGAACCAGCTGAAGCTACATTACCAAGTTTTATTAATTTATGTTCATAATTAAGGGAGATATAAAACTTAACATATTCTCCATAAGAATAACATTAGGGCTGAGTATGCAGGTTAGCTGCTATGGGGACAATCAACAAAAAATGTATTTTTTGTGCAAATATCAATATACCAGTACAACATGAAGCCACATACCAAGTTCCATCAATATACATTCATAAATAATCGAGATATAAAATTTGATTTATTCTCCATAAGGATAACATTGGACAACGTGCTGTGTTTAGCACTTTGAATACCTCTGCAACGGTTGGGCATAGAATCACAGTTTAAACACCAAAATGATTGTTTTGTGGAGCTGGAGTGATTGGTAAAAGCAAATGTTAAGATTAAAGTAAATTAACAGAGGAAAAGCCAAAAACCTTTTTCCCATAAGATTAACATAGGAGATTTTATGAGCAGGTTTTTTGATTTTTTCCGCAACCTCTTAACCTAGGTTAATAATTCAAAATACTAAATTATTTGTTTTTTTAAGCTCTATAACATGGTCAAAACCAAAATTAAGTGTTTTAAAAATTTTAGGGTGAAAAATGCAAAAAACTGTTTTTTTGGAAAATTTAAAACCCCATAAACCCCCCTTTCCATGGTCCGATTTTTCTGGTTTTCGAACTGAAAGTCATAAATGTCACTTTACACATTTGAGCCAAATTTCATTGAAATCGGACGTTTTTTACTCAAGTTATCGCATTCACGGACATATATATGGATATTTTGGTATATAGAGATAGGTATTTTGGTGGGGGGGGGGGGGGTTAAGGTCATATTATCCCTATATATATAAATTTGAACAAATAGTGTTTTTGGCTTCTGGGGACCCCAAAACAAAAAGTTATCATGGTCTCGGGCTTATGTCTCACCATGAGACCTACGGTAATAGTTTCTTCCCTATAGGAGAAATTCGCTAAAACCTGATTTAAAATGTTATATAGTATAAATCTGTTGTTTGATTTTGTTAAACTGGTGGTGGTGGCATAATGGTTAGAGTTCTCCCGTCTTGATCCTCACCACCACCAGGTTCACAAGATTGATTCTGGGCAAAATCTTGAAAATGTTGTGACCCGAAACTATCTAGCAGCCTTATTAGATAGGGCTATTAATTAATAATAGAACCTATTAATGAATCAATAGCAGGTTGACCTTACATAAGCCAGGGATTAGACTGTTCCATATTAATGCATACAATATTGCCACTGGAGTTGAAAGACACATATTCAAACTGAATGTTTCTCTAAAACGGTCAGGAAATCTTTGAAGATTATGGAATTTGAGTTATGGGTTCCACTTTATTTTATCCCATATTTACTGCATATATGTTAAATATACTGAATATGTTATGTGATAAAATGCCAAGCTACTCTAAAGCTTGGACTAATAACCCTAATAAATTCATACACCATATCGAATAAGTTTTCTTTATTTAATAATATTTTGTTCCAGAAATAGAAAAGACAATGAAGAAATACAAGCTGAAGTGCTCCATTGGGAAAAATGAGGCTACTAAAAGAGGTAAGAATCATTATCAAATTCATCATACAGGATCCGTTGCGATCTGATACTGAAACGTTTAGTGGATGGTGATCTGGGCATACATTTTTTGGTACTCACTACCACAATATTTGGGGAAACAATACCTTCCTACCTGCCTTTTCATAAACAGTCAAACAAGCTCGTTGAGGAAAATAAATTAGAAAACACTTAACGCCCTTTCTCGGGTTTTACTAATTCAAATTTAGAGTTTTTAGGCTCAAAACGGGTCACATTTGCAGATATAAAATTGTATTATATAAAACGATAAAATATAAAAAGCCCTAATCTTTAGTCTTCTCAGTATTCTGACACAAATTTTTCGTGAGATATTAAAATGTAAATGGTTAAACGGTACGTTGTTTATGGGAAATTAATATTAGACAGAATTGTTGGGGCCATACACATATTACGTAACACACTTTTATGGGGGGAGGGGGTATGGCGTAGCATTATGTAGGGGAGGGGGTATGGCGTAACGTTATGTGGGGGAGGGGGGAGGGTTTGGATAAACGTTACGTAACTCGCACATATTAGCTGTAAGGGCTGGCGCACTGCCGTACCTATTGAGATAGTTTTTTTTTTTGCTTTGTTATATTGTTAGTAACAGTCTTATTTGTTTATATACATTTTGCTTTGAAAAAAATTATTAAAAAATGTTGAAAGAAAGTCATTTAAAGCTTAATGATTCATTGAAATCCGTACTCCAAATTGCTAATAAAACTATGTTTAAAAGGTTTAAGCTGTTTTAAAGCTTTCTACGATTGAGTTACACACCGTAATACATTGGGGGGTGGGGGAGTGTCACCAACCACCCTCAAGTGTTATAGTGCGTTACATGGGGGAGGGAGGGGGTCTGAAATTATGAAAACATGTGTTACGTAATATGTGTATGGCCCCTGTTGTTTGAAACTTGGTGCAGTTTTACTACTTGGGTTATTAATTAATAATCCTGGCTAGAGAATCAGTCGGTCTTAGTCAGTAGCAAGGCTATAAAGCATCTCACCCATTCTACATTCGTCATTAATTAATATTCACCTTAAAATAACCAACATCCTAGTTACTTTGGCGTATTATACAATGATTTACTTCCCTATCTAATGTTACTCATGACAATCTGTTCCCAACCTCATAATACACATTACCACCTTATACTTGCAGATAAATATATGTGAGTACAGATTAGTACGGTAATCTGCGATATTTCGTTGTTAATTGGGCAGCACTCGCCGTTGTTGTGAACAAAGATGCTCTATTTGAGTATCCCATTTCAGTGATTCATCCAACTCTTGGCCAAGCAACTTAACAAATCTTACTAGTTCAATATTTGTATTTCAATAAATAGATTCAGTTGTACTGCTATTTTCAGACAATTTGCAGTGGTCCACTGTGAATGTATTTATTGCTAATCAAAATGCCTTGTTCAAACTGTAACCTTTCATCAATGTTTCGTGATTGAACTAGCACTATATTATCTGTCTATAAAACTGTTCTACATGGTATGTTTTCTGGAAATAAAAAAGCCTAATACTGATCCTTGAGGGATACCAGACTTGATAACCTGTAATTCTTAACAATAATTATTTCGAAAACAACCTGTTCTCTACTTATTATAGAAGACTTCATTAATTCAAGTATCCTCTTCTTAATGCCATGGCATTTACATTTTTCTACCACAAATACACGGGAGGTATAATGTTGGATTTTACCTCCATAAGAACAATGTTAAACTTAAAACCATATATCTCGCTTATTTATCAATATATGATTATGAAAGATGTCTCAAATTAAAGGTATTTTGAAGACGCAGGTTAATTGTTCGCTATTTTATAAATAAAATAATACATTTCCAAAAATATAGTTATTCAAAGTCTATATTTGTATACATATTTTGTAGTTTTTCCTAGTCATTAAAAAATAAAACTCCAAGCAAACACTAATCAAAACTTTATAAAGATTAAAACAAAATTTATTCCAAATCAATAGGTCAAACAGTAACAAAAAAATATGCTTTTCAATAAAGACATGTTTTGTGCGTTTTAACATTGAAATAGCGCGTAGGCGCTAGGGTCAGCGACGATATTTCTTCTGACTCCAACGTCCTCTTAAATCTATTGATCTATTAGAGCATCAAAATAGCCTTTATTGTATTAGATCCTGTCATAATACCAAAATGTTCTAAGCAAAGAGTATTATTCGTAAAAGAAATTTATAGCTGGTTTTAATACACTAGGGGCTTGTAGGGGCAAAAGCCCCTAAAAAACCAAAATACATAAATTTTTTATCAACCTTCATTGGTCATTTATAAATAAGCACTGATTTTCTAGCATTATAATATAATATTATTATACTGTCTTATGTTTTTAATAAAATGTCCATTCCTAAACAACTATACATTGCTGTAGTTTAAAAGTAAACAAACTGAATAAGTACAGCTGGTATCAATATCAAAGGCTAATTTAACTCTGTGGCACAGCTGTTTTAATTTCAAAAGATGTAAACAAATTAAACCCCATGTTGTTTTAATGGGAAAAGTTTTATTCTGTTGCGAATTTATGGTAAAAAAATAAGAAAAATGAATAGTTTTCCCTCGAAATTCACGTCAAGACCTTTAAAATGATACCCCTCCCATCCTTCTACGGCCATCCAGTCACTCACAATTTCTTTACAAAAATTTGACTTACGGAATTATATATAGAGATGATTAAAAAATCTATAAAAATAACACTAGTAAGACACTACTATAAATTACTTATAAAAATAAAAGGGTTCCTCTAAGGTTCCTGCTTATGGGCTTTATATGTATCATAGACATTGTAAGAATTATATAATTCATAATGCTTCTTAAGGTTTAAGAACGATTTACATAATCAATTCTAATTAAATATAAGAAAAGCTCAAGATGCATTTACTAGTCTATAACTGTTATAATTTTACAGGCCGCAAGAGACGTGCAAATACCAACGAAGATAACCTTACACCCTTTGAGACTGTAATGAAGACCAATTCAGATAAAAAAGACCAAAAGCAGAGAAAATTGTCCGTGAAAAAGACTGAGAAGAAGTCAGTTGTTGAGAATGACGAAAATGCTTCAGCTACGAATATTGAACTTTCAGTATTAGCAGCAGAAGTAGCTTACCTTCGTGAAATGCTCAGTAAGGATTCGAAAACTGGATCTTTTGCTGCTCTAAGTTCTGAAGCAAATAAGTCAACGAAAATTGACGGAAGTAAACTGTCCTCTGATGTCGAGGAACAAAGCGATGTGAACCCTGAAACAGCTGTGAAAGAAATAACTAAGGAAAATGAGGATTGCAATGCATCAGAAACACCGTCTGGAATTTGTTACAATTCTAAAATAGACCCTGTTGAAGAAACCGTTGACAATGTACTCGAGAAAGTTGAAAGCAAACCTGCCTCAGTTAATGGGAGTATCGCATCACAGAAGTCAAAACCTGGCAGTTCCAAGCCAGCGAGGAAGGCTGAGGAAGCACCACAGTACTCAGTGGGCAGCGTGGTAGAGCCGAGCCAGCCGTTCAGGCCCAGGGCTGAGGACGAGGACTCGCAGAACAAACTGTCGCAGAGCACGATCGCTGACTTCCTCGCAGCAGAGTCCGAGGATGCAGTCGTTCCCGAGACGAGTTTTTCACAACAATCCGAACCTTTTGAAGAGTAAATAACCTTTTGTCAATGAGCTTAAAAAAATCCACAAATGTGATTTAATGTTTTTAAAGAGTATTTTTAGAATTTAAGGAAGTATCGGAAAATTTAGTTTTTAATTGTTTTTAAATAGTTGGATAATTTACATTGTAATGTGCTTCATGAGAATTTTTAGAGTTTGAAAATACTAGAAAATTAAGTGTTTAATTGTTTAGACATAATTTAATGTTTTATGTTATAGTAATAACATCGTTAAGGCCAGTTTGGAAATCTGCTAAAATATTTAGTATCCTGTATTTTAATTTGTAAGTTTTTAGATGTAAGAGTATGATAAGCATAGTATTGTACTATATGACAGTCATGTAGCCTTTCCTTTAAGCTAAATATATAATTACTTTTCAGTTTCAAAACTAAAAAAAATTGACAGTGTTAGATGTTTGTAGGGTTCTCTAATAATGTTACTGCATTTTAAAAGATGTTTTCGTAGTTTGTGTAACGCCTAGTTTTTAAGTGCTTTCTCAATTACTTTTAATTACTCGTTTTAAAATTGAATATTTCTGATGGTTTCTGTAGTCGCTTGGTTTCTGGTTTGTTTGTATCACACTTCTAAAGCTTGAGACATGAAAAACCTGATAATACAGGGGTATACCTTACAGGTTTAATAATTTAGGTATTCTTTAGATTTTAAGTTCATTGATGACTAGCTGATAGTTCCAAATTTTATTATAAGTATTATATAGACTTAATTAATTTCTTGTAGGGGCCTAATGTTTTTCCTGGATTCACTTCTTTGTTTTCATGAATAAACATTGGCAATGAACTCTTTATTGTTTTATTAATACCTGAAAATGAAGTGGATAAAAATTATAACAAGGTCATAAATACCCCTGTCGCAGCAAACCTGCGTATTCAGCGAATTTCCAATGTCTAAATACCACATAAAGCTGCATACCAAGTTTCATAAAAATATATTCACAAATAAGTGATAAATACAGTTTTAATTAATCTCGATAAGAATAAAATTAGGGATGAGTATGCAGGTTTGCTGTGACAAGGAACACAAAATAATGGGTTTTTATTCAAATATCAATAGAACTCAGAAGTAAAGTCACATACCAAGTTTCATTCATATACATTTATAAATAAGCGATATATAACATTTTAATTATTCTCCATAAGAATAACATGGGGACCAAGTACCTAGATTTGCTGCTACAGGAACCATAAGTGAAAATGTTGTTTTTTGTGCAAACAACAACAAACCGCAACCAGATGAAGCCATATACCATGTTTCGTCAGTTTATATTCATAAATAAGCGAGATATAAAATGTATTTTTCTCTATAAGAAAAGCATTAGACAACGTACTGTGTTTCTCACTTGCAATATCTCAGTAACCAATTGACGTAGAGCAATGATCAAAATACTAAATAGTTTTTTTTTTTTAAGCTGAATTCAATGGTATAGCTAAATATTTTATTTAAATAAAAATTACATGTGAAACCCCCAAAAAACCCATTTTTAGGATACAAAACCCCCCTTCGGATGGTGCAATTAGTGTGGTTTTCAAACTCGTTCAAATAAATGCTAGTTTACACGTCTGTACCAAATTTCATCAAGATCGGACCTTTTTTATGAGAGTTATTGTGCTTACGGACACATAAATAAATATATACAAATTTGAACGAATGGTGTTTTTGGCATCTGGGGGCCTCAAAATGAAAAGTTATCATGGTTTCGGGCTTAAGTGTTACCATGCCACCTACGGTAATAGCTTCTTCCGTATAGAGGAAATTCGCTAAAAGATCTTTGTTTATTAACTTCATCGACTTTATTTATATCAGAATCCTAATCTAAAAAAGTAATATCTACAGTTTCAGCACGAATAAAACAAAGAAAATTAATATAGTGTACTATTTTAAATGTTGCAGTTAGTTTGCACTGTTCAACATTTTCCATTTGAAACAAACTAGCAATAACCATCTCATGATGGTATACCAAATGTAACTGGATACCCATCCACACCAAGCCAGTTATTTTACAACCTTAAAGAATTTTACAAGTTTTGCAAAAGTCGTTCCTATGAACCCAGTGGGGTTCAACACTTCTAGTAGCCAATTGGATGATTCTCAAAGTAGCAAGTAAGTAAGTAGCTTAACATCCCTGTTTCCAGCATGCATGAGTTTATTTTGTTGAGGAATGTAGTATTTTAAATTTCCCTGACCACTAAGAATACAATTAATATTGAAATTAACAACATCAGATCTATGTTTCAGCCTCCCATATAAATTGTAAAGGTTTGATATCTGGTCAAAGAACAAAATTTTGGATTTAAAAACTGTTGTTATTTAAAGCATAGAATGAATAAAGGTTTTAAATGTTAAAAAATACTATCAAAGTACTTTTTAATAAAAGGCTTATCAGTTTCAGCACTAAGGCCTTTGTCAGAGTCTACTACTAGCATAACCTCTATGTACTAATCTGTGATGATGGCCTTAGCAAAGCAAACATATTAGTGTGTGAAGGGTACTCTGATGGTCTATTTTAACATTAACGAGTTTGCACGCAGTACGCTGACATGGGGGAAGTGAATTTCCATATAACAACTTTTAAAACTCAAAAGCAATGTAAAAACAAATTTATTATATTTTTATTAAAATCTGAAAACAGTGATTTTTTGGCTGTTCTGATGCTCCTGGTTTCATTTACCTGCAAAGCTAGGAATACAATTTTGTGCATTATAATGTTAGGAGAAGGTCCAGACAGGCTTGAAAGTAGGCATGAGTTGCTGGGGATGATAAAAGTACTCTAACAAAGGAATAACAGGCTTTTCTAGTGTAAAACCCCATAAGACAACGTACTATGTTTAGTCAAAACACACTTTATTTAATAACTCGGTAAATATGTGGGCTAGAATGACAAGAGAGGACGAAACTCATTAATTCCCATCTTATTACATGCATTAATTTTAGATACAGGGCTCTTCTGACCCTTTTTGGGCCCAAAATCTCGAAATTTCAAAGATTAATCCCCAAAAAAGGGTTTAGAGTTTTCCGATTGTTTTGCCCAACGAACTTGTAAAGCTGATTACAGAAAGGAACGTCCCCACCAAATTTAAAGTAAATCTGCCAAAAAATGAGACCGCTAGAGTGCAAACATATATATATATATATATATATATATATATATATATATATATATATATATATATATATATATATGTCTATATATATACAATTTTGAACGACCCCCCAAAACGTGTTCAGGAGGTCACGTTCGGAACTTCTCTGGTGGTCCCGGGCTTAAGTTTCACCGTGCGGGTCATGCTAATAGTTCACTTTCCAAAGGAAATTGACTAATAATGTTAACTAGGCTTCACTCGCGATTATACCCGTAATATTATATTTGAAAAGTTAGATACATTTTTTAAGCACTTGGACCGAGCTTTACTTGAAAATCTAGTCAGTTTGTTCAAAATGCCTATCTTCACGGTTCTTCTTCAAGGCGAGCATAATTACTTTGTCTATTTGCTCATATTGTTTTATTTTGGACATGTCCGCTTTTTAATATTCAATTATTATATCTTAATTTGTAATGGTTTTGGAAATGTATACGTAACCTAATAATCTATACACTAAATTTGTGTATACATTGGTCCTTATCACTATTCTCACCAAAGTCACATGCTGATACTTTACCAAGTGAGTGTTATTTTTATAATTGACCGGTTGTTTTTGAGCATCTGTTGAGATTTTTTTTTTATTTACAAATCTTAATCCAACCTAATGTCATACATAATGATTTGCCTAAAAGTTTCCTGCCCCACAACGAAAATTATCAAAATGTTTTACTTCGTTCGGTTCACTCTTTTTTTGTGAAACGCGGAACAGACCTGTTTCATAAACAAACAGACAGATAAACAAAATTGTATTATCTCCGCTGCATACAACATTTCACTGCTCAAAGCTATGTAGAACAAAACGTATTTTATTGATATAGATAAATACTTTCCTTACTTGTAACACCTGGTATTGCCAACCTGTCCATAATGTGTTATCAGCTGCAATTCAAATAACATTAATCACCATGTTAATTATATGGGTAAAAAACAAACTTTGAGGGCAGCTTTGAGAATATAAATATCTAAAATTAAAAACCTTCTTGCAAAACTACGAACTGAGACAAGTTTTTTTGACACTTCAAACATTAAAATTGGTCAAGAAATAAGGGAGGAGTTGTGTTTAAAAAAACGGCTTCACGTATTATATATAAGAATATCAGGTTGGTCAGAGGAATTGTCTCGTGGTCTGAGATTTCCCAGGCCGATGAGCAAAATCATGAAATTTGTCTAAAGGTCCCAAACCTTTCTAGGTTATTTTTCATTAATTACATACAGTATTTCGTTTTAGCGAATTTCCCCTATAGGGAAGGAAGAAGCTATTACCGTAGTCGGCATGGTAAGACCTAGGCCCGGGACCATGATAACGTTTTGTTTTGAGGTCCCCAGACCCCAAAAACACCATTCGTTTCGAAACTATATATATATATGTGTGTGTGTCCGTAGGCACAATAACTCTCGCAAAAATGATCCTCAATTGAGTATAATTAATTCCCTATTAAAAATCTTTTTAATTTAGTTTTAAACAATTTAGTATTACTTTCATCCTTTAAGCTTGAAGGCAATTTTGTACAATTTCACAGAGTCGTCAAACTTTAGGTGTAATAAAATTCTTATTGCTCTTTTTTGTACAATTAAAATTGTATTTAAATTAACTTTGGAAGTAGCACCATATAATGCTATACCATAACATATATACGTGATTGAATATGGGCAAAATATATTTTTTTGAGTGCATCTAAATTACACAAATTTGACATCCGTTTCAATGCATACAATCCTGAGTTTTTTTAGCAAATTTTCAACATGAAAATTCTAATTTAAATGTTCATCTACATGAAACCCTAAAAACTTTGTCTGGGAAATTTGTCCTATTGGCTCTGAATTTGCGATTCAATATTTGCGATTTTCTCACGAGTTAACTATTTATTATATTAAAATTCTGCTTACCGAAATCGATGTTTTTTTTTTGCTCTTTGATGTGAGGTATAAATAAATAATTTCAGAAAATCCGCTGAGGGACGGAATTTTTTAATTAACATTTTTCTAGAGGGGGAAGTAGGTTCAGGTTTATAGAAACATTAAATCTTTCTTGACTGGTACAAATCCTTTTTCCTTCTGGTCCCTGAAAAATCACAGTGAATTATTGTAAAACGAATGTCACTGGAATTACACTAGGCCAGGCCTTTTTCTAGTTATTATCATAGATGTTGTTTTTCATGTCATTATTATTTCCTATCTATCCACAACACGTGTACCATGCCGCAGCCCCCACCCCCCAGATAACCTCGTCGCTGGTCTGGCCGAGGCCCCGGTCACCCCCGTATCTCGGGCCGGCGGCTCGTTAGGAGCAGATATACTTGTTTTTGTCTTCTAATGGTGATAATAATCCTGATAAAACCAGAGGCAACAGAAATATCGTAAAATGTGCCTAGGTGATGCTTATTTAATATTTATTCCAAAAATCAATGCGTTCACATTGAGAAATAGCCTATTAGCCCATATTTTTTACTGGAGGGCGCATATGGGAAAAAATCTACACAAATATTTAAACAAATGATCGAACATAAAGAAAATCCACAGCTTATGTGAAATACGTAGTTCGTTTTTTTATTCTAATTATGTAGCAAAATAGGCGAATGAAAATTATATGTAGCTATAAATTGTAACAATTAAATGGTTGTCATTTGTAATTGCAATATTAATAGAGCATAATAGTTCTCGTATTTGTTAACGAACAATTTGTTTCGTGAGAGTCAGTTTCGTTACTAACTGATCAACAAAAAATACAATTGACGATACCCATATTCTTCATCTTACAATACAGGCTGTTTACAGACTATATACAAACTTTAGGGTTGTGTTTCTTGGGTCAAATTAAACCAAAACTGCCATCTAAGCGTATGGTCTGTCACACTCCGTTTTCATGCATGTGTATATGTTTTTTTTAACGTCGTATATTTTCAAGTATTTTTAGGAATAAAATTGTGTAAAATGGTCATGCATTTATTTCGAAAAATTTCAATTAAGATGATCTTTAAAATCTTTATAATATTGTTTTTGATTTTAAATTTTACTTATTTTGAATAACCTTGATAGATATTTCAAAGATTTATTCTTTTAAGATATAAAGACTTAAATAAATATAATAGCCACCATTTTAAAACGGTGAAGTTTGGAATCGTGAAAATTAATTAGCCTTGAATAACTATAGTATTTGTATACACGTGCAATCAAGTCCGTACCTCAAGCGGTTCCAAATATATTTATTTTGATATGCATTAGGTATTTTTTTGTTTTAGCGAATTTCCCCTATAGGGAAGAAGCTATTACCGTAGTCGGCATGGTAAGACCTAGGCCCGGGACCATGATAACTTTTCGTTTTGAGGTCCCCAGACCCCAAAAACACCATTCGTTCGATACTGTATATATATATATATATATATCTATATATATATATATATATATATATATATATATATATGTGTCCGTGAGCACGATAACTCTCGTAAAAGTTATCCGATTTCGATGAAATTTGGTATAAACGTGTAAAGCAACATTTATGACTTTAAGTTCGAAAACCAGCCAGATCGCTCTATCCGAAGAGGTATTTTGGGGGGGTTTTGTACCCCAAAAATTGGTTTTTCGAATTTTTTGTATATCATTTTGGAAATAATCAAATTTTAGTTTTCCCCATTGGATTCAGCTTAAAAAAACACACAATTTGGTATTTTGATAATTTCTCTACGTCAATTGGTTACCAAGATATTGAAAGTGCTAAACACAGTACGTTGTCTAATGTTATTCTTATGGAGGAAAATAAAAATTTTATATCTCGCTTATTTATGAACGTATACTGACGAAACTTGGTATACGGCTTCATCTGGTTGTGGACCATTGATATTTGCTCAAAAAAACAATTTTTTACCCAAGGCTCCCGTAGCAGCAAACCTGCGTACTCAGCCCCATGTTATTCTTATGGAGAATAAGTAACGTGTTATCTGCCTTCATTATGAAAATAAATTAATGAAATTTGGTATGTGGCTTTACCTACATGAGTTATATTGATATTTGTATAAAACCCCATTTTTTGTGTTTCTTGCTCCAGCAAACCTGCATACTCAGCCGCCATGTTATTCTTATGGAGAATAATTAAAATGTCATAAATCGTTTATTTATGAATGTATATTGATGAAACTTGGTATGTGGCTTTATGTGGTATTAAGATACATATATATGCATTGGAAATTCGCTGAGTACGCAGGTTTGCTGCTACGGGGGTATTATATATGTATATGTTGTTTATAGCTATGTATTATTTCATTATTTTTATACGTCCATTTATTAAAAAAACATGCATACACATACATGGGGGACGAAGTGAGATAGCCCCTGTTTTCATTACATTTTTTGTTTGTTTTTAACAAGTTCCTGAAGGATTTCAGAAGCCCTCTTTGAATGTCCCTTTATTTGAGTAAGTGAGATCGTAGTTTTGAAAGAAATTGTGTACTAATTTCTGTGTAGTTGCAGCAACAAGCGTCATGTAATAAAGATTTTAATAATTACTCAAAATCCAAATGACAATGCATTTTCATTACTTATTTGCATTTGAACTTAATTTTGTTGCGAGGTTACATTTATTGCGGACGTCCGTTGTCGTGATTGCAACATATCTACGTGTTACATTTATTGCGGCCGTCCGTTGTCGCGATAGCAACATATCTACGTGTTACATTTATTGCGGCCGTCCGTTGTCGCGATTGCAACATATCTACGTGTTACATTTATTGCGGCCGTCCGTTGTCGTGATTGCAACATATCTACGTGTTACATTTATTGCGGCCGTCCGTTGTCGTGATTGCAACATATCTACGTGTTACATTTATTGCGGCCGTCCGTTGTCGTGATTGCAACATATCTACGTGTTACATTTATTGCGGCCGTCCGTTGTCGTGATTGCAACATAACTACGTGTTACATTTATTGCGGCCGTCCGTTGTCGCGATTGCAACATATCTACGTGTTACATTTATTGCGGCCGTCCGTTGGCGCGATTGCAACATAACTACGTGTTACATTTATTGCGGCCGTCCGTTGTCGTGATTGCAACATATCTACGTGTTACATTTATTGTGGCCGTCCGTTGTCGTGATTGCAACATATCTACGTGTTACATTTATTGCGGCCGTCCGTTGTCGTGATTTCAACATAACTACGTGTTACATTTATTGCGGCCGTCCGTTGTCGTGATTGCAACATATCTACGTGTTACATTTATTGCGGCCGTCCGTTGTCGTGATTGCAACATAACTACGTGTTACATTTATTGTGGCCGTCCGTTGTCGCGATTGCAACATATCTACGTGTTACATTTATTGCGGCCGTCCGTTGTCGCGATTGCAACATAACTACGTGTTACATTTATTGCGGCCGTCCGTTGTCGTGATTGCAACATATCTACGTGTTACATTTATTGTGGCCGTCCGTTGTCGCGATTGCAACATATCTACGTGTTACATTTATTGTGGCCGTCCGTTGTCGTGATTGCAACATATCTACGTGTTACATTTATTGCGGCCGTCCGTTGTCGTGATTGCAACATATCTACGTGTTACATTTATTGCGGCCGTCCGTTGTCGCGATAGCAACATATCTACGTGTTACATTTATTGCGGCCGTCCGTTGTCGCGATTGCAACATATCTACGTGTTACATTTATTGCGGCCGTCCGTTGTCGTGATTGCAACATAACTACGTGTTACATTTATTGCGGCCGTCCGTTGTCGCGATAGCAACATATCTACGTGTTACATTTATTGCGGCCGTCCGTTGTCGCGATTGCAACATATCTACGTGTTACATTTATTGCGGCCGTCCGTTGTCGTGATTGCAACATAACTACGTGTTACATTTATTGCGGCCGTCCGCTGTCGCGATTGCAACATATCTACGTGTTACATTTATTGCGGCCGTCCGTTGTCGTGATTGCAACATAATTACGTGTTACATTTATTGCGGCCGTCCGTCGCCGTGATTGCAACATAACTACGTGTTACAACAGAAACACATCCAAAGAAACAATTGTACAGTTTTGTTTTGTAACAGTATTTTGCACTTTGCGACGGCGATAGTTTATTTGTGATTGCACATTCACATTACTACATCCGGTATCCAGATGGGAATTGGAAATCCTGCACTCAGCTCTGCATATCAGTTGCATATAGGACATTCCAAGATAAGATGACATCTTTATACTCTGGACAACTAGACATAAACTCTTGATCTTCACCCTCGTATTTTTTGCCAGGAATTTTTTTGGTTTAAGTCGAAAATAAAGAACAATAGTTATTTATTGGTTCAAAATTTAAGTTTACTAGAAATAATACTCTAATGCGCTTCTATAAACTTCAAACGATTTTTTAGTTCACTCGTAAAAAATCCGTATCTGCATTTTTTAATAAATATTTTAATTATAGAGGGGGATCGAGTCGCTATACATTCCGCGTTTCTATTTACCTTCCCCAAATGACCAATGTAGTAAAAATCATAATTTATTGATGACGGGTATCAATTGGCAACAAATACCTAATAAATGATTCAAGAAAGCAGACTTTTTATGTCACAAATAAATAGGAATCGTACAGTAAAACTCTAAAATTCCCTTGCCTGGTGTGAATAAATGCACAAAATCAATATATAAATAATATATGAATTTCAGTAACTATAATTCCGGTTTCCGTGATATGAATGACCAATATATGTGATTTTGGTTTTTTATATGTGTCTTTTGGGATAACAAAAGATAACCAATGGTTATTTTTAAAGAGAACCAATATGATGTATACGTGTGACTTTCAGTCCTTGACTGAATATTTCATTTAAAGTGAGGGATTTTTGACAGCTCGCGTCTCGAGCGATCAGGAATGCCACTTCGGTTGAGAAATAGGCAACTCGGGCAAAAATAGTGAGGGTCTCTAATTACAGAACTTGTTTCTGCTTATTTTACATAACAGCGATGTTATTTTGAAACCTCGTCAATTCTGAGCAAAATAAAACGTGTATTTAATCAGTTAGTTTATTTTAGTCAGTTGTATATGACATATAGGTACACGAAATTAGCTTATATTAGCTTTTGTATTTCACTTACACTATATGGTCGCCGTACCGTCCACAGACGAATGGTACCGCCACCTTCAAACCATCACAACCCGGCCCAATGTAGTTACAACTACCACGATTAAGTCAGTGCAAGGGCAACAATTTTATAGTTTTTCCTTTCTCAAGCAAACATTACCGATATTACATATATATATTTTGGGGGGGGGGCTGGGGGCTCCCATTTACTCTCACCGATCCAATTGAAAACCTGGCCAGCGTTAGACAAAGTGATTCAGCGTCTGCAAACAGACGTTGTACATCGTACATCGTATATCGTACATCGGAAGTGTGGCAACGTATTATGTTTTTTTTTTTAGTTTACGCCAGTGGCATTGTATTTAACGACGTATGAGGACAACACGGTCCAAACCTCTCAAAGTCTCATGGGAGCCTCGGGAATCGACCCCGTGACCTCTTGTACCGAAATCCAAAACGCTATAGAAACCGGAAAGCAGAGCAGTGATTGGTGGCTGGATTACCTCCACTTTTGCTCATTAATTAACATATCGTCTTATTAGAGGCACTCGGTCTAGTCAATAAAAACAACGCGACTAAATGAAACATCACTCATTCCATGCGACAGTTCATCCATATTGAGACCATAATACGCTATAACGCTCAATGCATAAACATCGACCGATTCCCGCTTATTCAAGCGTATGTCGACGGCCCAACCAACTCGCAGTTTGCAGGTTAAATGGGCTATTTTAAAGCCGACTCAATTTGGTTTTTACCTCAACTGGTCGCAGCTATTAATATTTTTAATCAACCCGCTAATCTGGCATACAATCAGATAACAGTGTAACTGGCGCGTCGCGTGCGGCGCGTGTCACGGCGCGGGGCCACGGGGCGACGGGCGTGGACGCCGCCACATTGATTGCAACTCACGTTCAACATTCATTTGACCGCTCCGACCCATTATACTTTTTAAAGAAAATCTGATAACCGAATTAACCCAGCCCCTATTGAACCTAGATATTGGAGCCCCCTCATTGCAAATAATTAGGTAACATATTTACTATGAGAGGTACTAGTATCCAGGCTCGAGAGATTTCGCGTTTCTGTTTCTCTCGTAAGACCAATGTTAACATTAAACTCCCTCCCCTGAGACTTCATCGCTGGAAGTTGCCGTACGCCATCTCAGAGTTCTGTTCCATAAGGCCAATGTTAACGTTAAACTCCCACCCCTGAGACTTCATCGCTGGAAGTTGCCGTACGCCATCTCAGAGTTCTGTTCCATAAGACCAATGTTAACGTTAAACTCCCACCCCTGAGACTTCATCGCTGGAAGTTGCCGTACGCCATCTCAGAGTTCTGTTCCATAAGGCCAATGTTAACGTTAAACTCCCACCCCTGAGACTTCATCGCTGGAAGTTGCCGTACGCCATCTCAGAGTTCTGTTCCATAAGACCAATGTTAACGTTAAACTCCCACCCCTGAGACTTCATCGCTGGAAGTTTGCAGTACGCCATCTCAGAGTTCTGTTCCATAAGGCCAATGTTAACGTTAAACTCCCTCCCCTGAGACTTCATCGCTGGAAGTTGCCGTACGCCATCTCAGAGTTCTGTTCCATAAGACCAATGTTAACTTTGTGCCTCAGTTACTCCGTTAGAATTTAGAATTTGTTTACAAATTAATTAGAAACTGTACAGTAATACAATTGAAAATGAAATTATTTTCTATGAAATAATAATGCACAAGTTAAGGTAATCAAACATTTCCCTTTATTTGGACACCTAAACGAATGTTTTGTGACCATCAGGCGAGGAGTAATGGAGACACAACGTTAACATTGACTTTATGGAACAAACCTGCAAGACGACGGCGGCGTCGGGCAACTTCCGGTAATGAGAGTCTAACAAATAGACCTACCGAGCGAACAGAATGTTGATATCATGTTTAAGCAAATGCCAAAACTTTAAATTTGTGCCCATTTTTTGGATAAAAACTATATATTTGTGACATTCATACTACAGTAACTAATTGAGCTTTACGCTGTTCGTCTTACTGGGCTCACGGCCCAGTTTCGGATTATGGATTAACCATTTTAAGAGGGGGCTCCGATCACGCAACGATTTGCGTTTCCATCCTTGCCTCTTCCATAAGGCAATTGTTAACTTTCAAGGTCAGTCCCTTCACAACGCATTATTCGAAACCGATGATTTATGGTTCGTTTAAAATAGAGAAAAACATCTAGCGGTTTAAGTGAGCGGGGTTTCAATATTAATGAATAAATAGTTCACCCATAAAAAATCTTAAATATTTAACATTTTGTTTCGTGATTGGAGCCCCTTCTTAAACAATCCCCTAGTTTTCGGTCCAATTTCGGTGCACTGAATAATATCGGTATCCGTGGGAGTTATCGGAATCGATTGCTTTTAACTTATACCATTCCTGGTTCATCTTTGTCACTATAATTAGTGCAATTTTAATTTGTTAGAAAAAATTTTAACTATATGCAACCTCTGTAATGTTTTTTTGTTATTAAAAAATCTGCATATTTGACTATATGAATCTCCTATAGCTGTCCTCAGCTCGGCCGGCACACATTATTGGATTAATAAGATGCGCGGAGCTTCAAGAAACCGAGTTCTTACAACAGTGCCTTCAAACTTCCTTGCTGTATTAAGGGGGCTCCAGTCTCGAAACTTTTGGCTTTTTTCCTGCTTCCCCCATAAGTCCAATGTTAACTTTCAAATTCCGTCCCTCCTCAACGGATTATCCGATGTCGTTAAATTATGACCTGTTTAAGTCACTGGAAACTGTCTGATGTGGTTATAATAATTAAAACATAAAATAT